>CM062805.1:1156990181-1159390181 GCA_031772625.1 Pinus tabuliformis | reverse complement strand
ACTTTCACATATACCAATCAAACTACCCCATGATTCCAGTTCTACAAAGCTTGAACTTGGTAAGCAGGCATTACCATAAGATTTCAATTATTTCTTTTATTGGAGAATTGTTGTAGAGAAGAGAACCCCTTTTTTAGCATATCCACTGGCCACTACACATTTCTGCCATTAAAAGGATTCAAGCTCATCTTTTGAGGATTACTAATGCTCAGTAAAATGATCTCATCATAAGCTCATTTGGTACTAGAAGGAAGCTCATTTGTTGTCATTCTTGCTATTGTCTTTGCTTTATGGTTCTTGTTATCAATCTTAAATCAACTTTTTGTTTTCTTCTATTGTTCATGGGAATGTCTGGAATTCTATTATATTCAGTTTGTTTTAGATTGGGAAAACAATTGCATCAAATTATATTCCTTTTTAAAGGCAGGAAAGATGGGTATATGGAGTAGACATAAAATGTTCATGCTATTTTTACTGTGACTTTCACATATACTAATCAAACTACCCCATGATTCCAGTTCTACACAGCTTGAACTTGGTAAGCAGACATTACCGTAAGATTTCAATTATTTCTTTTATTGGACAATTGTTGCAGAGAAGAGGACCCCTTTTTAGCATATCCACTGGCCACTACACATTTCTGCCATTAAAAGGATTCAAGCTCATCTTTTGAGGATTACTAATGCTCAGTAAAAATGATCTCAGCTTAAGCTCATTTGGTACGAGAAGGAAGCTCATTTGTTGTCATTCTTGCTATTGTCTTTGGTTTATGGTTCTTGTTATCAATCCTAAATCAACTTTTTGTTTTCTTCTATGGTTCATGGGAATATCTGGAATTCTATTATATTCAGTTTGTTTTAGATTGGGAAAACAATTACATCAAATTATATTTATTTTTTTTAAAGTCAGGACCCTCCAAACTCCACAGGATCAGCCTAATACGGCAGCAAAATTTTATTCAGTTTCTTGGAATACGGCAACATTAAGTTCAGAGTATTTATTCCATTCGGAACTTTGATTTTGATTTTCTAAAATTCTTCAGCAGTAAACAAATTCTTGCGAACCTTACAATAATTCAGTAATTTTCCATAAAATCTTTACCGTATTCTTATTCAATTCATAATCCCGCGGGCGCATTTTGAGCCTCCCGGTCCCATCCCGCTGTCTTATTTCCTTCCAGTAGCCCAGCCAAAGAAGACTTGGGCATGGGAGACAAGAATAGCAGAAAAGAAAAGTCCGCTGCTCTCTTTTTTTTCATGTGAAGATACTGATTGACAAACGATTTTCCATTTCACTGTTGATGTCCAACACAGTACAGTATGTTAAAGATGTGAATATAAAGCTTTCGGATTTAAATTTGTCCATTCCACCTTATATAATATTAAATACATATGTAAAGCGCGTATTGATTTTTTACAGAATTAATTGATAGTCTGACCACTAAATTCATCTCCACTAGGTGAGGTGTTTGATTATTTGATACACTGATAGTGCTGCTGCCTTTTCTTGCAAGCAATATTAATTGCAGTGGCTATCAATGGCCGCTGCGTCCCTGCTGTGGCCAACCCACTAATAAATTGTGATAAGTTACGTGTGAGAAAGATGGGTCAGCAGGGCTGCTGGCATGAACTGCAAACCCACTAATAAATTGTGATAAGTTACGTGTGAGAAAGATGGGCACGCAGGACTGACTCTCACAACCACACACAACAACCTTCTCGCTCGGTCAATCAAAAATAATATTTATAAAGAGAAAGAAACATCGATGGTATAATCATGAGCTTGTCTGTGGAAAGTGTAGATTTTAGGTCAAATCAAACAATCCATGGGCAGTATTACAGTGAGCAAAAGAAAAGTTGTGCACGAGAAATTTGATTTACATCTGATGTTACAATTTATTAGAGTCAGATTCCTCATCCACACCCACCAATCACAGAGTTCCACATCAATGAAAAATTGAATTAGCAGAGTGTTACAAGCGATTGCACTGGGTTGGATTTATTAAATAATGAAGACGTCTGTTTGTCTTGAGTTTGACTTACCAAAATTTTTTAAAAATTGGTGAGTAATTATGCCTCGTAAATTAACAAATTCACAGGAAAAATCTAAATTTATCATCTTTATCGCATTTCAACATCAACAAAAATCATACTGCACTAATAATAAATCATTATAACAACCAATTGATTTTTAAAATGGCATATATATATGCCATTTTGAATATCAATTGATAGTGTGACAACCAATATCAAACTTTATATATATGCCATTTTGAAAATCAATTGATAGTGTGACAACCAATATCAAACTTCATACTTTATATATAACTTTATATATAACTTTAAGAATATATTCCAGCTTTTTTGGGCATATCATTATCTTTCACTAACAATAAACAGAATCACATATATGTTGTGGGTTGAAACCAGTTTTAGAAATAAATGATGTTATTGGATAAAATCAGTTTTGAGAATTAATTGAGGGTGTGAAATAACTACTACCAAATTTTATATCCAGTAGATTGTGTTTGATTGAATATATTAGGTTTGTTTTTAACAATAAACAGAATCACATATATGTTGTGGGCTGAAACCAGTTTTAGAAATCAATGATGTTATTGGATAAAATCAGTTTTGAGAATTAATTGAGGGTGTGAAATAACTCCTACCAAATTTTATATCTAGTAGATTGTCTTTGATTGAATATATTAGGTTTGTTTTTAATATTATTAAAAATTATAATTGATGAGTCTAAACAATTTAGTATATATATGAAAAAAGAAAAAGAAAATTGAGTTATAAATTAATTTATATAGAGTTATTTTAGTTCTTGATCTATTAAATTAGGAGAGATTAAATCTCTCAAAATTATTTTTTTTTTAGTGTAAAATTAAAGAAAGATTTGCACCTAAAAAGATTTGATTCCTTTTAGATGTTGGTAGAACCAGAGTTAAAATGGATACATACTAGTTTTGAGTAACAAACTAATAAAATGTTTCAAGTAAATTTTTTTTTTTTTCTTTTTTTAATTTTCACTTGTTTTATATAATATATACATAGTTAACATTGAAATTATCTTTTTTATCATTCATCTTTTAGGCATTATAATGTTAATACTTGTCCTTTCATATTGGAGAGTCATAAACATATATCCATAGGATTTTTAAAAATGTTACATGTTTATCTATGTGTAAGATTTTTAAAAAGGTTACATATTTATCTATATGTTTGTTTGTATATGTATGTATGTGTATATGTTTAGAATTATTTTTTATATCAATATTTTTTAAAATGTTACATGTGAACTTCATTTAAAGCATTAAACATTTAGATCTAAATAAATATACTTACCATGAGTTACTTCCAACCATTATTTATGTTTTCCTTGGCATTTATGTAAGAGTATAACTATAAATGTGTAGACTTACCAGTGGTTGTCATCTACCCAATTTATGTAAGGCTTTGTGTCTTAGCAAGCAATTATTTCATCTTATTCCTCTCATTCAAAGCAACATTATAGAATTCGATTTGCCTATTTACCACTATTAATTTAGCATTGACTAATGTAGGTCATAAATTTTTATGTAATTTTTGCTAGAGCATAAGTTATAACTTGAGTTGAATGGACTAATCGAACTTCTTTAATATGGGCATTGAAATACTTTATTTATGACTAATAGTAAAGCATTTTTTATTATTAATATATTTTTGTTTTAAATATTACATGTCAAATGAACATAGAATGAATTACACATCATGTAATATCAATAATATTATTTTTACATGCCATCTTCAAAATCCATATTAAATAGTGAAAGAATTACATATTATAACTCCCTAATATGAAAAAGTAAATTAAAGAATTTTTATAAATTTGATGTAAAATTAAGGCAGAAATTGAAGTATTTTATTTACAGTCGACATTGATTTTTTGTTAGTATTTTTTTTTGTTAATGTAAGTATTATCTCACTACTTTTAAATGTAACTTTAAGTGACAAGGTGTAAAGTGTATCTCATCACAAAGATAAATGATTTGACTGAAATTAATATATATAGATATATAATTTTCGATTAGAACTAAAATATATTTATTAAAAAATTCATTTCATTGCTCACAACAAATAAATATCTTTCATCGTTAAAAAATCTAGGGTTAAAATGATCATTTGATTATAAATATTCATTATTATTATAATAATTTTTAAATTTTTTAACTATTATTATTCCTTGTTTTTTAACTATAATTTTTTAACTATAATTATTTTGTAAACCTCTAGTTGCATGGATAACCCTACCTCCCAGTGACTATAGTTCAATTTACCCAGTTATATGCATGCAACCACAAGATCAGAGCCACTTTTTCAGGGCTAGGATCTAGACTTCTACCCAGAACTTGATAGAACTTTCCAAAATGATGAATGACACAAGGAAAAATAATTAATGAAAAACCTAGACAAGAACTTGACCTAACAAGGTCTGACCATGACTGACATTTAGTTAAACACATTGCAAACATGTAATCTACACGATATAAATGCATATCTGAACATAGGGATCTCATACTTATCTAAAATTCATTAAGAAGGTCTAATTCCCCCTCACAATAGTTGCAATCACATCTATTAGGTTGTGCATTCATTAACCATTCATTCACTAATTAAAACATAATGAGAGCCATAACTAGGGTCTATCATAAAACAATGCTTATAACCAGCATATAACCAAAATAATAACAGTGAAAGAACAACCATCAAAGCCACATAATAATAAGTATAAGTACTCATGAAAATAAAAGAGGAAAAGAGCTCTTATTAACATATGCAAAAGTCAACCAAGTTAGGGACTTCCACATACAACCCAACCATAGATTGGGATGAACTAAATCTTTCTTTCAGCCAATCACCACCATACCATATTCCAAGAATGAATGTGGGACTCACAACAAAAGAACCAGGGCTTCCTCAGGCTTTACCGCGTATCCCGTAATTTCCAGTCAAGGGATTTCTAGGTCTGAAGCAAGCACCTACCCAACCAGGCTTCACTGCAATCCCTTCATTACCTGTCAAGGGATTCCTAAGCCCAAACAAAGAAACATACAAAACTAAGCTTTACTGCAATCCTGCCAAAATCGGTCAAGGGATCACTAGGCCGTAAAAAAGCATGGATGCCTCTGGATTTCTTCAATAATACCTTGAGTAATTTTCCCATCTCCACCCTCATGCTTTACTGAGTATTTTTCCATTACTATTCAAGGGATTTCTAGGCCCTTGGGAGTTTTCCTGAGACCACCTCACTTGGTTCCAAAACCATCCAACAATTTAAGCTCAAACAAAGAGAGAACTCCTTCACATTATGGCTATCCGAAAATGGAAAGACAATGCTGAAACCATTGTCACACCTGACAAAACCCATGTCGGTGACAACAAGATAACTTAATACAGACATGCATGCATGTGTCCAAACTAACAAGGAAACCGTACATGCAACTCGATACCTGCAAGTGATCCCATTGTAGTGCTTGTTCCAACTCTTCCTTGCTTGACCTTTGCTTCCCTTTAATTCCTTGTCCTTCCTTTTCCTTTCTTTCTCTAATGCTAGAATGCTCATGATTCTCTTAGTGTGCGAGAGTATGAGAGAATAGAGAGAGCTCCAAAACTTAACTAGCAAAAGTCATCACATTGAAAAAACCCATGAACTGATCCTCAAAAACATTTTTATCACTGAGGCCTCTATTTTCTTCAATTTCCCTCATTTAAATATGTGACTCTTCATCTTTTTTTTCTCCCATTTTCCTTTATTTCATAAATAAAATGTCAATTAATGCCTCCTTTCCTTTTCAATGTCTTTGCCAATTTCCTTAGCCATAATAAACCAAATGAGCACCCATTAGGATTTTTTTCCCACCATTCATATTGGAACATGTGTCCTCAGTGTTCTATGACACCTACGACAAACAAACAGCTGAAAACAAAACATAATGCCTATGGAACTTTATAACCTAGCTTGTGGTAGTATTTACATTGACATCCTGCTGAAAACATGACAAACATACTATTTATTGGAACTTTATAACATAGCTCATTACGGTATTAACAATAACAACCATACATAAATATCTACATGTACCAAAACTCATTTTCCTCAACCGGTAAACAATGAAGGATACATATCTTGCATCAACAACAAGGGAATCTAGAGGCTCACACTTCCACTCTAAAAGTAATAATAGTATTCACCTCCTTTCCAGGAAGTCCAGAATCTATTGCCAAAGTCAAACTCTGCATCTAATAGCCAATGCCAGGATCCTTGCGCTACATGTTCTCTCAGTGAACAGTTACCGACTCATTATTCTAGCACACACTCCCAATGTGCTTTTGATTCTATTTGGAAATGTTAATGACCAAAAGAATCCATCCCTCGGCCTTCCCTTCTTTGCTAGATAGTCCCTTGGGAAATCCGGTAACCCCCTTCCATTCAGTCACTCACCTTCCAAGTTCCCTGACATCCTCTTTCCCGGGAAATCCATCCCTTGGAAATGTTTTCTCGCATTGGAAGGTCTAATAACCAAGGGATTATACCGGTCATAACATGCTCATGGAAATCGATGGACACTATTGGGTACCAATGTCCCACAATGGCCCTGCTCCTAAAGGCTTTACCAACACACTATTGCCTGTTCTAATTCCTTTTTGTTATTGCTTCTAGTTATATCGCAGTTAATCAAACCACCCAAACTGGGAATTTCCATGCTTTCCTGTACCAAGCACATAATAGTCATTAGACTCAAAATGAATTGAAGTAAATTCAAATCATACCTCATTGGTAGCTCGTCAATAAGGTACACTTGCAATTATGTTTACTTCCTATCACAACAAGTCAAACTAGCTCTTTGATCAAATCATCATGAATAAACATATCACATCCGGTTAGCTCAAAATGCAACCATCATAGATCAAAATCATGAATCACATACAATCATCATAAACTAGAATCATAAATCACATGTAATAATTATTAATTAGAGTCTAGATCACATGCATAATGAACTAAAATAAAATAATTATACGTATACTTCAATCAGTTATTTTCTTCCGCCTTTGTTCTTTCTGTGCAACCACTGGATTAGTTGCCACACCTGACAAGCACCAAATACTTCTCTTCTCTTCATTCACATACACATACACAATGTACATCACAACACATGCATCCACACACTATGTACAACACCACACATTATATATACCTTCACCTTGTATATATCATGACACATACACCTACACTTACACCTGGTGTACAAAACAACACAATACATAAACCTACACCCGGTGTACACCACAACACATAGACCTACACCCAGTGTACAACACCACACAAATACCTACACCCAGTATACAACACAACACATACACCTACAACCGATGTACAACAAAACATATACATACACCTACACTCGGTGTACAACACAATACATATATGTATACATAGTACAACACAACGTATACACAACACCACATGCATGCAACAACGCATGTACCACATGTACATAGCATCATATATACACAACACTGCATATACAACATGCACACAATACCATATGTGCACAGTACCACATATACAGCGTGCACTCAATAGTATATGTACACACTACCACATATGCAATAGGCACACAACACTATACATACACATGACCGCATATGCAACATGCATATAACACCATATATGCAGTATACACAACACTATAGGTACAACATAAAGAGAGCCTGGCTCCCAACAGTAATTTATAAAAATATTTAAATAAACAGACGTGGAAGCCAGATTCACATTAAATAAACAAGCTTAGACGTCCGAAGAGCCATTCTATATGACTAAAGCGCAGAGTTCCTAGTCACGACCCTCCAAACTCCACAGGATCAGTCTAATACGGCAGCAAAATTTTATTCAGTTTCTTGGAATACGGCAACATTAAGGTTAGAGTATATATTCCATTCGGAACATTGATTTTAATTTTCTAAAAATTTTGGGCCGTAATCCAATCTTAAGTGAGAAGATGCATGGCCTTTGAGGGATCCATAAGAAACACAGAAAATACATTTTATGATATGATTGCCATACAACTATTGGGTTGTGGACAAGTTTCTCTTATACATTATGTCGAAGACACAGATTATATAAAAAAACATTATTTTGCACTTAATACATTACCCATCTTAGGAATTTAATGAAAAATTGAATTAGTAAGCGATTGCACTATGTTGGATTTAGTAAATAATGAAGGCTTAAAACATCACCCTATAATGTGTGTTTTTCTTGAGTTTGACTAACCAAAAAAATTTAAAAATTGGTGAGTAATTATTCCTCATAAAGTTACAAAGTCACAGTGGCTCTCATTTATCATTTAAAAAAAAATCTAAAATTATCATCTTCATCACACCTCAACATCAACCGTAACTTTATCACATCTCGACATCAACAGAGATCATACTGCATCAATAATAAATCATTATAATTACATTTTTTTTTTTTGAAAAAACCCAATATGGGGAATTAATTAATGGTGTGACCACTAATACCAAACTTCATATTTTATATATAAATTTATACTTTTTATATATGTGACTGTGCTATATGAATATATTCCAGCCCTTTTTGGCATATGATTATCTTGCACTGTCAATAAATAATCAGAATCACATATGTAATGTTGGCTGAAACCAGTTTTAAGAATTAAATGATGGTATTGCATAAAATCAATTTTGAGGATTAATTAATAGTGTGCACCTAACCAATACCAAATTCTATATATAGTAGATTGTGTTTATATGAATATAAAAGTTTTTTTTTTAATCTTAGTGAAAATTATGATTAATGGGTCTAAATAATTTATCATAATTCAATATTATATTATTATATCTATGGTAGGTATGGTATAAAGTATTTAGTTTTGTTTTTAACTAAAAATTTATATCATTTATTCATAGTTTAATATTAATAATTCAATTTTTGTTATTATTTGTTATTATTTAAATTTATTTATTTGTAAGGTGATTGGTTGAGGTTTTATTATGGGGTTATTTTAATAGCTTCCATTTCTATTAGTTATTGATTTTTTTTTTTAGGTTTATTTCTTTTTTATTTAACTTTTAATTTTTTTTTTTATTATTTCTATTTTCTTGAATTATAATTTGTTCACAATATTTTCAATTTAAAATGAATTATTATTATATTAAAAACATATATATATAAACACACCCAGATATATATATGTGAATATAAAAAATATTAATTAATCACATTTCTTAATTTTTGGTGATAACATTCAACAATACATTGTTTTCTGAGTTGTTTTATTTTTGTTTATATTGAAGTTTTAATATTTAAAATATTATAGAAAAAATTACATATACATATAATATATAAAGTATAAAAAAGTAAAAATAAAAATGAATTATAAATTAACTAGCATAGATTTATTTTAACTCTGGATCTACCAAGCCAATACATGCATAGTTAACATTGAATTTTTTTCATAATTTATCAACTACACATTAAAATGTTAATACATGTCATTTCATATTGGAAAGTCATAAACATATATCCATATGATTTTTAAAAATGTTACATGTTTATCGATAGGCTTGTCTATATATGTATGTATGTGTATATGTTTAAAATTGTTTTTGTTATTAATATTTTTTTAAATGTTAGATGTCAACTCCATTTAAAACATTAAACATTCAAATGTGAATAAATATACTTACCAAGAATTACTTCCCACCATTATTTATGTCTTCTTTAGCATTTATGTAGGAGTAAAACTATAAAAGTGTAGACTTACAAGTGGTTATCATCTACCATATTTATGTAAGGCTTTGTGCCTTAGCAAGCAATTATTTAATCTACTCCACAATTCAACTTATTCATCCCTACCAAAGCAAGATTATGGAATTCGATTTTCCTATTTACCACTATTAATTTAGTTACTTCATAATTCAAGTTATTCATCCCTACCAAAGCAAGATTATAGAATTAGATTTGCCTATTTACCACTATTAATTTAGCATTGACTAATGTAGGTTATAAATTGGTACACAAATTTTGCTAGAGCATAAGTTATAACTTGAGTTTCCCTGTAGCACTTGTTTAATATGGTTATTCAAATACTTTATTTATGACTAATTGTAAAGTATTTTTTTGTTATTAATATATTTTTGTTTTAAATATTACATGTGAAATGAAGATAGAATGAATTACACATCATGTAATATCAATAATATTATTTTTACATGTCATCTTTAAACTCCATATTAAATAGTTAAGGCATTACATATTATAACTCCCTAATACCAAAAAGTAAGTTAAAGATCTTTTTGTTTTCAATTACTTTATCTCTATATAAAGTTGTTGTAAAATTAAGATAGAAATTGAAGTTTTATTTATAGGGGACACTGATTTTTTTGTTATTAATATTTTTTTAATTTGTTAATGTAAGTATTATTTTACTAATTTTAAATGTAACGTTAAGTGATAAGGTGTAAAATGCATCTCATCACAAAGATAAATTATTTGACTAGCCTTTCAATTAGAATCAAAAGATATTTATTTAAAATTTCATTTCATAGATCAAATACCCCTAATATTTAAAAAGATCTAGGGTTCAGATGATCATTTTATTATAAAAATTCATAATTATTACGATCATTTCAAAAAAAAAATATTATTGTTGCTTGTTTTTCCATCTTTTCAATTTTAGTTTATATTCAAGTTAGATTTGACATATAGTGCCTGAGTTGTAAATGCACATTGTTTTTTTAGCTGAAGCAAGAGTCGTGCCTTCTATTCATATTAACTAAAAAGGATTAATTACATAAATTACAACCAACCCTAAGGAATCAGGGGACATTGAATTAGCTATCCCTCCTAGGGAATGGGCCAAAGAACCCAAGGCTAAATAGTTGAGCCATGGGCTCCCACCCCTACGTCCTCCAAAATACAGATGCAATTTGATCCATCACAACGAAGTGAAACAAGGCATACAAGTTGGCACTAAAACCGGACCCGAAAAAGAATTAAAAACCAAACTATTTAGATTTCGGGTCCAAAAAGTGGCATAAATATAGCGTATGTGGTCCGCCCGAAATTCATTGCTACCTGCCACTAAGCTGAACAAGCACAGACGATAACAATAAGGCATAACTCTGACCCGAACCCACCAACATGCAAAATGATCTTGGGTCGTTGCTTTGCCTCGCAAGATCCAACAGTTGATGAACATATCAGATGAAAAAGAAGCTCGGAGAATACCTGCCCGATGAGGGTGGTATTCTCTCTCCTACTAGAGCCACGTGTTGCATGTTGAGTGGCATTGGGCTCAAATATTTGAAACCACTTTCCAGAGTTGAGAGCTTCTGATAAGCCAAAAACCACCTTGAGGGCGGTATTTAAACTAAAGGTAGTAATGAGGAAGGTTTCGATTCCGCTGAGGAAGCAAAGACTCTGGTCTGAACCCATCATTCTGCAATTTGAATCTCCACCCTTGATCCTCAACCGTTTGATCCAACGGATGAGAGGAGCGATTCCTGCCATTCGAGCATCCAAAAACATGTAGACCAACCTCGCCAGTTCGCTGTATCCATTGCCAAAAGTTATATACCTATGGTGGGGTGTTGTTGTTCCTTCTAATTGGAGACTCTTCACCCCCTCTTCCCACCAAGTAAAACTGAGTTAATCTGAGTTAGGAGAAAGTTTTGAAAAAATCCTTAATTTGCGAATCATCTCCCACCCAAGAACTCTCTGTCTGAGCTGTTCTGGATTGATAAAGCTAACAAAGGCTTGTGTGCCATTTTCAAAATTACCTCTAGAAAACCCCTTCATGTTGATTATGTATCTACAAACCCAACCTCCGCTACTGCTGACATTCTCTGTTCTAATGTATCTCTCTGTCCTCATTCGCCTGGTTGAGACAATCATCCCTCAATCTACCCCGAGGAACCTCTTGCCATATGTACTTATTTCTACTTTTAGTGTAGAGAGCACCTTTGTTGGCAAGTATGTCTGCCAATTTGTTGGTTGTCCTACGCACATGTGTGAAGCTTAAGGTTCTCATGTTTTGAAGGTAGAGATGGATTCTTTGATCGACCTACAAAAGCCTCCAGTGTCTCGAGACCTTTTCCGAAGCCGAACCACAACAGATTCTCTTGACCGAATTAATGATCAACTCAAAATTTGCTTCAATTATGATATTCTGAAGATTGTTGTTCTTCAGGATTTCTAAACATTGCTCTAGTGCCATTAGCTCCGCCATATTGTTTGTGGCTCTTCCCAGACTGAAATGAAAAATGTATTGTATGCAACCCTTCTCATCCCTTATTACACCACCATAACCAGCCATACCTGGATTTCCTTTTGAGGCCCCATCTACCGTACATTTCATAAATCCCTGAGGGGGAGGATGCCAGAAATCTTTATCAGTGACCAGTTGCTTTACCAACCTGTTCTTGCCCTGAGGAATAAGCCGTTGCATACCCAACTAAAGAAGTATCTGCGCATCAACATTTTAAAGGAGAGTTGTAGGGGGTGTTTACATTAAAGTTCCAACTGTCTCCTTGAGCTGCCTTAAAATTTGTTCCATGATCGTCTGGGAGGAACTTTTTTTATTTTTGAAAATTCTATTATTGCGTTCTTTCCAGACGTCCCATATTAGGAAGCTTGGAGTTAAAGCCCAAGCTTTTTTTATCGTTTCATAATCAGATAAGTTCCTCCTCCAGTTGCTTAGGGTGTTGGTAATGCTTCCTCTGTCCCTGTCTGTTTGTCTAAATATTAAGGCAATACCATTCCACAATGCGGAGGTAAATATGCAGGTGTTGAGAAGGTGCCCCATTGTTTCCTCTTGTGATTCACATGGCTGGCATCTGGATGGGCCCAAAACGCCCCTTTTCCGGATATTCTGCCATGTCAGAATTTTCTTATGATGTACCAGCCACATGAACAGTTTGGTTTTCATCCATCCTTGGTTCCTCCAAAGATTCTTCCAAACCCAATCCGGTTTTGTGGAATCAAGCTCAAGGGCTATGCATTTTGCCTCTTTAAGGTTAAAGGTGCCTTCATTGTTAACTCCCCATCTAAGTTGATCAGGATCAGCTGATATCAGTATCTTTATTTGATCCAGAATGACCATTAGAGCACCAGCCTTTTCTTTCAAGGGGCTATCATTCCTGTATTCCATTTTCTTCCAGGTTCTCCATTTTCCTTCACTATTTGTCTGATCCCAAAAATCATTTACCTAGAGTAACCCTTTGTTATCAGTATCATTCTTGAGATCCACAAAGTCCTCTCTTAACAGCTTAGGTTCCTGTTGCCATTTATCCTCCCAAAACCATGCCAGGTCTCCCACTCTAATCTCCCAGAAGCTATTCTTTTGAACTATGTCTCTATTTTCCCAAGCTTTATTCCAGATGTGGGAGCCTTTTATGATGCTAGACAGTCTTATGTGGTCCTTGTTTTGCCAATTGCTTTCATATTTCTGGTTCCAAATTTGAGCCCAAGGAGCATCTGAATCTTTTATCCATCTCCACCATAATTTTGCCCCCATAATATGCACATTGTTATTATTGGTGCAATTATTATTATTTTTATATGTTAAGAACCAACTTAGTGTCAGTTGTGGATATTTACTTGATTACAGATAAAGGAAAATTTTATGGATGGAAATTTATAAATTTATCTTAAAGTATAGAAACTTTCACCATTCTTACTAGTTCCTAAAATGTAAATTGTAAAAAGTTTGTTAATCATTTTGTAAAAATATTCAAATTTCTAATGATTTTATATAGTATATATAAAATTTTGGCAATTTTCAAGGTAAAAAATTTATCCTAAAAAATATAGACGAAACACTTTTAGAAAAAATGAAAATTAGGGGGCCCTAAAAGGAAATTAGTGTGGAAAATTAGTCCATTTACGAAATTTAGCCCCTAAATTTGTCCCTCTTACACGTCTATTGCAACGAAGTTTTGAAAAATGATTGAAGGGTTGGGGGAATTTTTAATGGACTTTAAACCTAAGAAAGCATGAAATATATGAGATTGATCAAAACCATAAAATTTTGTTTTGCTAAATTTCAATAACAACTAGTTAAAAGAGTTTTAATACATGGGAGGTGTGACTTTTGAGGTTTGGATGAGATTAATACATATAAATTGTAAGAATGACCCTTTGTGTAAACGATATAAATACTCATAAAAATTCCTAGCACCAAGCTTAAGGTAAAATTTGTATTAGTGAAAGTGCAAGCATGTTGTAACCACCCCTACCATATCTACCCACTTTCACTAGTCTATAAGCGTAAACATGAGCTGAGGGCTAGTATGAAATGACTAGACCTCCTAAGTATAGTTAAGGAAGTGGAATCAACAAACTAAAACTTTATTTACCTTCTTTGGGAGCTACAGGACCCCTCGGAGCTAAGCAACCACTCCAAGTACCATAACCCTAAGATAACTTTTTTTTTTCACTGACCTAGTCTATCAGTCGCATGCTTAACAGGGCAATCCATCGATTGTAAGCCTCCAATTGCATGGATAACCCTGCCTCCTAGTGAATGCAGTCTAATTTACCCAGTTTTGTGCATGCAACCCCAAGATCTGAGCCACTTTTCAGGACTAAGATCCAGACCTCTACCCATAACTTGATAGAACTTTCCAAAATGATGAATGACACAAGGACAAAGGCATTAATGCAAAACTTAGACAATAACTTGACCTAACAAGTCCTAACCATGACATACATTTCATTAAACACATTCCAAACATGTAATCTATAGGTTATAAATACATATCTAAACATAAGGGTCTCATACTTAAAAAATGAAACAAATCCTCCTCTAATTGAGTCGAGAGTTTGACTAGATCTCATAAATGTTAAGTTGTATATTTAGGTTAGTTATTTTAGTTTTTTGCATAATTTTCTTACAGTTTTAGGTCGAGTCTTTCAAATGATCTCATCACTGAACCTTCATTTCATCCAACTGGTTGAATGAAACGAAGCTGGGGGGGCATGCGCTCTAGCAGTTATGCTTAGGGGGCATCAAGCACAGTTTTCTCTCTATTTCAAGCTTGTGTAAAAATGAAATTACTTGGAAGCATAGTTTTTCTCTGTTTCAAGCTTTTGTAAAAATGAAACCTATCTCGAGTCAATTTCAGTTATTTTCAAGACTCGTTAAACTCATGAAAATCCCGAGATTATTTTGCTATCTTTCATTCTCGTAAAACAAATGAAAATGCCGAGTTCTTTCCGTCTTTTTCTGCTCGTAAATTAAATTGAAAGTCGGCCATATGAGTACATTTTTATCCCTTTTTCGAACTCATTAAAATTTACGAAAAAGTGAAAACCATGAGTACATTTTTATCATTTTTTCGAACTCGTTAAAACATACGAAAAAGTGAAACCGCAGAGTCATCTTTAAGCCCTTTTCTGACTCCTAAAACATGAAAAGATTGCCGAGCGTTTCTTTTACACTCGTTAAAACGAAATTAAAAGACGGTCCCCTTATAGCCCTTTTCTGACCGTAAAAACAGGAAAAGATTGCCGGGTTTTTGTTGTTTCAAACTCGATACTAGAAATAAAACGACGTGTCCTTGATCGCTTTTTACTTTTCAGGTCAAAGACACTAACTATGAAAGTACTCCTTGGTCGTTAAAAACCAAGCGGTTCTCTCAAGTATTATTTTATACTTTTCCGGGCTTGGGAGACACAAATTTACGAAAAAGTTCAACCTTGGAGTCTTCTTAAGTTTTTCAGACTCTCTAAAATTGAAAAACGCAGAGTTTCTCCTATACTGGACTTATTAAAATTTCACAGTAAAGGACCTGTTCGATTACAAACATGAACGGACCACTCCTTCTTAGGGTTCGAATCTAAACTAAGTTGGACTCATCCGAAGGATGAGCTTATAATCAAGCATATGTTATCCTCCTCAAGCTTGTAAAAAATAAAGAGGTACTTGCCAGAAATGGTGGGGGAAAAGAGAGAAAAATGAGCCTATTTGTTATCCTTTGTCTCGAAGAAACCTTATCACCACTCTTGAACACGACACTTTTCATTCACCTGGGTTGGGAAATCCTTTGCCTAATAGTTGATCAAACCACATTGAAAGTCTTCAGTCAGTTTCCGGGTATTAACTTTGGGTCAATTGTCACCAAGCCATCTGTTGTGTCATTATGTGTTCAAGAGGTCACTGCAAATAAACCATTCATCTGCAAAATATCTGTCATCCATATTGACCATCCCTGAGTCAGTCCTTACAGCTACATTTCTTCAACTTGATTTATGATTTCGTGTTGTGGGCTTGCCTACGACGGATCGCTTTCTATCGACATCAGCACATTATCTAGAAATATGATCTAGAAATCGTCAGTACCTTGAAGTCTGCATGCATCAATGGCAGGTTTCTCGCCTTCGACGACAGTTTACATCATTGACTTTCGATCGAAGGATTCCGTGACATGTTCGACATCAACACATTCATTCACATCTCATGGATTGTACTGGGTACTTTGAGAACCATTGACATCACTGGTGGTCTCTCTCACAATTGTTAACAGTTTACATCATTGACTGGTAATCAAGTGGTTTCTACCATGTTCGACATCAACTCATTTATTCACATGGATAGAATCGTACTATTTCGGGAAGTAGAATTGAAGACCCTGGATCTAGTTTCCGCCATCCAGGCTGCGAGGAGTTTTGTATTCATTATATAGTAGACTAATTATAAACAGATGGCTGCGTCCATACTGTGTCTACATGAGTCTATGATTATGATGTATTGCGAAATCATTCCTGTATCAGAACAATAGTTAGTTTGTTAGTTAAAGTTTTTAATCTGAGTATGGGAATGCCTACCTCAGTGATGATATGATCTTATATATGTATTTTGTGTTGAATATTTGCAGGTTCCGACTGGGCTCTCCACAAGATAATCCTTGAAATGATAAAGTACTTCACCCTTCCTAGATGATATGAAACCCTAATCTACTACAGGCTTCGCACTTTAGGGGGCAATCTGTTACACTAAAATTTGTCACCATGACTATTTGCAGTCAGTATGGCTCCATCAACTGTCATACTGTCCTCCTTGGCAAGTCTTATACCTCTGCTCCTCATATCAAACTCCAAGAAAGAGAGAAAGTCCTTAAAAAGTCAATTAACTCTGGTTACGCAGTTTCTCTTAGCCTTACCTGCGTGTACGCACCTCAAGTTCATAATACTTGCGTACTTGTACGCTCTGTCTGTAAAGGGGTGGGTGCGTACTCCTGTAAAGGTCAAAAGGCGCGAGTTTTACCTCAAAAAAGTTACTTGTGGTCGAATCTAGAGCATTCTAGAAGATGGTTTGACGTGTATTGAGCGCTCCAGATGGTTCATGCATCCCTATGAAAGAGGAACTTATCCCATCAAGAGGGGAGCTATCCCATTGAAAGAAGGGCTTATCCCATTGATGGTGGACCTGATTAACTTCCTCCAAAGCAATATAAATACAGGCATTGGGCCGGAGGGAGGGGAGGTTGAAAGCTGAAGATTCCTAAGGGTAGATGCTGCTGGAATTAGGACTCCCTTATAGAGCTTGAGAGGAGAGATTCCCATCCTTTCCTAGCCTTATTTGGAAGTGGGTGAGCTGATCAAAGTAAAGGAAAACTCTTGCTGGACCCTAGGAGGGACCTGCACAACACCAAGGCTCAGGTTGTAATGGTTTCTTTTGTTTCCACATAATACAAATAAGCTCACTTTTCTCAACAGATTGTTATACATGATTTGTTTCATATACTCCTTGGTCTGTATGATGAATATGTGTTATTTTATAAGTTATTCAGGTGCTATGTAATCTTTTGGCTTGTTAGTGAATGCAGGTTTCAAAGAGAAGGAGGAGCTCATCCAGATCGGCGAGGCTAGACTACTACAAAGCGTTGGACTAAAGGTATGTTATGAACACCTGATTACTTGTATTCTAAATGCATATTTAGAGAAAGGTAGTGTTTACTTGTCTTGTTTGTCACTAGAAAGCCTTAGCTTCTAGGGAGGTCGGTTTTGTCCGCAAAATTGACTCTTTCCACATGACAGGTCACATTTATGTTTTTCCAAACTTTATTAATTCTTAGTGTTTTAAAGTGAATTTGTGGTGAAAAATTAGAAAATAATGTGCATAGGCTTATACCTAACAAGTGGGTTGAGATTTTTGACATGTGTAGGTCAAAAGGAGGCTTCTAGAAGACCTTTATGTGGCACCAAAAGGCCAAATTCTAATTTGAGTGGAGAGAATCATGGAATCATGAGGATATGTGTCACATCTCCTAATTGTACTGAAACTCCAAGAAGACATGTGTCTTATCAGTTCCTATTTTGATTAGGACTCTAGAGGTAGAGGGAGAGATTCATGGACTCTCATTAATGAGATGGTTTCTCATCTTTTTTTATAAATAGGAGATCTCTCTCCTTCATTTGTTAGCTTAGTTTTTTAGTTCTTAAGCTTGTAGCATTTTGGTATCTCTTTAGCTTGGAGTTTGTAGTTCTTCCTTGATGGCTTTGGAAAGCTTTGGAGAGCTTTGTTGTGCTTTGTAATTTTTAAGAATTTGAATAAAGCTTTGATGTTCTCAACATGGAAGGAGATGTGAAGTAGATGTGATGGAGCACATTAGAATGTAAGGTAGAGTAGATTTTGTTTTGAAGTTTTGCTTTGATTTCATTTAAGTATGTCATTTTATTGCTTTCAAGTTTGATAGTTTAGATTTTCCATTTATGCAATTTTAATTCATGCAAGTGTGTTCAACCAGTTGATTGTAGAGTTATCTAACTGTGTAATTTATGCTTAACAAAATATTCCAAGAAAGTAGTCTTCCTATTTTCCAATTGGTGAATTGAAGCATTAGAGAACACAGTAGATTAGTTTTTCTTTACATGTTCTTGCTTTTTGCTTAGTAGGATAATCATTACATAAGTTCATGTTTCATTGAGTCTTTTTAGTTCCTTAAGAACGAAATTAGCGATATGTGAAGTTATGAATGGGATTTGATTTGTTTACATGTTCTTGCTTTTTGCTTAGTAGGATACTCATTACATAAGTTCATGTCTCATTGAGTCTTTTTAGTTCCTTAAAAACGAAATTGGTGATATGTGAAGTTATGAATGGGACTTGATTTGTTTTTAGTTTTACTTTTGCCTTTAGTTTAAATTGCAGCAATTTTATTTTTCTTGCTTTCTTTTTTTAGATATTTTGCCAGCTTAGATTAATCTAACTGTTCAAAGTTTTGATTTGTTTCATTTTCTCTTTTTCTTTATTAGATTCTAACATAAGAAACAAAACCCCCAAAAACAACATAAACTATAAAACAACGAAGTAAGAAAAAATGTTAACTAAGCACATATGATGCACCACACTTCATCAGTTTACGATACCCGGATTGATAATTTATGTAGAGCAATTTAGGATACTAACTTGACTAAACATTTTGGTGCCATTTCCGGGGAAGTGTAATTAGGAGACCTTATTTCTTACATCTAAAAAAATTAATAATTTCTTGAGTATGCTCTCCTTATGCACTTTGTGTGATCTGGAGGATCAAAAAAAAAATTGTTATGTTAAAAAAAAAAAAAGAAGAAGAGAAAAATGGGACAAAATAAACTTCATCATTTCATTTGATTCAAAAAAAAAAAAAATCCAACTGCTTTGATAGGTTCAATTGTCCAAGATTGACTAGTTATGGTTTGTAGTGACCCTCAAAACACTGTGTCCTATTTTAATAAGGTTTTGAAACTTAGCTACAGAACGCAGCCTGATTCCACAATTAACTGTGAATTTCGCAGCTAATTCCAAGGTCTAGCAGGTTACAGGCATCCAATGAAGAAACCGACCACATGGGAATCTCTGGAATTGTCCCAACATGGATCCTATCCTAGTCACCCAACCCAGATTGATAAAAAAAAATCAGCTTAAGACCTCAGTCAAAGTCCTGTTTTTAGCATATTGGCCTTGAAGTCTTTGCTGCTTGAAATTGAAAATCATTAATAATTCTTATAAAATTTCACAATTTCAGAGAAAAAAATAATCAATGGCTATCCCCAATTCCAATTTCCACTGTGGCCTCAATAGAAAATCTACAAAAGCCTCCTCTAGTTGTTTGCCTGAGTCTTGTAATCACCAGCAACAGGCCAATGTTAGTGAAAATCCTCCATCCAGCCAAAACATCTCAACTGAGACCATACCTATATGAAGATGCCTATCAATATTTATGAGAAAATCAGTGGCCTTCCAATATTGTGTACTGTTTATCCCTGTGCATCTGGTTTTTTTGGCGTGATTAGACTTTTAGATTTAGAGGAGTGGAACCGTACAGGGAAGTCTAGAATTCTTAGCATTGGGCTACCTGCATACTATATCTTGCAGAGTCCTCTCCATTCTGCAAAATTTGATTCTACCTCTTTGATAGCACACAGTTGAGAAAGTTTGACAGGCCTGAAGACCGAGTCTTTGAGTGATTCTTTAAACCATTAATGATCATGAAAGAGCAAATCCGAGCATACAAAATCCAGGAAAGAGAGGCTGACTATGCTGATGCTGCCCTTTGTAGAGCTGACTTCACATCTCCTCCTGGACATTCATATCCTTCACTCTTAGAGTCATCGCTAGGGTCATCTTCACTGTATCGGTATTGATTTGAAATTTTACAGCCGAATGCAGCAATGCAAGAAAACGCAAAACACTGAAAAACGTCAAACTTCAACTGCACGAACCAGACAAACGGAGACGAATTTGGGAAAAATAAAACATGGGTTTTTCGGAAATAGGGTCAATTAGATAACTCAGAAATAATTTTAAGGAATTTGAAGCAGTTTGAGAGATTTTTGTAGTTATTTGAAGCCCATTTTTGCAAGCCGCGACAGGAAAAAACGGAATTTGAATTAATGAACTGATAGTTTGATTTAATTTGGTTGTCTAGGGAAGGGAATTCCAATTTGGGAACCTAGTATGTGCTAGCATTCAATCTTATTTACACATCTTTAATGACTAACAGTCTCATGCAACCTCCATGACTGTACTTCAGTTTCACGGTCGACAGCAAAGACGTATCCAAAAATCATACAGCTCTGTTTTAACTCCATTACGTGAACCGAGCTTTGCACAGATAAGTCGAGGACTGGATTCTTGTGAATTGTAAGCTGATTGAATACGACTCTCTCTCACCGAAGTTTTCGTTTTCTACTCCCGCAACCTTTTTATGAACTCAAACCACTCGGACTCCATTTAGTCTCGCGGTTCTGTTCATGAGGGATACTCTGCCTCCACACAGTCTGTCTGTACACCAAGATTTACAGCCTTCATCTATTTCCATTCATACGAGTCTTCTTACTTCGTAAACCCTTCTTAACGCAACCTCATACTCATCGTTTTCCCAGTTCCATACCCATCAATTCTCTCTCCACAGTCTTCTTCCATCATCTATATAACCATTTTGTTTTCATATAACTGTCATTTACAGAGGTATTTACACAGTGAAAAAAGGCAAAATGGGTCTCATTGTGAGGACAGAGCCCGAAAGAGTCAAATTCATGGAAGGATACCCTTAGCTGAAGGGAACATTGAACAAGGTTGGCTGGCTAAAATTCATCAAAAAGTTCAAAGACCATCACAAGGAGGTTACCAAAACATTTGCAAGATCTTTTAGCTATGGAATGCAGCTCTGTTCTGCTGCTAACTGACAATTTCACAGCTATTTTTATGCTTTTGTAGGTTATAAGTGTTAAGAGACGAAACAAGCCACATGGGTAGCTGGGAAAATATCAATACAAGGATGGTGTCATATTCATTTGATCCAAGTCGATGAAAAAGACCCCGATCAAAAGAAATTCAAGATGTGTATTATCACTAAGTCGCCACACTAAGTCACCACACTAAGACACCGCATGTAAAAAAAAAAAAACAATTTTGAATCAATGAAATGAATAAGTTATTTACTCACTTTTCTGAAGGTATTTATTAATTTTAGACTGATGATGAAAAATGAATGGCTAACTTTTTATTCAAGATTTTTAGCTACAGATATTGCACACATTCTGTAGCTAAAGTCATTCTGCAGCTAAAGCCATTCCGCAGCTGAAAAATCTCATTGTTCAAATCAGCCTAACTTTCTCATACGAAATCAGATTTTGATGATTCAAGTGTCATTGGAAAGATCTCAACAAGATCTACACAATGAAAAATCCACCATTTGAGTTTGAAATGGTAAATAATGAAATAAATTGCTGAAAAGAAGCAACACTCAACTTGAGGCACTAATTCCAAAGCAGGTATAAATTCTTTTGATTTTTCCTCTGAGAACTTGTCTCATTAATACAAATTCTTAGTTTTGTGTGTAAATATCATAACTAGAGAGATTTATCACCTCTTTCCTTTGATAATCTTACATTCCATTGCAGAAGAAGTATTATTTTTTTGTAGGTTCCAGGAGAAAGGACAAATGACTACAAGAGAATGATGTCTCTTTAAGAGACCAATTTGTTTCATAAGAGGATGATCAGCAACAAAGAGGAAATATGTTGATGCAAAATCAAATCCAAACACTTGAAACACTTTCAGATACTATTGTCTCCATCACATCCATACCTCATAATAAACCATTCACCTTATTTCACTTCATATTTTCCATTTACATTCACATACACTTTCCATCTCTTTTTGTCCATTCATAACCCACAAATAAAAGCAAGAGGCTCATTCACATGCTTATTGTCCATTGCCATTTCTGCTCTCCATTGCCATCTTCCATTTTCATCTTTCCTTTCCTGCCATTTTCATTTCGCAAATAAGTCCTGCTTCAATGCAAATTATTGAGTCCATGGTCCTTTGAGTTTAAGTTCCTTGTAAAGACACCTTAAGGCTTGCATGCCTTAATGGCAAGTCCTCATGCCGATAAACAATGGGAATACACTAATGTCCCTTGTTCATCGGATCTTCTAAGTGTCTTGACATCGGTAAAACTATTCGTACCTAGCAAGATGTGTTTGGGCATCTTGACTCTCATTGTTATCATTGGTGAGAGTTCTCATGTTGACTAGTGGCATCCATTAATGGCCACTAAATCAATAATTTCCTGCTATGATTGACATCTTAACATCTTTTCACATGGTAGGAATTGTGCCAATGAGTTTTGAAGACATGAAGATTATTATTTTCAGCATTTTGGAGCAGATTCAGCAAGTTTTAGTAGAAGCAATAAAAATACATCTTGACTCTTTATCCATGACTCTTCTTGTTCAGCCACTTGAAGAAGAATATAATCAGAATTTTGTAGCCACCACACATACAACTCATCCATTCCAAAGGGTAAGTTAAGGTACGTCATTTTCTAACTTTTGACCATAGAATTCCATAAAAAGCTAGAATGATAATTGTTGGAAAAACATTTCTCTTCCTCATTTCATAAAATTGCCAATACTATTAGTTGGGCTGGAAAATACATTCATATTCATATCTTGCCATGTCCATAACATATTTAGGAGCCCACATACTTCCAAAATATATTAACTATTACATTGTTATTATGAGCATAAAATGGCTTTTCAAAAAGTGCTTAAAGGATAAATTGGATACAAACACAATCATGGTTGTCACACAAGAACCAACCATCATGCAATCCAATAAATATATACTTTGCAACAATAATCAAAATATCATTATGCAAAGTTCAAAGATCAAAATAGAATGCAACAATAAAATATGGTTGTTACACAAGAACCAACCATGTTGCAATTCAAGAAAAACACTTTGCGAAAGTATGAAGTTATCAAATGATATCATGCAAAGTTAAGCCAAAGCTCAAGGGTCAAAAGAATTAATGTAATATATATTGCATGAGGACATGCAAGAGCTTTAGTTGGGGGGTATGTTGGGTCTTGAAAATGTCATTCATTTCCATTACACCTTCACTATTGTGTCCATTATATCACCTCCATTTCACCTTCATTTCACTACCATGTAACTATATTAATCCCACTTTCATTATCATTGGGTCACATTTATGTTTTTCCAAACTTTATTAATTCTTAGCGTTTTAAAGTGAATTTGTCGTTAAAAATTAGAAAATAATGTGCATATGCTTATACCTAACAAGTGGGTTGAGATTGTTGATATGTGTAGGTCAAAAGGAGGCTTCTAGAAGACCTTTATGTGGCACCCTAAGGCTAAATTCGAATTTGAGTGGAGAGAATCATGGGATCATGAGGATATGTGTCACATCTCCTAATTGTATTGAAACTTTAAGAAGACATGTGTCTTATCAATTCTTATTTTGATTAGGACTCTAGAGGTAGAGGGAGAGATTCATGGATTCTCATTAATGAAATGGCTTCTCATATTTTTGTATAAATGGGAGATCTCTCTCCTTCATTTGTTAGCTTAGCTTTTTAGTTCTTAAGTTTGTAGCTTTTTGGTAGCTCTTTAACTTGGAGTTTGTAGTTCTTCCTTGATGGCTTTGGAAAGCTTTGGAGAGCTTTGTTGTACTTTGTAATTTTGAAGAATTTGAATAAACCTTTGATGTTCTCAACATGGAAGGAGATGTGAAGTAGATGTCATAGAGCACATTAGAATGTAAGGTAGAGTAGATTTTGTTTTGAAGTTTTGCTTTGATTTCATTTAAGTATGTCATTTTATTGCTTTCAAGTTTGATAGTTTAGATTTTCCATTCATGCAATTTTAATTCATGCAAGTGTGTTCAACCGGTTGATTGTAGATTTATCTAACTGTGTAATTTATGCTTGACAAAATATTCCAAGAAAGTAGTCTTCCTATTTTCCGATTGGTGAATTCGAGCATTAGAGAACACAGTAGATTAGTTTTTCTTTACATGTTCTTGCCTTTTGCTTAGTAGGATACTCATTACTTAAGTTCATATCTCATTGAGTCTTTTTAGTTCCTTAAGAACAAAATTGGCGATATGTGAAGTTATGAATGGAATTTGATTTGTTTACATGTTCTTGCTTTTTTCTTAGTAGGATACTCATTACATAAGTTCATGTCTCATTGAGTCTTTTTAGTTCCTTAAGAACGAAATTAGCAATATGTGAAGTTATGAATGGGACTTGATTTGTTTTTAGTTTTACTTTTGCCTTTAGTTTAAATTGCAGAAGTTTTATTTTTCTTGCTTTCTTTTCTTAGATATTTTTCCGGCTTAAATTAATCTAAATGTTCAAAGTTTTGATTTGTTTCATTTTCTCTTTTCTTTATTAGATTCTAACACAAGAAACAAAAACCCCAAAAACAACATAAACTATAAAACAACGAAGTAAGAAAAAAGGTTAACTAAGCACATATGGTGCACCACACTTCATCAGTTTATGATACCCAGATTGATAATTTATGTAGAGAAATTTAAGAAACTAAATTGACTAGACACATACACTATCAAGTTTTACCGCAATCCTGCCAAAACTGGTCAAGGGATAACTACGCCCTAAATAAGAATGGATGTCCTTGTATTTCTTCACTGATACCTTGAGGAATTTTTCCATCTCCACCCTCATGCTTTACCGCATATCCCGCCATTACCGTTCACGGGATTTCTAGGCCCTTGGGAAATTTCCTAAGACCACATCACCCAGTTCCAAACCATCTCGCAATCCAAGCTCAGCTAAAGAGAGGACTCCATCACATTATGGTTATCCGGAAATGGAAAGGCAAGCCTGAAACCATTGTCACACTTGAAAAAATCCATGTCAATGATAGCAAGAGAACTAAATACACACATGCATGCACTATGCATGTCCAAACTAGCAAGGAAATCATACGTGCAACTTAATACATGCAAGTAATCTAGTTGTAGCCGCTTGTTCCAACTATTCCTTTCTTGATCTTTGCTTCCCTTTGCTTTCTTTTCCTTCCTTTGTCTTCCTTTATCTAATGCTAGAGTGCTCCAAGAATTCTCTAAGTGTGCAAGAGTATGAGAGAATAGAGAGAGCTCCAAAACTGAACTGGCGAAAGATATCACACTGAAAAAAGCCATGAACTAATCTGCAAAAGCCTCTTTATCATTCAAGCCTCTATTTTCTTTCTTTTCCATTATTTTTCCTTCAATTTCTCATTCATGAAAATTTTCTACAGTTTTCTATAACATAGCAGCTAAAGTCTAAAGTTACAACCAAAACAAAAAAATCACCTTAGAGAATTTGTCTTTAACTTTGTTCCCTCCTTTGTGAATAGTTACATAGTTACCATCCGGGAGGTTTTGCCTGAATGAGCACATAGTCCCATGAAGTTTGATGGGTGTGGAACCGATTTTGTTCTAGATCAAACTCATAAACGAGAGGAATTATTATTTGTTGAACAATCTTGTTGTTGAACATGCTACTCATCCAAAATTCGCATGAAACAAGCATTGTGAATGACAAGTCCATCAAAAAACAAACTAAATAAACCTTGTTACGTGGAAACTTTGGCCATGGAGAAAATGTAGGAGTAGTGAGCATCATCACTAGTATAGACTCATCTTAAGCATAGACTTATCTTTAGCAGGGATCTAATATGAGTCTAGAGGTATAAATTTCTTTAAATGCAAAATTTGAAACAAAAAAAAATTACATCCCTCTCATCCCATAATAAATCCCAATGGATCTCTTAATGCATATTTTTTCATTGTTTAAATTGTATTTTTAAATTCTATATAGACTATATAATGAAGATCAAATGCAGACTTCAAATGTTTTAACTATAAAGGATTATTTTTTCAATTGATATATCTATATATATATATATATATATATATATATATATATATATATATATATATACATTCGTAATTGAGTTTAGAATATTTTATATGACATGTACATGAGACATTTTATGTTCCTACATTAAAATATTTATTTATTTATTTATATATTAAGTATATGTCTAGTTAGTATTTAAAAAAATTATTTATATATTAAGTATATGTCTAGTTAGTATTTAAAAAAAAATAATGATAACTTATATTACATTTTTTGTTATTATGAATATTTTTAAATATCATATATTAATTTAATATTAAGAATTGAATAAATTACAATATCCTACTTATGACTTGAATATTTTATCATATACAACATTAAAATATTTTATTATTAATTAATATAAATCTTTAAATAATTTATTTAAATAAATTGTGGAAATATTTTTTAAAAATATAAAATTTAAACATATTATTTACATATTTCTTTTATTTTTAGATTATATTATATTATATGATATGATATTACCTCATATAGATAACTAGAGGTTCAACATGGTACTCTAAGCTCTGAGCTCAGGCACAAGCCATAACTAGGGCTACCAGGTCGCACAGAACTCCCATCACGAGGCTGGAAAATATCACGCCCGCACAGATGTGATTCCTGCATTGCCTATGTTCGTCTGTGTGAAATCCAAATTGTCTCTTGTGATCGGAACCAGAGGTGGAGTAGTGAATGTAGAGATCAAACAAGTGAAAAGGAGGTCCAAGAGAGGTGAAAGGACCTCATGTGGAACTTAAACTTAATTGTAACCCTTGGCCTCATAAGGATAGAGAGTGTCATTGACCTGGGAAGGAATCTAGAGTTTAAGGGGATTAGAAAAATAGAAATTGTTGCAAAAACAAAGTGACAGAAGCGTGTGCTAAAGATTCACCTAATAAAGCCGAAATCAGTTACTGCAAAACTTATTTAAACTCCAGACACCAGAGACAAAAATAATATTGCAGCGCCACACTGAGTCCACTAAAAGAGCATGATCTATCTGCAAGTTCAGGATTTGAACGTGACTGGCTTTACAAAAAAAAAACATCTTGACTTGTTTTAATTCTTCGGACATAGTCAATGGTTTTGCAAAAGCTTGTTGAAGGGAAGACAGGCAAGAGAATTTAATGTCGGATCAGTTTAAAGGGGAATTGACATAATGATAGGAGTAGTCTAACAAGGCGGAGGAATTTCTCGGTTTCTGTCACCACCAGGAAAAGTCCGGCTTCGGCCACCTGAAATTCCTCTGCCCTCAGCCACCTTTCACGAGCTCCGCCACCCTCCGCCACCATTCCACCCACCACCGTGGAACATTAATTCATATGACAGAATTCTGAGCGCGGGTATGGCAATTTGAATTTGCCCCAAACCAATTCACATTTCACTCATTTGCATTCGAATTTCCCCATGGGCTCTACAGCTCCCCAAACCAATTCGACTCACCAGCTCACTCCGAGTGAAAACTCTAACCCGCACTCTACAGCGCACCACCCAGGTGACAAACAGGCAACAAACTAAGGCGGACATCACCAGGTGACAGACAGGCAGGTTCATTTTTCCACTCTTCTCACCTTACCACTGGACAAACTAGATTTTGTTCATTCAAAGCTCTCTACTCTCTTACGGATTAAGAAGATCTTCCTCACATTCTAAAGCTAATTCAACAGTTAACCGAGTTCAAATGCCTGACCGATCATTGCAAGGCAACTGAAGAGGCTCTATCATCAACCCTCTTTAGCGCACATTCCAGTCCAACACACACCATTCCACTCTTCCAAACCCCATTTTAGTGGCCTGCCTGGCAACTGCCTTGAGAAGAATGCTACCCAAACCCCTTCTCCTGTAAGGCTCTCTCACAAAAAGATCCTCTATGTAAAATCCCGACTTTGCCAAAAACGTCGAATAGTCCCTGAAAAACAAAACAAAATCCACAACTGTCCTGTCGTTTCCCAGAGCTGAGACGAACGAAACTCTTTTTGGGTTGTTCACGTGGGTTTTGAAGTTCACATTCTTAATCGTCTATTCAAACGATTCATCTATGGTTTAGGGGGTCGGGAAGTTTTTATGAGATATTTCTAGCAGGAAGGTTGTGGGACCTTGGAATGGAGGTGTGCTAAAGAGGGTTCCCTCCTATATTTCTTGAGTTTGGAAATTTTATGCTACCAGTGATACATCTTTTTCAAAATCTTGTGGTTTTTCTCTTTGAGCATTTCATTCTCTCTTTTGATATGTCTCTCTAAAACTTCCAGTTCTGTTACCTCTTATTTTGATGCTTTGATGATATTCTTTTCCATAGGAATGTCTAAAGGAAAGTCACACTACTCAAAATAATGTTCAGGAATATGAGACTAATCTTGTACCTTTTCATTATGTGCCTCTTGTTCCACGGAATTAATTTATTCATAGACCTACTGTTGAATTTTATCTCATCCTAGATTTGTTGGTGACAATTAAGGCTTTCTTGCTTCTAAGTTTTCCATTATTTTAGGTGAAACAAGGTTATTCTCATTACCCTGTTTTTTCATGCTTCTTGTTACCCTTATGCATTTATTTTTATTTTATTTTTTAAATATTTTAATCCCATAAACAACCTGGACATTGTCATGGTCAAAGGTCAATGAGGTTTGAACCTTATCATTGCATTTTTTGTTGTTGGATTTTTGATTCCTTACCTCTAGTCATAGATCTCGTTGGATTTTCATGACTTCATCAAGCTGATTTTGCCTTCATAGAATAGTATATGATAGAGTAGTAGATTGTTATGTTATTTTGAACATGACCTCTTCATGATTTGTTGATGTTCACTGAATCATGTTCTGTCCTTTTTTGCATGTGATAAAGTGTTAACTGTCCTATTGCCCAAATCAACGTCGGTTGTTATCTTTTAGTTGTGTGTTCGGTGAAAGTGTTTATTTTGATATTGAGTGCTCGTGTATATATGCGTGTTGATGTTCCTGGTCACATATAGTTTATGGTCTGCTAGGATAATGATGGTGTTGATTAATTTTCAAAATTTTAATGTGGATGCTCTTTTTTTCAGGTTGTTCTACAGTTCTGCTTCCAACCAAGATTGTCCATGCATTGAACCTCAATGTGGAAGACATAAATTCTCAGCCAAGCACACAATGTGGTCTTTTTCCAAGCATGCAATTCTCATCCAAGCACACAATGTGGTCTTTTGCCAAGCACACAATGTTTATCTATAAAATATTTTTTGTCTTAAAATGCATCATGGAAGTGATGGTCATGGTTGAAGACCTGTATTTTATCTAGTCCATGGTTATCCAACTTCCAGTTGTACAGCAAGTGATAAAGCTATGATAAACTAATTTACCTTTTGTATAAGCATCATTACATGAAATGATGCTCTGGAAGCATGAGGGAAGTATTATTCAACACTGTGGTAGTTTCCACAGTCTTGAGGAAACAGTTCTAGCATTTTGTAATAAATTGAATATAATGAAATCCATTGCTGTGAATTTCTTGCTAGCAATTTGTTATATTCCAAACTTTTGATGTTCACCTCCACTCCATTTTGGTATCTTCCTTTTTATGTCAGTAATGCAGATCTGTTGCAATCACTGTACTTATCATTCTAATGGTAACCCTTTAAATTATTAATTAACCAATTTAAGCTAACAAGGAAGATCCTTGCAAGTGTCCACTCTATTCCATCTATGTTCCTAGAACATGCCAATGAAAACACCAATTCATTCTTTGAAATCTGCTCCCCTCACCATATTTCCACTGTTGATCAAATGGCTCTGCGATGCATATAGTAATGACAATATTCCTATACCCACCTGCCCCTGATAGTTGAAATGGCTTAGGCATTTTCTAGGAACTACAAAATCCCATGTTACATTACACTTTATAAATGTTCCAAGAATTTTTGTCCTTGCTCATTTCCCTTAACAGAATTTATAAAATTTGACAGCATTTAAAAATATCGATGGGGTTCAATTATTTGAAACAGAGTTTTAGGTTCTAGAATTCCACAGAAGGTATATTTAATGAGCTTTTTTCATCATTTTTTTATATTCTGCCATAAGAGAACCCCTTTTTTAGCATATCCACTGGCCACTACACATTTTTTCCATTAAAAGGATTCAAGCTCATCTTTTGAGGATTACTAATGCTCAGTAAAAATGATCTCAGCATAAGCTCATTTGGTACGAGAAGGAAGCTCATTTGTTGTCATTCTTGCTATTGTCTTTGCTTTATGGTTCTTGTTATCAATCCTAAATCAACTTTTTGTTTTCTTCTATTGTTCATGGGAATATCTGGAATTCTATTATATTCAGTTTGTTTTAGATTGGGAAAACAATTGCATCAAATTATATTTCTTTTAAAGGCAGGAAAGATGGGTATATGGAGTAGACATAAAATGTTCATGCTATATTTACTGTGACTTTCACGTATACCAATCAAACTACCCCATGATTCTAGTTCTACACAGCTTGAACTTGGTAAGCAGGCATTGCCATAAGATTTCAATTATTTCTTTTATTGGAGAACTGTTGCAGAGAAGAGAACCCCTTTTTTAGCATATCTACTGGCCACTACACATTTCTACCATTAAAAGGATTCAAGATCATATTTTGAGGATTACTAATGCTCAGTAAAAATGATCTCAGCATAAGCTCATTTGGTACGAGAAGGAAGCTCATTTGTTGTCATTCTTGCTATTGTCTTTGCTTTATGGTTCTTGTTATCAATCCTAAATCAACTTTTTGTTTTCTTCTATTGTTAATGGGAATATCTGGAATTCTATTATATTCAGTTTGTTTTAGATTGGGAAAACAATTGCATCAAATTATATTCCTTTTTAAAGGCAGGAAAGATGGGTATATGGAGTAGACATAAAATGTTCATGCTATATTCACTGTGAATTTCACATATACCAATCAAACTACCCCATGATTCTAGTTCTACACAGCTTGAACTTGGTAAGCAGGCATTACCGTAAGATTTCAATTATTTCTTTTATTGGAGAATTGTTGCAGAGAAGAGAACCCCTTTTTTAGCATATCCACTGGCCACTTCACATTTCTACCATTAAAAGGATTCAAGCTCATCTTTTGAAGATTAATATTGCTCAGTAAAAATGATCTCAGCATAAGCTCATTTGGTACGAGAAGGAAGCTCATTTGTTGTCGTTCTTGCTATTGTCTTTTCTTTATGGTTCTTGTTATGAGTCTTAAATCAACTTTTTGTTTTCTTTTATTGTTCATGGGAATATCTGGAATTCTATTATATTTAGTTTGTTTTAGATTTGGAAAACAATTGCATCAAATTATATTTCTTCTTAAAGGCAAGAAAGATGGGTATATAGAATAGACATAAAATGTTCATGCTATATTTACTGTGACTTTCACATATACCAAACAAACTACCCCATGATTCCAGTTCTACACAGCTTGAACTTGGTAAGCAGACATTACCGCAAGATTTCAATTATTTCTTTTATTGGAGAATTGTTGCAGAGAAGAGAACCCCTTTTTTAGCATATCCACTGGCCACTACACATTTCTGCCATTAAAAGGATTCAAGCTCATCTTTTGAGGATTACTAATGCTCAGTAAAAATGATCTCAACATAATCTCATTTGGTACGAGAAGGAAGCTCATTTGTTGTCATTCTTGCTATTGTCTTTGCTTTATGGTTCTTGTTATCAATCCTAAATCAACTTTTTGTTTTCTTTTATTGTTCATGGGAATCTTTGGAAGTCTATTATATTCAGTTTTTTTAGATTGGGAAAACAATTGCATCAAATTATATTTCTTTTTAAAGGTAGGAAAGATGGGTATATGGAGTAGACATAAAATGTTCATGCTATATTTACTGTGACTTTCACATATACCAATCAAACTACCCCATGATTCTAGTTCTACACAACTTGAACTTGGTAAGCAGGCATTACCATAAGATTTCAATTATTTCTTTTATTGGAGAATTGTTGCAGAGAAAAGAACCCCTTTTTTAGCATTTCCACTGGCCACTACACATTTCTGCCATTAAAAGGATTCAAGCTTATCTTTTGAGGATTACTAATGCTCAGTAAAAATGATCTCAGCATAAGCTCATTTGGTACGAGAAGGAAGCTCATTTGTTGTCATTTTTGCTATTGTCTTTGCTTTATGGTTCTTGTTATCAATCCTAAATCAACTTTTTGTTTTCTTCTATTGTTCATGGGAATATCTGGAATTCTATTATATTTAGTTTGTTTTAGATTGAGAAAACAATTGCATCAAATTATATTCCTTTTTAAAGGCATGAAAGATGGGTATATGGAGTAGACATAAAATGTTCATGCTATATTTACTGTGACTTTCACATATACCAATCAAACTACCCCATGATTCCAGTTCTACACAGCTTGAACTTGGTAAGCAGGCATTACCATAAGATTTCAATTATTTCTTTTATTGGAGAATTGTTGCAGAGAAGAGAACCCCCTTTTTAGCATATCCACTCGCCACTATACATTTCTGCCATTAAAAGGATTCAAGCTCATCTTTTGAGGATTACTAATGATCAGTAAAAATGATCTTAGCATAAGCTCATTTGGTACGAGAAGGAAGCTCATTTGTTGTCATTCTTGCTATTGTCTTTGCTTTATGGTTCTTGTTATCAATCCTAAATCAACTTTTTGTTTTCTTCTATTGTTCATGGGAATATTTGGAATTCTATTATATTCAATTTGTTTTAGATTGGGAAAACAATTACATCAAATTATATTTCTTTTTAAAGGCAAGAAATATGGGTATATGGAGTAGACATAAATTTTTCATGCTATATTTATTGTGACTTTCACATATACCAATCAAACTATTTGACAATTTCCATAACTATATGTGTGAATGTCGGGGCTTTGTTTATCATAGTGTTGCCTTTGACTTATCTCCTGCAAGACGCTGACTGTAGTTAATTGCATCGGTGGATCATAGGAGCTTTTTTACATGCTCTTTGTACATGAAGTCCCTAAGGGTATATTGCCATCCACCGTTGAGGTACTCCTTGCATCATGATTGATGTTGAAAAACAATAAATCCTGTGTGGTGAGATTTTGATGGCAAGTAACTTCAATCATTTTATTGTTATAGCTGGGAACACCTATGGCATAAATTAGAGTTGAAGTGATTGCATAGAGTAGTATGAAATAGGTATTTGGGCTTGAATTTGATTAGGACAATTATTGTGCAGCACACCTGTATAATGACTAGGAGATTGAGGGTGTGATTAAAGGGGGGAACTATGGAAGGAGTTTTGTGGCCATGTCTAGTATGCGTATCAATTATGTGAGGATGCTCTGCAATTCAACAATTTGCATAGTTTTACATTTCATTATTGATAGAAGAGAGCAACTAGTGGTAGACACCCAGTATTCAAGGATCATCCCACATGTGAAATTACTGGCAAGTGATATATCAGAAACAAAGATGGTAAAGGCTGGTATTTGCTGGGGCTGATGACAATTCAACTTGGCATTATATTTTAAAATCCAATTTTGAATTGATTGATGGACGAAGATATTAATTAAATTCATTAGTTAGTGGGTTTGGTTTAGATATTGTCAGTGTTCCATGAGGATGTGCCCCCTAGTGTGTTTCCCATACTTTAGGGGCTGTATGTCCCACTTTTGGGGAAGCTCAGGGAAATGATTCCCGAGTGTGGGGATGATTTTTCCCAGCTACACGCCCCCATCCACAGAAAAAAGATAAGGGGAAACACATGGGAAATGATTCCTAACCTAATAAGACAAAACAAAGATAGGGGATTGAGTTTTGAGGAGTTTGTGACCTTGGTAATTAATGGTAATATTAATTATTTCAAGATGTTTAAGAGGTGCCAATCTCATTGGACTTCATATGGAGAAAGTAAAATTTCATATCCCATTCATATTTCAGTGGACTTAATAGTTTTCCAGATTTTGGATTGTAGCATTTCCACTTGATTGTACATTGATGAATTTTCATGGGTTGAATCGTTGTTGTTGAGATTTTATCATATGGGGATCCCTATTTTAGGGGCCCCGATGCCCCCCTGTCCCCCATGAATTTCCCTAAAATTTTGGGTTTCCCACATGTCCCCCATGTCTGTTTCTCCACTCATGCACTCTGCTACCCTGGAAACCTGGTGGAACATAGGATGTTGTGCATACTGTGTGTTCTATTATGACCAATGGTTTTGAAACTTGTAATTTTAGTCAAGAGCAAACAAATATGTTCGATTACAATCCATGATTCTTTCCCTATGCAACAAATGGCTCCTATCTGTTGTTGATTTACCATTTAGTACCCAATTGAACTTTGATGGGAAGTTGATATGAGGTAGTGGGATTGGCAGCAGACACAAGCTAATGGAATAGAATCAATTTCGCTAATGTGTGATTCTTACAAAAGTTGTGTGCTTTAATGATTGTTAAGGTATGCTGTCAGCTTGGCACTTATCTGGGTAAGACTTCCATGAATCCATCCCTATGTAACAATGGATTGTATCCCTTGTTGATTTACCATTAACTACCCACTTAACTTTGATGGCAAGTGGCAAGTTGATCTAAGGTAGTGGGATTGGCAATCAATGCAAGGTTAAGGAGCAAAATCAATTTTTCTTGGGTCATTTTTACAAAACTTGTTTGGTCTAGTGATTATCAATGTATGTTGGAAAGTGGGTAACATTTTGGGTCTCTCGGTGTCAAACTTCCACTGAAGATGGAAAGAGAGAGGATTTTGAACTGCAATTTGAATTAGTCTCTGTAAAATTTAAATTGTTTTTCAAATTGTTGTTTTTTCCCTTGATGAGAAGTCTGTAACTTGAGGGAATCAAATTTGATACGACATGGTAATAATGTTTGAACTATAAATTGAATTTGAAAATATATTCAAACTCTATGCATGGCAGGTGTTGGTGGTAAGGGAAATCTTCTCAGGATTAATGCAAAAAAGCTCGTACCAGCTCAAAATTCTTTGTCCATGTTGTATCCAGTCTTTAAATTGATATGGATGTTGCTAGTTGGATGATTTATTGGCCTTTAGCTATTCTCCATTTCATAATTCATTGCTTGAATGATGTAGTATTTTATAAGTCTCTTCTTTACATATGTTGTCAGGTTTAGAAGCTTTGAACTCTTGCCTAGTTAAAAATGATTGCTCTATGAATAGATGTTGCAGGCCTAATTTTGTAGAATGCAAATAAGCCAAATTTAATTGGTGCTATATAGACTAGACAGAAGCCAATCACACAGCACAGTGAATGCAAATTAAAGGTTTTGTCAAGAATGTAAACATAATGAGGATATATGGAGCATAAAAATGGTGGAAGTTGTACACATTTGCTACCAAGGAATGATAAAAAATGTGTTTTCTTTTGTTTTTCAAAATCATTATTCCTGTGATTGTTTCGAAAGTTACTAGTTTATTCCCTTTTACATTAAACTTGTTAATAGAAATATGTAGATCACTTAGAAATGCGATAAATTCCAAGGTAGATATAATCTTTTGGAAATATTATAAACAAATGAGGATTCTGTATTATCGCTGCTTCATTTCTCTGTTAGATTGTTAATGAAATAATGAAAAGTTTGTTCAATCTAAATTTGATTCTTATTCTTCTGATTGCATTGCACGAATAAGATAAAATCCACAGAAAGTTTACACATGTTGATTTATCTATAATCACTCTTTGGATTGCCTTTGCTTTCAATTGATATACAGGAATGTTCACTTCTTACATGTAACTTGGAACATTTATGGCAAGCTTTTATGTATCATACCTGGGTTAAAAACATCTTGCCAAAAACGAGGAAAATTTTCTAAGCCTTTTCTGTCATGTTAAATAGCAGTTTTCAATTTCTACACGTCTTGTTAATACTTGAATTTTGAATATCTTAGCATGGTGAACTTGGTTTGCTTCAACAGTACTCTTTCATTTATATGCTTAGTTTGTGTTCCTGTATGGAAGGTGGTTCAAAATTCATCATATGCACTTACTGTTTTAAAGTTTTTTATTTGGTTTAATTTTTTAAATGTTTGACTAGAGGAATTGGCAATTAGGCCCATTTCGTACTCGCATGGCTCAGGATCAATTCTGATCATTGCCACTATAACCTCTAGGTTTCCACATATGCCCCTTTTGTGAACACAAGTAAGTTGGGGTTTGAACCTGGGACCTTTTACACAAGGTGTGCCTTAAGTTTTAACAAACACCCTGTCACTAACTGGTCTATGCCCCGGGGGCTATTACATGTGGTTATTGTTGTTCCTTCTTCCAACTAAATTTACGTGTTTGCTAGTAACTAAAGAGAGGATAGATCACAAATTAGAACAAGCTAATGTTTTTGAAATTTAAAACTTTCTTGAAGATTTCACTTAGCAAGCCCACTAAATTTCCAAAAAATGAGGACCATCTGTACAATGAAAATCCTTAAAGGCTTGGAATTGAAATGCCCTGTTTGGAACTTTTCTGAATTTTTGTTTGCAAAAGTTGCACTAACTTGTTTGCATGGTCAATGACCAAATTCATCGGCAAGGATATTATTCATGGGCTAGAAAAGCCCCCTGTATGTAAATCTTGAATTGATCATGCCTGCCGACTTGGAATCATATAAATTGCTCAATAGACGGAACTTTTTGTTTAAAACATATAAAGATGACCAAGTCCCAAAATGCAGCTTACCAGCCTTGTTAGACCATCATGATGGATGTGATTTCTTGGAGAAATATTGACATTTCCTTACTTATGACACACTTAGCATGAGCATGAGCATGAGCAAGATGTGAACTTCAAAACCCTCGTGAACGACCTAGAAAGGGTTTCGTTTGTCTCGGCTCTGGGAAACGACAGGACAGTTGTGGGTTTTGTTTTGTTTTTTAAGGAATATTCGACGTTTTTGGCAAAGCCGGGATTTTACATAGAGGATCTTTTTGTGAGAGAGCCATACAGGAGAAGGGGTTTGGGTAGCATTCTTCTCAAGGCAGTTGCTGGTCAGGCCGCTAAAATGGGGTTTGGAAGAGTGGAATGGTGTGTGCTGCACTGGAATGTGCACTAAAGAGGGTTGATGACAGAGCCTCTTCAGTCGCCTTGCAATGATCGGTCAGGCATTCGAACTCGGCTAACTGCTGAATCAACTTTATTCAGTTTCTTGGAATACGGCAACATTAAGTTCAGAGTATTTATTCCATTCGGAACTTTGATTTTGATTTTCTAAAATTCTTCAGCAGTAAACAAATTCTTGCGAACCTTACAATAATTCAGTAATTTTCCATAAACTTTACCGAATTCTTATTCAATTCATAATTGAAAAATAATAATAACGCTAAAACAGCTAATCTTTGAATCCCGCGGGCCCATTTTGAGCCTCCCGGTCCCATCCCGCTGTCTTATTTCCTTCCAGTGGCCCAGCCAAAGAAGACTTGGGCATGAGAGACGAGAATAGCAGAAAAGAAAATTGTATGGGGTCCGTAAACTTCACTATCAGCTTCCGCTGCTCTTTTTTTTTTTCAGGTGAAGATACTGATTGACAAACGTTCTCTCACCGTCTTTCTACGATTTTCCGTTTCACTGTTGATGTCCAACACAGTACAGTATGTTAAAGATGTGAATATAAAGCTTTCAGATTTAAATTTGTGTATTCCACCTTATACATATGTAAAGCGCGTATTGATTTTTTACAGAATTAACCCGGTAGAATTAAGCGCATATTGATTGTTTACAGAATTGACCCCTACAATTCCTAATTTACATGTATGCATGAAATTCGGCATCTTTCTCAAAAAGTGAAAACCCTTACATCTCAAATCGTATATTATAACCACCAAACGCTTGGTTGCAGAATCTTGAATTGATTGATCCTTGACTTCTTGACACCTACTTATCGTGGAGTTGGTGAGCAGCAGGTCTGAGACTTTAATAATGATTCCGCCAGGTCTACTGTACAATTAGTAAAGTAACTGTGTTGCCATCTAAGCCTGCGACCAGGGTTTAAAATTGATGCCCGTATGCACGTTTTACTTTTTTTAAGCCTTCCAATACGGGTTATTTCAAAATAAACACATAATTGTTGACATTGTTGACTTGCTTATAATTTTTCAAAATGTCATAATAACGGGTTTATAAAAAATTTATCCATTTTACATATTTATATTATATATCTATATCTATTTTATATATGAAAGACTTATCTTTCTCCCACATGGAATCTGCATATAGATTTTGTTGGAAATGGCGGCTCTTCATTATCATAAAGGCTCTAAAATGTAAATGTAGAGGAATGAGGGTAGATTAAATTTCGTCACAAAGAAGAAGACACGAACAAGATGACTTCAACGATGTCCAGGTTGGTGGGACCTAAGAAAGGTGAACTAAGGTAATGAAAGTGATGAATATACTTCGTGTTTCTGATCTTATAGTTAATTGCGACTTACACATTATACTCATTTAAAACACAAAATTGTTTTGAGACAAGTCAATTCTTGTACATGAATGGTTCAGAGATTTCCTAAATCTCTGTTTTGTGCAAATGGATCTCCTCATAATTATAATTATACCAGGTAAGGTAGGGCAAGGCATGGGTTGCTTTAGAGACAACTAATTTGAAATACATAAATTCATTCTCGTTTCTCATTCACATAATTCCTATTAAGATTTTTTCAACTAGTTTCAAAACCAGATCACTAACAAAGGCATTGGGACTTCCTTGGATTCGAACTTTGGCGAAACCAAAGAGCCACACATTCCCTGCACTACTCGGCTCCCTTGCGGGTTAGAGGTCCTAGAGGTTGGATTTTGGGCTTTCCATCCCCATTGAAAGTGGTTGATGCCTCATATTTAGTGGATCTGCTCTACATTCTAGATAGTAGGTCTGGTTTGTCCATTTCATTTAATAGATTTGTGCTTTCATTCATCCACTAATAGTCATCAAAGTAACGTGGAATTGAGTGGATAAGTGCCTAAAGAAAGAGCAATATAGAAGAAATAGCAAGCCAACTAAAAAAGAGCAGATGCAGAGTTAGAAAACGAAATGATGGCCATTTCAAAAAACGAAGCATGGTATGTGCACATGGTATACTTAGGAGCCGAGCAATGATGCAAGAAATTTTACATGTTCAGGTTCTCCTCTCGTTTTTCTCACATAATTATTTTATGTATTTCCCACACGATTGCATAGTATTTCTTGAAAAAATATTTTCCCACACAACATTTCAATGCATTTGTCTGAAAATTTCCCAACATGAATTAATATTTGGAAGAGAAGTCTAACCGTTTTACAACTTGAACTTTCTTTGACCATAATTATCAAAGGAATTTTACTACATAATATTTTGAAAATTTCCCAACATGAATTAATATTTGAAAGAGAAGTCTAACTGTTTTACAGCTTGAACTTTATTTGACCGTAATTATCAAAAGAATTCTACTACATAATATTTTTATCAAATTACAATTTTTTATTTTGTTATATGATTTTTTGAATTAATAGTAGAAAGAAAGTTTAAATTTATATATTTGGATGTTTATATAATTTCATTAGGTTATTTTTGGATGTTTAATATTTGATGGAGAAGTGTAATTATTTGCTTGAGAAAAATGTGTGTGTGTGTGTGTGTTTTTTTTTAATGCTATAAATGCCATGATATTTGGTTTTTTTTATAGGCTTTTCTCACATATACAAATGTCTATACTAGCATATTTGCATGTCCGAAAAACACCCATAAGTTATGGAAGAGTTTGTACAAAATATGAAAAATAAGAAAATTGGAGCGTAATATTTTGAATGTGGTATGCCTAGATTGTAGGTGAACTCATTGTTTGTAAAAGTTGTTACAATTTGCAAGTTATTAATAATTATAAATTTTCACTTTTGGACTTAATGCAGTGAACAAACACTACAGACATACTATATGACACAGTGGAATATTTGAAGATCTTTTAGAAGAAGGTCCAGGTATGTAGTTTGTTTTTGTTTTTTTTATTTTTATATATTTACAAATCCTTATGGCTCTAACATGTATTTATTTTGACAATTACTTTGTTTGGTAAAGTTCTCCAAAATTTAATTTTTGTATATAATGATATTGAACATATTTTTTAAAACATTTACATATTTCGTGCACATTATGTTTTTTTATTTGAAACTTATATCACACATATTATTCTTTAATTGGATTGGCATTGAAGTGACTTAAATGGAAAACATGATATGTGCGTTTCAATTTCTGTTAAATTAAATTTAATTGTTTAATTTAGTTATCTACATTCACTATTTAATGTGAAAACAACTATGAATATGATTGATAGAAGTTAAAAAAGGATAAAAATTTACTTTCAATATTCAAATTTTGACACTTAGTAAAGTTTTTTTGAGAGTTTCTTCCTGGCGCGTTACGTTAACACTTCTCACTTAATGATTGTTGTTTTCATTATTTTTAATAATTAAATTATGTCACTCAGTGATGGTTGTAAATTCTTTTATTAAAATTATTCTTATTTTGAATTAATTATTAATAATGGTTTTAAAATTATTTTATATTTTTTTAAAATAATATAATATAATAAAATTCATTAACTTACGCTATGCTCGTCATGGGAGTTGACATTTACTAAATCCCTGCATTTTTCCACTCCCCCATACAACGGTGAGGTGTTTGATTATTTGATACACTGAACGGACGATGCCCTTTGGGCTGCTGCCTTTTCTTGCAACCACTATTAATTGCAGAGGCTATCAATGGCCGCCGCGTCGCTGCTGTGGCCAACCCAATAATAAATTGTGATAAGTTACGTGTGAGAAAGATGGGCACGCAGGACTGACTCTCACAACCACACACAACAACAATCTCGCTCCGTCAATCAAAAATAATATTTATAAAGAGAAAGAAACATCGATGGTATAATCATGAGCTTGTCTGTGGAAAGTGTAGATTTTAGGTCAAATCAAACAATCCATGGGCAGTATTACAGTGAGCAAAAAACAAAGCTGTGTACGAGAAATTTGTTTTACATTTGATGTTACAATTTATTAAAGTCAGATTCCTCATCCACACCCACCAATCACAGAGTTCCACCTGAGAATTCTGAAAAATAATAAGTGTGGTGAAAGTGAGAAGATGCATGGACTAGTAATCCAATTTGATCACGTAATCACTAGCCTTTGAGGGATCCATACAGAGACAGAAAATACATTTTATAATATGAATGGCATTGTTATACATAATGTCAGAGACACAGATTATATTAAAAAACATTACTTTGCACTTAATACAGTACAGATCTCAGGAATTTTGATTAAATTAGTTTTTAAAAAATTGCATCAATTGTTCTGTACATCAATGAAAAATTGAATTAGCACAGTGTTACAAGCGATTGCATTAGGTTGGATTTATTAAATAATGAAGGTTTAAAAAAGTGTGTTTTTCTTGAGTTTGACTTACCAAAAAAATTTAAAAATTCGTGAGTAATTATGCCTCATAAATTAACAAATTCGCAGGAAACTTCACTTCTCATTGAAAAAAAGAGAATCTAAATTTATCATCTTTATCACATCTCAACATCAACAAAGATCATACTGCACTAATAATAAATCTATATATATATATATATATAAACCATTTTGGGAATCAATTGATATATAACTTTATACTTTTTATATACGTGACTGTGTTGTATGAATATCTTCTAGTACTTTTTGGCATAGCATTATCTTTCAATGACAATAAATCAACAGAATCACATATATGTTGTGGGCTGAAACCAGTTTTAAGAAATAAATGATGGTATTGGATAAAATCAGTTTTTTTTTAGAATTAATTGAGGGTGTGAAATAACTTATACCAAATTTTATATCTTGCTTGTTTGAATATATTAAGTTTTTTTTTTAATATTATTAAAAATTATAATTAATGAGTCTAAATAATTAAATAATTTAGTGTATATATGAAAAAAGAGAAAGAAAAATAAGTTAGAAATTAAGAATCATCTTAGTTCTTGATTTACTAAATTAGGAGAGATTAAATTTCTCAAAATGCAAACTTTTTTGAAGTATAAAACTTAAAGAAAGATTTGCACTTAAAAAGATTTGATTCCTTTTAGATGTTGGTAGAACCAGAGTTAAAATGGATCTATACTAGTTTTGAGTAACACACTAATAAAAAGTTTCAAGTAAAACTTTTTCTTTTTCTTTTTTTGATTTTCACTTGTTTTATATAATATATGCATAGTTAACAAGCCCCAAGGGTTAGCTCAATCGGTCAAGTCGGGGCCTCGCCAATGGGAGGTCACAGGGTCGAAACCCGAAAGCTCTTGGGGTTAGGTCTATGGTGACCGAGGGGTGGACCCCCTTCGGGTGGGGTCCCCCAGATTGCAAAGAACCTGGAGTAGCGGATCAACTGACCAGGGTCCGTGAACCAGCTGAAAAAAAAAATAAAAAAAAATAAAAAAAAAAATGCATAGTTTAACATTGAAATTCTTTTTTTTTATCATTCATCTTTTACTCATTATAATGTTAATACTTGTCCTTTCATATTGGAAACTCATAAACTCATATCCATAGGATTTTTAAAAATGTTACATGTTTATCTATGTGTAAGATTTTTAAAAATGTTACATGTTTATCTATATGTTTGTTTGTATCTGTATGTATGTGTATATGTTTAGAATTATTTTTGTTATCAATATTTTTTAAAATGTTACATGCCAACTTCATTTAAAGCATTAAACATTTAGATCTAAATAAATATACTTACCATGAGTTACTTCCAACCATTATTTATGTTTTCCTTAGCATTTATGTAAGAGTAAAACTATAAATGTGTAGACTTACAAGTGGTTGTCATCTACCCAATTTATGTAAGGCCTTTTGTCTTAGCAAACAATTATTTCATCTTATTCCTCCCATCCAAAGCAACATTATAGTATTCGATATGCCTATTTACCACTATTAATTTAGCATTGACTAATGTAGGTCATAAATTTTTATGCAATTTTTGCTAGAGCATAAGTTATAACTTCAGTTGAACGGACTAATTGCACTTGTTTAATATGGGCATTGAAATACTTTATTTATGACTAATAGCAAAGCATTTTTTTATTATTAATATATTTTTGTTTTAAATATTACATGTCAAATGAACATAGAATTAATTACACATCATGTAATATCAATAATATTATTTTTACATGTCATCTTTAAAGTCCATATTAAATAGTGAAAGAATTACATATTATAACTCCCTAATACCAAAAAGTAAATTAAAATTTTTTTGTTTTCATTTGATTTATCTCTATATAAATTTGATGTAAAATTAAGGTAAAAATTAAAGTATTTTATTTACAGTGGACATTGATTTTTTGTTACTACTTTTTTTTTTATTTGTTAATGTAAGTATTATTTTACTACTTCTAAATGTAAATTTAAGTGACAAGATATAAAGTGTATCTCATGAGAAACATAAATAATTTGAATGAAATTAATATATATATATATATATATATATATATAGAGAGAGAGAGAGAGAGAGAGAGAGAGAGAGATACCTTTCAGTTAGAACCAAAATATATTTATTTAAAATTTCATTTCATATATCAAAACAAACAAATATCATTTACCTTTAAAAAAATCTAGGGTTAAAATGATCATTTGATTATAAATATTTATTATTATTATGATAATTTTAAAAAATTTTAATTATTATTATTCCTTGTTTTTCAGTCTTTTCAATTTTAGTTTATATAAAAGTTAAATTTGACACATATACATGGGTTGTAAATGCACATTGTTATTATTGGTGCAATTATTAGTATTTTTATATGCTAACTTAGTGTTGAGTTGTGGATATTTACTTGATTACACATAAAAGAAAATTTTAAGGATAGAAATTTATCAAGTATAGAAACTTTCACCATTCTTACTAGTTCCTAAAATGTAAATTGTAAAATGTTTGGTATTATTTTTGTAAAAATATTCAAATTTCTAATGATTTTATATTGTGTAAATAATTTTTTTGCAATTTTTATGGTAAAAAAAATATCTAAAATATTTGGAGGAATCACATTTAGAAAAAATGAAAATTAGTGACTTTTTTTTTTTTGAAAAAAAACTTGGAAAGTTAGCCCATTTGCAAATATCCTAAAAGTTTTGGGAAATTCACCTTTTAAAAAAAATGAAAATTAACGGTTTTTTTTAAACATGGAAAGTTACTCCATTTACGAATTATACCCCTAAATTTGTCCCTCTTACACATCTATTGCAATGAAGTTTTGAAAAATAATTAAAGGGTTGGGGGGATTTTGGATGGACTTTAAACCTAAAAAGGCATGAAACATATGAGATTGATCAAAACCCTAAAATCTTGTTTTGCAAAATTTCAATAAGAAATGGTTAAAAGGGTTGTAATACATGGGAGGTGTGACTTTTGAAGTTTGGATGAGATTAATACAAATAAATTGTAAGAATGACCCAGTGTGTAAATGATATAAATACTCATAAAAATTCATAGCACCAAGCTTAAGGTAAAATCTCTATTAGTGAAAGTGTAAGCATGTTGTAACCATATCTACCCACTTTCATGCCAGGGTAAACATGAGGTGAGGGCTACAATGACATGACTCAACCTCATAAGTAAAATTAAGGAAGTGGAATCGATAAACTAAAACTTTACATACCTTCCTCAAGAGCTACAAGATCCCCAGGAGCTAAACAACCACTCAAGGTGCCATAACCCCGAGTTAACTTACTTTTTCATTGACCTAGGCCACCAATCGCATGCATAAAAAGGCATGCCAATGACTGTAAGCCTCCAGTTGCATGGATAACCCTAACTCCCAGTGACTACAATCTAATTTACCCAATTCTATGCATGCAACCGCAAGATCCGAGCCACTTTTTTAGGGCTAGGATCTAGACTTCTACACAGAACTTGATAGAACATTCCAAAATGATGAATGACACAAGGAAAAATAATTAGTGAAAAACCTAGACAAGAACTTCACCTAACAAGGCCTGACCATGACTGAAATTTTGTTAAACACATTGCAAACATGTAATCTATAGGTTATAAATGCATATATGAACAAAGGGATCTCATACATATCTAAAAATCATTAAGAAGGTTTAATGCCCTCTCACAATAGTTGCAGTCACATCTATTAGGTCATGCATTCATTAACCATTCATTCACTAATTAAAACATGATGAGAGCCATAACTAGGGTTTATCATAAAACAATGCTTATAACCAGCATATAACCAAAATAATAACAATGATAGAACAACCATCAAAGCCTCATAATAATAATTGTAAGTACTCATGAAAAGACAAGAGGAAAAGAGCTCTTAGTAACATATGCAAAAGTCAACAAAGTCAGTGACTTCCACATACAACCCAACCATAGATTAGGCTGAAATAAATCTTTCTTTCAGCCAATCACCACCGTACCAAATTACAAGAATGAATGTGGGACTCGCAAGAAAAGAACTAGGGCTTCCTCAGGCTTTACTGTGTATCCCGTAATTTCCAGTCAAGGGATTTATAGGTTCGAAGAAAGCACCTACCCAACCAGGCTTTACTGCAATCCCGTCACTACCCGTCAAGGGATTCCTAGTCCCAAACAAAGAAACATACACTACCAAGCTTTACTGCAATCCTACCAAAATCGGTCAAGGGATCACCAGGCCCTAAAAAAGCATGGATGCCTCTGAATTTCTTCATTAATACCTTGAGTAATTTTCCCGTCTCCACCCTCATGCTTTACTGAGTATTTTTCCATTACCGATCAAGGGATTTCTAGGCCCTTGGGAGTTTTCTTTAGACCACCTCATCTGATTCCAAAAACATCCAACAATCCAAGCTCAGCCAAAGAGAGAACTCCTTCACACTATGGTTATCTGAAAATGTCAAGGCAATGCTGAAACCATTGTCACACCTGACAAAACCCATGTCAGTGACAACAAGATAACTAAATAAAAACATGCATGTACCATGCATGTGTAAACTAGAAAGGAAACCATACATGCAACTCGATACTTGCAAGGGATCCCATTGTAGCTGCTTGTTCCAACTCTTGCTTTCTTGATCTTTGCTTCCCTTTTATTTCTTGTCCTTCCTTTCCCTTTCTTTCTCCAATGCTAGAGTGCTCATGATTCTCTAAGTGTGCAAGAGTATGAGAGAATAGAGATAGATGTAAAACGTAACTAGAAAAAGCCATCACACTGACAAAAGCCATGAACTAATCCTCAAAAGCCTTTTTATCATTGAGGCCTCTATTTTCTTCAATTTCCCTAATTTTCCCTTCAATTTCCCTCTCATGCAAATATGTGACTCTTCATCTTCTTTTTCTCCCATTTTCCTTTATTTCATAAATAAAATGTCAATTAATGCCTCTTTTCCTTTTCAATGTCTTTTCCAATTTCCTTAGCCATAATAAACCAAATGAACATCCATTAGGATATTTTGCCCATCATTCATCTTGGAATATGTGTCCCATGACCTTTCTCTTATTTTTCCTTTATTAATTTTATTACATGAACTTTTAACCTAGGCTTGTTATAGACCACTCCCCCTTAGGGGAACACTGCCCTTAGTGTTCTATGACACCTACGACCAACAAACCACTGAAAACAAAACATAATGCCTATGGATCTTTATAACCTAGCTTGTAGTATTTACATTGACATTCTGTTGAAAGCATGACAACCATATCATTTATTGGAGCTTTATAACATAGCTCATTACAATATTAACAATAACAACCATACATAAATATCTACATGTACCAAAACTCATTTGCCTCAATCGGTAAACAATGAAGGATACATATCTCGCATTAGCAACAAGGGAATCTAGAGGCTCACACTTCCACTCTAAAAGTAATAACAGGATTCACCTCCTTCCTAGGAAGTCCAGAATCCACTGCCAAAGTCAAAATCCACTTCCAATAGCCAATGCTATGACCCTTGCGCTACGTATTTTCTCAGTGAACAATTACCAACTCATTATTCTAGCACACACTCCCAATGTGCTTTTGATTCTATCTAGAAATGTTAATGACAAAAAAAAATCCATCCCTCGGCCTTCCCTTCTCTGCTAGATAGTCCCTTGGGAAATCCGGTAAGCCCCTTCCATGCAGTCACTCACCTTCCAAGTTCCCCGACATCCCCTTTCCCGGGAAATCCATCCCTTGGAGAGGTTTTCTTACATTGGAAGGTCCAATAACCAAGGCATATCCCTACCTCAAAACCATTATACCTGTCATAACATGCTCATGGAAATTAGTGGACACTGTTGGGTACCAGTGTCCCACAATGGCCCTGCTCCTAAAGGCTTTACCAACACACTATTACCTATTCCAATTCCTTTTTGTTGTTGCTTCTAATTCTCTCGCAGTCAATTGAACCACCCATACCGGGAATTTCCATGCTTTCCTGTACTAAGCACATAATAGTCATTAGAATCAAAACAAATTGAAATAAATTCAAATCATACCTCATTGGCAGCTCGTCAATAAGGTACACTTGTAATTATGTTTACTTCCTATCACAACAAGTCAAACTAGCTCTTTGATCAAATCATCATGAATAAACATATCACATCTAGTTAGCTCAAAAAGCAACCATCATAGATCAAAATCATGAATCACATACAATCATCATAAACCAAAATCATATATCACATTTAATAATTATAAATTAGAGCCATAGATCACATGCATAATGAGCTAAAATAAAATAATTATGTGTATACTTCAATCGGTTATTTGATTCTTCCTTTGTTCTTTCCGTGCATCCATTGGATCAGTTGCCACACCTACCATGCATTACTAACCGACACACATGCATATGACTGAACTATTAACTAACATATCCTATGCATATAACCACAAAAAAAAAAGGATGATAGGCAGGTATGTAACCATAATGCATATGACAACCATTAACAAACATACCTACATGCCCAACATACAAACCTTTATGGAAATCTTCTCTTACCCCGAGGTCCAGTGCTACAACCTTCTTATGATGATCTGCATCTCCTGCCCTTCTTAACCAACACATCAACATCATACATGATAACATAAACTATGACACCAACTATATACATGACAACCATAGCCATGAAAATGCATGCATAACAACATGCATCTAGCCAAATGGGCTAAATGGGCTAGCCATAACCATATCCAATCCAAGAGAATGGGATCCCGCTCTGATACCACCCTATAACCACCCCTCCCATATCTACCCATTTTCACCAGCCTGCAAGGGTAAACATGAGATGAGGCTTACTATGGCATGGCTCAACCTCCTAAATAAAATTAAGGAAGTGGAAATGACAAACTGAAACTTTACTTACCTTCCCTAGGAGTTAGAAGACCCTAGGAGATAAACAACCACTCTAGGTGCCATAACCTCGAGTTAACCTACTTTTTCACCGACCTAGGTTGTCACTCATGTTAGTGTCCTATATTATAGTAGTCAAAAGCAACCTTAGTCTTTTCTATTATTTGGTAAATTTGTAAAATATTTCCTATGATTTCATAAGGATCAAGTCTTAGTGTTAGTTTGACTGGCAAATAAAATCAAGTTTTCAATAGTTTAGAAAAAGGTTTAGGTTTAATAAGTTTAGAGTAATGAGTAATCCAAAGTCACGAGTCATTATTATCTCATCATTGAGACAAAATAATGATGTCATTTCACTCAGTTTTGTTGTCAAATCAACTTGTATTGTGACATCACCCATCAGTACAATGATTATGAGACATGTTGTGCATCCTCCTTTGATGCGCTTTCATGATTCAATTTTCAAATCTCAATCATGATCCTTGAAGGTGGGTTTAAACCATCTGGAGAGCTTAAAAACTTGTTTTAGCATCCAAGAAATTGATGATATTCTCTTTGTTTGACCAAAAATGTTCAGGACATCAATTGGAGTTCATTGTGCTAACTCTGTAGGGGAGTTGTTGCGCTCAGGAGAGTTGTTGTGCTCAGGGACATTCACTATGCTTCTGCAAAATTGGAGACTTTTTTGTGCTACGATCACTCTCAAGTTCCAAAAGTTTCTTCCCTAAGATAATTCATGTTGTATTCTATCAATTTTATCTTTATTAATCGAGAAGAACGCCTAGAGGAGATCACATCCCTCATAAAACTGAATGCATTGTGCTTTCTTGCTACCCCTGTGTATTTTAATTTCCACTGTAGATAGAAATAAAAAACTATTGCATTTGGTCTGAGGGTTGAGTTTTGTTGTCTGAGTTTTTTAATATATGGATTATCATTCAAAGTTTTCCTAAGCTCTCATCTAAAACCCTGGTTCCATAGTTTCTACATGATTGTTGCGCTTTCACACAGTTGCTGCATTTTGGGTTTTTCCTGTGTCAAACATTCAAATTTTTCTTTCCAACTATATCCTGGAGCCTGATAATTTAATACATTTGATCTAGATTCTCAGAACCTTGTTTTCACTGCCTTAGAGTATCAAGAAACATGTTTCCACACTCGTTGCACTTTCTTGTTGTGTTATTTATTAAACAATACAATTACATTTTAAAACCCTAGAACTCACCTTTATTGTGAGCCATGACAACTCTAGATAGGGAGAAGCATAAAGGGGGAGACATAGTCAGGTTTGAGCCTCAATATCTTGCCTTGATAAACTCATATCCAACAATTAGGGTTGTTTTTTAACATACTAGCTGGATCAAGTTTTGTGAGAAGATACAGGGTTATAGTGTTCAACTGACCAAAGAGTTTTCTTTGAATTTCACTGTGGTAGATGTTAATATTGGAGAGTTGAGTTTTCCAGTGTCATATGTTACCATTTCAGCTACTACAGAAATCCCTCTATAAACATAACAGTGGTTCAAGGGCATGCCTTTAGACATAGTCAACTACAATGATTTCTTAAAGCCAAAGTAGAAAAACAAGGAATATGGAACTATTGTTCCAAGGGAATATCTGCTAGAACCCTACAACAAACTTCTTAAGGTCATTTAGAGATATTTCACTTGTGAAGGCAGATTTGGGAGATTTTATCAGTCTCATTTCAAGTTATTGATGCATTTCACAGAGAAAAAAAAAAAAAAAAACCCCTTTAAGTCTACCTTTCTACTTGTTCAAAAGATTTAGTAAGATGGTAAATAAGGTTCAAGGTAAGCAAAGTCAAGTAGAGCCAGTCTCTTTCATTTCTCTTTGACTAAATTGTTAGTGGTGGAAGAACTGAGATTCATTCATGGCAAGAATTCTTGGATTCATCCAAGTTGACAACTAAGTTTCCAAATAGCCCTTGGATTAAAAAGTATATACCTTCATCTATGGAAAAGGATGTTCATTTAGAAGTGGAGAGCTCAGTAAAAATTCCACCAACTTCAGTTGATCCACCAGACAAGAAAAAGGGTAAAAAACTTCATTTTTCTCCTAAGGTGGTGGAGGCTCCTAAGAAACCACTCACAAGAGTTGTTGCGAAGAAATTTCCCATTGAGGAAACACTTGAACAACCAACTGAAGTTCTAGATACCATACTAGAGGATTTTTTTTTTTAGATGACAAGGATAAGTAGATTGTAGAACTGCAGGAACAAGTGAAAAAGGCTCACTTAGTCATTGCCCAACTACAACATGACAATAGGGAGTTGAAGAAGATTGTTTTAGAAAATACACCTAATATTGATGAAATAGAACCAGTGATGAAGACAACTCCATCTACCACTAAGTCAAAGGGTAAAGAAAAGGTAACAACAGAGAACATTCAAGAGCTAGAGACTTCATCAGCAAGAATTCTTGTAACTAGGTGTTCAGCCAGGAAGTTGTAGCTATAGAAAGAAAGTTGAAAAAGGTTGAGTTGGATGAAGGGAAACACACTTTTTGTAGGTTGAGGAAGCAATTAAAGAAATCTCAAAATGAAATTACTAGGCTTAGAAAACAAGATGAAAGGGCCAGACAAAAGATACATGATCACTTGGACATTTGTGAGCCAACATTTTTTGAGGCCAAGTATATGTTGAAGATAAAATTTCCCCTACATAGACAAATTTGAAGAATGAGTTGAGGGCTACAAAGCAACAGTCGTAGGAGGCATTGCAGGAAAACTAGAAAGAAGAAAGGGGAACTTAGACTTGTTAGCTGAGGCAACTAAGGTTTAAGTTTGAACATGTACTCAAGATCAATTTTTCTTTTTCCCTTTTTTGTTTGAAGTGCATCATCCTATATCAATCATATCCCTTGTGGTTTTCAAACTTTTGGGTAAAAGAAGCAAGTGACACAGTAACACAACACAATTGTTGCGCTATTGTCAAAGGCATTAAGTTTTAGTAGAAGATCAGGGTTTTTTGTGTTGTTTCTTATGAATGGAGGCTCAAGGAGGTTTTTAAGACTTTTAGCATCATCAAACAGTTATTTCCTTCAATCAGAGACCCCCATACCTAGTCAAACTTATGCAGGTGAAAATGTGTTGCGCTTAGGCACTGCGCTTTTGTTGAAGACGATGATTTTGAGGGGTGGAAGTATATAGTTGAGACAGGTGTTTTACAGTTGATGTCTGATGATGTGGGAAATGTTTTATACTTATTTGTCACATCAAGAATTACAGGGCATGATCAAAAGCTTGCAAACCATCAATTTGTTTTGTTTTTATTGTTGCTTTTTTTCTGAAGAAGGAAGTAGCGCAACGAAGTTGTTGCGCTTCCACACAGTCACCAATTTGACTTTGAAATTTGATTCCAAACCTTATCAAATAATTATTTTGGTCATGAAAAATGCCTTGAAGTGCTTTGGGAGGTTCGAGCATCATTTTTATGCATATATTTAATGTAATTTGTTTAAGAATTTCTTAGTGAAAATAGTTTCGTAATTTTTAAAGAGTAGCTCTACATTCACTGTTGAAGGTAGAAACTGAATATTTTTTAGGGAATTTGGTTCCTAAAGGAAGGAACTAATTGTCTTCAGTATATGATATATTTTTTTATGAAGAAAAGGGTTGGTCAAGGTCAGAGAAAGAAGAAAATGTGCATTGTATATCTTCATTAAAGTTTTAGCGAATGATGAAGGCTTAAGTTGACTTTTACAGGGATTCATGTTTCAATTGCTTATGGAAATGTTTTCTCCCGTGTATGTGAATATATATTTTATTATAATCATGCTTTATTTTTTATGTCTTCATGTTTAGCTAAGCAAGGATTTATTTCAGAATTCACTGTTAAGTGCTTTGTTATAGCTTACTGAACATTTAATGTTTTTCTTCCATTGTGAAATCTAGAATTCATCCTCAGTTAGATGCTTTAGATGATATTATTTACACTATTCCTCTGCTCACTATCTCTATATCGAAATTTGACAAAAAAACACCATAAGGATTGCCTATCTTTCCCCTGTTTAAGGTTTCCTAAATGTGCCCATCATTTCACTAAAAATCATTAGCTGCATATGACCATATGCCTAATGAATTTTCCCTCTTCCCTTCCTTCAAGATGTTAAAATTATTCCTCTGTGATCTCAATACCTAGCCTAAGACCTAGAATTGAAAATTCACATAGAGAGAGCCCTCTTTGAAGCTGGAAGAACTAGATTCCAATTTTAAAGTGGTTTATGGTTACCTTTGGATTCCTCTCCTCGGCTTGGAGGAATTATAGAGTGCTAATAAGTCACATGCATAACAAGGAAAGCCAATGACTATAAGCCTCCAGTTGAATGGCTAACCCTACCTCCCAGGGGCTGCAGTCTAATTCACCAAGTTATGTGCATACAACCCCAAAATTTGAGCCACTTTTTTAGGGCTAGGATCTAGACCTCTGCCTACAACTTGATATAACTTTCCAAAATTATGAATGACAGAAGGAAAAGGCCATTATTGCAAAATCTAGACAAGAACTTGACCTAACAAGGCATGAACATCACATACATTTCGTTAAACACATTGTGAACATGTAATATACAGGTTATAAATGCATATTTGAACATAGGGATCTCATACTTATCTAAAAATCATCAAGAAGGTCTAATGCCCTTTCACAATAGTTGCAATAACAATTATTAGGTTATGCATTCATTAACCATTCATTCACTAATCAAAACATGATAAGAGCCATAACTAAGGTATGTCACGAAACCATGCTTATAACCAACATATAACCAGAATAATAACAATGATAGAAAAACCACCAAAGCCACATAATCATGAGTATAAATACTCATGAAAATACAAGAGGAAAAAATATCTTATTAAAAATACACAAAAGCAAACCAAGTCAGGGACTTTCGCGTACCACCCGACCGTAGATTGGGTTAAACCAAATATTTCTTTCATCCAATCATCCTCATTCCATATTCCAAGCATGAATGTGGGACTCGCAACAAAACAAATAGGCCTTCCTCAGGATTTACTGCATATCCGACCATTATCGGTCAAGGGATTTCTAGGCCCAAAGAAAGCACCTACCCAACCAGGCTTTGTCGCAATCCCTCCATTATAGGTCAAGAGATTCCTACACCTAAACAAAGAAACATACACTACCAATATTTACCTTAATTCCGCCAAAACCGGGCAAGGGATCACTAGGCCCTAAACAAGCATGGATGCCTTCGTATTTCTTCACCAATACATTGAGGAATTTTCCCATCTCCACCCTCATGCTTTACCATGTATCCTGACATTACTGGTCAAGGGATTTCTAGGCCCTTGGGAATTTTCCTGAGACCACCTCACCCGGTTCCAAAATCATCCAAAAATTCAAGCTCAACCAAAGAGAGAACTGCATCATAGTATGGCTATCTAGAAATGGCAAGGCAAGGCTGAAACCACTGTCACAATTGGAAAAACCCATGCTAATGACAACAAGATAACCAAATACACACATGCATGTACCATGCATATGCAAACTAGTAAGGAAATCATACAGGCAACTCAGTACCTGTAAGTAATCTCGATGTAGACGCTTGTTCCAACTCTTCCTTGCTTGATCTTCACTTTACTTTATTTTTCTTCCTTTTTCGTCCTTTCTCCAATGCTAGATTGCTCCAAGAATTCTCTAAGTGTACAAGAGTATGATAGAATAGAGAGAGATCCAAAAAAAAACTGGAAAAAGATATCACACTGACATAATCCATGAACTGATCCTCAGAATCCTTTTTATCATTCATGCCTCTATTTTCTTCAACTTCCATTATTTTTCCTTTAATTTCCTTCTCATGCAAATTTTTGAATCTTCATCTTCCTTTTCTCCTATTTTCCTTCATTTTCATAAATAAAATGCCAATTAATGTCTCTTTGCCTTTTCAATGCCTTTTCCATTTCCTTTATCAATTTCCTTAGCCACAATAAACTAAATGAACACCCACTAGGATGTTTTTCCCATCATTTATCATGGAATACATGTCTCATGAACTTGGTCTTATTTTTCTTTATTAATTTTATTACACGAACTTTTAACCTGGGGTTGTTACATACCCCTCCCCCTTAGGGGAACACCGTCCTCAGTGTTCTATGTCACCTATCACCATCAAACCATTGAAAATCAAACATACTTCCTATGGAGCCTTATAACCCATCTTGTTGCAGTATTTACAATGACATCTTGTTGAAAACATGACGAACATATCGTTTACATGAGCTTTATAACATAGCTCATTACGATATTTACAATAACAACCATACATAAAATATGTACATATACCAAAACTCCTTTTCCTCAACCAGAAAATAATGAAGGATACATAGCCCACATCAACAACAAGGGAATCCACAGGTTCACGCATCCACCCTCAAATTAATACTAGAATTCACCTCCTTCCCAAGAAGTCTAGAAATCACTACCAAAGTCAAAATCCACATCCAATATCCAACTCTACATAGCTTGCATCATCAACAATGGAATCTAGAGGCTCATGCCTCCACCCTCAAAGTAATACTAGGATTCACCTTCTTCCTAGGAAGTCCAGAATCCATTACCAAAGTCAAAATCCACATCCAATATCCAACGCTACGATCCTTGCACTACTTGTTCTCTCAGTGAAAAATTATCATCTCATTGTTCCAGGGCACACTCCCAATGTGCGTTTGATTCCATCTAGAAATGCTAATGACAAAAACAAATCCATCCTCTGACCTTCCCTTCTTTACTATATAGTCCCTCGGAAAATTTAGTAACCCCCTGTTACACTAAAATTTGTCACCATGACTATTTGCAGTCAGTATGGCTCCATCAATAACCATACTGTCCTCCTTGGCAAGTCTTATACCTCTGCTCCTCATGTCAAACTCCAAAAAAGAGAGAAAGCCTTTAAAAGTCAATATAACTCTGGTTACGCAGTTTCTCTTACTCTTACCTGCGTGTACGCACCTCAAGTACATAATATCTGTGTACTTGTACGCTCTGTCTATAAAGGGGTGGGTGCGTACCCCTGTAAAAGTCAAAAGGCGCAAGTTTTACTTCAAAAAACTTACTTGCGGTCGATTCTAGAGCATTCTAGAAGATGGTTTGACGTGGATTGAGTGCCTCCAGTTGGTTCATGCATCCCAATGAAAGAGGAACTTATCCCATGAAGAGGGGAGCTATCCCTTTGAAAGAGGGGCTTATCCCATTGATGGTGGACCTGTTTAACTTCCTCCAAAGCATTATAAATACAGGCATTAGGCCAGAGGGAGGGGAGGTTGAAAGCTGAACATTCCTAAGGGTAGATGCTGCTGAAATTAGAACTCCCTTATATAGCTTGAGAGGAGAGATTCCAATCCTTTCTTAGCTTCATTTGGAAGTGGGTGAGCTGATCAAAGTAGAGGAGAACTCTTGCTGGACCCTGGGAGGGACCTGCACAACACCAAGGCACTGGTTGTAAGGTTTCTTTTGTTTCCAATTAATACAATTAAGTTCATTTTTCTCAACAAGTTGTTATATATAATTTGTTTCATAAACTCCTTGGTCTTTATGACGAATATGTTGTATTATATGAGTTATTAAGGTGCTATGTAATCGTTTGCTTGTTAGTGAATGTAGGCTTTAAGGAGAAGGAGCTCATCTGGATCGAAGAGGCTTGGTTGCTACAAACAGCGTTGGACTAGAGGTAAGCCTTAAACACATGGTTGCTTTTATTTTAAATGCATATTTAGGGAAAGATAGTGCTTGATTGTTTTGTTTGTCACTAGAAAAGCCTTGTTTTCTAGGGAGGTCGGTTTTGTCCGCAAAATTGACTCTTTCCGCATGACAAAATAAAACGACGTGTCCTTGATCGCTTTTTACTTTTCAGATCAGAGACACTAATCATGAAAGTACTCCTTGGTCGTAAAGATCAAGCGGTTCTCTCAAGCATTATTTTATATTTTTTCGGGCTTGGGAGGCACAAATTTACGAAAAAGGTCAACCCTGGAGTCTTCTTAAGTTTTTCAGACTCTCTAAAATTGAAAACGCCGAGTTTCTCCTATACTGGACTCGTTAAAATTTCACAGTAAAGGACCTGTTCGATTACAAACAGGAACGGACCACTCCTTCTTAGGGTTCGAATCTAAACTAAGTTGGACTCATCCGAAGGATGAGCTTATAATCAAGCAAATGTTATCCTCCTCAAGCTTGTAAAAAAATAAAGAGGTACTTGCCAGAAATGGTGGGGGAAAAGAGAGAAAAATGAGCCTATTTGTTATACTCTGTCTCGGAAAAACCTTATCACCACTCTTGAACACGACACTTTTCATTCACCTGGGTTGGGAAATCCTTTGCCTAATAGTTGATCAAACCACATTGAAATGCTTCAGCCGGTTTCTGGGTATTAACTTTGGGTCAATTGTCACCAAGCCATCTGTTGTGTCGTTATGTGTTCAAGAGGTCACTACAAATAAACCATTCATCTGCAAAATACCTGTCATCCATCTTGACCATCCCTGAGTCAGTCCTTACAGCTACATTTCTTCAACTTGATCTATGATTTCGTGTTGTGGGCTTGCCTGCAACGGATCGCTTTCTATTGACATCAGTGCATTATCTAGAAAGATGATATAGGAATCGTCAGTACCTTGAGATCTGCATGCCTCAATGGCAGGTTTCTCGCCTTCAACGACAGTTTACATCATTGACTTTCGATCGAAGGATTCCGTGATATGTTCGACATCAACACATTCATTCACATCTCATTGATTGTACTGGGTACTTTGAGAGCCATTGACATCACTGGTGGTTTCTCTCACACTTGTTAACAGTTTACATCATTGACTGGTAATCAAGTGGTTTCTACCATGTTCGACATCAACTCATTTATTCGCATGGATAGAATCGTACTATTTCAGGAAGTAGAAATGAAGACCCTGGATCTAGTTTCTGCCATCCAGGCTATGAGGAGTTTTGTATTCATTATACAGTAGACTAATCATAAACAGATGGCTGCACCCATACTGTGTCTACATATGTCTATGATTATGATGTATTGCGAAATCATTCCTATATCAGAGCAGTAGTTAGTTTGTTAGTTAAGTTCTCAATCTGAGTATGGGAATGCCTACCTCAGCGATGATATGATCTCATATATGTATTTTGTGTTGAATATTTGCAGGTTCCAACTGGGCTCTCCAAAAAATAATCCTCGAAATGATAAAGTGCTTCACCCTTCCTAGATGATATGAAACCCTAATCTACTATAGACCTCGCACTTTAGGGGGCAATCTGTTACACTAAAATTTGTCACCATGACTATTTGCAGTCAGTATGGCTCCATCAATAACCATATTGTCCTCCTTGGCAAGTCTTATACCTCTGCTCCTCATGTCAAACTCCAAAAAAGAGAGAAAGCCTTTAAAAGTCAATATAACTATGGTTACGCAATTTCTCTTACTCTTACCTGCGTGTACGCACCTCAAGTACATAATATCTGCGTACTTGTACGCTCTGTCTGTAAAGGGGTGGGTGCGTACCCCTGTAAAAGTCAAAAGGCGCAAGTTTTACTTCAAAAAACTTACTTGCAGTCGATTCTAGACCATTCTAGAAGATGGTTTGACGTGGATTGAGCGCCTCCAGTTGGTTCATACATCCCAATGAAATAGGAACTTATCCCATGAAGAGGGGAGCTATCCCTTTGAAGAGGGGCTTATCCCATTGATGGTGGACCTGTTTAACTTCCTCCAAAGCATTATAAATACATGCATTAGGCCAGAGGGAGGGGAGGTTGAAAGCTGAACATTCCTAAGGGTAGATGCTGCTGAAATTAGAACTCCCTTATAGAGCTTGAGAGGAGAGATTCCAATCCTTTCTTAGCTTCATTTGGAAGTGGGTGAGCTGATCAAAGTAGAGGAGAACTCTTGCTGGACCCTGGGAGGGACCTGCACAACACCAAGGCACTGGTTGTAAGGTTTCTTTTGTTTCCAATTAATACAATTAAGTTCATTTTTCTCAACAAGTTGTTATATATAATTTGTTTCATAAACTCCTTGGTCTTTATGATGAATATGTTTTATTATATGAGTTATTCAAGTGCTATGTAATTGTTTTCTTGTTAGTGAATGTAGGCTTCAAGGAGAAGGAGCTCATCTGGATCGAAGAGGCTTGGCTGCTACAAACAGCGTTGGACTAGAGGTAAGCCTTAAACACCTGGTTGCTTTTATTTTAAATGCATATTTAGGGAAAGATAGTGCTTGATTGTTTTGTTTGTCACTAGAAAAGCCTTGTTTTCTAGGGAGGTCGGTTTTGTCCGCAAAATTGACTCTTTCCGCATGACAAAATAAAACGACGTGTCCTTGATCGCTTTTTACTTTTCAGATCAGAGACACTAATCATGAAAGTACTCCTTGTTCGTAAAGATCAAGCGGTTCTCACAAGCATTATTTTATACTTTTTCGGGCTTGGGAGACACAAATTTACGAAAAAGGTCAACCCTGGAGTCTTCTTACGTTTTTCAGACTCTCTAAAATTGAAAAACGCCGAGTTTCTCCTATACTGGACTCGTTAAAATTTCACAGTAAAGGACCTGTTCGATTACAAACAGGAACGGACCACGCCTTCTTAGGGTTCGAATCTAAACTAAGTTGGACTCATCCGAAGGATGAGCTTATAATCAAGCAAATGTTATCCTCCTCAAGCTTGTAAAAAAATAAAGAGGTACTTGCCAGAAATGGTGGGGGAAAAGAGAGAAAAATGAGCCTATTTGTTATACTCTGTTTCGGAAAAACCTTATCACCACTCTTGAACACGACACTTTTCATTCACCTGGGTTGGGAAATCCTTTGCCTAATAGTTGATCAAACCACATTGAAATGCTTCAGCCGGTTTCTCGGTATTAACTTTGGGTCAATTGTCACCAAGCCATCTGTTGTGACGTTATGTGTTCAAGAGGTCACTACAAATAAACCATTCATCTGCAAAATACCTGTCATCCATCTTGACCATCCCTGAGTCAGTCCTTACAGCTACATTTCTTCAACTTGATCTATGATTTCGTGTTGTGGGCTTGCCTGCAACGGATCGCTTTCTATCGACATCAGCACATTATCTAGAAAGATGATCTAGGAATCGTCAGTACCTTGAGATCTGCATGCCTCAATGGCAGGTTTCTCGCCTTCGACGACAATTTACATCATTGACTTTCGATCGAAGGATTCCGTGATATGTTCGACATCAACACATTCATTCACATCTCACGGATTGTACTGGGTACTTTGAGAGCCATTGACATCACCGATGGTTTCTCTCACACTTGTTAACAGTTTACATCATTGACTGGTAATCAAGTGGCTTCTACCATGTTCGACATCAACTCATTTATTCGCATGGATAGAATCGTACTATTTCGGGAAGTAGAAATGAAGACCCTGGAAATGGTTTCTGCCATCCAGGCTGTGAGGAGTTTTGTATTCATTATACAGTAGACTAATCATAAACAGATGGCTGCGTCCATACTGTGTCTACATATGTCTATGATTATGATGTACTGCGAAATCATTCCTATATCAGAGCAGTAGTTAGTTTGTTAGCTAAGTTTTCAATATGAGTATGGGAATGCCTACCTCACCGATGATATGATCTCATATATGTATTTTATGTTGAATATTTGCAGGTTCCGACTGGGCTCTCCACAAGATAATCCTCGAAATGATAAAGTGCTTCACCCTTCCTAGATGATATGAAACCCTAATCTACTACAGACCTCGCACTTTAGGGGGCAATCTGTTACACTAAAATTTGTCACCATGACTATTTGCAGTCAGTATGGCTCCATCAATAACCATACTGTCCTCCTTGGCAAGTCTTATACCTCTGCTCCTCATGTCAAACTCCAAAAAAGAGAGAAAGCCTTTAAAAGTCAATATAACTCTGGTTACGCAGTTTCTCTTACTCTTACCTGCGTGTACGCACCTCAAGTACATAATACCTGCGTACTTGTACGCTCTGTCTGTAAAGGGGTGGGTGCATACCCCTGTAAAAGTCAAAAGGCGCAAGTTTTACTTCAAAAAACTTACTTGCGGTCGATTCTAGAGCATTCTAGAAGATGTTTGACGTGGATTGAGCGCCTCCAGTTGGTTCATGCATCCCAATGAAAGAGGAACTTATCCCATGAAGAGGGGAGCTATCGCTTTGAAAGAGGGGCTTATCCCATTGATGGTGGACCTGTTTAACTTCCTCCAAAGCATTATAAATACAGGCATTAGGCCAGAAGGAGGGGAGGTTGAAAGCTGAACATTCCTAAGGGTAGATGCTGTTGAAATTAGAACTCCCTTATAGAGCTTGAGAGGAGAGATTCCAATCCTTTCTTAGCTTCATTTGGAAGTGGGTGAGCTGATCAAAGTAGAGGAGAACTCTTGCTGGACCCTGGGAGGGACCTGCACAACACCAAGGCACTGGTTGTAAGGTTTCTTTTGTTTCCAATTAATACAATTAAGTTCATTTTTCTCAACAAGTTGTTATATATAATTTGTTTCATAAACTCCTTGGTCTTTATGATGAATATGTTTTATTATATGAGTTATTCAGGTGCTATGTAATCATTTGCTTGTTAGTGAATGCAGGCTTCAAGGAGAAGGAGCTCATCTGGATCGAAGAGGCTTGGCTGCTACAAACAACGTTGGACTAGAGGTAAGCCTTAAACACCTGGTTGCTTTTATTTTAAATGCATATTTAGGGAAAGATAGTGCTTGATTGTTTTGTTTGTCACTAGAAAAGCCTTGTTTTCTAGGGAGGTCGGTTTTGTCCACAAAATTGACTCTTTCCGCATGACAACCCCTTCCATGTAATCACGAATCCATCACTTGGAAAGTTTTCCTCACCTCAGAAGGTCCAAAAACCAAGGCATATCCCTTCCTCAAAACCATCATACCGGTCATATCATGCTCATGGAAATCAATGAATACTATTGGGTACCAGTTTTGCATGATGACCCTACTCCTAAATGCTTTAATAGTTTATTGTTGCCTGTTCCAAATCCTTTTTGTTGTTGTTGCTAATTCTTTGGCATTCAATCCAACCACGTAGTCCAGGAATTTCCATGCTTTCCTATACCAAACACATAATAGTCATTAGACTAATAAAAAATTGAAATAAATTCAAATCATACCTCATTGGTAGCCCATCAATAAGGTACACTTGCAATTTTTTTTACTTCCTGTCACAACAAGTCAAACTAACCCTTTGATCAAATCATCATGAATAAACATATCACATCCAGTTAGCCCAAATTGCAACCATCATAGATCAAAATCACGAATCATATGCAATCACCATAAACCAGAATCATGGACCACATGTAACAATCATAAATCAAAGGCATAGATCACATGCATAATAAAACTGAAATAGGATGATTATACTTATCCTTCAATCTATTCTTTGCTTCTACCTTTGTTCTTTTCGTGCACCCAACGGATCAGTTGCCACACCCAGCACGAACCCAATACTTCTCTTCTTGTCAATCACATACACATAAAAAATGTACATCACAACACATGCATCCACACACGGTGTACAACACCGCACAATACATACACCTTCACCTGGTATACATCACGACACATACACCTACACTCGGTGTACAACACAACACAATACATGCACGTACACATGGTGTACACCACAATATATACACCTACGCCTGGTGTACAACACCACACATACACCTACACCCGTTTTACAACACAACACATTCACCTACACTCGATGTACAACAAAACACATACATACACTTACACTTGGTGTATAACACAATACATATACATACATAGATTACAACACAATGAACACATGTCATGATACCACGACTACACAATACACATACACAGTACTACATATACACAACACGACATGTACAACCTGCACATAATACCACACGACACATACACCTACACCGGGTGTAAAACATAACACAATACATACACCTACACATGGTGTACACCACAATACATACACCTACACCTGGTGTACAACACAACACATTCACCTACACTCAGTGTACAATACAACACATACATACACTTACACTTGGTGTATAACACAATACATATGCATACATAGAGTACAACACAAAAAATGCATGCCATGATACCACAACTACACAATGCACATACACAATACTACATATACACAACACGACATGTACAACCTGCACAAAATACCACATTTACAATAGTACCACATGAACAACAATGTACACAAAACCACTTGTATACAACACCACTTGCAAAATTTGTGGACAACACCACCTGCACAACGTGTACACAACACCACCTGCATGACATGTATATAGCATCACCTACACAACGTGTACACAACACCACATTTACAACATGCACAATGCACTATATGCACACAACACTGCATATACAACATTCACACAACACCATATGTACATAGTACTACATTTACAACATGCACTCAACACTATATATACAAAATACCGCATATGCAAAAAGGCATGCAACACTATATATATGCAGCACCACATATGCAACATGCACATAACACCATACAGGCAACATACACATAACACCATACAGGCAACATACACAACACTATAGGTACAACATGTACAACAAATACATAACCTTAGTATTGTGCAGCCAGAGATCACACATTGAATCTACTAAGCAACCTTGCTTCTATTATCTTTCCACTATCCATGTGTATCCCAACATGTCGTAGATGACACTCATTTCATTCCACTGATGTATCCCTCAACATTACCTATCCATAACATAAACATAGACATAGTATAATTGCATAATATTAATTCATATACACATGATATTGACCTCACATATCTATCAAGGATACTCTTCTCACTTGATTCCTCATAAGACTAGGAACCTCTTCATGCCATTCACCCGCCTAAGCAATCATTCCTCCACAAGAATGATCCTTGACAACCCTTTCAAAATACAATATATATATATATATATATATATATATATATATATATATATATATATATATATATATATATATATATATATATATATATATATATATATATATATATATATATATATATATATCTTAGCATAAAACAATCATGATCCTTGACGACCCTGTCAGACAATGGAATATATACATATATATGCATGTAATCATCAACATAATTACTAGATATCATAAGGTCTAGGTTAAGAGAAATCCCTTTATTCGTGCACAACATGCACAACATTGAAAACAAATAATCCCAACTTAGCCAAGGAATATGTTACCTTAAGCCCATTTACTTTACCTTTCTTGTTACCTTTCTCATGATTGTCCTACCCCCATCCATTTACCCCATTGGACCCAACCATTCCAACTGGTTGTCATATTCTTTCCTTCAATTTCCCTTTACTCATGCATCGAGCTTCATCTGAGTCTTACATTACCTGTTGGGTTCCACATAGTTCTTCCTGAACTCCATTAACTTTCTCTTTCCCCAACCTAATCCCAAGACCCTCAAACATAATGGAAGGAAAAATAAACAAAAAGAAGAAAACCATGAAAAACCAATAGCAATATGAGACCACAAACAAATTGGCATGGCCATGCACAGACGTAAGAAAAACTACAAATAAATCGCAAACAAATCACAAAAGACCAAAATTAAAAAACTTTGTATAGACACCATAACTTGACCCCATGGTTTGCAAATCTTCCAAAGGAAAGCTCAACCAAGCCTTCTCTAATATTTCATGGCAGTCCCTTTTGTCGTGCAATTCCTGGTATTATACTTCCATAAACACATAATTGTTAGTGCATAAATAGACATAACAATATATTGGTTACCTTACCTTGTTGTACCTAGCACGATGACCTCTAACTGAACACTTACATATATCATCTCTCAAGGAACTCTAATCCCTTGATGAATCCATCATAACTGAAAACCAATTGTTATACTTGTTAAGTACATATTCATGAATATAGAACATATCTACATAATTTCATACAAAATCAAGGTTAAGAAGATTTCGTGTATGCAAAGCACTCATTCGTTTGGAACTGCGATTTCCAAACATAGCCAAAGGAATTCTGACCCAATTCCTTTATTTAAACATATACCTTGCTACAATTAAGTCTTATTATGTCTTGTCAGATCACCCAACAATTATTTATATAAATAAATCAACTATTACCTTGTCACAATAATGCCAAGCAAGTTGCCCTACAATTGTTCACATATGTCAGTCACATGTTTCAAATATCAAGACATCGTGTCTATTAATTTGAAATCAACCTTTATCGAGACTAACAACCATGCCATAATCTGCAATAACTCACAATCATAGCCATAATACTAAAAATAGTACCCACTTGCACTCAAGTGCATATAGACTATCTCAGCACATATTACGTTAGTACAACTGCCTTAAAACAAGATCATTCCTTCATGCAATGTTATAGACACAAGTCATATCATGCAATTAATTAAATAGTCAAACATCCTATAAGCATACCATGTTAGATAAACCAAATAGACGACATAATCAAACTCATACTTAATTGTATCTCACGGGAGGCTATCACATCTGCACAAGTCATTCTATATTACTATGACACAATATCACAAATATATCGACTCATACCTAGATATCATAACCTAACCATCTGCACAGGCCAATCCAAACTAGCACGATATATTTAACAACAAGATATTAGTTGCCATAACCATAATCAACACGTGTACGATCACAATGCATATAACAACAAGTTAACTACCATGCATGACTAGCTAACACATGTGCATATGACCAAATTGATTAACTAGCATCTCGTATGCATGTAACTACAATAACAATAGAATGGAAGGCATGTATATAACCATAATGCATACAACAATCATTAACAAACATTCATGTCTGGCCAACATACAAACCTTCATTACAATTTGATTTTACCTTGAGGTCTAGTGCTGCAACTTCGCTCCGATGATCTACATCTCCTACCCTTCTCAGCGAACATATCAGTATCATACATGATAACATAACTATGACATCGGCTATATACATGAAAACTATGTCCATGACAATGTGTGAACAACAACATTCATCTAGCCAGATGGGTTGAATGGGCTAGCCATAACCATATCCAGTCTAAGAGAATGAGAACCCACTCTAATACCACCCCTCCCATATCTACCCACTTTCACCGGCCTGCCAGAGTAAACATGAGCTCAGGACTACTATGACATGACTCAACCTCCTAAGTACTGATGCAAGAGCATCTGGACTTAGCCAGCAATGTGATTGTATGTTCACATGTTGTGGCTAACATGAGATGAATTTCATTGACCTGAGTGGTCAAAATTAGATTTAGTAGAAAGGGTTGGATCTCTCGAATTGATCTTTACTTCAATTATTGTAATAATTAAATCATTGTATTATTTTTAGAATAGGAGATGAGTGTTAGAATATGTGTGTATTAGATCTTGAGAATAGGAATTTAATTGTTAAACTGATAAAAATAGAGACTGAGTTGTCAATGCAGTTAGGATAGGATTTGATCCATAAAAGAGAAAAAAAAGCAATGATAGGGATTGAATGGAATAGGAGAGTGTGTAAGCAAGAGATTGAGAGAGAGAGATAGTGTTGAGAGTGAAATAGAGGTCAGACAAATGTTGTAATTGAGTGAGAGGGCCAAGACTCTATAATTTCTATTTTATTGAATAAATTGATTAAGTGTGGTGTTGCGTATTATTCCTGGTGTGAAATTCTCTTGAATCTATGTATCGACATTCTGGACCCTAATCAGGTATTATTTCCTGTTTATGCATTTTATTGATAAATCACAGTCGATTTGCAATAAGGTTTATTCTCAGCTTAAGCGCTAAACCTTTGTTAAAATGTATTTATTAAAAGCGCATATTACGCACGTGGGCAGTATTGCCAAGTTGTAAGTAGTATCTCGCGCGCTTTAGAAATGGTAAATGGTATTTCTCAATTTCACGTGAGAAACCTTAGCGGGTGACATGTAGCATGGGAAAACCAGAAATATTGCGCGCTCTCAATCTGATAACGGTCATGCTAGAATTCACGTGAGATTGCGATATCCGTTGGATCTAGAGAAGTGAGATCAACGGTGTAGAATGAAGCACTTGGGAGTGGAAAAGTCAAAGTGGGATCGGTGGTGTTTGGTCAGCTTAGCGGGACCCTCAGAAAGAAAGTACATGTATAAAACCAGACTAATGTGCGGCTAATTGGTTTTCAAGATAAATATTAGTCTAATTTTTTATTGCCACATAATTTGGTCAACCATCTATGTCATTTGGTATCAGAGCTCAAGGATTAAGTCTGCTATAGTAAACATGCCACCTAAGAGAGGAGCTGGCATAGGTCGAGGGAGACCTGTAGCAAATGTAGTTTTGCTGGAAGAGATTCGGAACCTGCGTATAAGGATGGAGACAATGTAAACTGCTCAAAGGAGAGCACCTAATGAAGGGGATGCCAATGCTACAGAAGAATCTTCTAAGGAAGAAGAAGAGGATGAAACTAAAGCTGTCAAAGTTCTCAATATATTGGCTAAAGCAAGTGGAAGACCAAAGGTGGAAATACCTTTGTATGATGGGAATCTCAATGTAGAAGAATTGGTGGATTGGATCAGTTCATTGGACAAGTATTTCGACTATGAGGAGGTTGATGACAAAAAGAAGGTGAAATTTGCAGTTACCAGATTGAAGAGTCATGCAGCTATTTGGTGGGATGAACTACAAACATCCAGAGAGAGAAAGGGGAAGCCCAAGATCAATGGGATAAAATGGTGAGTAGGTTGAAAGGTAAATTCATGCCAAAATATTATTTGTTAAGTATTTTCAAATAGTTATAGAATTTGAGACAAAAGGGAATGACTGTCAAAGAATATACAGAAGAATTTTATAAGTTGAGCATTAGAGAAAGACATGTAGAGGATGACGTAGAAAAGGTAGCCAGATACATCAATGGCTTGAGATATGACATGCAGGATGAAATCAATTTGCTGAGTCTGAAGGCAATTGAAGATGCCTATCAAGCAACTTTGAAGGCATATGAGAAGATGTTGAGGAAGCAAAATCAGAAGAATAGATGGAAAAGTTCAGCAAGAAGTAGAGGATCTAACCGATCAAGCTTTCAACATGCTCAGGGTGAAGAAGGAGGTTCAAGTAGTAGACCACCACAGAGAGGAGACTTTAGTAGAGGGAGATTTGCACCCAGAGGAAGAGGCCGAGGAAGAGAAATTCGGTGTTATACATGTGGAGAATGGGGACATGGATCATGGGACTGTCCTCATAATAAAGCAACAAATCAGTGGAATGTGAATGTGGTTGAGGCAAAGGAAGATAAACCTCAAATTGCAAATAAGGAAGAATCACCCGAAGTAGGAGAATCCTTGTTATTAAAAAGGGTATTTCTTAAAGCAAAGAAAGAGACAAGAGAACCAGCTTAGAGAAAGAGTTTATTCAGAACTACATGCAAGTCCAAAGGAAAATGTTGTAAAGTGATAATTGACAGTGGAAGCATTGATAACCTTGTTTCTACAGAAATGGTGGACAAGTTGGGATTAGTGAAAACAGTACACCCTACTCCTTACAAAGTATCATGGCTACAAAAAGGACATCAGCTTATTGTGACAGAACAATGCAAGGTAGAGATCCAGATTGGTACTTATAAGGATGTGGTATTATGTGATGTAATGCCAATGGATGTATGCCATGTATTGTTGGGAAGACCTTGGCAGTTTGATCGGAAAGTTATACATGATGGAAGAAGAAACACTTACACTTTAGAGAAGGATGGAAATAAACACACACTGCTTCCATTGAAGGAGGAAGCAGGCAAAGAAGCGCCTGGAAACAGTGTTATGCTGATAAGTGGGAAAGAATTGCTGCAAGAAGTCAAGAAGGATGAACAAATACATTTTGTTGTCATAAGGAGACCTAAGGTAATTTTGACTTCCACAAAATTAGATGATTTATCTAAAGAAATCAAAACTCGGTTGAATGATTTTGCTGATATTATTGTGGATGAGTTACCAAATGCATTACCACCAATAAGGAGTATTAGTCATCACATTGATCTAATACCTGGAGAAAGTTTGCCAAATAAAGCAGCATATAGGTTAACTCCTCAAGAAAATGCAGAAGTTGGGAGACAAGTGCAAGAACTGATGGATAACGGATTAATCAAAGAGATTCTTAGTCCATGTGTGTTGTACCAACAGTACTCAGTCTAAAGAAAGGAGGTGAATGGCGTATGTGTACTGATTCCAGAGCCATAAACAAGATTACTATCAGGTATAGATTTCCTTTACCACGAATGGATGATTTGATGGATTGTTTAAGTGGGTCAAAGTATTTTACTAAGATAGATCTGAAGAGTGGATACCATCAAATAAGGATTAGAGAAGGAGATGAATGGAAGGCTGCATTTAAAACAAACAATGGGTTGTATGAGAGGTTAGTGATGTCTTTTGGACTCACAAATGCACCCAACACATTCATGAGATTGATGAATGAAGTCTTGAAGGAATATGTAGGCAAGTTTGTCATTGTTTATCTTGATGATATTCTAGTTTCAGTCCAGGCAAAGAGGAACATCTGGAGAAACTTAAGTTGGTTCTAAGAACTCTGCAGAAAGAGAAACCGCTGATAAATCTGAAGAAATGTAGTTTTATGAAAGAAGAATTAATCTATTTGGGGTTTTTAGTTTCTAAATAAGGTCTGAAAATGGATCCATAGAAAGTCCAAGCAATTTGGAACTAGCCAACTCTAAGAAACATATTTTAGGTAAGAAGTTTTCATGGTCTTGCAAGTTTTTATAGAAAATTTATCAGAAGTTTTAGTCAAATTTGTTCACCAATTATTGAAACAATCAAAGAGACTAATCAGCCATTCAAGTGGACAGAAGCAGCATACTAAAATTTTAACTTGCCGAAGAAGAAAATTACAAAAAAACCAGTTTCAGATTTGCCTGATTTTGGAAAAGTTTTTCAAGTTGAAACTGATGCTAGTAGAGTTGCAATTAGAGTAGTTTTAAGTCAGGAACAGAGACCAATAGCATACTTTAGTGAGAAAATAAATGAAGCTAAGAATAAATATTCCTCTTGTGACAAAGAACTTTATGCTATTGTACAAGCTTTAAAAAAATGGAGACATTATTTACTATCAAAGGAGTTTGTATTGTATTCTGACAATCAGGCATTATAATTCATAAAAAACCAACCAAAATTGAACCAAAAGCATGCCAAGTGGGTAGAATTTTTGAAAAGTTTCACTTTTGTGATAAGTTGAACAAAGTTGTTGATGCTCTAAGCAGGGTGAATTTCATTGTGCAAGAATTAAGAGTTGGCACTATAGGATTTGAAGAAATGGTTGATATGTATAAAGATGATGCAGAATTTAAAGATATTTATGCAGTTGTACGAAACCCAACAGTTCATAATAGAAGCCAGTGGTTAGATTATCTTATCCAAGGAGGTTTATTGTTTAAAGGTAACAAACTGTGCATTCCCAAATGTTCTATGAGGGAAAACATAATCAAGGATAAACACAGTGGAGGGTTATCTGGGCACTTTGGACAAGACAAAACCTTTGCTCAGGGGAATGCTTTTTACTACTAGCCAAAGATGCAAACTAATGTTAAAATATTTGTTGAGAAGTATAGGATTTGTCAGCATGCTAAGGGGAGAAGCCAAAATATAGGATTGTACCATCCATTACCAATACCAAGCCGACCATGGGATGCCATTAATATGGATTTTGTTTTGGGATTACCTAGAACTCAAAGAGGAAATGATTCCATTTATGTTGTGGTAGATAGATTTTCAAAAATGGCACATTTCATTGCATGCAAAAAGACTAGTGATGCAACACATATTGCTAATCTATTTTTTTCAGAAGTTGTAAGGTTACATGGATTGCCTATAAGTATTGTGTCTGATAGGGATACAAAGTTTGTTGGGAATTTCTGGAGAACGCTTTGGAAGAAACTAGGTGCCAACCTTAGTTTCAGTTCAGCATATCACCCTCAAACAGATGGACAGACTCAAGTGGTAAACAGAAGCTTGGGAAACATATTGAGAAGTTTAGTGTATAACAATCCTAAGCAGTGGGATTTAGCAGTTGCTAAAGTTGAGTTTGCTTATGATGATACTCCAAACCGAAGTACTGGGATGGGCCCATTTCAGTTTGTTTTTGGAAAGAATCCAAGAGGTGTGTATGAGCTCAGAAATTTTGGAAAATAGGAGACAAGAAGTGCAAAGGCTGAAGAGTTTGTGAAGCATATGCAAAGACTACAGGAAGTTGTCAAAGACAGGTTGCAGGAAAGCAGTGGCAAATACAAGTAGAGAGTTAATATGAAGAGGAGAGAAAAGGAAGTACAAGTGGGTGATCTAGTGATGGTGTACCTGAGGAAAGAAATATTTCTTGTTAGGGCTTATAATAAAATAAAGATGAAAAAGATAGGACCATGCAGAATTGTGAGAAAGTTTTCAACCAATTCTTATGAAATTGAATTGTTAGAAGGGGTCAAAATATCACCTATCTTCAATGTTGCAGATTTTTATCCATACAAGGAGACAAAATTAGAGCTACAGAATGAACTTGCAGAAGATTAAGTTCAGACATTAAATTGGGAAGAACAAATGCCAAAGATAGTCAAGAAAGAGGTGGAGTTGTTCTGGCGAAAAGAGTATCCAAAAGAACCAAAGGACAGGTTTATTTTCAGTATCTAGTCAAATGGAAGGGACAGCCAATGGAGGATGTCAGTTGGTTAACAACAACAGAATTACAGAAGTATGGAATAAATCCTTAAAGTTTGATGAATGATTCCTTTTTTCCCCGGTATTTTGATGCAGGAGCATTCGGACTGAGCCAACGATGTGATTTTATGTTCACATGTTGTGGCTAACATGAGATGAATTTCATTGCCCTCTGTGGTCAAAATCAATTTTAGTGGAAAGGGTTGGATCTCTCGAATTGATCTTTACTTCAATTATTGTAATAATTAAATCATTGTATTATTTTTAGAATAGGAGATAAGTGTTAGAATAAGTGTGTCTCAGAGCTTGAAAATAGGAATTTAATTGTTAAACTGATAAAAATAGAGGTTGAGTTGTCAATGCATTTAGGATAGGATTTGATCCATAAAAGAGAAAAAAATGCAATGATAGGGATCAAATGGAATAGGAGAGTGCATAAGCGAGAGATTCAGAGAGAGAGATAAGGTTGAGAGTGAAACAGAGGTCAGAGAAATGTTGTAATCGAGCGAGAGGACCAAGACTCTATAATTTCTATTTTATTGAATAAATTGATTAAGTGTGGTGTTCCGTATTATTCCTGGTGTGAAATTCTCTTGAATCTATGTATTGGCATTCTGGACCCTAATCAGGTATTATTTTTTTTTTATGCATTTTATTGATAAATCACAATCGATTTGCATTAAGGGTTATTCTTAGATTAAGCGCTAAACCTTTGTTAAAACATATTTATTAAAGCGTGTATTAAGCATGTGGGTAGTATTTCCAAGTGGTAAGCAGTATCTTGTGCACTTCAGAAATGTTAAATGGTATTTTGAAATTTCACGCGAGAAACCTTAGCAGGTGACATGTAGCACGGGAAAATAGAAATCTCACACGCTCTCAATCTGATAACGGTCATACTAGAATTCACGTGAGATTGCGCAATATCCATTGGATCTAGAGAAGCAAGATCAAGGGTATAGATTGAAGCACTTGAGAGTGGAAAAGTCAAAGTGGGACCGATGGTGTTTGGTCAACTTAGCAGGACCCTCGGAAAGAAAGTACATGTACAAAACCGGACTAATGCGTGGCTGATTGGTTTTCAAGTTAAAGATTAGTCTAATTGTGGATTGCCACATAATTTGGTCAGCCATCCACATCAAGTACAGTTAAGGAAGTGGAATTGAAAAAATGAAAATTTACTTACTTTCCTTAGGAGCTACAAGACCCCCAGGAGCTAAATAACCACTCTAGGTTCTATAACCCTGAGTTAACTTTCTTTTTCACTGGCCTCGGATACTAGTAATATACATAACAAGGCAATTTTTTGATTGTAATCATCTAGTCACATGGATAACCCTTCCTCCCAGCAACTGTAATATGATTTACCCAGTTTTCTGCATGCGGCCCCAAGATTTGAGCCACTTTTGCAGGGCTAGGATCGAGACCTCTGCCCATTTTTTATAGAAATTTCCAGAATAATTAATGACACAAAGAAAAATCCATTAATGTAAAACTTAGACAATAAATTAAACTAGCAAGGCCTAACCATGACAAACATTTCTTCAAACACATTGCGAACATGTAATCTACAGGTTATAAAAGCATATATGAACATAGGGGTCTCATACGTATCTAAAATTCATCAAGGAGGTTTGATTCCCTCTCACAATAGCTACAATAACATCTATTAGGTCATGCATTCATTAACCATTCATTCACTAATCAAAACATGATGAGAGGCATAACCAAGATTTTTCATAAAACCATGCTTATAACGAGCATATAACCAAAATAATAACAATGATAGAACAACCATCAAAGCCACATAATAAAAATTACAAATACTCATGAAAATAAAGAGGAAAATAGCTCTTATTAACATGCAAAAGCCAACAAAGTTAGGGACTTCCACGTACCACCTGACCATAGATTAGGCTAAACCAAATACTTTTTTTAGCCAATCACCCCCATGCCATATTCCAAGCATGAATGTGGGACTTGCAACAAAACAACTAGGGCTTCCTTAGGCTTTAATGCATATCCTGCCATTACCAGTCAAGATATTTCTAGGCCTGAAGTAAGCATATACCCAACCAGGCTTTACCGCAATTCTGCCATTATTGGTCAAGGGATTACTAGACCCAAACAAAGAAGCATACACTACCAAGATTTACTGCAATCCTGCCAAAACTGAACAAGGGATCACTAGGCCCTAAAGAAGCATGGATTCCTCCAGATTTCTTCACAAATACCTTGAGGAATTTTCCCATCTCCACCCTCATGTTTTACCGCGTATCCCAACATTACCGGTCAAGGGAATTTTCTTGAGACCACCTCACTTGGTTCCAAAATCATCTAACGATCTAAGCTCAATCAAAGAGAGAAATCCATCGCACTATGGTTATCTGGAAATGGACAAGCAAGGTTGAAACCACTGTCACGCTGAGAAAAGCCCATGTCAGTGTCATCAAGAGAACCAAATACACACATGTATGTACCATGCATGTCCAAACTAGCAAGGAAATCATTGATACCTACAAGTAATCTCGTTGTAGCCACTTGTTCCAATTCTTCCTTGCTTGATCTTTGCTTCCCTTTGCTTGCTTGTCCTTCCTTTACCTTCCTTTCTCCAATGCTAGAGTGCTCTAAGAATGCTCTAAATGTGCAAGAGTATGAGAGAATAGAGAGAGCTCCAAAACTAAAATGGCAAAAGATATCACACTGAAAAAAGCCATGAACAGATCCTCAGAAGCCTTTTTATCATTCAAGCCTCTATTTTCTTCAATTTCTATTATTTTTCCTTCAATTTCCCTCTCATGCAAATTTGTGACTCTTCATCTTCCTTCTCTCCCATTTTCTTTTATTTTCATAAATAAAATGCCAATTAGTGCCTCTTTACCTTTTCAATGCCTTTGTCATTGCCTTTTCAATTTTCCTTATCCATATTAAACCAAATAAACACCCACTAGGATGTTTTTCCCACCATTCATCTTGGAATGCGTGTCCCATGACCTTGGTCTTATTTTTCCTTTCTTAATCTTATTACATGAACTTTTAACCCAGGGACATTACACATGTATTTTCGATCAATGTGCTTTCTATATGCTATGATGTAGACTTGCCTCTTATGACGTAGTATTTCCATGGAACTCTCAAGATATGTGCTTATTATTTCAAAAGTGAATATAAAGGTAAGGATGGATACTAAGAGCACTAGGAGGGATATGATTCCACTAGAGGGAGAAAATAAAAGGGGTTCAAGTTGTTGAATAATAATTCTAGGTTGTATAAGTCTCCTAACCTTCATCTTTTCATCATGTGCCCTATTAAAAGCCCCAATTTCAAATCACTAAATTGATGTGGTGGTTGGCGGTGAAGTTCACATATCATAATTTTTAGAGCATGGGGGTTGAGCACAAGTGTTGAGTATTCTATAAGACTCATCTCCATAGAGATTCAAACCATATCAAAATTTGAACTATCTATTTTCCCATGCTCTCTCTTCATGGAAAATTTTAATTGGCCAATATATTATCTCACTTGATTCTATTCATAACTTCAACCATGAAAATTTATGTATTCCTATGTTACACTCATGAGTTCTCATTTTGAACACTATAATTCAAACCCAATAAAAAAGATGATAAAGGGCATTTGAGGAAGAGAAGACTATGGTGGGGGGGGGGGGGTGTTTGGTTTGTGTGGGGGAGAGAGACAAAGAGAAAGAAAAGTGTAAAGGGTCCTATATGTTGCATTGATAGGAATCCATTCCCATTCCTTATATATTTTTGCATATTTAGTGTTCAAGAGCCAAGAAAATAAATCTATTTGATTTTCCTAAATGTGGGCAGGATGTTAGACACCTTTTTCACACACTAGAGAGAATTAGAGGAAGTATATATGTGAACGTGTCTTCTTTGTGTTACATGGGTAGTAGAAGGGAGTGACGTGGCTAGGTTAGTTGGATGGTTACCTAAGGTGTTTTGGAGTGATTTTGATGGCTGAGCCTAAGAGAAATTGGGTTGGGTGAGTGAATTTGACATTCATAACCTTGTCCCGCCTCCCTGATGGCCTTATTCATGTTGGGTTACATAGTTACAAGAATAGATATTGAACTCCATAGCTCACTTTAAATTGTCAGCCATGGATCACATAATCTTATAAGATGACGTGTACTGTATACAAAAAATTATAGAAGTTCAATCTATTCAATATACTAGTGATGTTGCAGTAAAATAAATGATAAAATATGGACAACGCATTCTACTTTCTTCCAAGTAGCCTAAAGTAATGTTTTTAGCATCCATTCCTTATAATTTTCCAAAATTAGATAGGAGTGGGATCAAATCCTAATGAAATGAGAAGGCTCTATGGAATCAATAATTAATATCAAAATAAATAAATAATTACAATATAGTCATCATACTTATAGAGATTCACAAGGCCCATTCCAAGGTGCTAATCATTGCAATTAAGAGAATTAAAAAAATCATAAAAATGCATTAAATTTAAAGTACCATTGTAAATGGGATTACTTGACAATACAAAACCAATAAAAAGTATATAATATATTCTACAATAATGTAGATAAAGTAACAAATAAAAATAAAAAATGGCAGTAATAAAATGAAGATTCATATCGCCTCCCCTTTGTGTGGGCCCTAACTAAGGGATCTTTTGGAATCTTGTAGATAACGTAACGAACAAAACCACAATAAGATCTTTGCTCCTCTATTTGCACATGTTGCATATCAAGATAAGATAAAACTCTAGTCTCTTAAAAGAATAGAAATCAAAATGAAAATTTTGGCCTCTCTATCTCTGCTCATATATATATATATATATATATATATATATATATATATATATATATATATATATATATAGATATATATAGATATATATAGATATATAACGATTTAGTGTGTGTAGTAAGGGTGCTAGAGATATCTAACTATATAAACCAACCAAATCCTATTTTCTTAGATGTTGTCTACCTAAATGTCCTTTTACCAAGCACAATGGAGTTTTATAGGATTATCCAACCTTCTCTATCTAATTCAAATTCTGAAACACAATGAGATTTGGAGGGATCAAGCTACTTCAAGAGTTAACTATTATCCTTTAGTATTGGTAGTTTGGTGTTCACCTTTGAAATGAGAAGGACAAGAACCCAATTTATCTTTCCTTATCTCTTTATTGAGATGTGTTTGATATTGAATATGTTCAATTATGTAAGGGGAAAACCCCCTCGTGTTGTATCATCATAGGATTAATTCCAAAGTCCTCAATTATTTCCACATTGAACTTTCTACTTGCCAATTGACAATATTCCATATAATATAAATCATAAAATCAACACAAGAATACTTGAGACATCATATATCCATTATATCCCCTTGAAATTAAGCCAAGAACATTCATTCAAATAATCATATGGCAATGTCATTTAGTTTGACCATAAGAGTTCTTAGTGTTGTGTATATGTTGCATGATTGGCCCCTTATACAATCCATGTATTACACACTAATTTGGGAGAGGGAGGGCCATGGGGGCCTTTCATTCATGTCCATTAAGGATTTTAAGGTGAGATCCTAAAAAATGGATGTTTTTTTCATCCATTTTATGTGGTTTTCGACTCATGATTTTCACTTTGGAAACTTTGTGACACATGGTTCTTCAACATATGGTTTTCAATTTGATTAAGGAATTAAGGTTGTGTTATAATTTGGGTCAACAAGTTATGGTTTTAAATGTTATTATATCCTATATATTGTATTATAATAGATGAAGTTAGTTGTTGATGAAAGTTAGATGTGTGGCTCTGAGGTGTAAAGCATAGGAATTGGCTCCTTTCTTGATGTTTATTTCATTCACTAAAAGTCACATATATACAAAAGGAAGTGACTATTTGATTCACATTCCATGAGGAACTCTTGGTCTTTCTTGAAATTTTTCATTTCATTTTCCTTCGTATTATGTATAATAATAATACAATAATAAATTTGAAGGATTGTGTTTCTAATATTGCCCCTTTTGAGCTAAGTGGTGTTTGTTATTCCAAGCGTCATTCTAAATAATTTAGGAGGATCTTCATAACCTCAAAAATTGATGGTCCCAAATTTTTCTAAAATGGTATCCATATCGAAGAGCTCGATGAGAGCTTTCCAATGCTACTTGAACAAGTTCAAATGAATGTTGTATGAGGAAGTTATGGCATTCTGAAGTTTTGGAGAAACTGGCAAAAAGGTTAGCAAGGGTGCCATGTGGGAAGGTGACTTAATAGTGGCATGACAAATGATGTGGTACTGTTGACTATGCAAATGAGTTGATGTGGCAAGGTGACTATGCAACAACATGGAATTTATGTTGCAGTTGATACAATGATGATGTGGTAGGATGATTGAAAGGGTGATTATGCATGACATGGGCCAATCAGAAGCCACCACATGACAATCTGTGATTGGCCAAGTTTTCTAGGTCAAATCCAACCAAAAATTATATTTGGTCGCACAACCATTAGGTGGGTGGTTTCAACCCCCAATCTCTTAAAAAATAATCCTATGGATTACCATTAGGCAAGTATCCATTTACTTGAAATAGAATGGAATAAAATCTATTTAAAAAGTATTGTTCCAACCAATGGCTAAAATTGGTGGTGACAGGGATCAAACCCACAACATACCTACTAACAGTTCAACGAATTCAATAGTGTACAAACAAATGATCATATATAACATGTAGGTATTATGTTATTTCTATGGACAATAGGAAAAAAGGCTGAAATATCCCAATGGTGCATGGGATTTGATTCTAAGACCTTTCCTACAAAACACTAGTGCTTTTTCCAATGGGAAACCAAAGTGGTCGATGGTTTGGAAATGAAACACAAACTATATTTTGTACAGTCCATAGACCCATGCCTAAACAAGGGGATGGTCAAGTTTTGAACCTACAAATGATTTCTCCAATATTCCTGGGAGGTAAAAGGTTAGAACAGGTGCACAAAATGTATGTCTTATGTGGATCTTAAGGGCCCGAAATATAATAGAAACTTGTGGAATGAACTTGTGACCACTCAATTATTAACCGAGCCTTTTTCCACTACACCATAGAGTTGGTGTATGTAAGGAACACCGAGAAAAAGTTATTTGTGTTAAGCCTTAGTCTATTTATTAAATAAAATAATGGATTTCATCCTTGTTTTGGGTAGTCCAAAGGGAATAAAGTGGTTTCCAAGTTACCATTACCTCCAAACAAGAGTTGTAGGAAAGTTTAATGTTGTTTTTGGAGAACAACTGGATGTATATCAATTTTTCATCTTAATAAAAGTGGTCACTCGATGGAAATAAGACCCAAAGACGTACCCCGAACATTGGGTGAACTTTTTTATCAATTTTTTTTTGTATGTGTTTCTTTCTCTTTATTTTTTGTTATTTCTTAATTTTTAGACTTTCATTTTCTCACTAAGCTTCTTAATTGAGTTAATTCCATTCACACATAAGTTAAATTTGTAAACAGTCTCGAGGGTTAGTTCAACTAGTCGAGTTCCCTTCGTTAAAGCACCTCTCTATTGAGAAATCACAGGTCAATTCTCCTCATTTCTATTGGGTTTAGGCTTGGTTAATGGTCCAATCAGTATTGATCCCTTTAGGTGGATATTACCAAAACAATGTTTCCATGGATTGAGTGGTCACCAATCTCCGAAGTCTGTTAACCACATGAAAAAAAAGTTAAATTTGAGAACAAGTCATATATTTTTTAATCAAGTTTGGTATCAGAGCTGGTGTGATAGGCTTGTGAGTTTGGATACTTACTTGATTAAAGATTAAATGAGGAGAAGGATAATTTGAAGAATTCAACCTAAAAGTTGGTCTAAGGTGAGAAACCCAAAGGAAAATAATGACATCGCCAAGAGGAGACAACCCTTTCACTTTTGAATTTGATTCACATGAGGAATTCATGGCAATAAAGGTCATGGTGGAGGAATTGTGTCATGGAAAAAAAGAAGTTTGATGAGAGTGGACCATCAGTATAAGATAAAGGAGCTGGTGATCCTCATAAAACTCCTCCATCTTCTTATTCTTCTTCTTCTTTTTCTTCCAACTCGAGAAAAACTTCTTCTTCAAAGAAACATTCCAAGAAAACTCTGCCTGAACCACATTTGTCAAAATTTGATGACAGGTTTGATTTGCCCACATATGATGGTGAGCTTAACACAAATAAATTGGAAAATTGGGTGTAGAAGTAGGAGTTTTATTACAGGATCTAGAATATTGTGAATGGAAACACAAAGATCCAAATTTCTTCTCTTTGATTGAGTGGTACAACCTTGATTTGGTGGGGGAGAAAAATGCAAGAAGACCTCCTTCGACATGGTAAATTAATCTCTTCTCGGTATGAACTTACTTCTATGTTAAGAAAACAATTCTATCCATTATGCTACATGCAATAATCCATAATGGACTGGAAAATTTTCCTACAAGGTAAGGGAAAAAACATTCAGAGATACACTCAGGAGTTTAGGAAGAAAGATTTGATTTTGGTATTCCATTATATACACAAGGAACTCTTGTTGAGTACATTGGTGGTTTTCATATTTATCTTCGACATACCACCATATGTTGAATCCTACAAATTTGGATGAATTATGTGTTCAGGCTACACATATTGAATCTAGAGGGAAGAATGTTAAAGATGGATTCTTCATGTAACCCATTTAGCCAACAGAAAGCAAGAACAAAGGGAAAGAGAAATAAAAATAGGTGGCTACAATGAAGAAGGAAGATGCAAATCTTGCATGCTCCCATCGTAAGAAAGAAGGAAATGATGAATTTAATTGTTGGATACCACATCCAGAGCTTAGGACCCAATGGTTTTGAGATTGAAAGGATAAGCAAAATATGGTTGCGGTATTCCAACAAAATCTAGGATTTGACTCAGGTGATGAGAGACAGATCATAGGTGTAGGAGTATAAGGTATACCATGTTGTCATGCTAGTTCTAGCTCTACTACTTAGTCACCTAACTTTAAAAGGAAATTAAGTGGGCTCTTCCATATCAGATTCATAACAACACATTAAATTTGATACACTTTTTGACAATGATTCCCAAGTAAATCTCCTTTCTGAAGTAATTGTCAAGAAGTTAGTTTTGGAAACTACACCTCATTCAAAACCTTATCCTCTAAGATGGCTTGTGAAATGCAAAATTACAAGTAACTAAATAATGTAAGCTCAGATTTGCAATCACTTCTAAGTTCATAGATGAGGTTGAATTGGATGTGGCACCTCTTGATATTTGTGGAATTGTGTTAGGAAGCTCGTATATATATGACAGGAAGGCCATATTCTTCAGAGAGGAGATGTACAATTTCACTAAAGATGGGATTAAATAAATTTTGAGAGCTCATCATGTGAAATTAATCTATCTCTTTTGACTACATGACAACTTAAAAGGATTGTGAATGCAATCAAGAAGTTTTTCCTCATGTCTGCAAAAGTAATTGAAGAGTGTGATCTTTAATGTAAAGATTAAATAGTTGAGTTTGTGTCTAACTATGAGGTATTTTAAGATTCACCAAAACTACATCATGAGGATTTGTCCAAACCAGTATCAAGGATCCTGTTAAGGAAATAAGGGATATTTTTTATTCATTTTCATTAGTAGCTATGTGTTCATTTTTACTATTAATCTGTTATGTATGGTTAGTAATTGAGATAATGAATGAAAATGGTTGTGAATGAATGAGAGTTATTAGAAACGTTGTTTCAATTTTCATCCTTGTTTTTCAACTTGTAGTAATGGGCCAAATGTTATGAGCATGATGGATAGATACAAGACAAGTGGGGAGGAATTATCCTCACTTAATTTCTGGATGAAAAAAAAAATGGTGTTCCAAGAGCTTCCAATGGGAGGGAAATATCCAAAAGGATCTTCATAACCTAAAAAATTGATGCTCCCAAATTCTGCTAAAATTGTCCCCATATCAAAGAGCTTGGTGAGATTTGTCCAACATCACTTGAATGGGTTCAAATGGGAAACATATGAGGAAGTTATGGCATTCTTAAGTTTTGAAGAAACTAGCAAAAAAGTTAGTAGAGGTGCCAGGTGGTAGTGTCATAGAAGGACACGTGGTTGTGTAAACACTATAGAGCTGACTTTGAAGATGACATAGGACTACTAAATTTGTAGATGGGCATATGTGTAAAGGAGACTCAATAGTGACATCGAAAGTTATGTGGTATTACTGACTATGCATATGAGATGGCATGGTAGGGTGACTCTGTAATGACATGGTAGTGGTGTGGTAACTGATGCAACAATGAAATGGCAAGCTGATCAGCAAGGTAATTGTGCATGACATGGGCCAATCAAAACTTGACATGTGACAACCTATAATTGGGAAAGTTTGACTTGGTGAGATCCAAATAAAAACTATATTTGGGAAGGAAATGGTTGGGCCGGTGGTTTAAAACCTCAACCTCAATTGAACTAAACCTCTAGATTACCATTAAGCCAACAACCATTTGTTTGAAATAGAATGGAATAAACTTTATTTAAGTATTATTATTACAACTAATGGTTAAAAATGTGTAAGATCCCAAATAGCTAAATAATCAATAGATCTGGAACATTTCAATGTTCTAATTGAAAAGATAAGAAGCGAAAAACAGAACACATGAGGTCTGAAAATAAAGGTGTGTCCCTTATTTATATTATTGTCTGAAAGTAATACATGCCAGAATGATCAACCATGAAATCCCCTTGCCATATGGCATGCACGGATACTCAAAAAGACTAAACTAAACACTGAAGCACAATTGTGGACCCTGAATGGATCCACCAGACAATTACACCCACGGGGCTTTTGTCCCTGGGATCAAACTAGAAATAGCCTTGCCAAGATCTCAATAAAACACAAATAGATAGATAGACTCATGGTGATCCCATTGTTTGACTCCTATCCCCTTTTATAGGCTTGATGGACTCTCTAGAAACCTTATTTTATCTTTTTTCCCTTGAAAAATGAAGGCGAATACCATGGGTCGATACCATAGGAAAATACCATGATAAGTACCATGGGCATATGTCGTCCACTTTGACCATATCAAGAAAAGGAGATATTACAAATCCTCCTGCCCAAAGATTTCTTGCCCTCAAGGAATCCACTTATATACTATTAAAATTGGCAACTAGGGAAAAAATTCATGTGGGTCATCTTATTCATGGCTAATAATATTTTTATTAGATTCCTCTCATCGAGAGGTGTAGGATTGATATAAATATTATCCGATTCTGATAAGTATTCATGGAGATATGAATTTATTTTGATTATGGAATTATTATCAAACCGACCTACAACTCTAGGCTCAGAAGCCCAACAGTCGCATCTATTCAAACACAAACATTGTGTATAAATATAGGAGGAATTTTCCTCATTTTCACTCACTCATCTCATCACATCTCTCTCTCTCTAATGTGCATAAAAGAGTCTCTTCTCTACTGCGCAGAAAAGGGTCTCTCCCTCACACATGTGAAGCCGGAAGCTATTGAAACTGAAGCTGCAACTGCAGAAGTAAATATTGACCTGTGTGGACTAGAAGATCTCCTCATCTGAACTGTGCTGTAGGTTCATCTGAACCTCCTCTGAAATTTGTAACTTTTGGTGGTGGAATCATGTCAATCTGACAGACAGTTTGCAAGATATCGACTGCCCTAGTTTGAAGCCGGAAGCTGCCGAAACTTAAGCTACAACTGCAGAAGTAAAGTTTGACCTGCGTGAACTAGAAGATATCCTCATCTGAACTACATTGTAGGTTCATCTAAACCTCCTCTAGAAGCCACAACTTTTGGTGGTGGAATCAAGTCGATCCAACGGTCAGTTTGTGAGATATCGTCTACCCTAGTTTGATGATGAAGCCGCTAATGCTGATGCTGCTGATCTAGGGTTTGCTACTGCTTATATGAATCAGATTTACTGTACTATTTCTCTCTGCTAAATTATTGAAGATAAAATAAGATTTGATCAAAGGGTTTCCCCACACATTATGGGGTTTGTCCCTGGCTAGCCGCCACATCTTATGTCTCTTGTCTTGGCTTGTTTTCTGTCGATCGTTTAATGTTATATTTGCACTTTACTTTATGTACATATGATTGCTAATCTGTGGAAAATAATAAGGAAAAGAAGTAAACTGTTATAAGCATAGAACATACCATAACTTAACATGGTATCAGAGTTGAGGTGAAGATAAAGCCCAAGCAAGAGCAAGGGCAATCACCGAAGAGAAGATTGGCAAGGCTATTCTAAAAGAACGATGGGGTCCTCAACACTCTTTCCTACCGAAGACAAGCTCTGTGAGAAAGCTGACTATCACAGATGGAAGATGTCTATCAATCTAACCCTTGAGGATCAAGGAGTGTTGGATCATGTGAGAGGCAATATTGTTGAGCCTCCATCAAATGCACCTCTTGCTGCCAGGAACAAATGGAAGAACGGAGAAATTAAAGCGAAGAAGATCATCTGGGACTCTATCGACAAGCGCTTGGTGGCCTACATCTTTGAACTAGACACCTCCAAGGAAATCTACGATAGACTGGTGAGTTTATTTAAAGTTAATGATGCAAATCAAGTTTTGTTTCTTAGAAATAAGTTGAGGGAAATCAAGAAGGGTAAAGATGAGAGTATGCAAGAATGCTTCTTAAGAATCACCGAGATCAAGAACGATCTCCTATCTATTTGGAAGATTATTACTAACAGAGAAATGACACTCACAACTCTTGGAGGATTATCATCCGAATGGTACGTGTTCAGGACTACTCTTCTAAACAATAATGTAATTCCTGGTTTCGAGGAATTAATGGCTAGATGAATTCAAGAAGAAACAAGGGTAGAAGAGCAAGAAATGCCCTTGCCTAAAGGTCCTCCTGCTGCTTTTTCTTCTCATGCTAAGAAAATAAATAATTCTGGGTCTAAATCGAAAAGAAAGGCTGGACCTAAGGGTGGAAGAAAAGGACGATGTTTCATTTGCAATAAAGCAGGTCACTATGCAAGGGAATGTCCTAATAGAAAGGACTCTCACTGTGACGATGATCAAAATCCCTCTCATGGTAATCGAAGGAATGGAAAATTCAACAGCAAAGGTAAAAGGAATGTTGGAAATCAAGGAAGAGGGCAACCATTCAAGAAGGCTAGAAATTCCAGGTATGAATCTAACACTGTTGACAATAAGCAGGTTGAATATTATCTACTAGCTACTCTATTTACCTCCGCTCCTTCAGACTTAATGGGAATTTGGCTCATTAATAGTGGTGCCTCAAGACACTTCACTGGTTACAAAGAAGTACTCCATAGTTTGGTAGAGAAAGAAACTAACCTAGAAATTGTCCTTGGAGATGACACGAAATACCCCGTGAAAGGTGTAGGCAATGTTTCTCTCAAATTGAATCAAGGTAATATGATTCACTTACAAGATGTATTATATGTACCTGATCTAAAAAAGAACCTAGTATCCATCTCGGAAATGGAAGACAAAGGCTACAAGGTAACCTTCAACGATGGAAAGGTACGTATACAGAAAAATAATGTTAAATATGCTTTCACTCTTGGGTTTCGAGTTGATTCTTTATATCAGGTTAGTGGAAGTTCGCTAGGAGTCATGTCTTGTGACACAACTCTTCAGTCTGAACTTTGGCATCAGAGGTTTGTCCACCTTCATTACAAAGCTCTACCCGATGTAAGACAGATGGTAACAAGGATGCCAGAATTCCAAGTAGAGAAAGAAGGTGTGTGTCCAGGATGTGCCGAAGGAAAGCTCAAAAGGGGACCATTCCCTTCAAGTCAAAGCAAGACCTCTGATATATTACAGCTAGTTCACTCAGACATATCTGGTATGATGCCTGTGAACTCCTTGGTAGGACATTCATATTATCTTATTTTTATAGATGACTATTCTCGAAAGACCTGGATATACTTCTTGAAAAAGAAGGATGAAGTGTTCTCTTGGTTTCAACACTTCAAAGCCCTGATTGAGAATCAAACCGAAAAGAAGATCAAGATCTTAAGAACTAATAATGGGACTGAATATGAATCTAATGAGTTCCATGATTTTTGTAAAGAGGCTGGCATCAAGAGGGAGACTACTACACCATATACTCCTGAACATAATGGTGTGGTGGAAAGGAAGAACCACACGATTATGGAAGTTGTCCAGGCCATGCTACATGACCAAAGACTTCTGAAGTTTCTATGAGCTGAGCTGCAAACACTGCCGTATATGTACAAAATCGATGCCCTCATCAAGAATTGGGTTCCAAGATTCCTGAAGAAAAGTTCACCAGTAAGAAACCTAATGTTTCTCATTTTAGAATTTTTGGAAGCCCTGTATATTTTCATGTGCCGAAAGAAAAAAGAAATAAATTAGGTGCATCTGGAAAGAAGGGAATTTTCGTGGGCTATGGTGAAAATACTAAAGGCTATAAAATCTATGTAGCCGGTCAAAGGGAAGTCGTAATTAGTCATGATGTCACCTTTGACAAAGATATGGCTCTCAGCAAGGTGAACAATCTTCCGACTTTGAGGAGCTCTCAAGAAGCCGACACCAGGGAACCGAAAGAAAAGGATGATGAATCAATGTCTGAAGTAGAAGAACCCATGGATCCGATTGGTCCTCCTCCACATGAGCCTTCCTCTTCTAGGAAGAGGCCTTCATGGCTTAGGGGCCTACTTGATGATGCTGAAGGACATGCTGCACCCCAAGGAACCTTTTTTGAAAGTAAGAAACCTAATAGGTATCAGGGATACCTAACCATCATGAGCACGATCATACAAAATGAGCCTTCATCATTCTCAGATGCCGTCAAGCATCAAGTATGGAAGGATGCTATGACCGAAGAATATGAGTCTATCATGAAGAATGATGTTTGGGAAGTAGTTCCGAGACCCCAGGACAAGACAGTTGTTACTTCCAAATGGCTTTAGAAGATAAAGCATGCAGCATATGGAAGTACGGAAAAGTTTAAGGCTCGTTTTGTTGCTCTTGGTTTCTCCCAGAAGGAAGGTATAGACTATGATGAGATATTTGCACCTGTTTCCTATTATATGACCATCCGCTCGATCATAGCCCTTGCCGCTTCATAAGGATGGAACCTACATCAGATGGATGTCATGACCGCGTTCTTGCACGACTCGATCAAAGAAGAGGCCTACGTGGAGCAACCCGAAGGATTTGATATTTATGATCGAAAATCTCATGTATGCAAGTTGAAGAAGGCTCTCTATGGGCTGAAGAAAGCACCCCGAGCATGGTATGAGAGGATCGACAGCTACTTGATGAAGCTGGGATTCACTAGGAGTGAATCTGATCCTAACCTTTACTTTAAGGTTGAAGATGATAAACCTCTCATACTGGTGTTGTATGTGGATGACCTCTTTCTAATAGGTGCAGACCCTCTCATTCTCAAATGTAAGAGGGAGTTGGCTTCTGAATTTGAAATGAAGGACCTAGGATTGATGCACTATTTCCTAGGACTTGAAATGTGGCAGAAGCCATGAGAAACTTTCCTATCTCAAGGAAAATATGTGGTGAAGATATTGGAAAGATTCGGTATGGTGGACTGCAAGCCTGTAACTACCCCGATGGAGCTTGACTTCAATAAGTTAAGCGGTAGTAGTGCTGGACCTGTTTTACAAAATGCTACTGAGTATCGACAACTCGTTGGAGCATTAATGTTCTTAGTGAACTCCTATCCAGATATATGCTTCGCAGTCAACACGTTGAGTCAACATATCGTCGAACCCCACCACATACATTGGATTGGTGCCAAGAATCTATTGAGATATCTTCGTGGCACTATCACTTATGGGTTAAGATACACTGTTGGAGATGTGAGACTATTTGGATACACAGATGCTGATTGGGCAGGCAATGTGGAGGACTGTAAGAGCACTTCCGGGTGTTGTTTCTCCTTGGGATCTGCTTCGATATCCTGGATGAGCAAGAAGCAGAAGTCGGTGGCCTTGAACATCGCCGAAGCAGAGTATATTTCTACTAGCATGGCCTCATGTGAGGCAGTTTGGTTGCAAAAGCTCTTCAGTGAGTTGTTTGGATTTACATTGGATACCACCGTGATCCTTTGTGACAACCAGAGTGGGATTTGTTTGTCAGAGAATCCAGTATTTCATGATCGCTCCAACCATATCGATATCAAATACCACTATATTCGAGATATGGTGCAGCGAGGAGCTATAAGGCTCCAACATATCGGTACAGATGAATAGGTCGCTGACATTTTGACAAAACCCCTTGGGAAAGTAAAATTTTTGACTTTCTGAGAACAACTTGGAGCTGTTCAAAGACCCTCCGATGAGGGTCATGTATGATGCATTTAGCTCTGGGAGCTCCAGGGGGGTGCGGGGTGCCTCTTGGAGCAGCATATGACCACAGGATGATTCACTGTCCCTTGGTGGTATACATGTACACCCCATGGCGACATTGTAGTAGGATTGATGTGTTCTCCTGTGAGGCCTGGATTGATGTGTTCTCCATGGCGGCCTAGATTGATGTGTTCTCCATGGCGATTGTAGTAGGATTGATGTGTTCTCCTATGAGGACAGGATTGATTAGTTCTCCTGTCGAGGCATCCTACCCATGCAGTCTGGGACTCATGGGAAGTACCTCTCATTTGATCAATGAGCAGGGAAATGAAGTTAGGGGCCATAGTAGTACAGATGGATGCATCATTGTATCTACCGTACTCCCTATGCTAGGATGACCTCCATTGATTTTGGATCAATGATACTAGTTTGGGACCAGTGGTAGGAGTTGTACCATACTATGATGTTAACTTTGGGTTAGTTGAGACTGGTCTAGGACCAGTGGTACATACTTTGAGACTGACTTTGTGTCAGTGCAGTATTGGTTTGGGACCAGTGAGAGTGGTACATACTATGACGTTGACTTTGGGTCGGTTGAGACTGGTCTAGGACCAGTGGTACACTCTCCGAGACTGTAATACTGGTCTGGGACCAGTGGTAGGAGTGGTACTCACCTTGAAGCTGACTTCAGGTCAGTTGAGACTGGTCTGAGACCAGTGGCACGCACTCTGGGACCAGTGGAGTTGTACTCACTGTGATGCTGACTTCAGGTTGGTTGAGACTAGTTTGGAACCAGTGGTATATACTCTAAGACTGACTTTGAGTCAACATGATACATCCTCGATCATTTCTTCTTCTTCATAATTCAGACAAAAGTAGAGCAAAACAGAACAATGCAAGAGCAAATCAGAATAGAGCAAAACAATACAGATCAGTACAGGGCAGAAAAAGACAAAGCAGAACAGGAAGAATAGAGCAAAGCAGGGCAAGGGACAGGCTGTATAGGGTAGTGCATTTGATGGATGAATAGTAACGACCGATAGACAGATTGCAGATGAAGTTCTCCCTAGTTGAGAGGGAGTGTTAAAATTGGAAACTAGGGAAAAACTTCATGTGGGTCATCTTATTCATGGCTGATAATATTTTTATTAGATTCCTCTCATTGAGAGGTGTACGATTGATATAAATATCATCCAATTCCGATAAGTATTCATGGAGATATGAATTTATTTTGATTATGGAATTATTATCAAGCCAACCTACAACTCATGTAGGCTCAAAAGCCCAACAGTCGCATCTATTCAAACACCAACATTGTGTATAAATACAGGAGGACTTTTCCTCATTTGGACTCACTCATCTCATCACATCTCTCTCTCTCTACTGTGTAGAAAAGAGTCTCTTCTCTACTACACAGAAGGGTCTCTTCCTCACACATGTGAAGCTGGAAGCTGTTGAAACTGAAGCTACAACTGTAGAAGTAAAGATTGACCTGCGTGGACTAGAATATCTCCTCATTTGAATTACATTGTAGGTTCATCTGAACCTCCTCTGAAAGCCGCAACTTTTGGTGGTGGAATCAAGTCAATCCAACGGACGGTTTGCAAGATATCGACTGCCCTAGTTTGAAGCCGGAAGCAGCCGAAATTGAAGCTGCAACTGCAGAAGTAAAGTTTGACCTCCGTGGACTAGAAGATCTCCTCATCTAAACTATTCTATAGGTTCATCTGAACCTCCTCTAGAAACCGCAACTTTTGGTGGTGGAATCAAGCCAATCCGACGGTCGATTTGTGAGATATTGTCTGCCCTTGTTTGATGATGAAGCTACTAATGTTGATGTTGCTGATCTAGGGTTTGCTACTGCTCATATGAATAAGATTTATTGTATTATTTCTCTCTACTGAATTATTGAAGATAAAATAAGATTTGATCAAAGGGCTTCCCCACACATTGTGGGGTTTTTCCCTGGCTAGCCGCCACATCTTGTGTCTCTTGTCTTGGCTTGTTTTCTTTCGATCGTTTAATGTTCTATCTGCACTTTACTTTATGTACATATGATTGCTAATCTGTGGAATATAATAAGGAAAAGAAGTAAATTGTTATAAGCATAGAACATACCATAACTTAACATATACACACCAAAAGCATTTATATACTGATACTAGGATCCCATACAAACCCGCCTATTATCCCATGCCTCCATACTAAATGATGCTGAATTTCTCCTTTGATACCTGGATCCCAAAAAATCTTCCGACCAATCTCGCCCTCAATAGATCCACCTAGATCCCATTGCCACCTAAATCCTGCGACCTGTGGGTTATGATACAATCTCAGCCCTCCATCATTTTTTGTTCCTAAGAGATCAAGTTGCAATATTCCCTTGACTAAGAGTATCCTCCTAGCCATAAATAGAGTTCCAACTCATAATCTATTGCCAATCTATCCAATGGGAATGATCTAATGCATGAATGCTTGCACATGGAATAAGTCTACTATGTTGGCATTGCCTGATGCTCAACTCATATTGCTCCACTCGATCACCCAACTTGATCCATTTGGAGAACTCTACCCTACTTTCCCTAATGTATAAAGGTAGGTTGGTAGTGCTACAAGCCCTATCTATGTACTCCTATAGACGGTCTCTCTCGAACTCCCAATTGTATTCTTCTTGTTGTATTGTAAGAGACTTGAGACATTCCTCTACACCAGATAGTTTGGCTGTTGAATTGGCACATACCCCTATAAGTTCCTCATTTTTTTTGTTCTCCTGTAAGATAGTGTATTAGGTTGTTTGGACTCTCTCCTTCAACATCATAAGATATTTCTTGAAATGCGTGATATTTCTCTGAAATTCCTCTACTGTAAGTTCTAGTGCCTTGTTGAATACTCCTCTATCTATCTGTAATGGATGCTCAACTATCATAGCTCCAACTTGAGCCTTTGATTGGATCTCTAGGAATGGTTTATCATGCACACTATGTCTGTCATGTTCCTCCCCGTGATCATGCTCATCATACTAATTCACTACTGTTGGTTGTTCACTCAAGTCTCCCTGGCCTCCTCCACCTATAGAGACATTTTGTTGTTCATCCTCTCCAGCTGTCAGACATGGATGTACTAGTGGATTCTTATTTACACTGGATTGCTCATACTCTTCATGGATGTCCTCCTGGAGATCTATGGACTCAATTCTACAAGAGTCTACCACAACATTATGAATAATTAGCTCCTTCCTTTCCCCATGTGCTTTATCAAGCAGGTTGATTATCATCGGCTTGTCATGCAAGTCTCTCTGAAAAACATTGTGTTGTCGCTCACCATCCTGAAAATTAATAGACCCAACTATAGAAGACTCCTCATGATCTGAAGCAATCTCCTCTTGTTCTGTCCTTTTTTCCTCCTTCCTATCACCTGGACATGAATTTTCAAGTGCCCAAGGTCCCATGCAGATAAAGCATGGTCCTCTCCTTACTATTTCATTCTTGCTGCAATATTTAATGCCTTTGTTGTTCCTTCCTCCATCAATCCTTTTAAGCTCCTTCTTAGTCAACACCCTTATGAGCAAGTTTATGTTTTGCATGATCAAATTCTCGACTAGATCATAGGTGGTTGGTGATATAATTAGTTCCTTTCTCCAAATGGTCAATAGTTTGGATCTTAGTATCTTGCAGATGTCAACATCTCCTTCTAAAAACAAGGACATAATTTTTTGCATGCTTGTTTTGACACAATCTAGATGAGCTAATGTAATGCTGGTGTAAAAATTCTGGAACACCTTAAAGATTAAGTCTCGACATTCTAGATTCAACATGAATGTTTCAAAGTTGAAATCTGCCACGAGTTCTAAAATTTTGCGTCGCTTTTGAAAGGTACGAAGCATGATGTTGTTCAACCCTTGAAGGGGTTCTACTATCAGATACAATATCTCTCTCATGATATCATTATTGTAAGGTAGTAGTGGCAATGTTAAAGCTATGATCATGCTGAGACAAGAAGCAATTGTGAGCTTGACCTTTTTACAAGGATGCTCCCAGAGTTTGGGTTGTATTAATGCAAGCATGGATGCCTTGAGAGCCCTTTTTTTCCATTCTAACTGCCCCACCTTGGACAGATATGTGTCTAGTTCCTCCAACCTACAAAGGTCTATGGCTGACTTTGTTCGCTTCAATTTAGATCCAAGTGGAAATAGATTAGCCCCTCTTCCCTATCCTTCATTCGCTTCCCATGGGTGCTTCTACTGCAAAATGGCATAGAATATTTTCAAGAAAGGCTTGTTGATTTTACCATTATTTTGGTCTAAGGAGGTATTGTTGCATAAAGGACCATATATTCTAACTAGTTCATCAAGAGGTTTCCATTAATGCTCCATTCATTACTCCTATAGTTTCACGACCTTTCAACTTCAATGCAACAGTTGTATGGATTTTCGACGTTAATGTATTGGTATTCTTATGGATTCCCATAGCCCTGAGACTCCCACTTGTTTCGCCTATGCATCCCTCAAATGACTATGAGGGTAGTTGATTGACCAATCGACCTCCAATACCTATGCTACCTCCTCAAACACTGGTGTGATGCTTTTCAGTTGCAAACAATGGCCTTGCAATAATAATTCTAAATCAATTTTTGGAGAGACGCTTGACTTTTTAATTCAACACCCTCGGCATCCCTCGAATTGAATTGAATAAAAAACTCTGCAATTGTCAAATAGGGTGGTTATGGAGAACCGCCGAAATTGAAAAGATAAGATATTTAGTTAGGGTGACCAAGGAGAATCATCAAAACTAGTTTTCTTTTGCTGCAATTTTGAAACCTTTAGAATCGCAAGAAAATCAGCTCTGATACCATTGTAAGATCCCAAGCATCTAAATAATCAATAGATCTTGAACATTTCAGTTTTATAATTGAAAATCTAAGAAGCGAAAAACAGAACACACGGGATCTAAAAACAAAAGGTGCAATCCTTATTTATATTATTACTTGAAAGTAATATATGCTAGAATGATCCAACATGAAATCCCCTTTCCAGATGGCATGCACGGCTGCTCAACAAGAGTAAACTAAACACAGAAGCACAATCGTGGACCCTGAATGGATCCACCATAAAATTAGACCGACGGGGTTTTCGTCCTTGGGATCAAACTAGAACTAGCCTCACCAAGTTCTTAATAAAATACAAATAGACAGATAGACTGAGGATGATCCCACTGTCTCGCTCTTATCCCCTTTTATAGGCTTGATGGACTCTCTAGAAACCTTATTTTATTGTTTCCCTCGAAAAATGAAGATCCACCACACAATTAGACCCATGAGGTTTTCGTCCCTAGAATACCATGGACAGATTCCATCCTTGCAACATACCTGCCAATAGTTCAACAAATTAACCAACATACCAACAAACTAAATTGATATAACATCTACTAGGTATTATACTATTTATGCAGAAAATATGAACATAGGTTCAATATCCCAACAATACATGGGATTTAATCCCAAGACCTTTCCTATGTAACACCAATGCTTTTACCACTCATAAAAAAAGGGGTTGATGGTTTAGAAATGAGGCACAACTGTATTTTTCGCAGAGTCCATAAACCCATGCAAAAGTAGAGGGATGTTTAGGTTTTGAGCCTACAATTAGTTGCTTAATAGCCAAACGATTTTTCTAATATGCTGACATATAATAACAACTAGAGGATCAAACCTATGACAACTCGATTATTAACCAACACCTTTTCCACTATCCCATAGAGTTGGTGTGTGCAAGGAACATTGAGAAAAATTTATCTTGTTCTAAGCCTTTTTCTATTTATTGAAGAAAATAATGGATTTAAACCTTGTTTTGGGTAGTGCAATGGGGAGAAAGGGGTTTTCAAGTTACCACTACCTCCACAACAGAGTGGCAGGAAAGTTAAATGTTGTTTTGGGGGACAAAGTGGATGTATATCAATGTTTGCATCTTAATAGAAGTGATCTGAACAATCCAAAGAGTCAATAGTCTCCCTCTCATGCAAAATCTGTGGGACTATGTTTGAAAGCACCCCCTTGCCTGGACAAGAGAAGATGTTTGCAAGGCCAAAATTGGCTGCAACTAAAGCAGTTGAGTGAAGTTGCATATTAAATTTATAGTATAAGTATTTTGTGATAACATTGTCAATGGTATGCTCCGTTGGCAAATTTGTTGTTGATGTCAAAGGGTGAATGGGTCAACTTTTTTTGATGATTTGTGTGCACATATCAAGTGAATTATGTTGCAAGGACCTCCTAGTTTGGCAGCCCTTATCTCTCCATTTCATTTGATAGGTGTCACATTTTGTGGGTCTTCCTTGTTGAAGATATATTAATTCTTGAAGATCGATGCCCCAATCAATGGGCTTTGTACCAATGCCTATGTTACAATAATTTATGATCTTATGACTCCATTGCAGCCCCTAAAACAAGGTTTGAAATTGTAAATAAAATTTCCCCAAGTCCTTGTGTTCAATCAACCTTGCAAGAAGAGTTTATGAGGAACAAATTTACTTTTTAAAGAATCTTATGCCTCTTTGTACAAGTCGTTTTTTATTGGTTCAAGTCATCTCCTATAAAAGGACATGCCTTTTAATAAATCAACTCCAATATAGGGCCCATTCTCAACCACTATATATAAGCTCTCATGGCGCCCCAAAAGGATGCAACTCAGTGAATATAGTAGAGTAAGATTTGGACATGAGAAAGGAATAGATAGGTTTATATCTCATGAACCTTAAGATGAGTTTAAGAAGAAATTTTGGATTTTCTTTCTAGTTTTTGGTTTTGCGTTATGGTTTTTGGTGACACTTTTGATCATATTTTGGAGCTTCCTTTTAGACTGTTTTTGGAGTAGAACTCACACACTTTGTTGTATTATATCTACACAAAATTTAGGCTTCCTACAACCCTATTTTTTGACCTAGAACATACCTTTAACCATGTGAAGAATCAATCTCTGAGACCTACAAAATTTGGCACCGAGGCCAAAGTTTTGTCCCTCCTTTGTGGCTTGTGATATCTCGACTTGAGGCAAGAGGTTATGCTTCCTAAGATAGAGGCTAGAGAGAGTTTTCAAACCTGCGTTTCAAACATCCTTGAAGAAAAATTGACGAATTTATGAGTAGGCTTTGATCTCTTTTTGTTTTTTTTGTTCCAGTAAGAGTGGTACCTTCCATTAATTGAGAAAATTACATAATGTACTGTTTGGTCAATTTAGTGTGTTCTAAATTGCTATTTAAAATGTCAATCTGGGATTCGTAAACTGACGAAGTAAAGTGTACTATATGTACAAGATTACCATTTCCTTAGTCTTTTGTCGTTTTTGAGTTTTTTTTTTTTTTAGTTAGTTTTTGTATTTATCTTTCCCTAATGTGTGATGGCGAAAATGAAAGTTAAGTATGGATGGTGATGGTGATTTCTACAGTGATTTTCCCAAACTTAAAAGTGCTCAAAAAGAAAGCTTTAAAACAACTGTAATGAAATCAATTCTTAAGAGGAAGTAAATGTATCAAACAGTGAACTAATGACAATGGCCCAGTATCCTTGCTGCTGAATGAAAAAGAAAGTAAAAACTGAACTTAAAGTAACTCAAACTAAAAGCAAAGAAACTAATTCACACTACTTCACTCTTCTGATCCTTTACCCTTCAGCTCAATCTACCTTGTGGGAAGCAATCATGAACAAGTCAAGCAATATGATATCTAAATGGCAAGAAATTAAATTGCATAAAGGAAACTAATCACACTACTTCAACTCTTCTGATCCTTTACCCTTCAGCTCAATCTACCTTGTGGGAAGCAATCATGAATAAGTTTAAGCAATATGATAACTAAATTGCAAGAAATTAAATTGCATAAAGGAAACTAATGACACTACTTTAACTCTTCTGATCCTTTACCCTTCAGCGCAATCTACCTTATGGGAAGCAATCATGAATAAGTTTAAGCAATATGATAACTAAATCACACTACAATAAGTAATATTCTGATTCCTTACTAATAGAGTCACTTGACAATAGAAAGAAACCATAAACAAATGAGTAGTATGATATCTAAGTAGCAGAAAAATAAATAAGCAAATCACAACTTGAAAAAGGACAGTGCTGGAATTAAACTTCAGAAAATGGAAATTAGCAGGAAGGACAAGATGATCTCATATTTCAATAGTTATCAAAAAGATGAAATTTTTCCTGGGCTGCCTAAGAAAACCTGTAGAAAAGCGTTGATCAGCTGACAGCTATAAGAAAACATAAATGAAAATGTAAACAACAGTGAATTAAAAACATCCAAACAGCATGTTATATACAAGCTAGTAATTATGAAAACAGAAACATAATGAAATCAAATGACAACTATACAGGGCTTTAGTGTGTAGGGGCCCTCTGCCACCTCAGCCAGTCAACGAACAGTCACAAGAACGAGCTCAGAAAAGTAGTCTTCTCATGTATTAAAGCAGCAACAAAATATATAAACCAGAGTACAGTGAGGGGGTAATAACAACTGTTCAAAAATTACATCGCCAAAAAGCTTCTTCACAGCGTTCATCAACGCGTTATTTATAATGAAAAAATGTTGAAACTAACGAACTGAATCCTATGCTATTAACTGCATTGCCAAAGACACGTAGATCTCCTCAGCCGAGATCTAGCATAATTGTCATCATGTCTATTAAATCTTCGGAGTGGTAGCTGTTAGATTCAAGTTACGGGGATGATCTCCAGGTGTGTCGATGTCTCCGTGGGCTGAGGACTGTGCCACGTAAACTTTCATGTGCTCAAAACAGAGACATGCCACCGCTAAATTCCTTGGTTGGCTTTGCCTTTGACCCTTGTTGACCGTGACCTTCTATGGATGATTTGGCTGATTTGAAGGGACACGTTCCATGTACCCGTCACCTGTAGCTTTCCCATGTGGCTCGTTTCTTCATAGGACACCTGTAGCATAGCTTTTAACAAAATAGCTGCGGAATCCTATGCTGGCTGCGGAAACCTGTGCTGGCTGCGGAAACTGACAAGTTTCCGCAGCTGCCTGAACAAAAATCTAAACCAAACAACAGTCATAAGCATAGTTAGAAAACCATGTCAGGAGCTCTTTTTAGACTATAATGCAATGATTTAACAGCTTGATGGATGAAGTAAGTGGGAAAAAGAAGGCTGAGAGGGTGTATAGGAAGGTGCAGGTTTGAGGCTCAACATACCCCCACTGTGAAGGTGTTGCATGTCCACATCCAACCAAAATTTAGCTATTTCTCTCTAATCCATATGTTCTGAGGCTTCTGCTAGGACATCTAGCCCTCTTTTCTTCTTCTTTGATGCTAACATCATCCTTGGTTTCCTGACTAGACATTTGAACTTGAGATTAATCAGTGCTCTGCTTAACTTTTTGCACTTCTTCTTCAGTTTTCTGTTTTTCTTTTGCCACACAGTCCTAAATGGAGCATAGTGTTATCATGGACAATCTTATCTACCATGCTCTGCTCTTTGAGTGCTTCATTTTCCTGTTTGATATGCCTATTTAGGACTTCTAATTCGAATACCTCCTGTTTCAAAGACTGAACTTGTGCATCTAGTGGCAGAGTGGTACTTGGTCCTGCAGCTGATTTTTCTAAGGATTCCAGGTAGTTATATACCTCTTGCTGATTAGGATCTACCTCAGGTGTCTTTCTCGGACTAGGCTCAAAATCTGGTAGAGGAGGAGGACTGCTCTTCTTTCTGGCCGAAAAGGGCTTTCATCATGTGGAGGACTTGGTTCAATGCTTGGCTGAGCTGGAGATTTCTCATGTGTCTCTTCACCTAAATCAATAAAGTGAGGTTGTTTTCCTTGGGTTTTATTCACCTTTCCTTTTAGCCTAGTGCTCCTCCTTAAGTATGGACTAGTACTCTTTTCTTGTGCACTCTGTTTTCCTTTTTGCTTTTTCTTTTCTATAGCAGCAACTTGAAGATGTACTAGTCTTTCTGATAGTGGTTGATAATCCTCCTCTATGGATTGCTCAGGGGATGGATAGACTTCTTGAATGGTTCTTTTGCCTTTTTCTTTCTTCTGTTTCTTATTTTTAGCTCTATCTTCTTCTTCTTTTTGGACAGTTTCTTGAGTTTCTATTGTAGGGGAGTCTTGGACTGTAATGTTCTTTTCTTTCCTCCTACTTTTCCTTGGAATCTTTGGTGGACTGCTTCCAGAGGCCTCAGATGGCTCTTGGAAGTAGTTTCTTGTCAAGAATTGCTCCCAAGTATCTTTAGTTTTCTTCAACTGGTCCTCAATAAGAATTTTTATGAATCCATGATGGTAGAGATGAGATTCAATGTTGCCTATGTGTTTTTGAACTGTAAAACTCATCTTTTTCAAACTCAATAGCAGAAAATGAGGCAAATTAAGAGTGTGACCCTCTAGGAAATTCATCATAAGTCTAGCATGATACATATACATAGAACCAAAACGACCTTCACACGTGATAAATTTCTGGATGACTAACAATAGACTATACCATTCCTCTTTTAGTGCATGAACAGGGATGCCTCTTGTAAATACGGTGGTATCCTGTTGTGGTCACCAACAAACCCCCCTCTTTGTTTGGTATTAGCAATAACACCAAGCAAAGGGGGACCCTTAACAAAAAATCCCAAAAATATTTTTATCAAAATTTTTGTATTTAACTCCCTAAAAGCTATATCGCATCACAAAGAGAGAGTGAAGCGTTTTCCTATGCGCATAAATAAGCTGCAAAGAAGCGATGCGACATTCATCGCATCGCACATGTTGGAGGTGCTCTTAAATAGAAAACATAAGGAATCGCCGATGGCCGATATGCGACGTTTCATATCGCAACGTCGCATAAGCAGCGCACAGTGATCAAATGAAAAATGCGATCTTGCGATCTGCGATCTGCGATCTTACAAATTGCGATCTTGCGATCTGCGATCTGCGATGAATGAGACTATTAATTGCTGCGATGCGAATCTCAGAAGCCACTCATCGCAAAGTTTCTTCGGCATGATCTGTAAACCCAAAATTGAGCGCGCACCTTAAGGGAAATTAATGATTGCACGCCTGAGTATCCAAGGATGATCGTGTTGCATTTTTCGAAGAGTCAAGTCATTATGAGTGTCATGATTATGCATTCATTTAGAACTTAAAGCTTTCATGTCAATCTTTTCGTCAATTCTCTTTTCCTTTGCGTGAACTGTAAGGCAGCAACTAATATAAATCTATATGCAGGAAACATCTAAGGAAAAGGGGAAAGCGCCAATACTAGAAGAACAGAGAAGAGATGCCTTCGCAGATGGATGCCGCATGCAGCAGGGTCGCGGATTCCAGAGTATCACTCAACAGACACTGATGAAAATAGACTATCCAAGACTCAGAGTCAAAGGCGCACAAAAGCAGCATGTTTGCAAAAGATCCTGAAGCTCAGACTGGGTAAAGCAAAAAGAAAAACGCTAAAGAGGGAGGACGCTCCATAAAAGCCTGGAACAAAGAACGAAAGATTGTTCAGGCAAGGAAATCCCTAACTCATTGAGTCATTCGCACGGCCAGAAACCGAAATAGCAACAACACAATCAGTTTGAAAGAAATTTGGGTTATACTAAGTATACACCCAGCCAGAGGAAGATTTTCGAAAATATCTTCTAGTTTGTCAGAAAGAGGTGCCAGCTTTTGTTATTTCTACTTTTATCGCTCGAGCAAAAGAAAAAAACAACCATCTGACTCTTTCCAGGCGAACCTTGCATTGCTTACAGCACTAAGGAGCAGATACAGAAACGGTTAGAAATTAGATTCAATTTTTAGAAATAAATTTGTTTTAGTAAAAGGGCGGTCATTTGAAGCCGTTTCCTAAATTTGTGTAATTAAGATTAGTTAGTTAGTAGTATTTAACCCTTCTCATGGCATTTGGAGAAGGGTCCGGAAATTTGTCAAAAAACTTGTCCTCAGAACATGCACTTTTGCACCCTCGGAGGGGGTTTTTGATGAATGGATGGATCGAGATTTATTTATGTTTGCATTTTAATGTCTGCTACTGATGTTGCACTTCTGTACTCTTAGTAGATGTTAAAAGTAAGTAGAGATAAATCGTTATTGCTTGAAGTTTGTGAGTGAAATCAGTCATAAATGGTACTTTTATCTCTTGATTAATTTCTACTCATATTCTTAGAGTGATATACAGCTGAGTTGTTTATATGTTAATGTATGAATGTGTGGGTTACCATTTGGCACTTTTGTACGGTGGAGTCATTTATTTGTGCTTGACATATGAATAAACTGTTATGCGATATGCTGTTCACAACTGTTTTGCCTAACTTCTTATGCAGAATGGTTTATCTTAATTGATTTATATTCTTATGATAGCTGAATGATCTTTATTACCAGTTATTGTATGAAATCTTTTTAGATCGCATAATGAAAGAATTCTACCCCGGGTTAGTATAGATTAGATGTGCTGTTTTTTGTTAGATTACAATAGTATAGAGTTAGTTTAGGGTTTAGAATTAAATTAGCTTAAAATTACCTCTAAATTAGCATCATCAAAATCTTCACACACACACACATCCTTTATATTGGGAAGCTGGTCCCATTATCCCCAGTCGGACCCGCTACACCAAACGGGCAAGGAGCCGCCAACCAGGTTCCGGACCGGGTGGGTATCCCCCTTGTTGTTGACCCGATTTCGGGGCCCTCAACATGTTTGGCGCTAGAAGGAGGGCACGAACTATGAATGGCAACTAAGTCAAAATCTAAATGCCATTCTGAGAGTAAATCACCCTCATCAACTCCCCCGACTTCTCCAGTACGGTTAAACCCGGAGTTAGAAGTCGCTCGAGTATCCACCGCTACTACCTACCCTAATATATCAGACCAACTTATCATTGAACCCCCGGAAATTCAAACTTTGATTCGTAAACTCTAGGGATTCTCTATTTTTTCTCATAAGTCTGATAAATCTCACAGCAGCGTGACTTCGCAGTATAATCCTGCTCATCCCCTGACCAGATTGAAGAGTGAGAAATTTGGTATTCAACCAAGTCAACTCCCTCTCCCTACTAGGAAAAGAGCAAGGAAAACACCACCAGAGTCTGACCGTGAGACTCTTTCATCTACTTCGTCCATTTCAACACCCTCACCGCGAAGTCAACCACCCACATCCTCATCCCAAATCACTCATCCACCTTCCACAACACTTCCTCTTCAATCATCAAAGATCATAATACCTTCATCTTCTCAGCATCAGGGACCATCTTCTGCACTTTCATTAACTAGCGGCTCAATGATGGCCCAGTCTCCATGGAACAATCCTGGGGCGGTTTTAATGCCTCCACCCCTGAGCCCAATACCGGCCCATCCTGAGAAATAGCTACCTAAGTTCAATCCAGAAACAGGCATGCTAGCTGAAGAGCATATCAATAATTTCATGCTTTCTGTTAATCTCAACGGAGTTACCAACGAGGATGCTGTCGTCCGGCTTTTTCCTTATACAATGCAAGGAACAGCCGGGTCATGGTACTTTTCGTTACCTTCCGGGTCCATCACAAGTTGGGACACTTTTCAAAGTCAATTCCTCACCAAGTTTGGCGATGACAGATCAATAGCGACATTGATCAATGACCTATCTAATCTTAAAGCTGAGGCTCGAGAACCCATTAAAGATTTCAATTTGCGGTTCAATAAGATCCTCAACAAAATTCCCGCTGCTTCTCAACCCAGCGAGGAAGTAAGATGTGAATGGTACATCACGGCCTTACCATCAAACTTGGCTATCTTCGTAGATAGGGCAAACAAGACGACCTTAGTTGAAAACTTAACTAAGGCGTTAGCAGTAGAAAAACGCGTAGTTGCCCTAGAAAAGAGATCTGCAATAGAAGAACGCAAATCTAAGAAAATCTCTTTCAAAGAAGACACCAAGAAGAATCAAACGAAAGATCCTTTCGATATGGAAGGATTACAAAAGGTGTTAAAGGCCATGTCCAATGAGATGATTGACATAAGAAAACAAGTAGCAGAAACTTCTTCAAAAAAGCCCTACAGATCTTTTAAAAGAAATCCTCCCATGGAGGTGAAACCACCCAATGCTGTCTCAAACGTCGAATCTGAAGAAGAAGAAGAAGAAGAGAATACCATTGAAGGGCAGACCGATGATGAATAAGTTGTGGAACTACAAGGAATGTGGGATTTCATCCTCCCACAAGAAGAGGATCAAGAAGCATTTCCGGTTAGCACACGAAGCAAAAATCAACTTGATCCTCCCCAAACTACCCCTAAACAGAAGGGCGCAAGCCCTGCAACAAAAGATAAGGTCGCAACAAAGAAAACAACTGCTAAAGCGACCCAATTTAGCCCAGTCCAATCAGATCAAGCACCTCCATCAAGAACACTGATAGTGTCGGATGAAATGGAGTATAACATTATCGATGACATGAAAAAGACTAGGGCTAATATCACTCTTTACGAATTGAGCAAATTGAAACATCAACAGAAAATAATGATGAAAGAATTACATGCTGTGCCTACTACATCTTTACCTACAGCTGTAGCTTCCCACAACATGGGAAGACCTCCAACCAACATGATCAATAAGATTGATCTGAATGACATTTCCTTGATTGGAGGAAGATCAAGATCCCATACTCCTCCTTTTCTTCTCACTTATGAAATTTTCAATAAAAACGTGCACAATTGCTTGGTTGATTTTGGTGCTTCAACGAATATTCTACCCAGATCAATATGTGCTAAATTGAATGTTCAGCCACAAAAATCCGCAGTGCGCATAGTTCAACTTGATCGATCTCAAGTCGAAGTGATTCGTGAACTTAACCAGGTGACCATAAGATTGTCGTCTAACACGAAAGTATGCCAGGTTATCGACATTCTAGTAGCTGATATCCCTGAATTTTATGGTTTAATTCTTAGCAGGGATTGGTCCGAAAAACTCCATGGATATTTCTCAACTGACTGGTCGCACATGTGGTTACCCTACAACGGTAAACCCAATCAAATAAAGGTTGAACGAGAGTTGCACCAAAAGTACATAGTGACTGAATTGGAAGGAGAGAATGAAGCAATAGCATACAACAGCAGTATCATAGGCAATTACTCGGTAGATTCTTTCCTCAGAAATTTCAATGCTCACACCTCACCTTACTTAGAAAATTCAATTTTGTCCCAAGTTGAAATTTTTTCCCAAACTGATGATTCAAAGTGTTTTAATTTTTTAGACAACTCTGTAAATACATCTTTATTTTGGAAATTATATTTTGATGGCTCTAAATCTAACGAGGGAGCAGGAGCAAGATGCGTTCTGATTATCCCAGACGGAAACAAGGTCATGCTTACATGCAGACTTGAGTTCGATCGCACAAACAATACAGCGGAGTACGAAGCCTTGGTGCAAGGCCTATACAAAGCAATCGGGTTGAATGTTAAGTATCTTCAAGTCTTTGGAGATTCTGAAATTGTCGTCAAGCAGGTACGTAACACCATACATTGCCTGTCAAGTCATTTAAAGCACTATCAATATTTAATTCAAGATCTAACTTCACATTTCATAGCATTCAATATTTCGTCAATCCCAAGAATCCAAAATGCGAGCGCAGACCTGTTAGCTAACGTAGCCTCTAGACTTATTCCCTCCGAAGATTTCAGTCCAGATAGGTTTTCAATAGAATTAATCTTTAGACCATCCATCCCTGACAATATCACCAACTGGAGAGTATTCAACGACGATCCAGACATTGTAAATTTCCTCACTTCTGAAGGGTCCTATTCAAATAAAATAATTGACGAAGACCATCATGATCACCAAATTCAACAAATTAGCACTGATAATGCTATACCTAAATCGGTGGTTAAGTTAGAAGATTTATATGATTTGAAAAGTCGGTTTAAAAGGTCTGCCAATTCTAAACTCTACAGTTCAACTCTGAACTATGAATTAGTGAACCTAGGAACCGATCAGAAACAGCAAAACGTTAATCTAGGCCACGGCCTAGCCCCTGAAGAAAAATCAGCTTATATCCGTCTTTTGAGACAATACAAAAACGTTTTTGCATGGAATTACGATGAGCTGAAGACATACAACACTTCTATCATTCAACACACTATCCCTATGATTGACAATGAAAAACCTGTCCAGCAGAAGCTCAGAAAAATCCACCCCAACTTAGAAAATCAGATAGAGACTGAGCTAAATAAATTGTTGAGAGCCAGAATAATTTTCCCCGTCAGACACTCCAAATGGGTATCCAATATGGTGCCCGTCAGAAAGAAAAACGGAGATATCAGGATCTGTATTGATTTCCGGAATCTCAACAAAGCTTGTCAGAAAGATAATTTTCCCCTCCCACCTATGGAGCAAATACTACGGGCAGTAGCAGGCTCAAAATTAATGTCTTTCCTGGATGTATTTTCAAGATACAATCAAGTGCTGGTGCATCCCGATGATCAGTTGAAAACCACATTCTGAACCAAATGGGGCACATACGCATATCAGAAGATGCCATTTGGTCTGATCAATGCCGGCGCTACCTTTCAGAGAGCCATGGACATCGCGTTTAAAGGTTTAGTCAATAAATCGGTAGTGATTTACCTGGATGATATAACAGTGTACTCCAAGAAGCGAAGCGACCATCTCAAAGATTTGAAACAAATCTTTCAAAGATGCTTAAGGTATGGGATTTCACTTAACCCAAAGAAATCTTCTTTCGCATTAAGTGAAGGGAAATTGCTTGGATTCATAGTGTGGAAATCTGGTATTCACATTGAACCTGACAGAATCAAAGAAATTTCCGAAATATCCATGCCCCATAACAAAAAGGCCATGCAATCTTTCCTTGGACAAATCAATTTTGTAAAAAGATTTGTCCCGGATTTTTCACGTATTATTTCTCCTTTACAAAATATGATAAAAAAGAATTCAAATTTTGAATGGGATCAAGATGAGCACGAAGCATTCAACTTGATCAAACAAGCTATCATCAACGCTCCATCTTTAGCTACCCCAAATTTTTCAGAATCTTTTATCTTATACACTTTTGCCTCAGAGAAATCTTATGTCGCGATTTTAACTCAAACAAATCAAGAGAAGGCGGAAGCTCCAATCGCATTCTTTAGCTCGAACTTACAAGGTGCTGAACTCAATTATTCAGACGTGGAGAAACAGGCATATGCTATTTTCAAAGCGATCAAATATTTCAGACCTTTCTTACTTAAGGCCCATACCAAAGTCGTAGTACCGTTTCCAGCGGTAAGAAACTTGTTAATACAGAAGGATGTGGGCGAAAAGAGAGCAAATTGGATTACCGCTTTACAAGAATACGATCTTGAGATCAAGCCAGCAAACATCGTAAGAGGTCAAGGTTTCTGCAAGATGTTACCCGGAGCATCGCAAATTCCTGAGAACTCATCTGAAGAGGTACATACATATGAGGTAAGCCTAAACGACGCAGAATCATTATATGCGGACACCATTTATTATCTTAAGAACGGGTATGCTCCATCACATCTAGATCACACCAAGAAAAGAGCTCTGAGATTGAAAGCTAAACAATACCAACTCATAAATGATGTTCTGTTTAAAAGGAATTACGATTCTGTACTTCTTAGGTGTCTTGACAAAACTGAAGCCGAAAAGGTTTTGCAGGAACTCCACGATGGACCAGCAGGTGGACACTATGCTGGAGAAGATACTACGCATAAGATATTATGTGGAGGATATTATTGGCCCACGTTGTTCAAAGACTCATACAATTACGTAAGGAAATGCCAAATCTGCCAGACTGCTGCAGGGAAACAAAGGAAATCGTCCACGCCACTACAGCCGGTTAACATCGAGCAACCATTCAGCCAATGGGGCTTGGACATAATAGGTGAGATCGTTCCTCACTCTTCTAAGCAGCATAGGTATATCCTCACGGCAACAGATTATTTTACAAATGGGTAGAAGCAGTTCCTCTCAAGACAGTTAATTCTGAAAACATTGTTGAATTCATAGATCAATTTATCATCACTAGGTTTGGATTGCCAACGGCCTTAATGTTTGATAATGCATCATACTTTTCTGGAAATGCAATGACTGAGTTTGCACTTAAAAGAGGATTCAAACTGAAATATTCTGCCAATTACTATCCGCAAGGTAATGGGTTGGCTGAATCAACAAACAAAAACCTAATCAGGATTATTAAAAGAACAGTCAACCAAAACCAAAAGAATTGGCACAAAGTGCTGGTAAATGCTTTATGGGCAGATAGAATTACGAAGAAAGCTTCAATCGGCACTTCTCCCTTTAATTTAGTTTATGGGAAAGAAGTGGTTCTTCCAACTCACTTAGTCATTCCCTCTTTGTCTTTAGTACAACACATCGATGAAGTATCCACTTCCTCCTTACAATTGAGACAAATGGAGATAATCAAACTAGAAGAACGACGAGAACAAGCTAAGAAAACCCATGCTCATCACCAAGCGCTAATAAAATCCTCTTTTGACTCAAACATCATAACCAGAAAGAACTTTCAGATAGGAGATTTAGTTTTGAAATGGGATAAGGCTCATGAAGAAAAGGGAAAACATACGAAATTTCAGAAGCTGTGGCTTGGTCCTTTTCAGATTGTAGAAGTCATAGGCCCATCGACGTTTGTGTTGCAGGATTTGGCAGGTAGAAGAGATTCTTTGCTTGTGAATGGACAGATTCTTAAAATGTATTTTCCATAGAAGATCATTCTTCTATTTTTGTAGGATAGTTTTAGTTTCTTTTATTTTGTTTTTCTCTTTCTTATAAATAAAACCGGTTGTAAATGATCATTGAAAAGGATTCATGAAAGAGCACACCAACTCTCTATCAGATTTTGATTTTACTTGTACAAATAGCAAAATTTTTCGAAAAAATCTGATTTTTATTATTGACAAATAGAGTTAACTTTAACCTGAATATGATATTAGTTTCAAACCTCTCAAAAAACTTTGATGAAGGCAACCTTTGGTACAAAATTGTTTTATGTCAGCATAATGAAAGGTATCATCAATAATAAAATAAATATTCTCTGTAAAGCTGTTGTTTTCAAACTCTATTATTGTCGTCCAGAGCTTTCTTAAGGAAAAACAATGACTTCCTCCCTGCTAAAGGAAACCGCAGCATTCAGAGAAACAATCCGAGAAAACACTATATCTCAAAGAATAAGAGGTCTCATCACGAGCCGGCTTATCATGTCACAGATATTATAACTTGTTGACTTTGCCAATACTGTCTATCAAAACAGGGCAACGACTCAAAGATTGTTGCAATCAAAAGACAAGGGGTCTCATCATGAGCCAGCTTGTTCAGCAAAAGTGTAAATCAAGTGAATGACTGTGTCATAATTTGGCCACCAAACCAAGACATTGTTCTTTAGAGAATAAAAAAGGAAAAAGTGTCAAAAAGGATTTTTCTCTGAAATGTTGTAAATAACCTCAAGTAGGAAAAAGGATCATTGCTGGATAACATGGTAACCCTATCGAGGCTATGGACGCTTGCGGGCAGCAGAGGCTCTACCTATGACAAATGAGCATATTTTAAAGCCAGTACGCAGAGAAGACTTTATTTTATCTTTAAAAAGGACCGAGTAATGTCTGGTATGAATGCAAGAACTAAGCCTAAGGAAGCAGACAATTGGAATAAAAGAAAGGTTGAGACAAAGTATCATTGACAGGATAAGGGGTAATCTACTCTATCTGTCCATAACAAAATTTAGACATATGAAAATTTTTCTATTTCGGAAGTGAAAATGTCAATAGAAAAGAAGAGATAACTGGTTCTTCACAGTGAATCACCATTGTTATGGTCACCAACAAACCCCCCTCTTTGTTTGGTATTAGCAATAACACCAAGCAAAGGGGGACCCTTAACAAAAAATCCCAAAAATATTTTTATCAAAATTTTTGTATTTAACTCCCTAAAAGCTATATCCCATCGCAAAGAGAGAGTGAAGCGTTTTCCTATGCGCATAAATAAGCTGCAAAGAAGCGATGCGACATTCATCGCATCGCACATGTTGGAAGTGCTCTTAAATAGAAAACATAAGGAATCGCCGATGGCCGATATGCGACGTCGCATATCGCAACGTCGCATAAGCAGCGCACAGTGATCAAATGAAAAATGCGATCTTGCGATCTGCGATCTTACAAACTGTGATCTTGCGATCTGCGATCTGCGATGAATGAGACTATTAATTGCTGCGATGCGAATCGCAGAAACCACTCATCGCAAAGTTTCTTCGGCATGATCTGTAAACCCAAAATTGAGCGCGCACCTTAAGGGAAATTAATGATTGCACGCCTGAGTATCCAAGGATGATCGTGTTGCGTTTTTCGAAGAGTCAAGTCATTATGAGTGTCATGATTATGCATTCATTTAGAACTTAAAGCTTTCATGTCAATTTAGATCGCATAATGAAAGAATTCTACCCCAGGTTAGTATAGATTAGATGTGTTGTTTTTTGTTAGATTACAGTAGTATAGAGTCAGTTTAGAGTTTAGAATTAAATTAGCTTAAAATTACCTCTAAATTAGTATCATCAAAATCTACACACACACACACATCCTTTAGATTGGGAAGCTGGTCCCATTATCCCCAGTCGGACCCGCTACACCAAACGGGCAAGGAGCCGCCAACCAGGTTCTGGACTGGGTGGGTATCCCCCTTGTTGTTGACCCGATTTCAGGGCCCTCAACATATCCATACCTTGGTTTTGTAGCATGATTCTCCATATTTGATCATCCACACTTCTATTTTTAAACCACCTTTCACCTTCTTGAGGTAGGCCTATGGCAGCTGCTACTGTGGCCTCAGTCTCTGTAAACTTTAAGTCTCCAATCTCCATTGTTTGTCCATCAAAAGATCGTGCAAAAGCTTTGGTCACCTCCTTGTTATGGCCTTTAAACTTTTGGATAAATCGTAGCCATCTGGCTTTCTTCAGCAATTCCTTAGTTTGAGGATAACCTTCCAAGTATTTCGGTCCTTCTGGCTCGGCTCTCAGTAATTTTCCCATCCTCTATTTTAAATTCCAACTGAGAGTTCTTCTGCATGTGAGGGTTCAAAAAAAAAATGGCTCTGTTACAGGGTTTAGGATAGACTGTAGTGACTGCAGTCGGGGTTTAGAACAAACTGTAGTGGCTGCAGTCAGAAATGGAGAACAAACAGTAGTGGCTATATTCGGAAATGGAGAATAGGGAATGGAAGTACCTGAATTACCTGAGGAACAAAGGGTGAACAACAGTGAACAAGTTCAAAATAGAATGCGGATGCATGCGAGGAGTATGGTATTAGTGGAGTGGTAAACGAATGGAATCGGATGACTGTGTATGAAATTTTTACACGTCTCAATAGACAGCTGTGTAAATTACGGCTAAGAAGAACCGTAACACAATAGGTCACGTCTCAATAGTACGGGTAATAAATGGAAGTGCAGTCAGTCTTGAGTTTAAACTCGGAATAATCATGAGACCATTGGAGAAATGAATGCAAGGTGTGTGGAGTGATATCGTGGAATAGGAGTGGTAGTGGAGCTAACGTATCAAATCATTGCACATAGTAGAACTTGTTATGGTTTGATAACTATGCATAATTATGACTTGAATTATTATTTGATAAGGATTTTTTATCATACCTTTGGAAACTTTGTCATTTCTTGCTCAAGGCTTCTAACCAATTGCTCTTCCTTGATGTCTTGGAGATGTCCCATATCTTTAGATCAATTACACCTGAATTTCATGATTATTGTACTAACAGTTGACTGTAAATTTGAAAACAGAGTGATGTTGGCTGCGGAAATCGTTTCTAGCTGCGGAAACTGCTTCTGGCTGCGGAAACGGTTTCCATCTGCGGAAACTGAGACAACACCCCCTTAACTGCACAAAGATAGTTAGAGAAGAACTAACTGAATGAAAATAGTCCTAAAAGGGACTTTTATTGATGAAATGAAATGGAATGAGTGGAATGAAATGAAAATGAAGTGGAGTGGAGTGAAATGGAAATGAGAATAAGATGGAGGTGAAGTGAAATGGCAAATGAGAATGAGATGGAGGTGAAGTGAAAGAGAAGGAGAGGAGATTTTTTTTTTTGGAAAATATAGAGTGTCAGGTGTCCCTAATTTTCACTCTACATTTTCTGTATAAGACCGCCAATCTATGATTGGTTTTCAGGCTTATACGATTTTTTTTATTTTATTTTTTTTTTCACTGAAAGAAACAAAGACTAGGCTGATGGGGGAGAAGGATTCTTCTCCACCAGCCTTATTGCAGAATTCTCCTGGAACATTTTGACAAATTCCTCTTTTGAGAGTGGCTTATGATAAATTTTCAATCGGTGGCCATTCACAATGAGAGGAGTTTGAAATTCATCAATAGTCTTGATTCTTACCGCTCCATTGTTAAAGACTTTGTCAATCTCATATGGCCCAAGCCAATGAGTCTGAAATTTTCCTTTGAAGTCTTTAAACTTGGAATCAAATAGTAACGCCCAATCTCCCTCTTGAAGCTTTATCTCTTTGATGTATCTGTCATGCCACTTAGCTCTTTGATGTTGAACTAGATCAGTCCTTAAAATTGCATCTTGTCTGATCTCGTCTAGCTCATTCAGCTGCTCCATTCTGTGCTTTTGGGCTTCTGATAGATTCATCCCCAACTGGACTGCCATCTTGAAATTCTTGACTTGAAACGCAATGGGGAGCAGGACTTCTTTCCCATAAACAAGTTCATAGGGAGAATGTCCTATTATGTTCCTCCATGTAGTTCTGTAGGCCCATAAGGCTTCAGGAAGCCTTTCTGCCCAATCTTTTCTGTGTAGATGAACAGTTTTGGTGATGATGCTTTCAAGAACTTTGTTTGTAGACTCCACTTGGACATTTGCTTTCGGATGGTAAGGAGTAGATTTTCTGTGCTTGATTTTGTATTCTTCCATCAGCTTCTCCATCAAGTTAGATGTAAATTGACTTCCTTGATCTGTCACAATTTCTCTTGGGACACCAAAATGAGTAAAAATATCCTCAAAATGAAATTGAACAACTGAATTTTCAGTGGCAAAAGGCAATGCTTTGGCTTCTACCCATTTAGTGACATAATCAGTGCATACCAATATATACTTCTTTTTTTTAGATGGTGGATTAATGGGTCCAATGAAATCTAAAGCCCATTTTTCAAAAGGTTCGATGAGTACCTGTGGTTGTAATGGCATTTCATTTGAAAGAGTTGGTCTCCCAACTCTTTGGCAGCTGTCACACCTTCTGACATATTGTTTTGCATCTTTGAAAAGGGAAGGCCAATAATATCCTAAAGAAAGAATTTTATAGGCCGTGCTTTTGTCAGCAAAGTGTCCACCGCATGGTTCATCATGACATGCCTTGAGGATGTCAGGCATTTCATCTTCCCGAACACATCTTCTGATCACACAATCTAGCCCTGTTTTAAACAATTCATTAGAAATCCATGAATAACTTGAACTCTCCTGAATAATTTTTCTTTTTTCACTAGGAAATAGATGTGGAGGTAGCTTCCCTGTAACCAAATAGTTAGCAATATCTACATACCAAGGAGTCTTAGTAGTTACTGCAAACAAATATTCATATGGAAACTTATCCTCTACAGGAGAATCTTCGTTAGTATTTTGGATTCTAGACAAGAAATCAGCTACTATATTTTGTTTACCTGGTCTATCCAACACAGTAATATTGAATTCTTGTAAAAGTAAGAGCCATCTTGTAACTCTGCCATTAGTAACAGGTTTATTCATGAGATATCTAATTGCAGAATGATCAGTATGGACAAAAGTTTCATAGCCGTTTATATAGTGTCTAAACTTATTGATTGCATGAACAACAGCTAAGAACTCTTTCTCAGTCACAGTATAGTTTAACTCAGTGGTGGTTGAAGGGAAAGTACCCCTAGGGTCCTTTGGGCTAAGACTCTACTAGACTGAAAATTGCTTATTCAAAGAAACACACACACAGCCATCATTTTTACTTTTAAGCAAATTCTAATGTTTAGGGTACGTACCTAAGGTCCTACGTTCGAGAAGGCCTTTAGGGTCCAAACCCTTCTTGGAGTTCCCTTCTTCTTTCTTTGACCTGCAAGACAAACAAATCAAAGAACACAACAGTACATGTACAGATACTTATGTATAAACCATCTTTATGCTATAAAGTTAGTTATAAAAATCTTTAAGTAACCACTTGCACAAAAATTCAAGACAAGAATCTCATAAGCATAAAGAAAGATTGTTTCGGGAACAAAGACGTGTTTCTTTATATATAAAGGCAAATAAAGTACATATATCGGAAATATATCACCTGAACACCTTCAGCAGGCTCCAAGCAAAGCTTCCTCCCGGATTCGTTCCAGCCTCAAGCCTCCAACAAGAGCTCCTTCCAAGTCCTACTCAATGATGATATCAAAGATGAATGATCACCAATACACATGGAAACAAGGGTTTCCTATGCAAAATGGGGGAAGTGCAGAAAGCACCAAGGACTTCAGACCTGGTCAAAGGGAAAAATCTCAGCATAATAATCTTGCTCTCTTCTCTCTCCCCTTGGCCTTCCCTTTGATGTCTTTTTATACCCTCTCCAAAGTAGTTTTTTAGTTAGGAGTTGGTTGGGAACAGTTGGGCCACGGGCAATAACAGGTGATCCAGCAGGTAAAACCCGCGATCTCCGCCCGAAAAAGAGGAATTTATTATTTTTTAAGTGTTTTAATAGATACACGCGGGTTGGGTATAACAGACCCGCGTGTACACGCGTTTAACTCAGGGCAATGTCGCGTATAGGGAATAAAACACTGTTTTTTAAATTTTTGGACCAGGTCTGGAAGGAGGGGTTGCCCTAGGCCATGAGTGCAGCATCACAAACCATAAGAGTGAGATTTGGAGCTATAACAGATGCCCCCTAATGTATGAGGTCAGAAGGGGAACATGATGGCCGAAATATATTAAGTAAGTACAAGGAAAGGAACTCTGCCGAAAAACCGAGGAGGACTTCACCAGGATTCAGCCTGCCAAGCCACCGAAAGGAGATCAGAAAGAAACACTGTCTGAGGCGGGCATACCCATGCTCAGGAAAAGTAAAGCATGTCCGCATATCAAGTACAAGCGGATCCACTAAGTATACAAGTATAAATGACTGGAAAATACATAATGGATCAGCTGATCATAATGAGTAAGTACATGTCTGAATATCACATATAAGACTGTCAATGATGCTGAAAGATGCAACGGATCACTGATATCAAAGACTGATCCCAAAAAGGTACCAACTGAACATGATGGAATAGGATGGTACTACACTGCAAACTCAGGTGCCAGCATATAGAATGTCGCCATGACTGACTGCAACATATAAGGTGGAGTGGTATCAACTAGCAGCAACAGGAGCAACTGTCAAGTGAACCAATGAATGCTGATACAACCTGAGGTCTTCACCGACCGCCGTGGTACATTTCTACACCATGGGAATAAATGATCTGAAGTCGACCATGTGAGAAATCGTTTGATTACCGGTCATTGATGTATATCGTTAACAAACGCGAGACTACTCACCGATAATGATAATGAGTGTCAAGGTACCCAGTACAATCTAACAAGTGTGAATAGATGAGCTGAAGTCAAACACCTGTAAGAATCTATCAATCAGGAGACAATGATGGTTTCCCACTGTCGATAGTGAGGAATCTGCCACTAATGACTGCAAACCCCAAGGTACTGCCAAATGGACTCTAGATCTTTGCCCCAGAGCAATGAGTCGGAGTCGATAGGGAAAGATCCGCTAGAAGGAAGGCATTAAGGCATCCTCCATCAATCTAGCACGAGTGTAACCCGTAGGCCAATAATGTGGAAGGAATCGGACGAAAAAAGATGTAGTAACCCAACCGAAGTACGTTTCCGGCGTACACAAGATGTGGCTAGCGCACGGCAGAAACCCTCTAAACCAACCAATAATGAAAGCTGACACAGAGGCGAGGTATCCACCAATAGGGTCAAATGGAAACCAAGGTACTGCACGAATCCCAATGTGTGATAATGTATGCAGATGTCGAACACAAGGGAAACCACTCAGTCAAAGACCCATGATACTGATCGATGCTGAGCACAAGGTGACCTATCAATAATGAAAATAGGGCCAGGGTGCGGCTCTAGGCCTGTCCTCAGAGCAAGGTGTCATCGTCGATAAGGACAAGACCTGCCAGCAAGAAGTCAATGGGGACCTTCTCAAACCGGCACGAGTAAAGGACCAATATAACTGATGTGATGATAGACATGACACTGACAACCAAGGATGGCCGACTGAAAAATGAGTCAAGAGACACCGCAGAAAGGCCGACTCAGGCTAACTTCCCTTGAACAAAAGCACGACTCAATGTGACTATGTGGCAGCATATGATGAATCTGTATAAGTTCGTCATGCAGGAGGCACGAACGAACCCTCCATATGATTGGAAGAGATAACCAATCGGGGGAGAACTGACTCGATAACAAGGTTATGGCGTACCTAAGTCAAACTAAATCCCACCCATGCGGAGGAGACTTTGTTTTGAGTGCTTTGTTCAAGGGCGACACGACTGACTCTAGCTGCCAACAATAAATGAAATAATGTCACTGTTCCCGCTCTTTTTGGAATATTTAATTTTTTTGTCTTTTTCTGATAAGCCGGAAAAAGAATAAAAGAATCCTATGGTACAGTGGAAAGAACGAGCGTCGGTGAAACAGATGATCTAGTTCCTGGGAAAGGAACGTTCCTATGCTCAATGCAGGGAGGTGAAAAACTGGTCAGTGACACTCAGAGGTAAGTTCCTTCCACGGATCTGGGTATGTCAAGCTGCAGAAGTCAAGGGTATGCAAGGTTGATTTTGCAGACATCATGGTCAAAAGTTGGCTTAAACACGAGTCCAAATGAAGCCGGCTATAGGCCAAAAGGTGCAAATAGTCAACATGCAATGCAGAAGTACAACTCAACACACATAGGAGCCTCTAGGGTATAGGGCCAAAACGAAGCGGAGAAGCACAGAGGAATGAGTCTTCAACGCATAAGTCATGGCGGGACTACAGAGGACTCCCGAGCGTACTCAAAACGAAGCAGCATGGGCAACAAATGTCAGTGAGGTGCTAACTAGGATGCCCATGTAAAAGGATGGCTCTACCATCATGTCATGATTTAACGAATCGGCGAGTGAAAATGGCTTACGAACCATAACATGATGGGGTCGACCCTACGGCAGATGTATCGGTCAAATGGAGGCTAGCATGCATGATGCAACGGAAAAATGGTCTCCCTAACCTATATGCCAGTGAGAACACGATACCTGCCATGACGGGTCAGCAGTCATGGAACCGTCTCGAACCGTCGAAAAATGTCCAAAATATCCTGAAAAACAACCCAATCTCGACATTCCAAGCTCCCAAGTTAAAAGTGACATGAAACCAAACAAAATAAAATTTTGAAAAAAATTTTGCATTTTCAAAACTTATAAAAAGAAATTTTGGACTTACCATTTTCACCGTTTGACTTGGAGAGCAAAAATTGTGGAGCAAAAGGAGCAAACTTCCCCGTGACTTATTCAACCGTTCAAACTTGCCGAAAACTTCCAGGTAAGCACTAAACTTGTCTTGCAATCAATTGTGATAGTTTTTAGGAAGTTTCATTAATGTTTCACCGTTCGACTTTTGCAAAAAATAGCTCTGCGGCGTACACGCGGGTTGGCTGTATAGAAATCGCGTATACGATGGCCCTACACGCGACTGTATACAAGTGAACCCGCGTGTGCACAGCAAACTAATTTTATACAAAAAACTAATGGATGGAAATGATTTTTTCTTCCAGGATGACTATCACATGGCGTGAAAGAGAGCACTCAGCTGTAGATAATGAAGTTATGAACAATGATGAGGCATTAGACGCCCTGCGGGGATGCGGATTGTTAAAATTCTTCAAGTTGCCAAATATGAAAGCAAACGTGCGTCTGCTCGAGAGACTCATTGATTATTGGGATGTCAAGGAAGAAGCTTTTGTGATTGATCAGATGCCACTCAGGGTAGAAGTGGAAGATATATATTTCATCACGGGCCTTTCCCGAAGGGGAGAGGTAGTACACTCCTGGGGCAGGACCCGGAATAGCCTCAGTGTAGACGACCATGTTCAAATTTACTGCCCAGGTCATCGGAAGGTCGGGAGCCAGATTTCTATCCCAGACGTGGCGAGTTTGTCACTGCGGATAATCTTGTTCACCATAGCTCGAGTGAACGGATCATCCTCACTACATCAGGAATCATGGGTAAACATGAGCGTAGCAGTGGACTGTCTCACCACGGTGTTTGACTGGTGTACTCCTCTACTTGCCAATATGAAGGAACAACTTGCTTCTATCAGGAGGGGACGGACCAAGAACTTTTGGTACGGAACTATTTTATGCACTTTCTTCTTCGAGAAGGTTCCCGCACTCCGCCCCAGGGTAGCAGTTCCCATCAGTAGTCCACGTGATCCACGCATGGGCCGGTGGGCTGACTTGATGAAACGTCTGGGGGGTGGGGAAGTACCCAGGAATGCATTCGACGATGACTTTTTTTCTTGGTGGGAGCAACAGATCATCGCCATAGATGACTACCCCTATGCTGGACTGGATTTCCGAGGAGATCCTGATCTAGTGTTACCACCGGATGCAGCATGGGGCGAGATCGGTAAGATTTTTTATTTTTATGATTTTAGGATTTTTAGGATTTTTCAAATATAATGATGAACTTTGAAAAATATTTTTGATGAGATTCAAATGACTAATATGATGATCATGTTCCAGACATTGGGCCCGTGCGACCAGATGGATTCCCGCGGCATGGACGGCGTGGCCGAGGAGCCGAAGAGGTAGCTGCGGATGCGGAAAGGACCCTCAACAACGTCCAGCAACACTTGGCTAGACTGAGCTACCAAGTACCGATGGCTGAGATAGAGGACCTTCCTCCAGATATGCAGCGTCATGTGGTTGGGATGCCACGTGACTGGGTTCGCGTCTTTCGGCGCGTGGCCAATGCTATAGTTACTTATTTAGCTGCTCATCCAGAGCCGAGGCATTAGATATTCCTGACATGATTATGGGCATTTGAGTCCCAATTTTGTATATTTTTGGACACACATATGTACACTCGAGACGCTTTGTGATATATATATATATATATATATATATATATATATATATATATATATATATATATATATATATATATATACAGTTTGACTTTTTGATGCATGATTTTATGATGATGAATGATTGATATGCCAGTCTAATGCTTGATTAGCGATAGAATCAGCTAACCAATTTTGAGATCTTGGAATGTGCAAATAATTAATGTAAATAAATGATCTTTGCAACAACCTCACCCTTAAATATTGGCGATATAATGATGGATCTCTAACCCGATAAATGTTATTTAACTGAGACACTATCAATTGAGAATCAAGATATACTACCAACGAGTCGATCCCATAAGAGATTGCCTCGGATAATAAATTGATAACAGCTGTATACTCGGCCATATTGTTTGAAGCAGGACCGATACACACGCCTCTCGATATCATCAACTGACCAGTTGGGTAATAAAGTACCCAAGCTGCGGAAGCAAGATTCCGAGTGTGCCGACTAGCACCATCGGCGAATCCAAAATAAACCAAATCATCCATCAGCACCTTCCAAGGCAGACCAAAAAGTGCTGATATCAGAAAACGCTCGACAATATATGTACAAATACACATAAAATACAAAGAAGCCATTGCCTGGTAAAACTAAGCAAAATACTTCTTTAAATAGAGCCCATTTCGGGGCTCCGCCAGCTTGTTTCCTTCGAAATCAATTAACTCATACGATCCTTTTTCGAAGACTCATTTGATAATGAAAGGACCGTACCACATAGGCTTGAATTTGCCTGCCCCCAAGGCGTCCTTATCTTGGTCATAGACCAAGACAAGGTCACCTTCAGAAAAGACACGAGGACGGACAGACTTATCATACTGAGTTTTGACCCTTTTCTTATGGGCCTCATTCATCGTGGCGGCATCTCGACGCTGCTCATCGAGATGTTCCAGGTGAACTAGGCGCTCCTCGAGACTCGAAGTCTCAGGAAGAAGCTCGACAGCCAATTTCAGAGATGGAATTTCACATTCGACCGGAAAGATAGATTCCATCCCGTAAACCAACTGAAAAGGAGTAAAACCAGTAGCCGTTTTGACGGAGGTCCGGTATGCCCAAAGAGCCGGATACAACATAATGTGCCAATTGGACCGATTTTTATCGATTGTCCGTTGGAGTATCGTCTTAAGAGTTTTATTGACCGCCTCGACCTGTCCATTGGCCTGAGGATAGTAAGGGGACGAATTCTCCTGACGGAAACCTAATTTAAAAGCCAATTCGGACATTAGCTGATTTTGGAAATGACTGCCATGGTCAGTGACAATCTCTCTTGGGATACCGAATCTTGAGATAACTTGATTGAAAAGAAACAAAGCTGCCGTGTCACTGTCGTTCTTATAAGTAGGCATGGCCTCGGCCCACTTCGTGAAGTAGTCTATAGCCACGATAATGTACTTGTGATTCGCCGTTGAAGGCGGATTACAAGTCGTAAAATCAATACCCCACTTAGTGAAGGGACCGACGGTGACAACGGGAAAAAGGGGAGCTGGATGCGCGCGCATCTTGCGAGTAAAAATTTGACACGGGTGACAGCATTTGATCGCTTCCACACAGTCCTTAAAGAGTGAAGGCCAAAAGTAGCCGGCACGTAAGATGCGCTGGACTGTAGCAAGCCCGGATAGATGACCACCACAAGCTCCACTGTGGCAATCATTAAGAACAGACTCCGCTTCCTCTAAGGTTAAACAACGTCAAAGAATTGAATCAACCCCTCGACGGTATAATGTGTCACCAATGATAACATAGTTTTTAGCCAGGTGACGTAACTTGCGACGTTCATCCTTGGAGAAAGTAGAGGGAAACTTCGAAGTCTGGAGATAAACAATGATATCTCCATACCAAGGGTCTTGTGAAGAGATGAGGAATATATGCTCGTCGGGTAAACTTTCCTCATAAACAATATCCTCTCCACAAGGAAGCTCAGAAATTAGCTCCGCAAAAACCATAGATTTCTTAGACTTGGCGGACAAGAACTCGAGGTCGAATTCTTGTAAAATAACTATCCATCTATTATATTTGCCCCCAATCACTCGCCTACTGAGGACAAATTGGAATGGATTGACCGCCGCTAGGACAAAAGTTTTGCGTAGCAAAATATAATGACGGAGCCTCTGGACAGCATGGACAGCTGCCAAGGCCAACTTCTCAACCGGAGAATAGCGAATTTCAGGGCCTATTAAGCCTCAGCTCAAATAATAAATCACGTGCTCGACGAGAGCATCGTCTTCCTGAATTAGAACCATACCAATGGTAGATTCTGCTGCAGCGAGATATAAAAGGAAGTCTCTACCATAATCCGGTGGACTCAAAAGCGGGGCAGAGAGTAATGCCTTTTTCAAAGCATCAAACGACCGCTGCGCAAAGTCGTCCCATACAAATGGAACTCCTTTCCGTAGCAAACGCATGAACCCTTTAGTGATCTCGGCGTAGTTTGCTATAAACCGTCTCAAGAAATTGGCCTTCCCTTGAAGACTTTGAAGTTGACGGATTGAGGACGGGGGAGGCAACTGAACTATTGCCTCAACCTTGAAGGGATCAACCCGAATCCCTTCATTGGACACTATAAACCCTAACAACCGACCGGATGTAACCGCGAAAACGCACTTATTGGGATTCAACCGGATTTTATAGAAACGACATCACTCAAAGACCAATCGAAGATGACTAGGGTGATCTGTTCTCTTTCGAGAACGAGCAGCGAGATCATCTAAGTATGCTTCGATGACATGTTTGATGTCGTGGAAAGCGTAGGACATGGCCCGCTGAAACGTGGCTCCAGCGTTTTTAAGACCAAAGGGAATCTTTCGATATGCAAAGGTACCCCAGGGACATATGAAGGCAGTCTTATGCTGATCCTCAGGACGAATAGAGATTTGATTATAACCTGAGAAACCATCCATAAAGGAGAAAATCTCATTACCCGCACACTCGTCGATAATCTGATCAATGAATGGCGTGGGGTAATTGTCTTTTGGACAAGCCTTGTTTAAGTCCCTAAAATCGATGCATACGCGGATTGTTCCTTGCTTTTTGTCCACAGGGACTGGATTCGAAACCCAATCCGTAAGAGGAACAGGGTATATAAAACCCGCCCTTAGCAGCTTCTCAACCTCAGCTTTGATAGCCGCTGCTTTCCTAGGGTTAACCGGCCGAAGCCTTTGACGAATCGGTTTTGCATTTTCATACGTCTTGATCTCATGTTGGACTATAGAAGGATCAATGCCGGGCATTTCCTCATAAGACCAAGCAAATACATCCCGATATTCCTTGAATAGGTCGGTATAAATTTGAATTTCTTCAGGGGAACACTCAATTCCGATGAAGATATTCTCGACGATGTTAGGATCCTTAGAGATGTTTATAGGTATCGTTTTTGAGATTACCGACATATTACCTTCAGCACGTACATGTGTTGGAGCCAAAGGGTTCGACACCATACAAACATCACTATCAACGAGCTCGGAGAATTTAGATTCCACTTCCTGCAATGGAGGAAGAAAATATGAACGATGGTGTAAGTCTTCCCAAGGTCGATCTATACCCATCATTACTTCGAGGATTGCTTCTTCAGAAGGTAGAACCGAATCTAAGCAGTCCAAGGCAGAGTTAGAATCAAAGCTCCAAGCGGGGGCCACATGACCATCTAATTCCTCTTCGGAAAAAGGAGTAGAATGGTTATCTGCAGAGTCTACGATAGACTGATATCTAAGCTCAGCTGCAGATATAGGAAACGCCATTCCATTCACTTGTCCTTCAACTAATGTGGTCGTAGGTGAAGGCAACGTCCAAGGGTTAGAAAAATAATGAGTTCGGAAGAACTCTTCTCGAGAAGACTCCTTGGATGATGAAATAGCATTGATTCTTGCAAAAGGAGAGGGAAGATCAAACGTACCCATCAATGAGGAATACATCCCTACTCCTAAATTCTCAGTCGGCGGGCGAGGGTTATCCACCAAAGGAACAGTAGAGTCAGAGGTTGCTTGAGGATCGATTGGAGAATAGTCCAATTGATCAACCTTAACAATTTTCCCCTCATGAGGAAAGCAAATGACACGAAACAGAGTCGATACAACGGCTTCCATCTCGTACACCCAGTTCCTTCCTAATAGGAGATTATAATCTAGGTTAGCATCTACGACTTCCACTTCGATATTAACGACCTTCCCTCCAACACATATAGGAAAGGCCGGGATAATCCCATGCGGCTTGTGAGAATGGCCATCAAATGCAGTTAAGACGGTTGGTGAAGGAACGGCCAAAGGTGAACCAATAGCCTTCCAACATGACATGGACATGACACATGTGGAAGCTCCTTCATCTATAACGGTGCGAAAAATATTAATTTTCCGGTATGTTGACTTTACCTGAAAAGCCATATGATGAGGGAGTCTCTTTTTGACATTTGACATGTCAAAAGAGAGCACTAAAGAGTTAGCTGGATCGACTGCTCCAATGGCGGAGAGTAAAGCACTTCTCTGAGACGGACACGATTGGAGAACTTCCAAAGCGGACATAGCACATGGGCTTTGAGCCAAATCCTCCACAATGGAGTAATTTTGGGCGGCCCTAGCGTTAGGGTTAATCGTCGCGCGTTTGGCGGAACCTTTCGGTATCCTAGGCATAGTCTCAACAAGAGGTCGCTCAATATGAAGGTCATTACTTCCGGGAACCGTTTTATCCTTAGATGTTTCGGCTTCACCATAATCACGTGACCGAGTAGTCACGTTAACGTTTGAACCCATCATAAAAACATTTGATGCTTTTTCCCCTTCCTGGTTGCCCCCTGAGGAGGTCCCAGGATTCGAATTCGCGCCAGCGAGAAGTTGCTGCCCTTGGGGAAACGGGTTAGTTAACACAGCTTGCGAACTAGAAGTCCCTTGCTGTCCTAACAAGCGCTGAGCGTCTTCAATTCTAGGGCAAAGATGAGTTAGATGGTCCCCACTGCATAACTTGCAAGGGAACTTAACTTTCTTTCTCGACTCACCTTTACCACCACCAGCGTTGTTGCCGGATTTATTTGCATCGGGCTTCCCATCCGAGTTATTCTTTTTACCACGTCCTTTCTTTTTCCCATTGGAATTTTGATTTCCTTTGGGGTTATCGGATTGGACGGCGTTAATGGAAGAATTTTGGGAAGCTTGAGGATTAGACATTGTGACTTGGTTGTTAGGAGCAGTTTGTAATGACAACTGCTGCAATTGATTCAACAAGTTCACTGTAGTCAAGTCTACTGACCCCACAATACCATCCGCGTGCGGACCTGGCTTTGGCTTAGGTAAATCAACCTTAGATCCAGGAGCATCTGGCAAGTACTTTTGGAGGATCCCAGACTGAGAGTAAATCAGTTCTAACTGCTGGGCCCTGAAAATGGCTTGCTCCTCAGAATAGACCCCAGACATGGAGACATCCTTGGAGATCTCGGGTTGCAAAGACTTCAAAAACCACTCTAGACAGTACTCCGGAGGGATTTCGGCTTTAATGAGCCTTTTTCTCCGTCTCCATTCCTGAATGTGATCAGAAATGTGGGTTGCCTTATCCTGACGAAAGGTAGCCAGAAGTTCAGTTCCGGCATCATAGCGGACAGGCAACTGGAAGTGATTCAAGAAGATATTGGCTAAGTCTGCGAACGATGTAAAGCTGCCCCCTGGCAACTCTATATACCATTTAGCCGCATTACCAGTCAAGGTGCGCTGAAAGAGTCTCAACCTAACCGAATCTTCGATGAGGGAGTTGGATGAGCACCACAAATGGAATGTGGTTACATGATCGCCCAGATCTTCACCACTCTTCCCTTCGAATTTTGGAATGTCCGAAGGGAGTTTGGTTGGGACCGGGGGCCAGGCCGGATTGTATCTGATAGGGTCGTTCGTTAGCTTAGTGAGATCTGGCAAGTTTAACGTTGCCAGAAACGGAAGCCTAGGAGGACCTAATGGATTCCACCCAGACTGGGCAGAACTCCCAAAGTTCTGAAAAGATTGTCCTGGGATTTGGGAGGCACCAGGCTGCCCGAAGTGACCAGTAGAACCGGCTGAACCAAAAGGCAAGCCTTGTGGTCCAGCAAAATTCGGAGTTTGACCAACTCCTGCCGTATAACCTACATAGCCTGCAAAGTTTCCTCCTAAAGAATGGTAAGGAGTTGATAACCTCTGATATGGGTTCCAAGCCGAAGCAAGGGGAGGAATACTTTGAAACATGCTAACCGTGGAATACGGCCTACTTCCTCGTTGGCCGATAAATGGATTCGCAGTTCCTGCGCTACTAACCCCAGGGTTATTCCAACCTTGGAAAGGATTGCTGCTTTGTCCTATTGAAGAAAAAGGCATGGATCCTACCGTTGGGTTGGAATGTGGGATATGACCACTTCCAAAAGGAAAACCCTGGAATGAAGCCGATCCGCCCATCATGGACGTAGCGGCACTGAACGGAACTGATGGAATACCCTGTGATTGGGTGCCAAAAAGGAAGGAACCAGTACTAAAAGCATTGGTTTGGGCATTTCCACTCGTGGACGGAATGGAGGTAGACCCTACCAAAGATGTGCTAGCAAACGATCCGAACAAGGAAGCAGAGGGGATGGAAATGGTTCCTCCCCCTTGCACCGATGTTGGGGTTTGCATAGTCGCAGCACTCGTAGAAGCCATGCTTCCAGTAGTGATCATAAATGGTAAGCGCGTAGCGTAACCTGGACTCACTGGTCTATGCGACGGAGTCCCAACGTATTGCAATACGTCTGGATAACTAGATGGTAGTGGAGAATTTGGAATCACTAATGATTCTGAAAGTTCTTCTACCTCTACGTTATTCTCCGCTTGAAAGCGAACTCGAGAAAGGACTGGAGTGCCCCTCTCTTGTTCAGAAGTGCCAGGCCTTGCTTGGCCGCTAATATCCCCGAGAGGAGGATCAATCCCCGATGCGTCAACCGGCGTGGGACGGACCCCACCGGTAGTATTCCCTCTGCGCCTTCTAGGAGAAGGCTCTAAACTAGGTGGCGAGAGACCACGAAGTCTTGGAGACCGTCTTGGAGACCGGTCAGCCACTTTGAATTTTTTGTTATGATCTAACTAAAGACTCAAAAAATTAAAAGCTAAGCCGACTAGGAGCACAGAGCACACACTATAAAGTTCCTAAAGAAACAGCCAGTCAAACAATTTTCAAGTATTTCCGCTCCGGGTGATTAGGACCGGACACCAAAATACGATAAAGTGAATCAAAGGGCCTTCCGAAGATAGTCTGGGATGATGAGGGCCCAGTCCTATCAGCGAAGGTATCAGAGGAATTTACGCTGACCTCCTAACAACAGCCTGCACTGGTGCAAGCCCCCAAGCTTCGCAAGGGTGCCCTCCAGTAGTACTGTCGAGAGTGATACAACGTCGACCTCAGGTGCCACGGGATTCCCCTCCGCAGCCACCTATGCAGATCCCTAGGAGAGGCAACTATGGGTACCAACTCGTCGCAGAAGCCAGGCGGAACAGTCGTGAGGTAAGTTCGGACAAGTAGGAGAGGGGGTATCTCTCTTCCCTGTCTTCACAGACCCTCGTGCTTAACTCCCAGATCCGGAGCTTTCCTGGTCTTCCTAACGCTATTGGATTTACTCTCGTTAATCAGACTCTTATGTTTGACGTTTTATGTGGCCTTGGAGAGTTAACTCTCCTCTCACCTAATCCAAGGCCCTAAAATCCTAAACTTGTTGGTCTAATAACTAAAACAAAAAGTTCTAGTGGATTTTAATTAAGCGCTTGATTTTATTAGGCTGTTCTTTAAGTCACAAGGTAATGGAGGTGAAACTTGTGGTGTTTTTATGGACGCAAAAGAAATTAATAAAACTTAGCTACATGCACATGCACTTTTGTTTTCGATGAAGAGCAATTTCTATGAGGTTCAGAGGTACTTGTAATATAAACAAATTTTCTTTTTCTTTTCAGACTCCACACTCACAAAAACTAACAAAACTAAATATGCCTAAAAAGAGATGCAAATCTTACCCTAATGCAAGAACTATATGTGGATGCAAGATTCAAAGACTACTCTAAAAACAAAGAAGGAAAGTTGCTGCTTTACCAAATTTTGTCTTGCCACTAAAATGCTTAGATAGAAGATGATGTGTTACCAATCATTTCGTCCAAACAATAAAAACAAGTTCTAAGATAAAAACAAAGCACTTTCACTTCGCAAAAAGGAAATCAAATGAGAAGCAAGTTTAAGAAAGCGAAACTCAAAAACTTTCAAAAGATTTTCTTTCAATCAAACCAAAAAGTCTTTTTCAAAGGAAAGCTCTCAAAAATACTGACACCAATGATTGATAAATGGGCAACCAAACACTTTTGTGAATCGACACCTTTCAAATGATGAAAACTCAACAAAAATAATTGTGTTTGAAATCGCTTTTGACAATCAAAAGCAGCAATGAAAGTCCCAAAAGATCAAAAGACAAGTTTCAAAAAATGGTAACAAACAAATTTTCCGAAACGAAGGAGCAAATGGTCATAAAAATGATTTCGTTAAGCAAACAAAAGTGTCATGAAAACAAAATGGACACAAAGATTGAACCCAATCTTCCCACTCTGCCGAATCAAGATTCTTAAACAGAAATCTTGTGTGTCAAAAAATCAATGACGCTTGCAATCAACGAAAAACAAGACTAGTACTCCTTATAGCTAGAGAGAATTCATAACAAGATGCCCCCTGTTAAACAGAGAACTGTCACTGGAAAAGTGACTGCTTGACACTGACCCAAACCACCAGACAAATATTCAGCAAAAAAGAAAATTTATAAATCTTGAAATTTATGTGATATACGCGCCTGCAATTAAGTGCAGAATGCGTGTATACGCAACTGTAACTAAGGAAACCTGCGTATACGCGGGTTCACTTAGTGCAACTTGCGTATATACGCTTCTGTAATCCAGGAAAAGAGCGTATCTGAAGTCTTTCAAGAAAAATAAAAAAACACAGACTGAAAAACTAGAAAAACTTGGAGTTCAAGAAAAGATCAGACAGTCAGAGCCAACAAACAAAGGGGCTGAGCCTTGATTGGCTTGAAGACTACCCAAACTAGGAACAACAAGAGTGTTGTCCCCAGCTGTTGGGTCCCTATAATACTAGTGATTACCCCATTACTATTGTAGTTATACCCCCTATTTATATTGTTGTGCCCCTATTACCCCCATATTGTTATTTCTGTGCCCCATAGAATCCCTCTATTGTTATTTTTGTGGCTTTATATTATTATTGTTAGGTCGGCTGGATTATATTGTGACTCCTTAGACTCCTATATATAGAAAGGAGGTTTTGTCATTTGTATCATCCAAGAATTGTTCATTTATGTAATGTAAAGGAGGTTGCCCCCTCGAAGAGGCTGAATTCTAAGGCGTGGATCTCTCTTTTCTATCTTTTTGTGAGCTGGTTTCATAACATTTGGTATCAGAGCTTTGGATTCTAGGGTTTCGCTGCTCCAAACAGGTCATCGTGGCATTTTCGCTATAACTTTTTTTCTGTGACGTTTCAGAAGTCGCAAAAAAAAACCCATTTGAGAAGAAATCGCGCTGAACCTTGGGTCCGAATTTCAGAGCTTTTTGCGCGATATTTGCGGAGATATGATCTGAGGAAGTTGGTCTTTTTGCAGACTCCTGAATTACATTCAAAACAGGTGACCTGGGGAAAATCGTCATAACTTTCTCTCTGGGGATCGGATTGAAATTTTGTAAGAAGGTACAGAAAGAGGACGGACTGTAGTTTCTTGTGGGTGTTTTTCAGATCCAAAGGTCGAAACAGTGACTCGTGGCACGTCGTACAAGTTCGCTCTACTGAACTAGTCTATAATCAAGTCACTGTGGGAGATTTCGCATAACTCTTCCTTGGAGAATCCAATTTGGGTCAGACTTGTGGCATTGGAAAGAGGACACAGAGGGCTACTACAGGTCAGAAATTCAGAACTAGATGATCAGAAAGTACAGAGATACATCAGAGGCAATATCGAGCTCCTACAAAGTGAAAAAAGGTGTGTAGATTTTTTAAATTTTTGCTTAAGCTTGGTTTGAAAATTTATTTTGAAGGAATTCAAAGGGCATAGTAGAGCATTATTATCGGTAACTGATGCCCCGAGGAAAGAAAATGCAAACACCTAGTAAGGAACCTGAAAGCTCTAGCATGACTCATGAAGAAGAGGAAGAAATGCTACATGATATATCAAAATTACAAGACCAAGTGCAACAAATGTCCCTTACACAAAAAGGAACAGAATCTAAGATGGATGGTTTAAAGAAAGGTGTAGAAGCTAAGATGGACTATTTAAAGAAAGGCGTAGAAGCTAAGATGATTGAAGTGGAAGCTAATATGGATGATTTGAAGATAGATTTGAAGACAGACATGGAAGAATTGAAGAAGTTGCTACAAGAAAGGGTCACTAATGGTGAAAAGGTAGTAAAGGAAACTCATGATGAGAACAAAAGAAATGTTAATCATGATTCCATAGACTCTAATGTTGGATCGAAGACTCACCATGTTCCAAAAATCGATATGAGGAAGTTTGATGGCAAGGATCCCGCCACATGGATATTACAGATGGAGCAATTCTTCGATCTCAATAATGTGCAAAACACACAAAAGGTACGTATGGCAACTTTATATTTGGAACCAAATCAGTTTGTATGGTATCAATGGCTTTGTTCTCGTAAACAATTTATCACTTGGGCAATTTTTACGGAAGAATTGATAGCACATTATGAGGATACAAAAAGCAACACTTTTTTTAGCCAATTGATAAGTCTCAAACAAAAGGGTTCAATAATGGAGCACATTGAGGAGTTCCAAAAATTGAACATAAGGGTAAAAGATATTCCAGAGGAGCATAGGATTGATGTGTTCATAGGGTCTTTAAAGGATAATATCCAACATGATGTGCGCCTTTGGGAACCTGATTCATTAGAGAAGGCATTCAGGTTAGCAAGAAAAATGGAAAGCAAAATTATGGCAACTAGGAAGCATACCATTCACAACTATAAAGACGGAAGTGTTGTTGCCCATAGTCTTCCACAACCTACAAGGTTGACACCACAACAATTGGAAGAAAAAAGAGCAAAAGGGCTTTGTTACAATTGTGATAGCAAATACACAAAAGGTCATAAGTGTGCTGAGAAGAAATTATTCTACATAGATTGTGAAGAGGAAGAAGAAAAGGAGCAAGAAAGGTCAAAAGAAGAGGATATATAGGAACAAAGCCTAGATGAAGAACAAATAAATCCGACCATATCTTGTAATGCATTGGCGGGAATTACCACTCCTCAAACCATCAAGATAGAAGGACAAATCAAGAAGAAAAAGGTAATAGTGTTGATTGATTCAGGAAGCACCCACAATTTTATTCATTGTAGGGTAGCAAAAGAATTGAATTGCTTCCTATATCCAGCACCAGAGTGTCAAGTGATGATTGCAAATGGAGGAACAATAAATTGTTCTGGAAAGTGCCATAATATCAAGCTATCCATGGGAGAATATGTATTGACTAGCCCAATGCTTTCCATTCCAATGGGAGGTGCTGATGTTGTACTAGGAGTCCAATGGCTACAATCCTTGGGTACAATAGCTTTTAATTTTCAAGAACTTTTCATGAAATTTTCTGTGGAAGGAAAGGAAGTTGAATTAAGGGGTATTGCAGGGAAACCAGGAAAGATAATCAGCTCTAATGGCATGACAAAGCTTCTAAAAAAGGAGCAAAGAGGTGTAATTGCACAATTATGTTCGCTAGATGTTTCCACATTGGAATCATCTATTTCTCCAGATCTCCAAAAAGTCCTGGACAATCATTCCAAGGTATTTGAGACTCCCAAAGGTCTCCCACCTATGCGTGATCATGATCATGCTATTCATCTGATTCCAGGAAGTGTTCCTCCAAACATCAGGCCGTACAGATATCCCTATGTCCAAAAAAGTGAAATTGAACGTATGGTTGCAGAAATGCTAGAGGCTGGTATAATTCAACCGAGTCAAAGTTCTTTCTCAGCTCCAGTAGTATTGGTGCACAAGAAGGATGGATCATGGCGCATGTGTCCAGATTATAGGGAGCTCAACAAGCTCACTATTAAAGATAAGTTCCCCATTCCTGTCATTGATGAATTACTGGATGAATTGCATGGATCAATTTACTTCACCAAGTTGGATCTTCGTTCGGGATATCATCAAATCAGAATGAAGATTGAAGACATTCCAAAAACGGCATTTAGAACTCATGAGGGTCATTATGAATTTTTGGTCATGCCTTTTGGCCTTACCAATGCACCTTCAACATTTCAAGGTTTGATGAATTCAATTTTCAAACCATTCCTTAGAAAATTTGTGTTAGTATTTTTTGATGATATACTAATCTACAGCAAGTCTTGGAAGGATCATGTTGAACATGTTGACAGGGTGCTACAACTATTGGAGGAGAAACAATTATATGCAAAAAGATCCAAATGTTTCTTTGGAGTCCAGGAGGTGGAATATTTGGGTCATATTGTATCTCATGAAGGAGTTAAGGTAGACCCTAGCAAAATTAAAGCCATTAAGGAATGGAAAATCCCCACATCCATAAAGCATCTGCGAGGATTTCTTGGGTTGACAGGGTATTATCGCAAGTTTGTTAAGAATTATGGGAGAATAGCAGCACCTCTAACAACATTATTGAAGAAAGATTCATTTTCATGGACTTCGGAAGCAACAAAGGCCTTTGAACATCTTAAAGAGGCAATGTGCCAAGCACCGGTCTTAGCTACACCGGACTTCACAAAAACCTTTATTGTGGAATGTGATGCTTCAGGAAATGGAATTGGTGCTGTTCTAATGCAAGATGAAAGACCCATTGCTTTTGAAAGTCGTCCAATCAAGGGAAAGTTTTTAAGCAAAGCTATTTATGAGAAGGAAATGTTGGCAATACTCCATGCACTTAAGAAATGGCGACCCTACCTAATGGGAAGACACTTCAAGGTAAAAACGGATCATGATAGCCTTAAATACTTTTTAGAACAAAGATTATCCTCTGAAGAGCAACAAAAGTGGGTCACAAAGATGTTGGGTTATGACTTTGAAATCATCTACAAAAAAGGGAAGCAAAATGTGGTGGCAGATGCACTCTCAAGAAAGGATGAGGATGTGGAAGCATTGTTGTGTGCCATTTCTATTATCCAACCAGATTGGATAAACGAAGCAAGGGAGGAATGGAAGAATGACGAAGAAGTGTGGGCACTTATTCGAAAGCTACAACAAGATTCCAGTACTTCTGATACATTTAGCTGGCAAAATGATTCGTTATGGTACAAAGATCGCTTATACCTCTGTAAGAATTCCCAGCTAAAACAAAAGATTCTTATGGAATTGCACACTTCTCCCTTAGGAGGGCACTCAGGATTTTTAAAAACTTACCACAGGGTTAAGAAGGAATTTTTTTGGGATGGCCTTAAATCAGATATTCAAAAGTTTGTGGCGGAATGTTTGGTTTGCCAAAAAATAAAGTTGAAACAATTAAGACACCGGGTCTATTACAACCTTTATCCATTCCAAGCCAACGTTGGGAGGAGGTTTCAATGGATTTTATCACAGGTTTACCCAAGTCTGAGGGAAAGAGTGTCATCATGGTGGTAGTTGACAGACTTACCAAGTATGCACACTTTTGTGCATTATCACATCCATTTAAAGCCAGTACAGTTTCTACTGCATTTATGGAAACAGTTCAAAAGCTACATGGAAACCCAAAGATTATTGTAAGTGACAGAGATCCCATTTTCACTGGAAATTTTTGGACAGAATTATTTTCTTGTCTTGGTACTCAGTTAGCTCATAGCTCATCTTATCATCCTCAATCTGATGGGCAAACTGAGATAGTAAACAAATGTTTGGAAGGATATCTTCGTTGCTTTGTATCTGATAAACAGACACAATGGGTCAAATGGTTGCCTCTGGCTGAATGGTGGTATAACACTTCCTTCCATACAGCAACAAAAATGACCCCATTTATGGCACTTTATGGGTATCAACCACCATCCATCACATCATATTTAAGAGAAAATTCTAAGGTTCAGGCAGTGGAACATCACATCGAACATCAACAACAAGTCCTCCAACTCTTAAAGGATAACCTCGTGTTGGCACAAAATAGAATGAAACAACAGGCAGATCAACATCGCAGTGAAAGAAGTTTTGATGTAGGTGATTGGGTATTCCTACGGCTACAACCATATAAGCAAATGTCCCTAAAGCAAGCTAAGAAGGATAATAAATTATCACCAAAGTATTATGGTCCGTACAAGGTGTTGGAAAAGATTGGTACTATGGCATACAAATTGGAGCTTCCTGCAGCTTCTCGATTGCACCCAGTTTTCCATGTTTCATGTTTAAAGAAGGTTATAGGTGACAAGCTCCCAATTCAAACAATATTGCCAGAACTTGACGAGGAAGGAAAAATTATATTGGAACCGGAAGCAATCACAGAAACAAGAACTCGACAGCTACGAAATCGATCAATTTCAGAGTATCTTATCAAGTGGAAGAACTTATCCGCTGAAGATTCCACATGGGAGGATGAGAATTTTATGCAGAAGTATCCAGAACTGCTCAAGCGTTGAGGACAACACTTTTTTGAAGGAGAGGGGCATGTTGGGTCCCTATAATACTAGTGATTACCCCATTACTATTGTAGTTATACCCCTTATTTATATTGTTGTGCCCCTATTACCCCCATATTGTTATTTCTGTGCCCCATAGAATCCCTCTATTGTTATTTTTGTGGCTTTATATTATTATTGTTAGGTCGGCTGGATTATATTGTGACTCCTTAGACTCCTATATATAGAAAGGAGGTTTTGTCATTTGTATCATCCAAGAATTGTTCATTTATGTAATGTAAAGGAGGTTGCCCCCTCGAAGAGGCTGAATTCTAAGGCGTGGATCTCTCTTTTCTATCTTTTTGTGAGCTGGTTTCATAACACCAGCGGAGTCGCCAATTCTGGTTGAAGGGAAAGTACCCCTAGGGTCCTTTGGGCTAAGACTCTACCAGACTGAAAATTGCTTATTCAAAGAAACACACACACAGCCATCATTTTTACTTTTAAGCAAATTCTAATGTTTAGGGTACGTACCTAAGGTCCTACGTTCGAGAAGGCCTTTAGGGTCCAAACCCTTCTTGGAGTTCCCTTCTTCTTTCTTTGACCTGCAAGACAAACAAATCAAAGAACACAACAGTACATGTACAGATACTTATGTATAAACCATCTTTATGCTATAAAGTTAGTTATAAAAATCTTTAAGTAACCACTTGCACAAAAATTCAAGACAAGAATCTCATAAGCATAAAGAAAGATTGTTTCGGGAACAAAGATGTGTTTCTTTATATATAAAGGCAAATAAAGTACATATATCGGAAAGATATCACCTGAACACCTTCAGCAGGCTCCAAGCAAAGCTTCCTCCCGGATTCGTTCCAGCCTCAAGCCTCCAACAAGAGCTCCTTCCAAGTCCTACTCAATGATGATATCAAAGATGAATGATCACCAATACACATGGAAACAAGGGTTTCCTATGCAAAATGGGGGAAGTGCAGAAAGCACCAAGGACTTCAGACCTGGTCAAAGGGAAAAATCTCAGCATAATAATCTTGCTCTCTTCTCTCTCCCCTTGGCCTTCCCTTTGATGTCTTTTTATACCCTCTCCAAAGTAGTTTTTTAGTTAGGAGTTGGTTGGGAACAGTTGGGCCACGGGCAATAACAGGTGATCCAGCAGGTAAAACCCGCGATCTCCGCCCGAAAAAGAGGAATTTATTATTTTTTAAGTGTTTTAATAGATACACGCGGGTTGGGTATAACAGACCCGCGTGTAAACGCGTTTAACTCAGGGCAATGTCGCGTATAGGGAATAAAACACTGTTTTTTAAATTTTTGGACCAGGTCTGGAAGGAGGGGTTGCCCTAGGCCATGAGTGCAGCATCACAAACCATAAGAGTGAGATTTGGAGCTATAACAAGTGGGAGTCAAATTTTTACTGGTGTAGTAAATGGCATAAGGAACTAAATCCTTTTGTCCCAACACAGCTCCTAGAGCTGTATCTGAAGCATCTGTGGAAATATGGAAAGGAAGTTTCCAATTTGGACCTCTCAAAATGGGTGCTTCAAATATTCTTGTTTTCAAAGTTTCAAATGCAGATTGACAATTAGGATCCCATTTGAATTCACAGTCTTTTGTAAGTAATTTGAAGAGTGGAGATGATATTTTGGTGAAGTTTTCAATAAATCTTCTATAGTATCCAGTAAATCCAAGAAAACTTCTAACATCTTTTTGACAATTTGGAATAGGCAACTTGGAGATGACTTCAACTTTTGATCTATCAACTTTAATCCCATCTCCTGAAATATGATGTCCTAAAACAATCCCTTCAGTAAACATCATAAAGCATTTTTCATGACTTAATGATAGGTTTGTTTCTTTACATCTTATAAGGACTTTTTCCAAATTCTCTAATGCCTCTTCAAACGAATTACCATAAACTGTAAAATCATCCATATAAACCTCTACACAATCATGGATTAGATCGGAAAAGATTCCTAGTACTGCCCTTTGAAATGTTGTGGGTGCATTACATAATCCAAAAGGAAGTACTCGATAAGCAAAAGTTCCCCATGGACAGGTAAATGTGGTCTTGTCCTGATCTTCAGGTGCTACCTGAATTTGATTGTAACCACTAAAACCATCCAAAAATGAAAAATACTTTTTGCCTGCTAAAAGTATCTAATACCTGATCGATAAAGGGTAAAGGAAAGTGATCCTTCAAAGTTGCTTTGTTCAATTCCTTGTAATCAATGCATACCCTCCATTTACCATTCTTTTTAGGTGCTATAACCAAAGGAGAAACCCATCGGCTATCTGAAATTGGATAAATGAAGTTCACATTAAGTAACTTTTGGAGCTCTTCTTTCACTATCTCCCTAAGGTGTGGATTCATCCTTCTCTGAGGTTGTCTGATTGGTCTACTGTTTTCCTCAATGTAGATGTGATGAATGCAAGTCTTAGGGTCAATACCTTTCATATTGGTATACTCTCATGCAAATGCAGTAGAATGTTTTTGCAAGATTTTGGTTAGTTCTTCTTGTTGTGATCTTTCCAAATTTTTGTTGATATTCAATGTTTTTCCTGGAAAGATCTCAATGGCAGAACTACCAAATTATTCCATAGAGAAAAGAGACATTTGTCTAGATGATAAATACTCAATGTCAGAATCTAACTGAAATTGTGTGTGGTCATATTCTGAAGATGTTTCAAAATTTTCTAATCTGTTCAGAATTTGACTATCTTCACTAACTTCAGAAATGGTAAAGACAGGTTGTATAGTATCTTCATCATCAATCCATTCATTATCTCCTATTTCTGTGATTGCTTTTGCTGGAGGATACAGATTGAATTTCTTTGTCGAATTACCATCAGAAATATACATATCCCCGGACCTACAACTGATGAAAGCATCGACTGTGGCTAGCCAAGGTCTTCCTAAAATGAGAGGATGTCCTCCTAAATTACTCTTGGGAGTTAAAATCATGAAATCCACCGAGTATTCCCAAGAGTCTAAGGAGACTGAAATGTCTTCTAATACACCATCTGGTTTAATAATTGATCGATCTGCAAGTTGCAGTAAAGTAGGTGTAAAGAGAAGATTAGGAAGTTTCAGCTGTTCCATAGTCTGTCTACTCATAATGTTGATAGCAGCCCCTAAATCAATCAAAGTATTTGGAATTTCAACCCCATTGATATGTGTTTTGACAATTGGACTACCGGGATCTACATACTTATGCATAGTAATTTTTCCCATCATGATGTCTGCAATTTTCCCTACCAGGTGGATTCTTCTTGTGTCTCTAGGTTTCCTTCCTGGTCTTTTAAGACTCAACTCCTATATTGTTTTTGCTAGAATAGGAATCTCTTTAATGGCTTGTAACAACGGAATCTTAATACAGACATTCTTCAATTCATCTAGAAAATCATAGTCAGGCAACAAGATTTGTTTTTCCACCCCTTTGTCAATTTGTAATCTTTCAGGAAAAGGAGGTGTGGATGAAGATGCAGGTTGCTCAACTATAGGAGTTGTAGGGGTTAGTTCTTCTTTTTCTTTCTGAGTGTTTGGGTTTTGAAGAGATGCTTCAGAACCCTTATTGGCTTCAAGAGATTCTTCCTCAGAAATGCTTTGATTTTGGGCATCTATAGAAGGTTTATCTAGAACTCTACCAGATCTGAGATGTACATCATTGAGAGGAATAATCATATAGGCAGGAAATTGTTGTCCTTCTATCATATAAGCATTTTGAGGGTTTTTATTATTGGGGTTTGGCAATGGCTGAGAAGGAAGTTGATTTGACTTCTGTTGGAATGGAAGCAAGAGTTGAGAATTTGGGTTTTGTTGAGAGGGTTGTTGTTGTTGAAATGGCAATGATAGTTGTGGGTTTTGATTTGGAAGTTGTGGAGCTTGTTGGTTTTGAAAAGATGGAGGATATTGATAAATTTGAGCAAATCTCCCATAAGGATTTTGCATACCTTGTACCCATGATTGAAAAGGATTTTGAGGTTGGGACCAACGTTGTTGCCAAGGATTCCAATTTGGTGGGGGTTGAAAGTTGATAGAGTTGTTAAACCCTTGATTTTGTTGCCCCTGCCAAGGTCTCCTTGCAACAAAACAGAGAGACTCAATTGTATTTGGATCTTCTTGAAAGACAGCTTTGAGCCTAGGAATTGAAGGACAATCCTTGGTCTCATGATTCTCTAAACAAATCGCACATGTTTCTACAACTTTTTGCATCCAAGGGACATTCCCTGAGAGCATGTTTTTTTCTACATTTTGGGCAAAAGATGGCTAAAGCTTCAGCTTCTGCTTTCTGCTTATTGTGGATCTTAAGAATGTCTAGTTGCTCACTAAGACTCCCTAAGATATAAGTTTTGAATTCATCAAGCATGTTGCCAATCTCAACCCTACTTACTGATCCAGTTGCAGATTTGTTTGCTCTGATGAGAGAAGGATCTCTAGGCCCTTTTCCAGTTTTAGATTTCCCTCTTGAGAGATGGACACACAGTTCTGCTATGTCATGAAGTGGAAGTTGAGATATGTCTCCTTTTCCCATCATGTTCAAAATATCTATCCATTCATCTCTAATGGCTTTTAATAGAAGGGCTTTCAAGGTCTCCTCATCTAAGTTACTCATTTTTGCTCTTTTCAGATTGTATTGGAATCTTTCAAGTAAATCCTCCAAGTTTTCATCTTCTTTTTGTACCATTTTAAATACTTCATCCTTGTGGTTGGTAGGCATACAATAATCCATGTATCTATCCAAAAATGTTTGTTTCATATCATTCCAAGTCCTAATGGATTGAGTGAGTAATCCCATGAACCATTTCAAAGCAGCTCCTTTCAATGTTGAAGGAAACAATTTGAGTTTTTGAGAGTCTTCCAGATAATCATAGGTTCAACACACGACCTCAAACTCAAATAGAAATGTTTCAGGATCTTCATTTCTTAACCCATGAAAGTTTGGGAGGACAGATGGTGAAATATTTTTCATTGTTGCTCGAGAATCCTCATCGACTATAGGAAATCCAAATGAGTTATCTCCATCCCTATTTCCCCCATTGTTACCTCTACCTCCTCCATTATTTCCTCCTCCTCCTCCTCTACCTCTACCTCTACCAAATCCGTTAACTCCCTCTTCTGTCATGGTAGTTTTCTCAGAGATTTCAAAGTCCTCTGGTTCCTCTACTAATGGCGAACAAGGAGGAATTTCTCCCTCTTCTTCCTCAGGTGATTCTACTTCTTCAATTACAATGTGTCTCCCAGTAGAAGAAAAGAAAGGATCTTTTCCTAATTCAGATTCAATGGATGGTGAGGAAGAGTCTCCTAACTCAACTACTGTCTCTTGAATTCCAGGAATCCTAGGGCTAGGAGTGTAGGTTGGAGATGATGGAGGTGTCTCTTGTCTATTCCTTGAGGTAGAAGGAGTTGTAAAAATCGAACTCTTGGCTCTAGCTAAAAACCTTCCCCTAGAATCTCTTGCTCTATGCATGTCATTTTTTATTTTTCTTCAAGTCGGGCTAATAATTCTCTTTCTGATCTTCCAGGTCACTCTAAGTGCAAGAAGAGAGCATACTCAAGAAACTATTAAACCAATAACTTTCTCTTTTCTGGTCCTCCAGATCACACTAAGTGCAAGAGGAGAGCATACTTTGAGAGGTTATCAATTTTCCTTCCTTGAAATTTTCTTGTTTTTTTTTTAAGAAATTGGCTACCTAATTTCACTTCCCCGGGAACGGCGCCAAAATGTTTGGTCAATTTAGTGTGTTCTAAATTTCTATTTAAAATGTCAATCAGGGATTCGTAAACTAACGAAGTGAAGTGTACTATATGTACAAGATAACCATTTCCTTAGTCTTTTGTCGTTTTTGAGTTTTTTTTTTTTTTTAGTTAGTTTTTGGATTTATCTTTCCCTAATGTGTGATGGCGAAAATGAAAGTTAAGTATGGATGGTGATGGTGATTTCTACAGTGATTTTCCCAAACTTAAAATTGCTCAAAAAGAAAGCTTTAAAACAACTGTAATGAAATCAATTCTTAAGAGGAAGTAAATGTATCAAACAATGAACTAATGACAATGGCCCAGTATCCTTGCTGCTGAATGAAAAATAAAGTAAAAACTGAACTTAAAGTAACTCAAACTAAAAGCAAAGCAACTAATTCACATTACTTCACTCTTCTGATCCTTTACCCTTCAGCTCAATCTACCTTGTGGGAAGCAATCATGAACAAGTCAAGCAATATGATATCTAAATGGCAAGAAATTAAATTGCATAAAGGAAACTAATCACACTACTTCAACTCTTCTGATCCTTTACCCTTTAGCTCAATCTACCTTGTGGGAAGAAATCATGAATAAGTTTAAGCAATATGATAACTAAATTGCAAGAAATTAAATTGCATAAAGGAAACTAATCACACTACTTTAACTCTTCTGATCCTTTACCCTTCAGCTCAATCTACCTTATGGGAAGCAATCATGAATAAGTTTAAGCAATATGATAACTAAATCACACTACAATAAGTAATATTCTGATTCCTTACTAATAGAGTCACTTGACAATAGAAAGAAACCATAAACAAATGAGTAGTATGATATCTAAGTAGCAGAAAAATAAATAAGCAAATCACAACTTGAAAAAGGACAGTGTTGGAATTAAACTTCAGAAAATGGAAATTAGCAGGAAGGACAAGTTGATCTCATATGTCAATAGTTATCAAAAAGATGAAAATTTGCCCGGGCTGCCTAAGAAAACCTGCAGAAAAACATTGATCAGTTGACAGCTATAAGAAAACATAAATAAAAATGTAAACAGCAGTGAATTAAAAACATCCAAACAGCATGTTATATACAAGCTAGTAATTATGAAAATAGAAACATAATGAAATCAAATGACAACTATACAGGGTTTTAGTGCGCAGGGGCCCTCTGCCACCTCAGCCAGTCAATGAACAGTCACAAGAACGAGCTCAGAAAAGTAGTCTTCTCATGTATTAAAGCAGCAACAAAATATATAAAACAGAGTACAGTGAGGGGGTAATAACAACTTTTCAAAAATTACATCGCCAAAAAGCTTCTTCACAACGTTCATCAACGCGTTATTTATAATGAAAAAGTGTTGAAACTAATGAACTGAATCCTGTGCTATTAACTGCGTTGCCAAAGACACGTAGATCTCCTCAGCCGAGATCTAGCTTAACTGTCATCATGTCTATTAAATCTTCGGAGTGGTAGCTGTTAGATTCAGGTTACGGGGATGATCTCTAGGTGTGCCGATGTCTCCGTGGGCTGAGGACTGTGCCACGTAAACTTTCACGTGCTCAAAATAGAGACGTGCCACTGCTAAATTCCTTGGTTGGCTTTGCCTTTGACCCTTGTTGACAGTGACCTTCTATGGATGATTTGGCTGATTTGAAGGGACATGTTCCATGTACCCGTCATCTGTAGCTTGCCCATGTGGCTCGTTTCTTCATAGGACACCTGTAGCATAGCTTTTAGCAAAATAGCTGCGGAATCCTGTGCTGGCTACGGAAACTGACAAGTTTCCGCAGCTGCCTGAACAAAAATCTAAACCAAACAACAATCATAAGCATAGTTATAAAACCATGTCAGGAGCTCTTTTTAGACTATAATGCAATGATTTAACAGCTTGATGGATGAAGTAAGTGGGAAAAAGAAGGCTGAGAGGGTGTATAGGAAGGTGCAGGTTTGAGGCTCAACATGTACATGAAGTATGGGGTTAAGAACAGCAACCCCATCCCTGTTGATGCTGGGCAGACACAACCCCTTACCTAACTCAAAAAACCTACAAAAGGATTTACTCTCTTAACAAGCGCTTAAAGCAACGCTAAAGAACCGTGCCTTCTTAACCTGAAAGAGAAAAATAAAGGGTTTTAAAGTCCTTTTGGGACCACTGAAAGACAAAAGTTTCGAGCCACGAAGAACCCGAAAGCCTTTGAAGTCGAGGGCCCACATATCCTATGACCCTTAGTGCAACAATATGTGACTAAAAACAAGCATTAAGCTTTGGTTTACTTAGCAGCCCAAAAACCAAGCGATCCGGTCCTCATAGATCCAATGGTTAAGATTGATTTTGGGTCACCAACTTGCCCGATCCTTAAATTTTCTTACAGACCCGATGAGAAGCCAAGACCACCATTCTCAAAAAATTTGGGTCCAGATTAGGGCTAACTGTCTATAAACTTGATGGCCCGAATACCGTGCGATCCAGCCTTCGTAGATCTGACAGTCCTGAGCTGATTTCAGGCTAGTAACATGCTCACCCGATAATTTTCCATTTGGACCCGATGAGTGGCATTAACCGTCACTCTAAAGTATTTCAGGTCCATTTGAAGGTTTATCTTCCAAGCATTTATTTGCTCGAAATTCGTTGGATGCCGAAGTTCATTACAATCGATGGTTGACTGCTTGTCCACCTGCCCGTTGTATACCCCTTGTTTCTTTTCTATGATTGGTTCGCTTTCCTCTGTTTCCATAGGTCTAATCACTGCTTATCTTTCATAGATTGATAATGCTCCATGTCTTCAATCGCCTATCTATTACAGTCCCCTCGCAAATTTTCTGAGGGTGTCGACTCCCAAGCATATCTTCTGTTGTTTCTAGTGCAGAGCACTCCTTCATTTGCCAGACGATTTGCTAACATGTTGGCTGTTCTATGCACATGAACAAATCTGAGTGTTCTCAGGGTTCTCAGGTGGGATTGTATTCATTGGTGGACCTGAAGTAACAGCCAGTGCTTTGAAACTTTCTCTGGTGTTGTGTCATTGCCTATCTTCTTAACTGAATTGATTATCAATTCCGAGTCTGCTTCTACGATGGCATTGTGTAAATTGGAGTTAATCAATATTTCTAGGCATTGGTCTAAGGCCATGAGTTCCACCCTATTATTAGTGGCCTTCCCAAAATGACTATGAAAGATGATTTTTATGTAACCCTGCTCATCTCTTATGACTTCGTCATAACCAGCCACCCCAGGGTTTCCTTTAGAGGCCGAATCTATATTAAATTTCAAAAATCCCTGAGGAGGCGGTTTCCAGAAGTCCTTTCCCATTGTTATGTGTCTTACTATCTTGCTTATGCCCTGGGGGGCAGGTAACTAGAGGCCTAGTTGAAAGAGTATCTGAGCCTCCTGCCTTAGAGGAGGGTTCTCGGGGGGTTTCTTTAGAAGGGTGCTCATAGTTTCTTTGAGCTGTCTTATAATCTGAGCTATGATGCTCTAGGTTGAGCCAATTTTGTTCTTGAAAATCCTATTATTGCGTTCTTTCCAGACATCCCAGATCAAAAAACCTGGTATCAGAGTCCAGGCTTTGCTAATTATTTCATTTTCTGAGAAGTCTTTCCTCTAGTTCTTCAAAGTGCCAGTGATACTATATTCATCCCTATCGGTTTGTCTGAAGATTGAGACTACCCAATTCCACAAGGTAGAGGTGAATGGGCAGAGGTTGAGTAGGTGATCCATTGTTTCTTCTTGCAGACCACATAATTGGCATCTAGATGGACCAGCTAAACCTATTTTCCTATGATTTTCCCAAGTCAGAATTTTTTTATGTTGCACCAACCACATGAATAGTTTGATTTTCATCCAGTGCGGGTTCTACCATATGCCCTTCCATGTCTTATCAGGGTTTGGAAATTCAAGCCTAATGGCAATTATTTTGGCTTCTTTAAGGTTGAAGTTGCCTTCGTTGTTTCTCCCCCATCTTAGTTGGTCAGGCAAAGCTGAAGTCAAAATCTTTCTCTATTCCAAGAACATTGCAAGAGCTTATGCCTGGGCCTTCAAAGGGGTCTCTTCACTATATATTAGGTCATTCCATGTCCTCCATTTTCCCTTGTTCCTTATCTGATCCCAGAAGTCACTTACCCTGAATAAACCTTTATTGTCAGTGTCATTCTTGAGAATGGCTAGTTCTTCTCTGCATAGGTTAGGTTCCTACTACTAATTATCCTCCCAAAACCAAGCTATGTTCCCATCTTTGATCTCCCAGAAACTATGTTTCTGTACTATGGCTCTATTCTCCTAAGCATTGTTCCAAATGTGGGAGCCCTTGATGAGCCCCGTCATTCGAATCAGATCCCTATCTTGCCAGTTATTTGCTTACTTCTGTTTCCAGAGCTTGGCCCAAGGGGTTCTCGTTTCCTTTAGCCATCTCCACCAAAGTTTAGCCCCCAAGACTTTTCTTAGGGTTTCTGGGTCGTGAAGTCCCAATCCTCCATGGGTCTTGGGTTTACAAAGATTTTCCCGAGAAACCAAAGCCCATTTATTTTTCTCTTCCCATTTGCCCCAAAGAAAATATCTCTCGATGTTCCTAATATGTTGTATAACTCCTTTAGGAGCAGGAAGAGCTGAAAAAATAAAGATGGGAATGGTTTGCAGGACAACCTTTGTAAGCACTATCCTTCCTGCTAAATTCAAAGATTTTCTTGTCTATTTCCTGATCTTGTCCTGTAGTTTATTAGTCACTGGCTCCCACACTTCGTTGCTCAAGGGTTTGTTAGTGAAAGGTATTCCCATATATTTTGAGGGAAGTTGATCTCTTTGAAAGCCGAGGATTTTAGGGAGATTTATTTGAATAGCAATGTCAGTATTAAAAAAGAAATTTTTTGATTTGGTAAGACTTACCTCTGTGCCAGCAGCCATAGCAAAATAATTTAGGATGTGTTTGAAAGCTTTAGCTTCCTTGACCGTGGGAGTACTCTACAACATGGTATCATCCACAAATTGTTGATGAGCCAAGGTGTCCCCATTTAGGGTTAGTTTGAGACCTTGTATTCTTCCTTCTGCATTAGCTGATTTGATCACTTTGCCTAATCCTTCCATCATGAGAATAAAGAGGAAGGGGGAGAGCGGATCTCCTTGTTTGAGGCCTCTCAAGGGCCTAAAGGTTCTGGATGGGGAGCCATTAAGAAGGATAGAAAAACTAGCTATGGTGACAAGGGCCATAACCCATCTTATCCAATTATGGTCGAAGCCATACGCTTTTAGTACTTCCCTGATGTACAACCAACTTAGCTTGTCATAAGATTTGGCTAGGTTAAGCTGTATGATCATGCCCTCTTGCTTATTTCTCTTAAGAGAATGAACCACTTCGTGAGCTTGAATGATGTTATTTAGAATTTTTCTTCCTTCCACATATCCAGTTTTCTCCTCAAAAACAAGAGTAGGAAGAAGGGGCTTGAGTATGTTTGCAATTACCTTAGAAATAATTTTGTACAGCACATTGCATAAAGCTATGGGTCTGAATCTATCTGGTGTCATAGCTTTTCCTGCTTTGGAATCAAAGCTATGAAAGATGCATTAAGCGCACTCAAGACTTTTTTGGAACCTCTCGAGTCCTCCACAACATCAAGGATGTCTTATTTGACTATTTCCCAGCATGCTTTGAAGAAGTCTACATTGAACCCATCCGAGCCTAGAGCCTTCCCATTTTGCATCTCTTTGATAACTTCATTGACCTCCTCTTCAGTCACTGGCCTATTTAGATTGTAATTGTCTTCCCTGGTTACAAGTTTTGGAATATACTTTGTGAAATTATTGATAAATAGTGATCTGTCTAAGAGTGGCTCCTCGGTTGTATTTTGGAAATATTGAACCAGAGCCAATTCCATTTCTTTGTGGGTGTTGAGCTCTTTCCCTTGAGTGTCTCTGAGTTTTGAAATCCTGTTATGCGCCCTATGAGCCATAGTAGACTTGTGAAAAAACTTTGTATTTCTTTCCCCTTCTTTAATCCATTGCACTCTCGATTTCTGTCTCCAAAATGTCTCCTCTTGCTCACATCTGTTTTCCCATTCCTATTGAAGAGAGTCATCTTGCATTTTCCTTTCCTCAGTAAAGCCATCTATGATAAGGATTTGATTAATTCCCTGTAGTTTTTGTTCAACTTCTCTTTTGGCTTTGAAAATATTGCCAAATTCATTTTTGTTCCATTCTTTAAGCCTGTGTTTGATGTGTTTCAGTCTCTGTTGTAGTAGGAACATCTTTGTACCTTGAACAGGCATGTCTTCCACCCACCATTTTCTCATGTTACTGATGAAGTTAGGGTGAGTGAGCCAGACATTTTCAAACCTGAAAGGTCTGTTCCTCGGAGTGCCTATGAATGAAGCTTCAAGCTGGATTGGCCAGTGATCCGAACCTCCAAAAGGAAGGATTAATGCAGTCAAGTCAAGGCCAGTGAGAATGAGGTCCTCTAAGATTATGAATCTGTCTAGTTTAGAGGCAACTTGAGAAGCACCTCCCCTCTTGTTGTTCCAGGTGAAGGTACCATTTATTGTCTCAGTATCCACTAGTCTCATGTCGTTTAGGAAGTTCTGGAAGGCAATGGAGTCCCTGCCTAGTATTCTGGTCCCTCCTTTTTTTTTTGTGAGAGATTTTATCATGTTAAAGTCCCCTCCCAGAATCCAGGGCATAACAGGATGTCTCTCTCTCAGCTCCTCTAGTGAGGTGAGAAGCTTGAGTTTGTCTTCAAGTTTTTAAGGGCCATAGACATTTGTGATCATATATAGTTCCTTGTCACCCAAAGGTTGGATCACCATCGAAAGGTAGTTCCTAGTTCTTGGATGCCTCAGCATCCGGGATTCCAAGTTTCTAGGGATTCCAAAGAGTGAGAATCCCTCCAGAAGTATTGTTTGCTTTAACTTCTAGATACTCGTACTTAATGAGCCATTTGCTATGTATCTCTCTGATTTTTTCTATTGAACATTTTGTTTCCTGGATAAATACCATATCTGGTTTTTCTTCTTTTATTCTATTGCTAAGATTTCATTGTTTTCTTTTACTTCCTAGACCCCTAATGTTCCAGGTTGTGAGCTTCATTATGAAAGGTTTGTAAATGAGTAACTGGTAAGTTCCTTCATCTTACCTGAGTTAATCATGAGTTTCCCGCACTCTGTCAATAGCTCATTTTGTCTCTTCCTTCCTCTTTTCCTGCCTGGGTTCTTGGAGGAGTGTCCTGATGTTACCTCCATCAGTTTTACCCCTCTGTTTTCCTGGTCATCATGGTTCCTTTTGACCCCAGAACCCTTTGCTTGAGATCTCCAAAGGAAGAGTTGTTGTGTCTGTCAAACTCCTCTTATGGTAGAGAGTCAACTCCTTTGGTGGTTCCCTGCTCCAGGAACTTTTCTAGATCAAGATTCTCCCTCTCAAGAATCTCCTATAGTTCGTGGTCCTCCGTACCAATTTCACTTGGGGTCATCTCGTGATCCCTGCCAAGTTCCATAGTGCTTGGAAAATCCTCCTCTGGCATGTTGTTCTCAGGTATATCCTCCATGTTGGCATATTTTTCCTTCTCTGCAGGATTATCCTCCGAAGCCTGGCTCATCCCATTGTTCCCTCCTCCTTCTTCTAAAATCTTGAAACTATTATGACTTGGTTGTTTATCCTCGTTAGCTTTCTTTTGATACTTTTTTCCTCCTTTCCCTTTGCCTCCTACCTTCGTAAAGCCTGCAGTATCTTTACCTGTGTTGGTTTTAATACTGTCTGACAGTTTGTTTAGTGGGTAGTCTCTGAAGAGGTGTCTGTGTTCATGACACTTACGGCATCTGAATGGGACATGTTCATAGTCGACCACCTACACCCATTCCTCATCATAGACTTCTAGAATGATTTCATCTGGAAGTGCTCCCGATAGGTCCATTTCTACATATATGCAGGCAAAGGATGTGTATTTTCCTTGCAGAGTCGCATCTGATATTTTTTAAAAATGACCTAATTTATTGCCTATGGATTTTAATGATTCTGGCAACCAGTAATCTAAAGGTAGGGAGTAGAGTCTTATCCATACTAGTACAGAAGTGAATGTTTCTCGTTCCGGTACGAAATTCATCACCCATGGTCACATGTAGAGGCCTGCAGTAGCATAGAAATATGGTCCTCCTTCGAAGACTCTGTCTTTATCCTCGAGGTTCGTGAACACCACTGTAAAGAATCCCTTAGACCCAAGGTGAAGGTTTATGTCCCCCTTTGGTTTCCAGTGGTTTTTAATCCAAGCATTCAAAGCCTTCTCCGTTGGCCATATTCCCATAAATTTGCAAATAACTGCGTATGTCGCCATGTGATCCCTATGCACCTGTAGCGCTGGATCATTTAAGACAACCTTGGGTTTAATGGTTGACCTGGGTTTGCAGGGTCATGTCACTGTCTTGTGCTCATGTTTCTGACTGTTGTCTCCTGTTCTCTTCTCCCTACTGACTTCCTGTTGGGTCCCTATAATACTAGTGATTACCCTATTACTATTGTAGTTATACCCCTTATTTATATCGTTGTGCCCCTATTACCCCCATGTTGTTATTTATGTGCCCCATAGAATCCTTCTATTGTTATTTTTGTGGCTTTATATTATTATTGTTAGGTCGGCTGGATTATATTGTGACTCCTTAGACTCCTATATATAGAAAGGAGGTTTTGTCATTTATATCATCAAAGAATTGTTCATTTATGTAATGTAAAGGAGGTTTCCCCCTCGAAGAGGCTGAATTCTAAGGCAGTGATCTATCTTTTCTATCTTTTCTTGAGCTGGTTTCATAACATTTGGTATCAGAGCTTTGGATTCTAGGGTTTCGCTGCTCCAAACAGGTCATCGTGGCATTTTCGCTATAACTATTTTTCTGTGACGTTTCAGAAGTCTCAAAAACAACTCATTTGAGAAGAAATCGTGCTGAACCTTGGGTCCGAATTTCAGAGCTTTTCGCGTGATATTTGCGGAGATATGATCTGAGGAAGTTGGTCTTTTTGCAGACTCCTGAATTACATTCAAAACAGGTGACCTGGGGAAAATCGTCATAACTTTCTCTCTGGGGATCGGATTGAAATTTCGTAAGAAGGTACAGAAAGAGGACAGGTTGTAGTTTCTTGTGTGTGTTTTAGATTCAAAGGTTGAAACAGTGACTCGTGGCACGTCGTACAAGTTCACTCTACTAAACTAGTCTAAAAGCAAGTCACTGTGGGAGATTTCACATAACTCTTCCTTGGAGAATCCAATTTGGGTCAGACTTGTGGCATTGGAAAGAGGACGCAGAAGGCTACTACAGGTCACAATTTCAGAACTGGATGATCTGAAATTACAGAGATACATCAAATTAAATATCAGGCTTCTATAAAGTGAAAAAATGTGTGTAGTTTTTTTTTTTGTGTAAGCTTGGTTTAACGGAATTCAAAGGACATAGTAAAGCATTATTATCGGTAACTGATGCCCCGAGGAAAGAAAATGTAAACACCTAGTAAGGAACCTGAAAGCTCTAGCATGACTCATGAAGAAGAGGAAGAAATGCTACATGATATATCAAAATTACAAGAACAAGTGCAACAAATGTCACGCTCACAAAAGCTAACAGAAGCTAAGATAAGTGGCGTGGAATCTAAGATAAATGGTGTGGAATCTAAGATAAATGGCGTGGAATCTAAGATAAAGGGCATGGAAGCTAAGATGGATGATTTGAAGACAAATTTGAGGACAGATTTGAAGACAGACATGGCAGATTTGAAGACAAATTTGACAAATTTTCTACAAGAAATACTTACTAATGGTGAAAAGGTTGTAAAGGAAACTCATGATGTGAAAAAAAGTAATGTTAATCATGATTCCATAGACGCTAATGTTGGATCAAAGACCCACCATATTCCAAAAATCGATATGAGGAAGTTTGATGGCAAGGATCCCGCCACATGGATATTACAGATGGAGCAATTCTTCGATCTCAATAATGTGCAAAACACACAAAAGGTACGTATGGAAACTGTATATTTGGAACCAAATCAGTTTGTATGGTATCAATGGCTTTGCTCTCGTAAAAAATTTATCACTTGGGCAATTTTTATGGAAGAATTGATAGCACATTATGAAGATACAAAAAGCAACACTTTTTTTAGCCAATTGATAAGTCTCAAACAAAAGGGTTCAGTAATGGAGCACATTGAGGAGTTCCAAAAATTGAACATAAGGGTAAAAGATATTCCAGAGGAGCATAGGATTGATGTGTTCATAGGGTCTTTAAAGGATAATATCCAACATGATGTTCGCCTTTGGGAACCTGATTCATTAGAGAAGGCATTCAGGTTAGCAAGAAAAATGGAAAGCAAAATTATGGCAACCAGGAAGCATACCACTCACAACTATAAAGACAGAAGTGTTGTTGCCCCTAGTCTTCCACAACCTATAAGGTTGACACCACAACAATTGGAAGAAAAAAGAGCAAAAGGGCTTTGTTACAGTTGTGATAGCAAATACACTAAAGGTCATAAGTGTGCTGAGAAGAAATTATTCTACATAGATTGTGAAGAGGAAGAAGAAAAGGAGCAAGAAAGGTCAAAAGAAGAAGATATACTCCAGGAACAAAGCCTAGATGAAGAACAAATAAATCCGACCATATCTTGTAATGCATTGGCCGGAATTACCACTCCTCAAACCATCAAGATAGAAGGACAAATCAAGAAGAAAAAGGTAATAGTGTTGATTGATTCAGGAAGCACCCACAATTTTATTCATTGTAGGGTAGCAAAAGAATTGAATTGCTTCCTATATCCAGCACCAGAGTGTCAAGTGATGATTGCAAATGGAGGAACAATAAATTGTTCTGGAAAGTGCCATAATATCAAGCTATCCATGGGAGAATATGTATTGACTAGCCCAATGCTTTCCATTCCAATGGGAGGTGCTGATGTTGTACTAGGAGTCCAATGGCTACAATCCTTGGGTACAATAGCTTTTAATTTTCAAGAACTTTTCATCAAATTTTCTACGGAAGGAAAGGAAGTTGAATTAAGGGGTATTGCAGGGAAACCAGGAAAGATAATCAGCTCTAATGGTATGACAAAGCTTCTAAAAAAGGAGCAAAGAGGTGTAATTGCACAATTATGTTCGCTAGATGTTTCCACATCGGAATCATCTATTTCTCCAGATCTCCAAAAAGTCTTGGACAATCATTCCAAGGTATTTGAGACTCCCAAAGGTCTCCCACCTATGCGTGATCATGATCATGCTATTCATCTGATTCCAGGAAGTGTTCCTCCAAACATCAGGCCGTACAGATATCCCTATGTCCAAAAAAGTGAAATTGAACGTATGGTTGCAGAAATGCTAGAGGCTGGTATAATTCAACCAAGTCAAAGTTCTTTCTCTGCTCCAGTAGTATTGGTGCACAAGAAGGATGGATCATGGCGCATGTGTCCAGATTATAGGGAGCTCAACAAGCTCACTATTAAAGATAAGTTCCCCATTCCTGTCATTGATGAATTACTGGATGAATTGCATGGATCAATTTACTTCACCAAGTTGGATCTTCGTTCGGGATATCATCAAATCAGAATGAAGATTGAAGACATTCCGAAAACGGCATTTAGAACTCATGAGGGTCATTATGAATTTTTGGTCATGCCTTTTGGCCTTACCAATGCACCTTCAACATTTCAAGGTTTGATGAATTCAATTTTCAAACCATTCCTTAGAAAATTTGTGTTAGTATTTTTTGATGATATACTAATCTACAGCAAGTCTTGGAAGGATCATGTTGAACATGTTGACAGGGTGCTACAACTATTGGAGGAGAAACAATTATATGCAAAAAGATCCAAATGTTTCTTTGGAGTCCAGGAGGTGGAATATTTGGGTCATATTGTATCTCATGAAGGAGTTAAGGTAGACCCTAGCAAAATTAAAGCCATTAAGGAATGGAAAATCCCCACATCCATAAAGCATCTGCGAGGATTTCTTGGGTTGACAGGGTATTATCGCAAGTTTGTTAAGAATTATGGGAGAATAGCAGCACCTCTAACAACATTATTGAAGAAAGATGCATTTTCATGGACTCCGGAAGCAACAAAGGCCTTTGAACATCTTAAAGAGGCAATGTGCCAAGCACCGGTCTTAGCTACACCGGACTTCACAAAAACCTTTATTGTGGAATGTGATGCTTCAGGAAATGGAATTGGTGTTGTTCTAATGCAAGATGAAAGACCCATTGCTTTTGAAAGTCGTCCAATCAAGGGAAAGTTTTTAAGCAAAGCTATTTATGAGAAGGAAATGTTGGCAATACTCCATGCACTTAAGAAATGGCGACCCTACCTAATGGGAAGACACTTCAAGGTAAAAACAGATCATGATAGCCTTAAATACTTTTTAGAACAAAGATTATCCTCTGAAGAGCAACAAAAGTGGGTCACAAAGATGTTGGGTTATGACTTTGAAATCATCTACAAAAAAGGGAAGCAAAATGTGGTGGCAGATGCACTCTCAAGAAAGGATGAGGATGTGGAAGCATTGTTGTGCGCCATTTCTATTATCCAACCAGATTGGATAAACGAAGCAAGGGAGGAATGGAAGAATGATGAAGAAGTGTGGGCACTTATTCGAAAGCTACAACAAGATTCCAGTACGTCTGATACATTTAGCTGGAAAAATGATTCGTTATGGTACAAAGATCGCTTATACCTCTGTAAGAATTCCCAGCTAAAACAAAAGATTCTTATGGAATTGCACACTTCTCCCTTAGGAGGGCACTCAAGATTTTTAAAAACTTACCACAGGGTTAAGAAGGAATTTTTTTGGGATGGCCTTAAATCAGATATTCAAAAGTTTGTGGTGGAATGTTTGGTTTGCCAACAAAATAAAGTTGAAACAATTAAGACACCGGGTCTATTACAACCTTTATCCATTCCAAGCCAACGTTGGGAGGAGGTTTCAATGGATTTTATCACAGGTTTACCCAAGTCTGAGGGAAAGAGTGTCATCATGGTGGTAGTTGACAGACTTACCAAGTATGCACACTTTTGTGCATTATCACATCCATTTAAAGCCAGTACAGTTTCTACTGCATTTATGGAAACAATTCAAAAGCTACATGGAAACCCAAAGATTATTGTAAGTGACAGAGATCCCATTTTCACTGGAAATTTTTGGACATAATTATTTTCTTGTCTTGGTACTCAGTTAGCTCATAGCTCATCTTATCATCCTCAATCTGATGGGCAAACTGAGATAGTAAACAAATGTTTGGAAGGATATCTTCGTTGCTTTGTATCTGATAAACAGACACAATGGGTCAAATGGTTGCCTCTGGCTGAATGGTGGTATAACACTTCCTTCCATACAGCAACAAAAATGACCCCATTTATGGCACTTTATGGGTATCAACCACCATCCATCACATCATATTTAAGAGAAAATTCTAAGGTTCAGGCAGTGGAACATCACATCGAACATCAACAACAAGTCCTCCAACTCTTAAAGGATAACCTCGTGTTGGCACAAAATAGAATGAAACAACAGGCAGATCAACATCGCAGTGAAAGAAGTTTTGATGTAGGTGATTGGGTATTCCTACGGCTACAACCATATAAGCAAATGTCCCTAAAGCAAGCTAAGAAGGATAATAAATTATCACCAAAGTATTATGGTCCATACAAGGTGTTGCAAAAGATTGGTACTATGGCATACAAATTGGAGCTTCCTGCAGCTTCTCGATTGCACCCAGTTTTCCATGTTTCATGTTTAAAGAAGGTTATAGGCGACAAGCTCCCAGTTCAAACAATATTGCCAGAACTTGATGAGGAAGGAAAAATTATATTGGAACCGGAAGCAGTCACAGAAACAAGAACTCGACAGCTACGAAATCGATCAATTTCAGAGTATCTTATCAAGTGGAAGAACTTATCCGCTGAAGATTCCACATGGGAGGATGAGAATTTTATGCAGAAGTATCCAGAACTACTCAAGCGTTGAGGAAAACACTTTTTTGAAGGAGGGGGGCATGTTGGGTCCCTATAATACTAGTGATTACCCCATTACTATTGTAGTTATACCCCTTATTTATATTGTTGTGCCCCTATTACCCCCATGTTGTTATTTATGTGCCCCATAGAGTCCCTCTATTGTTATTTTTGTGGCTTTATATTATTATTGTTAGGTCGGCTGGATTATAATGTGACTCCTTAGACTCCTATATATAGAAAGGAGGTTTTTTCATTTGTATCATCAAAGAATTGTTCATTTATGTAATGTAAAGGAGGTTGCCCCCTCGAAGAGGCTGAATTCTAAGGTGTTGATCTATCTTTTCTATCTTTTCTTGAGCTAGTTTCATAACACTTCCACTTGATTCTATTTCTATTCATGAGATTTAATGTTTACTGGTTTTTTTGTGCTTATTTTCACCATTTCTACCTCCATTGGTTTCTTAAATTAATTCGAACATGCTTCCTTGCCTCTATTCACAACCACCTGACTGTAGGAGGGAGTGGAGCTCCCCCCTCCTTGCCCCTCCATTGTTACCAACCCTAGAGTCCTATTCCAAACCCTTGTTCAGCTTTCTCCCGTCGCTCATCCCAAAACCAAGGGAATAATATTAAACCCCTGGCTTTGATCCCTTTTTGAAGCATACCTTAGATCACTTTTAAAGTTAGACTTTGGTTTATCTTTTAGATTAGACTTTGAGAACCCTTGAAGGCATTCTTGAAGAACATTTTGCAGTAGACCATTGAAGACTTTTAGATTAGACTTGAAGGCATTCTTGAGTAGACCTTAGAGAACATTTTTTTGCAGACCTTATAGTCATTCTTAAAGAATACTTTTAGATTAGACTTTTAAGAATCCTTGAAGCACTATTGGAGCATTTTGATGCAAATCTTGAAGACATTTTAAAGCAAATTTTTGGAAAAATTGTTGAAGCATTCTTGTGGTTGTAACAACGTTACAACCCTGGGTTAAAATTTCATGTAATAAAGGAAATAAAGGAAAAATAAGACCAAGGTCATGAGATATGTATTCCAAGTTGACTGTTGGGTAAAGAATCCTAGTGGGTATCACTTGTTGTTTATTATGGATAAGGGGAATTGGAAAAGGCATTGGCAAAGGAATTGAAAAGGAAAAAATGCACCATTGGCATTTTATTTATGAAAATAATGGAAAATACGAGAAAAGGAAGGTGAAAGGTCACATGTTGCAGGTGAGGAGGAAATTAAAGGAAAATAGAGGAAAAATGAATAAATTAGGGGCATCAATAATAAAAAGACATCAGAGTAGTCGTTTGGGGCATTTTGTTAGTTCAGCTTTGGAATTAGTCTCAGAGAGGATAAGAGAACCAAGAGGAGAAGGAAAGAAAGCAAGCAAAGGAAGGACAAGAAAAGGAAAGGAAAGTAAAGGAAAACAAAGAAAAGTAATGATCAAGAAAGGAAAGGTTGGATCAAGCGGCTTCAGTGAGAATACTTGCAGATAACAGGTTGTATGTATGATTTCCTAGTTGGTTTTGGCATGCATGGTATATGAATGTGTGTATTTTGGTTCATTTTTTGTCATTGGCATGGGCTTTGTCGGGATTCGACAATTGTTTTATCCTTGCCTTTCCATTTTCGAATAGCCATGGTGTGATGGGATTCATTGTTGATTGAGCTTTGGATTGCCGGAAGGTTTTGGATTTGGATGAGTGGTCTCAAGAAAATCCCAAGGGTTGGGTGTGGTGATGGTTTCTCCGGGAAGCCCTCAACAGGGGTGTGGAGACAGGAAAATTCCTTAAGGGATGGTGAAGAAATTCTGAGGCATCCAAGCTCAGTTTGGTTTTGTGATGTTGGGACTGGTTTAGGTGATATCACGATAGTGTGAGGGTGGAAGTGGTTTAATCTCTAGATTCCCTTGGTTGTTTATGTATTGATTTATCTCATGATATCTCACATTCATGCTTGGAATATGGAACAGGGGTGATTGGCTGAAAGAAAGATTTGGTTCAACCCAATCTACGGTTGGGTCATATGTGGAAATCCTTGACTTGGTTGGTTTTTGCATATGTCAATAAGAGATAAGTTTCTCTTATATTTCATGACTAAATATACTTGTTATTATGTGGCTTTAATGGTTGTTCTATCATTGTTATTTATTTGGTTATATGATGGTTATAAGCATGGTTTTATGACAGATCCAAGTTAAGGATATTATCATGTTTGATTGATAAATGAATGGTTAATGAATGCATGACCTAATGGATTTTATTTTAGCTATTGTGAGAGAGAATTAGTTGTCCTTGTTAAATCTCAAATAAGTTTCAAATCTCTGTGTTCATATATGCATTCATGACCTGTAGATCTCATGTTCTCAATGTGTCTGACAGAATGACTACCATGGTTAGACCGGGCCAGGTGAAGTCCTTGATTAAGATTTCTGTTACAGGTTTTACATCTATGTTATTTATCATTTCAGGGAGTTTCATTAGGTTCTGGGTAGAGGTCTAGATCCTGGCCTTGAAAAAGTGGCTTAGAGCTCGCTGGCACAGAACTACCTGAAAAAGGCTGTAGCCACTTAGAAGAACGCTTGTGAGCGCAACTAAAGGGTTCCAATCACATGGAGGCCTTGTCATGGGAGCGACTGAGGCTCTAGGTCAATGAAAAATAATTTTAACTCGGGGGTTGGGCACCTGGAGTGGTTGGTTAGCTCCTGATGGTCCTGTAGCACCTGGGGGAAGTCAGTAAGGTCTTGTTTGTTGGATCCACTTCCTTAAGGTTATTTAGGAGGTTGAATCATGTCATAGTAGCACTTAGCTCGTGTTGACCCCAGGAAAGACAGTGAAAGTGGGTAGATATGGGAGGAGGCATTTACAGTGGTCATCTTTGTAATAGACTGGAAGAAAATTTGAAGATCTTATTTTGAGCAAACTTGGAGAGTTTTGAAGTAAACTTTTGGATATGACCTTGAAAAGGGGAAAAACTGATAATATTGCATTTTCCTTTTTCCCTCCAACTATTTATTTTCCCACAATTTCTCTTTAAATTTGGAAGCAATACTATTTTTAATATTATCTTAATTCTACAAGATGATCTCCTCTTTATTCCTCAGTGCTCTAGCCAAGACCAGACATCCTTATGCCACCCTCACTTCAATCGAAGGTGGAGGTTTTGGCTAAAGTTAGAAGCAATTTTAGGAAACCTCTTTACATCCATATTGTATAACTTCTTCTTATACATACCAACAAGGATCAAATCTCTTTTCACTCTAAAAGAGGTTTGCATATTAAGAGATTTGATCACTCTTAGCCCGTGATAGGGTGGTTTAATTTACCCCTTTAAATAGGCTATATTCTACATGAATACTATGGATTCTCAATACCACGGATCAATACCATGGGCCATTTTTATTTTTATTATTTTATTTTGAACAAGTTAAAATGTTTACATTACATTAATTTTTAATTTAATTTAATTTAATTTTTATTTTTGTGTGAAATGTTAAACAGGACATTACGTTAAAACATCTCTACCATAGTGGGTTGAGAGCACCTCTAGGTGCAATAAAATTAAAATAAAATATTTTAATTTTGAAATGAGTTATGATTTTTGGGCAAGTGGTATTGATAAGCCATGGTATTGTAACAAAGCCTATTTACAAGTTAATAATATCCATGGTAAAATGGGGGTGAATATCCATGGTTAAGAATCTTGTTATATTGTATGTTTATTGTAAGTATTAAGTTATAATTTAAAATTTTGGTATAAAATTAAATTAAAATAAAACATTTATAATTTTTTGGTTTTTTTTTTTAATTGAGTTATGGTTTTTGGGTATGTGGTATTGATAAGCCATGGTATGTTAGGGTCCAACCCTAACCCATTTATTTATGTAAGAGGGTTGAGTCATAGTTATAGTTAGTTAAAGAGTCAATAAATCCCATATTAATTGTAAGTGGTTGACCCGCATTTAAGAAAGGGACCACAGATAGTTGAAAACGGGCCATGGTATTATATAGATGGTATTGAGAGAACCATGGTACTGACCCATGGTATTGTATGTATGAATCCTCTATAAAGGATAGAGACTCCCCATTGAGGAATGTCGTGTCTTATTTTGTAATTGAGCTCTGCTCTACTCAAGGTTGCCCCCTCGAAGAGGCAAGTGAACATTGCTTTCATCTCTGAATAATAAAAATACTTGTTGTCTTTCTCATTTTTTTATGTGTTCTGGGTTGTATTTCTTCACATATTTGGTATTCTGGAATTTTCTCATGGGTCAAAAGCATAACAAGTGGTATCAGAGCACTTTCCAGGGCTGATGGTATCTCCATTTTTGGCAGAATTTGTTTTAGGCTAGAGACGTGTTCCGGCATCTTTAAAGCACGGGATCTGTTGTTGAGCGCATAAACCTATGGATTTGGGGAGGCATGCACGTAGGAAAGACAAGAGGAGGTCATTCTTGTTGGACTCCCTTGTAACCCCTGTGGGTACCCCTTCGAGTAGTAGCGCCTTAGATAGAACCGTGCACGGACTACCTCCCACGTACCCTTTGAGTATAATGGAAGCCCCCTAGGCTCACCTGAAACCTCACCTTAGATAAATTGTTGGTCATCTTACTGCTATAGTACACTGAGAACAACACTCAGGGAGATTACTCACGTGTACGATAGGGTAGTCGGGTAATATTGCTAAGGGTATGGTTGATCCTCCTTTGTTAGTGCCCTGAAAGTTGGGCCGAGTACTGTTGTTGGACCCTTATGTATATTGCGATCTGTAGCACCTGACACTCCTTTGAGACCATAGTCCCCTTCACTCTCTGAAGATCACCCATTATCTTATTTGCCATATCAGATCTAGCAGTTGGGGTTTTGTCGCTATAGCAACAATTAGATCCACCAGTTTAGGTTCTACCGCCACAGTACCATTCAGATATAGCAGTTGGGGTTCTGTCGCTGTCACAGTACAACTCACTTTCAGTAGTTGGGGGTTTGGCAGGCAGATCTAACCATGGAGCACATGGCCTATTTGATGGCCTATTTGACCCGAGACGCTTATAAGAGACTTAGCCCATAAGAATCAGGATGACGAGCTAATCGCAGTGGTACCATTCACTTGTCAGCTTCAATTTTCGGCAGGTCCGAAATTTTTTCAAAGTGACGACAAGTGACCAAGATCTGTGTATGGTAGAAACCATAGCTCAAGCCATGACCAATGAGAAGATTGAGAGCCTTGAAAAACAATTGCCTTCATTCAAGAACATAGCGGACCAGATGTAGAAATTCATGGAAACTTTCAAAGAGAGCATGTCGGGGTTGCATCCAGAGGCATATGGTCTTAGTGAAGACCTTGAAGGAGAATCTAGCCATCATCTTCACTTCCATGGAAATCACCAACATTCCCACCCTCGGCCACCCAAGTTGGACATGTATAAATTTCATGACTCTAATCCAATAGTATGGGTAGCACAAATGGAACTATATTTCCTTCTGAATGATATCCAAGATGATCCAACTAAACTACGTGTGGGAGCCCTTTACTTGGACAAAGAGAGATGGCAATGGTGGTAGTGGCATCAGAAATGATATCACGAGAAACTAAATTGGTAGGTGTTCTAAAAATTTCTTTGTGACCGCTTTGATAAAGACTCTAATTTTTTGGGTTGTCTTACCAAGCTCTGACAGACAAGCATAGTGAAAGAATACATTGCAACCTTTGGTACATTAGCCATCTGCACAGAAGGTCTGGGAGATGAATCCTACTTGGAATGTTTTATAAGTGGTCTCAAAGAAGCCATCCAAGCACATGTTCAGATGCACCACCCACCTACATGGATAGACACTTGCAACAAGGCTATCGAAGTGGAATGTGCTTAAGCTACCCATTCTATTCGTCCAAATTTCATAGCCAAGGGATGCCCCACCTAGGCTCTAGGCCCTACCCAAACACTTAAGGTTCAAAACGTGTCTCCAGCAGAAATGGTTGAAAGAAGAAAACAAGGATTGTGTTACTACTGCGATGACAAATACTCCCCCAGGCATAAATGCAAGGAACCCAAATTATTTCAAATTGATGTTATTGATCACAGCTCATCTGAGGAAGCCCCACTCCTTGAGGGACCAGAGGACGAATTTGAGGAAACCCATCAAGATAATGAACTCCCAGCTACGCCTGAGGAACCACTTATCTCGCTACATGCTTTGGCGGGCATTTTTGCACCCCAAACTCTCAAAATCAGAGACATTATTAAAAATCACCCTGTAGTAGTATTGATTGATAGTGGCAGCACTCATAAATTTATCCATCAGCGAGTCGCCGAAGCTATTCATTATTTTGTCAGGGCAGAGTCTAATTTCTAGGTCCAGATCGTTGATGAGGGGACAATGAAATGTGAAGGCCGTTGTGAAAATATCAAACTTCAGATGGGAGACTACCACCTCAAGACCCACATGTTTGCAATTAACATGGGTGGTTGTGACATTGTCTTGGGGGCTGAATGGCTTCGCACACTAGGCCCAATCACCATGGATCTCCAGGAGTTATATATGAGCTTTAAGAAGAATGACCACATGCATACCCTTCGTGGGATCCAGGCAAGTGCTCCTTCTATCATCAGCTCGCATCGCATGGAAAAGTTGTTGAAAAAGGGCCATCATGGAGTTATCACCCAGTTTAATGCCATCCAGGCCATCGAGCCCACTACTCTTCATATTCATCCTGACATGCAACAAGTCTTGAATTGACACTAGTAGGTATTTGACAAACCTAAAGAGCTTCCACCCTCTAGAGGGGAACATGATCATAGCATCACTTTGGCCCCAGGGGCACAACCGCCGAATGTGCGGCCATATCGATATCCTTTCGCCCAAAAGAATGATATTGAAAAAATCATCAAGTAACTCCTTGAAGTCGGTGTCATTCATCCTACCATAAGTCATTATTCATCACCAGTGGTCATGGTGCTCGAGAAAGATGGGGAATGGCGCATGTGTCCAGACTTCAGGGCCCTCAACAAGCTCACGGTTAAAGACAAATTCCCTATCTCGGTTGTTGATGATTTGTTGGATAAACTACATGGGGATCAATTCTTTACTAAGCTAGATCTTCACTCTGGCTATCACCAAATACGCATGAAAGAAGTAGACATTCCTAAGACTGCTATCAGAACTCATGAAGGCCATTATGAATTCTTGCTCATGTCATTTGGCCTCTGTAATGCCCAATCCACTTGTCAAAGCCTCATGAATCACCTGCTGAAACCATATCTCCGAAAATTTGTCCTCATTTTCTTTGAGGACATTTTCATCTACAGCCTCACTTGGGAAAAACATCTTTAGCATGTAGACCTACTCTTGCAACTGCTTCGGAATCATAAATTATTTGTCAAATTGTCCAAGTTCTCTTTTGGCATGGCAGAAGTCAAGTATTTGGGCCACATTGTGGGTCGCGAAGGTGTCCGGGTGGATCCTAAAAAGATACAGACAATGCAAGATTGGCCTCAACCAAAAACCTTGAATAGTTTGAGGGGATTCTTAGGTCTCATTGGCTACTATCGAAAATTTTTCCTCAATTATGGTCGCATTGCTAGACCCCTCACTAACCTTCTCAAAAAAAATTCATTCCTTTGGACTAATGCATCACAACAGGCATTTATGGCTCTCAAACAGGCCATGTGTTCCACTCCCGTCTTGGCACTTCCCGACTTCACCAAATCTTTTGTGATTGAATGTGATGCTTTAGGTACTAGTATTGGTGTTGTCTTAATGCAGGAAGGTTAACCCTTGGCTTTCACCAGCCAACAAATGAGTGGGAAACATCTAGGACAATCTACCTATGAGAAGGACATGATGGCCATCTTACATGCAATAGATAACTGGCGACCATACTTATTGGGGCAGCATTTCCAAATTCGCACAGACCATCAAAGCCTCAAATATTTTTTGGAGCAACGTCTATCATCGCCCCAACAAAATAAATGGCTGGCAAAAATGCTGGGATATGATTATGAGATAATTTACAAGAAAGGGCATGAAAATGTAGTAGCGGATGCTTTATCACGCCAATTTGAGGATGAAAGCACCCTATTATCAATCTCTCTCCCCATACCAGATTGGACTAAAGAAGCCCACAAGAAATGGTTTTCACATCCCTCTCTCTCCAAACTCATTAATAACTTGAGAGAAGATCCTAATTCCTGAGTTGGCTACTCTTGGAAGGATGAGATTCCTCACTACAAGGATAGAGTAGTTATATCGCCGACATCCACCCTCAAAACACGCATTTTGGCAAAGTTGCACTCACCTCCCACTATCGGCCATGCAGGCTTTCAGAAGACTTATGCTCGCACTCGTCATTCTTTCTTTTGGACAGGCATGAAAACTGACATTCTTACTTTTGTAGCTGAATGTGATTTGTGTCAATGCCATAAAGGAGAAACAGTCAAGTCACTAGGCACCTTACAACCATTGCCCATCCTTGACGAATGTTTCTATGGATTTCATTACTGGTCTTCCGAAGTTAGGAAAGGAGTCATTCATCATGGTGGTTGTGGACAGGCTTTCTAAATATGCTCATTTTCGCGCTCTACCCCACCCATTTATCCCCACCTTGGTGGCTCAATCTTTCATGGACCAAATCTTCAAACTACATGGCATGCCCACTTCCATTGTGTCTGATTGTGACCTGACTTTCGCCAGTAACTTTTGGCAAGAACTTTTCAAGCTACAAGGCACCCAACTCCAACTAAGTACTTCTTATCATCCCCAAACTGATGGTCAAACTGAAGCAGTCAACAAATGTTTGGAGACATACCTAAGGTGATTCACTTCAGAAAAGCAACATCAATGGGTACAGTGGCTACCTCTAGCTGAATGGTGGTATAATACTAACTATCATGCAACCACTAAGATGACTCTGTATGAAGTAGTGTATGGTCAACTCCCACCTTCACCTACTTCTTATATCCTGGATGCTCTAAGGTGCAAGCAATGGATCAACTCAAACAAAACCATGCAACCATGCTAGCCCGTCTCAAAGATAATCTCCATCAAGCTCAAAATCGCATGAAGCAATAGGCAAACGAACATCGTTTAGAGTGCACATTTCAAGAAGGGGATCAGGTATTCTTGATGCTACAACCATATAAACAAACATCACTCAAAGACAAGGGCTGTCAAAAATTAGCTCCAAATTTCTACGGACCTTATCAAATACTTCAGCGCATTGAAGAAGTAGCCTACAATCTAGCCTTGCCACCAACTTCAAAAATCCATCCAGTCTTCCATGTATCATGCCTCAAGAAAGTGGTGGGGAACAATTGCAGAATTTAAACCAGTCTACCTGAATTGGATGAAGAAAGTTCACACTAGCTCCAACCTGAACAGGTCCTCGATACGCGAGAACAACATCTGCGTGGTCGCACGATCAAGGAAGTCCTGGTCATGTGGAAAAACACCTCTCCAGAAGATGCGACTTGGGAACCAACCACTATTCTTCAGCAGTTTCCATAGCTTCAGCCTTGAGGACAAGGTTGCTTTAATGGGGGAGAGCATGTTAGGGTCCAACCCTAACCCCTTTATTTATGTAATAGGGTTGAGTCATAGTTATAATTAATTAAAGAGTCAATAAAGCTCGTATTAATTGTAAGTGGTTGACCCGCATTTAAGAAAGGGACTACTGTTAGTTGCAAATGGGCCATGGTATTAGATAGATGGTATTGAGAGAACCATGGTACTGACCCATGGTATTGTATGTATGAATCCTATATAAAGGATAAAGACTCCCCATTGAGGAATGTCGTGTCTTATTTTGTAGTTGAGCTCTGCTCTGTTGGACATTGCCCCCTCGAAGAGGCAAGTGAACATTACTTTCATCTCTGAATAATAAAAATACTTGTTGTCTTTCTCATTTTGTTGTGTGTTCTGGGTTGTATTTCTTTGCATATTTGGTATTCTAGACTTTTCTCACAGGTCAAGAGCATAACATGGTATCGGCCCATGGCATTGTAAAAAAACATATTTTAAAGTTATTAATATCGATGGTAAAATGGGTGTGAATATTCATGGTTAAGAATCTTGTTATATTGTAAATATTAAATTTTTATGGGCTTATTAATTAAATTTAAATATAGTTACAGAATCATTATTTTAATTTATATGGTAAAATGGAACTTATAAGTACTATTTATATGTGTTATATATTTTAATGTGATTTTATTTATAAGTATAGGGTAGATGTGTAGGTGTAATGTAACAATTTTAAATGTCAGCTCAATGAAAAACATTGAACATTTAAATGTTGGCTCAATTAATAATAAAAATTTAAAGTAATAAAAATAATAAAATTCAATTTGTTATATTTTTATTTTGTTATTAACCTGTGAATAGGCTTTGTTACAATACCATGGCTTATTATAACCACATGCTCAAAAACTATAAATTATTTCACAATCAAATATTTTATAACAATATGACAAGATTTTTTAACCATGGATATTCACCCCACTTTTCCATTAATATTATGAACATGTGAATAGGATTTGTTACAATACCATGGCTTATCAATACTACATTCCAAAAAATCATAACTTATTTCGAAATCAAAATATTTTATAACAATATGACAAGATTTTTACCATGGATATTCACCCCACTTTACCATAGATATTCTTAACTTGTAAATAGGCTTTGTTACAATACCATGGCTTATTGATACCACATGCCCAAAAAGCATAACTTATTTCACAATCAAAATATTTTATCAATATTTTATTTTTATTTTATTTTATAATTTTTTTTAATTAAATCTAAAAGGGAAAATGTTATAATTACTTTTGAGATATATCTAAACCCTCTATCCTCACTAATACTAAAAATATTTCCATAGAAATTAAATCAAGGTTTCAATAAAATTAAAAATGAGAATACTTTTATATATAAAGATGTGAAATTTATATAATATAAATAATATTATTAAGAACAAGCATAGATCCATCTTAACTAAGGATCCAAGAAATTAGAGCAAGCAAAGTGACTAACAATAATAGAGGAAAGATAATGCATGATTCTTAAGTTTTTCATTATTGTATTTTCTTTGACATGATTGATCCAAAATATATGTTTAATATTTAACAACCAATTGAGTTTTTTTAATTTAGATACTTTCTTAAACACAATACAATGGGATCAAATTTAAGAGAGAGAGAGGGGAGTAGAGAGTGACAAAGTTGGAGGGTGGAGAGAGAGAGAGAGAGAGAGAAAGAGAGAGAGTGTGTGTGTGATTGGGGGAGGGGGAGAGAGGGAGGTGAGAGAGAGGGAAAGAGAGGAAGGAAGAGAGGTGAGAGAGAGAGAGAGAGAGAGAGAGAGGGAGAGAGATATGGAGTTGGAGGGGGAGAGAGTGGGAGGAAAGAACAAAGACATAGAGAGATGGGGGGAGAGATAGAGGGAGGTGGGAGAGAAAGGGAGAGAGTGATGGGGGGAGAGATAGAGGGAGGTGGGAGAGAAAGGGAGAGAGATAGGACTCAAGAGAGAGGAGAGAGAGAGGGAGATGGAGGGGGAGAGAGAGGGAGGAAAGAAGAAAGGCATAGAGGGAGAAAGGTGGAGAGAGAGAGGGAGTGACAAGGGAGAGATGGAGAGAGAGTGAGGAAGAGAGGAGAGGGGGAGGAAAGAGAGGGAGTGAAGGGGAAGAGAAAGAGAGGGAGAGGAAAAGGGAGTGAGAGAGAGATAGATAGATATGGAGAGAGAGTGTGTATATTTGGGGGGTGAGATAGAGAGAGGGAATAAGAAAGAGACATATACAAATATAGATATTATATAACCAACCTAGATCCATCTTAACCTTGGATCTATCAAGCGCCAAGAGGGATAAAATATCCTTGGATCAATCAAGCGCCAAGAGGGATCAAATATCTCGATCCATCTTAACCTTTCCTCAAGTTTTCACTCAAAAAAGAGGTTTGCACCTCAGCAGATTTGATCCCATCTTAACCTTTCCTCAAGTTTTGCACTCAAAAAAGAGGTTTGCACCTCAAGAGATTTGATCCCTCGGTGCTTGATAGATCTAGGATAGGATGGTTTATCTAAAAAAATGTCCGTAATTTTATTAATAAAAACAAACTTACTATATAAAAAAAATAAAAAATTGAATCTAGAAATTATTTATGTCTAACGCCTAACATCTAACTCGTCTAACTCCTATATATTTAGTGATTAAATAAAGTATTGAAACAAAATTAAAAGAGTAAGGTGAATTGGTACTTTTTTATTGATCTCTTGTGATACTTTTTCACTTGGTAATGTTCTTTTAAGATTTTTCATATTATGATTTATATGTTTTCAGTTGGCAGTTGTCTTAAAATAATATCTTGAACATTCTATTTTTGTAAGACATTTATTAAATTATTTAAATATATATGTTTTTTTTTCTTAATTATTTTACCTCTAATCCTATGTTTTCAACAAGAAAGTGTGTTGGTATCTAAGTTTTATACTAATTTGAATTACTATAAAGTTTTTTACAAATTTTAAACCCATCAATTAAAGCAATTATAGTTCATAATTTTTTTTTAAAACAATATGACAAACATGATTTAAATACTTCACTATTTTAAATAAGGATGGAGGTTCAGAGTTTGTAATTACAAGACAAAAGCTTTGCATTCCATCACCACATAGAACCTTGCCATATAACAATGTATTAACATTTTTTTTATGTTTCCTTGAATTTATGCCTTCTTGTTGAAGTCAAACGGACAAAAAAAAATTGAGTATTATAGAATGACTTGACATATTACAATTAAAAATCCATGATATTTTACCTTAATAGTTGAACTATTTTTCCATTTATCTTATTTATTTAAAAACTTTGTCTATTATATTTTATGGCTAAGCATATTGTGAAACTAAACAAATAACTTAAAATGTAATATGATCCTAAAAAAAGGCTTAACAAAAAAAAGATTAATTTCAAAATAATATATTTGACAACATATTTTTTATTCAAATTAACACTGAGTTCAAATAAGAAATAAATAAATTATTTGATATAAGAAATCTTCTCTCGTTTTTGTCCATTTCATCATAAATAAAATCTCTTGTTTTATTTACGCACCCAAAAGTCTTACCATTTTCAAGTGAGAACTTTTGCATTTGGGAATCCACTAACTTCGAGCCTTTACTGCTATTATTACAAGTTAAGTTAGTTTTGGTAGTAAATGAATAATTTTTGTATTGCTCATTTGAAGTTCTGGAATCAACGAGGCTATAACATCCATCATATTAAAGTAGTCACTCTCTACGAAAAGAATTAACACAGGATTTGAACCAACAATTTCAAAAAAATGTTGCCAACTAATTTATATCTAAGAATTTGTAGAAATTTAAAATATAATTAAAATTGTTTTTATATTTTTGGGTAAGTAGATGTTTTTATTATCAAAAATTTACTTTCAAAAACAAAATAGAGAAAGCCCTACAACCAACATAAGAATATGATGTAAATCTCTACATTCATCATAGAATCGAATCTTGTAGTGTCCAACTGATCTTGAGAGTGGTTTAGTAAATTTTCAATGGATTGTGAATAATTTACACATTTATTTGTATTGGGTTCGAGAATTCATCAATGTCCTATTTGTATTGGGGACTAATTCTTGTTTTTAGAATTATAGTAGTCAATGATTGGGAAACATGAACTGATTTTTTTTAAGAATTAAGGCCAATTTTATAGATTAAGTGTAATATGGTCATACAGACAAAGCAGTTTATCTCAAACAACAACTTCAAACTTAGAAATTGGACAACACTTATTTGATTAATAGTTAATAAAATAATATAATGATATGTAAATGCATCCAGATTACGTCTCTTCTACCAAGAGCGGACTTGCACATCATGAAAGATTTATATTTGAAAATGAATAGAGCAGCCTTAATTTGGTACTCAATTGGAATTAGTTAAGCAGCCTTAAACAAAACACCTTCCAGTAATTTACTAGTTTTTCACAAAATCTTTACCGAATTCCTATTCCATTCGTAATTGAAATAATAATAATAACACTAAAGCAACTAATCTTTGAATTGAGGAAAGATGCGGGAGACGCGTAGGGTTATCGTGCGAACAGGGTTAGGCTAGGGTTTCTGTAACCCTGCAGCTGCTGGTAACTCGCCGCTCTCCGTTTTCACTTCACCGCACCCGCATCCTCCGTCAGCTACTCTGCCGTTTCTGTCACCGTCCGGTTGCTACACGACTCTCGGGGGTTTGCATTACCTGAAGCTGCGTTAACCGAACTCACCTGTGGCGGTTTCTCATCGAACCCTCAACCGCTACACGTCCTTTTCGCCGGGATTCTCTGCTCCGCAAAGTGCTCACCGTTCCGAGGCGCAGCTGGCCATGGAGGACCTGGAGACCGTCGATTACTCTGCTGACCCCTTGGAGGGGGTCTCCATCTGGCGAACCCCCAATGCCAGCTCAGAAGGTATGTATTACGATGACTTCTCTGGGAATTACTCACAGTACTCGCATGGTGAATCTTCTAGATCTATGCCGGTGGTCCTCCCGGATGAGCCTCCCACCTGGCCGGCCCTCTCGACGCCTCCTCACTCCCCGGCGACCCTAGGTTTTGTTACTGGATGCCTAAACCCTAACCCAGGGTTAGCCCCTCAGGCAACTGGTTCATCTTACCGCCTACCTCACAACCCTAACCTGGTACTATCCTCTTCCGGTCCCTTGGGTTATCTTGGTCCCTCATCTGGCTGTTTTACCTCCGTACCCCCGCTCTCGGGCCCCCCTTCTGGGTTTGCTCACGATTTCCCTGCTGGAATCCCTGCCACCCATCAGTCCTCGGCTCCATCTCATTTCTCTTCTCCGGCATCCGGACATCCGCAGAACCCTCCCCCTCCCGGCGGCCCTAAAAGGAAATCTAAGTGTTTCAAATCAAGAGAAGTCGATTATTTCCTCAGACTGGAAGAGGACATACAGTGGGGCGAAGCGATGGATTTTGCAGATCGGGTTTTGGTCGGCCGCATCAGGGGACGCAGCTATTCGGCGGCACGATTGAAGGCTTGGGCTACCGAGATTTGGGGTCATCACTTGGTAGATATCCCATTTGTGCAGACATTTGTGAGGGGATGGTTCGCACTGAGATTCGCGCGTGCCGATCACACAAACTGGGTTCTGTCCTCACATTGGCACTTTGACCATGCGCCTGTGCTCCTTAAGCGATGGACACCCTTGTTTGATCCTGAGACAGAGCAGATTGGGGTCGGACCTATTTGGATTCGGCTCCCCGGACTTCCTCTACAATACTGGTCTGAAGAAATTTTCAAGCGCATAGGTAATGCACTCGGCACTTATATGGGCTATGACAAATCCTATCTTCAGACGGGCATGATGGCTTATGCCAGGATTCTCATATACATGGACACTAGGGGAGGACTATATGAGTACATTACTATCCAGTGGAAAGACACGGCGCGACGGCAGATAATCGACTATGAGGGTATCCCATATCGCTGTCGCAGATGCCACAAAGTAGGGCATCTCTACAAGGATTGCCCGCTCCTCCGGAAATCGCAAAGGAATGAGAAGGAAGAGGTCACTGAAATTACCCGGTCGACCCCACTGGAACAACATCCGGTTCAGCCACCTGAGATTCATCAGCGCATTCATGGGGATGATGCACCTCAGGAAGAGCCAGGGCCTGCAAGTGTAGACACCGATGCACCTACCTCGGCACCGCCAACGTCCTCAGAGGTTCCGGAGCATACTCTGCCCCCTCCGGCGGACTCTGCGGTTACGGGTATGTCATTACCACCTATCTCTTTGTCATCTCATGCATCCTGCATTTCATCGGTCTCATCACACTCTTTTCCACCTGTTACTTCACATTCAACACTCACTCACTCACAATCAACCCTCTCTTGCTCGATTCCTCCCCCTCCTCCTTTGGCTCCCCCCTCATTGATCACATCGACCTTGGTTAATTCCAGGCCATCTCCCCGATATTCCCTTCGTCCTCGGGTTAAAGACCGAGGCCCGGATGTTGTTGGGCTTGACCCTATTAGTCCCCCTACCTCCCTCAAGACCTCACGAGGTCGTCCATCCCGTATTACTAAAGCGAGGCATACTGCGGACGAGGAGGTCGCCCTCGGGCGACAGCAAACTATATTTGGGGCCCTTAGAGCAAAGGATGGCCCTCCCCCTCCCCCCTCATGAAGTTTCTCTCATTCAACTGTAGAGGGTTTGCTAGTTCAGCCAAAAAACTAGCGCTTAGGAGGTTGCTAACCTCGGAACGACTGGATATTATCTTTCTTCAGGAAACCCTCTGCCAGGCGGACTATCTCATACATTCTCTTACCTCTTGGCTCCCGAACTGGACATTCCATGCACTTGATGCATCAGGGAGATCCGGAGGCCTGGCAATAGGGATCTGCAACAAGACAGTGGACATCTGCAATTTTTGGGGAGGCAAAGGGTTCATAGGCCTTGACATATATGATCATACATTTGAGAGGGACTTTCGCATCATAAATGTCTATGGACCCTGTTCTGATCGGGCTACATTCTGGAGATCCCTTCTTGAAACGGAGCTCTTTCAAGCGGATAACATTATATTGGGGGGGGGACTTAAACTTCTCCCTGGGCTATTGCGAATCCTGGGGGCACATGGCACAAGTGGATACACTCTCTGACACCATCTCCTCCCTATTAGAGGACCACCACTGGGTGGACATCCCCACTGCTCGGCTACAGTATACCTGGACAAATAATAGGAGTGGAGATCAGAGTTTGGCCAGGAGACTCGACCGTTTCCTTATTAAAGAACAGTTATACAATGAGCTACCCAGAGCTCGACAATGGGTAGGATCCGGTGGTTTATCCGATCACAGGCCAATCTTCCTGGAGGCAGATGGCCTCACACACAAAATTAAGAGCCCCTTCAAATTCAATGCAACCTGGCTACAAGATCCTTCATACATTCAGCTGGTCCATGAATACTGGCAGAACAACCCTGTCCGGGAAGAAGAGGAACTCTCTGCTGGTTTTGTTAGGAAGCTAACAGAACTTAAGCAGATAACAAAAAATTGGGCACATCAGAAGCGGATCCAGGATAACCACACTCTCAATGAGGCGGAAAGGGTCATCACTGAGTACGAAAATTCTACATCAGGGATTTTCAATACTCCGGAGAGTAAGGAACAGTATAACCTACTACTTGCCAAGCGCTCTCAAATATTGAAGGAAAGAGAAGAAAGTTGGAGACTGAGAAGCAGGGCTATTTGGCTCACTGAGGGAGACAACAACACAAAATTCTATCACAAATTTGCCAATGGTCGAAAAGCCATCAATACTATATGGGAATTAAAGGATGATCATGGCCACACCATCTCTAACCAGCAGAACTTGGCCAGGCTTGCCACTGAACACTTTAGGGGTATCTACAGGGCGCCAGGGAATATAAACATACTGGAAATCATGAGAGTGGCAGAACTCTTTCCTAGATATGTGGACCAGGAAAATTCGGAAGAGATTCTGAAGGAGGTGACCATGGATGAACTGGAAGCCACATTGAAATGGTTTAAAAAGGATAAGAGCCCTGGCCCTGATGGATGGACCATTGAATTCTACATCTCATTTTTTGACATTCTGGGCCATGACTTATTGAATATAGTGGAGGACAGCAGGAGAAGAGGTCGGATATCATCGGCTATCAAATCCACCTTCATCGCCCTCATACCTAAGACTGATGACCCGATCTCTTTCGATGATTTCCGCCCCATATCACTCTGCAACTGCCTCTATAAGATCATTGCTAAGATTATTGCAAACCGCCTCAAGCCCATCCTCTCACAGCACATATCATCTGAACAATTTGCTTTCTTGCATCATAGACAGATCCACGAAGCCATCGCTACAGCACAAGAGCTCATGCATACTCTTCAGATCAAAAAGCAGAAAGGAATGATACTCAAAGTAGACCTCTCTAAGGCATTTGACAGAACAAACTGGCTGTACCTTAGGTTGCTGCTTACACATCTTGGTTTCCCATATGATTTCATCAAATGGACGATGAGCTGCATCACTGATGTAACATACAGTGTCCTCCTCAATGGAGAAGCTACACCCTTTTTCACTGCTGAGAGAGGACTCAGGCAGGGATGTCCTCTCTCACCGCTGCTTTTTCTCCTAATTATGGAAGGATTGAGTAGGATAATCTTATCCACCAGAGATCGGCACCAAATAACTGGCATCAAAATAGCGGATAATTTCTTCCTCACTCACCTATTATTCGTTGATGATATTCTCATCTTCCTGAATGGCAGCATCGGTGACTCCTCTTCTTTACATAACTCCTTCCTTCTATTCCAGCAGGCCACGGGGATGCAGATCAACAATAATAAATCTACTATTACATCGGTTGGTTGCTCGGTGCATGAAATCAACTATGCCTCACAGCGCTTCCCTTTTGTCACCTTGGAATTAACTGATGGAATAAAGTACCTTGGTTTTCGATTGAAACCATCTGGCTATAGAATTGCAGACTGGTTATGGCTTATATCCAAAGTGGAGAAGAGGCTTCAAGTCTGGTACCACAGATACCTCTCGCGGGCGGGCAGACTAGTACTCATCAAAGCTGTAATTGAAGCCACACCTATCTATTGGATGGCCCTTGCTTGGATTCCAAGGGGCATCCTGAACAGGCTCCAGAGCATATGTTGCAGATTCCTATGGAAAGGACACCAGCCGGGGCGTTTATTTGCATGGGTAAAATGGGAACCATAACTAAGCCTAAGAGTTGGGGAGGATGGGGCTTAAAGAGACTGGCTATATTCTCAAGAGCACTGGCGGCCAAACTCGGATGGAGCTTACTCACAGCAGACAGTCTCTGGACCCGGGTGGCATATTCAAAATACATCAAGCCTCTATCCATATTAGACTGGATTTGTACCCGACATGGAAACAATCATCAATTCTCCAACATCTGGAAAGTTGTCATTGACTCCATTCCTCTGCTTCGAGATGGCATCACATGACGGATAAAAGAAGGGAATGCAGTGCGTGTTGGGGTGGACCCTTGGGTTGGATGTGGGAACACCCACAGATTGCCAGCTGATCTCATCCATCATCTCCATGATAGAGGCATCACTCATATCAAACACATTGGTGACCAAGCTAACTCCTCTTTCCTCCAGCAGGCTTGGTTATCCGCCAGAGCTCTAGACCTGCCTAATCAATGGATAAACGATTGGAAGGAATATACTACTGCTCTCACACAAGCACAAATCAGACTTACTGAGGGACCAGATGAGATTATCTGGGCACATGCAAAACATGGTGTATACACTCCTAAGCTGGGATATCTCAGACTCATGGAGCCTCATAAGCCCCCTGACATACAACCCACCTGGAAGTCGATATGGAAACTTAAGGCCGCACCCAGGACGAGACTTCTGATGTGGAATATTATTTTTGATAAAATACCCACAGGTTCTAATCTCATGAAGCGGTCCTTCTATGGACCCTTCCGCTGTCATCTATGTCTTAATGCTGATGAAAGCACAGAGCACCTGTTCCTATCTTGCAGCTCGACCATTACCTTTTGGCAGTCAATATCTTCTCATATCCCGCTTTTGAAGGATTGGCACGGGAACAACCTTCTGGAGGCATGGTCTAACTGGTGCCTTGAGCATACAGGTAAGGCCAAGAACCTGCCTCTGCTGGTTTGTTGGGCTATATGGATCGCCCGTAACCAATCTATCTTCAATCTTAAAATGCCTCACTGGCCTTCGATCATTCTTCACACGGTCGCTGATTATAATTTGTTACCTGATGAAGACCACTCCACCCCACCGAGAACTCTTAGACCTGTACCCATTGATAAATCAAAGCCTTGGGCTTTTTTCGATGGCTCAGCCCAAGATGATGGTTGCGGGGGGGGAGCCATACTCCACATTGACGAAAGGCATTGCTACAAGATCCAAATCAATTTAGGCAGAGGCACCAACAACTTTGCAGAACTCAGCACAGCCAAGCACATAATTCATTTTGCTATCCTTAAACAATGCAGACACTTACAGATTTTTGGTGACTCCAAAATTGTTTGCAATTGGCTCAATAATGCATCACATTGTCATGCTTTTTCTTTGAGACATATTCTTGACGAAGCAAAGAGATTGATCACCTCTTTTGAATCTTTTGTCTGTCATCATATCTACAGGGAACAAAACACCACTGCAGACCAGCTCTCCAAAGAGGCAGCGCACAGAATAGGTGAAGATTGGTGGATCCAAGAGGAAGTTGACGGCACTTTTTATCAGTATTATCATCGCCCTTTTGATGAACAATTGGAATGATGGGCTATAAAGCCTATATTCACATGCAGTTTTTTGCTTATTACAGTATGTAGATACAGCAGATCAGTACATCTTTTTGTTTTATTTCAGCAGTATATATTGCTCTCTCCGAAGAGCCAGCCATAATTTTGAACATAGTTTTGACTCATTTTTTAAATGCTCCTTGCGTGGAGATATTTTGTTTATAGCAGTTATAAAATGAACTCGACAGGCTAAAGCCTGCATATGAATATGCTTCGGCATCTGCAAAATGTAATTTTCTTAACTTAATGAAAATTACGACTTTTTCCCAGGGGAAAAAAAAAACTAATCTTTGAATTCCGAGCGCCCATTTTGAGCCTCCGGATCCCATCCCGCTGCCTTATTTTAAGAAAATTGTATGGGTCCGTAAACTTCAATATCTAAGAGAGAGATAAATTCTAACGGTTAAAATAAGATAGCTAATTTAAATAAAATAAAATATTTATTAAGAAAGGAATAGATTGGAATATTTAATTAAAAAAAATTAAAAACCCAAAAAATTAAATTGTTTCACATTTTAAAAAAAAAAGCGAAAGACAACCCAATAATTATAAATAAAATAATATCAAAGAAATAATAGAAAGTTATTAATTGATTCATATTAAATTAATTAAATAATTACTTAATTTTAATATTATTATTATTACATCACGCAATTAAAATAGTGAAAGGAAAAAGTGAAGATTATTTTAAAAAGTGTGAAAGAGACTAGATTAATAATTAAAAATTGTTTATTTGTTTATTTATTTATTTAGGGAAAAGAAATTTGAGAAAAAAATAATAATAAAAATATAAATAAATAAAAAGATTACATAATGTAAAAAATAATTAATTGTAAATCGAAAATGAAATAAAAATAAAAGTAGCTATAAATTACAAGGTAGGAGAAAAAAGGCAAACAATGACATGAAACAAAGGAATGGTGGAAAATTGGAATATAAAAGACAAAACAACTCGATAAATAGAACCTAAGACTAAATGGCAACAACTACTAATTTTTCATCCATCATCTTTATTTAGATTAATAGGTCTTCTTTCAATCTCTAAAGCCTCCTTAAACTTCCAGTGATGGAAATGATTAATCATTGCAACAACCCGAGCCTCTTCAATGCATATGTGGTGTTTTGTCTTCTCTGCATATTTTGCTAATTCTGAGTAGCGGGTCCTCCCATTCCTGGCTACATAACATTAACACATTTCATATTCTTAGGGTCCCCGAGGTCTTTCACTGATCTTAAGGAGCTATGAATGGTGTTTAGGGGCCTGAAGGTCGAGAGAACCTTATATTTCTTTAAGATTTTTGCAATCTTATCTGTGGTCCCTTGGATAAACAAAAGATGCATCCCTAAACTCTAATCTTTCGGTTCATTTCTAACCTTAGGGCATTTGTGAGCTTGAAGGAAAGCATTGAGATATTGGTGCCTTCTATATACATTATTTAAAGTAGCTAAATGTCTTACTACTTTAGTATAAGTAGCTAAAATATTTAGAACACCTCAAATTTGAGCATGGAAATGATGAGATTAGTGTGAAAGTAGTGCTTAGTATAAGTTTTCTTTCAAAAAAACTGGGTGAGAGAGAATCATTTTTTTTCCCGAACTAATAACATCAAGAAAAAGAAAAAAAAATAATAATAATAATTATGAAAGAAAATTTTAGTTAAAAAATTACTTAATAAAATCGTAAATTTCAATTCAAGCATTTTATTTGTGAGAAAGATCCGTAGGCAGGACTGGCATCTCACAACCATACGCAACAAGCGTCTCGGTTAATCAAATAATAATAACAATAATAATATATATATATAAAGAGAAAGCAACATCGATAGTATAATCCTGAGCTTGTCTGTGGAAAGTGTAGATTTTAGGTCACATCAAACTCACATCAAACAATCCATGGGCAGTATTACAGCGAGCAAAAAACAAAGTTGTTACGAGAAATTTGTTTTACATTTGATGTTACAATTTATTAAAGTCAGATTCCTCATCCTCAGAGTTCCACCAATAATAAGGGTGGTGAAAGTGAGAAGATGCATGGACTAGTAATCCAATTTGATCACGTAATCACTAGCCTTTGAGGGATCCATACAGAGACAGAAAATACATTTTATAATGTGATTGCCATACAACTATTGGATTGTGGACAACTTTGTCTTATAGATAATGTCAAAGGGACAGATTTTATAAAAAAACCATTACTTTCCACTTAATACATTATAGATCTGAGAATTTTGATTAAATTAGTTCTTAAAAAATTGCATCAATTGTTCTGTACATCAATGAAAAGTTGAATTACCTCAATGTTACAGCGATTGCACTATGTTGGATTTATTAAATAATGAAGGCTTAAAAAATCACTTTATAAAAATTGGTGAGTAATATGTCTCATAAATTAACAAATTCAGAGGAGCCCCATTAACAGAATCTAAAAGTTATCATCTTTATCACACCTCAATATCAACCAAATTAATAAAAGCCCTCATTTATCATTAAAAAGAAGAATCTAAAATTATCATCTTCATCACACCTCACCATCAACAAATAATAAATCATTATAATCACTTTTTTTTGTTGTTGTTGCAAAAAGCCTTTCACGGGAATTAGTTGATAGTAGATACTGTGACAACCAATACCAATCTTCATACTTTTTATATATGTGATAGTGTTGTATGAATATATTTCAGTACTTTTTGGCATATGATTATCTTGCACTCCCACTATATTAACATAATCACATATATGCTCTTGGCTGAAACCAGTTTTAAGAATTAAATGATGCTGTTGGATAAAATCAGGTTTGAGAATTATCAGATAGTCTGACATAACCAATACCAGATTTTATATTTAGTGGATTGTGTTGGTATGAAATTTTGTTGGTATGAAACCAGTTTTAACCATTAAATAATGTTATTACATAATCAATTGAGAATTAATTGATAGTGTGACATAATCAATATCAAATTTATCAAATTTAATATTTAGTAGATTGTATTTGTATGAATATATTTAAAAAAATCTTAGTATCATAGTTTAATATATTACATTATTAAAATTTTATATTGAAGTTTTAATATTTAAAATATTATGGAAAAATTTATTTTAGTATAAAGGAATAAAGTATATATAAAGTATAAAAGAGAAAAAAAATGAAATATAAATTCAAGATGCAAACTTTTTTTGAGTGTAAAACTTAAGAAAATATTTGCATCTCAAAAGATTTGATTCTTTTTAAAGGTTCGTAGAACAGGAGTTAAAATGGATCTATACTACTTTTGAGTAACAAGCTAATAAAATGTTTCAATTAAAAAATTTCTTTTTCTTTTTTTAGTTATCACTTGTTTTATAAAAATATATACACATTTGACATTGAATTTTTGTTATGATTCATCTTTTACATACTAAAATGTTAAACACTATAATGTTAATATGTGTCCTTTCATATTGGAAAGTCATAAACATATATCCATACAATTTTTAAAAATGTTACATGTTTATCTATATGTTTGTGTGTATGTGTATATGGTTAGAATTATTTTTGTTATTAATATTTTTTTAAATGTTACATGTCAACTCCATTTAAAACATTAAACATTCAGATGTAAATAAATATACTTATGTCGAGTTACTTCCAACCATTATTTGTGTCTACCGTACCATTTATGTAGGAGTAAAACTATAAATGTGTAGACTTACAAGTGGTTATCATCTACCAAATTTATGTAAGCCTTTGTGCCTTAGCAAGCAATTATTTATTCTACTTCACAACTCAAGTTATTCCTCCCTACCAAAAAAATGTTATAGGATTCAACTGGCCTATTTACCTTTATTAATTTAGCATTGACCAATGTATATTATAAATTTGTATGCAAATTTTGCTAGAGCATAAGTTATAACTTAAGTGGCATGTACTAAGCTTCCTTGTAACACTTGTTTAATATGGGCATTCAAATACTTTATTTATGACTAATAGTAAAGTATTTTTTTATTATTAATACATTTTTGTTTTAAATATTACATGTCAAATGAATATAGAATGAATTACACATCATGTACTATCAATAATATTATTTTTACATGTCATCTTTAAACTCCATATTATATAGTGAATGAATTACATATTATAACTCCTTAATACCAAAAAGTAAATTAAAGATTTTTTTTGTTTTCAATTACTTTATCTCTATATAAAGTTGATGTAAAATTAAGGTAGAAATTGAAGTATTTTATTTACAGCACACATTGATTTTTTTTGTTATTACTATTTTTTAATATGTTAATGTAATACTACTTTTAAATGTAATATTAAAAGACAAAGTGTAAAATGTATCTCACCACAAAGATAAATGATTTGATATATATATATATATATATATATATATATATATATATATATATATATATATATATATATAACCTACCTTTCAATTAGAATCAAAAAATATATACTTAAAATATCATTTCATAGATCAAAAGAAACAAATACCCTTCATCTTTAAAAAGATCTAGGGTTAAAATGATCATTTGATTATAAATATTTCTAACTACTATCATTATTTTTAAACTTTTTAATTATTATTGTTCCTTGTTTTTCCATATTTTCAATTTTAGCTTATATTCAAGTTGGACTTGACATATATACATGAGTTGTAAATGCACATTGTTATTATTTGTGCAAATATTAATTTTAAGGATGGAAATTTATCTTAAAGTATAAAAAGTTCTACCATTCTTGCTAGTTCCTAATTTGTAAATTGTAAATTTTTTGGTAATATTTTTGTAAAATTATTCAAATTTCTAATGATTTTATATAACGTCTATAAATTTTTTGCAATTTTGGCATCAAACATATGAGATTAATCAAAACCTTAAAATTTTGTTTTGCTAAATTTCAATAAGAACCAGTTAAAATGGTTGTGATACATGGGAGGTGTGACTTTTGAAGTTTGGATGAGATTAATACATATAAATTGTAAGAATGACCCTCTATATAAATGATATAAATACTCATAAAAATCCCTAGCCACCAAGTTTAAGGTAAAATATCTATTACTGAAAGTGCAAGCATGTTGTAACCACCCCTCCCATATCTACCCACCTTCACTAGCCTACCAGGGTAAACATGAGTTGAGGGCTACAATGACATGAATCAACCTCCTAAGTATAGTTAAGGAAGTGGAACTGACAAATTGAAATTTTACTTACCTTCCTCAGGAGTTATAGGACCCCCAGGAGATAAACAACCACTCCAAGCGCCACAACCTTGAGTTAACTTGCTTTTTCACTAACCTAGGTTGTCAATTGCATGCATAACAAGGCAAGCCAGTGACTGTAAGCCTCCAGTCACATGGATAACCCTGCCTCCCAGCGACTGCAATCTAATTTACCCAGTTCTGTGCATGCGACCCCAAGATCTGAGCCACTTTTTTAGGGCTAGGATCCATACATCTGCCTAGAACTTGATAAAACTTTCCAAAATGATGAATGACACAAGGCCAAAGATATTAATGGAAAAATTAGACAATAGCTTGACCTAACAAGGCCTGACCATGACAAATATTCCATTAAACACATTGCGAACATGTAATCTATAGGTTATAAATGTTGAAGAATCTAGGGCAAGATAACATTAATGATTCTTCTAACTGTGATAACTACTTATGATGTCTTTTTACTTATTAGGATTAAATTCTTCTTATTATTATTATTATTATCTTGTGTTCTTCAATCATCAAACAACTACCAAAACAAGAAGATCAACAGGATGTAGGCTCCAATCTAGGGCAAAATCTCACCTCTTGAGTGGAAAACCCTTCAATCTCTTCTTATAAATTCTTTATTGACGAATACCAAGACCTTTGACCGACACTGAAGTCCTTCCAAGACCAAGATTAGCTTCTCAATAATGTTCTTGCTTTACTGCTTTCCAAACCCAACAAAATCTCTTCTGGCAACACTTCTTCAACCTCCAGCCACAAATTTTCAACCGTAACTACAGATCTGCAACTTTAGACCCCCAGCAACAGTTGCTACTACACACATGTGGACAATAATTGCTTCTTCTTTACCTCCATCTACCTCACTTTAGCTAATTTGATTTCTGGATCTAGAAGGGGACTTTGTTGGCCCTTCTTTCAGCCCTTTTTCATCAGATCAAACCCTCACAAGGAAACCCTAGCTTGACTGCAGAAACCCTAGTGAAAAGCTACAAAATTGTAGCCTCCTTCTTCACACATGTGGAGAGAAAGAAAGGGAGAGAGACCCAAAACACTTCTTCTTCTTCTTCTTCCTTCTTCACTATCGTTTTTTGCTTCTTCCTTCACTTGAGAGAGAGAGGATTGATTGTGTCCAAATGTGGTCAAATTTCCTCCTATATATATGCTTCCCAGGGTACGAGTTCTAGCTTCTAGGCCGACTTGACAAGTTGGCCAGTCGACTTGGTCTTGGAGGGCTCAGTAAAATAAAAAAATAATTATTTTTGCAATTTACAATGGGACCTTCATATTATGACAATGCCCCTATTTGACTTCTTAACCAAGGAAAATCCTAGAAGCACTTTCAATTAGTGCTTGACCTATAAAACAAATTTCTTGGGCAAGAAATCCAAGCTCAATAATAATAATAATCATTTTTCTTTCTTTTGCAAAATACAAGAATCAAAGGTTCATTTCATATTTATGAAGATTGAATCTAGTTATGCTTTCTTCAATAATAAATGCATATCTGAACATAGGGGTCTCAAACTTATCTGAAAATCATCAAGAAGATCTAATTCCCTCTCACAATAGCTACAATAATATCTATTAGGTCATGCATTCATTAACCATTCATTCACTAATCAAAACATGATGAGAGCCATAACTAAGGTTTGTCATAAAACCATGCTTATAACTAGCATATAACCATAATAATAATAGTGATAGAACAACCTTCAAAGCCACATAATAACAAGTATAAATACTCATGAAAATACAAAAGGAAAAGAGCTCTTATTAACATATGCAAAATTCAACCAAGTCAAGGACTTCCACATACCACCAAACCATAGATTGGGTTGAACCAAATATTTCTTTCAACCAATCACCCTCATGCCATATTCCAAGAACGAATGTGGCACTCGTAACAAAATAACCAGAGCTGCCTCGAGCTTTACCACATATCTTGAAATTACTGGTTAAGGGATTTATAGGCCTGAAGAAATCACCTACCCAACCAGGGTTTACCACAATCCCACTATTACCAATCAAGGGATTCCTAGGCCCAAACAAAGAAATATACACTACCAATCTTTACTGAAATCCCGCCAAAACCGGTCAAGGGATCACTAGGCCCTAAACAAGCATGGATGCCTCCAAATTTCTTCACCAATACCTTGAGGAATTTTCTTATCTCAGCTCTCATCATTTACCGCGTATCCCATCATTACGAGTCAGGGACTTTCATATGCCACCTGACCATAGATTGGGTTGAACTAAATCTTTCTTTCAACCAATCACCCTCATGCCATATTCCAAGAATGAATGTGGCACTCGCAACAAAACAACTAGAGCTACATCAGGCTTTACCACATATCTTGAAATTACTGATTAAGGGATTTCTACGCCTAAAGAAAGCACCTACCCAACCAGGCTTTACTTCAATCCCACTATTACCAGTCAAGGGATTCCTAGGCCCAAAAAAAGAAACATACAATACAAGGCTTTATAGAAATCTCACCAAAACCAGTCAAGGGATAATTAGGCCCTAAACAAGCATGGATGCCTATGAATTTCTTCACCAATACCTTGAGGAATTTTCTTGTATCCACTCTTATGCTTTATCGCGTATCCCTCCATTACTAGTCAAGGGATTTCTAGGCCCTTGGTAATTTTCCTAAGACCACCTCACTTGGTTCCAAAGCTATCTGGTAATCTAAGCTCAACCAAAGAGAGAACTCCATTACAATATGGTTATCGGGAAATGGCAAGGCAAGGTTGAAACCACTGTCACACTTGGAAAAACCCATGTCAATGACAATAAGAGAACTAAACACACACATGCATGTACCATGCATGTCCAAACTAGCAAGGAAATCATACATGCAACTCGATACCTGCAAGTAACCTTGTTGTAGTTGCTTGTTCCAAATCTTCCTTACTTGATCTTTGCTTCCTTTTTCTTTCTTTTCCTTCCTTTGCCTTCCTTTCTCCAATGTTATAGTGCTACAAGAATGTTGTAAGTGTACAAGAGTATGAGAGAATAGAGAGAACTCCAAAACTAAACTAGAAAAAATTATCACGTTGACAAAAGCCATGAACTGATCATCATAAGCCTTTTTATCATCTAGGCCTCTATTTTCTTCAATTTCCATTATTTTTCCTTCAATTTCCCTCTCATGCAAATATTTGACTCTTCATTTTCCTTTTCTCCTATTTTCCTTTATTTTCATAAATAAAATGTCAATTAATGCCTATTTTCCTTTTCAATGCCTTTGTCGATTTCCTTAGCCATAACAAACCAAAAGAACACACATTAGGATTTTCTCCTGCCATTCAGCTTGGAATACGTGTTCCATGACCTTGGTCTTATTTTTCCTTTATTAATTTTATTAAACGAACTTTTAACCTGAGGCTATTACAGACCTCTCCCCCTTAGGGGAACACTGTCCTCGATGTTCTATGACACCTATGACCAACAAACTGCTGAAAACAAAACACACTTCCTATGGAGCTTTATAACCCAACTCGTTGCAGTATCTACAATGACATCCTGCTGAAAATAGGACAAACATATCGTTCACTGGAGCTTTATAACATAGCTCATTACAATACTTACAATAAAAACCATATATAAATATGTACATATACAAAATCTCATTGGCCTCAACTGGAAAACAATGAAGGATACATAGCCCACATCAGCAACAAGGGAATCCAGAGGCTCACACCTCCGCCATCAAAGTAATACCAGGATTCACCTCCTTCCCGGGAAGTCTAGAAGAAAGCACCTACCCAACCAGGCTTTACTGCAATCCCGTTATTACCGGTCAAAGGATTCCTACGACCAAACAAAGAAACATACACTACCAGGCTTCACCAAAATCACGCCAAAACTAGTCAAGGGATCACTAGGCCCTAAACAAGCATGGATGCCTTTGAATTTCTTCACCAATACCTTGAGGAATTTTCTTGTATCCACTCTCATGCTTTACCACGTATCCTGCCACTACCAGTCAATGGATTTCTAGGCCCTTGGGAATTTTCCTGAGACCACCTCACTTGGTTCCAAAACCATCCATAAATCTAAGCTCAACCAAAGAAAGAACTCCATTACACTATGGTTATCGGGAAATGGCAAGGCAAGGTTGAAACCATTGTCACATCTAGAAAAACCCATGCCAATGGCAATAAGAGAACTAAACACACACATGCATGTACCATGCATGTCCAAACTAGTAAGGAAATCATGCATGCAACTCAATACCTGCAAGTAATCTTGTTGTAGTTGCTTGTTCCAAATATTCCTTACTTGATCTTTTCTTCCCTTTAATTTCTTGTCCTCCTTTTCCTTCCTTTCTCCAATGCTAGAGTGCTCCAAGAATGCACTGGAAAAAGTTATCACACTGACAAAAGCCATGAACTGATCCTCATAAGCCTTTTTACCATTCAGGCCTCTATTTTCTTCAATTTCCATTATTTTCCCTTCAATTTCCCTCTCATGCAAATTTGTGACTCTTCATTTTCCTTTTCTCCTATTTCCCTTATTTTCATAAATAAAATGCCAATTAATGCCTCATTGCTTTTTCAATGCCTTTGTTGATTTCATTAGCCATAATAAACCAAAATAACACCCATTATGATGTTTTTACCACCATTCAGCTTGGAATACGTGTCCCATGACCTTGGTCTTATTTTTCCTTTATTAATTTTATAAAATGAACTTTTAACCTGAGGCTATTACAAACTTCTCCCCCTTAGGGGAACACTGTCCTCGGTGTTCTATGACACCTATGACCAACAAACCGCTGAAAAAAAAACACACTTCCTATGAAGCTTTATAACCCAACGCGTTGCAGTATTTACAATGACATCCTACTGAAAGCATGACAAACATATTGTTTACTGGAGCTTTATAACATAGCTCATTACGATACTTACAATAAAACCATATATAAATATGTACATATATCAAAACTCCTTGGCCTCAACTGGAAAACAATGAAGGATACATAGCCCACATCAGAAACAAGGGAATCCAGAGGCTCAAACCTCCACCCTCAAAGTAATACCAGGATTCACCTCCTTCCCAGGAAGTCCAAAATCCACTGCCAGAGTCAAAATCCACATCCAATATCCAACACTACAATCCTTATGCTACTTGTTCTCTCAATGAACAGTTATCGACTCATTGTTCCACCAAACACTCCCAATGTGCTTCTGATTCCATTTGGCAATGCTAATGACCAAAACAAATCCATCCCATGACCTTCCCTTCTCTACTACATAGTCCCTCGGGCAATTTGGTAACCCCCTTTCATGCAACCAATCACCTTCCAAGTTCCCAGGCATCCCCTTTCCCAGGTGATCCATCCCTTGGAAAGGTTTCCTCGCATCAGAAGGTCCAAAAATAAAGGCATATCCTTACCTCAAAACCATCATATCAGTCATAGCATGTTCATGGCAATGAATGGACACTATTGGGTACCATTGTCCCATAATGGCCCTGCTCCTAAATTCTTTACTAGCGCAATATTATCTGTTCCAATTTTTTTTTTTTGCTTCTAATTATCTAGAAGTCAATCCAACCACCCATATCGGGCACATTTTCATGCTTTCATGTACCAAGCACATAATTGTCATTAGACTCAAAATGAATTGAAACAAATTCAAATCATACCTCATTGGTATCCCGTCAATAAGGTACATTTGGAATTATGTTTGCTTCCTATCACAACAAGTCAAACTAGCTCTTTGATCAAATCATCATGAATAAACATATCACATCTGGTTAGCTCAAAACACAACCATCATATATCAAAATCATGAATCACATGTAATCATCATAAAACAGAATCATTGATCACATGTAACAATCATAAATTAGAGTCATAGATCACATGCATAATAAAACTGAAATAAAATACTTAAACTTATCCTTCAATCAATTCTTTGCTTCTTCCTTTTTTCTTTCTGTGCACCCACCGGATCAGTTTCCATACCCAACAAGCACCCAATACTTCTCTTCTCTTCTCTTCAATCACATACACATACACAATGTACATCACAACATATGCATCCACACATGGTGTACAACACCACACAATACATACACCTTCACCTAGTATACATCAAAACACATACACCTACACCCGGTGTACACCACAACACAAACACATACACCTGGTGTACAACACCACATATACACTTACACTCGGTGTACAACACAATACATACACCTACACCTGGTTTACAACACAACACATACATACACCTACACCTGATGTACAATAAAATACATATACGTACATAGAGTACAACACAACGAATACACATGTCAGGATACCACGACTACATAATGCACATTCACATTACCACATGTACATAAGACAACATGTACGACTTGAACAGAATACCACATTTACAACAGTACCATATGAACAACAATGTACACAACACCACCTGTACACAACACCACCCGCACAACGTGTGCACAACACCACATATACACAGCACCACCTACGCAATGTGTACACAACACCACATGTACACAAGTCCACCTCCATAATGTGTACACAGCACCACATTTACCCAACACGACCTGCACAACGTGTACACAACACCACCTACATGACGTGTACGCAACACCACTTGCACAACGTGTACACAGCACCACATGCACGCAACACCGCATGTACCACATGTACATAGTACCACATGCACACAACACTGCATATACAACATGCACACGACACCATATGTACACAGTACTGCATATACAACATGCACTCAGTAGTATATGTACACAGTACCGCATATGAAACATGCACACAACATTATATATACACAGCAACGCATACGCAACATGCACATAACACCATATATGCAACATGCACATAAAACTACAGGTACACAACCTTAGTATTGCACATCCAGATACCACACACTGACTCTACCAAGAAACCTTTCTTCTAGTGTCTTTCCATTATCCTTGCTTATCCTAGTGTGTCGTAGATCACACTTCTTTCATTTCACTGATGTATCCCTCTAGTGTACCTGTCCATAACATAAACATAGACATAGTATAATCACATAATATTAATTTATATCCACATGATACTAACCTCACGAATTTTTCAGAGCTACTCTTCCCACTCGATTCCTCATAAGATTAGGAACCGCTTCATGCCATTCACCTACCTAAGAAATCATTCCTCCACAAGAATGATCCCTGGCAACCTTGTCATACAACAACATACATACATGCATATATACATATAAACGTTAGCATAAAACAATCATGATCCCTGATGACCCTGTCATACAATGACATACATACATAGATATACATGTAGTCATCAGCATAAGCATGATCACAACATAATTACCAGATATCATAAGGTCTGAGTTAAGAGAAATCCATTTATTCGTGCACAATATGCACAAAATTGAGAACAATTCCCAACTTAGCCAAGGTATCTGTTACCTTAAGCCCATTTACTTTACCTTTCTCATGATTGTCCTCCCCCCATTCATTTACCCTAATGGACCCAACCATTTCAACTGGTTGTCATATTATTGCCTTCAGTTTCTCTTTACTCATGCATTGGGCTTCATCCGAGTTCTTACATTACCTGTTGGGTTCCACACAGCTCTTCCCGAGCTCCATTAACTTTCTCTTTTCCCAACCATTTCCCACGACCCTCAAACATAAAAGGAAAGAACAAGAAGCAACAAGAAGAAAGCCATGAAAAACCAATAGCAGTATGACACCACAAACAAAGTGGCCTGGTCATGCACTAGACATAATAAAAGCTACAAATCAGGAGAAAACAAATCACAAAAGACCGAAAGAAAAAAAAAATCAATAGACACCATAACTCAACCCCATGGTTCCCAATTCTTCCAAAGGAAAGCTCAATGCAAGCCTTATCCAAGATTTCACGACAGTCTCTTTTGTCATGCAATTACTGGTATTATACTTCCATAAACACATATTTTTCAGTGCATAAATAAACATAAAATATATCGATTACCTTACCTTGTTGTACCCAGCACAATGACCTGTAACTGAACACGTACATATTTCATCTCTCAAGGAACTCTAATTCCTTGATGAATCCATCATAACTGAAAGCCAGTTTTTATACATGTCAAGTACATGTTCATGAATATAACACATATCTACACAATGTCAGAGAAAATCAAGGTAACGAATACTTCCTGTATGCAAAGCACTCATTTTTTTAGAACTGCGATTTCCAAACGTAGCCAAATGAATTCTTACCCAATTCATTTCTTTAAACCTTTACCTTGTTTCTATTAAGTCTTATTATGTCTTGTCACATCATCCAACTATTAGTTATATAAACAAATCAACTATTACCTTGTCATGCTAATGTCAAGCATGTTTCCCTGCAGTTGTTCACACATGTCAGTCACATGTTCCAAAGATCAAAACATCATGTCTATTAATTTGAAATCTATTTTTGCCAAGACTAACAACCATGTCATAATCTGCAATCAACGCATAATCATAGTCATAATACTAGAACTAGCACTCACTTGTGCTCAAGTTCATATCAACTATATCAACACATATTACGTTAGTACAACCGTCTTAAAACAAGATCATTCCTTCATGCAATCTTATAGACACATACCCATATCATGAAATTAATCAAACATTCAAACAACCTGTAAGTATACCATGTTAGATAAACCAAATAGATGACATAATCAAACTCATACCTCAATGTATCTTAGGGGAGGTTATCACATCTGCACAAGTCAATCTAGATTAGTATGACACAATATAACAAATATATCAACTCATACCTGGATATCATAACCATAACCATCTGCACAGGCCAATTCAAACTAGCACGATACATATCAAATCAATATGTTAGTTGCAATAACCATAATCGTCATGTGTACGATCACAATGGATATAACAACAAGTTAACTGCCATGCATGACTAGTCGACACACGTGCATATGACCAAACTAATTAACTAGCTTCTCCTATGCATGTAACCACAACAAAAATAGAATGACAGGCATGTATATAACCATAATGCATATGAAAACCATTAACAAACATACATGCATGCCCAACATACAAACCTTCATGACGATCTTCTCTTACCCTAAAGTCCAGTGCTACAAACTCGCTCTGATGATCTGCATCTCTTGCCCTTCTCAGCCAACATATCAACATCATACATTATAACATAAAATATGACATCGGATATATACATGACAACCATATCGATGAAAATGCATGCATAACAACATGCATCTATCCAAATGGGTTGAATGGGCTAGCCATAACCATATCCAGTCCAAGAGAACATGAACCCGCTTTGATACCACCCTATAACCACCCCTTCCATATCTGCCCGCTTTCACCAACCTACGAGGGTAAACATGAGTTGAGGGTTGTTATGACATGAATCAACCTCCTAAGTATAGTTAAGGAAGTGGAATCGACAAATTAAAACTTTACTTACCTTCCTTAGGAGCTACAGGACTCCTAGGAGCTAAACAACCACTCTAGGTGCCATAACCCTGAGTTAACTTGCTTTTTCACTGACCTAGGCTGTTATTCGCATGCATAGAAAGGCAATCCAATGACTGTAAGCTTCCAATCGCATGGATAAGCCTACCTCCCAACGACTTCATTCTAATTTACCTAGTTCTGTGCATGCGACCCCAATATGTGAGCCACTTTTTCAAGGCTAGGATCCACATCTCTGCCCAAAACTTGATAGAACTTTCCAAAATGATGAATGACATAAGGAAAAATCCATTAATGCAAAACTTAGACAAGACCTTTACCTAACAAGGCCTAACCATGACATACATTTCGTCAAACACATTGCGAACATGTAATATGTAGGTTATAAATGCATATTTGAACATAGGGGTCTCATACTTATCTGAAAATCATCAAGAAGGTTTGATTCCCTCTCACACTAACTAAAATAACATATATTAGGTGATTCATTCATTAACCATTCATTCATTAATCAAATCATGATGATATCCATAACTAAGTTTTGTCATAAAACCATGCTTATAACCAGCATATAACCAAAACAAGTATAAATACTCACTAAATACAATAGGAAAAGATCTCTTATTAACATATGAAAAAGCCAACCAATTCAAGGACTTCCACATACCACATGATCATTGATTGGGTTGAACCAAATATTTCTTTCACCCAATCACCCCCATGTCATATTCCAAACATGAATGTGGGACTTGCAACAAAACAACCAGGCCTTGCTCAGGATTTACCGCATATCCCACCATTATCGGTCAAGGGATTTCTATTCCCGAAGCAAGCACCTACCTAACTAGGCTTTACCGCAATCTCGTCATTAGCGGTCAAGGGATTCCTAGGCCCAAACAAAGAAGCATAGACTACCAGGATTTTTCGCAATCCTGCCATAACCATTCAAGGGACCACTAGGCCCTAAACAAGCATGGATGCCTCTAGATTTCTTCACCAATACCTTGAGGAATTTTCCCATATCCACCCTCATGTTTTACCACATATCTTGCCATTACCAGTCAAAGGATTTCTAGGTGCTTGGGAATTTTCCTGAGACCACCTCACCCAGTTCCAAAACCATCAGACAATCCAATCTCAACCAAAAAGAGAACTCCATCACACTATGGTTATCCATAAATGGAAAGGAAGGGATGAAACCATTGTCACGCCTGGCAAAACCCATGCTAATGACAGCAATAGAACCAAATACACACATGCATGTCCCAAACTAGCAATGAAATCATACATGCAACTCGATACCTGTAAGAAATCTCGATGTAACCGCTTGTTCCAACTCTTCCTTGCTTGATGATCGCTTCCCTTTTCTTTCTTGTCCTTCCTTTTCCTTCCTTTCTGCAATGCTACAATGCTCCAAGAATTCTCTAAGTGTGTAAGAGTATGAGAGAATAGAGAGGGCTCCAAAAATGAACCGGAAAAATATATCACACTAACAAAAACCATGAATTGATCCTTAGAAGCATTTTTATCATTCAAGCCTCTATTTTCTTCAATTTCTATTATTTTTCCTTCAATTTCCCTCTCATGCAAATTTGTGACTCTTCATCTTCCTTTTCTCCTATTTACCTTTATTTTCATAAATAAAATGTCAATTAATGCCTCTTTGCCTTTTCAATGCCTTTTTCATTTCCTTTGTCAATTTTCTTAGCCATAATAAACCAAATGAACACCCACTAGGATGGTTCGCCCACCATTCAACTTGGAATACGTGTCCCATGAGCTTGGTCTGATTTTTCCTTTAATAATTTTATTACTTGAACTTGTAACCTGAGGCTATTAGACATGTATTTTCGATCAATGTGATTTCTATATGCTATGATGTATACTTGCCTATTATGATGTATACTTTCCATGGAACTCTTGATATATGTGCATATTAGTTCAGAATTGAATATAAAGGTAAGGATGGATACTAAGAGCACTAGGAGGGATATGATTCCACTAGAGGGAGAAAGTAAAAGGGGTTCAAGTGGTTGAATAATAATTATAGGTTGTATAAGTCTCCCAACCTTCATCTTTTCATCACGTGTCCTATTAAAAGCCCCAAATATCAATCACTAAATGTATCTGGTGTTTGGTGTTTAAGTTGACCTTTAATAATTTTTAGAGCATGGGGGTTGAGTACAAGTGATGAGTATTCTATAAGACTAATCTACATAGAGATACAAACCATATCAAAATTTAAACTATCTATTTTTCCATGCTCTCTCTTCATGGAAAATTGTAATTGACCAATATATTATCTCATTTGATTATATTCATCACTTCAACCATGAACATTCATGTATTTCTATGTCACACTCATGAGTTCTCATTTTGAACACTGTAATTCAAAACCAATAAAAAAGATGATGAAGGGGAGTTGAGGAAGAGAAGAGTATGGTGGGGGGGGGGGGGTGGGACGAAGAGAAATAAAAGTGTAAATGGTCCTATAGGTTGGATTGAAAGGAATTCATTCCCATTCCTCATATATTTTTGCATATTTAGTGCTCAAGAGCCAAGAAAAAAATCTATTTGATTTTCCTAAAAGTGGGCAGAATGTTAGACACCTTTTTCACACACTAGAGAGCATTAGAGGAATAATATATGTGAATGTATCTTCCTTGTGTTACATGGGTGATTGAAGGGAGTGATATGGTTAGGTTATTAGGATGGTTACCTAAGGTGTTTTGGAGTGATTTCTATGGCTTAACCTAAGAGAAATTGGGTTGGGTGAGTGACTCTGAAATTCATAACCTTGTTCTCCTCCCTAATTGACTTATTCATGTTTGGTTACATAATTAAAAGAATAGATATTGAACTCCATAGATAACTTTAAATTTCCAGTCAAGAATCACACAATCTTATAAGATGATGTACAATGTATACACAAAATTATAGAAGTTCAATCTATTCAAGATATTAGTGATGTTGCAGTAAAATAAATGATAATATATGGACAATGCGTTCTACTTTATTTCAAGTAGCCTAAAATAATATTTTTAGCCTCCATTCCTTCTTGTAATTTTCCAAAATCAGATAGGAGTGAGATCAAATCCTAATGAAATGAGAAGGATCTATGGAATCAATAATTAATATCAAAATAAATAAATAAATACAACACAGCCATCATACTTATAGAGATTGACAAGGCCCGTTCCAAAGCGCTAATCATTTCAATTAAGAGAAAAAAATCATAAAAAATCATTAAATTGAAAGTATAATTGTAAATGGGATTACTTGACAATACAAAACCAATAAAAGTATATAATATATTCTACAATAATATAGATAAAGTAACAAACAAAAATAAAAATGGAAATAATAAATTGAGGATTCATATGGCCTCCCCTTTGAATGGGCCCTACCTAAGGGATATTTCGGAATCTTGTAGATAACATAATGAACATAACCATATTAAGATATTTATTCCTTTATTCACACGTGTTTCATATCAAGATAAGATAAAACTCTAGTCTCTTAAAAAAATAAAAATGAAAATGAAAATTTTGGCCTCTTTATCTCTCCTTATATCTATATCTATATATATATATATATATATATATATATATATATATATATATATATATATATATATATTGATTTAGTGTGTGTGTAGAAAGGGTACTACAAAACTATAACTATATAAATCAACTAAATCCTAATTTGCTTAGATATTGTCTACCTAATGTCCTTTTACCAAACACAATGGAGTTTTAGAAGATTATCCTCCCTTTAATTAATTCTAATTTTGAAACACAATGAGGTTTGGAGGGATCAAGCTACTTCAAGAGTTAACTATTATATTTTAGTATTGGTAGTTTGGTGTTCACCTTTGAATGAGAAGTACAAGAACCCCTGAATTTATCTTCCCTTATCTCTTGATTGAGATGTGCTTGATATTAAAAATGAGCAATTATGTAAGGGGAAATTCCCCTCATATTGTATCATCATAGAATTAATTCCAAAGTCCTCAACCATTGCTACATTGAACTCTCTACTTTCCAATTGACAATATTCCATATGATATAAATCACAAAATCAGCATGAGAATACTTGACACATCATATATGAATTATATCTTCTTGAAATTAAGGCAAGAAAACATTCAAATAATCATATGTCAATGTCATTTAGTTTGACCATTAAAATAAGAGTTATTAGTGTTGGGTATATGTTATATTATTTGCATGATTGGACCCTTGTACAACCCATGTATTACACACTAATTTGGGAGAAAGGGAGGGTCACGGGGGCTTGTCATTCCCCTCCATTAAGGATATGAAGGTGGATATCCTGAAAAAATGGATGGTTTTTTCATCCATTTTAGGTGGTTTTCGATGCATGGTTTTCACTTTTGGAACTTTTTGACACATGTTTCTTCAACCTATGGTTTTCAATTTGATTAAGTAATTAAGTTTGTAATATAATTTGGGTCAAAAAATTATGGTTTTATATGTTATGATATCATATATCTTGTATTATAAAAGATGAAGTTATTTGGTGAAAGTTAGATGTGCGGCTCTGAGGTGTAAAGCATAGGAATTATCTCCTTAATTGATGTTTATTTCATTGACTAAAAGTTACATATATACAAAAGGAAGTGACTATTTTCTTTGAATTCCATGAGGACCTCTTGGTCTTTCTCGAAATTGTTCATTTCATTTTCCTTTGTATTATGTATAATAACAATACAATAATAGCTTTGAAGGATTGTGTCTAATATTTCCCCTTTTGAGCTAAAGGGTTGTTTGTTAGTCCAAACATCATTCTAAATAATTTAGGAGGATCTTCATAACCTCAAAAATTGATGCTCCCAATTTTTTCTAAAAAGGTATCCATATTGAAGAGCTTAGCGAGAGCTTTCCAATCATTCTTAAACGAGTTCAAACATATTTTGTATGAGGAAGTTATGGAATTTTGAAGTTTTGGAGAAACTGACAAAAAGGTTAGCAAGGGTGTCATGTGGAAATATCATAGGAGGATATGTGGTTATATGAGAAATACAGAGCTAACGTGGTAGGTCATGTGGTATTGTTGACTTTGCATATGGGTTGGTGCGGTAGGGTGACTCAATAGTGGCATGACAGGTGATGTGGTATTGTTGGCTATGCAGATGAGTTAATGTGGCAAGGTGACTAAGCAGCAACATGGAATTTATGTGGGAGTTGATGAAATGATGATGTGGCAGGCTTATTGGAAGGGCGACTATGCATGACATGGGCCAATCAGAAGCCACCACATGGAAACCTATGATTGGCCAAGTTTGGCTAGGTCATATCCAACCAAATGTTATATTTGGCTGGACAACCATCAGGCGGGTGGTTTCAACCCCCAAACTCATAAAAAATAAACTTATGGATTACCATTAGGCCAATATCAATTTACTTGAAATAGATTTGAATAAACTCTATTTAAAAAGTATTGTTCCAACCAATGGATACAATTAGCGGTGACAAGGATCAACACGCAACATACATGCTGACAGTTCAACGAATTCAAGTGTACCAACAAAATGATCATATACAACAAGTAGGTATTCTATTATTTGTGTGGACAATATGAAAAAGGGATGAATATCCCAATGGTGCATGGGACTTGATTCTAAGACCTTTCCTATGTAACACTATGGCTTTTTCCAATGGGAAAAAAAAGTGGTCGATGGTTTGGAAATGAGACACAAACTCTATTTTGTGCAGAGTCCATAGTCCCATGCCTAAGCAAAGGGATGGTCAGGTCTGAACCTACAACTAATTTATTAACAACCAAATTATTTCTCCAATATTCCTGAAGTTGAAGGAAAAGTAACTAGGTTCGATTTTCATTATGACTTGTAACGATAATATTATAAAGAAAATTGCTATTCCTTGCATCATGGGTTTCATGAGCAAGATGTGTTTACCATAGGTCAAAGACTTCTTCTTGGTGTCTTTAAGATTTTTATGTTTCATCATAAATATTATGAAGGTCAAAGGTCAAAGTGATCCAAAATGGATCCAGTTTTGCCTCCATATCAAAGTCTTCAAATGTAGATGAAAGTAATATCAAGTCGAAGTGCTCATAGATACGATTTCAATGGTGTGAATGACACGTAAATCCGAGTCCGGATGAAGAAGTTAAAGCCAGTCAAAGTTTATGGAAAATTAGGGCAAAAAGTCAAAGGTCAATAGTCAACGATCAACAAGGTGATGTCAGAAGGTCACATGTCATCCCGGCAATACACCACTTGTTTTGGATGACATCAGCAGAGGAGATGACATGTCGCGATGTGATTAGTTGAAATGGGCCAATCCGGTGCTCACATGTGGCAACCCAAATTTTTCCCAATCTGGCCTTATTTCCAAAATTTTGGGGATCAAGGAGGATCAAACCCCTGAACTCCCAGAATGGCTAAGTTTTCACTAGAGAACCACACTAGACGGGCTACGCTGGGACTTGTTAAGATTCATGATGAAATTATATTTATGGTGAGCGGGATTGAGTTGCCGGAAAAAGGCTGGACGGTCGGGGTCAACCCCACGACCGTCCGACCTTTGGAGATATTAAGTTATATATAGTCCCAAAACCTTATCAAAATCACCACGAATATATCATATATCACCACCAAATGAATCATATACAATGTAATACATATCCAACGACAGAACGGTCGGGCGGGGGTTTCAAACCTCTAACCCACCAAAACCATATATACCAAGGACTTCAACGCAATATGATAACCAATATGCCAAGGACGGGACTTGGTAAACCAAGCGCCCAAAAATTTATTTGGAGGTGCCGAACAACCAAACCACCAGCGCATGGACCGAGGTAGTTTTGTGCAGGCAGAGGCGGTTTTGGTGTAGACAGAGGCGGTTTTGCAGAAGGCAGAGGTGGTTTTTCTCATTCCAGGGGGTCTGGAGGTCACAGTGGAAAAATATTGGCAAGTTTATACTCGTTTGACTCGAAATTTCGGCCTAAACGCAATGGTGAGGTCCATTTTCTCATTTGAGTCTCTGGTTTTGAGCTCGTACTTGTAAAAGCATTTTGAAGACAAAAGAAAGCGGTCAACACTAGAAGCTAAAGGACCAAGAGACGTAGTCAGGAATTCTGGTGAACTCCTTGTTTAAATTTTGTTGTGTCGATGTGTTTGAATGCGTTTTCAATTTGCTTATGTGTTTATGTTATTTGCAATATTTTTGATCCATTGCACTAAGTAACATAAGAAACTTCACATAAAGTCTATAATACCTTTTTCATTAACGGATCACAAAGGATATTCTCTAAGATAAGTATCTCTATCATCTTGCAAATTTGCTCTACGAACTATAGTAAGTCTCCTTGATATGTCAACTTAGATTCAAAGACTCTCTTGTCGGCTTGATGTATCATTGTTGACCTATATATATATATATATATATAGGGGTAACATAGAGTCATTGTATATAGATCTTTGGAATAAGATATATATTACAATTATCAAAAAAGGGAACGAATACACAGTGATATTTCTTGATAAGTTAAATTTGGATATCTCTTGAGAAGATTGATATATCTCTCGAGGTCTATAAGTGAATCTCAGGTATATCTCGGAAAGATTGTCTCAACATATCTCTCAAAGTCTTCAGATCTCATATTACAGTCATCGAATATACAATGGACATATCTCGAAGGATAGAGTCTCAACATATATCTCAGAAGCTCGAACATATCTCGAAGGACAGAGTCTTGGCATATATCTCAGAAGCTCAGACATATCTCGAAGGCAGAGTCTCGATGTTTATCTCAGAGTCTTGGTATTTATCTCAAGGTCTCGGTATATCTATATGTGAAGCTTAGTATGATTTCCGAAATCCTGTAAGGATATCTCGAAGCCTCTCAATCATGCTCGGATATATAAGCCTGAAAGATATCCTCGGGACATCCTTTAGAAGTACGATATATCACTCACTATAATGTATATACTTTAGTACTTATAAAAGGACTACACATATGCAACCACAACAAGAAGTGCTCAACATAATATTATCTAGTGTCATAACATATCTCTAATGTAATCAACAAGGAATCAAAGGACTATGGCGAGTCAATAAGAGAAGGAATTGAAGATAGTGATCGAACATTGAAGACATAAGGAGAAGGAGAAAATTGAATTCAAGACATTGAATCAAAGACCAACAAGTGCAGAGAATAGTGACACTTACCTTGGAGGTAACCTTGTGTTTATTTTTTCAAGGGTCTTGGTACTCATCTAAATATCTATAAGAAGAGATTCAAGGGTTTTACTCTCAAGAGGAGAGGTTTTTCCTTGGCTTAGAGCCAACATCTTGTGTACTTGTTTTTATTGTTGATCATCCATGTTGGTAATTGTTTGAAGAATTGAAGAACACACCAATAACACAAAGCTAATTGAAGAAGACAACACAAACTGTTATCAACAAGTGTGGGAATAATCACTAAATCATGAATTTCCCTAGATTATTCAACACTTGAGAGGTCAAAGATTGGAGTAGGTGCACAAAATATGTCTTATGCAGGGATTAAAGGCCCGAAATATAATAGCAACTAGTGGATTGAACTTGTGACCACTCGATTATTAACCAAGCCTTTTGACACTAAACCATAGAGTTGGTGTGTGTAAGGAAAACTGAGAAAATGTTATTTTCTGTTAAGCCTTAGTCTATTTATTAAATAAAATAATGGATTTCATCCTTGTTTTGGGAATTCTAAAGGGAATAAAGTGGATTTAAAGTTACCACTACCTCCAAAGAAGAGTTGTAGGAAAGTTGAATGTTGTTTTAGGAGATCAAGTGGATGTATATAAATTTTTTCATCTTAATAAAAGTGGTCACTCGATGGAAGTAGGACCCAGGGAGATAGCCCTAACATTGGGTGAAATTTGTTATCAATTCTCTCTCTCTCTCTATTGTTATTTATTAATTTTTAGACTTCCATTTGCTCATTAATATTCTTAATTGAGTTAATTAAATTTATAAACAATGCTGAGGGTTAGCTCAACTGGTTGAGTTACCGTGGTTAAAACACCTCACAATTGAGAGATCATAGGTTCATTTTCCTCGACGCTCTTGGGTTTAGGCTTGGTTAATGAGCCAGTGGGTATTGATCCCTTTAGGTGGCTCCGTCTGGAACAATATTTCTATGGATTGAGTGGTCACCAATTTTTAGAGTCCATGAACTTGTTGTGGCCAGCAACAACCCCCCTTTTTATTTAGTATTAGTAATAACACTAAATAAATGGGGACCCTTCTAAAATAAAAAAAATAGCACTTAGAATTCCCTTTTAATAAAACACACTATCATAAACTTAGGAAAAACATCCGCAAATGCAAAGTCTTAAGTATTATGAAAAGTCTCAAATAAAATCATTCTCTTAATGATGAACATCGCATTGCAAAAAGGTAATGGAGGGCATCATATATAAAGAAACTATTGGAATTGAAAAACGCGATGATGCGAGATCGCAAGCCACATAGATTCATCGCATATCACAAATCCCATCTAAGATAAAATGTCCTGATATTGCGAAATGTGATAAAGCATCTTGCAAATTGCATCTCATAGTTGCATAATGAAGCAAATGATTGTTAACAATGAAGGATTAACGATATTGCAATCTGAGATATTGCGAAGAAAATCGCAAAATCGCTTTATCGCAGACCAAAAGGGCTCACAGTTCGATGAAATATTTCTCGTCATCCGATACTAGGCTATGGGCATTAATGTCAACTTAGTGGTTTGTTGATGGTTATTTATGAGAAATGATTTAGATCTGATCAAAAGGGTTATTTCACGCAAGGTGATATATTTGATGTGATTTTAAAATTAAAAGCTTTCCTGTCACCTTATTATTTACCATCATTTGTTATCTTTCTTATTGTCTCTTAGTTCTCTACTTGTGAACTTACAGGAACGGTACGCAAAACGATACACAAAGCAGTGTGCAAAACGTGATGGGGAAGAAAGGAAAAGCTCCGGTATCTGAAAAATCAGAGATGACTCCATTATTCATGGACACCACTTGTACCAGAGAAGCAGGGATATCTACTTGGGAAGGCATGTATAGACTGTTGGAGGAAGAAAACCCAAGAGTCATGGAGGTTACAGCTACAGCAGATGGACGCGGGTCATCCCAAGCATCACTTACAGAGCTTGCATGCTCATTCTTGCACCGTATCGTAGTAAGACCAAAAATACTTCCCTATATAGATATGGTCAAATGGTTGATAGATCATGCTGAGATAACGGATAGGCAATTCAAGACGTGGAACCAGGAAATTATAGGGTCATTTACCCCACAGAATTTAAGATGCATGTATCATTTGCCAGAGCCGCAGGCTAGCTATAACAAATAGTTCATGGAGAAATTCGCCAAGGAGAACGAAGATTTGGCAGAATGCACCAAAAGCTGGTCAGTGAAGGAAGAGTCGTTAAAGAAGGACAAAAATGGTATGTACAACACTAGTTCCCTCTCTTCTCTGTATTGTTTCGTTGCTGCAATGTTATGTAGGCTATTCGGAAAACTTGATATCAATAAGTTTTCATCCGAGTGGCTACCCCTACTAGATGCGGCCACCAACGCCACGATAATGGATTGGGCCCAAATATTGTCTCATAACTTAGCATCTGTTATCTGGAATTATCAGACTAAAAGGAGTTTTTCTCAGAGGTTTTATCCTCCCTTCTTTCTAGCTGCCTATGTCATGGATGCTATCTGTTTTGTTTCTAAATTTCCTCTCATGGGTTGGAAATGGACGGTACAGAATCCCTTACCCATTCAAGTCTACCATAAGGAACTGTGGGATTCTAAGTTCACCCCATATTTTTATAAAATCTGCCATGGAGTTATGCTACCCATTCACAAGATGTTGTATAATACAGATGCCCCAAGATTTTCTCCTGAAGCCGAAATTGATATTCTCCCTGTGGGAAGATGGTTCAGAGAAGAATTTTTCACTTATATCAGAGTATTCGGAAGCATTGCCTCTCCTCATATACTTCCCTTGTATGTTCCTGACAAATTGATGGCCCGAGAAATAGCCTACCAAACCTGTGGGGTTGGGGGAATGAGTAGAGAACTTAAGGACAAGAAAAAGGAAATCTGGCCGCAATTCCCTGTGGTCTATGGAGCTTTTGCATTGTTTGATCTAGGTCATGCTTTCAAGGAAGTAGACAACATGTTGAGTCTACGATTTCCTAAGTTCCCAGGGAGACAGTTTGATCCCTTTGATGTGATAAAGAATTTTACCATTACAGTTAAAATAAAGATGTTCACCAAGGAATATGATCTCTTCGACAGTGTTTTCCAATAGAAGAGCACACTCAGAGACATCTTACACATGGCCCAAATCAAGTTTGGCCCAGCAGAACTCCAAGAGTTTAAACTCTACATAGAACAAAGATTGGAAAATGTCCCATTGGACAAATTGCATGTAGAACCAATGAGGGAACCCACTCCCAACATTAGCATGAGTGGAAGCTTGGGGCAAGACAAGTCTAAATCTAAGTCTGAAAGAGAATCACCAAAAAGGTTTGACGGTCAGAGAGCGATCACAACAAGAGTGAAGGATCAGTCAGGGATATTGCCCAATCCAAGGAGAATCCTGAGCAACAAGTGTTGTTGCCAAAATAGGTGGAAATTCCCGATCCCCTCATCCAGCCAACAAGGCCATTAAGAACAGAGCTGGAGAAAGAATGGGAAAACTTTAATGAATTGATCAGCACGGAGGAGAAAAACGTAGAGACACCAAAGAATCTAGCACAGAAAACCATAGAAATGGTGATTGAAACAATCGTCAATGCTCCAGAAACTGAGCACATTCCCATAGCTCCATCATCTGAAATTATACTAAAGATAGAGGAAATTCCTCCTTTGGATGTGTCTTACAGTCCGCAGCACAAAGCTATGGTTAGAAGATAGAGAAAGAAGCGAAAACTAGACAACATGCTCTCACCTGAAGCAAAACCGCTGGATGTCCTTTGGAAAGACCCTACCACTGATCTGATAGAGAACCTAATTAGATTATCTTATGCTTATTCTACTATTGACAAAGCATCTAAAGTTCAGCTATTGCTCAAAGATAAAGAGGATAAAATCCTATTTTTGCAGCAACAATTACAACAAGTTAGTGTCAGCCGGGAAGCAGAAGAAAAATTGGTAAAATTACAACAGGACTTTCAGCAAATGCAGCTGGGTTATCAAAGTATTTTGGCCGAAAAAGAACAACATTTACAGGCCACGTTAGAAATTCACAAATATGACCCTAAAGTCTCAAAATTTGTCATAGAATCTCTTGCCCTGAATGATCAACTCTTGCAACAATAGGAAACGCTTTGCCAAAGAATATCACAATGGAACTCTCACTACGAAATGAGTGACAATATCCCAAGTCAAGTTGTAGATTTATGACTTGATTATGATTTAATTTATAAGAAAGTTTTTGACTATTTGAATTGGCAGGAACCAGAGGAAGGCAAGAAAGCAGGGTTGCCCAAGATCAATGAATCCCACAAAGAAATGTTGTTTAATAAATGGGATGCACAGATCAAAAAAGCTGAATGAGCAACAGAAGAAGCAGCAACAGCAGCAAGCAATATCATTGACTGTGTCAATGAAAATATGCATAGAGCCAACCTAATATCGAAAATCGCTCCAGGATTTCTCCCAAAAACGCAGCAACTACAAACGAGTTGGAGATAGAAAGCTGAAGAAAAGGCAGAGTCAATAAAAAATTTAACTAAGTTAAATTGGGACACTTACTGGCAATATTTTGTGAAACCACACAGTCAGTGTATGACTCTGAAGTGCCTTACAAATTCTGTCGAGAAGATAGCACCAGTGCTTGCTGATTTCATTTTCATAGGACAATTAAATTGGAGGTCGGCCAACCGACACTCCTGAAGCCGATGCTGGATACTTACAACTTAAGAGAACAGATGCATAGTTGATATTTAGATACAGTTTTAGTTTAATTTCATTTTATTTTTGCTTTAAATAAGGATGGTCATTTAAACCTCGTCCTATATTTTTGTAATAACTATTTTTAATCTTTAGTCAGTAGTATTTAAACCCCTCTCATGTATTTAGAGAAGGGTCCATAAATTTATCAAAAAACAGTTCTTTAGAACATGCACTTTTTCCCCCCTAAGGAGGTTTTGATAAGTGAATGGAACGAGATTTATTTATATCGGTGTTTAATGTCTACTACTGAAATGCACTTCTGTACTCTTAGTAGATATTGAACTATGAGAAGATATATCTATATTGTTGAAGCTCATGAGTAGGACTTATTATCAATGATACTTTTATCTCTTAATGATTTTTGCTTATGCGTCAAGTGATATGTTATTTTCAGTGGTTTATATATGAAGGCATGAATGTTTAGTTATCATCTTTTCACTTTTGTATGGTGGTAACTATTCTTTTTATGTTGAGTGTATGAATAACTTATTATGCGATATGCTTATCATAATTGTTTCGACTAATTTGTTATACAAAACAATTTACTTTTAATGGATTCTTTTCTCATAGCAATTGAATAATCTTTATTACCGATTGCTGTTGGAAACTATTTTAGATTGCATAAGTGAAGAGTTAATCCCAGGATAGTTTTTTAGAATTAGATGTTTCCGTTCATTAGAATAAAATTGCATGTGTTAGATTAGATTTAGATTAAAAGCATTCTCTTTAGAAACTTTTAGGAAGGAAAACATCATCCCTTAGCATCATCACAAACAAATTGGGAAACTAGTCCCATTACCCCCAGTCGAAGCCACTATCCCAAATGGAAAAGGAGCTTCTTTCAAGGTCTGGACCGGGTGGTTATCCCCCTTGTTGTAGACCCAATTTTCGAGGCTTCAACATATTTGGCGCTAGAAGGAGGGCCCGAACTGTGAATGGCTAGTAAATCTAAATCTAAAACCCATTCTGAGAGTAAATCGCCCTCAACATCTCCCCCGACTTCTCCATCGCATTCTAAGTCTTTAAATCTTAACCGAGACGTTGAGAAAACAACAACCGCTTCTGCAAACCCAAACATTTCAGATAAATCTACTATCAAACCCCCTAAAGTTCAGTCTTTGATCCATAAACTTCAAGGATTTTCCATATCATCGCAGAAATTTGAATTATATCAAGGTAGTGTGACTTCACAGTATATTCCTTCTCATCCTCTTACTAGATTAGAGAGTGAAAAGCTTGGTATTGAACCAACCGAATTACCTCTGCCTAAAAGGAAAAGAGCAAAGAAGACACCTCAAGGGTCTGATAGTGAGACTCTTTCATCATCATCATTCATTTCGTCTTCTCCATTGCAAAGTAAACCATCCACTCCTCCACTTCATATTGTTGTTCAACAGAGTACCAGAACTTCGACATCTTCATCCCCACCACAAGGAACTTCATCTGTGCTTTCCTATGTTAGTAGTTCAATAATGGCTCAAAACCCATGGAACAATCCAGGGGCAATCTCAATACCTACGCCCTTGAGTCAATTACCAGCCCATCCTGAGAAATGGATGCCCAAGTTTAATCCTAAAATAGGCATGCTAGCAGAAGAACACATAAATAACTTTATGTTATCAATAAATTTAAATGGAGTCACAAATGAAGACGTTGTTGTTAGACTTTTTCCATATACTTTGAAAGGAGCAGTTGGGTCTTGGTATTTTTCATTACCATCAGGATCCATTACTACTTGGGACATTTTCCGAGAGCAATTCTTGACAAAGTTCGGAGATGATAGGTCTACGACAACTTTGATCAATGATCTATCAAATCTTAAGACTGAATCAAGAGAACCTATCAAAGATTTCAATTTGTGTTTCAACAAACTCTTGAATAAAATCCCAACCACTTCCAAGCCTAGCGAAGAAGTTCGAAGTGAATGGTACATATCTACTCTACCATCGAATATAGAAATCTTTGTTGATAGGGCCGCCAATCCAACATTGGCTGAAAACATGAAGGAAGCGATAGCAGTAGAAAAGTGTATCTTAGCTTTAGAAAAGAAAAACGCTATTGATGAAAGAAAATCTAAGAAGGTTTCCTTTAGATATGATCCTAAGAAAAAGCAGTTAAAGGACCCATTTGATTTGGAAGGATTACAAAAAGTTTTAAAAACCATGTCTAACGAAATGGTTGACATTAAAAGACAAGTAGCAAAGACTTCTTCTAAGAAACCCTACAAGCCTTTTAGAAAAAACCCTTCAACTGATCCACATCCTCCCAATGCTATAACAAATGCAGAATCTGAAGGCGAAGAAGAAGAAGTTTCCAATGAAGAACCTATTGATGAAGATGAGGTTGTAGAACTACAGGGAATGTGGGACTTCATTCTTCCAGACAAAAAGGATCAAGAGGCATCACCAATTAGTACCAGAAGTAGAAATCAACTTGATCCTCCATAGCCCAGTTCTAAACAAAAGAACGCAAGCTCGGTTTCCGAGGATAAAGTCACAGGTAAGAAATCATCACCAAAAGTGACTCAAGCAAACCCACTCCAATATGAGTCATTAACTCCATCTAAAACATTGATCGTTTCCGATGAGATGGAGTATAATATTGTTGAAGACATGAAGAAGACTAGGGCCAACATTAGTTTTCATGAACTGAGTAAATTAAAGCATCAACAAAAACTACTTTTGAAAGAGTTGCATGCAGTACCCACTGCACCTCTTCCTGTCACTGTAATCTCGCAAGCTTCTCATGAAATGGGAATACATCCAACTAGTATGGAAAATAAAGTTGACCCAAATGATATTGCTTTAATTGGAGGTAGATCAAAATGCCATACTCCTCCATTCTTCCTTACTTTCGAAATTTTCAATAAAAATTTGCATAATTGTTTGGTAGATTCAGGTGCTTCATCTAATATTTTGCCCAAAACAATTTTGCGAAGTTAAACGTCCAACCTTAGAAATCCGCAGTACGCATAGTTCAGTTGGACTGGTCGCAAGTTGAAGTAATTGGTGAACTAAATCAAGTGACCATAAGGCTCTCATCGAATCCAAAGGTATGTCAAGTCATTGATATTTTAGTTGTAGACATTCTTGAATTTTATGGTTTAATTCTTAGCAGGGATTGGTCTGAAAATCTTCATGAATACTTTGCAACCAACTGGTCACATATGTGGCTCCCTTACAATGGTAAACCAAATTAGATAAATGTTGAGCGAGAAAGACACCAAAAATACATAGTGACGGAACTAGAAGGAGAAAATAAACCTATAGCATACAGCAACAATATAATTGGGAACTATTCTATTAACTCTTTCTTAGGAAATTTTAATGCTCATACTTCACCTTATTTAGAACATTTTGTTTTGTCTCAAGTAGAAAACTTTTCTCAAACAGACAGTTCTAAATGCGTTAATTTTGTAGATAGTCCTGTAAATAACTCTTTGTTTTGGAAATTATTTTTTGACGGTTCTAAGTCTAATGATGGAGCAAGAGCAGGATGTGTATTAATTAGTCTAGAAGGGAATAAAACCATGCTAACTTATAGACTCGAGTTCGATTGCACAAACAACACTGCAGAATACGAAGCTTTAGTGCAAGGGTTGTACAAAGCAATCGGACTAGACATCAAGTATCTACAAGTCTTTGGAGATTCTGAGATTGTTATTAAACAGGTACGAAATACTATACATTGTCAATCAGGTCATTTAAAGCATTATCAATCTTTAGTACAAGATCTGACTGCACATTTTATAGCATTCAATATTTCATCCATCCCCAGACTCCAAAATGTTAGTGCTGACCTATTGGCTAATGTAGCTTCCAAGCTCATTCCCTCATAAGACTATAGCCCAAACAGATTCTCAATCGAATTGATCTTTAGGCCCTCCATCCCTGATAATGTTACCAACTGGAGAATTTTTAACGATGACCTTGATATTGTAAGTTTCCTGACTTCAAAAGGATCTTACAGTAATCAGATAATTAACGAGGACCAACATGACAAGAAGTTACAACAACAGAGCACCAATAATGCCATACCAAAATTTGTAGTCAAGTTATAAGACTTATACGATTTAAAAGACAGATTCAAAAGGTCTACCAATTCAAAACTTCAGAGTTCAACTCTTAATTATGAATTAGTAAATCTAGGAATGGATACTAAACCGTAGAATATCAACTTAGGTCTTGGTCTAGCCCCAGAAGAAAAATTAGCCTTTGTTCGACTCCTGAAGCAGTATAAAAATGTCTTTGCCTGGAATTACGATGACCTTAAGACTTACGACACTTCAATCATTCAGCATACTATCCTGATGATCACTGATGAAAGACCAGTCTAGCAAAAGTTGAGGAAGATCCATCCTAATCAGGAAATTGACATTAAGTCTGAGCTCAATAAATTGTTGAAAGCCAAAATTATTTTTCTTGTTCGACATTCTAGATGGGTTTCCAATCTGGTTCTAGTCAGAAAGAAAAATGGAGACATTCGAATTTGTATTGACTTTCAAAATCTTAATAAAGCCTGCCAAAAGGATAATTTTCCTCTACCTCCTATGGAACAAATATTACAAGCAATTGCGGGATCAGAATTGATGTCCTTTTTATATGGTTTCTCCGGCTATAACCAAGTCTTAGTCCATCCGGATGATCAGCTAAAAACCACATTCAGAACCAAATGGGGTACATATGCATATCAAAAGATGCCTTTTGGGCTGATTAACGCTGGCACCACATTTCAAAGGGCCATGGATATTACATTTAAGGGATTAGTAAACAAATCAATGGTGATTTACTTAGATGACATAACAGTATATTCTAAAAAACATAGTAATCACCTTAAAGATTTAAAGTAGATCTTTCAACGTTGTCAAAGGTATGAGATTTCACTTAATCCAAAAAGTTCCTTTTTTTCATTAAGTGAAGGAAAACTTCTTGGATTTATAGTGTCTAAGTCTGGAATCCATATTGATCCAGATAGGATTAAGGAGATTTCTGAAATATCCTTACCACATAATAAGAAAGCAATGCAATCCTTCCTTGGTCAAATTAATTTTTTTAAAAGATTTGTCCTAAACTCCTCAAGAATTTTGTCACCATTACAAGCAATGATCAAGAAAAATTTACTCTTTAAATGGGGTCGGGAAAAATATGAAGCGTTCAATCTGATTAAGCAAGCGATTGTTAATGCCCCATCCCTAGCGACTCCAAATTTTTCTGATCCTTTCATTTTGTATACATTTGCCTCTGAGAAGTCATATGATGCAATACTCATGCAAGCCAATCAAGACAAAGCAAAAGCACCAATTGCCTTCTTTAGTTAAAATTTGCCAGGGGCTGAATTAAATTATTCTGATGTTGAGAAACAAGCTTATGTCGTTTTCAAAGCAATAAAATAGTTTAGACCCTTTCTTCTTAAGATCCATACAAAGATAATAGTGCCATTTCCAGCAGTAAGAAATCTCTTGGTACAGAAAGACGTGGGTGAAAAGAGAGAAAATTGGGTCACTACCCTACAAGAATACGATGCTGAGATCAAGCCAACAAATATTGTAAAAGGTCAAGGCTTTTGCAGAATGTTGGCTGGAGCATCGCTTATATCAGAAATACCATCTCCTAATCAAGAGGTACAAATGTATGAGGTAAGCCTAAATGATATTGAATCGAGATATGTTGATATCATGTTTTATTTAAAAAATGGATATGCTCCTTCAAATCTGAATCATACAAAGAAAAGAGCCCTAAGATTGAAAGCTAAGCAATATCAACTTGTAAACGATGTACTTTTTAGGATGAATTATGATTATGTTCTTCTTCGATGTCTTGAGAAATCTGAAGCTGAAAAAGTGTTGCAGGAACTCCATGATGGACCAACAGGTGGACATTACGCAGGAGATGCAACAACACACAAAATTTTGCGCATAGGATACTATTGGCCTACTTTATTTAAAGATGCACATAGCTATGTAAGGAAATGTCAAGTTTGTCAAATTGTTGCTGGAAGACAGAAGAAACCATCATTGCCATTGCAACCAGTTAATATTGACCAACCATTTGAGCAATGGGGATTGGATATAATAGGTGAGATCATTCCTCACTCTTCTAAACAACATAGGTACATCCTTATAGCTACAGATTATTTTACTAAATGGGTAGAAGTAGTTCCTCTCAAGATAGCTAATGCTAAACATATCATCGATTTCATAGATCAGTTCATAATTACCAGGTTTGGCTTACCTTCTGCTTTAATGTTTGATAATGCATCATATTTTTCTGGCAATGCTATGACTGAATTTGCACTTAAAAGAGGTTTTAAACTTAAGTATTCTGCCAATTATTACCCACAAGGGAACGGGTTGGTTGAATCAACAAATAAAAACCTAATCAGAATCATTAAGCGAACTATTGATCAGAATCATAGAAATTGGCACAAATCTTTGATGTATGCTCTTTGGGTAGATTGAATAACTCAAAAGGGTTCCATTGGCACTTCTCCCTTTAATTTAGTTTATGGGAAAGAAGTAGTTCTCCTAACTCATCTAGCAATTCCTTCTTTAGCCTTAGTTCAATTTATTGAAGAAACACCTTCTTCATCTTTGCAACTAAAACAATTGCAGATCCTTAAGCTAGAAGAGCAACGAGAACAGGCCAAAATTACCCATGCACATCATCAAGCATTAGTAAAGGCTTCTTTCGATTCAAACATGGTATCTAAGAAGGATTTTCAAATTGGAGATTTAGTATTAAAATGGTATAAGGCTCACGAAGAAAAAGGCAAACATTCTAAATTCCAATGGATGTGGCTTGGGCCATTCCAAATTGTTGAAATCATAGGTCCATCGACTTTAATGTTGCAAGATTTAGTAGGGAAAAGAGAATCTTTACATGTTAATGGGAAGATCCTTAAAAAATACTTTCCATAGAAGATGACCTCTTCTATTTTTGTAGATTATTATTTATAGCTTTATTTTGATAATAAAACAGGTTGTAAATGGTTACTTTTGGATTTCATGAAAAAGATTAGTGTCACTTGTAAATTTTGTTTTTTTCGCTTGTATAAATGGAACTGATTTGGAGAATTAATCATTATTATTGAAAAATATAGTCAAATGCTACAAGCCTGAAAATTTTACTAGTTTCAACCTTACAAATTTTGATTAAAAAACAACCTTTAGTGGGAATTTGTTTTATATCGGTCATAAAAAGCATCAATAACAAAATGAAGGTTCTCTGTAGAAACGTTGTCTTCAAAATCACTATAATTGTCGTCCAGAGCTATTCTTAAGGAACCAACGACTTCCTCCCCACTTAGGGAATTACAAGTTTCAAATAGTAATCCACCTATGCACTATAAACTTAAAGAATAAGAGGTATCATCAAGAGCTGACTTATCATGATCATAAAGATTATAACTAGCTGGCATTGCCAAGATGCGTACCAAAACAGGGCAATGACTCAAGATTGTTGCAATCAAAAGACAAGGGGTCTCATCACGAGCCAGCTTGTTTAGTAAAGTTATAAATCAAGTGAATGGCACTATAAAAATTTTGCCACCAAACCAAGACATTGTTCTTTAAGAATTAAAAGAAAATGAAAGCAATAAGTGTGAATGTGGATTTATCTTTGAAAATTTTATACTTATTGAAGTAGGATACTGGATCATTGTTGGGTAATAGGTAACCCTGTCGAGGCTATAAACGCCTGCTGGCAGTAGAGGCTCTACCTATCACAAATGATCATATTTAAAACTGATCTACAGAGATGTCTTTTTTTTATCCTTATAAACCAAGTAGTGACTAATGTAAATGCAATGAATAGCTTTGGGAAGAAAATAATCAGAATTAGCACAGAAGGAGGAAACTATTGTTAATGGCAAAGAGCATTATGCACTTTATATTTCTTTAATAAAGTTTGATTTTCCAGAAAACTTTTCTGTTTTTGATGTTTTAGAAAATTCCAAAGATAATCAAAGATAACTGGTTCTTTCTAGTGAATCGCCAATTGTTGTGGCCTAAACATGTTGTTCCTACCCCTAGAGGAACAAGGTCAGCAAACCACAGCACTAAAAATAAATTCTCCACCTGAAAACACTCAAAAACAAGCTAATTCTGGATCATGTCAACTGCTCCACTGAGCATCTGCGCTGAATGTCAACTGCTCCACTCTGTACCTACGCTGAATGTCAAATCTAATGAAGGCTACCTGCGCTCGGCGAGATTGGCCAAGTGGCACAGTCATTCTGCAAGGTGTCAAATGCCCAGGAAGCTTCCAAAATGACACTTGGATCAGGGAATTCGCCTTGTGATGAGTAAGAGGATCTAGATCTCCAAGTGGAAGCAAGAAACTCCAAGTGGACTCAAGAACTGAAGTGGGAGAGGACACTAGTCAGCTTCATGCCAACCTCAAGCTGACTCATCCTTCCTCCAAATCTCCTATATATAGAGCTCTCTCATGAGGTCTAAGGAGGCTGGAATCTGGTGAATGTAAGGAAGTGCTGTTGGTTTGAGAATAGAACTATTGGGTGATTGCTTTGAAGGAGGTGAAGAGGAGATTTCTTTATGCTGGGAAGTGTTGCTGGATTGGGCCTATTATGGTTGTAACACTCTCAGAACTTTACTTCTTCCATTAATAAAGCATTTGAGGTTCTTCTATATGCATGTGTCTTTGTGGCGTATTGATGCTTGTATATTTGATTTATTCTAATCCTTGAATCAGTTATGGATGTATGCTTCTTGTAGTTTCCTTTTCTTGTGCTTTTGTAGGATCTTTGTGTAGCTGGGCCAGTGAAAGAGCAAGGAGCTGGGAGCAAGCAGCAAGGAGAGAAGATTGGATCAAACATTAGCGGAAGATAACGGTTAGTGGATCTCTTTCTCCCCTCTCTTACATCTTATAAAGAAGTAATCTTGAATAGCTTTGCATTCGGTTGTTGCTGAGGTACTATCACCCTTAGAGTGGGATAGGGTCATTCCGTATTGGATACTTTTCCCAACAACAAATTGGCGACTCCACTGGGGATCGTATCTTGTTGGTTGTTTGTGTTTTTGCTATTCATTTCATAAACAAAGGGAGTACCGAATCGAACTGCATTTGGATCTTTCAAATGCAAAGTAGAGGGCAGCTACTCTAGCTCAGTTTTTGGGCAAGTTTATGATTTGAAGATCTGATCCACAAGGACTCTAATAAGCTCTTAGTGATAGCTTTTCATCCTCCTTGTCATCCCTTAGTGTGTCCTTGACCGATAGCTTCTGATTTGGCCAAAAACTGTGAATTTTTGAGCAATCTGTGACCCGGAAACCAAGAGAAACGAAAGTTTCGTTCTTCAGTGCAACTGCTGTGAAGGTTGTCTGCATTTCAGCGCAGTTCTCGAAGGGGCTACCTGCGCTGAAGGTCAAACAGACAGTGTCCCACCTGCGCTGGACCAGTCTTGCCTTGTGCTACTGGGGTTTCCTGCTGTTTCTTGCCCTGTTTTCACCCTTGTTTTTGTTGCCTGTTACCAATCAATGTGCCTATCTGAAACCAACTTTCCTTGCCACTATTCCGCCTCGGTTGTATAAAGAAACTGTATTTGTTCTTTGTGTATTTCTCCCATCATTTACAGTTTCCCATAACGAAAGTGAACTAGTCTTGTTGTGGCCTCTTAGATCTAGACCTGTGATAAAGTGTCGTTTTGATCTTAAGAGTTAGTTTGTTTGTTGTTCATAGCTGATTGAGCTTTTGCTTTCGTCATATGGTTTGAATTTATATATTTCTAGTGTCGAAACAAGTAAATCTTAAGGTGTCTTTTGATTTTGGACAAGCTTGTTTGCTTTCACTTGAAATTGAATTCAAAATTATACAACAGCTTTCTTTTTTGCATTACGCCAACATTAAGAAAGAGAAAAGAAATACTTGCATTGTGCATGTGCATTATGACAGTTTGCATGTTGATTTAGGGAAAAGTGCATTAGTGTGTGCTCTATGATCTGTGTGAAAAGATGTTGTCTTTCTTTTCCCTCAGTAGTTAAGATTTTCAAAGTTGAAAGATTGAAAAGCTTGCTTATCATCTTAGACTGCATTTAGGAGTGTTACTATACATCTCGTGGTGATCCATAAAGGCAAACTGCTAAACAAGATCAACCTTAAAATAAATTGAATTTACATAACAACGCATTGAAACATAACGCAAACACATAGAGGTCTAAGCTAGAGACGTGTGCTGGCGTCGTTAAACGTGATATCTTAGCATTGAGTGGTTGGGTGATTCCTCCACGGTGAAGCGATAAGTATCAATACGGACTTGTGCTCCCACGTACCGTCGCGTATATATTGGGAGACCCCTATAGGAACAAAGCCTTTATCCAATAGGAAACCGTGTCGGCCGCCCTACTGATCGCAATGCAGTGAACACAGCATTCACGAAGATCGACCACTCGTACCGTAAAACGTATTCTGTGGTTTTGCGAAAAGTTTGGCACACCCTCTGCCTAGAACTCCAGAGCAGTTTCTTTTGGCCTTTTTCAAACTCTATAACTGAAAAAGTCCATCCGAGCATTTGTCACTTCGGGCTCGTTAAAACATCGAAGGAGACTAGAGTCATCTTTAGCTTTTTCTCGACTCTTAAAAAGTGAAAAAGCAAGTTGTGTCTAAAGCGTCGTTATAAAATTTATTTTAAACGGAACATAATCACCTCCTATTCCCGCGTTGATCTGTAGGTTGAGAACATGGAACGCCCCAACCAAGGAATTCCACATGATGGAAATCCTAGTCCATTCTCCTCTTGGGGAGAAGTTGGTGTGCCCCACATGGCCACATTGTCGCTTCCAGGACTGACAATTGGCCTGCCTATTTGGCTATTCTCAACTAATGTAGTTCAGACCACCATGGTTCCTGAACAGTCGAGTCAACAGTTAGATGAGTCTAGAGCTGCCCACCAGCCTTCAACTTCCTATAACTCTTCCTCCAATCCTTCGTCTTCGCAAGGTAGAGCCGGCAAAAGCCAAGCTCCCATGGAGAAGAAGGAGAAGAAGAAGAAGGAGCCTAAGGCGACTGGGGGCAAACAAAAGACATCTAACAAAAATCCACACACAGCACAGACCGGGCCTAAATCGCCATGTGTCATATGTAGAGGAGACCACTTCCATAGAGATTGTCCCTGTATTCCCCGGATACTAAGGGACTAGTCCCCTCGGTTGCACAATTCGGGAGCGTCAACCTCTGATAGTCATGTTGATTGCTTGCCGTCAACCAGCGAAAGTGAAGGTTCAAGACAAAGAGGGGGAGCAAGATCCCCCTGCAGACTGTGTGAAGGCGATCACGCCATCCACTATTGTCCCTTCTTAGACGAAGCGAAGAGAGTTTTGGAAGGTCGCCCGGTTTCACCGTTGAGACTTCCTCCTGGATACAAAAAACTCGTGCCAAGTCCTTCGTTGGTTGAAAATACAGCTGGCCCGCTCAAGTGGTCAGCTGAAGCGTCAGTCATTGAAAATGAACCTACTGAATCCAGACCAGACGAAAGTCTAAAGGTCGATACGGCAGTTGACCCGGTTCTTCCTTCAGAGGTTTCATCCTCAAATGACACCGTCACTGAAGATTCATCTTCAAATGACACCCTCACTGAAGAGAATAAGGATGACACCATCCAGATTATTTTCATCAACACCGACTCTGATGAGCATCAGGGCAATGTGCCCATTCCTTTATCGCAGGAAGGAACATCGTCAAGGTCATATCCGGCCGTGTATTCGGTCCCACCACCAAGCAACCTGGTTGTATCCTTTGATTGGAACCAACTAGGCAGACCCCAGTTACCAGCCAGTATACCATTCAGAATCATAGTCCAAATTTATAGGATGGTAATGGCTGGAACTATCATTGATGAAGGGGCATCTGTGAGTATCCTTTCCTCTATTGCTTGGAAAGCACTGGGTTCCCCGGAGCTTTTGCCTGAGATAAGAAATCTCTCGGGTTTTGATAAAGGAACCAGTCGACCATTAGGGATCCTCCCCAATGTGCCTGTTACATTGAAAGGGAAGATCATTCAGATGAACGTGATGGTTGTTCAAGGACCCTTGGATTATAACCCACTCCTTGGACGAGACTATATATATTGCATGGGAGCTATAGTCTCCTCACTCTTTAGAGTAATGTGTTTTCCACACGAAGGAAGAATGGTCAAGCTCGTAGACCAACTTTCATTTCCGGGATCACGCATCGCAAATAGTCACATACCAACCCTCAATGGTCTATTCACCCAAGAAATGTCTCCACCCCCAGTCCTCCTTCCCGATGAGTGCGAGTGATTCGGAAAGATGGGACTGGAACCCAGGGGGCATGCATCCTGGTCTGCTTCGGGCAGAGGAAACCTTGGGTATAAGGTAGAATTTCCGCGAAGGAATATGACTAGTCCGTACCCCGTCCGTGGAAGGAAGAGGGGTTGTTCTAGAACAGGATTCTTTTGTCAAGGTTACTTGTTTGACAAAGAGTCATTCACCCTTGTCTATTTCGGTAGACATTGCCGAAGAAAGAGATTGATTTGCGGCAGCAAATAGAACCATCTTTGGGTAACCAGAAAGAGGCAATCCTCAACCTTTAAAACAAATGTTTTATCGGATAAGTAGGGGCAGCCTTGAAATTATACCTTACACCTGGGGGCATGCAACCTTTTGGAGTGCAAGCAAGGGACGACTATTTATTTTTTAAATTTTTAGGTCCTCCCTTTAAACCTGTAGGTCTAACCCTTTAAACTCGTAGGATTAGCCGTTTCCAAACTTGCATAAAGAAAGAATATGAGGAGCATAGCTTCGTGAGATAAAGCTCCATAAAAATAGCTATCTCACAGGAGACATTTCTTATCTTATGACTGGTATATCGAGCAGTTTTACCGCGGAATTTATGCTCGTTAAAAAATAGAAAAGCGAGATCCGAGCAGTTTTAGCGTCATAGTTCATGCTCGTTAAAAAATAAACATAAGCTTTTGAGCAAGTTTAAGCTCGTTAAAAAATGAACTTCCCGGTAAATAACCATTAAGAATGTACCCTGATCAACCGTAAAAAGACCTTGGTCGTGTTTTGCTGCAGCCATCACCTCCACCGTTCATTTGGCCGATCGTTTACCTCCATATGATTGTTTACCCATTTTGAGGAACAGCTGCGAAGAGTGATTTCACCTAGCCATCCTTGTGACACTGCTGTGATTGGAAAATTCCAACCTGTACCTGGAATCTGCTGCTATCCCTGTTTATCACTCGTTCCTCAAAAGACGAGTCTTCTTTGAGCTCTTTTCTCCTGACTCGTAAAATATGAAAAGTTTGCCGAGTTTTGGCCTTCCAGCTCGTTAAAGTGACCGGAAGAGCTATCCCTCCTCTAGATTTTAATCTTTTTGGACCTGAGGGATTATTACACAAAAAGGTCGAGTGCTTGTTTTATTCGGCTCGTTAAAGTTATCGAAAACTCATCCCTTCTGTATTGTTTTATACTTTTTTGGACTTAAGGGATTAGGTGACGAAAAATAAATTTTGGAGTTAACTTTCTGTACCTTTTCAGACTCTCTAAAAATGAAAAGGACCGAGTTTTCCTTGTCGTTAGACTCGTTAAAATGATTAAATAGCAACAAACTTGTCTTTAGACGAGAACGAGTTTCCCTATCGCTAGGCTCGTTAAAACATAGCGATGGGCTTGCCCGAAGGGCAGGTTATAGAACAAGCATATGTTATCCTCCTCAAGCTTGACAAAAATAAAGAGGTACTGGTCAGAAATGACTGGGGAAAAATTGGGAGAACCTCAAAGCTTTAATGGTAGCAAGTCACTCTTGAACATGACACTTTGTCCTCCGTATCACATCAGGTTGGGTTGTTTTCATTCACCGGTCTCATCACCATGGTCCTCGCCAAACCATCCACATTTGGGGTAATGCTACCGATCCATCACATCAGTGTCGTTATATGTTCAAGAGATGTTGTTCAGAAAGAGTCAACCGTGTCCCATCCACTGCCATACATTATCCTTCATCCACCCATGATCGCCACCCTGAATCATATTTCACAGATTGTTTTCACCTCCACTAAAATCATTAGCTCTGTTCCGTGTCACTGATGTGGGATTCATCAAGGCCCTCCTTTGACGGATTGCTTCTTGTCGACTTCAGCTCATTATCCAAGAAGTTGATCTAGGAACAACCCCCTCAGTACTTTGAAGCTTGCATGCCTCAATGGCAAGTTTCTCACTTCCGGCGACAGGTATACATCAATGACCTTCGACCAGAAGATTTTGCGTGGTGTTCGACGCCAAGTCCTTTATTCACACCACGAGAATTGTACTGCAGTACCTTGAGGGTCATTGTCATTATTGGTGATTCCTCTCGCGCTTGTTAACGGTTTACATTATTGACCGGTAATCAAGCGATGTCTTTCCATGTTCGACTTCAGCGCAATTCTCACATGGATCGACTTGTACTTAGAGTGAAGATCGAACGAGTTTGAAGACCCCAGATCTAGTTTCATCCATCCGAGCTGCGATATATATTCAGGAAATATAAAGACATTTGATATGTACATCATTACAGCAGATGATCATCCTACTCAAAGGATGATAATTTCAGCAGAGAATTATCAGTCTACCATCAGACGATCGTCTGTTCTATGTACCAAAATGAATTTATAAAGCTGAGCATGGGAATGCCCGCCTCAGCTAGATCATGAAAGCAGAATGAAAAATAATGTATTGTATTGTATTCTATTACAGGGCACCTCTCAGCGATTGAATGAACTTCGGATCCTCCTGATAAAGCATTTCACCCGATAAACGACCTCATACTTTAGGGGGCAACTGTTATAGACATTTTTGTGCCTTACAGCATGAAGCATGAAATGTCAATAATCTAAGGGATCCAAAGTCCCTAAACATGTTGTTCCTACCCCTAGAGGAACAAGGTCAGCAAACCACAGCACTAAAAATCAGTTCTCCACCTGAAAACACTCAAAAACAAGCTAATTTTGGATCATGTCAACTGCTCCACTGAGCATCTGCGCTGAATGTCAACTGCTCCACTCTGTACCTGCGCTGAATGTCAAATCTAATGAAGGCTACCTGCGCTGGGTGAGATTGGCCAAGTGGCACAGTCATTCTGCAAGGTGTCAAATGCCCAGGAAGCTTCCAAAATGACACTTGGATCATGGAATTCGCCTTGTGATGAGTAAGCGGATCTAGATCTCCAAGTGGAAGCAAGAAACTCCAAGTGGACTCAAGAACTGAAGTATAACTGAAGTGGGAGAGGACACTAGTCAGCTTCATGCCAGCCTCAATCTGACTCATCCTTCCTCCAAATCTCCTATATATAGAGCTCTCTCATGAGGTCTAAGGAGGCTGGAATCTGGTGAATGTAAGGAAGTGCTGTTGGTTTGAGTATAGAACTATTGGGTGATTACTTTGAAGGAGGTGAAGAGGAGATTTCTTTCTGCTGGGAAGTGTTGCTGGATTGGGCCTATTATGGTTGTAACACTCTCAGAACTTTACTTCTTCCATTAATAAAGCATTTGAGGTTCTTCTATATGCATGTGTCTTTGTGGCGTATTGATGCTTGTATATTTGATTTATTCTAATCCTTGAATCAGTTATGGATGTATGCTTCTTGTAGTTTCCTTTTCTTGTGCTTTTGCAGGATCTTTGTGTAGCTGGGCCAGTGAAAGAGCAAGGAGCTGGGAGCAAGCAGCAAGGAGAGAAGATTGGATCAAACATTAGCGGAAGATAACGGTTAGTGGATCTCTTTCTCCCCTCTCTTACATCTTATAAAGAAGTAATCTTGAATAGCTTTGCATTCGTTTGTTGCTGAGGTACTATCACCCTTAGAGTGGGATAGGGTCATTCCGTATTGGATACTTTTCCCAACAACAAACAACCCCCCTTTTTATTTAGTATTAGTAATAACACTAAATAAATGGGGACCCTTCTAAAATAAAAAACTATCACTTATAATTCCATTTTAATAAAACACACTATCATAAACTTAGGAAAAACATCTGTAAACGCAAAGTCTTAAGTATTATGAAAAGTCTCAAATCAAATCATTGTCTTAATGATGAACATCACATCACAAAAAGGTAACGAAGGGCATCATATATAAAGAAACTGTTGAAATTGCGAAAACGCGATGATGCGAGATCGCGAGCCACATAGATTCATCGCATATCGCAGATCCCATATATCGCAGCGCCACCTAAGATAAAACGTCATGATATTGCGAAATGCGATAAAGCATCTCACAAATCGCATCTCGCAGTCGCATAATGAAGCAAATGATTGTTAACAATGAAGGATTAGCGGTATTGTGATCTGCGATATTGTGAAGAAAATCACAAAATCACTTTATCACAGACCAAAAGGACTCATAGTTCGATGAAATATTTCTCGTCTTCTGATGCTGAGCCATGGGCATTAATGTCAACTTAGTGGTTTATTGATGGTTATTTATGAGAAATGATTTAGATCTGATCAAAAAGGTTATTTCACGCAAGGTGATATATTTGATGTGATTTTAAAATTAAGAGCTTTCCCGTCACCTTATTATTTACCATCATTCGTTATATTTCTTATTGTGTCTCAGTTCTCTACTTGTGAACTTACAGGAACAGTACGCAGAACCATACATAGAGCAGTGCGCAGAATGCGATGGGGAAGAAAGGAAAATCTCTGGTATTTGAAAAATCAGAGATGACTCCATTATTCACAGACACCACCTGTACCAGAGAAGCAGGGATATCTACTTGGGAAGGCATGTATAGACTGCTGAAGGAAGAAAACCCAAGAGTCATGGAGGTTATAGCTACGGAAGATGGATGCGGGTCATCCGAGGCATCACTTACAGAGCTTGCATGCTCATTCTTGCACCGTATCGCAGCAAGACCAAAAATACTTCCCTATACAGATATGGTCAAATGGGTGATAGATCATGCTAAGATAACGGACAGGCAATTCAAGACGTGGAACCAGGAAGTTATAGGGTCATTTACCCCACAGAATTTAAGACACATGTATCATTTTCCAGAGCCGCAGGCTAGCTATAACAAATAGTTCGTGGAGAAATTCTCCAAGGAAAACAAAGATTTGGAAGAATGCACCAAAAGTTGGTCAGCGAAGGAAGAGCCATTAAAGAAGCACAAAAATGGTATGTACAGCACGGGTTCCCTCTCTTCTCCGTATTGTTTCGCTGCTGTAATGTTATGTAGGCTATTCAGAAAACCTGATATCAATAAGTTTTCATCTGAGTGGCTACCCCTACTAGATGCGGCCACCAACGCCACGATAATGGACTGGGCCCAAATATTGTCTGATAACTTAGCCTCTTCTATTTGGAATTATCAGACTAAAAGGAGTTTTGTTCAGAGGTTTTATCCTCCCTTCTTTCTAGCTACCTATGTCATGGATGCTATCTATTTTGTTTCTAAATTTCCTCTCATGGGTTGGGAATGGACGGTATAGAATCCCTTACCCATTCAAGTCTACCATAAGGAACTGTGGGATTCCAAGTTCACCCCATATTTTTATAAAATCTGCCATGGAGTTATGCTACCCATTCACAAGATTTTGCATAATACAGATGCCCCAAGCTTTTGTCCTAAAGCCAAAATTGATATTCTCCCTGTGGGAAGATGATTTAGAGAATAATTTTTCACTTATATCAGAGTATTTGGAAGCATTGCCTCTCCTCATATATTTCCCTTGTATGTTCCTGACAAACTGATGGCTTGGGAAATAGCCTACCAAACCTGTGGGGCTGGGGGAATGAGCAGAGAACTTAAGGACAAGAAAAAGGCAATCTGGCTGCAATTCCCTGTGGTCTGTGGAGCTTTTGCATTGTTTGATCTAGGTCACACTTTCAAGGAAGTAGACAACATGTTGAGTCTACGATTGCCTAAGTTCCCAAGGAGACAGTTTGATCCCTTTGATGTGATAAAGAATTTTACCACGACAGTTAAAATAAAGGTGTTCACCAAGGAAGATGATCTCTTCGATGACGTTTTCCAGCAAAAGAGCACACTCAGAGACATCTTACACATGGCCCAAATCAAGTTTGGCCCAGAAAAACTCCAAGAGTTTAAACTCTACAGAGAACGAAGATTGGCAAATGTCCCATTAGACAAATTGCATGTAGAACCAATGAGGGAATCCACTCCCAGCATTAGCATGAGTGGAAGCTCGGGGCAAGACAAGTCTAAATCTAAGTCTAAAAGAGAATCTCTAGAAACGTCTAGACGGTCAGAGAGCGATCACAACAAGAGTGAAGGATCAGTCATGGATATTGCCCAATCCAAGGAGAATCCTGAGCAGCAAGTGTTTTCGCCAAAACAAGTGGAAATTACCGCTCCCCTCATCCATCCAACAAAGCCATTAAGAACAGAGCTGTAGAAATAATGTGAAAACTTTAATGAATTGATCAGCACGAAGGAGCAAAACATAGAAACACTAAAGAATCCAGCACAGACAAGCATAGAAATGGTGATTGAAATGGTCGTTAATGCTCCAGAAACTGAGCACATTCCCATAGCTCTGTCATCTAAAATTATACTAAAGATAGAGGAAATTCCTCCTCTGGATGTGTTTTACAGTCCATAGCAAAAAGTTGTGGTCAGAAGACAGAGAAAGAACCGAAAACTAGACTGCATGCTCTCACCTGAAGCAGAGCCACTAGATGTCCTTTGGTAAGACCCTACCACTAATCCGACGGAGAACTTGACTAGATTATCCCAAATCGCAGGAGCTTATGCTTCTGCTACTATTGACAAAGCATCTGAAGTTCAGCTATTGCTCAAAGATAAAGAGGATAAAATCCTATTTTTGCAGCAACAGTTACAGCAGGCCAGCATTAGCCGGGAAGCAGAAGAAAAATTGGTAAAGTTACAACAGGACTTTCAGCAAATGCAGTTGGGTTATCAAAGTAGTCTAGCCGAAAAATAACATCATTTACAAGCCACATTAGAAATGCACAAAGATGACCCTAAAGTCACATAATTTGTCACAGAAGCCCTTGCCCTGAATGATCAACTCTTGCAACAGCAGGAAACGCTTTGCCAAAGAATATCGCAATGGAACTCTCACTGCGAAATGAGTGACAATATCACAAGTCAAGTCGTAGATTTGCGACTTTATTATGATTTAATTTATATGAAAGTTTCTGGCTATTTGAATTGACAGGAATCAGAGGAAGGCAAGAAAGGAGGGTTGCCCAAGATTAATGAATCCCACAAAGAAATGTTGTTTAATAAATGGGATGCACAGATCAAAAAAATAGAAAAGGAAGCGGAAGAAGCAGCGACAACAACAAGCAATATCATTCACTGTGTCAATGAAAATCTTCACAGAGCCAACCTAATATCAGAAACCACTCCAAGATTTCTCCCAAAAACGCAGCAACTACAAATGAGTTGGAGACAGAAAGCTGGAGAAAAGGCAGAGTCAATCAAAAAGTTAATTAAGTTAAATTGAGACACTTACTGGCAATATTTGGTGAAACCACACAGTCAGTGTATGACTCTGAAGTGCCTTACAAATTCCGCCGAGAGGATAGCGCTAGCGCTTGTTGCTTCCATTTTCGTAGGACAATTAAAATTAGAGGTCGGCCAACCGACACTCCTGAAGCCGATGCTGGATACTTGCAACTTAAGAGAATAGATGCATAGTTGATCTTTAGATACAGTTTCAGTTTAATTTCATTTTGTTTTTTCTTTAAATGTGGATGGTCATTTAAACCTACTTCTACATTTTTGTAATAACTATTTTTAGTCTTTAGTTAGTAGTATTTAAACCCCTCTCATGTATTTAGAGAAGGGTCTAGAAATTTATCAAAAACAGTTCTTCAGAACATGCACTTTTGCCCCCCTTAGGAGGTTTCGATAAATGAATGCAATGAGATTTATTTATATCAGTGTTTAATGTCTGCTACTGAAATGCACTTCTGTATTCTTAGTAGATATTGAATTATGGGAAGATAAATCTATATTGTTGAAGCTCATGAGTAGGACATATTATTAATGGTACTTTTATCTCTTAATGATTTCTACTTATGCATCAAGTGATATGTTATTTTTAGTTGTTTATATATCAAGGCCTGAATGTTCAGTTATCATCTTTGAACTTTTTTATAGTGGTAACTATTCTTTTTTATGTTGAATGTATGAATAACTTATTATGCGATATGCTTATCATAATTGTTTCGGCTAATTTGTTATACGAAACAATTTACTTTTAATGGATTCTTTTCTCGTAGCAATTGAATAATCTTTATCACCGATTGCTGTTGGAAACTATTTTAGATCCCATAAGTGAAGAGTTAATCTCGGGGTAGTTTTTTAGAATTAGATGTTTACGTTCATTAGAATAAAATTGCATGTGTTAGATTATATTTAGATTAAAATCATTCTCTTTAGAAACTTTTAGGAAGGAAAACATCATCCCTTAGCATCATGTTATGCTCTTAACTTGCAAAATGATACCCAAATACAGAATATGCGAAGAAAAGATACCCAGAACACAGAATAGCAATGATTTTATTATTCAAAGAGTAATGTTCACTTGCCTCTTCGAGGGGGCAACCTCCAATAGAGCAGAGCTCGACTAAAAAATAAGACACGACGCCCCTCGCAAGGAGTCTCTATCCTTTATATATGACTCATACATGCAATACCACGGGCCAATACCGTGGGTTTTATTAATACCATCTATCTAATACTACGGCCCATTTGCAACTAACTGTGGTTCTTTCATTAATTGCGGATTAACCACTTACAATTATTAATATGGGCTTTATTGACTCTTGACTATGACGTGATCCCATTACATAAATAAGGGGGTTAGGGTGGGACCCTAACATGCCCTCCCCCTTAAGACTAGCCTTGTCCTCAAGGCTGAAGCTGCGGAAACTGTTGAAGAATAGTGGTTGGTTCCCAAGTTGCATCTTCCGGAGAGGTGTCTTTCCATTTGACGAGGACTTCCTTAATCATGCGTCCGCGCAGTTGCTTGTCTCATGTGTCTAGGACCTGTTCGGGTTGAAGCCAGATGGACCCTTCTTCGTCCAATTCAGGTAGACTAGTCTGAATTCTGCAATTGTTCCCAATCACTTTCTTGAGGCATGAGACATGGAAAACTGGATGGATTTTTGCAGTAGGTGGCAAGGCCAACTTGTAGGCCACTTCTCCAATGCACTGAAGTACTTGATATGGTCCATAGAATTTGGGAGAGAGTTTTTGACACCCCTTGTCTTTGAGTGATGTTTGCTTATATGGTTGTAGCCATAAAAAGACCTGGTCCCCTTCTTGAAATTGGTGCTCTGAGCGATGCTGGTCTACCTGTTGCTTCATGCAGTTCTGAGCTTGATGAAGATTCTCTCGAAGATGGGCGAGCATGGTTGCGTGGTGTTGTAGGAGTTGATCCATTGCTTGTACTTTTGAGCATCCCTTGAGATACGAAGTAGGTGAAGGCGGGAGTTTACCATATACTGCTTCATAGGGAGTCATTTTGGTGGTGGCATGGTAGTTGGTGTTATACCACCATTCAGCCAGAGGTAACCACTGTACCCAAAGGTGTTGCTTTTCTGAAGTGAAACACCTAAGGTAGGTTTCTAGACATTTGTTGACGGCTTCGATTTGACCATCTGTTTGCGGATGATAGGAAGTACTGAGTTTTAGTTGAGTTCCTTGTATTCTGAAGAGTTCCTGCCAAAAATTACTGGTGAAGATCGGGTCGCGGTCGGACACAATAGAAGTGGGCATGCCATGCAATTTGAAGATCTGATCCATGAAAGATTGAGCAACAAAAGTTGGTGTAAATGGGTGGGGTAGGGCGCAGAAATGAGCATAATTTGACAGTCTGTCCACAACCACCATGATGACTGACTTGTTCCCTGACTTTGGAAGACCTGTAATGAAATCCATAGAAACCTCCGTCCAAATTGATGCCGGAATGGGTAATGGTTGTAATGTGCCTGGTGTGTTGACGGTTTCCCCTTTGTGGCATTGACAGATATCAGATTCTGCTACGATAGTAAGGATGTCCTTTTTCATGCCTATCCAAAAAAATGATCTTCTGGTGCGAGCATACGTCTTCTGAAAGCCTGAATGTCCTGCAATGGGAGATGAGTGCAATTCTGCCAAAATGCGACTTTTGAGGGTGGATGTTGGTGATATTACGACTTTGTCCTTGTAGCGAAGAATATCATCTTGCCACGAGTAGCCCTTGGTGGAATTTGGATCTACCTTCAATTGAGAAATGAGTTGGGAGAGCCCGGGGTGTGAAAACCATTCCCTGTGAGCCTCTTCAATCCATTCTGGAATGGGGAGGGAAATTGCTAGCAGAGTACTTTCCTCCTCAAATTGGCGAGATAATGCATCTGCTACACTATTTTATTTCCCTTTCTTGTAAATGATCTCATAATCATATCCCAGCATTTTGGCTAGCCATTTATTTTGTTGTGGGGAGGATAGGCGTTGCTCCAAAAAATATTTAAGACTGTGATGATTTGTGCGGATTTGGAAACGTCTCCCCAATAAGTAAGGTCACCAGGTCTCGACTGCATGTAAGATGGTCATCATTTCCTTCTTGTAGGTAGATTGGCCCAGATTCCTCCCACTGAGTTGTTGGCTTGTGAAGGCCAACGGTCGCCCTTCCTGCATTAAGACCGCCCCAATACCTGTACCCGAAGCATCACATTCAATGACAAAAGATTTGGTGAAGTCAGGTAGTGCTAAGACTGGAGTGGAACAAATGGCATTTTTTAGAGATGTAAAGGCTTGTTGTGCTTCCTCATTCCAGAAGAATGAATTTTTCTTTAGGAGTTGGGTGAGGGGCTTCGCTATGCGACCATAGTTGTGGACGAATTTACGATAATAGCCTGTGAGACCCAAAAATCCTCTCAAGCTCTTCAAGGTCTTAGGTTGAGGCCATTCCTGCATTGCCTGGATCTTTTTGGGGTCCACCTTGACACCTTCACGCCCCACAATGTGGCCCAAATACTCTACTTCTTCCATGCCAAACGAACACTTGGACATCTTGACAAATAATTTATGCTTGCGGAGCAGTTGCAAGAGTAGATCTACATGCTGAAGATGTGCAGCCCAAGTGCAACTATAGATGAGGATGTCATCGAAGAAGACAAGGACAAATTTCCTGAGATATGGTTTGAGAATGTGGTTCATAAGGCTCTGAAAAGTAGAGGGGGCATTACAAAGACCAAATGGCATGACCAGGAATTCATAATGGCCTTCATGAGTTCTGAAAGCAGTCTTGGGGATGTCGACTTCCTTCATGCGAATTTGGTGGTAGCCTGAGCGAAGATCCAGCTTCGTGAAGAATTGAGCCCCATTGAGTTCATCCAGCAAATCATCAACCATGGGAAATTTATCTTTGACTGTCAACTTATTGAGGGCCCTGAAGTCGGGACACATCTGCCACTCCCCATCTTTCTTGAGCACCATGACCACTAGGGATGAATAAGGACTAATGTTGGGACGAATGACACCTGCTTCCAAAAGTTCCTTAATGATTTTTTCTATTTCATTCTTTTGGGTGAACGGATATCTGTATGGGCGCACATTTGGGGGTTGGGCCCCTGGAACCAAGGTGATGTTATGATCATGTTCCCCTCGTGAGGGTGGAAGCTCATGAGGCTTGTCAAAGACCGACAGATGGTTATTTAAAATCTGTTGCATCTCAGGATGAATTGGCAGAGGCTTGGTTTCGACTGCCTGGATGGCATTAAATTGAGCTACAACTCCATGATTGCCCTTTTTTAACAATTTTTCCATCCTATGCGAGCTGATGATAGAGGGGGCTCCCGCCTGGAGTCCACGGAGGGTATGTGTGTAGTTGTTCTGCTTAAAACTCACATATAACTCCTGGAAATACATTGTGATTGGCCCAAGAGTGCGGAGCCATTCAGCGCCGAGGACAATGTCGCAACCCCCCATGTGTATGGCAAACATGTGGGTTTTCAACTGATAATCCCCCATTTGAAGTTTGACATTTTCACAGCGGCCTTCACATTTCATTGTGCCTCCATCCGCAATTTGAACTTGGAAGTTAGAAACTGCTCGTACAAAACAATGCACTGCTTCTGCGACTTTTTGATGGATGAAATTATGTGTACTTCCACTATCAATCAAGACTACTACTGGGCGATGTTTAATAAAACCTATGATTTTGAGAGTTTGAGGGGAAGAAATTCCTGCCAAAGCATGCAACGAAATAACTGGTTCGTCAGAGACATTGTCCTTTTGGTTGTCTTCTTCTAGCGGCTCATGTTCCTCCAGTGGGGGATCTTCCTCTGTTGAGCTGTAGTCAGTGGCATCAATTTGAAAAAATTTGGGCTCCTTGCATTTATGACCTAGGGAGTATTTTTCATCACAATAGTAACATAGGCCTTGCTTTCTTCTTTCGGCCATTTCCGCAGGTGACACCTTTTGGACCTTAAGTGTTTGAGTCGTGTTGTGAGCCTGGGGGGGGCGACTTTTAGCAGAGAAATTTGGGCGACTGTATTGGGCTGCTAATGCACGTTCCACGTTACGGGCTACCTTGCAAGCCTCTGTCCATGTGGGAGGGTGGTGCAGTAGGACTTGGGCTTTGATAGCTTCTTTAAGACCGCTGATAAAACATTTCGTGTAGAACACATCTAAGAGACCCCAAGTGCGGAAGGCTAAGGCTTCAAAAGCTGTAATATATTCATCCACTGTACCAGTCTGTCGGAGCTTAGTAAGATGACCCAAAAAATATGATTCCTAGTCAAAGCGGTCTTGAAGAGCTTTGGTGAATTTGTTCCAAGTCCTAAAAGGTCCAGTGCAACGTTGATGCCATTCCCACCATTGCCACCTTTCATTGTCCAAGTACATGCTCCCCAACATAAGCTGAGTCGCATCATCGAAGATGTGATTCAGTTTGAAATACTACTCCATTTGTGCTATCCATGCCAACGGGTGAGAACCATCAAATTTATGCATATCCAACTTGGGAGGTCGTTGACTAGGTTGTTGGTGGGTGTGCCAGACGTGAGGAGAGTGGCTAGACTCACCCTCATTGTGTTCATTGCCATTATACGCCTCCTCGTGGGCTTGCTCCTTGCCCTTCGGGACTATTTTCTCGACCATGCTACATAGTCCGCTAAGCTGAATGTGGAGGGATTGCACTGATTCTTCAAGTTTGTCCATCCTTTCATTGGCCATCGCTTGAGCTCTAGTTTCTACCATACACCAACCTGATTTTTTTGAAAATTGGGACCGCCTAAAAAATTTTCACTAAGAAGTGAATGGTACAATCGTGCTCAGATCGTCGTCCTGATTCTGATGGGCTAGATCACCAATAAGCGCCCCGAAAGATCTCAGACTCTTTTTTTTTTTTTAAACTCCTAACGGAGTTTTACTCCTTCCTTATCAATACTGCAGTGGCCAAATCCTCAAAATGTCAATGCGGCCAAAAGTCCTATAAAAATTATACCCCAGTATAGGAACCCTTCACAACAACTCCGATCTGGTGGATCTGAGAGATCTGAATGGCTGATCTGTGAACTCGAGACTGCGGGATTGATGTCTGCTGCTGCTACACTCCTTTGCACAAGTGGATCTGGAAGAGATGATGTGTGATCCCCTGATAGAAAAGGGAACTATGGTCTTGAGGAGTGTCAGGTGCTACAGATCGCAATATACATAAGGGTCTGGTAGTAGTACTCGGCCCAATGTTTCAGGGCTCTAACTAAGGAGGATTGACCGTACCCTTAGCCGTACAACCCGACTACCCTATCGTACGGGCGAGTAATCTCTCCGAGTGTTGTTCTCGGTGTACTGTAGCCACAAGACGGCCGACGGTTTATCTATGGCGAGGTTTCAAGGGAGGCTAGGGGGCTTCCGATATACCCATAGGGAACGTGGAAGACAGTCCGTGTGCGGTTCTGTCTAATGCGCTACTACTCGAAGGGGTACCCAAAGGGGTTACAAGGGAGTCCAACAGACGTGACCACCTCTTGTATTTCCTGCGTGCATGCCTCCCCAAATCCGCAGGTTTATGCGCTCAACGACAAATCCCGTGATTTAAAGATGCCAGAACACGTCTCTAGCCAAAAAAAAAAAAAAAAAAAATCTAAGAAATGGAGATCCCACCGGCCCTGGAAAGTGCTCTGATACCACTTGTTATGCTCTTAACCTGCAAAATGATACCCAAATATAGAATATGCGAAGAAAAGATACCCAGAACACAGAATAGAAATGATTTTATTATTCAGAGAATAATGTTCACTTGCCTCTTCGAGGGGGCAACCTCCAATAGATCAGAGCTCGACTACAAAATAAGACATGACGCCCCTCGCAGGGAGTCTCTATCCTTTATATATGACTCATACATGCAATACCACGGGCCAATACCGTGGGTTTTATTAATACCATCTATCTAATACTACGGCCCATTTGCAACTAACTGTGGTTCCGTCATTAATCGCGGATTAACCACTTACAATTATTAATATGGGCTTTATTGACTCTTGACTATGACATGATCCCATTACATAAATAAGGGGGTTAGGGTGGGACCCTAACACATCATCACAAACAAATTGGAAAATTGGTCCCATTACCCCCAGTCGGAGCCACTATCCCAAACGGAAAAGGAGCTTCTTTCAAGGTCCGGAGCGGGTGGTTATCCCCCTTGTTGTAGACCCGATTTTCGAGGCTTCAATAGAACCACATCAAAAAAAAATTAAATTTCCAAACAAGCCATATATTTTTGGATAAAGTTTGGTATTAGAGATAGTGTGATAGGTTTGTGAGTGTGGATACTTAGTCAATTAAATATTAAATGAGGATAAGGATCATTCAGATAATTCAACCTAGAAGTTGGTTTAAGGTGAGAAACCCAAAGGAAAAGAATGGCATTGCCAAGAGGGGACAACCCTTTCACTTCTGAATAGGATTTACATGAGGAATTCATGGCAATAAATGCCATGGTGGAGGAATTGTATCATGAGAAAAACAAGTCTGATGGGAGTGGACCATCAGTAAAAGTTAAAGGAGTTGGTGATCCTCCGAAAACTCCTCCACCAACTTCATCTTCTTATTCTTCTTCTTATTCTTCCAATTCTAGAAAAAAATATTCTTCAAAGAAACATTCCAAGAAAACTCTGCCTAAATCACCTTTGTGAAAACTTGATGATAAGTTTGATTTTCCCATATATGATGGTGAGCCTAACACAAAGAAGTTGGACAATTGGATCTGGAAGCTGGATTTTTATTACAAGATCCAGAATATTGTGAAGGGAAACACAAAGATCCAACTTTCTTCTCTTTGATTGAGTGGTACAACCTTGATCTAGTGGGAGAGAAAAACCCAAGAAGACCTCCTTCAACATCGTAAATTAATCTCTTCGTGGCATGAAATTAATACTATGTTAAGAAAACAATTCTTTCCATTAGGCTACATGCAATAAGTCATAATGGACTAGAAATTTTTCCTACAAGGTAAGGGAAAAAGTGTTATAAGTTACACTCAATAGTTTAGGAAGAAATATTTGATTTTGTTATTCCATTATATATGCAAGGAACTCTTGTTAATTACATTGGTGGTTTTCATATTTATCTTCAACATACCATCCATATGTTGAATCCTACAAATTTAGATGAATTATGTGTCCAAGCTACACATCTTGAATCTAGAGGGAATAATGTTAAAGATGGATTATTCATGTAACTCATTTAGCAAATAGAAATCAAGAATAAAGGGAAAGAGGAATTAAAAAAAAAATGGCTATAGTGAAGAAGGAAAATGAAAATCTTACGTGTTCCCATTATAAGAAAGAAGGTAATGATACATAACAACACATTACACTTGATACATTTTTTACAATGGTTCCCAAGTAAATCTCATTTCTGAAGTAATTGTCAAGAAGTTAGGTTTGGAAACTACACCTCATTCAAAACCTTATCCTCTAAGATGGGTGTGTGATAATGAAAAATTAGAAGTAACTAAATAATGTAAGCTCAGATTTGTAATCACTTCTAAGTTCATAGATGAGGTTTAATTGGATGTGGTACCTCTTGATATTTGTGGAAAGGAAAAGAAGTGATCTCTTCCATATTAGATTGATAACAACACATTAAATTTGATACGTTTTTGACAATTGTTCCCAGGTAAATCTCATATCTGAAGTAATTGTCAAAAAGTTAGGTTTGGAAAATACACCTCATTCAAAACCTTATCCTCTAAGATGGGTGTGTGATAATGCAAAATTATAACCAACTAAAGAATGTAAGCTCATATTTGCAATCACTTCTAAGTTCATAGATGAGATTGAATTGGATGTGGTACCTCTTGATATTTATGGAATTGTGTTAGGCAGCTCATAAATATATGACATGAAGGACATATTCTTCAGAGAGGAGAAGTACCATTTCACTAAAGATGCGATTGAATACATTTTGAGAGCTTATCATGTGAAAGTTAATCTATCTCTTGTGACTACTTGATAGCTAAAAAGGCTTGTGAATGGAAGCAAGAAGTTTTTCCTCGTGTCTGCAAAAATAGTTGAAGAGTGTGATCTTAAATGTGAAGATGAAATAGTTGAGTTTGTGTCTAACTATGAGGTGTTTTAAGATTCACCAAAACTACAACACGAGGATTTGTCCAAGTCAGTATCAAGGATCTTGTTAAGAAAATAAGGGATATTGTTGATTCATATTCATTAGTAGCTAAGTGTTCGTTTTTACTATTAATTTGTTGTGTATGGTTAGTAATTGAGATAATGAATGAAAATGGTTGTGAATGAATGCGAGTTATTAGCAATGTTGTTTCAATTTTCATCCTTTCTTTTTAACTTGTAGTAATGAGCCAAATGTTTAAAGCATGGTGGATAGATACAAGACAATTGGGGAGGAATTATCCTCACTTAATTTCTGAATCAAAAAAAAATTCGTGTTCCAATAGCTTCCAATGGGAGGGAAATATCTGAGAGGATATTCATAACCTAAAAAAATGATGGTCCCAAATTTTATAAAACTGGTCCCCATGTTGAAGAGCTTAGTGAGATTTGTCCAACGTCACTTGAATGGGTTCAAACGAGCAGCGTATGAGGAAGTTATGGCATTATGAAGTTTTAAAGAAATTGGAAAAAAAGTTAGTAGGGGTGCCACGTGGTAGTGTCATAGGAGGACACATGATTGTGAAAACATTATAGAGTTGACTTTGAAGATGACATAGTACTATTGAATTTGTAGATGAGTTGATGTGGAAAGGAGACTCAATAATGACGTGGCAGGTGATGTGGTATTATTGACTATGCAAATGAGATGATGTGGCAGGGTGACTCTGTAGTGACATGGTAGTGGCGTGGTAAGTGATGCAACAATGAAATTGAAAGATGATTATCAAGGTAATTGTGCGTGACATGGGCCAATCTGAACTTTCCATGTGTCACTCTACAATTGGCCAAGTTTGACTTGGTCAGATCCAACCACAAATTATATTTGCACAGGCAGCCATTAGGCCTGTGTTTTAAACCCCCAACCTCATTAGAACTAAACCTCTAGATTACCATCAGGCAATAACCATTTGTTTGAAATGGAATAAAATAAACCTTATTTAAAGATTATTATTACAACTAATGGTTAAAATTGGTAGTGGCAAGGATCGAACTGGCGACATACTTGCCAACAGTTCAACGGATTAACCAACATACCAACAAAATGACTTGATATAACATGTACTATGTATTCTATTATTTGTGTGGAAATTATGAACAGAGGCCAAATATCTCAACAGTGCATGGGCTTCAATCCCAATACCTTTCCTACGTAACACCAATTATTTTACCAATGTAAAAAAAAGGGTTTGATGATTTAGAAATGAGGCACAGACTATATTTTGCGTTGAGCCCACAGACCCATGCAAAAGTAGAGGGATGGTCATATTTTGAGCCTAAAGTTAGTTGCTTAATAGCCAAACAATTTTTCTAATATGCTTGAAAGGCCAAAGGTTGGAACAAGTGTGTAAAATGTATGTTTTATGCAAAGCTTAAAGGTTCGACATATAATAACAACTAGAGGATTGAACCTATGACCACTCAATTATTAACAAAGAATTTTTCCATTATGCCATAGAGTTGGTGTGTGCAAGGAAAAATAAGCAAAAGTTATTTTGTTCTAAGCCTTTTTTTATGTATTGAAGAAAATAGTGGATTTCAACCTTGTTTTCGGCAGTGTGATCGAGTGAAAGGGGTTTTCAAGTTACCACTACCTCCACAACAAAGCGGTAGGAGGGTTGAATGTTGTTTTGGGAGACCAAGTGGATGTATATCAATTTTTTCATCTTAATAGAAGTTATATGCACAATCTAGAGAGTCCATAGTCACCCTCTCATGCCAAATTTGTGGGCAACTATGTCCGAAAGCACCCCCTCACTTGGACAAGAGAAGATGTTTGCAAGGCCAAAATTTGCTGCAACTAAAGCAGTTGTGTGAAGTTACATATTAAATTTATCATAGAAGCATTTTGGGATAACATTTTCAATGGTAAGATTTGTTGGAAAATTTGTCGTTGATGTCAAAGGGTGAATGGATTAGATTTTTTTTTTATGATTTGTGTGCACATATCAAGTGAATTTAGTTGCAAGGACCTCCTAGTTTGGTAGCCCTTGTCTCGTCATTTCATTTGATAGGTGTCACATTTGGTGGGTCTTACTGGTTGAAGAGATATTAATTCGTGAAGCTCAATCTCCCAATCAATGGGATTTTCACCGGCACTTATTTTCCAAGAATTTATGATATTATCACTAGATTGCACCCCCTAAAAGAAGGTCTGAAATTGTAAATAAACTTGCCCTAAGTCCTTGTGTTCAATCAACCTTGCAAGAAGAGTTCATGAGGAATAAATTTATTTTTTAAAGAACTATATGCCTTTTTGTAAAAGTCATTTTTGATTGGCTCAAGTCATCTCTAGTAAAAGGACATGTCTTTTAATAAATCATCTCCAATATAGGGCCCCTTCTCAACCACTATATATAACCTCTCATGGAGCCTCAAAAGGATGCAACTCGGTCAAGACATTGGCATAAGAATTTGGCACTGAGGAAGGAATATATAGGTTTATATCTCATGAACCTTAAGATGAGTTGAAGAAGCAATTTTGGATTTTCTTTCTAGTTTTTGGTTTTGGGTTATAGTTTTTGGTGACACTTTTAATCAAATTTTGGAGCTTCCTTTTAGAATATTTTTGGAGTAGAGCTCACACAATTTGTTGTATTATCTCTACACAAATTTTAGGCTTCCTACAACCCATATATGAACCTCCTTACATCCCTAAGTTTAGACCTAGAACATACCTTCAGCCCTGTGGAGAATCAATCTCTGAGACCTACTAAATTCAGCACTTAGGCCAGAGTTTTGTCCCTCCTTTTTGGCTTGTGATATTTCAACTTGAGGGAAGAGGTTTGGACTCCTAACATAGAGGCTCGAAAGAGTTTCAAGCCTGTGTTTTGACCATTCCTAGAGAAAAATTTGATGAATTTATATGTAGGCTTTGATCCCCTTTTGAAGCATACCTTGGATCACTTTTAAAATCAAACTTTGGTTTAGTATTTTAAATTAGACTTTCAGCAGACTTGAAGGCATTCTTGAAGAACATTTTGTAGTAGACCACTAAATACTTTTGGAGTAGACATGAAGGCATTCTTGATAATACCTTGGAGAACATTTTTGTGCAAACCCTATAGTCATTCTTGAAGCGAACTTTTAGATTTACTTTGAAGAATCCTTGAAGCACTGTTGGAGCATTTTGATGCAAATCTTGAAGACCTTTTAAAGCATATTTTTGGAGAAATATTTGAAGCATTATTGTGGTCATCTTTGTAGTAGACTTGAAGAAAATTTGGATACCTTATTTTGAGCAAACTTGGAGAGTGTTGAAGCAGACATTTTGGATCTGACCTTGAAAAGGGGCAGAACTGAAGTTATTTGATTGTTGTTGTAATTGGACCATTGTCCCTAGTACAGAAGCCTAAGAAAATCTTATTTTATCTTTTATTCTATAGGGTGGCAAGGTGGTGCTAGGGAAGGAATTTGTAGCTTTATTAAGGAGGTTGTCACCTTCTTCCACTAGGAGGTGGTAAATCTTGGAGTTGTATTTGGTAAACCAAAAGTTGTAGCCTTCTTTGGAATACAAAATTATTGTGTGTGTGTGTGTGCGTGTGTGTCTGTGTATATATATATATATATATATATATATATATATATATATATATATATATATATATATATATATATATCTGTGTGTGTGTGTGTGTGTGTGTGTGTGTGTGTGTGTGTGTGTGTGTGTGTGTGTGTGTGTGTGTGTGTGTGTGTTCATTTTATGTGATGTTATTGTTTAATAATTTGATAATTAAATTGTTGAAATTTTACGAAATATTGATTCACCCCCCTCTCAATATTTCCAACAATTGGTATCAGAGAGGGTTACCCTCTAATAGTCTAATCACTGGAAGGAATATCATGTACAAATATGGAAATGGAAGGCATCTATTCAAGAAAAAATTTGGTGTTTGATGGAAATGATTATCCACTATGGAGCGGTTGTATGGAAACCTACTTGAAGGCTTTAGGAGTGGATTTTTGGCTCTCTATCATAAATGGTTACAACGTTCCTAGGAAATCCTCCAACTAATCTTGATGAGAAGAAGTTGTTTATATGCAATTCAAAATCTATTCATACCATCATTGATGGTTTGTCAAGAACCATTAATTCCAAGGTGATGACCTGTACCATAGCCAAAGAAGTTTGTGATAAACTTGAAACCTTGTATGAAGGTGATCATAAATTCAAGTAGGTCAAACTTCAAAAGTTTAGAACTCAATTTTAAAATCTGAAAATGGATGAGAAGAAAGATGTTATGACTTACCTACTCATTGTAGATGAAGGTGTCAACTCCATCACAGGATTAGAAGACAAATTTGAAGATCCTTTGGTCATACAAAAGGTCCTGAGATTGCTTCCCTTGAAATATGATGCAAAGATATCTGCCATATAAGAAACCAAGGACTTGAACAATATGACAATATAAGAATTACATAGCACCCTTATAGCATACGAAATGAGAATAGATACATAAGACAGACCATCAACTAGAGAGGCAAATTTTAAAGCCACAAGGAAGACAAGAAACAAACAGCTCAAGGTCGAAGGAACTCAGACGATGATTTAGATGTAAAAGAAGAAAAATTCATCTGGAAGCTAAAAGGGGGAACCGAAAAACACAGATGAGTTACCTTTTAAATTCTTTGAATTTGGTAGAATAGGTCATTATGCTAAGAGATTTCCTTTTGAGGAAAAGAAAAGCTTTCACAAGAAAAATATGTATTCTAAAGAGGGCAATGACTCTTTAGAAGAAAGTGATACAGAAGAACCCGATGCAAGAGAAGTTCTCTTCATAACCAAAGAAAACAAAGACAATGACCATGATGAAAAAGAGGTCAATGATTCAAATGATGAAGAACTCAATATGAGAATAGACTCTTTCTTGGGGACTCAAAAAATATTTAGATTCTAAATAAGAAGATGAAGACCATATAGAGAAATTGAATAATGGACTTTCATAGAAGGAGGAGGATGGCGCGCTCTGCAGCTGCCCGCGAGGGTTTCGGTTAGGGCTTTCTGAAAACCCTCCCTCTATCGCCTGAAGACTAACCGCGCACCTGATCTGCCTGTTAGCTGGCCCGACTTTTCAGGACCCATCTGTCATTTTCAACATGGCCCCAGATTCTGTCGGTGATGTAATGGAAACGGAGGAGGAGGTTGACTACTCAGAAGACCCGCTTTCTTCTCAGGTCACTTTTGATCACCCTTCTTTCATTTCGTCGTCTGCTGGCCCTAGCCACTCTCCGCTTTCCGTGCCGCATCCCTCTCTGGTGGTTACTATCCCGGCAACCCCCCCCCCCCCTCTTGCCTGCCTGAAGGTACCCCCCCACTTGAGCCCCCTGGCTTGGACCTCCCTCCTCTGTCTCCGGGAACCCTCCGTTTCCTATCGACTGTCATCCCACCGTCGCCTCCCTTTGATTCGCACCCTCCGACTTCCTCGTACCCAGCTACAGCATCTGCTGGACTGCCTCTTTCGTCGGTGGCCGGGCCCTCTGCTCTCCTCCACTCACCCTCGGGTTGCTTTGAGACCCCTGCAATCAGAGTCAGTTCATCGAAGGCGACTCTCCTGGAACGCTCCCCGGATCCCTTGGTGGATCACCCTTTAGCTCCGCGCACAGGTAAGAAGCGAACTAAGTGTGTCAAAGCTACATCCAGGGACATTTCTATTCGGTTTGGAGAGACATCGGCTATTGGGGAGGCAGCCAAAATGGCAAATACCATTCTTGTTGGACATGTTCGCGGGCGTGCTTATTCAGCGACCAGGCTTACCCTTTGGGTGAAGGAGATTTGGGGAGGGGTTCTGAAAGAACTCCCTGAAGTACAAGTTCTTCCCCGAGGCTGGTTCGCCCTTCACTTTGCTAAGGAAAATTACACGGACCTGGTATTAGCTAGATACTGGCATATCGAGATGGCGCCGGTGCTGTTAAAAAGATGGAGCCCTCTCTTCGACCCTGAACGAGAACAGATTGGGGTTGGGCCTTTGTGGGTTCGTCTACCTGGGCTCCCCCTCCAATACTGGAGCGAAGAAGTCTTCATTCGCATCGGGAACGCCCTGGGAACATACCTCGACCATGATCGTACTTTCGTGGAATCCAGGAACAGAACGCTTGCTCGCATCCTTGTACACCTAGACACTCGTGAAGGCTTGGAGGAAAAGATCACTCTACACTGGGGCAGATTCACACGGGTACAAATCCTAGACTACGAAGGGGTACCTTTCAGATGCTGTCGCTGTCATAGGGCGGGCCATATATTCAAGGATTGCCCTCTCAACAAGAGAACAGATGAAGCACCTGTGCATTCTACCATTCCATCGAAGACTATATCACCGACCGCTCAGCGCTTTCCGGTCTCGGGCGCTCCCCTCAGCACTCCACTTCAGACACCGGGCGCTGCTCATTGCCATGCATCTACTCCGGTCACCAGATCTCGGGCAGCCTCAGCATCTACATCCACTCCGGGTAATTCACTTTTCCCTCCTTTGTCTATTTTCACATCTACTCCATCTACACTCTCTCCCTCATTGTCTGTTGCATTCTGCACTATGCCCTCCTCCCCGATTATTGCTCCTTCCGCTCCATCATCTCAAAAGCTCCCGTCGCCATCATCTTCTCCCTCATCATCCCGGGGTTCTAAACACTCCTATAATCTGCGTCCTCGTACTCACACCCTGGGATCTCATCTGAAAATCGTCGGTCTGGGTATCACATCATTCGGGTTGACCCCCTTGTCTGCTCGAGGGAGAAAATCTGATCTTACAAAAGCTATCAGGAGAGCGGAAGCTGAGGTAGCTTCTGGGCGACAATCCACCATTGTTGGGGTACTTAGAGCGAAGAACACCCCAGGCAATCTTCCTCCATGAAGTGCCTCTCTTTCAACTGCAGAGGCTTGGCTAGCGCCTCCAAGAAACTAGCCCTGAAAAGACTGATTGAATCATCTCCTGTTGATATTATTCTCCTCCAGGAGACCCTTGGCCCTGCGGACTCCATATCTGCCTCCCTATCCTCCATCACCCCGGGATGGAACTTCACGGCGATGGACTCCTCGGGTAGATCGGGGGGCCTAGCGATTGGTTTTAACCCTGCTTCTATAAGGGCTCATGGCACTTGGGGGGGATCTGGATTCTTAGGACTTGACCTTTTCTCGGCTGATCTGGGTATCAATCTCAGGGTTATCAATATATATGGACCCTGCCATCAAAGAGAATCCTTCTGGAATCACCTTCTGAGCCGATCTATCCTCTCAGCTGAGAATACCATCCTTGGGGGCGACCTAAATTTCTCCCTGGGGTATAGCGAATCTTGGGGATCCACGGCACAAATTGACTCAATCACCGGGTTTATGACTGACCTCCTGGAACGTCATGACCTGATCGATGTTCCCATGAATAATCCTCTCCCAACCTGGAGGAACAGAAGAATTGGTGAAGCTGCCCTGGCGCGCAGACTCGATAGATTCATTATGAAAGGCACTCTGTTACAACAGCTTCATCACTACAAACAATGGGTTGGTACCGGGGGAATATCAGACCACTATCCTATCTATCTGGAGATTTCGGGGCCATACAAAAAACCAAAAGCCCCCTTCAAGTTCAATCATGGCTGGTTACAGGATCCCTCCTACATCAAGCTAGTTAAAGACTTCTGGATCCACAATCCGATTGATAGAACAGACACTCTGGCAAAAGGCTTCTGCATGAACCTATCGCAGCTCAAGCATCTCTCTATCAAATGGGCCAGAGAGAAACACCAAAAGGAGAACTCAGCTCTTATGCTCATAGAATCTGAACTATCCACTCTATCAGATGAAAGAGGCCTGGGCTTTACCACTGCTGAAGATAAAGCCCACTTGGTGGAACTTGAAAACCAGAAGCAAAAGATATTGAGGGAGCGAGAAGAATCTATTCGACTTCGCAGCAGAGCTACATGGCTAAAGGCCGGAGATGACAATACTCGCTTCTTTCACAATTACGCTAAAGGCAGGAAGGTTAAAAATACTATATGGAACCTCCCTCTGCCAGATGGTGGTGTGGCAGACACTTTCTCCAAGCTCTCACAGCTGGGATCATCCCACTTCAGGAACCTCTACAAGCAACCCCCGGGCTCCACTATTGCAGATATCATCAACATAGCAGGACATTTCCCCAGGTTTGTAAATGAAGAAGAAGCGGAGAACCTTTTTGATCCAGTGACTCCTGAGGAACTTGAAAACACCATAAAGTGGTTCAAGAAGGACCGTAGCCCAGGGCCAGACGGATGGACCATCGAATTTTACGTTTCCTTCTATGAGCTGATCAGCAATGATCTACTTAGGGTTGTAGAGGAATGTCGGGTGTCTGGGTCCCTGTATAATGCCATCAATTCAACTTTCATAGCTCTGATCCCCAAATCTGATACTCCTTCCTCCTTTGATGATTATCGCCCCATTTCCCTCTGCAACGTGCTCTACAAGATCATTTCCAAAATCATTGCAAATCGCATCCGTCCTATTCTGTCTCGACATATCGCTCCTCAACAATTTTCTTTCCTGGAACATCGTCAGATTCATGAAGCCATTGGTGCTGCACAAGAAGCCTTTCATACTATCTGGACCAAGCATCACAAAGCCATTATCTTAAAGATTGATTTAGCCAAGGCATTTGACCGGGTCAGTTGGCTCTATCTCAAGATGCTTCTCATCCACCTGGGGTTCCCTCATAATTTCATCACCTGGATTATGGCTTGCATTACCACTCCCACCTTCAGTGTTCTGATTAATGGATCTGCATCCCAGTTTTTTCATTCTGAACGTGGTCTCAGACAGGGCTGTCCTCTGTCTCCCCTTCTTTTCCTTATTGTCATGGATGGCCTGAGCCGCCTTATAGACTCTGCTAAGAGAAATGGGGATTTTAGTGGACTCAAGATAACTGATGACTGCTTCCTCACCCACCTTCTCTTTGTGGATGACGTAATGATCTTCCTTGATGGCAGCATTCGAGACTCCCGTTCTTTCTCGAACATTATCACTCTTTTCTCATCCGCCACTGGGATGCTTGCCAACCATTCAAAATCCTCCATTATTCTCTCCAGAACTTCTATCCATGAATCCCATCTGGCCCTGCAGCTGTTTCCTTATAGCATCCATCCCTTAGACCTCGGCCTCAAATATCTGGGGTTCTGGATCAAGCCTCTCAGCTCAAAGATTGCGGACTGGGTCTGGCTAGTCGCAAAATTGGAGAAGCGCCTCAATATCTGGAGCCATCGACATCTCTCAAGAGCAGGCAGACTCGTTCTGGTAAAGGCTGTCCTGGAAGCTACCCCGGTCTTTTGGATGGCATTAGCCTGGATCCCACGCAGTATCTTGGCCAAGCTACAGCAAACTTGCAATAGATACCTGTGGAATGGGAATCAGGAAAAGCGCATATTTGCTTGGGTTGGATGGAAGAAGATCGCCACTCCAAAGAAAGGAGAGGGGGCTCGACTGATAAGGACCTTTAGGTACTCGACCATAGGGAGAGAAGAGGAGAGGTGCTCGACCAAGAGGGAGAGGATGCGTAAGCAGGCTCGACTGTTAAGGCCGCCATCACCTTTAGGTACTCGACTGTTAAGGATGCGTAAGCAGGCTCGACCATAGGGAGAGGACCTTTAGGTGCTCGACTGATAAGGACCGGAGGCGCTCGACCATAGGACCTTTAGGTACTCGACTATTAAGGACCTTTAGGTACTCGACCATAAGGGAGAGGATGCGTAAGCAGGCTCGACTGTTAAGGAGAGGACCTTTAGGTACTCGACCATAAGGGAGAGGATGCGTAAGCAGGCTCGACTGTTAAGGAGAGGACCTTTAGGTACTCGACCATAGGGAGAGGAGAGGGAGAGGACCCTCACCATATGAATAGTGAGTGACTCCGTCCCTTTAGGGTGCTCTACCATAAGGATGCGTAAGCAGGCTCGACTGTTAAGGAGAGGACCTTTAGGTACTCGACTGTTAAGGACCCTTTAGGGTGCTCGACCATAAGGACCTTTAGGTACTCGACTGTTAAGGACCCTTTACGGTGCTCGACCATAAGGACCTTTAGGTACTCGACTGTTAAGGACCCTTTAGGGGGCTCGACCATAGGGAGAGGAGAGGGAGAGGAGAGGAGAGGACCTTTAGGTACTCGACCATAAGGGAGAGGATGCGTAAGCAGGCTCGACTGTCAAGGACCCTTTAGGGGGCTCGACCATTAGGGAGAGGAGAGGACCTTTAGGTACTCGACCCCAAGGACCTTTAGGTACTCGACTGTTAAGGAGAGGGAGAGGAGAGGGGGCTCGACTGATAAGGAGAGGAGAGGAGAGGACCTTTAGGTACTTGACCATAAGGACCTTTAGGTACTCGACTGTTAAGGAGAGGGCCGCTAAAATGGGGTGGACCTTACTCACTGGAAACAACCTCTGGACATATATTTCATATTACAAATATATTTGGCCCCTCAATATCTTGGATTGGATTCGCCTCCCTACCTGGCCAGAATTTGGGATATCACCAGTTTGGAAAGCGCTTCTTAACTCTATGACTCTTATCAAGGATAATCTAGTATGGAAAATCAATGATGGAACACAAGCCCGTATTGGTCTAGATCCTTGGAATGGTAACGGCGGTAGGCACATTCTTCCTGAAGCACTCATCCGGCATCTTCACTCACAGGGGATTAAAGTTCTGGCTGACATTGCTGATCCACAAAACACTTCCATTTTTGAACAGCGTTGGAAAAATGCAAATCAGATCAATATACCACCACTCTGGCATCAGGACTGGTTGGCATATATCAATGCATTATCAGAATCGCATATAAGGATCAAACAAGGGCAGGACGAGCTAGTATGGTATCATTCGGAGAATGGAGTATACACCCCAAAGTCTGGCTATCACACTCTGATATCGCATAAGGTTCCGGACACAATCTCTTTTTGGTGGAACTCTATTTGGAAACTCACTGCTCCCCCCAGACAGAAGCTATTTTTCTGGTGTATCTTAAAGGGTGTTGTCCCTACTGGGGAATACCTCATGCGTCGTGCAGTCTATGGACCGACCTGGTGCACCATGTGCAAACATAACTCCGAATCGAGCGTTCATTTGTTCTTAAACTGTTCTGCACTAACGTCTATATGGCAATCTATATCATCCTCTATTCAACACACCGGCAAATGGGAGGGCGATGATATTAATCGAACCTGGGAAACTTGGTTTTACCATCACAAAAACTCCAAGTTACAAAGCCTGCCTATCATTATTTGTTGGTACCTATGGCTTGCACGAAACCGAATGATCTTCGAAGATAAACCTGTGCACTGGCCGCATCTTACTGCCAAAATCATATCGGCCTACCATGAGACGCCTGAGCCGCCACAGCCTAAGGTTCGAAGACCCCGTGACCCTCCTCATATAGATCATAGCACCCCATGGGCATTCTTCGATGGCGCAGCCCAACAGCAGGGCTGTGGGGGAGGTTTTCTACTATTCATCAATGATCAGCATTTCTACAAAGCTAAACTGGGGTTGGGAGCTGGCACAAATAATTTTGCTGAGATCATTACCCTCTGTCATCTCTTGCATTTTGCATTGGGGCACAATTGCATGCATATTCATATATATGGAGATTCGAAGATTGTCATTGCTTGGTTTAACAATAATATTGTTTGCTACGCACACACTCTCAGCAACATTTTGGATGATATTAATTTACTTAAGGCACAATTTATTGACATCACTTGTCGACATATCTACAGGGAACACAACAGCAGTGCCGACCAACTATCCAAGGAGGCCACGACACTTCCCAGAGTAGAGTGGATGAAACAGGAGTAGCGAGGAACAAATGCATACCAATACTACAACCGCCCATACATAGATGCACACTATCACAGGGCAGCCAACCCATGAGATACAAATCTGAAAATGATACTTTTTTGGAACTTTTTTGTACATAGATGATAAAAATTTTAACCTGAAGCCCTGCGTGGCAATCTGTATATATATAACTGATAGCAAAGAACATCCTGCATGATGATTTTTTGCTACTAAACAGACAAAATTGATATATAGCCACCCACATGTGGCAGAAGAACATACAACATATGCAAAATGCATCTACAATATGTAATTTTTCTAAGTTAATGAAAGATTATGATTTTTCCAGGGGAAAAAAAAAAAAAGAGAAATTGAATAATAGTGAAAAAGAAAATGCCCTTCTTAGAAATAAAAATGAAGAATCATTAAAACCTTCTTGAAAATCACAATGAATAAATTGTCTTTAAAAGTTCACCTTAAAGAAGTAAAAGAAATTGAGGAAGTGATGAAGAACTAGATGAAGAAGGATGAAGAAGAGTGTAAGAAGATTGAAGAGGAAGTTGTAACATTAAAGGTTGAAGTTGATAATCTTAACAAGAACTTGCACAACTCACTAGTGTTGGATAACATTCTTAGCTATCAAATATCTCCAAGTGATAAAGCAATTCTTGGTTATGAAAGCACATATCCAATCAAGGCACAAGCTCCAAGCCTTTGAAGAAGGAAACTAAAGGGGAATTTAGAAATGTTGCTACTTCAAAAAAAGTTGCTCATGTTCCCAAGAACATCCAAGATCAGCGATGGATTGAACCATCTTCAAGATAAAAAAACTTCATAAGATCATCCTACTCTCAAGTATGAATCATTGTTACTACTACAGAGATTTTGAGCATAAAGCAATCCATTGTAAAATAAATACAAGATACAATTATGCAAGAAGTAGAAATGATTATGGAAGGAACATATCAGGAAATGTTCATAGATCTACGAATAGAAAATAAAATCAATTTGAACCACTCATGAATCAGAAAATTGTGTTCTACAAATTCAATAATCTTGGTCACAAGGCACAGGATTGCAGGCTTGAAAATACTCCAATCATAAAGACAAAAAATCCAACTATGAAATGGAAAAGGAAAAATAAGGAATATTGCTACTTAGCATTGATCGTTGAAGATAAAGAAGATGAATGGTACATATATAGTGGATTTTCAACACATATGACTAGATATCAAAACAAATTTGTCAACTTAAAAGAGAAAAGTGGAAGTGTTTCATTTGGAGATAACTCTTATGCCAGGATACTTGGAAAAGGTGTAGCAAGTCTTAGAAGCGAACATATGAAGGCACAAAATGTTTTTCTAGTTAAATATTTGAAGCACAATCTTTTCAGTGTTGGAAAGATGTGTGATAAAGGGTATAATCTCTTGTTTGAATCTCAAAAGTGTGGAATTAAAAAATAAGACACAGTAAGATTGGTTGCAACAGCTACAAAAAGACCGAACAACATATACGTTGTAGACCAAGAAGAGCAGAAGAAAATTACAACCAAGCAAAAGAGTCATAAGAACAACAAAGAAGTGGAGGATAAGAAGACATAAGTCATGCCGAGTGCCCATATATTTAAGGAGAGCAACCCCAAATAAATGAGTCACCCTTTTCCATTGAAGTCAAAGGGGGAGAGAAAAGAAAGTGCAAAATGGAGACGAAGGAAGTGAAGCATGGAGACAAGGGGACCATGTGTGTTAACATCAATGAAAAAGGGGGATATTATTGGAAAATTTGTCAGTGATGTCAAAGTATGAGTGGGCTAGAATTTGTTTGATGATTTTCGTGCACAAATCAAGTGAATTTGGTTACAAAGACCTCCTAGTTTGGTAGCCCTTGTCTTATCTTTTTATTTGATAGGTGGCACATTTTGTGGGTCTTCTTGGTTGAAGAGATATTAATTCTTGAAGCTTGATGCCCCAATCAATGGGATTTACACCAACACCTTTTTTCCAAGAATTTATGATCTTATCACTCCATTGTAGCCCCTAAAAGGACAAAAAGTGTAAACAAACTTACTCTAAGTCCTTGTGTTCAATCAACCTTGCAAGAAGAGTTCATGGAGGAAGAAGTTTATTTTTTCAAGAAGTATATGCCTCTTTGTACAAGTCATATTTGATTGGCTCAAGTTGGCCCTTATAAAAGGATGTGCCTTTTAATAATTCAACTCCAATATAGAGCCCCCACTCAACCACTATATGTAACCTCTCATTGAGCCTCAAAAGGATGCCACTCAATCAAGACAACAGAGTGAGAATTCAGGCCCGAGTAAGGAATAGATAGGTTTTTATCTCATGAAACTTAAGATGAGTTGAAGAAGAAATTTTGGATTTGCTTTCTATTTTTTGGTCTTTGGTTATGGTTTTTGGTGACACTTTTTATTAGATTTTGGAGCTTCCTTTTGGACTATTTTTGGAGAAAAGCTAACATACTTTGTTGTATTATCTCTGCACAAATTTCAGGCTTCCTACAACCCATATCTCAGCCTCTTTACAACCTTGAATTTCAACCTAGAACAAACCTTTGGCCCTGTGGAGAATCAATCTCTAAGGCCTATGAAATTCAACCCTGAGGCTAGAGTTTTGGTCCTCCTTTGTGGCCTGTGATATTTTGTCTTGAGGCAAGAGGTTCAGCCTCCTAAGACAGAGGCTAGAAAGAGTTTTCAAACCTATGTTTTTTTACCATTCATGGAGCAAAATTTGATGAATTTATGAGTAGACTTTGATCCCCTTTTGAAGTAGACCTTGGATCACTTTTAAACATGGAATTTGGTTCAGTCTTTTAGATCAAACATTGAGCAAAATTGAAGGTATTCCTAAAACAAAACAAACAAACAAACAAATAAAAATTGGACTAGAACACTAAAGGAATTTGGAGTATACTTGAAGGCATTCTTGAGCAGATCTTGGAGAACATTTTTGTGCGAACCTTATATCCTTCTTGAAGTAGAATTTCAAACTAGAAATTGAAGAATCCTTGAAGCATTGTTGGAGCATTTTGATGAAAATATTGAAGACATTTTAAAACATATTTTTGGAGCACTTGTTGAAGCATTCTTGTGGTCATCTTTGTAGCAGACTTGAAGCAAATTTGGAGACCTTATTTTGAGCAAACTTGGAGAGTGTTGAACCATAATTTTTGGATTTGACTTTGAAAAGGGGTAGAACTGAATTTATTTGAGTGTTGTTGTAATTGGGCCATTGTTCCTGGTACAAAAGCCTAAGAAGATATTATTTTATCTTTTATTCTATAGGGTGGAAAGGTGGTGTTAGGGAAGGAAGTTGTAACTTATTTACGAGGTTGTCGCCTTCTTCCAATAGGAGCTAGTAAATCTTTGTGTTTTAGTCAAGTTGTAGCTTACACACACACACACACACACACATATATGTTGTTAATTTGATATGATGTTATTGGTTTGCCTAGGGGGCTTTGGTTCCACTATGAAGAGTAGATTGTTCAAACATTTCATGCGATACGTCACTGGTTTAGTGAGTGCTGACTTTAAAAAAAAAAATTATTGTTATTAGTTAATGATTTTGATATTTAAATTGTTGAAATTTAAGAAATATTGATTCACCCTCTCAATCTCTCCAACAAACTCCACTCTAAAACAATATCCATAAGTGAAACCCAAAATTTATGCTCTCTAATTTGTGATGATGTAAAAGAAGGCCTACACAGATGGAAACAAATCATGTTGTGAGCACCGAGCACCAACAGATCAAAACTGTTAATATATTTTTTTTCTAATTCTCCCTATGTTCATGTAAATCCCTTAAAAATCTCAACAAAAATATTCTACCATTTTCTATAAAATAGCAGCCAAAGTCTAAAGTTACAACCAAAAAATAAATCACCTTCAAGGAGTCATCTTAAACTTTGTTTCCTCCTTTGTAAAGAGCTGAGTAGTTACCATCCAACGAAAAATAGTGGCCATGCAGAAAACGGCAGGAGCAGTGAACATTATCATGAAGGCGCAACCGTAATGGGGGCATACCATGTCGCACAAGCCTCCCATCACGAGCCTGTAAAATATAATGCCCGACACATGTGATTATTGTGTTGCCTAAATCTATCTGTGTGAGTTCCAGATTGTCTCTTATGATCGGAATCAAAGGTGGAACAACGAATGTAGAGATGAAGCAAGTGAAGAAGGAGGCCCAAGAGAGGTGAAAGGACCTCATGTGTGGTTGAGCAAAGGAAAACATTTTGAATTTCTTGGCTTTGTGCTCGGAATCCACTAGAAGTCGAAGAACGAAGTGAGTAGTCAACCAGAGAACGTAGCATGAACACTGAACACAAAAATACAACTTGCTCATTCCATTACCAAGCAAGGATTTTTATACACAGCAGAGAAGTTTCTGGATTCTAGTTGTTGGTGGCTTCTTCAAGATGCTACCTGAAGTCTCCAGAAGTCTCGAGACCATCTCCTGAACTCTCGAGACGGTTGAGCATTTAATGAGTTTGGTGGTTGGAATTAATATTTCCAACACTCCCCCTTAATTCCAACCATAAGATAAACATACAAAATACCCTATAGCACAATGCATAAGACACATACATACTCTTAATTGACATGCCTGTTGGTCTAAGTCTCAGCTAGGCTTACAACATAATCTGGATTTTCTACAACACATAACTTATTCCTACAAAACTCAAATTTTTCCTTCCCGAGAGACTTAGTGAATATGTTAGCTACATTCTCATTTTTATTATAATATATCAAGGAAATTTCTTGTGATTGTACCTTTTCTCTTACAAAATGATATTGTGTGTCTATATGCTTTGACCTTGCATGACATACAGGATTTTTCCCCAATTTTATGGTGCTTTGATTATCACATCTGATCACTGTAGGTTCTTGTTTACCTTCACCAACATCTTTAAGTATTATTCTAATCCATATAGCTTCACAGGTGGCACTACATAATTCTTTATACTCTACTTTAGTTGATGACAAGGAAATTGTTGCCTATTTCTTACTTCTCCATGATATAGCTCTCGATCCTATATTGAAGACGTATCTAGTGGTGGATTTCCTGGCATCTGGGTTTTCGGCCCAGTCAGAATCACAATGACCTGTCAATTCAACATTATAACCATTAGTATATTCAATACCAAAATTGATAGTTCCCTTTAAATATCGAAGGACCCTTTTTGCAGCTAACCAATGACTTTCATGAGGCTTAGCCATGAATTGACTAAGTATGCTTACTGCATAAGCAATTTCTGGTCTAGTGGTAGTGAGATAATTCAAACTTCCCACTAATTGTCAATACAATGTTCCATTCACCTCTTTTGTTCCATCATCACTTCTCAATTTGATATTTTGTTCCAATGGAGTACTCACTGCTTTACATCCATTCATATGAAATCTCTTTAGTACCTCATTTGTATATTTGCTTTGTGTGATTAAGGTTCTTCCATCATCTCTCCATACTTCAAGACCTAGACAATAGTGCATCTGACCAAGATCCTTCATCTCAAATTCCTGTGATAACTTCATTTTTATATCTTTAATCAATTTATCAGCGCTCCCTGTTATTATTAAATCATCAACATATATAGAGAGTAATAATATATCCCCATTTCTATATGTCTTGACATACAAATTAGGATCATTTTTGCTTTTGTTAAATCCTTGCTGAAAGAAGAATTTGTCGATTTTCTCATACCAAGATCTGGGTGCCTGTTTTAGTCCATATAAGGCCTTTTTTAACTTGCATACAAGATGTTCTTGTCCCTTCTTTACAAATCCTTCTGGTTGAACAAGATAAATCTCCTCTTTTAAGTCTCCATTTAGAAAAGCTGACTTCACATTTCATTGATGTGGTTTCCAGTCATATTTATTTGCTAATGCTATCATTATTCTGATTGTATTCATTTTTGCAACCGGAGCAAAGGTCTCTTCATAATCTATACCTTCTTTTTGTGAATAACCTTTTGCAACCAATCTTGCCTTATACTTGTCTATGCTACCATCTACATTAAATTTTGTCTTGTACAACCATTTTGATCCTATAGGAACTTTATTTTCAGGTAATTCTGTTAATTCCCAAGTTTCATTTTTCATTATAGAGTCATATTCTTCTTTCATAGCTTCCATCCATTCTTTATGATTTTTAGCTTGTTCATAATTTAAGGGCTCAAAAACAGTCATTACTTGAGACATTAAAGCATAATATTTATACCTGATAGGGGTTTGAATCTGTCGTGTTGATCTTCTTAGAGGTTCATTACACTGTGGAGTACCTTCTCCTCTTCTTCTTCTCTGTGGAGTGCCTTCATCACTTCTTTGTGGACTTTGACTCCTTGACATGTCTTCTAGAATGTCCATGTGTTCTTGAGCTTGAGTTGATTCCACAACTTCTTCTTCTTCCTTAAAGTTGTCATAAGGAGGCTGCCATACATTATGTTCATCTTCTTTTATTTGTTTATCTAAATGCTCATGAAATATAACATCTCTACTTGCAAATACCTTGTGAGTATTTGGATCATACATTTTATATGCTTTTTGATTAGTACAATATCCAATAAAAATGCATTTGATGGCTTTGGCATCTAACTTTCTCATATCCTCTTTAGGAATATGAGCAAAGGCATTGCATCCAAATATCCTTAAATGACTAACTTTAGGTTTAAAACCATAAAATGCTTCAAATGGTGTTTTGTGCTCAAGATATTTAGTAGGGCTTCTATTTTTAAGGTATACAGTTGTATTAATGGCTTCAACCCAAAAACTATTAGAAAGTCCTTTACTTTTTAACATACTACGAGCCATTCAACTAATGTTCTATTCTTTCTCTCAACTACTGCATTTTTCTAAGGTGTATGTGGAACTGTAAATTGTTGCATAATTCCATTTTGTTTGCAATATTTGATAAAAGCTCCTGAAGTGTACTCACCACTTTTATCTGATCGAAGAATTTTAATGCTCTTTCCTATTTTCTTTTCAACCATACTTTAAATTCTTTAAAGTATTCAAACACATCACTTTTGTTTCTTATAAAATACACCCAGGTATATCTAGTGCTATCATCAATAGATATAAGAAAGTAATATGCTCCACCAAATGACTTGGTTTGCATTGGACCACATACATCAGTATGCACTAGTTCAAGTATTTCACATTTTCTTCTATTTTCATGCATAGGAAATTCTTCCCTATATTATTTTCCTAGTGCACAACCTTCACATTCAAAGTGTTCACCCTCAATATTTGGAAGACCTTCTACCATCAATTTCTTTTGTAGTAATATTAGGCCATTATGATTTAAGTGTCCATACCTTTGATGCCAAAACTCTATATTTGACATGTTTGTTGATGCCAAATATTGATGCCCATTCTTCATTACATCCAACTTGTATAAGCCTCCAACTCTCATTCCTTTTGCAACAACCTTGTAGTTGTCCTGCACATCCTTTACCAAACAATGTGATTTCACACATTTAACTTTTAAATGTTGATCTGTAATAGTAGAGACTAAAATTAAGTTCTCCTTTAATCCTTGAACATACACCACATTTTGTATTTGTTTTTCTTGTCCGTTAGGCATCATAACAATTATATCACCATCTCCTTTAATTTCATGTGATCTATTATCTCCTAAAAAGATGTGTCCACCATTATTAATATCATGATAAGTATCAAACCAATCTCTTTTGCATAACATCTATTATTAATCTCATGATAAATATCAAACCAATCTCTTTTGCATGACATGTGTATTGATGCACCAGAATCTATAAACCAAGCATTATCATCATTAGTTTCTGCTGATAAAGCAGCACTGGACACAAACAGATTAAGGTTGCTAAAGTCATGAGTAATTGCTTCATCTCTATCAACATAATTTCCTGAATGCCTTCTTTGTTTAAATTGATCAGGCCTTCCTTTCATGCAATTCTTAACAAAATGACAAGGTTTTCCACAGTAATAACACACATCATCTCTATTTGATTTGGCATTTGTCCTTGGTAAATGTGTACCTTGAAATGATTTACCTGTGGCTTTTTCCCTTTATTTTTCTCCCATTATTTGCCTTTGAAGGACTACTTCCCTTTGGCCATCAATGTTAAATCTGATCTGGGAGGTTTTTGTTTAAGACTTTTTCTCTGTTCTTCTTCCTGCATAAGTATACCTGCCAACTCATCAAAAGTAGGAGCCTTCTCTCTAGCTGAAAGACCAGTGATAAACATTTGATATTCATCAAGCATTCCATTTAATGTCACAGTAACCAAGTCTATACTAGATATTGATTCACCAATGTCACCTAATTTATCGTTTAAATCTTTAACTCTAGAAATAAAATTACTCACACTTTCATTTTCTTCCATCTTAATTGAAAGAAGTTTCCTCTTTAAATACAATATTCGATTTGTAGTCTTCGTCTCATACAAATTTTTTAGAGTGTCACATGTCTCCTTGGATGTTTTGCAGTCTCTAATGTGTGGATAATGTTGTCTTTAACGGACATCTGCAAAAGCACTTTAGCTTTGTTTTCTCGTCGCTCCCAATCTTGAATTGCAACATATGTGGCTTGCAGAAGCGACGGTTTCGGCAGGGGACAGGCGCTGCAACTACAAACTCTTGGTTCTACAAACTCTTGGTTCTTGGCCCTTCGTTTCCTTCAACGCAGACCTCAGACCTCCGACCTCCCTCCTTGATGCAGCGATTTCTCACACTGGCTTCACATTCGCTCTCCAACACAATGAACTTTCTGAAACTTCTCCGCAACACAAGGTCTCTCAAACCTCACAGCGATCTCTCACTCTCATTCTGATAGTTCGCACAACACCTCAAGCTTTGATACCAAACCAGAGAACGCAGCATAAACACTGAACACAAAAATGCAGCTTGCTCATTCTATTACTAAGCAAAAAATTTTATACACAACCAAAAAAAACTTATACACAACAGAGAAGTTTCTGGATTCTGGTTGTCAGTGGCTTTTTCAGGACGCTACCTGAAGTCTCCAAAAGTCTAGAGACCATCTCCTGAACTCAGGTTGAGCATTTAATGAGTTCGGTGGTTTGGAATTAATATTTCCAACATACTCCGGGTCTGTAGAGCCATTACTGGTAGATAGATTGTATGTCGCTTCCCTAGCTGTGACATAGATGAACCTGGTTCTCCCATTTCCTTATTGCTCTGGTCGAGCATTGTCGATCTTCCAATATATTATGATATTTTACTTGTACCCGAATTTCTGTACGCTTATTGTTGAGCATCTTACTTGCAACCAGACATCAGAGGCTGGAAAAAGCAGGGATACGTTAGTCAAAGTACATTATACTTTGCAATATATAAATATCAACATATCATGATCAAACTCAAACTGTAATGCCATAGAAAATGTAATTTTTACTGGTTCATCCATGTCGTTGTGGTTTAACGGTCCCCCATATCATGATCAAACTCAAACTGTAAGATATGAAGAACTATTTTTTACTTGTTCTGATGTGACTAAGTAGTTGGAAAGTGGCCGTTTAAACACGAAAGGACTTTAAAGCATAAGACAAATCCACTTAACGCATGAGTTTTTACACAGTACCCTGAAATTTTCATAATCAAGATCATTTATATATGAAATTTTAAAACGCCTACTTATTTCAAAGGGAATCAACTTATAAAATAAAATAAATTATATATCAAATTTTGAAATTTCTAGGTATTTTTTAATTGGAGTATGGCAGTTGTGTATAGTGAGATTTTTTGGACTTTTCTGTGTCTGAATTGCGTAGAAAAGTTTGAGGTGAAATTTTGATTTGTGTTATTTAAATTTGTTTTTTGACTCTATATGGATTCAGCACCCTGAAAAATCCCTAGGACACTTGGATTGTGCAGGTTACGGGTCAAACTTGTGATTTCAATAAATTCCTGTCAAAATTTAGAGAAATTAGACTGAAAAAACTACCAAAAAAATCACACTAAAAACAACTAGTTTCAAATAAACCCTACTTATCATAAAATAAAATAGTTTATAATATTCAAAATGAGGGCCAGAAATGTCTCATTTTCACTCACATTTTTTAATCATTTAATTATTTGAAATATTTGAAGCTGCGACTAAACACATTTCGTAGTTTTATTAGTGGATAAATGTAGATTATCTTATTCTGAAAGTTTACTACTCAACCCAGATGACAGAACTTGCAAATCCAACCCTCTCTTGATTATAAATTGCAAGTTAATCATGGTCAAGATTCCAAATAACGCTGTATTGTTTAATTAACTTTAGAATAAACTGCATTAAGATTCGAGATATAATTTTTTTTTAAGTCTTGAAATAATTCCATAAATCTTGCTAATCTTCCCATAGAAAAAATCCTCTTTCTGTTCTTAATTTTCTGTAATTTTCCTACGTATACAGTATACCTTTACCAAAAGAGTCCCGATAATACTGAAACTTAACAGTACCCCTTGGGCTCATAAGGATAGAGAGGATCATTGACCTGGGAAGGAATCTAAAGTTTCAGGAGATTAGAAAAAGAGAAATTGTTGCGGAAACAAAGCGACAGAAGCATGTGTTAAAGATTCACAAAGCCGAAATCAGTTACTGCAAAACTCACTTAAGCTCCAGAGACCAGAGAAAAAAATAATATCGCTGAGCCACACTGAGTCCGCTGGAAGAGCATGATCTATCTGCGAGTTCAGGATTTGAACGCAACTGGCTTGACAAAAAATTCTTGACTTGTTTTAATTCTTCCGACACGCTCAACGGTTTCGCGAAAACTTTTTGAAGGGAACACACGCAGAAGAATTTAAGGCCGGATCAGGTTAAGGTGAATGGACATAATTATATGCACAACGCAGAAGACAATACTACTGCCATAAAATTTGAAATAACTGAAAAACAGCAAAACTTAAAAACAAGAAACAGGAAAGGACTCGGCTTCACCAAGAAAGACTTTCTCCTCCACTGAGCTGAACCTAAGAATCAAAATAAACTTAAGAATCTCATGCTCAATCACACAAATAATTCATCCGATCGAATCTTAAACACTCCAAAATATCTCGCTGAATTACACAAAGAATCCATCTGATAAAATCTTTAACACACAACTTTGTAATGAAAATTTTAATGAAGTTTAATTTAAGACAATTCATTTTGATTTTCAGCAAAAAAACAATGGTAACCACGCTACAGACACATGATTAAATAAAGCTTACCTCCGGAAGCAGCCGGCGTCATATTAAGAAGATTAGCTTCATCCTCCTTTCAAGTTTCCTGCAAACCAGACGTTGGAACCGAGGGAGGCAGGGATCGGGTGTTCGCTGAAATTAATGGTCAGCATTATCCAGAGAGGTTTCTTTTTGTATCCTTCTGTGAATCTTCACGGGATGCTCGCATATATGTAGCTACGAGGACATCATATAGACGACCCGCCTCCCAAAAGTAATTTGCAAGAATATCCATTAATGCGATCTATATTCACCATTAATGGATAAAGCTCAGGGTGGAAGCCAGATTCACATTAAATAAACAAGCTTAGATGTCCGAAGAGCCAGTTAATATGATGAAAGGGCAGAATTGCGAGTGTCGACCCTCCAAACTCCACAGTATGGCAGCAAAATTTTATTCAGATTCTTAGGGAGTATGTTTGGGAATGGGAAGTATATATTGCTAATCTAAGAAATGTAGGTATCTCCCTTAATGACCAGGAGGACCAAATGACATGGGGTTGCCTCAAAAAGGGACACCCATTGGTAAAAGACATATACAACAGAATACAATGGATAGAGAAGGGGAATCAGTTTCCTACATGGGTTCAGGTTATATGGAAAGGGAAAATACCTAATAAAATAAAATGTTTCTGTTGGTTGGCTATCATGGATCGATTATTAACTTGGAACAACCTACAGCGTAGAGGGTACTCAGGTTCTGGTTTTGGTGATATAGAGGGGACAATCCCAAATGAGAGGCTTTCATGAGCAAGGAAAAAGCTTTCGCATATTAGGGCACATTAGAGGCATACTAATGGCACTCTTACGTGGAAGTTAAGAGGGAGGATTTAGAGCATAGTTAATTGCAAAAAGTGACCACATCTCTAGAGCTCACATTGATGAGGGATTGTCTCCTTAGATCTCCAACCTAGGTTGCTCGTGAAGCAAAGACTTCAAGTTTGTAGGTTGTGCAATAAAAAGAAATGGGAGTCATAGTTTTGAAATTCTTCATGGGTTGGACCATTTAGACAATAAAAATGATATTCTTATCAATGTAACATGAGACTCGGAAACAATCAATGGTGAGACTAGAGATACTTAAGCAAAAACCAAGGCAATTGAATTAGGCCAAACAATGAATGAAGAGGATAAAGGAGGAAAAAAACTAAGGTATTGCACACTTAACAACCTCCAAGTGAGCATCATTTGATTAAGTTGAGAGCGTGTCTATTTTGGAATAAGGGTTCCAAAATTTGAATTTAATTATCAATCATTATTAGGTGGATCGTAGTTATTTAACCTTGCAAAATATTCTTAATAGTAATCACAAATGAAAGGTAGATATTTATCTTAAAAGTAGTTATACATTTTTCTCCTTTTAATTAAATTGATTAATTAAAAGAATGTTATATGAAATAAGGAATCACGGTTTTTTGGGCATGTGTTATTGATAAGTCATGGTACTAGCCTATGGTATTATAACAAAGCTAGGTTAAGAATCTCCATAGTTAAGTGAGGGTGAATCTCTATTGTTAAAATTAGTCACATGTTTTTTTAAATGTCATGTTTTTTTTAAACAATAACAAGTAAAGATTTTATAAAATTTGTGTTAGGATCGCAGAGAAAACTGGGAGAATTATAGAGTTTCTATATTCTATGATGACATAAGGATTTTTGGGAGGTTCAATCTCTATATCACCAAAACCAGAAATTGTAACAGTTCTATGACTTGTTTAAACTATAGGTCCTACATTATTGACCACATAAGAATACAATTTTACAGTATATATCCATTAGGATTTTTGTTTGGTCAATTTAGTGTCTTAAATTTCTCTACATAAATTATCAATCCGGGTATCATAAACTGATGAAATGTAGTGCACTATATGTGCTAGATGGCCCTTCTTACTTAAGTTTTTTTGAGTGGTTTTGGGGGTTTGATCCTTTAGTTCCTAATGATTTACAATGCTCTTAACAAAAATCTTAAATCTATTTATGCTGAAGAAATGAAATGAGGACTAAGAGTTCTTTAAGCCAGATTTGGAAGTGAAGCTTTAATCAAGAAAAGGAAAACAAAGTTTCTATTTCTGTTATTTATTATTGATTCCAAATCATGAACTAAAAGGACTTAAAAGTGAAATTGCAACTATCTATTATGAAAACAGAACTGAAATGAAATATTGAAAGTGAAATTACAACTACTGATTAGTCTATGGCAGAATCAAAACTTAATGAAAAACTAAAAATGAAATTGCAACAAAGCTAAATGAAATGCTAAGACTAAAAATGAAATTGCAACTAATCTACTATGGAAACTAAATGAAGTGCTTTGTCACTCTGCTACACAATTTTGGGAGAACAACCTCCTTGTGATAACATTTTGAGGAACTCCATACTTCATTGTTCTAAGAAAAACTAAATACAAAAGTGCAGAAAAAGACTCATTACATAAATGAAATATCCAACCACTTGGTTTAAGATGAACCATCAACCAGAAGGGCTTTTTAGAAATATTCACTTACAATATGAGTCACTAAACTAGTAATGAAATGACAAGATAGAAATGGCACTGATCAGTTTTAACTAAGAACTTAAAGACTAATGAACAACAAATGAAATAATTACTCTACACTACTGAACTCAACTTCAAACTACTGATGAAGAACTGAAAAGAAATTAAACCAAAAGACTATTCTGTACTGAAATAAAATTGTTCTGCGTTAGTAAGAAGATGACAAAAACTGCATTATGAACAAAGTTAGAAAATGGTTATAAACATCATGGAAAAACACAGTGAATTTACAGATGAGTGGGCGTTAAAACCCTCACCATATGAATAGTGAGTGATTCTGTCCCTTATGGTCGAGCACCTAAAGGTTCAATTTACTTATTGGGTGGGGGGGCGTTGCTCGAGCGTGCTCTGCATCCTCTCCTCTCCTCTCCCTCTCCCTTATGGTTGAGCACCTAAAGGTTCAATTTACTTATTGGGTGGAGGGGTGTTGGTCGAGCGTGCTTCGCATCCTCTCCTTAACAGTCGAGCCTGCTTACGCATCCTCTCCCTATGGTCGAGCGCCTTCGGACCTTATGGTCGAGCACCTAAAGGTTCAACTATGAAAGACAAAACAAAAATGAAATGTAACCTTAGCCAACGCAGGGGCCCTCTACAACTGTTGAGGTTAAATGTACTTAATCAACACTCCAACAAATGCTTTCAGGTATCAATGAAACACACAATCTTCATATTAAAAATAGAGAATGAGTTCTCAAAATTACAAAGCTATAATCTGAACTTAACACATGAGCAAAATCGAACTAGTTCTGCGTTCTTCACACAGGTATTTATAGAGAAATTATACAACTGTTTTAAGGAGAAAAATAAGCCACAGCAAAACACGTAGGCAGACATGTACACGGAATCCTCTTCCTTATTTGTTGGAGACATAAATCTAAGGTAATGGCTATTGGATTCAGTTTACACGAGTGGCTGATGAAGTTCGTGGCCTTAGGAAACTGCTTCGGATCCCATCACTGAGAAACATGTACAAAACAAAGTCATGTTTGCCTTAGGTTTCTATGTTTGACTTCCCTTTGACCGTAGTCTTCCTTGTTGACCTAGGCCAAGTGAATAAGACACGATCCATGCCCTGATGTTTTCCAAGCTGCCCATGTACTCATTTTTCCCTCTTGACACCTGGAACCTGTAAAAGCGTGGAAGTAGTTGCAGAACAGCCGATTCGCTACAGAATGTGGCTATGTTCCGTAGCTAAAGGACAAAAACTTATTCAAACAGCAAACATAAAAGTATAACATGTAAATCATTAAAATGTTCTCCTTGAGGCAATGTATAATGGTGATTGATGATAAAGATGCATTTTTCATGCAAAAGCAAAGAAGAATGGATGAGAAAAGTTGCTAAGGAAAGGGTAGTTTTGGAACTCAACATACCCCCACTGCAAGACTATTGCATGTCCCCATGCAATCAAAATTGTGAACTTCCTCCTTCTACTGCATTTGTTCTGATACTTCAGCCAAAACATCCAACTTCCTCTTCTTTCCTTTCTTTGCACCAACTGCCATCCTTGGCTTCCTCATGAGAAATCTGTACTTGAGATTAATAAGTGCCATGTTTAGCTTCTTATTCTTCCTTTTTAGTTTTTTGTTCTTCTTGTGCCATAAACCCAAGTGAAGCATAGTGTTATTATGGATAATCTTATCCAACTTGTTCTATTCTTTTAAGGCTTCATTTTCTCTTTGGATGTGCCTATTTAGAACTTCTAGATCATAGATCTCCTGTTTAAGGGAGCTAGTTAAATTTTCTTGTGAGGTGGAAGGCTGCTCTGGATTAGCTAAAATCCCTGGGTCTACTAATGTACTCTTTTTCTCCAATGACTCCATGTAGTCATAAATTTGCTGTTGGATGGATCAATACCAGGAGAGGATCTTCTTAGGCTACTCTCAAAGTTTTGTGGATGAGAGTTCTATGGAATTTTCTCATATGGAATATTGTCAGGGGACTAAATTAGAGTTTCTCCCTCTAAATCTATAAACTAGGTCTCTTTTGATTTCATTTTCTTCACTTTTCCCCGTAGTCTAGAACTCTTCCTCAAGTTTTGGGAGCCTATGATCTCTTCCTCTATATCCTTTTTCCTCTTTCCCTTCTCTTTATCTTTCTTGAGTTGATCCCTGATTTTGATTAGTCTCTCAGAAAGCAGTTGTTCATCCTCCTTAGGTGATGAAGGTTCAGGAATATCCTTGTGGATTTCTTCAACCTTTTCTTTAATTTTTCTCCTCTACTTAGTTTGCTTTCTGATCTCTGTTAATTTCTCAAAGATTGGCTCTTCTTCATCGTTTTTCTGTGCTGAAGTTTTAGGGGTGTTTTGAATGGTGAGGCTGGTCTTCCTTCTCCTACTTCTTTTTACAGGACTTCCCTCAGGCAATTCTGGAGCATCTTGGAAGAAGTTTCTTACCAAAAAGTCCTCCCATGTGTCCCCTACACTTCTCAAATGAAATTCAACCAAAATCTTCACTAGTCCATGGTGATATAGAGTGGTTTCTATTGACTCAACTTTCTTCTGAACATTAGTTGCCATTCTTCTCAGACTATTCAACAGGAAAAAAAAGGGCAGATTGAGGGTTCCATCTTCTAGCAAATTCATTAACAATCGTATGTGATATACATACATAGAACCAAACCTCCCTTTGCATGTAATAAACTTTTGCAAAATTAACAACATGCTACTCCATTTGTTTTTAAGTGCAGAGATTGGAATCCCTTTTCTAAAAACTGAAGTGTCCATACCTGGATTTTTGATAATGACCTTCCAGGATTCATCATGAAACTCTTTGTTCTTGAACCACCTTTCTCCTAACCTTCGGAGTTTTGTTGCTTCATCAATAAAGGACTCAATAACTGCAAATTTGATGTCACCTATTTCCACGTCCTTTCCATCAAACGACCTGGCAAAGGATTTGGTGATTTCTTTATGGTAACCATTGAATTTTTCAAAAAAACTCAACCAACCAGCCTTCTGTAACATTCCTTTCAACTGCGGATAACCCTCCATGTGCTTCACCCCTATGGGTTCAGTTCTAATAATGAGCCCCATCACTTCTGTTCTCGGCTACTCTTCAAAATTCTCTTCACTGTCTGAGAGATGGAGTGACTGCGTAAAGAGGACTGTGTATACGAAAATGGAGCAACTGGGTGGATAGAAATAGAATGATTATGGATATGGAAACGGACAACGTATATGGAAGCAGGATGATTTTGAATAAAACGACTGTATATATAGAATATATGGAAACAGAGTAGCTATACACGTAAACTATGTGAAAAACAGAGTGATTTTTATACACAAAGAATATGAAAACAGAGTGACTGTATGCACAAAGAGGCTGCGGAAGTATGAGAGAAAAACTTAGTGTAATAAATGAACAATCAGGGTTTGAAGAGTCATACGTAGATGGGTCATGTTGTTAATCTAACCATTAACAGGTGTGGCTGTAGAAGTCTGGTTAACTATGAGTCGTGGAGTTTAAAACAGAGATTAGTTATGAAGGAACCATTGGAACGTTTAGCATTGAAGATGGAAGGTATGGAACAGTATTCGTAGCAGTCAAATCACATAATGATTAATCAAGGAGACATATGATCATACAAGTTAAACAAACTTATGTTTTTGTATTGCTTTTGAAATAAGTTTTTGTTTTTACCTTTGGAACCTTACCTTTTGCTTACTAATATCTTGATGTTTGCTTCCACAGGTGCTTTAGGCATGATTGGTTTTCAAAGTTGTTTTCTCTTCAATTACCTGAATATAAGATTTTATTTTGAAATGACCTATTTATGCTTGGACTGATACTCAGTCTGTCGCTGCAAAATCAGATTAGCTGTAGAACAGGATCAGCTACAAAACGGAGTCAGCTGCAGAACATGGAAACATCTGCAGAATGTAAACCAGAGAGTAAAATATGACTTATGAATGAATGAAATGGAGATGGCTGTGTAAGTGAAAATATGACAAGATGATAAATGAAAATGGAGATGAAAGAAATGCTTAGAAAAGGAAAAATTTATTGGTGAAATATGGCAGTGGAGTGAAGTGAAATTGCAAAAGTAAAACAAAGTGAAATGAGATGAAACAATGAATTTTTGCAAAATGCAAAGTGAGTCACCATTTTTTTCAGAAAAGGAAATGGAAAATACAGGGTGTCAGAAGCTTCTAATTTTCACCCTGTATTTTCTGTATAAGCATGCCAATCAGTGATTGGTTTTCAACCTTATACAATTTTTTATTTTTATTTTTAGATAGGAAAAACAAAGACTAAGTTGGTGGAGAAGAAGGATTCTTCTTCACCAACTTCATTTCAGAATTATTCTGAAAGATCTTGATGAACTCCTCCTTTGATATTGGTTTTTGATAAATTTTCAATCTATGACCATTCACAAGGAGAGGAGTTTGACTTTCATCTATTGTTCTGATCCTTACTGCTCCATTACTGAAAACTTTTTCAATCTCATATGGCCCAAGCCAATGAGTTTGAAACTTCCCTTGAAAATCTTTAAACTTTGAATCAAATAATAGCGCCCAATCTCCCTCTTGAAACCTCTTGTCCTTGATGTATTTGTCATGCCATTTAGCCCTCTGTTGCTGGACTAGACCAGTCCTTTGAACAACTTCTTGTCTGATTTCATCAAGTTCATTTAATTGCTCCAGTCTATGTCTTTGAGCTTCTAATAAATCCATCCCCAACTAGACTTCCATCTTGAAAGTTTTGACTTGGAACTCTATAGGGAACAAGGCTTGCTTCCCATAAACAAGTTCGTAGGGTGTATGTTCACTTGTGTTCCTCCATGTAGTTCTATAGGCCCATAAGGTTTCAGGAAGCCTTTCTACCCAATCTCTTCTATGTAGATGCACAGTCTTGGTGAGGATTCCTTCAATCACTTTATTTGTAGACTCCACTTGACCATTTGCTTGTGGATGATATGGAGTAGATTTCCTATGCTTGATCTTGTACTCCTCCATAAGCCTTTCCATCATGTTGGATGTGAATTGAGATCCTTGATCTGTCACAATTTCTCTTGGAACACCAAAGCGAGTAAAAATATCCTCAAAAATAAAATTAACTACAGATTTTTCGTTAGCAAAAAGTAATGCTTTGGCTTCTGCCCATTTGGTGACATAATCAGTGCATACCAATATATACTTTTTTTGTTTGGATGGAGGATTAATAGGTCCAATAAAGTCTAAAGCCCATTTTTCAAAGGGTTCGATAAGTATCTGAGTTTTTAATGGCATTTCATTTGAGGGAGTAGGTTTCCTTACCCTTTGGCAGTTGTCGCACCTTTTGACATATTCTTTAGCATCTTTGAAGATGGATGGCCAGTAATATACTAAGGAAAGGATTTTATAGGCTGTCCTCTTGTCAGCAAAGTGTCCACCACACGGCTCATCATGAAATTCTTTGAGAATATCAAGCATCTCATCTTTTCTGACACAACTTCTGATCACAAGATCTGGCCCTGTTTTATACAATTCATTAGTGATCCATGAATATCTTGCACTTTCTTGAATAATCTTTCTTTTCTCTCTAGGAAATAAATGTGAAGGTAACTTCCCTATAACCAAGTAATTAGCAACATCTGCAAACCAAGGAGTTTGAGTAGTTACTGCAAAGAGATATTCATCAGGAAACTTATCTTCAACCGGAGAGTCTTATTTGATATTCTGAATCTTGGACAAGAAATCAGCAACTGTGTTTTGTTTTCCAGGTTTATCTAGCATAGTAATGTTGAATTCTTGTAAAATTAAAAGCCATCTTGTAACTCTACCATTAGTAATAGGTTTATTCATCAAATATCTAATTGCAGAGTGATCTGTATGAACAAAGGTTTCATACCCTGTTATATAATGTCTGAACTTATTAATTGCATGAACAACAGCTAAGAATTCTTTTTTAGTCACAGTATAATTCAACTCAGTGGGAGTTAAATTCTTACTTGTATAGTAAATGGCATAAGGTATCAAGTTTTTTGTCCCAATATAGCTCGTAGAGCTATATCTGAAGCATCTGTAGAAATATGGAAAGGAAGTTTCCAATTTGGTCCTCTTAAAATAGGTGCTTCAGATATTTTTGCTTCAAGGTTTCAAATGCTAGTTGGCAATTAGGATTCAATTTGAATTCACAATCTTTTGTAAACAACTTGAAGAGTGGAGATGCTATTTTAGTGAAGTTTTCTATAAATCTTCTATAGTATCCTTTAAATCCTAGAAAACTGCTAACATCCCTTTAGCAACTTGGAATTGATAACTTAGAGATGACTTCAACTTTAGATTTTTCAACTTTAATCCCATCTTCTGAAATGTGATGTCCTAAAACAATACCTTTTGTAAACATCATAAAGCATTTTTCATGGCTTAGTGAAAGGTTTGTTTCTTTATATCTTTTAAGGACTTTTTCCAAGTTTTCCAAGGCTTCCTCAAATGTGTTACCATAGACTGTAAAATCATCCATATATACCTCTACACAATCATGTATTAGATCAGAAAAAATTCCTAGCACTGCTCTTTGGAATGTTGTAGGTGCATTACATAACCCAAAAGGAAGTACTCGGTAGGCAAAAGTCCCCCATGGACAAGTAAATGTGGTTTTATCCTGATCCTCAGGTGCTACCTAAATTTGATTATAACCACTAAAACCATCCAAGAATGAGAAATACTTTTTACCTGCTAATGTATCTAACACTTGATCTATAAAGGGCAAAGGAAAGTGATCTTTCAAGGTTGCTTTATTCAATTCTTGGTAATAAATGCACACCATCCATTTACCATTCTTTTTAGGCACAATTACCAAAGGAGAAACACATTGGCTATCTGAAATTGGGTAAATGAAGTTTACATTGAGTAATTTTTGGAGCTCTTCTTTCACAATTTCCCTAAGATTTGGATTCATTCTTTTTTGAGGTTATCTGATTGGTCTACTGTTTTCCTCAATATAGATATGATGGATACAAGTCTTAGGATCAATGCCTTTCATGTCGGGGTACTCCCATGCAAATGCAATAGAATGTTTTTGTAATATTTTGGTTAGCTCTTCTTGTTGTAGTTTCTCCAAGTTTTTGTTTATGTTCAATGCCCTACCTAGAAAAATTTCAATTGTAGAGCTACCAAACTCTTCCATAGAATAAAGAGACATCTACCCAGATGACAAGTATTCAACATTATATTTTTCTTGGAATTGTGCATGATCATATTCTGAAGACGTTTCAAAATTTTCCAATGTGTTCAAAATTTAACTATCTTCACTAATTTATGATATAGTAAAGAGAGGCTGAATATCTTCTTTATCATCAATCCATTCCTTGTCATCTTTTTCTGTTATTGCTTTTGCTGGGGGATACAAGGTAAATTTCTTTGTTGAATTACCATCTGAAATATACATGTCACCAGATCTACAACTAATAAAAGCATCAATTGTGGCCAGCCAAGGTATTCCTAATATGAGTGGGTGTCCTCCTAGATTATTCTTGGGAGTTAAAATCAGGAAATCAACATGGTATTCCCAACAATCTAGGAGACTGGAATATATTCTAGCACACCATCTAGTTTGATTACTGATCTATCTGCAAGTTGCAATAAGGTAGGTGTGTAAAGAAGGTTAGGAAGTTTAAGCTGCTCCATAGTTTGTCTACTCATAATGTTTATTGCTGCCCCTAAGTCAATCAATGTATTTGGAATTTCAATCCCATTTATATGTGTCTTGACAATTGGACTTCTTGGATCCACATATTTCTGCATGGAAATCTTTCCCATCATGATGTTTGCTATCTTTCCTACCAGGGGAATTCTTTTTGTTTCTTTTGGTTTTCTTCCTAGTCTTTTGATGCTCAACTCCTTTATTGTCTTAGCTAGAATTGGAATTTCTCTAATGGTTTGTAACAAAGGAATTTTGATACAAACATTCTTCAATTCATTTAGAAAGTCATAATTGGGAAACAAGATCTGTTTTTCTACCCCTCTATCGATTTGTAATCTCTCAAGAAAAGGAGGTGTAGAAGTAGATGTTGGTTTCTCAATGATAGGAGTTGTGTTTGTTGATTCTTTTTGTTTTTCTTTTTCAATATTTTGGTTTTGGAGGGATGTTCCCTCAAAACTTTTATTGACTTTTAGAGAGTCTTCCTTAGAAGTGTCTTGTTCTTGAATAACTATAGAAGGTTTTTCCTTTCTAATATCCTACCAGATCTAAGTTGAACATCATTAAGATATAGAGGAGTAATCATGTAAGTTGGAAATTGTTGTCCTTCTAACTTGTAAACATTCTGAGGGTTTTTATTATTGGGGTTTGGTAATGGTTGGGCAGGTAGCTGATTTTATTTTTGTTAAAATGGAAGTAAGAGTTGAGGATTTTGACTTTGTTGTGGAGGTTGTTTTGGAAAGGGTAATGAAAGTTGAGGGTTCTGATTTTGAAGTTGTGGTTGCTGATTTTGTGGCTAATTTTGTGTGGGAGGATAATTCTGATAAGATGGAGGATATTGGTAATATTGGGCAAATCTCCCATAAGGATTTTATACCCCTTGTGCCCACAGTTGAGATTGATACTGAGATTGAGTTTGAGGCCAAGGTTGTTGCCAAGAATTCCAGTTTGGTGGGGGTTGAATATACATCGGATTGTTAAATCCTTGATTTTGTGGCCCCTGCCAAGGTCTTCTTGCAACAAAACAAAGAGATTTTGCAGAATTTGGGACTATTTCCTCTTGAAAGACAACCTTAAGACCTAGGATTTAACGACAACCCTTAGTCTCATGACTTTCTGAACAAATCATACAAGTTTCTACAATTTTTGCATCTAAAGGGCATTCCCTTAGAGCATGTTTCTTTTTGCATTTTTGACAAAAGATGGCTAAAGCATCAGCCTCTGTTTTCTACTTGTTTTGAATTTTAAGGGTGTCTAGTTGCTCACTAAGGCTCCCTAAAATATCAGTTTTAAACTCATCAATCATATTGCCAATTTCTGCCCTACTTACAGATCTGGTTGCAGATTTGTTTTCTCTAACAAGAGAAGGATCTCTCAACCCTTTCCCAGTTTTAGATTTCCCTCTTGAGAGATGAACCCATACTTCTGCTATGTCACTCAATGGAAGTTGAGAGATATCTCCCTTCCCCATCATGCTAAGGATATCTATCCATTCATCTCTAATGGCCTTTAACAAAAGAGCTTTCAAAGTTTCTTCATCTAAATTGTTCATCTTTGCTCTTTTCAAATTATAGTTGAATCTCTCAAGCAAATCCTCTAAGTTTTCATCCTATTTTTGCATCATTTTGAACACCTCATCTTTATGATTGGTAGGCATACAATAATCCAAGTATCTATCAAAAAATTCCTGTTTCATGTCATTCCATGTTCTAATGGATTGAGTGACTAACCCCATGAACCATTTCAAAGCAGCCCCTTTTAATGTTGAGGGGAACAATTTTAGTTTTTGAGAGTCTTCTAGATAGTCATAGGTTCTGCATAAGACTTCAAACTCAAACAAAAATGTTTCAGGAGCCTCACTTCTTAACCCATAGAAGTTTGGGAGGAGAGATGGTGAGATATTTTTCATTGTTGTATGTGTTTTCTCATCCACTATAGGGAATCCAAATGAGTCATCTACTTCCCTATTTCCTCTACCTCCTCCATTATTACCTCTACCTCCTCCATTATTTCCTCTACCTCTTCCTCTACCCCCTCCTCCAAACAGTGAGAATTATCCATCTTGTTCTTCTTCTGCCATTATAGTTTCTTCAGAGTCAGTATAAGGCTCAACCTACAAGGTTATTCCCTCTTCCTCTGGTTCTTCTATTAATGGACTATGAGAGAGAGTTTCTACTTCTCCTTCTTCACTAGGTATTCCTACTTCTTCAACTACAATAGGCTCCCTTGTAGAGGTGAAAAAGGTCTTCTCTCCTAGGTCTGTTTTAGTAGATGAAGTAGGAGAATCTTCTGATTGAATTTATGCCCCTTGAATTCAAGGAATCCTATGGCTTGGAGTATGAGTCTAGGATGGAGGTGTGTCTCTTGTAACTCTTGGTGGAGTTGTAGGAATCGAACTTCTACCCCTAGCTATAATTCTACTCCTAGAGTCTCTTTCTCTATGCATGTCAATTTTTTTTTTTTAATGAATGTAAGAGATAAGGCTACCTAGTTACACTTCCCCGAAAATGGCGCCAAAATGTTTGGTCAATTTAGTGTCCTAAATTGCTCTACATAAATTATCAATCAGGGTATCGTAAACTGATGAAGCGTAGTGCACTATATGTGCTAGATGGCTCTTCTTATTTCAATGTTTTTGAGTTTTTTTTTGAGTTGTTTTGGGGGTTTGATCCTTTAGTTCCTAATTATTTACAATGCTCTTAACAAAAATCTTAAATCTATTTCTGCTGAAGAAATGAAATAAGGACTAAGAGTGCTTTAAGCCAGATTTGGAAGTGAAGCTTTAATCAAGAAAAGGAAAACAGAGTTTCTATTTCTATTATATATTATTGATTCCAAATAATGAACTAAAAGGACTTAAATGTGAAATTGCAACTATCTATTATGAAAACAGAACTGAAATGAAATATTGAAAGTGAAATTACAACTACTGATTAGTCTATGGCAGAATCAAAACTTAATGAAAGACTAAAATTGAAATTGCAACAAAGCTAAATGAAATGCTAAGACTAAAAATGAAATTGCAACTAATCTACTATGGAAACTAAATGAAGTGCTTTGTCACTCTGCTACACAATTTTGGGAGAAAAAACCTCCTTGTGATAACATTTTGAGGAACTCCATACTTCATTGTTCTAAGAAAAACTAAATAAAAAAGTGTAGAAAAAGACTCATTACGTAAATGAAATATCCAACCACTTGGTTTAAGATGAACCATCAACCAGAAGGGATTTTTAGAAATATTCACTTACAATATGAGTGACTAAACTAGTAATGAAATGACAAGATAGAAATGGCACTAATCAGTTTTAACTAAGAACTTAAAGACTAATGAACAGTAAATGAAACAATTACTCTACACTACTGAACTCAACTTCAAACTACTGACGAAGAATTGAAAAGAAATTAAACCAAAAGACTATTCTATACTGAAATAAAATTGTTCTGCATTAGTAAGAAGATGACAAAAATTGCATTATGAACAAAGTTAGAAAATGGTTATAAACATCATGGAAAAGCACAGTGAATTTACAGTTCAACTATGAAAGACAAAACAAAAATGAAATGTAACCTTAGCTAGCACAGGGGCCCTTTGCAACTGCTGAGGTTAAATGTACTTAATCAACACTCCAACAAATGCTTTTAGGTATCCATGAAACACACAGTCTTCATATTAAAAACAGAGAATGAGTTCTCAAAATTACAAAGCGGTAATCTGAACTTAACACATGAGCAAAATCGAACTGGTTCTGTGTTCTTCACACAGGTATTTATAGAGAAATTATACAACTGTTTTAAGGAGAAAAATAAGCTACAGCAAAACACGTAGGCAGACAGGTACACGGAATCCTCTTCCTTAGTTGTTGGAGACATAAATCTAAGGTAATGGCTGTTGGATTTAGTTTGCACAAGTGGCTGATGAAGTCTGTGGCCTTAGGAAACTGCTTCGGATCCCATCACTAAGAAACTTGTATAAAACAGAGTCATGTTTGCCTTAGGTTTCTATGTTTGACTTCCCTTTGATCGGAGTCTTCCTTGTCGACCTGGGCCAGGTGAATAGGACACGATCCATGCCCTGATGTTTTCCAAGTTGCCCATGTAGTCATTTTTCCCTCTTGACACTTGGAATCTGTAAAAGTGTGGAAGTAGCTGCGGAATAGCCGATTAGTTGCAGAATGTGGCTGTGTTCCATAGCTAAAAGACAAAAACTTATTCAAACAACAAAAATAAAAGTATAACATGTAAATCATTAAAATCTTCTCCTTGAGGCAATGTATAATGGTGATTGATGATAAGGATGCATTTTTCATGGAAAAGCAAAGAAGAATGGAAGAGAAAAGTTGCTAAGGAAAGGGAAGTTTTGGAACTCAACAAGTTTCTTGGCATTGTGTCCTCTAATTCAGCTTCTTCATTTCCTTTTGTTGGATGTTGTCCCACAGTTGGGCTGTTGGATGTTGTCCCACAGTTGGGCTAGGTCTCAGTGTGTTCTCTGCCTGACATCGAAGAGTGTCAATTTCATCATTCTGGTGATCCATCTATTGCTCCATAGAAATCAAATTTCCTTCTTGTTCTGCAACCTGGAGGGAGAGCTATTGAACAATCTACAAGAGGAGGTGGCAGTCTACATTGTGGACTATAGGCAAGTGCGGGCAGAGTGGAAATTCGAGGGGATTTTCTCCATCATCACCATGCTTGTGAGGATCCATTAAGTACCAACATCCAATCCTTCTCCTATTTCTAAGCATGGCTCTTTGTTGCACAATTTTTAAGCCCACCCCAAAATTCTAACTACATGGAAAAATTAAGCTCCTTTTAAAAAGATTGTAGTCTGAAATGGAAGATTAAACCAAATTTGGAAGTGAGGCATTTCTAAACTAGAAGCGATTATGAAGAGGAAAGCTATGAGCCCTCTGTGTTATCCCTTCTCCTTTGCTTGATTTGTTGGGCTCTTTCCAAAATGACCTACAATGATTATCGATTCAATTATTGTTGGAGGTCGCTATGCCACATTCTAGGATAGAGCAGGGCTATAAAACTAAAATTATCAATCTTAGACGTGTCTAACATCAATCATTTTTTTCAGTAAGAAAAAAGCTTGATAATATATTATAGGCAAAAATGTATGATAGTGCATACATACATCCATCTACAAAATAATAGAAGATAATAACAGCTAGACAGATTTTACATATATGATAGGGAAGACAACCAAACTTAAAAAGACAAGTCTGAATGCCACATTTGCTCAATGTGATGCCATAAGAAGATTTTAGACATGTTGTGCTACATTGCGAAGATAGTAAGCCTATATAACAAAATTTACAAAAAAGACTGTATAAAACATGCAGAGGGGGAATTTAACCCGTATATGGAAAGTCCCCCATATAAAAAGTGTTCTTCTCCCATGAGATCTCCAGATACCATTTGCCAAAACATCCCTGCAATCCTTTTTTAGATAATCTGTCTGCTTCCTTGTTGAGGATCCTTCCAATGTGTTGAATTGTGGAGTTATCTTGACATTTCCATAGGTATTTGATCCTTTCCATCCATCCTTGAAGCATGGGGTTGTTGATGGATTCCCTTCTGTTAGTTCCAGTCTTCGCAGCCTATCACTAGGGATCAACATGAGCTCTTACTATGTCTGGTTTTGTTAGATGTTATGCTCATGATGTTCAGCACAAACATGTCACAAGTGTTTCCATTAGAAGAAGCTCGGAAAAATATTTCCAATGGTATATCACACTCTCGTAACCGACTCCCGGATTTGAAGATATGATCGAAATGAATGAGTGATTCTTGGTTATGCATGTTTTGAGGTCAGTTGCTGCACACAATGACATGTTTAGTACAAAATCCGTTTCTGAAATAATGGTAAAAAAAAATTCAAAAGTGAAAAAGTTTTTTTTTCATCACATACCAAATAACAAAAACCTCCTTCAGTTTATGTACAGGTGCTACTATGTGTGAGATATGCAGTGATATTTGGAGCCGACATTAAAACAAAGCAAATTTTTCATATTTTTTTACTGTTTTAGTCATTTTAGTGCGGGGCCATTTTACAACCGATGGAAAGTAATTTTTCAAAACCCAAGGAGGTTTTTGTTAACAACGAGCCATATAAAAAAAACCTCTTTCATTTTATTCACAGGTGTCACGAATTGGGATATGTGACTAGATCTTTACAGCTCATTTTCACAGATTTAAATTTTTAATGATTTTCTGTTTTAGAGATGATTTTGTGGAACTGATTGCGAGCAACAGGAGACGAATTTCCAAAATTTGAAAGCGATTTTTCTCCAGCATGACCTTATCTACAAAAACCTCTTTCATTTTTGTAACAGGTGCTATGGTTTAGGAGATACGAGTTCATCTTCAACACCTATTTTCAGAAATTCGGCCCAAGTTTAATGTAACTAATTCTATTTTGAAGAAAATGGTTGAGCTCAATCCCTTAGTACAAGGATGAGAAAATGTATATATTTTATGAATTTCATAGTGTAGGGGTTGGATTTTGGTAGAAGGTTGGACTTTTGAGAAAGCCTTGAGCTTCATTGTACACTCATATCAGCATTTTGGCTAAGGAATTGAGACCAGGGTTTGCAGCACTCTTTGGGATTCATGTGACAATTTTTGGTGTGATCCAGTATTGCAGAAATAATGCTGCAACTCCTAAGGCTCCCTTCTTTACTTTTATCAACCCAGTAGTTCGTAACAAACTTAGAAGTGATGGTGCTATATGCACAAGTACTAGTTCTTGCCGCATGCTGTCACTTGATTAGCTAGCACAAGTCCGCTAGGAGCTTAAGCCAACTTCTATGAGCTCTTAGAAGAAGCTTTTAACTGTGATGGATGAAAACTAACTCAACCAGAAGCTAATCTACTTGCAGAAAGAACCAGAAAGATGAAAGGAAATGCAAACCCTAGCAAACCCTACTTTTACCGACTAACCCTACTGGTGCAAGTAAAAGGATGAAAGCTATAGAAATGGATGCCATTGACTTCTAGAAAGGTAAAATTCATGTGACTAAGCTACTTCTGAAGAGAACTATGAAGAAAACACCTTTTTCATTTTTGAGAAATTTGTCAGAATTATTTTGCATGTGCTCTAACTGTTTTTGACTGTGCAGAGGTTGACTGGCGAAAGGAAATGGAGTAGGTTCTTGCAGGAGGTTGGGAAGGTTAGAAGAGGGCCTAAGGGGTCCCTAGCACCCTTCCAGAGAGTCTCACAGTGTTTGGATCTCAAGAAACCGCTTTCATGAGCTTCTACAGGATGTTCTGTGGCTTCTACAGGATATTTCTACATGATGTTCCGAAAGGGGATTTTGGAGGGCTGATGATGGAAGAAAGGTGTAGAAGTGGATACGAAGGTTGGATGATGATGTGGAGGGGTCTAGGACCTGGCGAACGAAGCGGGTGAGTGATAAGGATGGCTGGATTTGTTCAAGGAGGGGTAGAGAAATGTTGCACAAAAATATGGAAATTAGGTCAAAGTGAGGGAACGTAGCAAATGTGAGGCAAGAATCAGAGTTGGAGGACGGAGCAGGCGGTATTGGTGGAGTAGGGGTAGGAAAATAGGTATCATAGGTGCTCTGCAAGTTATTTTCCAAACTATTCAAACAAAGACTCAAAAACCTAAAGACCTGGCTACTTTAACCTAATCTGACCTGAATATCAACACTAACAAATTGCATGATGAAGCAAAGACAGTGTTTTTGGTGGCAGCAAGGACACCTTGGTCTCAGCTCATGGTCCCACAGAGGGAGAGGTGAGATCAGGGGTGCTTGATGGCCTTTTTCTGAAGATCTTTTTTGTTATTAACCTATCAAATCAATCTGAACCTGAAAATCTTTCTTAATCATCAACAATGACCTAGGTAACCAAGCAAAACTGTAATCTACTTAACATAAATTATTTGATAAAGACATTCAAAACATATAATAATACACGAAGGAAGCCTTGGCACTTGGGTTGGGCCCAACCCCAAGAGCTGCAGGCTCCTAAGAAAAAGCTCAGAATTGATGCCAAATGAAACTTCTTTCCATAACTCAAAAATAACCATGTCACAAAAAAGTTGTACAGCAGAAGCTACAAAATGAGCTGAAAAACTAACATCACTATAGTGCAAAATACAACTGCTCAAAAAGTAACCTATGAAGGCTAGAAGCCTTCCTATTTATGCACTACGAGGGTCTCCAATAGCCCTCCTTAACTCGAGGGGCTCAGCTGCTCGAACTACCAGTGATCAATCACTTTACACAAAACTGCTCGGTTGCCCTTGGGAATCCTTTTCGGTGGCCTGCTGAACTCCGAGCTGAGGGTGGAGAATTCGAGGAAGGGGCAATTTAGTGCAAGAGACACCCTTCCTATGAATCCTCACCCTTGTTCCTTCATGCTTGGCTATCATCTGGCTCATAAATGCTTGGCCTTGGTCCAATATTTGTCCAAAAATCTGTAATAAGCACATGTTAGCCTTCTTGGTCAAGTGACTATTCTCATTCGTTCAACTAACATAAATATACTCAAAAAACATGCATAAACTATTAAAAATAGTGGATTGATGAAGAACAATAGGAAAAATGAGCCCAATAAGTTACCCATTTTTGGGGCTCATCATCACCCCCCTGCTAAATGGGTTGTTCATCCTCTGAGCAACTAATCTAGCTCATCATCCTTGATAGCTTTGACTATCTCTCTCATGTCCCAAGCCTCCGAGGTGATGTCTTCTTCCCGATCATGAAATCCTGCTTTTCTTTCCACTTCCTCCCACTATTTGTTTTCCTCTTCTTCCTTAACTCCTTCCAGCAATCCCAAAAGCAAGGGAGGACTGAACTTTAGGCCGATCCAATTGGCCTGCAGATTTTGCATTGACTGTTTATAGAGGGGTACCCTTGCCAAGGCCTCCCTCATCCTGGTTGGAGAGTGGTATTCTCTTATCTTCAAACTGTGGGGCAGTGTGTTCCACCTCCTTGTGCAAGCATGAAGGCAGTTATCCCCCAACAGTCTCTCCATGTCCTCAAAGTGGGCAATAGCTTGAGCTTGTCGTTCAATGTAATCTGGTAACTCCTGAGGGTTGTTGGCCAAGTGTTGGTGGGTGCTTATCAATGCTGAGGGATCCTCCAGCTCTGCTCTGATCATTAGTGGTTCACTGAGTTCCCTGTTCATAATATCTCGGACCTCTGCTGCCCTTTTTTCCTCATGATTCAACCAAGAGGCCATGGCCATAAGTTGCACATCTCCTACCATAGTGTTGGGATCCCACGAATTCATGTTTGGGAGGGCTAAGTTGTGTAAATAAAACTCTGATAATTTAGCCTTGTCCTCTGATGAGCTACTGTCACATAAAGCCATGAATTGATGGTAGTTTTGAAATGGAGTAGTGCCCCTTTGGGCCAAGGTGTTAATCTGGAACTACAACCATTGATCTTTAAGGTACAAAGCGTATGACTTGGCAGGCTGCCTACACTGTACAGCCTCTATTTCCCAGCTGGCCATGCAGGCCAGTTGGGCTTCCTTCTCATGTACCTGTTGCCTTAGAGACTGTATCTCCTCTGCTGCCTACAACTCCTCCTGTAGTTGTTTTGTTAGTGCCTCGATCTCAGCCTACAGCCCATCCTTTCTTTGTTGTTCTTCCAAGGTTTCTTTGTCTGTTGCAGGTTTTTCCTGTTGCTATTGTTCTCCTAGAATGGAGGGTCTGTCTTCCTTATGGATTCCCTGTAGCTGTATCTGTTGTTTCAGCAGCTCGTTCTCTTCCTGTAGTTTGGCCCTCTAAATGCTTTCCACATGCTTCACCATGGCCAATTCTTTCCTTGACTCCCTGAGTTGTTCTTCTAGGGGGTCTATGTCTGCCACACCCTTGGACTTGGCAATCCTCATCCAAGTATGAGTCCTAATTCTTTCTTCTTCCAATGCAAAGAATAGTGGCACCGCAAATTTCTGGGGAATTATTTTCCCATATTCTAACAGGTTATAGTATGTGCCCAAACTGGGTTGAGGGCTTGGTTCCAATATTTCCTTTGTCCTTTCTTCTTCCTGTGGTTGTTTGGCCGCCTTTTCCTTCAATTTCTCGATCTCTTTTAGCTTAGCCCGAGTTTCCTGTAGAGCTTTCTCAGCTTCCTATAGAACTATTTTTGAGTCCATTGTCTTTAGTCTTTCCCTCCAGGTGGAAGTTTTTGGGCTTCCTCATTCATAGGTGATGGATATCTTTGACGGCGACCCTTCCTTTGGTTTAGGGGTTGTGTCCTCAATGATAATTGGCTCCTTTGACTGCGGCTGGGGTTTGCCTACTTTGATCCATGTGCTCCTTCTTGCCTTAAAGTACATGGAGGTTCGCCTTTTTCGCTTCCCTTTTTTCTTTGGAGGTGTTTTTAAGGCGGCAAGCATAGCTACTGCCTCTCTTGCCAATATTTCCGGTGATTTTCCCCTTTGCTGTTATGTTTCCATGCTTCCTGTAGAAGCCTCTGTGTCAACTGTTTCTGCCTGTATTGCGGCCATTTCAGGATCTATCTTTACCTTTTGTTTTGGTGTGACTGCTATGGCTATTCCAACCTTTACTTGGGATGTTTCTGCCTTCTCTGCTCTCCTCTGCAGTCTCTTTTCCCTTGGTGTTTATGCTGTTGTTCCTTGCTCTGTTTTAGGCTCAGTAATTTGGCCCTTTCCCTCTTTCTCTTTTTGTCCTGCTTGTGCTTGTTTGTCCTGTGTTTCTTTACCATTGGTTTTCTCTCCTGCTTCAGTGTGTTCCCCTTCTTCACTACTGGATGAGGTGATCTCCTCGGCCAGAATTCTAATATCATCATATTTGGACATGTTTCAGAAAATTTCCCAAGATAGGGGGATAGTGTAGGTGTGGAGGGCATCTTCCACTAAAAGTTTGATGAGCCCATGATGGGCTAACTGATCCGGTGTCCCTTCTTTCAATTTTGTGCCACATTCACTTAATGACTGCAGAAGAAAATAGGGGATTCTCAACTTCTCTTCTATAGGTAAATCCATTCCGTATCTTAGTTCATTCAGCAACCTGAAATGATAGCCGTAGACAATGTTGAACCTCCCTTCACAGGTAATGTATTTCATGATTTGGAAACTGACTTCGCTCCAGAGAGGAGGTAAGCTAGTTCTCCGGACCCCGTTCTTGTCTTCTACAGGATGTTCCTCAGGCAGGAAGAATGCTTTCTTGGCTACCTGGCCCAATGACCTTTCTTCTTTTCTCCAAGGGAGCCCTAATGGGAGACTAGTAACACTACTGATGAGCTCAGGGGTAACTTCTAGGGTCAAACCCCTAAAATTCACTGTGGCATGTGTCTTTGATTCAGGTTTTAGGGACATTAATAATTCCTCTGTTATCTCATCGTCATGACAGTGAATTTTGTCACAAAAGGACATCCAATTGGGGCGGGTGAAGAGGTCTACCACCTCTAGATGCTCACGTAGCTTGCTAGGATCCGAAGGTTCTTTCCTGATAAACCCTCTTGGCATGGTGAGAGTGCCCTGTTTTATGCTCTGATTAGACAAGGAATTTTGTTTATGGATTTCTTCCCTAAACTTTGAGAAGGGATTTCAACTATCAATTAGCACCAATTCCCTGGCTTTAAGGCTGTTGCTGCCCAGAACTCGGTTGTCCGTTTATGAAGGAAGAAATTGGGTTTCCACAGATAGAATACAGAGCTCAATGTTTATTCTCAGCATACATACAAACATGCAAATTCAAATTCTTCATACACAGGCTAGCCCTCACAGTTGTGTATCTTTCCTACAGGAGAATTTTCTTTTTTCTTTTTTAACAGGAACTGTGGAGGAGAATTTTGACGCAAAAACGACTGAGGAATATTGTGCAACACACAGGAAAACTGCTATTTCCAACTCACAGGCAGATTTTTCTTGGACTCCCCAATTTGAGACAATTCAATTCACCACCTTTTCGAAACATACCATGCATGGAAGAGTGTTTTCGAGCCTACCTCTCTCGGAACTCCAAATTCGACGAAGAAAGGTCCAGGCTTCTCTGCTCTGGAAAGCTGTGCCGGACTTCCTATAGAGCTGCTTCCTGTAGAACTCTTGCCGGCTTCTGTAGGATGTCACTACGCCTCTGAACGAGCCCAGTACACGGGAGATTTTTTGAAACAGGCCGAAAAACTCAGTGGAGGATGACAGGTTAACAGATTTTGAAAGCAGAGGATGCGTACTTCGGCCGAGGACGTTGCAAGTGCAAATGAACAGCGGGTGGTGAGAGTCTTCAGCCGAGTATCTTTTAACTACGGCGCAATTCATGGCGAGGGGATGAGGTGGTCGGACTGAACCGTTGATCCAACGTCACAGCCATCATTTCTCTGCGTGTCTCTGACCGCCATCACCTCCCCTTCTGCCATTAATCGCTACCATCACCTCCCCTTCTGCCATTAACCGCCGCCACCACTACCAGTCCCGACGATTTTCCCCAACTGGACACTCCACACGTGTCGGCTACACATCTCATCGGCAAATTTGAATGTAACTAAGCCTGTTCGGATCCCACGATGTTATGTAAGTGGCTGAGGGTGGCCAGTTGACTGGCCACCGATCCCGTTCAATCCGAACCATTTTCACAGTCATGCAGTTTTCGAAATATAGTTTATGCAATTGACGAATGAGTTTAGACACTTACTTGCGTGGTCATGGACGCGTTATGCAGACTTCAGGTCTTGGAACCACTGCTTCACTTATTGCTACCTCGTGCACGGGTGTTAGAACCCATGCCTTCATTTGTTGATGCTGTATGCACGGGTTTTGGAACCCGATCCTTCGGTTATCAACGCTACATGCATAGGTTCTGCTGGGTTTCAACTGCCGAGGATGTTTTCACATCCAAGAGGAGTCTTTTGCATGTTCCCTTTGTTGATCTCGGTTGTCCCTGCCTCCAAATTATGTCTTCCAGAGGGATCAGTTGCTACAAGATTCCTGTAGGATGCCCTGTAGCTTCTTCTCCTCGTGGGATGCAGTCTAAACAAGAAGGGCTATATTGCGGACGAGGGATTTGTTGATGAAGAGTCTAGATGGAGTTTGGACAGGTAGGGTGAGCGAGACTTTGCTACTTGACTTATCACTAAAAATTCTTGCTCTCAATCTAAGGAAAACAGGGTTTCTTGTATGATTGTGCAGGAACACATAACCAGGTGGGTGACAAAGGTGTAAAGAGATGGAATAGGGTACCATATGGTGATGCTTGGAAACAGAGGTGGCTGCAGGCCTAACAAACAAATTCCAACCTTCAGATTCCCCTCTAAGATCACTTTTGGCTTGCCTGAAGGTTCTACAGGATGTTTCCTGTAGAAGACATAAACTGCCTGTAGAATAGGCAGAACTTCCTGTAGAAGGTGAAATCTGCCCCCGAATATGATCAAACCCTAGGAGAGGTGAGTGGTCGTGGAGGAAGTGTCTGTGAGGGTGTTCTATAGTCTGGTGTGGACCCTTTTCCTTGTTTTGCGCGACCTTCCTAACCTGCAATATATTCCCTGCAACCTGCACTTATTCCACAGAGATTAGGCCTGTATTTTTTTTTTTTTTTTTTTTTTTTTTTAATTTGAGAGATAGCTGGGGCGCCTCCATGAGGTTTTCACCCTCACTGTCTGCCTTGGGCGCCTCTAAGAAGTTTTCACCTAGGGATATTTTTATTTCATTTCTCTGTTTTCTGTTTTTTCTTTTTTTCTTTTTTTTTATGCTTAAGGTGTGGGTGGAGTAGAGACAGGGCCTTTCTCTACTACCAGCACTGATTTGTCCAAAATTTCAATGAACTCCTGCCTCGAAAGGGGTTTCCAATCGATGCCCATTGATGAGCATGGGGATGGCTTCTTCATCAATGGGCCTGATAAGGACTGAACCATTGTCGTTGCATTTCTCCACTATATATGGTCCTAACCACCTTGTCCTCAGTTTCCCTTTGAAATCCTTGTATCTTGAGTCATACAGCAGTGCCCAATCTCCTGGCTAGAATTGCTTTTCATTAAGGTGCCAGTCATGCCATATCTTCCTCTAGAGTTGAACTACTTCTGAGTGGAGGAGGGCCTGCATTCTCTGTTCATCTAATCCATTTAGCTACAATAATCTTTCCTGTTGTGCATGGCTGAGATCTAGGTCCAGCTGAGCTGCCACCCTCAATGTGTTGTACTCGAATTCTATGGACAACAGAGCCTTCTTCCCGTAGACCAGCTCATAAGGTGTGAAACCTGTTGTAGTTTTCCAAGTGGTGTTGTAGGCCCAGGTGGCCTCAACCAAGCGATCTGCCCAATCCTTCCTACTGTTGCTCACCACTTTAGTCAAAATCTCTTCCAACGATCTATTAGTAACTTCCACCTGCCCATTAGCTTGCAGATGATAAGGGGTGGAAGTTTTGTGCTTGATCTTGTGATGAGCAAGCAGGTCTTCAATCAGGTTAGAGGTGAACTAACTTCCTTGATCGGTGACTAGCTCTCTTGGGTAGCCAAATTTGTAGAAGATATTTTCCCTTAAAAACTCAGCCACTTTTCCTTCTGTCGCTGCCTTGATTGCCTTGGTTTCTGCCCACTTTGTCAGGTAGTCTGTGCACACAATGATGTAAGACCTTTGCTTTTAAGGAGGGTTGATAGGACCCACAAAATCCATGCCCCACTTCTTAAATGGCTCGAAGGTCACTTGAGGTTGGAGGGGAATTTCATCCCTTGGAGTCGGTTTCCCCATCCTTTGACATCGGTCACATTGGCTGATGTATCTTCTAACATCTTGATGAAGAGTGGGCCAATAGTAGCCTGCCTGTAGAATTTTGAAGGCAGTCCTTTTCGCTGCAAAGTGACCTCCACAGGGCCCATCGTGACAGGTCAGGAGGATGTCGAAAACTTCCTCTTCCCTAACACAACGCCTCAAGATCTGATCTGGGCCAAGTTTAAACAGGTTGCCCTCGATCCAAGTGAATGGGGCACTTTTCCTCACAATTTTTCTCTTCTCTCTTGAGGATAGGTGTGGATGGAACTGTGCTGAGACCAAGTAATTTTATATATCAGAAAGCCATGGAGAGAGTACTGAAATAGCAAACAGGTGTTTGTCTGGCATTTGGTCATCAAGGATAATTTTAGGGGCGAATGTTCGCCCTTTGGCGAAATTAAGGGGTTTTAAATTTTTAGTGGGCGAATATTTTGTATCATAGTACATTTTTACAAATCACCTCAAATAGCCCACCTTATTTTAAGGGAGAGGGTAAAAAAGGTAAATTTAGCCCTTGAAATTAGGACTTACAACCTTCCATTCGCCCATTTTCAAGAATAGGTTTTATTTAAGTGAATCCATTAGCCCATTTTCAAGAATAGGTTTTATTTAAGTGAATCCTATGGGCCAAATACCATATTTATAAAAGAAGTATGGTAAATTAATAAAAATATAAATAAATGAGAGGTATGGTAAATAAATAAAACATTTTTTATATTTACTCCATAAGTCACCTTATATACATGTAATGGTGTAAACAAATAAAAATATAAGTAAAGTGGAGTTATGGTAAATAAATAAAACGTCTTTTTATACTTACTCAAACGGTATGGTAAATAAATAAAAATATAAATAAACTAGACGTATCGTAAATAAATAAAACCTCCTTTTATATTTAGTCCATAACCCTCGTTCTATTTATGAAGGCTCAAGAAAGAGGTTTTATTTAAGTGAATCCTATGGGCCAAATACCATATTTGTAAAAGAGGTATGGTAAATTAATAAAAATATAAATAAACGAGAGGTATGGTAAACAAATAAAACAATTTTTTATATTTACTCCATAAGTCACCTTATATTTACGAACAGTCAAAAAATGGGTTATATTTAGGTGAAACCTATGGCCAAAATACTATGGGACAAATACCATGGACTAGATTGTTATTAATACCATGCAAAAAACCATTATTAACCCTAATATTAGAATTAATAAAAATAAAAATGGCACATGGTATTGACCCATGGTATTCACCAAAATGGCACATGGTATTGACCCATGGTATTCACCTGGAATGTAGCCTATTCAAATGGGGGAATTAAACCAGCATGTAGCCTATGCTAAGATTCACTAGGACTTTACAAAGTTTTATTATTTAGTGAAAGACTCACCAAGATCTTACAAGATTTTATAATTGAGTAAAATATTCGCCATGCCTGGTGAGAGATTCGCCAAAAAATTATATATACATATTATATTATTGATAAAATCGCCTTCCATTTTTCCTATATACCATGGAGATTCGCCCATTTATTATATTTATAAATTTAGGGGGGGTTCTTAAAATTTTCCCTGTTGGTCATCCACTATCCCTTCTTCACCTGCAAGCAAATCCAATCTAGATAGAAAGTCAGCAACAACATTTTCCTTACCTGGCTTGTCCACAATGGTCAAATCAAATTGTTGCAGCAAGAGTAACCATCTAATGATACGAGCATTTACATTAGGCTTATTCATTAAATATCTAATCGCAGCATGATCAGTGTGTACAAATGTTTGATAACCAGTGATGTAGTGTCTGAACTTGTTTAGGGAATGGACTACAGCTAGGAACTATTTTTTGGTTACAGTATAGTTCATCTCTGCCTTGGACAGGTTTTTGCTGACAAGTATATGGCATATGGTAGTTTCTCCTCAACTTGTCCTAAGGCTACCCCTATGGCTTTGTTCAAGGCATCGGTGTGGATGTGGAAAGGTAGGGCCTAGTTTGGACCTCTCAAGATCGGGGTGGACACCAGCTTATCATTCACATGCATAGAAAGGAAAGCTAGCGATTGTAAGCTTCCAGTTGCATGGATAACTCTACCTCCCAACGACTGCATTCTAATTTACCTAGTTCTGTGCATGCGACCCCAATATGTGAGCCACTTTTTCAACGCTAGGATCCACACCTCTGCCCAGAACTTGATAGAACTTTCCAAAATGATGAATGACATAAGGAAAAATCCATTAATGCAAAACTTAGACAAGACCTTTACCTAACAAGGCCTAACCATGACATACATTTCGTCAAACACATTGCGAACATGTAATATGTAGGTTATAAATGCATTTTTGAACATAGGGGTCTCATACTTATCTGAAAATCATCAAGAAGGTTTGATTCCCTCTCACAATAACTGAAATAACATATATTAGGTCATTCATTCATTAAGCAAATCATGATGATATCCATAACTAAGGTTTGTCATAAAACCGTGCTTATAACCATCATATAACCAGAATAGTAATAGTGATAGAACAACCATCAAAGCCACATAATAACAAGTATAAATACTCATTAAAATACAATAGGAAAAGATCTCTTATTAACATATGAAAAATCCAACCAATTCAGGGACTTCCACATACCACCTGATCATTGATTGGGTTGAACCAAATATTTCTTTCACCCAATCACCCCCATGACATATTCCAAACATGAATGTGGGACTTGCAACAAAACAACTAGGGCTTTCTCAGGATTTACCGCATATCCCACCATTATCGGCCAAGAGATTTCTATTCCCGAAGCAATCACCTACCTAAGTAGGCTTTACTGCAATCCTATCATTAGCGGTCAAGGGATTCCTAGGCCAAAACAAAGAAGCATAGACTACCAGGATTTTCTGCAATCCTGCCATAACCATTCAAGGGACCACTGGGCCCTAAACAAGCATGGATGCCTCTAGATTTTTTCACAAATACCTTGAGGAATTTTCCCATATCCACCCTCATGTTTTACTGCATATCCTGCCATTACCAGTCAAGGGATTTCTAGGCGCTTGGGAATTTTCTTGAAACCACCTCACCATTTCCAAAACCATCAAACAATCCAAGCTCAACCAAAAAGAGAACTCCATCACACTATGGTTATCCATAAATGGAAAGGAAGGGATGAAACCACTATCACGCTTGGCAAAACCCATGCCAATGATAGTAAGAGAACCAAATACACACATGCATGTACCAAACTAGCAATGAAATCATACATGCAACTCGATACCTATAAGAAATCCTGATGTAGCCGCTTGTTCCAACTCTTCCTTGCTTGATGATCGCTTCCCTTTTCTTTCTTGTCCTTCCTTTTCCTTCCTTTCTGCAATGATACAATGCTCTAAGAATTCTCTAAGTGTGTAAGAGTGTGAGAGAATAGAGAGGGCTCCAAAAATAAACTGGCAAAATCTATCACACTAACAAAAACCATGAATTGATCCTTAGAAGCATTTTTATCATTCAAGCCTCTATTTTCTTCAATTTCTATTATTTTTCCTTCAATTTCCCTCTCATGCAAATTTGTGACTCTTCATCTTCGTTTTCTCCTATTTTCCTTTATTTTCATAAATAAAATGTCAATTAATGCCTCTTTGCCTTTTCAATTCCTTTTTGATTTCCTTTGTCAATTTGCTTAGCCATAATAAACCAAATGAGCACCCACTAGGATGGTTCGCCCACCATTCAACTTGGAATACGTGTCCCATGAGCTTGGTCTAATTTTTCCTTTAATAATTTTATTACTTGAACTTGTAACCCGAGGCTATTAGACATGTATGTTTGATCAATGTGATTTCTATATGGTATGATGTATACTTGCCTATTATGATGTATACTTTCCATGGAACTCTTAATATATGTGCATATTAGTTCAAAAGTGAATATAAAGGTAAGGATGGATACTAAGAGCACTAGGAGGGATATGATTCCACTAGAGGGAGAAAGTAAAAGGGGTTCAATTGGTTGAATAATAATTATAGGTTGTATAAGTCTCCAAACCTTCATCTTTTCATCACGTGCCCTATTAAAAGCCCCAAACATCAATCACTAAATGTATTTGGTGGTTGGTGTTTAATTTCACATTTAATAATTTTTAGAGCATGGGGGTTGAGTACAAGTGATGAGTATTCTATAATACTAATCTCCATAGAGATTCAAACCATATCGAAATTTAAACTATCTATTTTTCCATGCTCTCTCTTCATGGAAAATTGTACTTGACCAATATATTATCTCATTTGATTATATTCATCACTTCAACCACGAACATTCATGTATTTCTATGTCACACTCATGAGTTCTCATTTTGAACACTATAATTCAAAACCAATAAAAAGGATGACGAAAGGGAGTTGAGGAAGAGAAGAGTATGAGAAGGGGGGTGGGGGGGGGGGAGACGAAGAGACATAAATGTGTAAATGGTCCTATAGGTTGGATTGAAATGAATCAATTCCCATTCCTCATATATTTTTTCATATTCAGTGCTCAAGAGCCAAGAAAAAAATCTATTTGATTTTCCTAAAAGTGGGTAGACTGTTAGACACCTTTTTTACACACTAGAGAGCATTAGAGGAATAATATATGTGAACGTATCTTCCTTGTGTTACATGGGTGATTGAAGGGAGTGATATGGTTAGGTTAGTAGGATGGTTAGCTAAGGTGTTTTTGAGTGATTTCTATGGCTGAGCCTAAGAGAAATTGGGTTGGGTGAGTGACTCTGAAATTCATAACCTTGTTCCTTCTTCCTAATGGACTTATTCATATTGGGTTACATAATTAAAAGAATAGATATTGAACTCCATAGATTACTTTAAATTTCCAGTCAAGGATCACACAATCTTATAAGATGATGTACTATGTATACACAAAATTATAGAAGTTCAATCTATTCAAGATATTAGTGATGTTGCAGTAAAATAAATGATAAAATTTTGACAATGTGTTCTACTTTTTTCAAGTAGCCTAAAATAATATTTTTAGCCCCCATTCCTTCTTGCAATTTTCCAAAATCAGATAGGAGTGAGATCAAATCCTAATGAAATGAGAAGGAATTATGGAATCAATAATTAATATCAAAATAAATAAATAAATCCAACACAGCCATCATACTTATAGAGATTCACAAGGCCCATTCCAAAGCGCTAATTATTTCAATTAAGAGAATAAAAAAATCATAAAAATGCATTAAATTGAAAGTATAATTGCAAATGGGATTACTTGACAATACAAAACCAATAAAAGTATATAATATATTCTACAATAATATAGATAAAGTAACAAACAAAAATAAAAATGGAAATAATAAATTGAGGATTCATATGACCTCCCCTTTGAATGGGCCCTACATAAGGGATATTTTGGAATCTTGTAGATAACATAATGAACATAACCATATTAAGATATTTATTCCTTTATTCGCACATGTTTCATATCAAGATAAGATAAAACTCTAGTCCCTTTAAAAAAAATAAAAATCAAAATGAAAATTTTGTCCTCTTTATCTCTCCTTTTATATATATATATATATATATATATATATATATATATTGATTTTGTGTGTGTAGAACGGGTAATACAAAACTATAACTATATAAATCAACCAAATCCTAATTTGCTTAGATATTGTCTACCTAATGTCCTTTTACCAAACATAATGGAGTTTTAGAAGATTATCCTCCCTTTAATTAATTCTAATTTTGAAACACAATGAGGCTTGGAGGGATCAAGCTACTTCAAGAGTTAACTATTATCTTTTATTATTGGTAGTTTGGTGTTCACCTTTGAATGAGAAGTACAAGAACCCTTGAATTTATCTTCCCTTATCTCTTGATTGAGATGTGCTTGATATTGAAAATGAGAAATTATGTAAGGGGAAAGTCCCCTCATATTGTATCGTCATAGAATTAATTCCAAAGTCCTCAACCATTGCTACATTGAACTCTCTACTTTCCAATTGACAATATTCCATATGATATAAATCACAAAATCAGCACGATAATACTTGACACATCATATATGAATTATATCTTCTTGAAATTAAGGCAAGAAAATTCATTCAAATAATCATATGTCTATGTCATTTAGATTGACCATTAAAATAAGAGTTATTAGTGTTGGGTATATGTTATATTATTTGCATGATTGGACCCTTGTACAACCCATGTATTACACAATAATTTGGGAGAAGGGGAGGGTCGGGGGCCTGTCATTCCCCTCCATTAAGGATATGAATGTGGATCTCCTGAAAAAATGGATGGTTTTTTCATCCATTTTAGGTGGTTTTCGACGCATGGTTTTCACTTTTGGAACTTTTTGACACATGATTCTTCAACCTATGGTTTTCAATTTGATTAAGTAATTAAGATTGTAATATAATTTGGGTTACAAAATTATGGTTTTATATGTTATGATATCATATATCTTGTATTATAAAAGATGAAGTTATTTGATGAAAGTTAGATGTGCAGCTCTGAGGTGTAAAGCATAGGAATTATCTCCTTCCTTGATGAAGTGAGATAATTCCTAAAAGTTACATATATACAAAAGGAAGTGACTATTTTCTTTGAATTCCATGAGGACCTCTTGGTCTTTCTCGAAATTGTTCATTTCATTTTCCTTTGTATTATGTATAATAACAATACAATAATAACTTTGAAGGATTGTGTCTAATATTTCCCCTTTTGAGCTAAAGGGTTGTTTGTTAGTCCAAGCATCATTCTAAATAATTTAGGAGGATCTTCATAACCTCAAAAATTGATGGTCCCAAATTTTTCTAAAATGGTATCCATATCGAAGAGCTTGGCAAGAGCTTTCCAATGATGCTTAAACAAGTTCAAACATATTCTGTATGAGGAAGTTATGGAATTTTGAAGTTTTAGATAAACTGACAAAAAGGTTAGCAAGGGTGCCATGTGGAAATATCATAGGAGGATATGTAGTTGTATGAAAAATACAGAGCTAACGTGGTAGGTCATGTGGTATTGTTGACTTTGCAGATGAGTTGGTGTGGTAGGGTGACTCAATAGTGGCATGGCAGGTGATGTGGTATTGTTGGCTATGCAGATGAGTTGATGTGGCAGGGTGACTAAGCAGCAACATGGAATTTATGTAGGAATTGATGAAATGATGATGTGGCAGGCTTATTGGAAGGGTGAATATGCATGACATGGGCCAATCAGAAGCCACCACAGGGAAACCTATGATTGGCCAATTTTGGCTAGGTCATATCCAAACAAATGTTATATTTGGTCGGACAACCATCAGGTGGGTGGTTTCAACCCCCAAAATCATAAAAAATAAACTTATGGATTACCATTAGGCCAATATCAATTTACTTGAAATATATTTGAATAAACTCTATTTTAAAAGTATTGTTCCAACCAATGGATACAATTAGCGGCGACAAGGATCAACCCGCAACATACATGCTCACAGTTCAACGAATTCAAGTGTACCAAAAAATGATCATATACAACAAGTAGGTATTCTGTTCTTTGTGTGGACAATATGAAAAAGGGATGAATATCCCAATGGCGCATGGGATTTGATTCTAAGACCTTTCTTATGTAACACTATGGATTTTTCCAGTGGGAAAAAAAAGTGGTCGATGGTTTGGAAACGAGACACAAACTATATTTTTTGCAGAGTCCATAGTCCCGTGCCTAAGCAAAGGGATGGTCAGGTTTGAACCTACAACTAATTTATTAACAACCAAATTATTTCTCCAATATTCCTGAAGTCGAAGGAAAAGTAACTAGGTTCGGTTTTCATTATGACTTGTAATGATAATATTATAAAGAAAATTGTTATTCCTTGCATCATGGGTTTCATGAGCAAGATGTGTTTACCATAGGTCAAAGACTTCTTCTTGGTGTCTTTAGGATTTTTATGTTTCATCATAAATATTATGAAGGTCAAAGGTCAAAGTTATCCAAAATGGATCTAGTTTTGCCTCCATATCAAAGTCTTCAAATGTAGATGAAAGTAATATCAAGTCGAAGTGCTTGTCGATATGATTCCAATGGTGTGAATGGCATGTAAATCCAAGTCCGGATGAAGAAGTTAAAGGCCGTCAAAGTTTATGGAAAATTAGGGCAAAAAGTCAAAAAAGTCAAAGGTCAATAGTCAACGATCAACAAGGTGATGTCAATAGGATACATGTCGTCCCGAGAATACACCACTTGTTCTGGATGACATCAGCAGAGGAGGTGACGTGTCACGATGTGATTAGTTGAAATGGGCCAATCCGGTGCTCACACGTGGTAGCCCGAATTTTTCCCAATCTGGCCTTATTTCCAAAATTTTGGGGATCAGGGAGGATCAAACCCTAAACTCCCAGAATGGCTAAGTTTTCACTAGAGAACCACACCGGACGGGCTACGTTGGGACTTGTTAAGATTCGGGATGACATTGTATTTATGGTGAGCGGGATTGAGTTGCCGGAAAAAGGCTGGATGGTCGGGGTCAACCCCACGACCGTCGGAGCTTTGGAGATATTAAGTTATATATAGTCCCAAAACCTTATCGAAATCACCACAAATATATCACATATCACCACCAAATGAATCATATATAATGAATACATAACCAACGGCGGAATGGTCAGGTGGGGGTTCCAAACCTCTGACCCACCAAAACCATATATACCAACAACTTCAACGCAGTCTGATATCCAATATGCCAAGCGCAGGGCTTGGTAAACCAAGTGCCCAAAAATTTATTTGGAGGTGCCAAACAACCAAACCACCAGTGTGTGGACCAAGGCAGTTTTATGCAGGCAGAGGTGGTTTTGGTGTAGACAGAGGTGGTTTTGCAGAAGGCAGAGATGGTTTTTCTCATTCCAGGGGGTTTGGAGGTCATAATGGCCAAATATGGGCAAGTTTATACTCGTTTGAATCGAAATTTCGAGCTGAATGCAATGGTGAGGTCCATTTTCTCATTTGAGTCTCTGGTTTTGAGCTCATACCTGTAAAAGCATTTTGAAGACAAAAGAAAGCGGTCAACACTAGAAGCTAAAGGACCAGGAGACATAGTCAGGAAGTCTGGTGAACTCCTTTATTAAATTTTGTTGTGTCGATGTGTTTGAATGTGTTTTCAATTTGCTTATGTGTTTATGTTATTTGCAATCTTTTCGATCCATTGCACTAAGTAACATAAGCAACTTCACATAAAGTCTATAATACCTTTTTCATTAACGGATCATAAAGGATATTCTCTAAGATAAGTATCTCTATCATCTTGCAAATTTTCTCTACGAATTGCAGTAATTCTCCTTGACATGTCAACTTAGATTCAAAGACTCTCTTGTCAGCTTGATGTATCATCGTTGACATATATATATATATATATATATATATATATATATATATATATATATATATATATATATATATATATATATATAGATATAGATCTATATATATATATATATATATATATATATATATATCTATATATATATAGATATATATATATATATAGATATAGATCTATATATATATATATATATATATATATATATATATATATATATAGATATATATATATATATATATATATATAGATCTATATATATATATATATATATATATATATATATATATATATATATATATATATATATATATATATATATATATAGATATATATATATATATAGATATATATATATAGGGGTAACATCGAGTCATTGTATATAGATCTTTGGAATAAGATGTATATTACAATCATCAAAAAAGCGAATGAATACACAGTGATATCTCTCGATAAGTGAAATTCGGATATCTCTTGAGAAGCTCGATATATCTCTCGAGGTCTATAAGTGAATCTTAGGTATATCTCGGAAAGACTGTCTCAGCATATCTCTCAAAGTCTTTAGATCTCATATTAAGTCATCAAATATACAATGGACATATCTCGAAGGACAGAGTCTCAACATATATCTCAGAAGCTCGAACATATATTGAAGGACAGAGTCTCGACATATATATCAGAAGCTTAGACATATCTCGAAGGCAGAGTCTCGATATTTATCTCAGAGTCTCAGTATTTATCTCAAGGTCTTGGCATATCTATATGTGAAGCTCAGTAAGATTTCCGAAATCCTGTAAGGATATCTTGAAGCCTCTCAATCATGCTTGGATATATAAGCCTGAAAGGTATCCTTGAGACATCCTTCAGAAGTACGATATATCACTCACTATAATGTATATACTTTAGTACTTATAAAAGGACTGCACATATGCAACCACAACACCAAGTGCTCAACATAATATTATCTAGTGGCATAACATATCTTTGATGTAATCAACAAGGAATCAAAGGACTGTGGCGAGTCAAGAAGAGAAGGCATCGAAGATAGTGATCGAACATTGAAGACATAAGGAGAAGGAGAAAATTGAATTCAAGACACTAAATCAAAGACCAAGAAGTGCAGAGAATAGTGACACTTTTTTTTTGCTAATGTAAGAGTCAGACCTTCCCATTCATTAATCAAGAAATATAATACATAGAGTTACAACACAACCTTCAAGGTCAAAGACCAAGGAAAAGGACTGAAGCAAAACTTTTCCTTACTTCTAACCATCAAACTTAACCATTCTAAAGAAGAAAGATAAAAGAGTTTCGACATGGTTTCTTAAAAACCCAAAGCGAACGACAGGACGAGGAGGCTCCAACGCTCGAGAACACAATCCATGAAAAGCCCTCTCGGGAAAGACAAAACGGTCCAAGAACTTTATAGCCGTGCTTCCTGCCCATACCCCGGGGACCACAAAACTGCACGGGTGATCGAAACCATTGAAACCCCCCGGGCCATCCGACGAAGGATAATAATATCGCACCAGCCAACAAGCCCGGAAGATATCTTGCGATGAGGGTGGTTTTGAACCCAACCCCACTTCCGCACCACAAAACTGCTCGTCCCCTCTGGACCGTCGGATGGCTTGGGAAAAAATGGATGGATGTGCTTGATATCGCTCAACCATAAGTCGTCAAACTTTAAGGCGCGATGGGGGTGGTTTTCAAATCCATCCCTCCACCACGTGTCATTCTTTATATGGAATCGCTACCCATACTCTGAAATGGATTTTTGATGGAAAGGTGTGCGAACTCCAGAATACCGCTCAACCTGCTGCCTATTCACCCGACTATAGGAATTAGGAAGCGAAAGCCCCCAGCTCCACTGCCAACAATTATTGACCAAGGCATTTTCCAGGCATGGGGAAAACTTGTGCCAAACCCTGAGGATTATAGGAGAAGAGATAAACCATCCACCATTATCCACCAGGGCCATTCTTTTGCCAGTTTGCCCCAAAAGAACGAAACCAGCCAGGCTCTCCACACAGAGCCGACAGGGGAAACTGATCCGATAGCTGAAGGAGCCACTCTCCCGCCACTTCCAATCTAACGCAAGCCCCATAACCGCAGGATGATCTGAAGAGGTGAAAGGAATTGTTTCAAAACCATCCGCGAACCAATATCACCCAAAGGGAAAGTCAAGAGGTCGAGGAATCATTGGCTGGGGACACTTCACCTCTGCTAGAAACCCTCCCACAACTACAGGCCACCTGAATGTCCTCTGCCGCTTGGTTATAGCAAAGAACCTTTAAACGATTTTGGGGCAAATCCGGCCACTTCTTCACCATCCTGCAATCTTCATTGTTCACCCCTTGGTTGGCTAGAATGTCCGCAAGCTTGTTAGCATTTCTGCGCACATGATTGAAACTTACCGACCCTAAACCTTGAAGGTGAGCTTGAATCCTTTGATAAACCTGGATTAGTCTCCAATGCTTTGAGACTTTCTCCAGTTTGGATCCACAGCTGATTCTTTTAACAGAGTTGATCGTGATTTCAGAGTCTGCCTCAATAATTACATTTGAGCTATGATTTATAATCAGAATCTCTAGGCCCTGCTCCATCACCATTAGTTCTGCCATGTTATTGGTTTCTTTACCTAAATGGTTGTGGAAGATTAATAGGATTCTTCCCTCTTCATTCCTTAAAACTCCTCCAAACCCAGCGACTCCTGGATTACCTTTGGAGGCTCCATCAATATTGAGTTTCAGGTAGTTTTTCGGAGGAGGCTGCCAGCAATCTTTCTCTGTATTCATTGTCGTTATCTTTTTTCCCAGCCCTTGCGGAATGATCTTGTGCAATCCCAGCAGTCTGAGAGTTCTCAACTCCATTGTTGAGGGAGGAGTCTCTAGGATATAGCACACTGTGGTGCTGACAATTTCCCTAATCTGCTTTAGAATCAAATCATATAGCTTTTGAGGGTTTGCTTTTTCCTCCTTGAAGATCCTCTTATTTCTTTCTTTCCACACATTCCAGATAACGAATCCTGGTGTGAAAGCCCATGCCCGATTAATCACCTCATTCTCCGAAAAGCTCCTCCTCCAATTATTTAGGGTGTTTGTGATACTCTCTCTGTCCCTGTCTGATTGTTGGAAAATGTTATAGAAGGAATTCCACAACCAGGTGGTGTAAGAGCAGCCATTGAGGATGTGCTCCATAGTCTCCTCTTGCTCTTCACAAAGCTGACATTTAGAAGGCCCCAAGACGCCCCTTTTTCTAATATTGTCCCAAGTCAAAATTTTCTTATGGTGCACCAGCCACATAAAGAGCTTGATTTTCATCCATCCTTGATGAGACCAGAGTTGCCTCCAAGATTTTTCTGGAACACAGGATTCCAGCCCCAGGAGAATATGCTTTGCTTCTTTGAGATTGAAGGTGCCTTTGTTGTTATTACCCCATCTCAATTGATCCTGCCCCTCTGTGACCATGATCATCCTCTGTTTTAAAATGCCTCTCAGTTCTTTTGCTTTTGTTGTTATTAGGCTGTTATTTCTACAATCAATGTTGCTCCAGTTTCTCCACTTGTCCTGGCCCTGAGGGATGATCCAGAAATCTTTAACTTTGTGTAATCCTTGGGAATCTGTTTCCTGTTTGAGGCTTATGAAGTCCTCCTTTAACAACACCGGTTCTTGTTGCCATTTGTCCTCCCAAAAGAGTGCATGCTCCCCATCTCTGATTTCCCAGAAACTGTGTTGTTGCACTATATTTCTATTCTCCCAAGCCCTGTTCCAGATACGAGAGCCCCTTATATCTCCCGACATTCTGATAAGATTAGTAGTGTGCCAGGAGCTAGCATATTTTTCTTTCCAGACCCTTGCCCAAAGGGCTCTTGGCTCTTGCACCCATCGCCACCAAAGCTTGGCTCCTAGAACTTTATTTAGAATCTCCTGATCATCTAAGCCTAGACCCCCATGGCTTTTGGGTTTGCAGATTTTTTCCCAGGAAACCAGGGCCCATTTCTTCCTTGTTTCCTCCTTACCCCACAGAAAATCTCTTTGAATGTTTCTGATTTTTTCTAAGACTCCTTTGGGAGCTGGAAGGGCAGATAACATGAAAATCAGTATGGATTGAAGAACTGCCTTAGTCAGAACTAATCTTCCTGCCAAGTTCAAGGCTCTGAAGGTCCATTTTTTAACTTTATCCTGCAACTTAATTATCATAGGATCCCAAATACTTTTAAGCATAGGTTTGTCTGTGAGAGGAACTCCCAAATATTTTGAGGGGAGGGAGTCCCTTTGGAAGCCCAGGATTCTTGAGATATTCCTTTGAATAGCAATGTTAGTATTAAAGAAGAATATTTTTGATTTGGTGAGATTAACTTCCATACCTGAAGCCTTTGCAAAAGCATTGAGGATTTGTTTGTAGGCAGCCGCTTCTTTGACTGTGGGAATACCTTGCAACATGGTATCATCTACAAATTGTTGGTGAGTAAGAGTCTGTCCATTCTCCGATACTTGAAGACCCTTGAGTTTGCCCATATTTTTGGCCTGCTTGATAGCCCTGCCCAGTCCTTCCATCATGAGGATGAAGAGAAAGGGAGAGAGCGGGTCTCCCTATCTCAGGCCTCTAGAGGGAAAGAAGATAACTGAGGGAGAGCCATTAACCAAGATAGAAAAGCTGGAAGTAGTTACCAGAGCCATTACCCATCTTATCCAGTTGTGATCAAACCCGAAGGCTGTGAGTATCTTCTTGATATATCCCCAATTGACCTTATCATACGCTTTAGCAATATCCAGTTGCATGATCATCCCCACCTGCTTTTTTCTTTTAAGAGAGTGAACCACCTCATGAGCTTGAATAATGTTATCCAAAATTTGCCTACCTTCCACATATCCAGATTGCTCCTCAGACACTAGTTTAGGAAGGAGGGGTTTGAGTCTGTTAGCCACTATTTTGGATATAATCTTGTAAACCACATTGCACAAAGCTATGGGTCTATACTTATCTGTTGTTTGAGCCAATTCCTGTTTGGGAATCAGGGAGATGAAGGAGGTATTGAGGGCTTTCAGGATAGATTTATTGACCCTGGAATCCTCCACAACATTTACAATATCCAGTTTAACTATATCCCAACAAGCTTTGAAGAAATCCACATTAAAACCATCTGGGCCTGGTGCTTTTCCATTCTGCATATCTTTGAGAACTTCGCTAACCTCCTCTTCAGCTACTAGTCTGTTTAGGTTGATATTGTCCTCTCTAGACACCAGCTTAGGGATGTATCTAGTAATTTCCTTTATGGAATCTTCCCTGTCTAGATTGTTTTCTCGTGCAATGTCTTGAAAATGCTGAACAAGCACTTTTTCAATTTCCTTATGAGTATTCTGAGTCTCTCCCTTTTTATCCCTTATTGTCGAGATTCTGTTGAATGCCCTATTGGCCATGGTGGATCTATGAAAAAAGCTCGTATTGCGCTCCCCTTCTTTGAGCCATTGCACTCTGGATTTTTGTCTCCAGAATATTTCCTCTTTTTTGCATAGATTTTCCCACTCCTGGTGCAGTTTGTCAGACTGTTCATTTATGTCATTGTTAAAGCCTTCTTGGATCAGCTTCTGGTTGAGTTCCTGCATTTTCCTTTCCACCGATTTCTTGTTCACAAAAATGTTCCTGAAATCCTCCCTATTCCAGTCTTTGAGTTTGCTCTTAATATGCTTTAGTCTTTTGTGAAGGAGAAACATTTTAGATCCTTGGATCTGTAAGTCCTCACTCCACCACTCTTTGATATTACTCAAGAAGTCCGGGTGGGCAAGCCACATATTTTCGAATCTGAAGGGTCTGTTCCTTGGAGAATCCAAACCCTTCATTTCCAACTATATCGGCCAATGATCCGAGCCACCAAAGGGAAGAATTCTTGTTGTAATTTCATTGTTTATAAGCATAAGCTCTTCTGATACCAAGAACCTATCTAACTTGGAGGCTACCTGGGCTTCCCCTCCTCTCTTGTTGTTCCAAGTAAATAGGCCATTCTCTGAGTCTGGGTCAACCAATTTCAAGTTCTCCGTGAACACTTGAAATGCTGAGGAATCTCTGTTTAGCACTCTGGTTCCTCCTTTCTTTTCCGAAAGAGATTTTATCATATTAAAATCCCCTCCCAAGATCCAGGGGATGCCATTTTGTCTGTTCCTGAGATCAGAGAGGGATTCTAGCAGTCTGAGTTTATCCTCTACTCTTTGAGGACCATAAACATTAGTGACTAGGAAGGTTTCAGCCACCCCTTCTGGTTGAATGACTACGGACAAGTAGTTTCTGGATGCCTCTGCATCCAGAACTCTAACTTTTTGAGGGTTCCATAGAGTGAGAATGCCCCCCGCTGTGTTATCTGCTTTGACTTCTAAAAACTCAAATCTTTGAAGCCATTTGCTATGGATTTCTTTTATTTTCTGTATGGAACACTTCGTTTCCTGAATGAAGATTATATCCGGCGTATCCTGTTTCATTCTCACACTTAGCATTCTTTGCTTTCTTTTACTACCCAGGCCTCTTATATTCCAAGATGTAAACTTCATTATTAAAGATTTGTGAAGGAGTAACTGGTCAGGTCTTTCATCTTACCTGAATCGATCATCAGCTTCCCACACTCAATTAAAAGCTCCTTCTGCTTCTTTCTTCCTCGTTTCTTACCTGTACTTTTGGTTGCTAAACCTGGATTAGCTTTCATTGTTTTCACTCCTCTGTATTCCTGCCCTTTGTTGTTTCTTCCTCTAACTGCCCCCTTTTCCTGGGTTTTCCACAGAAACAGCTGTTGTATTCTATTGCATTCATCTGGAGGTAAAGAATCTATCCTCGCCCTGGTTCCCTATTGTAGAAATCCTTCCAGATCTAGGTTTTCCTTATCTAGTATTTCCTGTAGTTCATGATCCTCCAGATCTATTTCGCTCTGGACCATTTCCTGGTCCATTTCTAGCTCTGTTTCACTCATCCTGGTTTCTTCCTCTTCATTGATATTAAGTTCTAGAGTGTTGTTTTCCTCTTTTTCCTTCTCCTTAGGGTCTTTTCCCATAGACTGGTTTTCGAATGGCATATCTTCCATCTCAACCAATGCTTGGAATTTGTTTTGACTGGCCTTTTGTCCCTCTTTATGTTGTTTCTTTGGTTCTTTTTTGCTTCCTTTTCCTCTGCTTGAAACTTTCTGAAAGTTTTCAGTGTCCTTCTTTTCCTTTAGTTTACTTTTGTCTTCTTCCTTATTGAGAGGGCAGTCTCTGATCAAGTGTCCATGTTCATGGCATTTACGACATCTGAACGGAATATGCTCATAGTCCACTGTTTGCACCCATTCCTCATCAAAGACTTCCAAGATGACTTCGTCCGGAAGAGCACCTGAAAGGTCCATCTCCACACAAATCCTTGCATAGGAAGTATATTTGCCTCTTCTGGTGGCTTCCGAGGCTTTGATAAAACGACCTAGTTTGTTTCCTATAGCCACTAGTGATTCATTTTGCCAATAATCCAGGGGAAGCGAAAAAAGCCTTACCCAAACAGGAATGGAGGTGAAGGTCTCCCTTTCTGGAACAAAGTTCATCACCCAAGGCCGCATATAGAGGCCTGCTGCTGCAAAAAAGTAGGGCCCTCCTTCAAATATTCTATCCTTGTCTTCGATGTTTGTAAACACCACTGTGAAGAAACCCTTGGACCCAAGGTGAAGATCGATGCTCCCCTTAGGTTTCCATTGGTATTTGATCCATGTTTGCAGAGCTTTCTCAGTGGGCCATACCCCCATGAATTTGCATATGATGGCGTACGTTTCCATGTGTTCCCTGTGCTCCTGCAGTGCCGGATTATTTAAAACTACTCGTGGAGTGATGTTCGCTCTAGGTCTACACGGTCCCTTTTGATTGACTTCATCTTTTTTGCCTCCCTGAATTTTGTCTTCTTCCTCCTTGTCCTTAGTGTTGCCCTTTTCCTTTGACTCTGCCTTATCTGTCTCCTTCTCCTTACTGTTGTTTTCTTCTTCCCCTGTGCCTCTGACATTCCTCAGATGGGTCTTGTCTTTGCCGGCCACAGCTTCCTTGAAGGAGGGAGTGGAGCTCCCTCCTCTTCGGGCCGCCATTAGGGTCTGCTCCCTCCTCTTCGGGACTGCGTGTTTCTGAGTTCTGCTCGCTATTCCATTTCCCTCCTCCTTCCAGTCGCGCCCCCATTCACGGTAACAAAGATTTTCATCTCCATCTTCGCAGAGAATAGTGACACTTACCTTGGAGGTAACCTTGTGTTTATTTTTTCAAGGGTCTTGGTATTCATCTAAATATCTATAAGAAGAGATTCAAGGGTTTTACTCTCAAGAGGAGAGGTTCTGCCCTGGCTTAGAGCCAACATCTTGTGTACTTGTTTTTATTGTTGATTGTCCATGTTGATAATTGTTTGAAGAATTGAAGAACACACCAATAACACAAAGCTAATTGAATAAGACAACACAAACTGTTATCAACAAGTGAGGGAATAATCACTAAATCATGAATTTCCCTAGATTCTTCAACACTTGAGAGGTCAAATATTGGAGTAGGTGCACAAAATATGTCTTATGCAGGGCTTAAAGGCCCAAAATATAATAGCAACTAGTGGATTGAACTTGTGACCACTCGATTATTAACCAAGCCTTTTGACACTAAACCACAGAGTTGGTGTGTGTAAGGAACACTGAGAAAATGTTATTTTGTGTTAAGCCTTAGTCTATTTATTAAATAAAATAATGGATTTCATCCTTGTTTTGGGAATTCCAAAGGGAATAAAGTGGATTCAAAGTTACCACTACCTCCAAAGAAGAGTTGTAGGAAAGTTGAATGTTGTTTTAGGAGATCAAGTGGATGTATATAAATTTTTTCATCTTAATAAAAGTGACCGTAGGACCCAGGGAGATAGCCCTAACATTGGGTGAAATTTTTTATCAATTCTCTCTCTCTCTCTCTCTCTCTCTCTCTCTCTCTCTCTCTCTCTCTCTCTCTCTCTCTCTCTCTCTCTCTCTCTCTCTCTCTCTCTCTCTCTCTCTCTCTCTCTCTCTCTCTCTCTCTCTCTCTCTCTCTCTCTCTATTGTTATTTATTAATTTTTAGACTTCCATTTTCTCATTAATATTCTTAATTGAGTTAATTAAATTTATAAATAGTCCTAAGGGTTAGCTCAACTGGTCGAACACCTCACTATTGAGAGATCACAGGTTAATTTTCCTCGATGCTCTTGGGTTTAGGCTTGGTTAATGAGCCAGTGGGTATTGATCCCTTTAGGTGGCTTAGTTTGGAACAATATTTCTATGGATTGAGTGGTCACCAATCTTCAGAGTCCATGAACCGCATCAAAAAAAAAATTAAATTTCCAAACAAGCCATATATTTTTGGATAAAGTTTGGTATCAGAGATAGTGTGATAGGCTTGTGAGTGTGGATACTTACTCGATTAAATATTAAATGAGGATAAGGATCATTCAAATAATTCATCCTAGAATTTGGTTTAAGGTGAGAAACCCAAAGGAAAAGAATGGCATCGCCAAGAAGAGACAACCCTTTCACTTCTGAATAGGATTTACATGAGGAATTCATGGCAATAAAGGCCATGGTGGAGGAATTATATCAGGAGAAAATTAAGTTTGATGGGAGTGGACCATCAGTAAAAGTTAAAGGAGCTAGTGATCCTCCGAAAACTCCTCCACCAACTTCATCTTCTTATTCTTCTTCTTATTCTTCCAAATCTAGAAAAACTTCTTCTTCAAAGAAACATTCCAAGAAAACACTGCTTGAATCACCTTTGTGAAAATTTGATGATAAGTTTGATTTTCCCATATATGATGGTGAACCTAACACAAAGAAGTTGGACAATTGGATCTGGAAGTTGTATTTTTATTACAAGATCCAGAATATTGTGAAGGGAAACACAAAGATCCAACTTTCTTCTCTTTGATTGAGTGGTACAACCTTGATCTGGTGGGAGAGAAAAACCCAAGAAGACCTCCTTCAACATGGTATATTAATCTCTTCTTACCATGAAATTAATACTATGTTAAGAAAACAATTCTCTCAATTAGGTTACATGCAATAAGTCATAATGGACTAGAAATTTTTCCTACAAGGTAAGGGAAAAAGTGTTCTGAGTTACACTCAATAGTTTAGGAAGAAATATTTGATTTTGTTATTCCATTATATACACAAGGAACTCTTGTTAATTACATTGGTGGTTTTCATATTTATCTTCGACATACCATCCATATGTTGAATCCTACAAATTTAGATGAATTATGTGTCCAAGCTACACATCTTGAATCTAGAGGGAAGAATGTTAAAGATGGATTATTCATGTAACTCATTTAGCAAATAGAAATCAAGAATAAAGGGAAAGAGAAATTAAAAAAATGGCTATAGTGAAGAAGGAAAATGAAAATCTTACATGTTCCCATTGTAAGAAAGAAGGTAATGATACATAACAACACATTACATTTGATACATTTTTTACAATGGTTCCCAAGTAAATCTCATTTCTGAAGTAATTGTCAAGAAGTTAGGTTTGGAAACTACACCTCATTCAAAACCTTATCCCCTAAGATGGGTGTGTGATAATGCAAAATTAGAAGTAACTAAATAATGTAAGCTTAGATTTGTGATCGCTTCTAAGTTCATAGATGAGGTTTAATTGGATGTGGTACCTCTTGATATTTGTGGAAAGGAAAAGAAGTGATCTCTTCCATATTAGATTGATAACAACACATTAAATTTGATACGTTTCTGACAATTGTTCCCAAGTAAATCTCATATCTGAAGCAATTGTCAATAAGTTAGGTTTGGAAAAAACCTCATTCAAAACCTTATCCTCTAAGATGGGTGTGATAATGCAAAATTTTAACCAATTAAAGAATGTAAGCTCAGATTTGCAATCACTTCTAAGTTCATAGATGAGATTGAATTGGATGTGGAACCTCTTGATATTTATGGAATTGTGTTGGGAAGCTCATATATATATGACGGGAAGGACATATTCTTCAGAGAGGAGAAGTACCATTTCACTAAAGATGGGATTGAATACATTTTGAGAGCTCATCATGTGAAAATTAATCTATCTCTTGTGACTACTTGACAACTAAAAAGGCTTGTGAATGCAAGCAAGAAGTTTTTCCTTGTGTCTGCAAAAATAGTTGAAGAGTGTGATCTTAAATGTAAAGATGAAATAGTTGAGTTTGTGTCTAACTATGAGGTGTTTTAAGATTCACCAAAACTACAACACGAGGATTTGTCCAAATCACTATCAAGGATCTTGTTAAGAAAATAAGGGATATTTGATTCATTTTCATTAGTAGCTATGTGTTCATTTTTACTATTAATTTGTTGTGTATGGTTAGTAATTGAGATAATGAATGAAAATGGTTGTGAATGAATGCGAGTTACTAGCAATGTTGTTTCAATTTTCATCCTTTCTTTTTAACTTGTAGTAATGAGCCAAATGTTTAGAGCATGGTGGATAGATACAAGACAAGTGGGGAGGAATTATCCTCACTTAATTTCTGAATGAAAAAACATTTTGGTGTTCTAATAGCTTCCAATGGGAGGGAAATATCTGAGAAGATATTCATAACCTAAAAAAATGATGGTCCCAAATTTTATAAAAATGGTCCCCATGTCGAAGAGCTTAGTGAGATTTGTCCAACATCACTTGAATGGGTTCAAACGGGAAACGTATGAGGAAGTTATGGCATTATGGAGTTTTAAATAAATTGGCAAAAAAGGTAGCAGGGGTGCCACGTGGTAGTGTCATAGGAGGACACATGGTTGTGAAAACACTATAGAGTTGACTTTGAAGATGGCATAGTACTTTTGAATTTGTAGATGAGTTGATGTGGAAAGGAAACTCAATAATGATGTGGCAGGTGATGTGGTATTCTTGACTATGCAAATGAGATGATGTGGCAGGGTGACTCTGTAGTGACATGGTAGTGGCGTGGTAAGTGATGCAACAATGAAATGGAAAGATGATTACCAAGGCAATTGTGCGTGACATGGGCCAATCTGAACCTGCCATGTGGCAACCTACAATTGGCCAAGTTTGACTTGGTCAGATCCAACCACAAATTATATTTGCATAAGCAACCATTAGGCCTGTGGTTTAACCTCATTAGAACTAAACCTATAGATTACCACCAGGCCAATAACCATTTGTTTGAAATGGAATACAATAAACTCTATTTAAAGATTATTATTACAACTAATGGTTAAAATTGGTAGTGGCAAGGATTGAACTTGCGACAACTTGCCAACAGTTCAACGAATTAACTAACATACCAACAAAATGACTTGATATAACATGTACTAGGTATTCTACTATTTGTGTGTAAATTATGAACAGAGGCCAAATATCTCAACAGTGCATGGGATTCAATCCCAATACCTTTCCTACGTAACACCAATTATTTTACCAATGTAAAAAAAAGGGTTTGATGATTTAGAAATGAGGCACAGACTATATTTTGCATTGAGTCCATAGACCCATGCAAAAGTAGAGGGATGGTCATATTTTGAGCCTAAAATTAGTTGCTTAATAGCCAAAAAAAAATTATAATATGCTTGAAAGGCCAAAGGTTGGAACAAGTGCGTAAAATGTATGTTTTATGCAAAGCTTAAAGGTTCGACATATAATAACAACTAGAGGATTGAACCTATGATCACTCGATTATTAACAAAGAATTTTTCCATTATGCCATAGAGTTGGTGTGTGCAAGGAACAATAAGAAAAAGTTATTTTGTTCTAAGCCTTTTTTTATGTATTGAAGAAAATAGTGGATTTCAACCTTGTTTTGGGCAGTGTGATCAAGTGAAAGGGGTTTTCAAGCTACCACTACCTCCACAACAAAGTGGTGGGAGGGTTGAATGTTGTTTTGGGAGACCAAGTGGATGTATATCAATTTTTTCATCTTAATAGAAGTTATATGCACAATCTAGAGAGTCCATAGTCACCCTCTCATGCCAAATTTGTGGGCAACTATGTCTGAAAGCACCCCCTCACCTGGACAAGAGAAGATGTTTGCAAGGCCAAAACTGGCCACAACTAAAGCAGTTGTGTGAAGTTACATATTAAATTTATCATAGAAGCATTGTGTGATAACATTTTCAATGGTAGTATTTGTTGGAAAATTTGTCCTTGATGTCAAAGGGTGAATGGATTAGATTTTTTTGATGATTTGTGTGCACATATCAAGTGAATTTAGTTGCAAAGACCTCCTAGTTTGGTAGCCCTTGTCTCGTCATTTCATTTGATAGGTGTCACATTTTGTGGGTCTTACTGGTTGAAGAGATATTAATTCTTTAAGCTCAATGCCCCAATCAATGGGATTTTCACCAGCACTTATTTTCCAAGAATTTATGATATTATCACTCCATTGCATCCCCTAAAAGAAGGTCTGAAATTGTAAATAAACTTGCCCTAAGTCCTTGTGTTCAATCAACCTTGCAAGAAGAGTTCATGAAGAATAAATTTATTTTTTAAAGAACCATATGCCTCTTTGTAAAATTCATCTTTGATTGGCTCAAGTTATCTCAAGTAAAAGGACATGTCTTTTAATAAATCATCTCCAATATAGGGCCCCTTCTCAACCACTATATATAACCTCTCATGGAGCCTCAAAAGGATGCGACTTGGTAAAGACAGTGGCATAAGAATTTGGCACTGGGGAAGGAATATATAGGTTTATATCTCATGAACCTTAAGATGTGTTGAAGAAGCAATTTTGGATTTTCTTTTTGGTTTTTGGTTTTGGGTTATAGTTTTTGGTGACACTTTTGATCAAATTTTGGAGCTTCCTTTTAGACTATTTTTGGAGTAAAACTCACACACTTTGTTGTATTATCTCTACACAAATTTTAGGCTTCCTACAACCCATATATGAACCTCCTTACATCCCTCATTTTAGACCTAGAACATACCTTCAGCCCTGTGGAGAATCAATCTCTGATACCTACAAAATTCAACACTTAGGCTAGATTTTTGTCCCTCCTTTTTGGCTTGTGATATTTCGACTTGAGGGAAGAGGTTTGGACTCCTAAGATAGAGGCTATAAAGAGTTTCAAGCCTGTGTTTTGACCATTCCTAGAGAAAAATTTGATGAATCTATATGTAGGCTTTGATCCCCTTTTGAAGCATACCTTGGATCACTTTTAAAATCAGACCTTGGTTTAGTCTTTTAGATTAGACTTTGAGCAAACTTGAAGGCATTCTTGAAGAACATTTTGTAGCAGAACACTAAATACTTTTGGAGTAGACTTGAAGGCATTCTTGAGAAGACCTTGGAGAACATTTTTGTGAAAACCTTATAGTCATTCTTGAAGCGAACTTTTAGATTTACTTTGAAGAATCCTTGAAGAACCGTTGGAGCATTTTGATGCAAATCTTGAAGACCTTTTAAAGCATATTTTTGGAGAAATATTTGAAGCATTATTGTGGTCATCTTTGTAGTAGACTTGAAGCAAATTTGGATACCTTATTTTGAGCAAACTTGGAGAGTGTTGAAGTAGACATTTTGGACCTGACCTTGAAAAGGGGCAGAACTGAAGTTATTTGATTGTTGTAATTGGACCATTGTCCCTAGTACAGAAGCCTAAGAAAATCTTATTTTATCTTTTATTTTATAGGGTGGCAAGGTGGTGCTAGGGAAGGAATTTGTGGCTTTATTAAGGAGGTTGTCGCCTTCTTCCAATAGGAGAGGGTAAATCTTGGAGTTGTATTTGGTAAACCGAAAGTTGTAGCCTTCTTTGGAATATAAAATTATTGTGTTTGTGTGTGTAGATATATTGTGTTCATTTTATGTGATGTTATTGTTTAATCACTTGATAATTAAATTGTTGAAATTTTACAAAATATTGATTCACCCCCCTCTCAATATTTCCAACAATTGGTATCAGAGAGGGTTACCCTCTAATAGTCTAATCACTGGAAGGAAGATCATGTACAAATATGGAAATCGAAGGCATCCATTCAAGAAAAATTTTGGTGTTTGATGGAAATGATTATCCACTATGGAGTGGTTGTCTAGAAACCTACTTGAAGGCTTTAGGAGTGGATTTTTGGTTCTCTGTCATAAATGGTTACAAAGTTCCTAAGAAATCCTCCAACTAATCTTGATGAGAAGAAGTTGTTTATATGCAATTCAAACTCTATTCATACCATCATGGATGGTTTGTCAAGAACCATTAATTCCAAGGTGATGACCTGTACCATAGCCAAAGAAGTTTGTGATAAACTTGAAACCTTGTATGAAGGTGATCATAAAGTCAAGCAGGTCAAACTTCAAAAGTTTAGAACTCAATTTTAAAATCTGAAAATGGATGAGAAAAAAGATGTTATGACTTACCTACTCATTGTATATGAAGGTGTCAACTCCATCACATGATTAGAAGACAAATTTGAAGATCCTTTGGTCATACAAAAGGTCCTGAGATTGTTTCCTTGAAATATGATGCCAGGATATCTGCCATATAAGAAACCAAGGACTTGAACAATATGACAATATAAGAATTACATAGCACCCTTATAGCATAGGAAATGAGAATAGATACATAAGATAGACCATCAACCAGAGAAGCAAATTTTAAAGCCACAAGGAAGACAAGAAACAAACAGCTCAAGGTCGAAGGAACTCCAGACAATGATTCAGATGTAAAAGAAGAAAAATTCATCCAGAAGCTAAAAAGGGGAAACGAAAAACACAGATGAGTTACCTTTTAAATTCTTTGAATTTGGTAGAATAGGTCATTATGCTAAGAGATTTCCTTTTGAGGAAAAGAAAATCTTTCACAAGAAAATTATGTATTCTAAAGAGGGAAACGACTCTTTAGAAGAAAGTGATATAGAAGAACTTGATGCAAGATAAGTTCTCTTCATAACCAAAGAAAATCAAGATAATGACCATGATGAAAAAGAGGTCAATGATTCGAATGATGAAGAACCCGATACGAGAATAGACTCTTTCTTGGGGACTCAAAAAATATTTAGATTCTAAACAAGAAGATGAAGACCATATAGAGAAATTGAATAATAGTGAAAAAGAAAATTCCCTTCTTAGAAATAAAAATGGAGAATCATTAAAACCTTCTTGAAAATGACGATGAATAAATTGTCTTTAAAATCTCACCTTGAAGAAGTAAAAGAAATTGAGGAAGTGATGAAGAACCAGATGAAGAAGGATGAAGAAGAGTGTAAGAAGATTGAAGAGGAAGTTGTAACATTGAAGGTTGAAGTTGATAATCTTAACAAGAACTTGCACAACTCACTAGTGTTGGATAACATTCTTAGCTATCAAATATCTCCAAGTGATAAAGCAATTCTTAGTTATGAAGGCACATATTCAATCAAGGCACAAGCTCCAAGATTTTGAAGGTGGAAACTAAAGGGGAATTTAGAAATGTTGCTACTTCAAAAAAAAATCGCTCATGTTCCCAAGAACATCCAAGATCAGCGATGGATTGAACCATCTTCAAGATAAAAAAAAACTTCATAAGATCATCCTACTCTCAAGTATGAATCATTGTTACTACTATAGAGATTTTGGGCATAAAGCAATCCATTGTAAAATAAATACAAGATACAATTATGCAAGAAGTAGAAATGATTATGGAAGGAACATATTAGGAAATGTTCATGGATCTACCAATAGAAACTAAAATCCATTTGAACCACTAATGAATCAGAAAATTGTGTGCTACAAATGCAATAATAATGGTCACAAGGCACAGGATTGTAGGCTTGAAAATACCCCAATCATAAAGACAGAAAATCCAACTATGAAATGGGAAAGGAAAAATAAGGAAGATTGCTACTTAGCATTGATCGTTGAAGATAAAGAAGATGAATGGTACATATATAGTGGATGTTCAACACATATGACTAGATATCAAAACAAATTTGCCAAATTAAAAGAGAAAAGTGGAAGTGTTGCATTTGGAGATAGCTCTTATGTCAAGATACTTGGAAAAGGTGTAGCAAGTTTTGGAAGTGAACATATGAAGGCACAAAATGTTTTTCTAGTTAAATATTTGAAGCACAATCTTTTCAGTGTTGGAAAGATGTGCGATAAAGAGTATAATCTCTTGTTTGACTCTCAAAAGTGTGGAATTAAAAAATAGGACTCCGTAAGATTGGTTGCAATAGCCAAAAAAAGACCAAACAACATATACATTGTAGACCAAGCAGAGCAGAAGAAAATTACAGCCAAGAAAAAGAGTCGTAAGAACAACAAAGAACGGGATGATAAGAAGACATAAGTCATGTCGAGTGCCCATATATTTAAGGAGAGCAACCCCAAATAAATTAGTCACCCTTTCCATTGAAGTCAAAGGGGGAGAGAAAAGAAAGTGCAAAATGGAGACGAAGGAAGTGAAGCATGGAGACAAGGGGACCATGTGTGTTAACATCAATGACAAAGGGGGATATTATTGGAAAATTTGTCACTGATGTCAAAGTATGAATGGGCTAGCATTTGTTTGATGATTTTCGTGCACAAATCAAGTGAATTTGGTTAGAAAGACCTCCTAGTTTGGTAGCCCTTGTCTTGTCTTTTTATTTGATAGGTGGCACATTTTGTGGGTCTTCTTGGTTGAAGAGATATTAATTCTTGAAGCTTGATGCCCCAATCAATGGGATTTGCACCAACACCTTTGTTCCAAGAATTTATGATCTTATCACTCCATCATAGCCCCTAAAAGGATAGAAATTGTAAATAAACTTACTCTAAGTCCTTGTGTTCAATCAACCTTGCAAGAAGAGTTCATGAGGAAGAAGTTTAATTTTTAAAGAAGTATATAACTCTTTGTACAAGTCATCTTTGATTGGCCCTTATAAAAGGATGTGCCTCTTAATAATTCGACTCCAATATAGAGCCCTCACTCAACCACTATATGTAACCTCTCATTGAGCCTCAAAAGGATGCAACTCAGTCAAGACAACAAAGTGAGAATTCAGGCCCGAGTAAGGAATAGATAGGTTTTTATCTCATGAACCTTAAGATGAGTTGAAGAAGCAATTTTGGATTTTCTTTCTATTTTTTGGTCTTGGGTTATGTTTTTTGGTGACACTTTTTATTAGATTTTGGAGCTTCCTTTTGGACTATTTTTGGAGAAAAGATAACATACTTTGTTTTATTATCTCTACACAAATTTCAGGCTTCCTACAACCCATATCTCAGCCTCTTTACAGCCCTGAATATCAGTCTAGAACAAAACTTTGGCCCTGTGGAGAATCAATCTCTAAGGCCTATGAAATTCAACCCTGAGGCTAGAGTTTTGGTCCTCCTTTGTGGCCTGTGATATTTTTTCTTGAGGCAAGAGGTTCGGCCTCCTAAGACAGAGGCTAGAAAGAGTTTTCAAACCTATGTTTTTTACCATTCCTGGAGTAAAATTTGATGAATTTATGAGTAGACTTTGATCCCTTTTTGAAGTAGACCTTGGATCACTTTTAAACGTGGAATTTGGTTCAGTATTTTAGATCAAACATTGAGAAAAATTGAAGGCATTCCTAAAACAAAACAAACAAAAGAAACAAACAAACAAACAAAAATTGGACTAGAACACTAAAGGAATTTGGAGCAGACTTGAAGGCATTCTTGAGAAGATCTTGGAGAACATTTTTTTGTGGACCTTATATCCTTCTTGAAGTAGAATTTCGAACTAGAAATTGAAGAATCCTTGAAGCATTGTTGGATCATTTTGATGCAAATCTTGAAGACATTTTAAAACATATTTTTGGAGCACTTGATGAAGCATTCTTGTGGCCATCTTTGTAGTAGACTTGAAGCAAATTTGGAGACCTTATTTTGAGCAAACTTGGAGAGTGTTGAACCATAATTTTTGGATCTGACTTTAAGAAGGGGCAGAACTGAAGTTATTTGAGTGTTGTTGTAATTGGGCCATTTTCCCTGGTATAGAAGCCTAAGAAGATATTATTTTATCTTTTATTCTATAGGGTGGAAAGGTGGTGCTAGGGAAGGAAGTTGTAACTTCTTTACGAGGTTGTCACCTCCTTTCAATAGGAGCTAGTAAATCTTTGCATTTTAGTCAAGTTGTAGCTTATATATATATATATATATATATATATATATATATATATATATATATATATATTGTTAATTTGATATGATGTTATTGGTTTGCCCAGGGGGCTTTCGTTCCACTATGAAGAGTAGATTGTTCAAACATTTCATGCGATATGTCACTGGTTCAGTGAGCGCTGACTTACAAAGAAAAATACAATGTTATTAGTTAATGATTTTGATATTTAAATTGTTGAAATTTAAGAAATATTGATTCACCCTCTCAATCTCTCCAACAAACTCCACTATAAAACATTATCCAGAAGTGAAACCCAAAATTTATGCTCTCTAATTTGTGACGACATAAAAGAAGGCCTACACAGATGGAAAAAAATCATGTTGTGAGCACCAAGCACCAACAGATCAAAACTGTTAATATTTTTTTTTTATAATTCTTCCTATGTTCATGTAAATCCCTTAAAAATCTCAACAAAAATATTCTACCATTTTCTATAAAATAGCAGCCAAAGTCTAAAGTTACAACCAAAAAATAAATCACCTTTGAGGAGTCATCTTAAACTTTGTTTCCTCCTTTGTAAAGAGCTGGGTAGTTACCATCCAACAAAAAACAGTGGCCATGCAGAAAACGGCAGGAGCAGTGAGCATTATCATGAAGGCGCAACCGTAACGGGGGCATACCATGTTGCACAGGCCTCCCATCACGAGCCTATAAAATATAATGCCCGACACATGTGATTGTTGTGTTGCCTAAATCCGTCTGTGTGAGATCCATATTGTCTCTTATGATCGGAATCAAAGGTGGAACAACGAATGTAGAGATGAAGCAAGTGAAGAAGGAGGTCCAAGAGAGGTGAAAGGACCTCATGTGTGGTTGAGCGAAGGAAAAAATTTTGAATTTCTTGGCTTTGTGCTCGGAATCCACTAGAAGTTGAAGATCAAAGTGAGTAGTCAACCGAAGAACATAGCATGAACACTGAACACAAAAATACAACTTGCTCATTCCATTACCAAGCAAGGATTTTTATACACAGCAGAGAAGCTTCTGGATTCTGGTTGTCGTTGGCTTCTTCAGGACGCTATCTGAAGTCTCCAGAAGTCTTGAGACCATCTCCTGAACTCTCGAGGCGGTTGAGAATTTAATGAGTTTGGTGGTTTGGAATTAATATTTCCAACACTCCCCCTTAATTCCAACCATAAGATAAACATACAAAATACCCTATAGCACAATGCATAAGACAGACATAATCTTAATTGACATGCCTGTTGGTCTAAGTCTCAGCTAGGTTTACAACATAATCTGGATTTTCTACACCACATAACTTACTCCTACAAAGCTCAAATTTTTCCTTCCCAAGAGGCTTAGTGAATATGTCAGCTACATTCTCATTTTTATTACAATATATCAAGGAAATTTCTTGTGATTGTACCTTTTCTCTTACAAAATGATATTAGGTGTCTATATGCTTTGACCTTGCATGACCTACATGATTTTTCGCCAATTTGATGGTGCTTTGATTATCACATCTGATCACTGCAGGTTCTTGTTGACCTTCACAAACATCTTCAAGTATTCTTCTAATCCATATAGCTTCACAGGTGGCACTGCATAATTCTTTATACTCTGCTTTAGTTGATGACAAGGAAACTGTTGCCTATTTCTTACTTCTCCATGATATAGCTCCCGATCCTATATTGAAGACATATCTAGTAGTGTATTTCCTGGCATCTGGGTTTCCGGCCCAGTCAGAATCACAATGACCTATCAATTCAACATTATAAACATTAGTATTCAATACCAAAAATGATAGTTCCCTTTAAATATCGAAGGACCCTTTTGGCAGATAACCAATGGCTTTCATGAGGCTTAGCCATGAATTGACTAAGTATGGTTACTGCATAATCAATTTCTAGTCTAGTGGTAGTGAAATAATTCAAACTTCCCACTAATTGTTGATACAATGTTCCATTCACCTATTTTGTTCCATCATCACTTCTCAATTTGATATTTTGTTCCAATGGAGTACTCACTGCTTTACATCCATTCATATGAAATCTCTTTAGTACCTCATTTGTATATTTGCTTTGTGTGATTAAGGTTCTTCCATCATCTCTCCATACTTCAAGACCTAGACAATAGTGCATCTGACCAAGATCCTTCATCTCAAATTCTTGTGATAACTTCATTTTTATATCTTTAATCAATTTATCAGCACTCCCTGTTATTATTAGATCATCAACATATATAGAGATTAATACTATATCCCCATTTCTATCTGCCTTGACATACAAATTAGGATCATTTTTGCTTTTGTTAAATCCTTTCTGAAAGAAGAATTTGTCGATTTTCTCATACCAAGATCTCAGTGCCTGTTTTAGTCCATATAAGGCCTTTTTTAACTTGCATACAAGATTTTCTTGTCCCTTCTTTACAAATCCTTCTGGTTGAACAAGATAAATCTCCTCTTTTAAGTCACCATTTAGAAAAGCTGACTTCACATCTAATTGATGTAGTTTCCAATCATATTTATTTGCTAATGCTATCATTATTCTGATTGTATTCATTTTTTCAACCGGAGCAAAGGTATCTTCATAATCTATACCTTTTTTTTGTGAATAACCTTTTGCAACCAATCTTGCCTTATACTTGTCTATGCTACCCTCTACATTAAATTTTGTCTTGTACAACCATTTTGATCCTATAGGAACTTTATTTTGAGGTAATTCTGTTAATTCCAAAGTTTCATTTTTCATTATAGAGTCATATTCTTCTTTCATAGCTTCCATCCATTCTTTATGATTTTTAGCTTGTTCATAATTTAAGGGCTCAAAAAAAGACATTACTTGAGACATTAAAGCATAGTATTTATACCTGATAGGGGTTTGAATTTGTTGTGTTGATCTTCTTAGAGGTTCATTACATTGTGGAGTAGCTTCTCCTCTTCTTCTTCTCTATGGAGTGCCTTCATCACATCTTTGTGGACTTTGACTCCTTGACATGTCTTCTGGAATGTCCATGTGTCTTGAGCTTGAGTTGATTCCAAAACTTCTTCTTCTTCCTTAAAGTTGTCATAAGGAGGCTGCCATACATTACATTCATCTTCTTTTATTTGTTTATTAGAATGCTCATGAAATATAACATCTCTATTTGCAAAGACCTTGTGAGTATTTGGATCATACATTTTATATGCTTTTTGATTAGTACAATATCCAATAAAAATGCATTTGATGGCTTTGGCATCTAACTTTCTCATATCCTCTTTAGGAATATGAGCAAAGGCCTTGCATCGAAATATCCTTAAATGACTAATTTTAGGTTTAAAACCATAAAATGCTTCAAATAGTGTTTTGTGCTCAAGATACTTAGTAGGGATTCTATTTTTAAGATATACAGCTGTATCAATAGCTTCAACCCAAAAACTATTAGAAAGTCCTTTACTTTTTAACATACTACAAGCCATTCCACTAATGTTCTATTCTTTCTCTCAACTACTGCATTTTTCTAAGGTGTATGTGGTACTGTAAATTTTTACATAATTCCATTTTGTTTGCAATATTTGATAAAAGCTCCTGAAGTGTACTCACCACCTTTATCTGATCGAAGAATTTTAATGCTCTTTCATGTTTGCTTTTCAACCATACTCTTAAATTCTTTAAATTATTCAAACACGTCACTTTTGTTTCTTATAAAATACACCCAGGTATATCTAGTGCTATCATCAATAGATATAAGAAAGTAATATGCTCCACCAAATGACTTAGTTTGCATTGGACCACATACATCAGTATGCACTAGTTCAAGTATTTCACTTTTTCTTCTATTTTCATGCATAGGAAATTCTTCCCTTTGTTGTTTTCCTAGTGCACAACCTTCACATTCAAAGTGTTCACCCTCAATATTTGGAAGACCTTCTACCGTCAATTTCTTTTGTAGTAATATTAGGTCATTATGATTTAAGTGTCCATACCTTTGATGCCAAAGCACTATATTTGACATGCTTGTTGATGCCAAAGATTGATGCCCATTCTTCATTACATCCAACTTGTATAAGTCTCCAACTCTCATTCCTTTTGCAACAACCTTGTAGTTGTCATGCACATTCTTTACCAAACAATGTGATTTCACAAATTTAACTTTTAAATGTTGATCTGTAATAGTAGAGACTAAAATTAAGTTCTCATTTAATCCTGGAACATACACCACATTTTGTATTTGTTTTTCTTGTCCATTAGGCATCATAACACTTATATAACCATCTCCTTTAATGTCATGTGATCTATTATCTCCTAAATCGATGTGTCCACCATTATTAATATCATGATAAGTATCAAACCAATCTCTTTTGCATGACATCCATTATTAATCTCATGATAAGTATCCAATCTCTTTTGCATGACATGTGTATTGATGCACTAGAATCTATAAACCAAGCATTATCATTCTATAAACCAAGCATTATCATCATCAATTTCTATTGATAAAGCAGCATTGGACATAAACAGATTCAGATTGCTAAAGTCATGACTAATTGCTTCATCTTATCAACATAATTTCCTGAATGCCTTCTTTGTTTAAATTGATCAACCCTTCTTTTCATGCAATTCTTAACAAAATGACAAGGTTTTCCACAGTAATAACACACATCATTTCTACTTGATTTGGGATTTTTCCTTGGTAAATGTGTACCTTGAAATGATTTACCTGTGGCTTTTTGCCTTTATTTTTCTCCCATTGTTTGCTTTTGAAGGATTGCTTCCCTTTGGCCATTAATGCTAAATCTAAACTGGGAGATTTTTGTTTAAGACTTCTTCTCCGCTCTTCTTCCTGCATAAGTATACCTGCTAATTCATCAAAAGTAGGAGCCTTCTCTCTAGTTGAAAGACCAGTGATAAACATTTGATTTTCATCAAGCATTCCATTTAATGTCACAGTAACCAAGTCTCTACTAGATATGGATTCACAAATGCCACCTAATTTATCCTTTAGATCTTTAATTCTAGAAATAAAATTACTCACACTTTCATTTTCTTCCATCTTAATTGAAAGAAGTTTACTCTTTAAATACAATATTTGATTTGTAGTCTTCGTCTCATACAAATTTTTGAGAGTGTCACATGTCTCCTTAGATGTTTTGCACTCTCTAATGTGTGGAATAATGTTGTCCTTAATGAACATCTGCAAAAGCACTTTCGCTTTGTTTTCTCGTCGCTCCCAATCTTGAATTGCAACATTTGTGGCTTGAAGGGACACTAGTTTGACTTAAGCTCTAGAAACAATTGTCCAAATATTATAGCCTTCCATTAAAGTCTACAACTTAAACTTTCAATTTGCTTAATTTTCACCATCTATCTTGTTAGAGTCAAATAAATAAAACTCTACTAATACATTTACCATAATATTTAAACTTATAAAATAACTCAATCTAAACCCTCCAACACAAATTTTTTTTTAATATGACTCTCCCATCTTTTTTTCCTTTCTCCTCCCTAGGTTTTTTTTTTTAACACAAATATAACCCTTCCTCTTTTTAATATTTTTAAATATCTCAAAAAAATAATATTTAAGGACCTTTTTCAAAAATAAAACTCCCAAATTAATGGTCACATATTGTTTGAATAAAAATTTAATATGATAACATAAACAACAACTCTACGTGACTTTAACCTTTCAACTTTGGAATACGATTTTTTCTTTTTCTAACCTTTTAAAACACTAGTCAAACAGACTTTGAAGAGTTAATCTTAAAAACAAAAATATTGGCCCACTGGCTTGTCTTGGGCGACAACAGCGCCTTCAGATTTCATTGGCAGCAAATGGCTCACTAACCAGAGAACTGCACAATCACAACAGCTCCACCTGCAATAAAATTCTCACCAGAACTTGCACAACAGGGAGTCTTCTATGCACCAACGTTGTCTCCCTGATCATCCTCCACACCAGCAGACTTCTCCACGCAGACCGTAACTACTCTTCAAATTTCAAACTTGAAGCTTGGGTTAATAAAGATGAAAAACCATTCAAGATTTAACCCTTGCAATATATGATCACCACTGAAAATCCACAAGAACCATTCAATATATATATATATATATATATAAATGAAACTATCTGGAAGCGACGCTTTTGGCAGGGGACAGGAGCTGCAACTACAAACTCTTGGTTCTGGCCCCTTCGTTTCCTTCAACGCAGACCTCAGACCTCCGACCTCCCTCCTTGATGCAGCGATTTCTCACACCGGCTTCACACTCTCTCTCCAACACAACGAACTTTCTGAAACTTCTGTGCAACACAAGGTCTCTCAAACCTCACAGCGATCTCTCACTCTCATTCTGATAGTTCACACAACACCTCAAGTTTTGATACCAAACCAGAGAACGCAGCATAAACACTGAACACAAAAATGCAGCTTGCTCATTCTATTACTCAGCAAAAAAATTTATGCACAACAAAAAAAACTTATACACAACAGAGAAGTTTCTGGATTCTGGTTGTAAGTGGCTTTTTCAGGACGCTACCTGAAGTCTCCAAAAGTCTAGAGACCATCCCCTGAACTCTCTAGAAGGTTGAGCATTTAATGAGTTTGGTGGTTTGGAATTAATATTTCCAACATACTCTGGGTCTGTAGAGCCATTACTGGTAGATAGATTGTATGTCGCTTCCCTAGCTGTGACATAGATGAACCTGGTTCTCCCAGTTCCTTATTGCTTTGGTCGACCATTGTCGATCTTCCAATATATTATGATATTTTACTTGTACCCTAATTTCTGTACGCTTATTGTTGAGCATCTTACTTGCAACCAGACATCAGATGCTGGAAAAAGCAGGGATACGTTAGTCAAAGTACATTATACTTTGCAATATATAAATATCAACCTATCATGATCAACTCAAACTGTAATGCCATAGAAAATGTAATTTTTACTGGTTCATCCATGTCGTTGTGGTTTAACGGTCCCCATATCATGATCAAACTCAAACTGTAAGATATGAAGAACTATTTTTTACTTGTTCTGATGTGACTAAGTAGTTGGGAAGTGGCAGTTTAAACACGAAAGGACTTTAAAGCATAAGACAAATCCAATTAACGCATGAGTTTTTACACAGTATCCTGAAATTTTCATAATCAAGATCATTTATATATGAAATTTTAAAACGACTACTTATTTCAAAGGGAATCAACTTATAAAATAAAATAAATTATATATCAAATTTTGAAATTTCTACGTATTTCATTTCCAATCGGAGTATGGCAATGGGAATATGCCAGTTGTTATAGTGAGATTTTTTCTCTGTGTCCAAATTTGGTAGAAAAGTTTGAGGTGAAATTTTGATTTGTGTTATTTAAATTTGTTTTTTGACTCTATATATGGATTCAGCACCCTGAAAAATTCTTAGGGAACTTGGATTGTGCAGGTTACCCATCAAACTTGTGATTTCAATAAATTCCGGCTAAAATTTAGAGAAATTAGACTAGAAAAACTACCAAAAAATCACACTAAAAACAACTGGTCTCAAATAAACCCTACTTATCATAAAATAAAATAAAATAGTTTATAATATTCAAAATGAGGGCCAGAAATGTCTCATTTTCACCTCACATTTTTTAATCATTTAATTATTTGAAATAGTTGAAGCTGCGACTAAACACATTTCGTTTCGTAGTTTTATTAGTGGATAAATGCAGATTATCTTATTCTGAAAGTTTACTACTGATAGAACTTGCAAATCCAACAATATCTTGATTAAAATTTGCAAATTAATCATGGTCAAGATTCCAAATAACGCTGTATTGTTTAATTAACTTTAGGATAAACTGCATTAAGATTCGAGATATAATCTTTTTGAAGTCTTCAAATAATTCCATAAATCTTGCTAATCTTCCCATAGAAAAAATCCTCTTTCTGTTCTTAATTTTCTGTAATTTTCCTACGTATACAGTATACCTTTACCAAAAGAGTCCCGATAATACTGAAACTTAACCCTTGGGCTCGTAAGGATAGAGAGGATCATTGAGCTGGGAAGGAATCCAAAGTTTCGGGAGATTAGAAAAAGAGAAATGTTGCGGAAACAAAGCGACAGAAGCGTGTGTTAAAGATTCACCTAACAAAGCGGAAATCAGTTACTGCAAAACTCACTTAAACTCCAGAGACTAGAGAATATTGTGGATTTTATAATGGGAAAATCCCAAAAACAAACAAAACTAAACACAGAGGCAATGCTCTGTTTCCACCTTTCCAGGATCTTTTGTGCACAGAGAAGCTTTAAAAAAAAATTACTGAGGAACAGAGTAAAACAACACCATAAAAACATTTCTATTCATTAAAATATATGCGTGATACATATTCATCCTCTTTGCTGAGAGGGATTCACCAAAAATACGTTCAACAAAAACATTTACTCTGTTTTCACCTGAGAATTCACTGAGTTGGGTTTACTGTTGTAAAACCCTTTTTTACATTACTGCTGTAAAACAAATTTTTACATACACAGTAAAATTTCATTACATTCACTTAAAAAAAAACTCACACCATCCGCTCTTTCACTTCTTGTTTTCCACTGCTGTGGATATTACAAAATAATTTCATGCTATTTCTTTGTTCTTCGATAGCAAACCAATACAATACATTCCTGTTCTATATAATTTCTCGCACTGTTGTGCGTTCAATACATACCACGCATAGTTTTTCGCTGCACCACAGTTTTTCGATGGCCAACACACATGACAAAAACATTACAGCCTATTGGTTTTCGTTGCCACACGTTTCTCAAAATGGTCAACACACATAAAAAAAACTTACATTGTGTACATATATTCTCAAAATGGTCAACACACATAAAAAAAAACTTACATTGTGTACATATACCCCTACCTCCGATACATATAAAAACATTAAAATTTAAATCACTTACCAATCATAATAACCATGCAATAAATATTTTTATGACGGTCAACCAAAATTGAAATTCACTCCACGCAAATATTAAATGCTGGCTCGTATGCATCTTCGGACAATCGATGGTGGAGAGCGATGGAAACAATCGAACGGTGGAGGAGAATATCGGGAGATCATTTTCTGCAGATCTTTATGTCCCGAGAATGTCAGACATGGTGGCGTAAGGGGACAGCCACGCGTCAACTCCAAATTTTCTCGGGCTCAAATATACGGAAAGTCCCTTTACCGGAAAGTGGCCCGAGAACTCTCAGGCGGGATTGGTGAACGGTTTCTGGCGGTTTTGGGTGAGAACGTCTGCGTTGAAATTAGATTTCAACACTCCCCTTTAATTTCAACAGCTGGGCATTCGGTCATACCCAGACACTTTCTCAAAAATTCAAAGCTTTTCTGATCCAGTGGCTTTGTCAAGATGTCTGCAACCTGTTCTTGAGTCCTGCAATGTTCTAGGACAATTTCTCCATTGTTCACCAATTCTATGATGTAGTGAAACCTTGTATCAATGTGTTTCGTTCTCTTATGAAACACTGAATTCTTTGACAATGCAATAGCTGAGCTATTGTCACAAAAAATCACTGTCGCTTTTGCCTGCTCTTGGCCTAAACTTCTCAACATTCTTCTCATCCACACTGCTTGACATGCTGCTGCTATAGCTGCCACATAATCAGCCTCTGTTGTAGACAATGCTACAATGGACTGCTTCTTAGAAGCCCATGAAATGGCTCCTGAACCCATATGAAAGACATAACCGGAAGTGATTTTCCGATCATCTACACTTCCAGTCCAATCACTGTCAGTGTATCCAACCAAATCTGAATGTTCTGAGACATTATATAAAATTCCAAACATTTTGGTACCTTTGACATACCTTAAAATTCTTTTTGCTGCCTGCCAATGTGCCTCCTTTGGCCTCTCCATAAATCTGGAAATTAAATTAACAGCATACATAATGTCAGGCCTAGTAGCTGTTAAATACATAAAGCTGCCAACAATACTCTTGTACAAACTAGGATCAAAATCCTTGCTGCTGTCCTCTCTGCTGAGTTTTAATCCCATTACTGTGGGAGTGATCGCTGCCTTGCATTATTGCATGTTAAATCTGTTCAATACTTGATTTACATATCTTGCTTGTGAGATAAAAATTCATTTTTCATTTTGATCTACTTCTATGCCTAAGAAGTATCTCAAGAAACCCATATCAGTCATTTCAAATTCCTCTTTCATGACTGATTTAAAATTTTCAATGAGTTGATCATCATTACCTGTGAAAATAACATCATCAACATATAAGACAACAATCAAAATTTTACCACCTTTTTCTTTGATGTAGACTGTGGGTTCTCCTTCACACTTGTCGAATTCATTATCCAATAGATATGAATCTATTCTGCTGTACCATGCTCTTGGTGCTTGCTTCAGCCCATAAAGAGCCTTCATCAATTTGCACACTTTGTGCTCTTCACCTTTCTTCTCATAGCCGATAGGCTGTTCAATATACACCTCTTCTTTTAACACCCCATTTAGGAATGCTGACTTCACGTCCATTTGGTAGACTTTCCATTTGTTTTGAGCTGCTATGGATAGCACTGCTCTCACGGTTTCCATTCTTGCAACCGGTGCGAAAGTCTCCTCATAATCTCTCCCATACTGCTGCTTGTACCCCTTGACAACCAGCCTTGCCTTGTGCCTTTCTATCTTGCCTTCAGCATTGCTCTTGGTCTTGTAAACCCATTTTATTCCAATTACTTCTTTGCCTTTTGGTAGCTCAACCAAGTCCCATGTTTTGTTTCTCTCTATGGCATTCATCTCTTCATCCATAGCTTCTATCCATTTCCTATCTTTAATTGCATCCTCGAAATGAATAGGATCATCAACATGACAATACAAGGCAAATAAGGAATTCATTCCTTCATCATAAATATCACTTAGATTTCTAAATTTCTTACCTCTTTCACTTGGTGTGCAAGTGCTTGAAGATTTCACTTGAATTTCCTCCTTGTGGTGTGCTTGGAGAAGCACTCTCATTTATCCTCAATGGTGTCCCTTGCTGTCCTTGTGTTGGCGCTGCTGTTTGGGGATGCATTTCAGCGACCTCATCATCATCTTCATCATAAGGCAAACAGTTTTTAACATTCACTGTTTTCTCTATGCTTCCATCCCAAGCTTCCTCTTCAATGAATTGAACATCTCTGCTCACGAAAAACTTCTTGGTAGATGGGATATACAACCTGTAGGCTTTGGATTCCTCACTGTATCCAATGAAAAGACATTTCTCCCCTTTGCTGTCCAACTTCCTCCTTAGCTGATCTGGAATGTGTGCATAGGCCACACATCCAAAAACTCTCATGTGGGTGACTCCTTGCTTTCTCCCACTCCATGCCTCTTCCGGCACTTTGTTCAATACTGCTTTTGTAGGACACCTGTTCAAAATATACACTGCACAATTTACAGCTTCAGCCCAATAATCATTTGGCAAATGCTTTGCCTTCAACATGCTCCTCGCCATATCCATGATGGTCCTATTCTTCCTTTCAGCAACTCCATTTTGTTGCGGAGTGTACCTTGCTGTAAACTGTTTATGAATTCCATTTTCTCTACAAAAACGTAGAAACTCCTTGGAGATATACTCACCTCCTCTATCAGTTCTCAAAACTTTAATATGCAGCCCGCTTTGGTTCTCCACAAGTGCTTTGAAATTTCGGAATTTTTCGAACACTTCACTTTTGTTTTTAAGGAAATAAGCCCAAGTTTTTCTTGTAAAATCATCAATGAATGTTAGGAAATATTGGCTGCCTGCTAATGATGGCGCTTGCATTGGTCCACATAAATCTAAGTGGATGATCTCTAAGGGTGCCTTTGCCCTTATGCTCTTCCCTGATGGAAAACTTTCTCTATGTTGTTTTCCCAAAATGCAACCTTCACATAGGCTGTCTGGTTTCTCTATCAATGGTAATCCTCTTACCATTCCTTTCCTACTCAACAAATTTAGACCTCCAAAATTGAGATAACCAAATCTCAAGTGCCACAACCAATTTTCATCCTTTGGCACGCTTTGGAAGGCCTCTTGGGTAACTGCTGCAATTACATTTTTGTTTTTCAAATCTGCCCTGATCCTGAGGGGGAACATCCTGTTCCTTGTCATATTTACTTCAGCAATGCATCGTTTGTTGGGTGCTATATCCATGATGGTGCACACATCATTTTTAAAGAAAACATTGTACCCCTTATGGACAACCTGTCCAATACTCAAGAGGTTACATCTCATTCTAGGGACATAGTAGACATCTGCTATGGTTTTCTTTTCTCCTTGCTTTGTAAATATTTTTACCTCTCATTTTCCCATAACAGAGATTTTACTATCAGTTCCTAGTGTGACTTCTGATTTCACATTTTTATCTAGGGCAGAAAAGAAGGCTATGTTTCCGGTCATATGGTTGCTGCAACCTGAGTCTAAAAACCAAATGTCCTCACTGTTTGTTTCAGCCATGTTACAGGCTAACAACACATTATTTTGACTGTTGTTTTCTCTTGTAACATTTGCATTTTGTCTACTGTTCATATCATGCTGTTTCTTTCTACAATCACTTGCATAATGTCCATACTTTTTGCAATAATAGCATTGAACATTAAATTTATCATACATTTGTCCTTGAGCATGATACTGTTCTCTTTGTTGGCTGCTGCCTTGGCCTTGGTTCTGATTTGTATTGTTGCCTCTTCCTTGTGCATTTGATGGGCTGTTCCTTCCACCTCTGTTCTGGCTTCTGCCTCTTCCTCTTCGGTTTCCTCTGCCTTGACCTCTTCCTCTTCCAAAGGACATCTGGGTCTTGAAGGCTTGCTCAAGAGATGAGTTTTCATTCATACTCAACCTCTGCTCATGTGTTATCAGTGATGCATGTAGCTCATCAACTGAATAGTTTGAAAGATCCTTTGTCTCTTCAATGGTGGTGACTATGGCATCAAACCTTGAGGGTAAGACCCTCAATATTTTCTCCACAATCCTTCTATCTTCAATGGTTTCTCCATGAGTTTTCATTTGTGTGATTACACCAATCACATGAGTGAAGAATGAGTCAATGTTATCTGACTCCATGCACAGATTCTCAAAATCTTTTCTCAGCAATTGTAGTTTTGTTGTCTTCACTCTCTCCATGCCTTGATAGGCTGTCTTGAGGGTTTGTCATGCTTCATTTGATGTCTTAGCTGCTGCTAACCTTGGAAACACACTCTGGTCCACTGCTAGATACAACAACATACGGGCTTTTGAATCCTTCTTCCTATTGCTCTTCAGCTGATCTCTCTCTCCCTGAGTTAATGCATTGAACTCATTTTCATCTACTGGTTCTTCAAACCCAGATTCAACTATTTCCCATAAATCTTGAAAGGCAAACAGGGCTGTCATGGTTATTGACCAGTAGTCATAGTTCTTCCCATTAAACTGTGGGAGCTGGGTGTTAAACATACCCATACCAGTGCTTGTGTTGGCCATTCCTTGACTGTGTATTTAAAAAACAACTGATTGTTTCTTCAGCAGCAACACAAAGAAAAACTTTGAGAAATACCTGAACCCTTCGTTGTCTGAGTCTTCTGTCTGCCTGAGAAGTTTTGCTGCAGCAACAACCTTCTCCCTTCAGCTTCTTTAACTTCTTTAAAGAGCCTGGACCAGCTCTGATACCACTGTTGGGGATTTTATAATGGGAAAATCCCAAAAACAAACAAAACTAAACACAGAGGCAATGCTCTGTTTCCACCTTTCCAGGATCTTTTGTGCACAGGGAAGCTTTAAAAAAAAATTACTGAGGAACAGAGTAAAACAACACCATAAAAACATTTCTATTCATTAAAATATATCCCTGATACATATTCATCCTCTTTGCTGAGAGGGATTCACCAAAAATACATTCAACAAAAACATTTACTCTGTTTTCACCTGAGAATTCACTGAGCTGGGTTTACTGCTGTAAAACCCCTTTTTACATTACTGCTGTAAAACAAATTTTTACATACACAGTAAAATTTCATTACATTCACTTAAAAAAAACTCACACCATCCGCTCTTTCACTTCTTGTTTTCCACTGCTGTAGATATTACAAAATAATTTCATGCTATTTCTTGGTTCTTCGATAGCAAACCAATACAATACATTCCTGTTCTATATAATTTCTCGCACTGCTGTGCGTTCAATACATACCACACATAGTTTTTCGCTGCACCACAGTTTTTCGATGGCCAACACACATGACAAAAACATTACAGCCTATTGGTTTTCGCTGCCACACGTTTCTCAAAATGGTCAACACACATAAAAAAAACTTACATTGTGTACATATACCCATACCTCCGATACATATAAAAACATTAAAATTTAAATCACTTACCAATCATAATACCCATGCAATAAATACTTTTATGACTGTCAACCAAAATTGAAATTCACTCCACGCAAATATTAAATGCTGGCTCGTATGCATCTTCGGACAATCGATGGTGGAGAGCGATGGAAACAATCTAACGGTGGAGGAGAATATTGGGAGATCATTTTCTGCATAGCTTTATGTTCCGAGAATGTCAGACACGGTGACGTAAGGGGACAGCCACGCGTCAACTCCAAATTTTCTCGGGCTCAAATATACGGAAAGTCCCTTTACTGGAAAGTGGCCCGAGAACTCTCAGGCGGGATTGGTGAACGGTTTCTGGGGGTTTTGGGTGAGAACGTCTGCGTTGAAATTAGATTTCAACAGAGAAAAAATAAATATCGCTGAGCCACACTGAGTCCGCTGGAAGAGCATGATCTATCTGCGATTTCAGGATTTGAACGCGACTGGCTTTACCAAAAAAAACATCTTGACGTGTTTTAATTCTTCGGACACGGTCAACGGTTTCGGGAAAACTTGTTGAAGGGAAGACACGCAGAAGAATTTAATGCCGGATCAGGTTAAAGGTGAATTGAGATGATTATTTGTACAACGCAGAAGACAATACTACTGCCATAAAATTTGAAATAATTGAAAACAGCAAAAGTTAAAAACAAGAAACAGGAAAGGACTCGGCTTCACCAAGACAGACTTTCTCCTCCACTGAGATGAACTTAAGAATCAAAATAAACTTAAGAATCTCATGCTCAATGACACAAATAATTCATCTGATAGAATCTTAAACACTCCAAAATATCTGGGTGAATTACACAAAGAATCCGTCTGATAAAATCTTTAACACACAACTTTGAAATGAAAATTTTAATGAAATTTAATTTAAGACAATTCATTTTGATTTTCAGCGAAAAAACAATAGTAACCACGTTACAGACACATGATTAAATAAAGCTTACCTCCGGAAGCAACCGCCGTCATATTAAGAAGATTAGCTTCATCCTCATTTTAAGTTGCAAACCAGACGTTGGCACCGAGGGAGGCAGGGATCGGGTGTTCGCTGAAATTAATGGTCAGCATCATCCAGAGAGATTTTTTTTTGTATCCTTCTGTGAATCTTCACGGGATGCCCGCCTATATATAGCCACGAGGACATCATATAGACAATCTGGCTCCCAAAAGTAATTTGCAAGAATATCCATTAATGCGATCTATATTCACCATTAATGGATAAAGCTCAACGTGCAAGCCAGATTCACATTAAATAAACAAGCTTAGATGTCCGAAGAGCCAGTTAATATGAGGAAAGGGCAGAGTTGCGAGTAGCGACCCTCCAAACTCCACAGGATCAGTCTAATACGGCAGCAAAATTTTATTCACTTTCTTGGAATACGGCAACATTAAGGTCAGTTTTTATTCCATTCGAAACTCTGATTTCAATTTTCTAAATTGATCCAGGCACAGTAAACAAAACCTTACAGTAATTCACTAACTTTCCATAAAATCTTTACCGAATTCTCATTCGATTCGTAATTGAAAATAATAATAATAACCCTAAAGCAACTAATCTTGGAATCCCGCGGGCCCATTTTGAGCCTCCCGGTCCCATCTCGCTGTCTTATTTTCTTCCCCTAGCCCAGCCAAAGAAGACTTGGCATGCGAGACAAAACTAGCAGAAAAGAAAATTGTATGGGGTCCGTATGCTTCACGATCAGCTCATCGGCTTCCGCTGCCTTCTTTTCACGTGACGACACTGATGGACAAACGTTCTTTCACCGTCTTTCTACGATTCCCTATTTCCCTGCCCCTTTCCATGTGACAATATTGATGGCCAACACGGTACTGTATGTTAAAGATGTGAATTGAAAGCATTTCAGATTTAAATTTGTCTCTTCGCATATTGATTTTAACAAAATTGATCAGGTACAATTAAGCGCAATTTGATTGTTTACAGAATTGACCCGATACAGTTCCTAATTTACAGGTATGCCTGAAATTCGGCATCTTTCTCAAAAAATCAAAATCCCTACATCTCAAATCGTATATCATCACCACCAAACCCTGGGTCGCAGAATCTTGAATTGATTGATCCTTGGTTTAGTGCCACCTACTTACGTCGAGCTGGTGAGTAGGTCTGATACTTTAAAAATGATTCCGCCAAGTCTATTGTACAATAAGTAAAATAACTGTGTGACCATCTATGTTTGCGACAAACAATGTCCGCCTAGACTTTCCTATTAAACAGAAGAATTCAGGGGGGTTAGTGGTTTGTTCATTTGCAACAGTGGGCTTAAATGGCAAGAGGAGCACGGCTCCCATAGAGGTCACCCTCGTAAATGTAAGATTGCAACAATCCCAAATGAGAGGCTCTCATGAGCAAGGAAAAAGCTTTCGCATATTAGGGTCACATTAGAGGCATACCAATGGCACCCTTACGTGGAAGTTAAGAGCGAGGATTTAGAGGATGAGTTAAGTGCAAAAATTGACCACATCTCCAGAGCTCACATTGATGAGGGATTGTCTCCTTAGATCTCCAACCTAGGTTACTCCAAGAAAAGACTTCAAGTTTTTAGGTTGTGCAATAAAAAGAAATGGGAGTCAAAATTTTGAAATTCTTCATAGGTATTCTTATCAATGCAACATGACACTTGGAAACAATCAATGGTGAGACTTAAGATATTTAAGCAAAAACCAAGGCCATTGAAGTAGCTTCCAATCAATGGTGAGACTTAAGATATTTAAGCAAAAACCAAGGCCATTGAAGTAGCCCAAACAATGAATGAAGAGGATAAAGGAGGAAAAAAACGAGACTTAAGATATTTAAGCAAAAACCAAGGCAATTGAAGTAGCCCAAACAATGAATGAAGAGGATAAAGGAGGAAAAAAACAAAGGTACTGCACACTTAACAACTTTCAAGTGAGCATCATTTGATTAAACTGAGAGTGTGTCTATTTTGGAATAAGACTTTCAAAATTTAAATTTAACTATCAATAATTATTAGGTGGATCGTAGTTATTTAACCTTGCAAAATATTCTAAAATATTCTTAATTGTAGTCAGAAATGAAAGGTAGATATCTCCTTTTAATTAAATTGATTAATTAAAAGAATGCCATATGAATAAGTATTATATGAAATAAGGAGATGTGTTATTGATAAGTCATGGTACTAGCGTATGGTATTATAACAAAGCTAGGTTAAGAATCTCCATAATTAAGTGAGGGTGAATCTCTGTTGTGAAAATTATTGTCACATTTTTTTTTAAATGTTATGTTTTTTTTAAACAATAATGAGTAAAGATTTTATAAAATTTGTGTCCGAATCACAAGGAAAACTGGGAGAATTATAAAGTTTCTTAGACCATATTCTATGATGACATAAGGATTTTTGGGAGGTTCAACCTCCATATCAGCAAAACCAGAAATTGTAACATTTTTATTGACTTGTTTACAACTATAGGTCCTACATTATTGACCACATAAGAATACAATTTTACAGTATTTATCCATTTGGAGTTTCTTAGCATTGTGTCCTCTAATTCAACTTCTTCATTTCCTTCTATTGGGCGTTGTCCCACAATTGGGTTAGGTCTCAATGTGTTCTCCACCTGAAATAGAAGAGTGCCAATTTCATCATTCTGGTGATCCATCTGATGTTGCATAGCAATCAAATTTCATGCTTGTTCTACGACCTGGAGGGAGAGCTATTGAACAACCTACAAGAGGAGGTGGCAATCTACATTTTTGACTATAGGCGGGTGAGGGCAGAGTGGAAATTCTAGTGGATTTTCTCCATCATCACCATGCCTGTGAGGATCGATTAGTTACCAACATCCAATCATTCTCCTATTTCTGAGCTTGGCTCTTTGCTTCACAATTTTGAAGCCCGCCCCGAAATTCTAACTACAGGGAAAAAATATAGCTCCTTTTAAAAAGATTGCAGTCTGAAATGGAAGATTGAACCAAATTTGGAAGTGATGGGTTTCTAAGTTAGAAGCCAATTATGAAGAGGAAATCTATGAGCCCTCTGTGTTATCCCCTGTTGTTTGCTTGAGTTGTTGGGCTCTTTCCAAAACGACCTACAATGATTGTTGGAGGCCACTACGCTACATTATAGGATAGAACAGGGCTATACAACTAAAATGATCAATGTTAGACGTGTCTAACCTCAATCCTTGCTTCTCCTTCTAGTGACAAAGACTCCGGGAAGGGAGAAGAAGAAGCTCGGATTCCTTACGTTGCGGATGGTGCCCCATTCTTACCAGATAAATACTGAGTTTTTTATACCTGATTCCCCCTCCATGAATGCTTGATGGGATCATTTATCCCTCCATGTGAACTCAATCTCTTTCTCTAAATTCATTATGGATACAAAGGCCGAGAGGGTATGCCACTTTATATACTATAACTAGTCAATTAGATAAATTTATAATTGAGTATAAGCGGGCACGTGGCTATCATGTTGGCCCAATTCCCTCTTCGATTAATACTCCTCCTTCGATTAAGGGTCTCACATTAAGGAACATTAAATGCTCTCAAATTGTAATGATGCCCTTGGAGTTGATAGATAAACTATGTTTGCACTGGATGGCTTTGAAGAGTTTGAAATCAGAAGTCTTAGAGAGATATATGATGGAAATTTTCCAATTCATGGGATGATTTTCTAGCTTTTTTTCCCATTGATCTCTATTTGGATTTTCTCCAAACTACAGTCTTGATTAGCTAGTTCGTTTGCCATTTTATTTTGGCTTCTTAGGATGTGATAAACTTTTAAGTATAAAAGTCTTCCAAGATGCTTTTGATCCTTTGCAAAAGTATATTTAACTTGTTGGATTTGGAGGGTGTGTCATTTTGTAAAAGATGAATAGATATGAGAGTGTCTCCAATAATAGTGATCATGGAGATTTTAAGGTCCTTGGTTAAGGATAGACCTAGAAAAACACCATAAATTTCTTTCATGTTGTTGGTTTCTTTGTCCAATCCCCGAGAAAACTTAATTTCTTGATGCTCAACGAGATCCCATAGGATCCCTCTCCCTCCTAATAGAAAATGTAGCAAAAAAGACTCAATTTAACTTTATCCTTAGCCAAATTTAATAAATCAAATATCTACATCATCACGACAACTTGGAGGCAACTAACTAGTGTGACATGGCTCTTGTTACTCAATTAGCTTAGTAAATTCGAGTCAGTGGGCTTGGAGTTCAGTCATGCATGTGTGATTGCTAAATTTTAGCAATATAGCTTAGTTATTTTCAGTTGTACTCGGTTAAATGACCTATAACAATTAACAGAGTCAATTGAAGGTCAGTTGTGTACTGAGACAACATTCTAACTTAGAGATTTGTCAGTTAACTCGTCAATTAGCCCAAAATAGCCCAAACATCCATAAAATTTGAATTGCTCAGTTGAAGTGGAGGAGACAAAGGCTAGTGTAATAGTAAGTGTATATTGGTTGAGTGTACAATTGTTGCATGCAATTAGGAGACCAATTCCTTTGGAATTGCAGAAGGAAATAGGGGCTTCCCTATTGTTTAGGAGCTCGAATTTGCTCAGGATTGTGCAAGGAAATACGAGGCTAGAGGAGGCAAAAATTGGCTAAGTGTTCGCCAGAGGCTTTCATTCAACAGAAAGAAGAGTTTTGCTTTTGCAAGTGGTGCCCAGAGCTTGAGCATACAATTGTAATAGTTTCTTTAGGTAGGTTTTAACCCCGTACAAAATTACCTGCATACGAATTCTAAGAATAGAAAATAAACAATGCGAGAGCATAACACATAAAACACAGAGATTTTCCCCTAGATCCCAAAACCAGGGCTACTAACTTAATTTTTCATTATGTTCCTTTCAATGTTACAATACATATTTATACATGCCGAATCATCCAATACTATGGACCGAAAACCATCGCGTCCAAAACCATGTGCGAAAACCATGCACAAAACCATAGGTAGGTCCGCGTAACCTAATATAGGGTCCAAAAAAAATTTCCCCGGAGCATTGCCCCGGACCCTGTATAGAGAGGTTACCCGCACCCCTCAAACCCTTTATGACCCTCCCGCTGTGTAATCGACGCAACGAAGAGGAGGCTCCATCCCCCCTCTAACCCCTCGGTTAACTAGGGGAGCTAGTCGTGGAAAGAATATAACACAACGCAACATTCTCCCACTTGTTGTTTTCTTTCCACAAGAGAGTTTAGTCATTTATCCAGCCTTGCAATGCCCATTGTTTCTCTACACCAAGAGAACTTCTCAGAGCTCACAGATTTTGTCAATGCATCTGCAGTATTCTTCAAAGTGTCCACCTTTACTAGCAATACCTTTTTGTCTTCTATCATATCCCTCATAAAGTGATACTGAACATCAATGTGCTTTGTCTTTGAATGGTAAGCAGGGTTCTTTGCCAATAAAATTGCACTTTTGCTATCACAGCCTATCCTTATAGCTCCCTACACTAACCCCATACTTGAACATAATCTCTCCAACCAAACTACTTCCTTACTTACAGGAGTGGCTACCATGTATTTTGCCTCTGTAGTTGGCAGTGCCACTACAGATTGTTTCTTACTCATCCAACTAATTGTACCTCCAAATAGGTTAATCAGATACCCACTTGTAGATCTTCTCTGATCCAGATCTCCAGCCTAGTCTGCATCAACAAAGCCACAGATATCCAAAACTTTGTCCAATCCTAGTCTTCCTTGGTAGCACAAACCATAATCACTAGTGTCACACAGATACCTGAAAACCCACTTCAATGTTGTCCAATGCTCCTTCCCTGGTTTTGACATAAACCTGCTCAATACTCCCACTGCATGTGCAATGTCTGGCCTAGTACAAACCATCGCATACATCAAGCTACCGACTGCACTTGCAAACGGAACACGGGACATGTCCTTTTCCTCTTCTTGTGTCTTCAGCCGTTGTTTGGCAGATAACTTTACACCTACATGAATAGGAGCCATCATCGGTTTACTATCCTTCATATTAAACATCTGCGTTATTGTCCCGACATACTTCCTCTGGTTTAACCAAAGCTTCCTCTTTGCCTGATCTCTTTAATTTCCATGCCCAAAATATATTTTACAACACCAAGATCTTTCATGTTGAATTTGGAAGACAATTGGGTCTTCAAATCTTGGATAATTTCTTTGTCATTTCCAACCAACAACATGTCATCCACATACAAGACTAGATAAATAACACAGTCACCAATTAATTTAAAATATACACAGTTATCTGCTTTGCTTCTGGTGAAGCCAAGTCCCTGTATAAATGTATCAAATCTTTGATACCACATCCTTGGTGACTGGTTTAGCCCATACAGAAACTTCTTTAACTTGCATACTAGTTCTTTCTTACCCTTCACTGCAAAGCCTTCATGTTGCTTCATGTAGATATCTTCTTCCAGATCCCCATGGAGAAATGTTGTCTTCACATCCATCTGTTTTAACTCAAAATCAAAAGAAACAGCAATAGATAAAAGTAATCTAATAAAAGCTACCTTGGCAATAGGAGAAAAAATATCACCAAAATCAATTCTCGGCACCTGGGAATAACCTTTTGCTACCAATCGAGCTTTGTATTTCTCCACTTTTCCTTTTGCATTTGTCTTTTTCTTGAACACCCATTTGCTGCCAATGGGTTTTCTTCCAGCCGACAACTCCACTAGATCTCAAGCCTCATTTTTGTGCAAAGATGTCATTTCATCAACCATGGCCTCTTTCCAGAGTTTTCCATCCTCTGAATCTACTGCTTCCTTCACAGTTCTGGGATCATCATCAATAATAGATAAAGAAAAATTTGAACAGAAAGCAGATGGACTATACCTTTCTGGTTGCCTTCTTTCTCGAATTGATCTTCTCACAACCGCAGTTTGTGGCTCTTCATCTTCTGATTCCTCTTCTGCTGTAGAGTCTGATTCTTCCTCCTTTAGCTCAAACTTTATCTTCTCAGGTTCCTTTGATGGGACTTCATGTTTAATAACATTTTTCACCTCTCTGAACACTACATCTCAGTTGTACACAACCTTCCTTGTTACTAGGTTCCAAAGATTATAACCCTTTAAACCATCCTTATACCCAATAAAGATGCACTCTTCAGATTTATTATCCAACTTTATTCTTTTCTCTTTTGGAACGTGTACGTATGCATCACATCCAAATACCCTCAGATGTGAAAGAGTGGGTTTCTTACCAGTCTATACCTCTTGTGGAGTCTTATCCTCCAACATTGATGAAGGTGCTATGTTGACTAAGTAACATGTTGTCTCCACCACCTCTGTCCAGAATTCTTGTCCTAACCCGACACCACTGAGCATGCTTCTTGCACTTTCCATCAATGTCTTGTTCATTCTTTCTGCAACTCCATTTTTCTCGGGTGTGTAGGGAGTAATCTTCTGTCATGCTATACCGCACTTTTTAAAGAATTCTTCAAATTCCTTGCTGCAAAACTCTCCACTGTTATTTGTCCTCGACACCTTTATCTTCTTCTTTGTCTGGTTTTCCACTAGAGCCTTAAATTCTTTAAACCTGCCAAAGACTTCAGATTTCTTCTTGAGAAAATATATGCATGTATTCTTTGAGAAGTCATATATAAATAATACATAGTACACAGAGTTACCTATTGATTGAACCTTCACAGGTCCAAACACATCACTGTGCACAAGCTCTAATATATGTTTCACCCTCTTACCACCAGAGAGGAATCTCACCCGATTTTGCTTCCCATATATACAATTTTCACATAAATCAAAATCCAGAGAGCTATTAGTCATACCTTCTACCATACCTTTACCATGAAGTATTCGAAGGTCCTTCTCTCCAATATTTCCAAGCCTTTGATGCCATAGCATGGTATTTTTTCCAGATACCACTAGATTTTTTGCTCCACTTTCAGGAACCACAAAACTGCTGCACCCATAAATTACAGTGCTACCTTGCAGCTTGTATAGAGTTCCAATCCGAGCTCCCCACATCAATACCAGTGCTCCCTGAACCATCTTGCATGTATATTTCTCGAACAATGTTTTTACACCTGCATCATCCAACTTGCTTATAGAAATCAGATTTCTAGCTAATGCAGGTATATGCAGAATACTCGAAAGTGTTCTAATCCTTCCACCTTGCAACTTCAACTTGACTTTTCTGTGACCAATGATTCTAGCCTTCCTGTCATCCCCCAAGAAAACATCCCCTCCTATAAGGATGTCGCGACGAGAGAAACGAGTAGTCACGGAACTACAGAAACGGGGCACCAAGGAGGTGCTAGCAAAGGACCTCTGGTTCTGGGCGCCCAATAGCAGGCACAGATGAGGGGTCAATGCCCGCTGAGGGCCACGAAAAAGCCGAGATTCATCATCCCAAATAACAAATTGGAAGGGTACAGGAAGTACATGAAAGACCATGCCCTCATATGCAAGTTCATAGGGGCTTGGTCAGTGGAAAAGGATTTGGTTGGATGGATCCCCTACAAATGGTAGCTGAAAGGACACATCGAGCTAAAGTTGGGAGCTAAAGGCTTCTTTATAGTAATATTTTCCAAGCTGGAAGTTAAGGAGCGGGTCTTTGAGGAAGTGCCCTACTTCTTCAACAATGCAGGTCCCTTTATGAGGCATTAGGAGGAATGCTACAACCCAAACCAAGAAAAACTCCTAGCGGCACCTATCTGGGTCAAATTATTTGCTCTTCCAGTGGACTTTTAGGACTCGAAGATCCTCAAGGGAATAGACAACTCCATCAGAAATTTCGTCAAGGCAGATTCCACCAGAAAGGGAAGATACACTTCCCATGCCCGGATCTGCATCTACACGAACATAACCGAGCCACTGTCGGAATCCATAGAGTTGGAATACCATGATGAGGTGTGGCAACATCCTTTAGACTATGAACACATACCTTTTAGATGTCGTAGGTGCCATAAATATGGCCATCTATTTCTTTCATACCCTCTAAACAAGCAATCATTTCCAGAAGACCCTAAATCCACTGGGGAGAACAAAACCAAGGAAAATTCAGAAGGATTCCAAGAAGTCCACAGAAGAAAACGCAACTAGAAGACCTCGCAGAACCCTAATCAGGGACCAAGTGGCAAGGGCAGCCAAAATCATAACCGTTTTGAGATCCTACAAGAGGACGAGGAAAGCATAGAAACCCCTTTGTCAAAGATGGATCTGGAAACTCAATCACAAACCCAAAGGGGAGGGAGTAATTCCAAACGCAAAGCGGAAGAGGAACCGCAGGAAAAGGAAGTAACCATGCAGATAGTGGACCAGGCCAACATGGAGATCAACAGTCATAAAGATAACCATAGCCTAGAAGAACAAGTAATGAAGCGGTTTTTGAGAAAATGGAGACACCTTGATGAGAGATTCATTCCAGAAGATCAAAAACAGTTGTATAAAGAGACTTTTTAGCAATATCAAGCCAAAGAGGGTATGATAGCAATGGATCAACCGGATCACTTGGCGTCCCAAGCCAACCAGGGGATGGAGCAAGGACCTCAAGGAAAAGGGGGAAATAAATGAGGGAGAAATAACTTGAGTGAGTCCATTCAAATGGTAGGGGAAATGTTGGTAAATTTGGGAAGGGTGGTACCCCTATCAGCGATGTTTCACGAACTCAAAAAACCTTTGAAATGATAATTACAACCTAGAATGTCTAAGGCCACAACAACAGAGGCAAACAGCGGTGCCTAAAGGAGTGACTGATAAAATACAAACCGAGTATCATGATTCTTCAAGAGACAAATATTGTGGAAGGCAAGCTCAAAGAAATTTTGTAGAATTATAACCCATCTTATGAGGTAATGGCCCAGGATGCTAGAGGCAGTGCTGGTGGCCTGGCTATCTTGTGGAACCCAGCGGAGGTAACTTTTGAGGATTGGGTTAGCCTCCCAAGGATATTATCAGGGAAATTTAGACATGTGGGCTCAAGGGACTAGGTCCTTTTGGTGGGAGTGTATGGGCCTCACATTCCAAGAGAAAAAGGGGTCTTCTTACAGAACCTCATCAAATTAAGGGAAGCATATACGGAAGACCTCTAGATAGTTGGTGGAGATTTTAATATGATAACATTGCTGGAAGAAAAGAGAGGAGGCACTAAGTGCAATGAGGTAGAGATTGAGGATTTTGGGGAGATCATAACATACCTACACTTAGTGGATCTTCAAAGAAACAATGGAGTGTACACATGGAACAATCACCGGGGAGGAACCCATCAGATTGCATCCTGACTGGATCGGTTTCTAGCCTCGGAGCAAGTCATCAGCAGAGATATTTTCCTAGAGGCCTCGATCCTCCCATGCATGGGCTCGGATCACTGGCCCATCCGATTAGAAATCAATTTGAAAATTGGACCGAAGAACTGCCCATTTAGATTCGAAGCCTTCTAGCTACGAGACCCCAATCTAGTAAACAAAATCGAGGAATGGTGGAGGAACAGTGAGGAGGAAGGGAGAAACTTCATGCACACCTTCCAATTGAAGTTAAAGGAGATTAAACACAAGATCAAGAAATGGAATCGAGAAGAGTTCAACCACATCATGAGAGACTAGCATTAGTTGAACAACAAAATCTAGGACATACAGCAACAGATCATCCAACATGGTAAATCAGATAGCCTCGCGGTGGAAGAAGGGAAGATAATCAATCAGCTAGAGGAAATGAGAAAACAAGAGGAGATCTTATGGAAGTAGAAATCTAGAGTCAACTCACTGAGGGAGGGAGTCTAAAGGAATACCTGCTCTTTCCATAAAGCAATGATTCAACATCAACAGAACCGGATCTACTCCCTGAAGAATGTACAAGGTAATAGGGTAGTCCAACATGAAGAGATGGAGGGGCTTCTAGTCCAACATTTCAAATCCCTTCTAACAGAACCCTCCCAGAATCGATATGAGGCTACACAAAGGATTTTGAGGAACATTCTGCAACTCATCTCCAGGGACCAAAACCTTGCCCTCATGTGAGCAGTAACACTGGAGGAAGTCAATGAAGTGGTGAAGGGCATGGAAAATAACAAAGAACCCAAACCAGGTGGCTTGATGGTGGAATTTTATCAGGTGGCCTGGAAGTTCATAGGGCCTGACATTCTGAATGTGGTGGAAGAATCGTGTTGGAACCAAAATGTATGTCCTAGCCTAAATGCGACTTTCATTGCTCTAATTTTAAAATCCTCCAAATCTGACGACCCTCAAGGCTTTAGACCTATCACCCTCTGCAATGTCATTTATAAAATTATATCCACGGTGATTGTTAAACGACTAAAGCCTCTGCTCCCTCTCCTCATTTCCCTTGAACAAACGAGTTTTTTGTAAGGCCGGCAAATCCTGGATGGTTTTGTGGCTTTCCAGGAAATTATGCATTCCCTCAAATCCCAAAAACTCTTTAGCATGATGATTAAGCTAGACCTGTCAAAGGCCTATGATCACCTCAGCTGGGAGTACCTAAGCCATGTCCTTGAGGCCTTCGGGTTCGATCAGATGGATTAAATGGATCCAGGCCTTGGTGTCATCCCATGTGTTCTCTATTATGCTAAATGGCTCCCCCTCTCAAACTTTTAACCCATCGCGGGGCCTCCGCCAGGGTGACCCCCTCTCCCCTTTTCTATTCATTATTGTGGCTAAAGGGTTGGGAAGCTACCTCAAGACTGAAGCCATAAATGCCAAAATCAAAGGCTTGATGTTATGGGGCAATGATATCCCCATTACCCACCAACAGTGTGTAGACGACATCATGCTCTTTTTTCAAGTGTTGCAGAATCTCGCCGCATCAAAGAAGTACTCCTAATCTTCATGGAAGTTGTTAACACCCAGGTTGTTCCCTATGACTCCCAAGGGAATACGGCCGGGGTAACCACTAACCAATCTTTGGATCACAGTTCCTACCCAAACTGTAATCAGAGAGGGCTCTCTCTTTATGATTTGTCTCTGTTTTGATGGTGTTTTAGGCTAGCTATTATGCTCAGGTTTTGGTTTATGTTTTGGTTGAAGGACTTCTTTCAGGGCTTAAGATGTAGTGTTCAGAGAGTAGTATATCATTGGGCAATGGAGTCTAGAGCTGTGAAATGCTTTGAAATGTTGGAGTGATGATGTTCAGACTGCAGGGCCTATTGTGTATCTCAAACAAACAAATTTAAACTTAAGTGGTGATGCATGGTCAGCCAACAGAAAGCAATTAAGAATTCTCTATTAAGCTGGTGATGTGAAAGTGAAACATGTTGCACAGGAGCAAACTTGATTTCCTGAAGCAAAGGTCACTGTGAAAGATATATTCTGAAAGTGCAGCAATTAAGAATTACACTTATCAAGATTATAGCTGAAGAAAAAACATTCATTAACAACATAGATTGAACTCAGGGTATTGCATGAATAAGTCCTGAAGGTTATTCTTTTTCTTTGTTGTCAAACACTTAGAAATTAGAAACATATATGGATTTTAATAGATTGAAAATACATAACAAAGAGAGTTACAGAAACTTATTGTATTGTGAAATACACAGGAATCCTGCAGTTTTCAACAGACACCAGAACGCATTCAACACTTCAGAACTCCGAGAAATTCCATCACTTTCTTTATTAAACTCTGAAAGGATTACAGCATAAGAACTTCTTCAAGGGGGATCAACAACAACCCCTGCAAGCTTGTGCGAGGGGCAAATATATACAATCGGTTTACAAAATATCTGAGTGCTAAGTTATCTCAGAAATGAATGCGTTCACCAACTTTTCAAGATATTTTTAGATAAGAAAGTTATTACATCATTGAATACAAAGTAAATGCATCTTTATGCTTGTCAGAAGATATTTTGGCCTTTGGAGGCCACTGAGTCGGTTGGAGTGATCTGCATTAATGCTGAGAAATGCGCTTTTGGAGCTGCTCTGCTGTAGCTTCTCGGCCTGGACACCTGTAGCTTCCTACCTTGCTGTGTTGGCCGAAATTTCTGCTGAGTTGGCTCAGCTTTTATCTTTAACGCATGCTGATTCTTTCTAAACTGTCCTGTGTATGACAATTTGCATTTTTTGTGAACAAAATTTACTGAATGGCTTCCTGTTTATAAAATCATCTGTATGGCCTTAGTCCACCATTCTAGTGTAGGTAGTTGATGCCTGAGAATTGCATCCATAGTCTCCTCTGCCTCTGTATACTTATAAAAATTGGGAGGCACCTCAAACAGGTGTTTGATTTCATTCATTATAAAAAATAAATTTTCTACTCTGTTGTAGAGAGTCTGTCCTGTGGCTGGCCCTGTTTCCTCTGAGGTGCTGGGCTTCTCATTGATCTGACTTGTGGCAAATGTGTTAACCCTTTTGGCATACTGCTCATGAGTAAACAGTCTCCCTGCGCTGTTCAGTAAGCCAGGGAGCCCTCTGTTTTCTAATACCTGAAACTTCTCCAAAAACCTGTTTACCTCAGTCTGCATGTCCTGGGTTCTTCTCTCTAATGTCTGCACCAAGTTTCTCAGTGTGAGAACCCTCTTGATTAACTGAATGTGCTCAGTTCTGTTTGAAATTCCCATGGCAGCCAACTGAGTACTTGTTCTATTGTTAAGCACATTAATCATCCTGGTGGCTATTTCAGGCATGTTGCTTAGAGCAGCTCTTGATCTTTGAATCTCAGTCTGTGCTTTTGGAATGAGCTCTAACTGCTCATGGATTGTTTCAATATATTGCCATTGCTCATTAATAGATTGGCCAATGTTAGCCCACAGCACTATTTTAAGCTCAGCCACCACCTTATCTAATTTGAGCTCATTCTCTAGCTCTTTGATTCTGTCTTTGAGGGCTTTTATCTCCCTGCCCTTTTCTGCCACAGACTGCTTGGATTTGTCATATCTTTCATTGACCTTGGCTAGTTTCTCCTTGGCCTCATTCAATTCTGTCATTTGTGCTTCCAAGGCCTGGATCTCATTCCTCAGCTTTTGCATGTCCAGGCTTGGGGCCTGCTCTGTTGTTGGTGGTGCTGCTGAGGTGGATGTTGCTGCTTGTTCTGTTTGCTGAGGAGGAGGAATAGTAATTGGAGCAGTTTCCTCAAGGTTTATTACTTCAGGAGGAGGCTGGGAGGTCTGACCTTCTTCTCTTTGCTTCAAGTCTGCCTGTAATGCTGCCTGTGCAGCCTCTGATTCTCCCAGCTTTTCTTATGTCTGGATAAGCTGCTTGTAGAGAGACACCAGCAAAGCTGTGGCATCTTTATCATGCCTCTGCTGGGCAACCTCATCTGTTTGAGGGTGAATTGTGGCTGGCATTTTGATCTTTTTCTTCAAAGCGGCCATGTCTGCATCCCTTAACTTCAATATCTCCTGGATGCCCTTGATATCTTTGGGATCATGCCCAATCTCAATAATTATATCTTCTAAGGACCTAATTCTGTTGTCCTTAGCCTGTGATGATGCCCTTTCCAACTCAAGTTGGGCAGCTGTATTATTAAGGCTATTTTCCAGCCTATAATTGTCCAAGGTTTTGTCTGCCAAGGAGGCATACACCATCTCACCCGTTTGTTTGTGTAGCTCAATTTTGTCCATCGGGTGGATGTCCTTGGCAAGGACCTCAAGATTGGTCCTTATATAATCTGCAAGGGACTGGGGCTGTGCTACAGCTGGCAAGAAATGACTCATGATCATTTTGCCTTCACTAACATCAAAAGCAGACATCAGTCTTTGCTAGTTAGTGGGAGCCATCTTTAGCAAATGATTGTACAGCTGTATTTTTATGGGCTCATTCCTTTTCTTTATGTCTATGAACTGCTGTTTGATGCTCAGTTCACCCTCCCTCTGATGGCTAGAGGAGCTGACTTCTCCTCCCACAGTTCTGTTATGTTCCTCTTGGAAGGAACTTGCAGATGCTTCCCTGCTAGGTGGGCCCATGCCCAGAGACTGCCCTGTTGGCATTTCCTCATCAGAGAAAGGGTTCAATCTCTGTCTTTTCTCACCATGACTTTCTGATGTGGTCAAGGGAGTCTCTCTGTCCCTTTTTCTGCTAGTATCCTCCTTTTGTGGAGTTTGGAGGATTGATGCATCAACTGATGTTTCTTGCCTAGGAGGCACCGTATTTTGTGCTTGTTGTTCTGTGAAAATTGGGGCCTCAACTACCCCTTCTTGCTGTGGGGGCTGCTCTTTGTCATGCTGCCCTTCTTCTTGCTGTAATTCCTATTGTTGTTGTTGTTCTACCTGCTGCTGCTGTTGCTGCACCTTGTCATGAGGTGGCTGCTCAGTCTCCATTTCCTTTTCCTTGCCCCTGCTAGATATATCTTCAGTGGCTTTGGGAGCTTGCTGATTTGCAGTCGAGGAGGATGCAACTGCTCCCACTTGTGTGCTTGGCAGTGAAAACACCTGTGAACAAAGTTCAAGGTCAGCCATCTTTTTTAGATTCCTCACCGCTCTTTGATTCAGCTCTTCTTGTGTAACCGGCTCTTCTAGGGTTCCTCTCCTCCATTTTGCTTGGTTTGCATGTTTTTCAATGTGAGGGATCTTTACATGATCATAGCCAGAGAGCTTATATTTGAGCCTTCTCAAAGTGATGAAGTGGTTGGGGTCATAAGGTTTCCAGAGGAAACTGGTTTGAAGGCCAAGGGACTCAAGCATCCTGTCTGCTTCTCTCCAACCTTCCTCCCTCTGGTTATAGACAAAGTGGCCAAGTTGGTTCCTGACTTTCAACTGTGCTTTCTTGACTTTGCCTGAAAAGTGAAGCACATCAACATTGCCAAACTGCCTGAAGTATTCTAGGGCAAATAGCCTCATAGGCACATATTTGGGTAGTCTGTAGGGAGGCAATTCACACCCATATATCCTGATGACGGTGTGGTTCTGGTAAAAGTACCAGTCCCCAATGCTGTATGATTTGGATAACTGCAGGATCCTTTGCATTTCATCTGTGAGCCTCGGAGGAGGTGAGCCCATCATCATTGACATAGCTGGGTGGATGAACTGATCTATGAACTCACAATAAGTATAAGGAGATTCAAATCTACAGTGGAAAACAGAGGACCAATAGACCACTGATCTTGGATTGCCTTGGGCATCCTCTCTTTTGATTGGAAAAGAGAATTTCTAATGTTGATGATATAAGATCAAGTGGTAAATGTAAGAGGTATATCTGAACACTCTTTCTCTTGCCAGGTTCATTAGTTGCTCATGTATTTTGTCTGCTATATAGGTGGCATAGTCATAGCAGATAGGAGACTTGCCAGGAGCAAACATGAGCATGATTACCAGCACAGTTTGATCAACAAACTCAATTGAGTTGTAGCCCAAAATGGGACTAATCATGTCTACCAAATCTCTACCCAGTTGGTTGAGGTATACTTGATTGATAGGAGGATACTTCACAGAGTCAGAGCCAATGTATAGCTGGTTTAATTTGGTGACCTGAGCATCTGTCATTCTGGCTCCTTGATTTATCAAGTCTACAAGTGATAGAGGGACCAGTTTCTTCTCAGTCCTGAAGCAGAGCATCTCCTTGATAGCTTCTGGGGTGACATAAAACACGGCTGATCCTGAAGGGTCAAGAACTGCCCTCTGAGTGGGGTCATAGTTTTCAGCACACAGATGGATCAAATCAGGGAATTGTCTAACTTGAGGGAGCTTAAAAATAGGGAGGAATGAGTCCCATATGCCCAGCACATATGTTCCAGCCTCATGCTTGGCCTTCAATTCATTGAGCAGGTGGATGTGGAACTTAGTACTCATCAGCATTTCCTCTGAAATCTGATAGTCCATGTCTGCCAGAGACTGCCATTCCAATTGTCTATGAGGGGCATTCAATGGAGCAACGTTCAACGCTATTGGAGCTACTGGTGGATCCATGATTTCTCCTAGGATTATGGATAGAGTTGCTATGCAGAGCAACACAAAGAGTTTTCTTTGAGGGAGAAATGTGAATTGTATGGAACAGAGGGTGAGTGAAACGGCTGCAGCAATTGAAATACTGTTTAAAGTGCAAATAAGACCAATGTGTGGTCTCAATCTGTCTTTTTTAACAGGTAGGTGCAGTTTGAGTAAGTTGTTTCGCGATTGCACGAACAAAGTGCAGTTTTTTGTGAAAATATGGGCAAACAAGGCTCAGCTGGTGTTTTTCGAGCTCACAGTTGTAAATGGGGGCTAGGCACCAAGATTTCGCCGGTGAATTTGCAAGTTTTTTGTCGTTTAAGCTCTTTTGAGGGAATTCACAGTCAAAGTAGGCATATGAAGGATTTATAATAGAAAATACCTGGTAAAGAGCGAGCAATGGTCACGAATGACTGTAGAAATAGCGCGCCGGAGGTCTCCGAGTTGATTTCAGCAAAGGTGGTGTAATTTTAAACGTAAAATCATGCAGAGAAAGCAACAGCTCTTGCGGCAAAAAGTATGAAAAAACGCGAAAATTGGCCTAAATATGGATTTTTGGCATATTGGCGCGTTTTTTGGATGACGTCAGCATGACGTCATCAGGTGGGGTCAAGGTCGGATGACGTCAGCATGACGTCATCGGGTGAGGTGGCAGGCTCTGATTGGTCCACGGGGATGATGAGGTGGCGGACATATCAGCGCGGGGGCGGACGAAGGGGCTGACGCGACGGCGGGGTGGCACTGACGTGGGTATGACGTGGTGGTGACGTTGGCTGGGCGGATCGACCGAAAACCGGGAGCGGTTAGCGGTTTCTCATCGCACCGCTTATGATACGGAAGAGGGATTTGTCAGGCGTACCTCCGATAAGCTGTGGGGATGACGCGTGGCGGAGGCCTGACGTCACCCTCTGACAGATATCGGAAGGTATCTGTCGGACGTCGGGGCCGGTCCGATATGGATTGGGGCCGTCCGATCAAAAGCGCTCGATCGGACGGTTGACGGGTCGCTGAGATGATCGGTGGATATGACAAGGGGCGGGATTATTTTAATATTTATTTTCGGGATCAGTGCTTGGCGGAAACTCTTGGGATATGGCGGGTTTACAAAGGTTTTTCAATGTCCATTCAATATAAAAATATAAAAATAACCCGGCGCCCATACTTTGGTTAAACGAGAAAAGTGGGTTTTTGTTTATTTATGCAAATTAAAGCGGGTATGGGTAGAACAAGGTTTTTTATAAGGTTTTGTTTGGCAAATGAAGGTTTTTAGGGGCCAAATGAATTCAGAAGAGGGGAGGGGGTTAGACTTAGGTTCATCAAAGTGACCAGATGCCATTTTGATCCCTGACAGAGAACATATGGCTATAATACCAAGGGGAGGGATATTTATACAAAATTTGGGGTTTATACACCATGGTGTTATAATACTAGGGAAAGGGTAACATAGGGGGTTTATATAATAAAGTTTAGGGGTTAATATGGGTGAGAGGAGTGGATGAGGGGAGATAACACTAAGTTTATTTGAAAATAACTTAGCTTAGGGAGTAGATCAAAATGAAAAGAGTTTTAGACAAGAAATGTGGCTTCTAATAGGACTAAGAACCACTAAAAACCACCAATTCTTTCATGACTATCAACTGATGAGGGGATGTTAGTAATGAATGGAGAGGGGAAACTTGGGAAGTTAGACATGCTCCTTTGCTTGCTGCAACCTGATGGAGAAGAACACCTTCTCACTTCATTGATTTTGCTTTGTGAACAAGGCTAACATACCTTCAATTGTAGGGAGTGAAATTTCTGCAACCCCAACTGCCTACCCATCTACTTGCCTAGCATTTTTTATTTCTTCTTGGAGGGTGCACTTAGGCTTGCAGACCCTTACCTGCCTTTTCTTTTCTTTGGCTTTTTTCTTTTGATGGTCTATCTACTTCTACCCTTATTTCTTCCAAGGTCCCAGATTAAGCTGTTGGGAACCTTTCTTCTCTACCTAAACTACTTGTCTGCCAAGATTAAACAGTTTGGACAGACTTCTTTCTCTATTCTACAACTGAAAATTCAAAACATGGCATGATCCAGATTAGGCTGTTGGACCATCCATCAAAATTTGAGTCCATATCAAGCTATAAGCACAGATTGTATTCTCTTGGAAATATGTGATCTTTGCATCATCAAAGCAGAGCATATTTGGACCTTTCCTTGCCAATCATGAAATATGAAACCTATTGGTATAGGTAGCTAACAGAAGTGTCTAGCACAATGATCAACAATGAAAAATCCTACATTTTCTTTTTCAATACCCCTGGAAACATACAAGCCTACCTAGCCCAGGTTTTGGGGTTTGGTATTAGATCTCCACCTTCCAAGTATTTGGGAATTCTCTTGACAGTAAACTCCCTGAAGACTTCCTGCTGGCAACCCCTCCTACAAAAAATCAAGGGAAAACTTAGCCGTTGGGCTTTTCAATGGTTAAATCTAGCAGGACAAGCAGTCCTCCTCAAAGTATTTCTCTAATCCATCCCAATCTATCAGCTTTATGGAATGGAAATGCCAAAAACTTCATGTGAAAAGATGGTGGAAATGTTTAAGAAGTTCCTATGGGGAGGAGCTCGACAAATTAAAAAATGGGCACTGGTATCATGGCCAAACTTAACAAAGCATAAGATGGATGGAGGCTTGGGCTTGAGGGACCCTTATATCCTAAATCAAGTAATGGGGGGAAATTATGGTGGCACTGGATGAGTGGTGGGCCGGATCTATGGAAACAAATATGGACAAGAAAATATAATATGCATGTAAGAACAGAAGACGTCCTAAGGTACAAGGATCCCCCCAAAAGGATCGGCCATATCGAATTTGGCGACCCAAAACAGAGACCCTGTTCAACAACACCTTTTCTGGGAAATCAGGATGGGAAAACAACCTTGTTTTGGCATGAGTCATGGCAACAAAGAGTAAACCTATAGAATAGACAAGACCTGAGAGACCTCATGTTATATACAACTGGGAGGAATTTTTATAAAACCATATCAAGAGCGGGAAGGTTGGAGGAAATGAAGGAAGAGGAAAGATTGGCCACAAGCCCTGGAATCGGATCAATGGACGCATCTTGAGAAGGAGCTTGACTCAAGGAAAATAACTATCCTTAATGGACCAAACATCCTACGATGGGGATATACTACCAAAGGGACATTCACAATAAAATAAGCATATGGAATAAGATCAGGTCGAACTGTAGAAGGGCAGAAACTGATCTGGAAAAAGATATGGGGCAGGGGCTAGTGGCTGAAGGTGGCCTACTTCTTGTATCTTGTATGAAAAGGATGCATTATTTCCTGGGATCAGCTCCAAAAAAGGGGATTATATGGGTCGTCGCTATGTAATATTTGTAATACAAATAGCGAATACCTTGAACATATCCTCAACACTGGCTTATATGCAGAACAGGAATGGAGACATATGGAAGACCTCTTCGGAAGAATGGATCGGGATAGGGATAGCATTCGAGAAACCATCCTCCTCTGGAGAATAGTTATTTTCTCCAGTCCAGTGATAAATAGAGCTTGGGGCCTTGCATTGGGACTCACTCTCTGGGCCATTTGGAAAGAAAGGAATTGTCGAATCTTCAAGGACCAGCAGTTCTTCCTCAAGAGGCGATGTGGGAAGGGATCATTCAAAACATCAGGGAAAAAATTCTCGCAAAGAAGTGGTACGCGAAGGACTGGCAGGTCCCACCCCACAAGGCTAGAATTATGCAAAAATTAAACATAGCGCTGACCATGGTAAACTAGGCCTCTTAGAAGGTAACAATGAGACGAGTTACTTCCCTTAACTATTTTACAACCCCCTCGAAAGGATTTGTGAAGCTAAGCTTCGATGGAGCATCGAAAGGAAACTCGAGACTAGTTGGCCTAGGAGGAATTTTTGGGGATTTCAAAATCAACACCAAGCTCATCTATGTTGAGCATTGTGAGGTTGCTAGTAACGATGAACGCAGCTACAAGGCAAGGCCTCCAAATTGTAACCAAAAGGGGCTACAAGAGTCTTTTAGTGGAAGGGGATTCGAGGCTGATAATCAACACGGTAAAAAAATTAAATCAAGGAACTGAATGGGAAAAGCTCAGCCACATCTGGAGAACACCAAGTTTAATCCAAGAGATAGGAACCCTTATTAGCAACTTCAACTATACAATGACAAATCATGTCAGGAGAGATGGAAATAAAGCAACAAACATCCTAAAGAATTGGGGTTGCAATCATCAAAATGCACCTCTTGAGCAAGCTTTGCTGGACCAACCAGAAGATGAGACATTCTGGCCCTTGAAGGAGATCCTGGAACAAGACCAAAGAAAGAGTGACCAAGGCACTTAGACCCCCGATCGGGGTGAGAAGTGGCTGGCATACCTATTAAGAGGGTCATTATGACAAGGACGTCTGAAGGCAGTGCCACCGCCGCCCACACACTTGAAGTGCAGGGCATGGTGGTTGTTTGTATGATTACAATAAGATGGAGGAGGGAAGGTGGCATTCGCATGCACCAGATTTGGTTGACAGCAAAGAACGTTAGTCGAGAGAAGGGATATCGCGAAGAGGAGACAACAGCGAAGGTGGCGTAGCATCTTTGGGAAGGCGAAGAGATACAATGATCCCAAGCGTTGGTTAATGGGTATCTTATCTGCGTGCACTTCATTGTGCTCCCCTACGTCTGGTTTGTTGAATTGGGATTACATGGGGGAAAGGGGATGGGGAGAGAGAGTAATTGGGATGGTGGGAATAGTTGGGAGGTGAAGGGTGACGGGATTCATCGCAGCTGCAGAAGCTATGCAGGGATATTATGTTGCTTAGGCACTGCAATTGATGTAGAGTTAATTCCAATTTGGGTCCTGGAAAGAGTCACGAAGGCTAGGGCTCTAAGGAGGTTGGGGCCCATGAGGGCGAACACCAAGGCCCTAAAGGGAGTCAGTAGGGGGGAGGATTTTTGGGGCAGGAGTTGTTATGCTCTTGACCTGCGAGAAGATTACAGAATACCAAATATGCACAGGAATACAACCCAGAACACAGAACAAAATGAGAAAAACAACAAGTATTTTATTATTCAGAGATGAAAGTAATGTTCACTTGCCTCTTTGAGGGGGAAACCTATAGCAGAGTAGAGATTGTTTACAAAATAAGACATGACCTTCCACAATGGGGAGTCTCTATCCTTTATATAGGATTCATACATACAATACCATGGGTCATTACCATGGTTCTCTCAATACCATCTGTCTAATACCATGGCCCGTTTGCAACTAACTATGGTCACTTTCTTAAATGCAGGTCAACCACTTACAATTATTAATACGGGCTTTATTGACTCTTTAACTAACTATAACTAAGACTCAACCCTATTACATAAATAAAGGGGTTAGGGTTAGACCCTAACAGGAGTCCTCCGGAATTGTGGAATTGGCATTTTGCGAAAGCCAGTCAAGTAAGCTTTGAATGGTGGCCGGAGCGAGGGATGGTTTGGAAGGTAGGGGAGGGATCCCTGGTAGAGGAAGGGGCTCCGAAGACGGGAGGCGGAGATGAGTAGTGGCAATAATTTCAAAGACAAAGTCAGGGGGATGGGGTACGAGGTCAGCCACAAGGGGCACTAGGGAGAAGGAGAGGGGCTCCTTTAGATTGGGCTTTTGGGCCTCTGGGCCTCTGGGCGGCCATGCAATTCGTGACTGAAATTGTGGCCATTATTGGCACAAGGCAGGGGATATGTAGGGGTGTCCAGGGCATCTTGGGCGGGGGTTTCCCATGCTCGGGGGCTTTGAATAGCCTGCATGGGGGGAAGAAACGTTGAATGAGCAGAATCATTGGCTGAAGAAGATTATGAAAATAATGGCTTGGAATTCTTGGTTACTTGTTCCCGAAGCAAGTAAATCCTCTTGGAGGAAGAGAGCATTGAAGCTAGTTCTGGGCCATCATCAGTAGCAGGCTAGAAGACCCCGAGACAGTACACCAATGGCTCATGCAGTGAAAGGCAAGGGTAGAGGCAAGAGACCATAGGAGAGCGAGGTAGAGGCAACGCCGAGCAATGCTAGAAAACGTCATGGGAGGAAACTAGTGGGAAAAATGATCCAAGAAGCGGCAGCTGCATATGCGGGTGGCACTAGAGGAGATTCAATGGCTCATTGCAGAGTGGGAGGAGGATATCAACAGACATCCAAACGTGAGGGCAGTGGACGTGGAAGAGTGGAAGGTCCTGGTTCCTGATCTGGTACACACTCGAAGCAGAGAAACACAATATAAACAGACTCTATACCTGTATTGGCTACTGAAATGGCTCTTAGGTAAGGTGATGGAACAAATCTGGATGACTGCCATTAAGGACTTTCCATACTATAAGCAGGACTTTCAAAAGATATAATTCCAACTACAGAAACAGGATGGCCGCCTGGGCCGAACCAAGAAAAATTTCTCATGCATGTTCTTGTCGACCGAGTTGCCTAGATCCAGTGTGAAAGATCCGACCCCAGTTACCTCAACCTCAACCGAACATGAGAAATAGAAGGATGAAGTCATAGTATTTTTTTCTTAAGTTTATATGCGGATAGCATTTACTTTCCAATTTGTAGTAGTTTATATATATATATATATATATATATATATATATATATATATATATATATGTATCTTATGGTTGTGGACATGATAATCAAATTTATATAGCTTGGATAGATATACTAACTATTTTTTGCTACTGGATGGAGTATAATGCAATTAGGTTGTCAACAGACCTAGTTTCCCACCGTGCAGATTGAGACTACCTAACCAGGCTAAGTGGTTGTAACCTGCTTGCATATATTATAATGAAAAAGAAAGATCTACCAAGCTTAACAAAAAAAAAAATTAGTTGTGACGTTATGTATAGGCATTAATTAAGTGGAATATACAAATTATTTGAGTTGTAATATAATGTATTTTTTTAATAAAATAAAGTGTCTTATTTATATGGTTTCTAACTTTTACTTTTCATGCATGGAATTCTTTATACACATTTACAACATAGTGTTAGAATCAACGATTAAGGTTTGGAATTGTTCATATGCATTTACAATATGGTATTAGAGTCATGTTTTGAGGTTGTCCTCTATAACACATTAACATGGTATTAGAATCAAGTTTTAAGTTTGTCCTTTGTAGCAAATTAGAAATGACTTTGGCATGAACTATCAACAAGATAGTATGTCTAAGGCACTAGATAGTACACAAAAGACAGCAAAGAACTTAAGCAGAGGTTAAAAAAAATCATATGCAAATAAAGATAAGCTAACTTTTTGTTATTTTATAATATTTTTAGGGTGATTAAGTATTGAATTTAAAAATTGATAGGTCTGTTTAATAATTTTCCAAATGAAATTATAATTAACACAACCAAATAAAATAGAATTTGATATGTCAAGTGGTATTATCTATAGTAAACATGAATAGGCATGCACACAAGGGTGACCAACAAACAATATGAAATTATAGGGAATAATATATAATGGTACAAAATAATCACAAATAGCATGGAATGGTACTTGGGATATGCACACAATGCAAGATGTGTGGAATGACAGAAAATAACTATGGACACATATAAATTTATGTGGATGGCTTGAAAACATCTATTCATGGGTCATTGGAAGTAGAAACAAGTTGTTTGTAGGTCAAAATGTATTGTGGAAAATAAGAAATAGTTGCAAGAAATATTATAAAAATTTCAAGTAGAATAAATTAGGGGTGAGCTAACCTATAACGATTTTGGTCAATGTCAAGGTTGGTAAGTGTGGGGGGGGATTGTTTATGATCCTAAGGGACACATGAGACTAAGTTTTGAGTATAGGTTAGGCTCAAAAACGAAGAACCAAGCCAAGGCACTGGTGCTCTATCAAGGGCTAAATATTCTAGATTCAAACCATATAATAGAATTGATAATTATTCGTGATTAATCTCGTGATTATGGTTTCTAACTTTTACTTTTCATGCACGGAATTCTTTATACACATTTACAACATAGTGTTAGAATCAACGATTAAGGTTTGGAATTGTTCATATGCATTTACAATATGGTATTAGAATCATGTTTTGAGGTTGTCCTCTATAACACATTAACATGGTATTAGAATCAAGTTTTAAGTTTGTCCTTTGTAACAAATTAGAAATGACTTTGGCATGAACTATCAACAAGATAGTATGTCTAAGGCACTAGATAGTACACAAAAGACAGCAAAGAACTTAAGCAGAGGTTTAAAAAAATCATATGCAAATAAAGATAAGCTAACTTTTTGTTATTTTATAATATTTTTAGGGTGATTAAGTATTGAATTTAAAAATTGATAGGTCTGTTTAATAATTTTCCAAATGAAATTATAATTAACACAACCAAATAAAATAGAATTTGATATGTCAAGTGGTATTATCTATAGTAAACATGAATAGGCATGCACACAAGGGTGACCAACAAACAATATGAAATTATAGGGAATAATATATAATGGTACAAAATAATCCCAAATAGCATGGAATGGTACTTGGGATATGCACACAATGCAAGATGTGTGGAATGACAGAAAATAACTATGGACACATATAAATTTATGTGGATGGCTTGAAAACATCTATTCATGGGTCATTGGAAGTAGAAACAAGTTGTTTGTAGGTCAAAATGTATTGTGGAAAATAAGAAATAGTTGCAAGAAATATTATAAAAATTTCAAGTAGAATAAATTAGGGGTGAGCTAACCTATAACGATTTTGGTCAATGTCAAGGTTGGTAAGTGTGGGGGGGGGATTGTTTATGATCCTAAGGGACACATGAGACTAAGTTTTGAGTATAGGTTAGGCTCAAAAACGAAGAACCAAGCCAAGGCACTGGTGCTCTATCAAGGGCTAAATATTCTAGATTCAAACCATATAATAGAATTGATAATTATTCGTGATTAATCTCGTGATTATGGTTTCTAACTTTTATTTTTCATGCACGGAATTCTTTATACACATTTACAACATAGTGTTAGAATCAACGATTAAGGTTTGGAATTGTTCATATGCATTTACAATATGGTATTAGAATCATGTTTTGAGGTTGTCCTCTATAACACATTAACATGGTATTAGAATCAAGTTTTAAGTTTGTCCTTTGTAACAAATTAGAAATGACTTTGGCATGAACTATCAACAAGATAGTATGTCTAAGGCACTAGATAGTACACAAAAGACAGCAAAGAACTTAAGCAGAGGTTTAAAAAAATCATGTGCAAATAAAGATAAGCTAACTTTTTGTTATTTTATAATATTTTTAGGGTGATTAAGTATTGAATTTAAAAATTGATAGGTCTGTTTAATAATTTTCCAAATGAAATTATAATTAACACAACCAAATAAAATAGAATTTGATATGTCAAGTGGTATTATCTATAGTAAACATGAATAGGCATGCACACAAGGGTGACCAACAAACAATATGAAATTATAGGGAATAATATATAATGGTACAAAATAATCCCAAATAGCATGGAATGGTACTTGGGATATGCACACAATGCAAGATGTGTGGAATGACAGAAAATAACTATGGACACATATAAATTTATGTGGATGGCTTGAAAACATCTATTCATGGGTCATTGGAAGTAGAAACAAGTTGTTTGTAGGTCAAAATGTATTGTGGAAAATAAGAAATAGTTGCAAGAAATATTATAAAAATTTCAAGTAGAATAAATTAGGGGTGAGCTAACCTATAACGATTTTGGTCAATGTCAAGGTTGGTAAGTGTGGGGGGGGATTGTTTATGATCCTAAGGGACACATGAGACTAAGTTTTGAGTATAGGTTAGGCTCAAAAACGAAGAACCAAGCCAAGGCACTGGTGCTCTATCAAGGGCTAAATATTCTAGATTCAAACCATATAATAGAATTGATAATTATTCGTGATTAATCTCGTGATTATGGTTTCTAACTTTTACTTTTCATGCATGGAATTCTTTATACACATTTACAACATAGTGTTAGAATCAACGATTAAGGTTTGGAATTGTTCATATGCATTTACAATATGGTATTAGAGTCATGTTTTGAGGTTGTCCTCTATAACACATTAACATGGTATTAGAATCAAGTTTTAAGTTTGTCCTTTGTAACAAATTAGAAATGACTTTGGCATGAACTATCAACAAGATAGTATGTCTAAGGCACTAGATAGTACACAAAAGACAGCAAAGAACTTAAGCAGAGGTTTAAAAAAATCATATGCAAATAAAGATAAGCTAACTTTTTGTTATTTTATAATATTTTTAGGGTGATTAAGTATTGAATTTAAAAATTGATAGGTCTGTTTAATAATTTTCCAAATGAAATTATAATTAACACAACCAAATAAAATAGAATTTGATATGTCAAGTGGTATTATCTATAGTAAACATGAATAGGCATGCACACAAGGGTGACCAACAAACAATATGAAATTATAGGGAATAATATATAATGGTACAAAATAATCCCAAATAGCATGGAATGGTACTTGGGATATGCACACAATGCAAGATGTGTGGAATGACAGAAAATAACTATGGACACATATAAATTTATGTGGATGGCTTGAAAACATCTATTCATGGGTCATTGGAAGTAGAAGCAAGTTGTTTGTAGGTCAAAATGTATTGTGGAAAATAAGAAATAGTTGCAAGAAATATTATAAAAATTTCAAGTAGAATAAATTAGGGGTGAGCTAACCTATAACGATTTTGGTCAATGTCAAGGTTGGTAAGTGTGGGGGGGGATTGTTTATGATCCTAAGGGACACATGAGACTAAGTTTTGAGTATAGGTTAGGCTCAAAAACGAAGAACCAAGCCAAGGCACTGGTGCTCTATCAAGGGCTAAATATTCTAGATTCAAACCATATAATAGAATTGATAATTATTCGTGATTAATCTCGTGATTATGGTTTCTAACTTTTACTTTTCATGCATGGAATTCTTTATACACATTTACAACATAGTGTTAGAACCAACGATTAAGGTTTGGAATTGTTCATATGCATTTACAATATGGTATTAGAGTCATGTTTTGAGGTTGTCCTCTATAACACATTAACATGGTATTAGAATCAAGTTTTAAGTTTGTCCTTTGTAACAAATTAGAAATGACTTTGGCATGAACTATCAACAAGATAGTATGTCTAAGGCACTAGATAGTACACAAAAGACAGCAAAGAACTTAAGCAGAGGTTTAAAAAAATCATATGCAAATAAAGATAAGCTAACTTTTTGTTATTTTATAATATTTTTAGGGTGATTAAGTATTGAATTTAAAAATTGATGGGTCTGTTTAATAATTTTCCAAATGAAATTATAATTAACACAACCAAATAAAATAGAATTTGATATGTCAAGTGGTATTATCTATAGTAAACATGAATAGGCATGCACACAAGGGTGACCAACAAACAATATGAAATTATAGGGAATAATATATAATGGTACAAAATAATCCCAAATAGCATGGAATGGTACTTGGGATATGCACACAATGCAAGATGTGTGGAATGACAGAAAATAACTATGGACACATATAAATTTATGTGGATGGCTTGAAAACATCTATTCATGGGTCATTGGAAGTAGAAACAAGTTGTTTGTAGGTCAAAATGTATTGTGGAAAATAAGAAATAGTTGCAAGAAATATTATAAAAATTTCAAGTAGAATAAATTAGGGGTGAGCTAACCTATAACGATTTTGGTCAATGTCAAGGTTGGTAAGTGTGGGGGGGGATTGTTTATGATCCTAAGGGACACATGAGACTAAGTTTTGAGTATAGGTTAGGCTCAAAAACGAAGAACCAAGCCAAGGCACTCGTGCTCTATCAAGGGCTAAATATTCTAGATTCAAACCATATAATAGAATTGATAATTATTCGTGATTAATCTCGTGATTATGGTTTCTAACTTTTACTTTTCATGCATGGAATTCTTTATACACATTTACAACATAGTGTTAGAATCAACGATTAAGGTTTGGAATTGTTCATATGCATTTACAATATGGTATTAGAGTCATGTTTTGAGGTTGTCCTCTATAACACATTAACATGGTATTAGAATCAAGTTTTAAGTTTGTCCTTTGTAACAAATTAGAAATGACTTTGGCATGAACTATCAACAAGATAGTATGTCTAAGGCACTAGATAGTACACAAAAGACAGCAAAGAACTTAAGCAGAGGTTTAAAAAAATCATATGCAAATAAAGATAAGCTAACTTTTTGTTATTTTATAATATTTTTAGGGTGATTAAGTATTGAATTTAAAAATTGATGGGTCTGTTTAATAATTTTCCAAATGAAATTATAATTAACACAACCAAATAAAATAGAATTTGATATGTCAAGTGGTATTATCTATAGTAAACATGAATAGGCATGCACACAAGGGTGACCAACAAACAATATGAAATTATAGGGAATAATATATAATGGTACAAAATAATCCCAAATAGCATGGAATGGTACTTGGGATATGCACACAATGCAAGATGTGTGGAATGACAGAAAATAACTATGGACACATATAAATTTATGTGGATGGCTTGAAAACATCTATTCATGGGTCATTGGAAGTAGAAACAAGTTGTTTGTAGGTCAAAATGTATTGTGGAAAATAAGAAATAGTTGCAAGAAATATTATAAAAATTTCAAGTAGAATAAATTAGGGGTGAGCTAACCTATAACGATTTTGGTCAATGTCAAGGTTGGTAAGTGTGGGGGGGGATTGTTTATGATCCTAAGGGACACATGAGACTAAGTTTTGAGTATAGGTTAGGCTCAAAAACGAAGAACCAAGCCAAGGCACTGGTGCTCTATCAAGGGCTAAATATTCTAGATTCAAACCATATAATAGAATTGATAATTATTCGTGATTAATCTCGTGATTATGGTTTCTAACTTTTACTTTTCATGCATGGAATTCTTTATACACATTTACAACATAGTGTTAGAATCAACGATTAAGGTTTGGAATTGTTCATATGCATTTACAATATGGTATTAGAGTCATGTTTTGAGGTTGTCCTCTATAACACATTAACATGGTATTAGAATCAAGTTTTAAGTTTGTCCTTTGTAACAAATTAGAAATGACTTTGGCATGAACTATCAACAAGATAGTATGTCTAAGGCACTAGATAGTACACAAAAGACAGCAAAGAACTTAAGCAGAGGTTTAAAAAAATCATATGCAAATAAAGATAAGCTAACTTTTTGTTATTTTATAATATTTTTAGGGTGATTAAGTATTGAATTTAAAAATTGATAGGTCTGTTTAATAATTTTCCAAATGAAATTATAATTAACACAACCAAATAAAATAGAATTTGATATGTCAAGTGGTATTATCTATAGTAAACATGAATAGGCATGCACACAAGGGTGACCAACAAACAATATGAAATTATAGGGAATAATATATAATGGTACAAAATAATCCCAAATAGCATGGAATGGTACTTGGGATATGCACACAATGCAAGATGTGTGGAATGACAGAAAATAACTATGGACACATATAAATTTATGTGGATGGCTTGAAAACATCTATTCATGGGTCATTGGAAGTAGAAACAAGTTGTTTGTAGGTCAAAATGTATTGTGGAAAATAAGAAATAGTTGCAAGAAATATTATAAAAATTTCAAGTAGAATAAATTAGGGGTGAGCTAACCTATAACGATTTTGGTCAATGTCAAGGTTGGTAAGTGTGGGGGGGATTGTTTATGATCCTAAGGGACACATGAGACTAAGTTTTGAGTATAGGTTAGGCTCAAAAACGAAGAACCAAGCCAAGGCACTGGTGCTCTATCAAGGGCTAACTATTCTAGATTCAAACCATATAATAGAATTGATAATTATTCGTGATTAATCTCTACTCATAAGACATATAAGAAATAAAACCACTCTTAAAGATTGCATCCTAGAAATGTTGATTTTAAAAATCCAAAAATAAACAAAATGGCTTGTTTAAATGGAATATTATCGTGTACTAAGCATTAAATCAACAAGAAGACAGTTTGGAAAATTAAGCTATTCAAATGGTGGTTGGAAAAATAAGATCAAAAAAGGGTATTGTACCATCTTCAATCCCATAATTGTTTAAGTATTGAACAACCCAACTGAAGATATGACACATGGTGGAGTAATTTCAATAGGCTCAAGGAAACCCAAGTGGCATTATATTCCCATGAGTAACAGGTATTCATTAATCTAGATGTCCACATAAAACAGAGGAGAAATGGGGTAATATGGCATCATTGTTTGAAATGGTCAATGAAGGTGGGATATCTCCATGTGGAATGAATTTGGTGTTGTCATGGTTTAATTCTCTAGTAATGAATACTAGAAGTCATCCCAATCTCATCGCTAATTAAGTAACTGGTTTATATATATTTGTATTGCATTCAAGAGGTTCAAGAGGTTCCCTCTACGACCTAGAATCCAATAGAAGTCTATCCCATGAAATCATGTTCTAGTTTAGCGTTGCCACTTGAATGCTAATAATTGGACATGGAGAAGCATAAGAAACAAAGTTGTTGTGCTATCTATGAGATATTTGGATTACTATGAGTTCATAGGAATCACAGAAGTATAATTTCAATTAATCACCATGCAAATGTTAATATCACTAATTGATTTCATGACCAAAAGGTAGTTATGAAACAGGGCCAATAGAGGTTTTGGAAATGGAAATACAATAGAGGAGGTAAGTAGGAAGTATAGAGGAGGAATCTAGGATATTATGACATTTGGTCACTAGTTTGGGATGATTCATATAGTCTAGGATATTATAATGGAGGTTATCGCATGGGTCAATAATAAGGAAGGCTCAATAAGAAGACCCAGGTGATATGGAGATGGAACCAGTGAAGCAAGAGAATAATCCTCCATGGAAGGAAAAAAAATGAGGACCATGGTTATCTATCCCTGTCGTAGGCAGAGATATTTGTATTCGATATGCTATATGCCACTTTGTATTGTTACAGCTGAAACACGTTGGTTTTGACTCCATTAATGTCTTGAAGATTGGTAAACTTTGGTTATAGTAAAAAGTATAGAATATCATGGAAAAATCATTTCAAGTAATTATGAAAGTTTGGGCATATGGGAAAGTGTAAGAATATTGTATATCAAGTCACAAGTCATGCCACAAGTAATTCATTTAAAAAATATAAAACACTCCTGGTTTAAATTTACCATTCAAAATATCTTAATTCTATATCAAATCTCCACTAACTCGAATAGTAGGAATTGCTTACCATAAATAGGAACCAGTGGTACCAATGGTATGAAAATAGATATAATCACTACAGAAAACGGATCTACTAAAAAGCAAAGACAAACGAAAATTCCGAACATAAACGATCAAAGTGGAACTTTTTCCCTGTGGTGACGTGCAGCCCGACTGCCACGTTGGGACCTGAAAAATAAAAAATGATGATACTCTATGTCATGATTTTCCCTCAGGTTATTTTTAATTTTAGATTATCAAAGGTCTCGATACAAGGTTAATAGTTGAACTTTCTATACGAAGTTAACCATTTTAGATTATCAGGTTAAAGTTTGACTTTTCCATAAAAAAAAACTAATAATTAATTTTATTATTTAAATTATTTGTTTAAGTAGCTATGTATCATTATTATTATAGTCATATAAATTAAATGATTTAATTTTAAATAAGCATCTATTAAGTATCAAAATATTTACTTCATATTACAATTCACAATGTTAAAATTTAAAAATTCATTAAAACTAAATAACTTAAACGTTATTTTAAATTGTTATTACTATTATTAATTATAAAAAAACTAATATATAATTTAAATATATACACATTTAAAAAGACATATAACAATATTCTTATCCTCAAAGATTTAATCATTCTTAATTTGTAAATATGTTGTGTAATAATATCATGAGGCAATATGATGGCTTATCAATACCACATACTCAAAAAACCATAACTCACTTTATATGACACTTATTCATATAACATTTTTTCACTAATCAATTTAATCAAAATGCAAAAAGGGTGTAACTAATTTGAAGATAAATCTCAACTTTTAATTTGTAATATTCTTAGGAATATTTTAAAATATTCCATGGAAGTTAAGTCCTTACCGTCTACTTAATTATTATTGAAAATTAAGCTAAAATTCTAAAACCCCTATTTCAAAATAAATAAACAAGCATATTAATATAATTAATATAAATTAAAGATATAACAATTAAAAAGCATATTAATATAATTAATATAAATTAAAGATATAACGATTAAAAAATTTATCTTTATTTTGACTTTAAATTAGCTTAAAAAAATAAAGAATTTAAAAAATATATCTTTATTTTCACTTTAAATTAGTTTTAAAAAATTATCTTTATTTTGACTTTAAATTAGTTTAAGGTTTGACTAAAAATTAAATTACTATCCCTAAAGTTAACTTTACTATCCCTAAAATGGCTTATGGGTAGTTTAATGGGTGCATGTCATGTTATGTTATAAAGTAGTATGTAAAGCAAGAAATTCAAAATTCAAGGTTCAAATATGTGGGTAAAAAAAAATATTAACAATATCTTAACTTGCACATTTCATTAAGGGCATGATGATGAGTATCTATGTTCTCAACAAGCAATTAAATGTACTTTATCCATGAACAAAATATTAAAGGTTATGATAATTTAATCTAAAAAGACCACTTATGCTAATTTCTTGTATGAAAACAACTATTTGAAGGAAGTGACTTTGCACAAATATCTCAAAATCAATATTTGTTACAAGATTAATTGAAGCTACAACATTGAGAACAAAATAAATGGAGGGTGGAAAGTTTATAATGGACTTAAAAATAGTTGATTATGGAGGGTTGAAAGTTTATAATGGACTTAAAAATAATTGTAAATTATCACCATTATAAATCTTAAATTCTTTCAAATTAAAGTAACTTATTATTATTATATCATGATTATTGTTATATCATGATGAGATCAATTTATAAAATTTAAATAATTATAATATTTATTAATAGTTGTAATAATATATCATGTTAACGAGGATGATAATAATGGTTAACTTTTGTTTAGATTAAATTTATTTTATCTGTTTCAATCATGTTTCCCCGTCATCTTGATTTGATGAAAAAAAAAAAATTAGAAAGGTCATAATTATAACAGATTTTCACACTGAAATTTAATATAGGTGTGCATAAGAAAATCCAAGAGGAAATGCTTTTTTTTTTCTCGGATTCTATTTCTATATTTAAAAAATCATGTTTCACCGTCATGTTGATTTGATGAAAAAAAAAAATTAGAAAGGTCATAATTATAACACATTTTCAAACTGAAATTTAATGTAGGTGTGCATAAGAAAATCCAAGAGGAAATGCTTATTATTTTTGCCTAGCCAGAGATAATGCAATCATGAACTATCTTGCTATAGAGCTTGCAAGAATACATGAAACACCACCATACAAAAAGTTTTTACAATACAACAGGTTCACATTATAGATATAATTTCCCAATGCCACCCATGATAAGCATGAAAGTTCTTGAACCAATTGGCTTGGTAGATGGCACATTAAATGAAGAAGTAACATTGTCATATAGCATCATGGAAAAGAAACAGTATGACAACAATAATATTTTTGACCAATTTGTGGATGAATTACAATTAGCCGAAACCAATTACATCGTAACAATACAAAGTAAATTAGTAACTAAATTAAACTAAGAAACAAGGAACACTAGTCATGCGCCCTTGTTATGTGTTTGTCTTAGTCTAATTTTTTTTGTTTTTTTTGCAAAATGATATTGATTAGGACAATTCAATTGGAAATATACCAGTAGAATCAATAACTTTTCTTAGAAAAAAATTCTTGTTTTGAATATTTTGGAATTTTGTATTATTCTTTTTTACAACATCAAGAAAACCATAAATTTTGTATTACTAAGATATACATTATTAATGTTGCAACATATTTTTAATACAAATTAATCATTATATCCAAATAAAAGCAATTCCAAGTAATGAGAAATATACGTCAAGCATGTTGTATTGTTTAGTTTCAAGTAGTGAGAAGAAAAGATTGGGTCAAGCATGTTGTATTGTTTAGTTTCAAGTAGTGAGAAGAAAAGATTGGGTAGGTTGCAATAGATCTTGGGAAGCAATATTAATGCTTGAAAATCAATGTTATAAATTATGAGTGGTAGCACAATCTCTAATCTTGAAGCATGTATTGTGCGGTACCAATGGTGAATATTGCCATACATGCAAACGTCGTGTTTGATCCCAATCAAAATTTCATGATCAATTGCTTAAACTTTTAAAAATTTAATAGGTAGTAATGAATTATTTCCATTCGTCAATGCATGTTCTTATTAGAAGTGGTGACCAATAAAATTTGGAAGAGATCCACATGATAAAGATGAAAAAAGAAGCATATGACTAACAATGTCTTTAATTACCATCTTAAAAATGGTGGTAGATCCAAATCATTAAGTCACTTAATTATCAACATGGGGTTAGTTAAGCTTGCAAGGCACTTTGCAGTATACACAAGGCAAGGTTCCTAGATCGGTTGATCATGAATCATGTTTTGTAACAACTAATTTTATTCATTCATTAGTGGAAAGGAAACAATTATATGCTAGCTCAAAACCAAAAGAAAAATGAAAGGCTTGAAATATTAATGCATTTACAAAAAGAAACTCCTATTACTCATGGTTCCCTCTTTGGTTAGTGGTACTCCTTGTGCTCGATTCATTATGGATCTTGCCCTATGCTACTACTACCCTCACTCTATTTTACCAAGCTTGCAACCATAAGCAGATTTAATTCATTAGCTATGATATATTGGTTTTGCAACAAATGTAACTCTACAAGAAATGAAAAAGCTAGTTGCAAAAATAAATATCACAAGAAAAATTGCACCACATATATATACAAAACAATAAGAACATGGATCGAAAAAAGCTTCCCCGAAAATGAGTGTGGATCTGCATATATAGAAAAGCAATGTACCCACTCATTTCAAAAATTGAGTGACAGGGGACTTCAAATCAAGGGTTACAATTGTAGATGTACACTCTGGACCTCTATGACCCATGAGTGGATGCAGGGTTCTGACACACATGCACAAAATCAAATCATTCCCTCGCTTATTCATAACACTCAGGGACACAAGTTCCAAGTATGTTGTCATAAGAGAGAGCAGATTTGATGGATTAATGAAATGATGGAATATATTTGTTGATCACTGAAACAGAATAGGTGCAGGTTGTTGTGGTGACAATATCCTATGTAAATACATAGATGGCTTCAATTGAGGCTGACACTTTGTCCCTTCATAAAGTTGAATATGCTATGTTCCATTAAGTTGAAGATGCTTGGTTTTCCATAAATGTTGATATCTTCCCTAACCTACTCCTTGTGCAAGAAAAATCTTATGGCACCCAATAGAATACGCTAAAAAATATGCTACAAGTTATATCAGCAATCTTATTGGAAATCACACACATGTATACATTATGATTCATCCTTTTAGCATCACTAACAATATAAGTAGCCCCACAGTCATTCCCTGCATCAATCATGCAAAAAAGTAAAAAGAAATTAAATAATTGTAATTCAATTACCTTCGAACACATGTGAAATATAAGGGAGTTGTCTATAATGCGACTTTTTGAGATTCTGGTGACGGAATACGGCGGAAGAAATTGAGATGAAATCATGATTTGTTGCAGTTAAAATGGTTTTTTAACTGCATATTCGGATTCAGCACCCTGAAAAACCCCTGGGACGCTTTCATTGTGCAGAAACTAGTTATCAAACTTGGATTTCAATAAATTACTGCCGGATTTTCACCGGAAAAAATCGCCGGAAAGGCTTTCAAAAAGTCGCGTTAAAGACTACGGCAAATATAAGTATGGTAATGGCAATTTCAAAATAGTTATGACAAACTTTGTTCTTGGTCATAGGTCAAAAACTTGAGGGTTATGCATGGTTAAAAAGATGTCAATTCTCAATCTCATCAATGATTATAAGAATGTTGAGGCATTTATGATGATAAAGATGTTTGTAATTGATGATATACTTACAAAAGTAAGATATGTGAAGGATGCATTCTTAGTGTGGACATGACTTTGAGAAATGCATGAAACTTTGAACATAGGTAGGAACCTTTATTTAGAAATTATGTTGTTTTCAATGCAAGTGGAAGAAGGGGAATTGATACTTAATCATTATTTAAAGTTGAAATATATCAAAGACCAATTATTAGACATTAGAAAATAGGTTTTAAAATACATGGTTGTAATTACCTTAAAAACTACTATTTCTTTTCATTTTTTTCTAAAAACCCTTAATATCACCTCTAAAACCATTATGACAAACTTTTAAAAGTTGTTAAGTCAATCATTGAAAAAATGAAATGGAATATCTAGTTTAGTAGCAATGGTAACACCTTTAAGAGTGATATTGCTAAAAAAATTGTGAAAACAAACAAAAGCAAGGAGGGGAAACTTATATTCAAGCAAAGGTAAAACTAGATTGAAAATTTTATAGCATTAATATTGTAGAAAAGTAGGCCATCTAAAGGTTGAATGTAGGAAAACATAGTATGATTTGGAGCATGGAAAGCTTTCAAGTAATAAGCAGACAAATATTGTTGAAAAAACTACAAAAAAAAAAGAAAAATAAATTGACTCTTGTGTTGCTTTTTAGATTGAAGGAAGGTATCTTGTTTATTATTTTGATTCTAGTACATCAAAATGCATGACTAACAAATCAAATTTGTTTGTTCAAATTGTTGAGGGCATATTCATATTACATTTTGTCATTATAGGTGGAGATATAACACATGTCAAAGAAAGAGACAATGTTGAATTTTAGTAATGAAACTTTTATATTAATGAATGTGCTTTATGTTCCAAGCCTAAAGAAGACTAATTTTAGTTACCAAGTGAAATAGCTAGTCAAGGCCTACATTTGGTTGAGATTTTAGTGGTGTTTTGTGGTAGTAAAGAAGGTATAAAAAGCTCTTATATCAAGTGTAAAGGAACATGGATTCTACATGTTCATGGAAGGTAATGTGACAAATTCATGTTCCTTGGTGACAAGTAATGAAAGTAGTAATAGAATTACAAACAGTGCATTTTGGTACTAAACGTATGGACAGAGTCAATTTCGAGCATCTTTCTTTGCTAATGAAATAGAAAATCCTAAATGGACTACCATATATACACCATGAAAGGAAATACGTATAGGATGTATGTGGAGTAGGAAAAAAGCATGCACAACCTTTAGAGATGATAAAGTATCGAGATCTATAGGACTATTAAATTTACGATATTGTGACATTATCCAGTGCAAGGTATATTTGATACTCTATTAGTTCTCCAAAAAAAATGTGTATATATCCTTAAGATGAATCCTCACTTTTTACGTTCAAAATTTTTAGGAAGTAGTAACATAAGGGATAAACAATAGTACAACCAGTTTATCTCATTAACATGGATATTTACTATTGAATTGAAAGTGTAATGTCTCTAGAGGTAATTTCAATATGAGATCACACTTCTTCAATATGAATTCATTACCTAGGGTGAATGGCTTTGTGAAAATTTGGTTCCAAGGCTTGTTCTACCTAATTGGAGTGCGCAGATGCCCATCTAAGGCCTAGGTCATTGTAAATGCATTGTTAATTAATGTTAAGCACTAAATATTGAGTTATTACATTTTTGTTATTATATTAGTGTTGTCCTTATTGGTCAGCTAAGATCTTTAGTGGTCAACTAGACCCTATAATTATAATTGTACCCTTTGTCTTGTATATATACCAAGGAGACATAGTTTTAGAGATCATTTCTTCTTGTACATTTGTTACATTATAAAAGTTTGATCCCTCAAAGAGGTTTCTCTTTCGCTCTTCTCTATAATTCTCAAGGCATGGAGTTTTTTATCTTCCTATATTTATGCTATTTGGGTGTTTGGTGCATAACATTTGGTTTCAAAGAATATCATCGTTGGGTTTGGCTCCTTCTAACAAGTTATCTAGTATTTTCACTATAGAATTTTTCATAGAAGTTTTACACTATGAAATTGTTTGGATCATAAGGAGATAGAAAATACATATGGTAAAAATTTCAAATTATGGTTCGCTATACTTACAAATATATAGGCTATGGAAATTTGGCATTTTGACAAACCTTGAAACAAGTTTCAAACAGGGGTTCTTAGTAAAACAATCAAAACTAAATCTAGTAAAGTCAAAATTGAGTGCCACTAGTTCCATTTGAAAGAACATATATCATACTATTTCATATCCAAATTTTAGAAGTAGATATGCAAAATTGAACACATGATAGGTCTTATAAGTTCTCTCTCTTGGAATGGAAAAAGAAGTTTTGTTTTTCTTGGCACATTGAAATTTGGTCAAGCTATTGGCATTGCAACGAAGACATACTAGGTTACTATAATCCAAAATGTTAGACTAGGAGACAAAATTTCAAAGATGCTTCAAAATAAATATTATCTATAACGACAATCTACAAACCAATGTTTTTAAAGGTATGTTAACTTGAAATTAGCATAAATTTTTAATGAAAAATATGGTTTGGGTGATTCAAAAATTTGTGATAAAGAGAAAAAATTGCAGTAGAAATGCGGAAAGAGCTTCAAATGTCCACACTAGGTGAATTGTCAATTTTCCTAGGATTACAGGTTATTCAATCAAGTGACAGCATATTCATCTCCCATAATAAATATGTTGATATGTTGAAGAAGTTTGGAATGGAAAATTTTACACCTGTTAGCACTCCTATGGTTATATGATGAAAATTAAGCAAAGATTATGGGTCTCTATATACAAATTAAGCCTTGTACAAGTCAATGATTAGAAGCTTCTCATATTTGACATCATCAAGATCAGATATCATGCAAGCAATAGGGTTGATTGAAATATTTTAGTCTGCCCCAAAGGAAACACATGCGCTAGAAATGAAGAGAATTTTCATATATTTGAAGGGAATTATGGACTTTGGCTTATGGTAATTAAGAACGATTTCACCTTAATAGGAAATATTGATGCAAATTGTGCAGGAAGTGTTGATGAAACAAAAAACACTAGTGGTGGAGCATTCTCTTTGGGAAATCACCTAATATCATGGTTGAGTGAGAAACACACCTCAATCTTTCTATCCACAGTTGAAGTTGAGTATATTAGCAGCAACATGTTGCACTTAGGTTTTGTAGATGAAGAAGACTCTAAAGGATATCAATATATAGTATGATCATCATTTATAAATTGTTTGTGATAATACAAGTTCAATCAATATTTCTAAGAACCCTGTCATGCATTCAAAAATAAAGCATATTCCTATCAAATAACACTTCCTAAGAGAACAAGAAATTGATCAAAATGTCAAGATGGAATACGTTGCCACTAAAGAAAATATTGCAAATATCTTCACAAAGCCCCTTCCTAGAGAGACACTTGAATATCTAATATAGAAGCTAGAAGTGATATCTCTCTCATTTCTTTCATAAAAGGAAGCATAAACTTGGGGGGGTGCAATATCTTGCTCTTGATTTATGAAAAGAAGAAAAAGAGTTATAGATGAGGAGAAGCATCAGTTCAGGGAGAGAATCCATCTACCATTGATGTCAAAGTGGGGGGGAATTGTAGACAAATGAAGAGTTAGAGATAGGGGGAGTTAAGTTGCAGACATTGTAGACAAGGGAATTTCCATGACACTTTGCAAAATTTGTCAGAAGGTTGTCATTAATGACAAAGGGGGAGCTTGTTGAATAATGTGTCTGCATCAACGTCAAGGTTGAGGGAGACCCAAAGTTAGTGGGAGACCCTTTCTAAATTTCAATCCAGTCAAATACTACTAATCAACCTAGCAAAATTGAGGGAAGCACAAGTTAAGTCGGCCTACGCCAATATTTGCACCAAAATGCTTTACAAATAATATGATTTGTTTGTGCATTTAAGCGTGGTGATCATTAGAAGAAATGTGATACAAGGCTCAAGGAGAAGAGTATCGTAGAGGAGAAAGCTTGAGGAGCTATGAAAAGAGGAAGTTTGAGGCTCGAAATGTTGTGGTGAAGGAATATATATATATATATATATATATATATATATATATATACACATTATAACGTGAAAAAAACCTACAAAATCATTATTTGGGTTGGCTATGGCAATCAATAGATAGAGAAATTGTTGTTAGTTGTTGATCTATTGAATGGATGTAAAGTCAGCTTTTCTGAGTGGAGACTTAAAATAAGTATATGTTGAACAAACAAAAGGATCTCAAATGTCATAAAATGAAGACTATATATGCAGATTAAAGAAAGCTCTTTATGGACTAAAGCAAATCTCCATGGCTTGGTACTCAAGAGTTGACATATATTTACAACACCAAGGATTCAAGGGAGGAGTAGCAGAGAGAAACCTTTACAGGAAACTAGATAAGAAAACCTATTAAAAATTATTGTATATGTGGATGACATTATTTTTGGAAGTGATGTTGACACAATGAGCAAAAATGTTGCAAGAGAAATGCAAAAAGAGTTTGAAATGTCCATGTTGGGATAATTGTCATTCCTCCTATGATTACAGATTATTCAATCAAGTGAAGGAAACTGTTGGAAATAATGAGAGGTGGGTGAATTAGTGTTTCTTACAATTAACACTTATTAATACTTTTTAGAGCATTAGTTAATCTTCAGCAATATTAATATTATCTTCAGATAATCATAAACATTCATCAATAGTAAATAACACCATACAACAATGTAGAAAGATAGAGACAATAGACACAAATATTTTTAGGTGGAAAACACCCTCTGATACAAAAACCATCAAATGTTTCTTAGTAATTGTCTTCCTCTTCAAAAGAATAATTACATCAAGTTTTCAGCTCCAACTGAAGCATGCTCCAACCCCCTGATTTACAGGCTCCAACCTGTAGGATGCTTCAACACCCTGATTACCAACTACAATTGGGAGGACGCTCCAATGCCCTAGATCTCAGACTCCAACCTAGCGGATGCTCCAACACCCTGTGCACCAGATGAAACTAGATGGACACTCCAACACCCTGTGCTTTATCAACTCTCACTGAAAGGACGCTCCAATGCCCTGTGCATGCTACAACTTACCCTAGAACCACCTTGTTGCCCTGAAGCGTTCTTAGGTTGTTAAGTTATGGTATGTTCTATGCTTATAACCGATTAGCAATCACATGTACATAAAGTAAAGTGCAGATAAAACATTAAACGATCGACAGAAAACAAGCCAAGACAAGAGACACAAGATGTGGCGGCTAGCCAAGGACAAACCCCACAATGTGTGGGGAAACCCTTTGATCAAATCTTCTTTTATCTTCAATAATTCAGCAGAGAGAAATAGTACAATAAATCTGATTCATATCAGCAGTAGAAAACCCTAGATCAGCAGCATCAGCATTAGCGGCTTCATTATCAAACTAGGGCAGACGATATCTCACAAACCGACTGTCGGATTGACTTCATTCCACCACCAAAAGTTTCGGCTTCCAGAGGAGGTTCAGATGAACCTACAGCGCAGTTCAGATGAGGAGATCTTCTAGGCCACGCAAGTCAATTTTTACTTATGCAGTTGCAGCTTCAGTTTCAGCAGTTTCCGGCTTCAAACTAGGGCAGTCGATATCTTGCAAACCGTTCTTCGGATTGACTTCATTCCACCACCAAAAGTTGCGGCTTTCAAAAGAGATTCAGATGAACCTACAGCAGAATTCCAAAGAGGATATCTTTTAGGCCACGCAAGTCAATCTTTACTTCTGCAGTTGCAGCTTCAAATTCAACAGCTTCCGACTTCACATGTGTGAGAGAGAGAGACCCATTTCAGCGCAGTAGAGAAGAGACTCATATCTGTGCAGTAGAGAGAGAGAGATGTGATGAGATGAGTGAGTCCAAATGAGGAAAAGTCCTCTTATATTTATACACAACGTTGGTGGGTGAATAGATGCGACTATTGGGCTTCTGAGCCTACATGAGTTGTAGGTCGGCTTGATAATAATTCCATAATCAAAATAAATTCACATCCCCATGAATACTTATCGGAATCGGATGATATTTATATCAATCCTACACCTCTCGACGAGAGGAATCTAATAAAAATATTATCAGCCATGAATAAGATGACCCACATGAATTTTTGCCTTGGTTTCCAATTTTAACACTCCCTCTCAACCATGGAGAACTTCATCGGTAATCTGTCTATCGGTCATTACTATTCATCCATCAAATGCATTGCCCTGTACAGCCTGACCCTTGCCCTGCTCTGCTCTATTCTGCCTATTCTACTTTGTCTTGTTCTGACCTGCACTGATCTGTACTGTTTTGCTCTGTACTGCTCTGCTCTTGCATTGTTCTGTTCTGCTCTGCTTTTGTCCGAATTATGAAGAAGAAGAAATGATCGAGGATGTATCATACTGACTCAAAGTCAGTCTCATAGTATGTACCACTGGTCCCAGACCAGTCTCAACCAACCCAAAGTCAACGTCATAGTGAGTACAACTCCAACGGTCCCAGACCAATATCATCCTCCACTGACTTAAAGTCAGTCTCAAAGTATGTACCACTGATCCCAGACCAGTCTCAACTGACCCGAAGTCAGCGTCATAGTATGGTACAACTCCTACCACTGGTCCCAGACCAGTATCATTGATCCCAGATCAATGGAGGTCATCCTAGCGTAGGGAGTACGGTAGTTACAATGATGCGTCCATCGATACTACTATGGTCCCTAACTTCATTTCCCTGCTCATTGATCAGATGAGAGGTACTTCCCATGAGTCCCAGACTGCATGGGTAGGATGCCTCGACAGGGGATCTAATCAATCCTGTCCTCACAGGAGAACACATCAATCCTACTACAATTGCCATGGAGAACACATCAATCCAGGCCTCACAGGAGAACACATCAATCCTGCTACAATCGCCATGGAGAACACATCAATCCAGGCTGCCATGGAGAACACATCAATCCAGGCCTCACAGGAGAACTAATCATCCTGCTACACAGGAAAGCGAATCATCCTGTTCCACAAGAGAGCGAATCATCTTATCCCACAAGAGAGCGAATCATCTTGTTCCAGTGTGCACCACCAGGGGAGGGTGAGTCACCCTGTGGTCATATGTTGCTCCAATAGGAACCGCAAGCCCTTAGAGCTCCCAGAGCTCAATGTATGCAACATGCAGGACCCTTGTACAAAGGTTTCTTGCCGACTCCAAGTCGTTTTGGAAAATCACAGATTAGATCTTTCCTCGGGGCTTTGACAAGGTGTATCAACCTGTACACATCTTAATGTGATGGAGCTTCCTTGCTCATCAACTTACCATATCCCAGATGATGTTTATCTGCTAGAGCAATTGACGAATACGGGATTCCTAAATAATCGAATCCCACCTCTGGTTGTTACAGAGAATCACAGTGGTATCCAATGTAAATCCAAACAGCTCACTGAAGAGCTTTCGCAACCAAACTGCCTCACACGAGGTTATGCTAGCAACAATATATCCTGCTTCGGCGGTGCTCAAAGCTACCAACTTCTGCTTCCTGCTCATCCAGGATATCGAAGAAGATCCCAAGGTGAAACAGTACCCGGAAGTGCTCTTACGGTCCACATCTCCGGCAGTGTATCTTAATCCATGAGAGATTGTGTCCTGAAGACATCTCAGAAGATTCTTGGCATCAATCCAGTGAGGCTCAACCAAATATGAGCTCACAATGCTAACTGCAAAACATATGTTCGGACGGAGGTTCACCAAGAACATCAATGCAAATGAGTTTTTGAAACTCAGAGGCATTTCCCAAGTCTGGTCCGACATCGCTACCATATAACTTCTAAAAGTTAAGATCCTAGAGGTAGTCACAGGCTTGCAGTCCATCATACTGAATCTTTCCAATATATTTACCACATATTTTCCTTGAGATAGGAAAATTTCCCTTGGCTTCTGCCACACTTCAAGTCCTTGGTCCTTCATTTCAAATTCAAAACCCATCTCCCTCTAACATTTGTGAATGAGAGGTTTTGCACCTGTTAGAAATAGTTCATCCACATACAACACCAGTATGAGAGGCTTGTCATCTTCAACCTTAAAGTAAAGGTTAGGATCAGCTTCACTCCTAGTGAATCCCAGCTTCATCAAGTAGCTATCGATCCTCTCATACCATGCTCAGGGTGCTTGCTTCAGCCCATAGAGAGCCTTCTTCAACCTGCATACATGAGATTTTCAATCATAAATCTCAAATCCTTTGGGTTGCTCCATGTAGACCTCTTCTTTGATCGAGCCATGCAAGAACGCAGTCTTGACATCCATCTGATGTAGGTTCCATCCTTGTGAAGCGGCAAGGGCTATGATCAAGCAGATGGTCGTATATCTGGAAACAGGTGCAAATATCTCATCATAGTCTATACCTTCCTTTTGGGAGAAACCTCGAGCAACAAAACAAGCCTTATACTTTTCTTTGCTTCCATCTGTTGCATGCTTTATCTTGTAAAGCCATTTGGAAGTAACAACAGTCTTGTCCTGGGGTCTGGGAACTACTTCCCAAACATCATTCTTTATGATAGACTCATATTCTTCGGTCATAGCATCCTTCCATACTTGATGCTTGACGGCATCTGAGAATGACGAAGGCTCATTTTGTATGATCGTGCTCATGATAGTCAGGTATCCTTGATACCTATTAGGTTTCTTACTTTCACAAAAGGTTCCTCGGGGTGCAGCATGTCCTTCAGCATCATCAAGTAACCCCTTAAGCCATGAAGGCCTCTTCCTAGAAGAGGAAGGCTCATATGGAGGAGGATCAATCGGATCCAAGGGTTCTTCTACATCAGGCATTGATTCATCATCCTTTTCTTTCGGTTCCCTGGTGTCGGCTTCTTGAGAGCTCCTCAAAGTCGGAAGATTGATCACCTTGCTGAGAGCCATATCTTCGTCAAAGGTGACATCATGACTAATTATGACTTCCCTTTGACCGGCTACATAGATTCTATAGCCTTTAGTATTTTCACCATAGCCCACGAAAATTCCCTTCTTTCCAGATGCTCCCAATTTATTTCTTTTCTCTTTCGGCACATGAAAATATACAGGGCTTCCAAAAATTTTAAAATGAGAAACATCAGGTTTCTTACCGGTGAATTCTTCTTCAGGAGTCTTGGAACCCAATGCTTAATGAGGGCATCGATTTTGTACATATACGGCAGTGTTTGCATCTTCAGCCCATAGAAACTTAGGAAGACTTTGATCATGTAGCATGGCCCGGACAGCTTCCATAATTGTGCGGTTTTTCCTTTCTGCCACACCATTTTGTTCAGGAGTATATGGTGTAGTAGTCTCCCTCTTAATGCCAACCTCAGGTATGCCTTGCCATTGCTGAAGGTTACCTTGTAGCCTCTGTCTTCCATTGCCAAGATGGACACTAGGTTCCTTTTGCGGTCAGGTGCATTTAATACATCCTAGAATTTCTAGCCTTCTTGAATGCTTGTCCTCTTCCTTGATTCCCAACTCTCCTCTTAACTTTGTTGTTGAATTTGTCATTCCTTTGATTGCCATCAGAGGGATTTCGAGTTGCACCACTGCATACTGTACCATGCTTCTCTAATCATGATTATCATCATGCTGTCCATGTCCATGATTTTATCCATCATGATGCTCATGATCTCATACATAGTGACTTGCTTTATCGCAAATGCAACATCGTCATTTTCTTCTAGCCTTAGGTCCAGCCTTTCCTTTTGATTTAGTCCCGGAATTATTTCTTTTCTTTGCATGAGAAAAAAAGGCAGCAGGAGGACCTTTAGGCATATAGGCATTTCTTGCACTTCTTCCCTTGTTTCTTCTTGAATGCATCTAGCCATTAATTCCTCGAAACCAGGAATTACATTATAGTTCAAAAGAGTAGTCCTGAACACATACCATTCAAATGGCAATCCTCCAAGAGTTTTGAGTGCCATTTCTCTGTCAATAATAGTTTCCCTAATAGATAGGAGATCGTTCTTGATCTCGGTGATTCTTAATAAGTATGCTTGCATACTTTCATCTTTACCCTTCTTGATTTCCCTCAGCTTATTTCTAAGAAACAAAACTTGATTTGCATCATTAACTTTAAATAAACTCACCAGTCTATCGTAGATTTCCTTGGAGGTGTCAGTTCAGAGATGTAGGCCACCAAGTGCTTGTCGATAGAGTCCCGGATGATCTTCTATTGTTTTGACTTCTCCATTTTTTCATTTGTTCCAGGCAGCAGCGGATGCATTTGATGGAGGCTCAACAATATTGCCTCTCACATGATCCGACACTCCTTGATTCTCAAGGGTTAGATCGATAGACATCTTCTATCCGTGATAGTCAGCTTTCTCACGGAGCTTGTCTTCAGCAGGAAAGAGTGTTGAGGACCCCATAGTTCTTTTAGGATAGCCTTGCCAATATTCTCTTTGATGATTGCTCTTGCTCTTGCTCGGGCTTTGTCTTCACCTCAGCTCTGATACCATGTTAAGTTATGGTATGTTCTATGCTTATAACAGTTTACTTCTTTTTCTTATTATATTCCACCGATTAGCAATCACATGTACATAAAGTAAAGTGCAGATAGAACATTAAACGATCGACAAAAAACAAGCCAAGACAAGAGACACAAGATGTGGCGGCTAGCCAGGGACAAACCCCACAATGTGTGGGGAAACCCTTTGATCAAATCTTATTTTATCTTCAATAATTCAGCAGAGAGAAATAGTACAATAAATCTGATTCATATCAGCAGTATCAAACCCTAGATCAGCAGCATCAGCATTAGCGGCTTCATTATCAAACTAGGGCAGACGATATCTCACAAACCGACCATCGGATTGACTTCATTCCACCACCAAAAGTTTCGGCTTCCAGAGGAGGTTCAAATGAACCTACAGCACAGTTCAGATGAGGATATCTTCTAGGCCACGCAAGTCAATCTTTACTTCTGCAGTTGCAGCTTCAGTTTCAGCAGTTTCCGGCTTCAAACTAGGGCAGTCGATATCTTGCAAACCGTTCGTCGGATTGACTTCATTCCACCACCAAAAGTTGTGGCTTTCAAAGGAGATTCAGATGAACCTACAGTGCAATTCCAAAGAGGAGATCTTCTAGGCCACGCAAGTCAATCTTTACTTCTGTAGTTGCAGCTTCAAATTCAACAACTTCCGGCTTCACATGTGTGAGAGAGAGACCCATTTCAGCGCAATAGAGAAGACACTCATATCTGCGCAGTAGAGAGAGAGAGATGTGATGAGATGAGTGAGTCCAAATGAGGAAAATTCCTCTTATATTTATACACAACGTTGGTGGGTGAATAGATGCGACTGTTGGGCTTCTGAGCCTACATGAGTTGTAGGTCGGCTTGATAATAATTCCATAATCAAAATAAATTCACATCCCCATGAATACTTATCGGAATCGGATGATCTTTATATCAATCCTACACCTCTCGACGAGAGGGATCTAATAAAAATATTATCAGCCATGAATAAGATGACCCACATGAAGTTTTGCCTTGGTTGCCAATTTTAACATAGGTTCCAACCTAAAGGTGAATCCAATCACCTGCCTTGCACCGCCCTACCTCTTTGAACAGTTAGCGAACCATGTTTCACAATTTTCAGACTGGATCCGCTTGCGCTCAAATCAATATAAGAATATTGTAAAGAAGATAGTGTTGCTCTACTTGATAAGGATATCACTAACAAGCCTTGGCAGCCACACTACTCAACACTGCTCTCACTGAACATTGTAAAACATTGTTCACCAAACTGACATTTTCTCAATCACAATGCCAAGTCAAGCCAACACATACTACACATCAAACCCTGATTGTCAATATTGTTACATCCACTTATCATTGTTCAAAACATTTTTGTTGTTGCTACCACTGCACTGCACTGCACTGCTCATGAATGAATATGTGTTTAAGGGCTCATGAGGCAGTCTGTCCAAACCACTGTGCCAAACTAATAATATTGTTGCAAGTACCAAGCACTAAGGTTTGATGATGACTTAATCCAAGATTCCTTATATCATCCCTATAACCTTCTTTCAATGCTCTCAAACTTTGCCCAAGGAAGGTTATCAGCATGCATTTTATAGCTAGTTCAGATATGGCTATGATGCACCTTCCAAATTTTCATACAATGGTATCCCGGTCTCACTTTCTAATTATGTCAATTCAAGTAAAAACTTCACATTAAGATTGTCAAATCAAATCACTCCAACATCACTGTTGTACAACAAAGTTCTTGTCACTATTAGGAGTTATGTCAATGTTCTTATGTGCATCAATGTCAAATCTATGTGTCAAGTCACTTTACAGCTTGTATAATAGATGTGATGTTCTTCTTATTAGTCTAGAAAGCTCTTAGTCATGAAGTGAATCTCTACTACTGAATTTTGTATAGTAGTATAGTCTTCTATGTCTCTTACAAACTTAGCCTGATGTATGTAACTCTTAAACACGTCAATGACGTCTACAAATATAATAATCACAACATACCTCACACCAAAATTCAAAATCAATTATTGGCTTAGTGCATTTGATACTAAAGTTGTTCACTGATACAAGAAATTAGTGCCACTATTTTATGGTGTGAATCAACGTCATATATTAACAATAGGATGTTAATGTCTTACTGCAATTTTCTAGGTCACATAGATCTTCCCAACAAAAAAAAATCAGGCAAGAGGTCAAGGATTGTTTTCATAAATGAGCTTAACACACTCAAATCTAGGTCATGTATTATAATCTTAAGATCATTGTTATAAAAGGAAATTCCTCACTGTAATGGCATGCTACAACATACTTAAAATACAAGACTTCATTAGTTAAATAATTGATGTGTGATCACCTACTGTTGTCATGTGATATAAAGCATGTCACTTGGATGCTTGTCAAAACACTACTCAAATCTACATTTGGTTGCCTGGATCAGAGGTTCTCAAGACACGTGATTTTAGGACTTATTCATTGCTTCAAAAATGTGCTTAGAAGTGACTTTCCTAAGTGAACATTTTAACCTAATCCAAACTGCAATTTAGGGTGATTCTGCCACCAAATTGTATGCTTGGATCACAAAGATCATAACTAATTAGCCTTTTTTTAGGATTCAATGTCACAGGGATAAAATGACTTTCAATCTTCTTCCAGCAAGACAGATGCCCAACACAAATCAATGCCTATACTCCCACAGTTCCGAGCCTCCGAAGAAAAGTAATAGACTTTAGTTTTCCTTCTAAACCAAGGTCGAGAAGTGGTGTAGACTATGATGGTTATGCCTCAATAGGGCCTTGAAAAAAGACCTAAACGAATCTAAACAAACAAACAAAAATTGACACCTAAAATTGCTTGTTATGAAATGATGCCCTAATTCGGCCTTGAACCCTTGAATGGATACCTGTGTTTGATGTCTTGAAACTGCAAGAAAACAAAGGGAAACCTAGAGCCTAATACTTAATGAACCACCATAACCCAAGGATAAAATTAATACAAAATTTTTGAGCCCAAAACCTTATAGTCTCAAGATGTTTTGTTTTCCTCGAGAGGTTGAGAATTTCATAGGAAAGTTAATCGAATTTCAGAGCTATTATCATTCGTTGAAGCTATTGCTTTGAGAGGTGTTTTAGATCTCTTTTTATAGACATATGTGTGGGCTAAGGAGGGGCTTCTAAGATAGGCATTGGAGGAGAGTTAGAGGTTTAAACACTTTCAAAATTATTAACTTATTTAATTAATTTGTTGCCTTTGTCACATGAAGCTTTACCTGCTCTTTCTAGCTTCATCTTCATAGAGCCAATTCTTGATCTTTCCAGTCAATAACCTACAGGTGTACGTTTTGCCAATCCTTGAGCTTGTTGATTTCATTAAGATTTGCGTCAAGTTATTCTTACTTTTGAGTAAGGTCTTCCTGAAATCAGCGTTTCAAGATTTGCCTTTTTCTTTATGATTCTTCTATGTGTAGCTTTAGAAGAGTGGCCTTTTCTGCTTCTTTGTTGAGAAATTGTATTTGTTGGGTGTCGGAATTGCAATTAAATTCCTCAACACTTAATTTTCAAACCAGGGCTATGTAAGCTTTAAGGCATAGCAGAAGTAGTCCCGCAAAGACTCTGTATTTAACCCTGCGAATCCTACTTTTATTCCTGCAATTAAATCATTTGAAATCTGAAAGAACAAATTACAAGAAATCATTTTAATCCTTTACTTGTGCTTGCAGACACAATGACACCACTCCACTCTAGAAACTGGATTCGCTCAGAAATAACAATCAAAGACTTCGTTGAAAGAAATAAATCATGGCACTCAATAACTCGATTGTAAACTCAAAAGATTTGAAAAGCAAATATGTTCCTGTACTTTAGTTCTTGCACTGGGTAAACATAGTAAGTTTATTTTCTGTGTTATATCAATTATGTTTCCTATACCACAATGATCATGTTCCTGTACTAGGACGATTTTATTCTTGCACTCAAAATGATTATGTTCATGTATTGGAACCACTCGGTTCCTTTACTGGAACAATTATGTTCATGTACCATAATGAATCTATTTCTACACTCGACAATATTTCACTCCTTACTCAACAAATCAAATTGTTGTGTTATCAAGCACGAAATCAAGAAGTGCGGAAAGGAAAACTTCGAAAGCCAATGGGAAATTTATCAATCTTAATGCAAATATCAAACTCTTGCGTTCAAATAAAATATCACCATATAAAGATGTACTCTACTTATATTCCCTTTGAAACATTCAGCACTGTATCAAAATATGTTCTTGTGTTTGTAAATGAATTCAACTTCAGACAAAAGATTTATTTTACAGTCTTGAATCTGAATAACAATAATAATCAATTCATGTACTTTAAGACTCCAGTGAGCAAACGATTAACAAAGCAAGGAATGTGATTTAAATATGATAGTTTACATAGGAAGATTGGCATATTTACACATTGGCAATATATATATTTTGATCAGAGTGTGGGGGTTCTCTCCGCTTACTGCAAAGAATCAACTCTTTAAACAAAGCCTCCATTGTTCATTAAGCAAGATCATAATGAATAACCCTGCATACCCTAATCATTAACTAAAATTGATTCAAGAGGAAAGCTTTTTAGACCAAAGAAATGATTTTTGTACTTTAAACAAATAACGCAAATAAATTATATGATGAAAACAAAGAAAACACACTTAACACGCACACAAACCCTCAGATCTGAGAACGGAAAAGGAAACACGCAAGAGCTCTTTCAATCATGCATACTCATCATTAAGAAGAAACCTTCTCACCACTCATTTCTTGTACCTAACACACAACACAATAAGGTTGGGAGAACGAGTTGGGTTGGTTTGGCCATAGCCAACCAGCTTGTTTCCCTTTTAAGAAAAACACGTAGCTTATGCGAGTAATATTACCATTACAAAAAATAGATAGGAAAGATGCATAAAACTGCCATTGCCTCCTTTTCATTAAAAATATAGAAAGTCTCTGCGAATACACATTACAGAGTGACGGATCTAGCCCCCAAAGGGTTGTGGCAATACAAAAGCCAAAATTCTCATAGTATCACTACCCTGCATTGTGACAGAACATTAACTTATACAATTTACATCGGCTCTCGGTCATATCGAATAGTTAACAGAAATATGCAAAAAATGGTGGTCGACCCCCATCTTTGGAAACCTTCTAATGCCCCAAACCCTTTACAGGACAATGAGAGCAAGTCTTCAACGGCAGGTGCAAGCCATTTCCCTTAACAATGACAATGAACTTGGAGCTAATCTTCTTCGAATCGGCCAGTCATCCGAATATGGTGCAGGAACCGAATTGAGTACAGGAATATCGGGATCATGTACCAAACCACTTTGACTTCGATTAATGATTATTAATTGCCAAGCCATAAGGTAATGTAAGTAATAAGTTACATGAAAAAAATATAAACATATTTAACCTTTTTAATCAAGATAAGCATACATATCCATTTTCCAAAAATTCATTAAAAGGAACCAAAAATGCATGTAGAGAGATCTTGTCCAGGTTGTGAAACAGTGGTTAGGGTAAGGTAATTCAGGGTAAAAATAGGACAATTTCAACGACCAACATCCCCCAACCTCATCTTGTTGTGTGTCCTCACACAACTACTAACCTCTGCAAAAAAAAGTGCAAATCCTCCTCCTTATTTCTGAATTTGAATATTAATCCCCAAACCTTCTGCTTTCACTTTCTTCACTCGAACCTTCCTTATGCACTTGACCAACTTCCGAATATGAACCCTTAGGTGGGCCGCGTGAAACTTCCACTTCCTTACCTGTCTCTTCAGTGCAGTCACTGTCACTGACAGTTCTCCATTTTTGTTCATTAACATTGTGTTTTGGTCCTATATATACCTGTTTAAAACTTCAAACTCATAAACTTGTTGTTTTAATTTATGAGTTTGACTCATCTTCTTCCCAAGGCAGAGTCCTTCACTTCTTCCCTTCCTTTATCCTCTTATTTTGTTGTTATTTCCTCTGCTACCGATCTATGGGGAAAATCGTCCTCATATTGTTCTTCCTTCTTCTGCACCTGAGTTTGTTCATCCTTTTTCCCATGAGTCACTTTATGTTTCTTAATCTTTGGCCTCATAGATACCAAAGGAACATCGTCCTCATGTTTCTCCTTTGTTTGTTCCTTCATTATCCTCTGCTTAGCCTCCTTTCCATGTGTCACTTTCTGATTCTTAACTCTATTCATCAAAGATTCTAAAGGGACATCATCCTCATCCTCTTTATATCTCGGGATAAAAACTGAAATATCCAACTTTTCTACACCTGTCATAAGGGAGAGGTTGTCATGTGTTGACATATTTTCCACAAGAGTATCAAATGGAAGGTTTTCATGAGAGATATAGTCTTTTGAGAAGACTTGAGTCTTCGATAACCTCAGCCTCTGATGTTGTCGCTAGTGTAGATGTATTCTTTCTCGTAGAAGCATGACAACCTTTCAGTAAACCTCTTGCAATACTTCGAGATGGTCATGGCATATTGACCTTATCCTTCTCATTCTTTTTTGTATTCTGCTTTGTGGACTGGGGTTTGGTGGCCTTAGGTTTCTTATCTTTATCACCCCCTGAGAGCGGTTGTTTCCCTTTTCGATGCTAGTCATCCTTAGATTTAGTATCCCCTTTACATTCCTTCTCTTGTTTGCCCTTGCCAAGAGCAATTTTCATAGTTCTCTTACTCCGGTATGATTTTAAAAACCCTTTCCAAGTACTTCCCCTATTCTCTAACTCCTCCTTAATCAAAATTTTAATCAACCCATAGTGACAAAGCTTAAAACCTATTTGATCCTTTCAACTCTTTTGTACACTCTTAGACATCTTATCTAAACTTTTTAACAAAAAGTAAGGAAAGTTAATTAACTTGTTGGATTCGAAATGCATTAGTAGTCGGATGTGGTATAGGTAGGTTAAACAATACATCCCCTTGCAGGTAAGAAATTTTTGTAAGATATATAGCAAGTGTCGCCACTTTTAGATCATTTCACTTCTCTTCACACAAGTATTCCAATCACCGTGCAGTCAACGTCTGTCAAGAATTTGCGCCATGCAGCCTTCTCTATCTCGCCTTTCTTAAACCACTTTTCCCCTATAGTTGGTAGCTCGGTACCCTGTGAGATAGATTGTTCTGTTACTTGGAATTGCATAGAGCCATAGTGGTTGTTTTTCCATCAAAGCTTTGTGCAAATTCTTAAGCAATGGAAAAATCGTATCCATCAAATTTGTATAGAAAGGAGAGAAAATCGGTTTCCTGCAACATAGCTAAGTTGCCTTCATATTCCATCATTCCGTCCAACTCTTTGATAGACCAAGGCTCCATTCGAACCGGTGCCATGAAATTCAAAAGACTTTCACTATCTATAGTCCCCCAACCTATTCAAAACTTTAATGAAGAATACTAGAGAAATTCCTCACGGCATATAATCTTCAATGCTCGGGAAGTGCAGGACTGGCTATTCTTGATGCCACACGATCCCTATATCGAATGATAATTCAAATTGCATGCATTCATCTTTCAATTCAAGATCTGACAACATCCCATCCGGACTTACATCATCAATTGGAAGACAATACAAAAATCCAGTTAGGAGAGCAATAGATTCAGCACAATATCCAAGACAGGTGAGTAATGATGATTGGGAGTGACGATTGTAGCGGTTATGCTTTCAAGGAATCGATGGACAAATCAAACATGGTGGAGTTAAGATCAATTAAATAGAAAGGAGTGAAACGGCCTTCATACATGCACATGTTCCTCATCATGAAATTTATTGGAAATGGTAGCGCTTGTTACAATAAGGTTTCCTAGGCGTATATTAATTCTTGCACTTTAATTAATCATCCATTTTCAGGCTGAAACAATAATGTCATTTACACAAACATAGATACAAAGGCCATTGTTTTCACATACGGCCATCATATTTCTTTAAAGAAACAAAAAAATTAAAACTCAATTTACGACCAATTTTGATGTTTTTTTAATATCATAATAAAATTCCCACACTGCAACAGGATTCTTGTACCGAACAAGGCTTCTTGTACTAGATTAATGGATTCCTGCACTAAAACACTGGGATTCCTACACTATGATTCCTGTACTACACAAGAGGGTTCATGTACTTGAAATAAAACGATTTATGTTCTAAAATTACCAATCAAATTGCCTTTGTTTAAAGGCAGGCTGGATTGCATACAAATTGATTGCAAAGTTTAAGGAGTTCTTTATCGCCAAGTTCAAGTGTCACCATGTTTCTAGATCTGAACAGATAAGGCTTTCAAGAATTATCAGGTCTTGAAAAATATACGAGGGAAAAAAGAAGTGGGACAGGGGAATTTGTAAAGAAAAGGAAGGAAAATCATAAGGGATACTCATAATAAGGTAAATTGATTGAGGGGGATATAGGAAAAGGGAATAAGGGAAACAATTTTCAAGGGTAAGAGGGAAGAATAGAAATCGAGACATGAAATTCTATGAATAATAGGAGGGGCATTCAATCAGGGAAATAAAAGAAGAAATAGAGGGAAGATTGAGAAAAAGGAATAAGAAGAAAAGTAGAGTATTTACCTTAGGCAATAAATGTCTCTATCAAATAATGTTGTATCCTGAATGAATTAACTGCAGTGGGAGTCTTGCGTTACTTGCATAAAATTTTTCATTCTATTTGCTCTAAACTTGGTAAGGGCTTAGTTTCTTCCAGTTTTTTTGCTGCCACAAGTAGTCCTCGTGGAAACCTGCTTCTTATCAGTGACAAATTAGCCATTTATCATAATCAAGTAACATCACATTTTATTTTAGAAACTGATTTGCTTGCCAGCACGCTGGTTTTCAAGCAGACCCTTACATGATTGTGTCAGCTGATTTTCATAGTCATGTGTTTTTTTTTAGATTTATTAATTTCTGTTTTTTTTCTTTTTTTCTTTTTTTTATTTCTTTATTGGGAAAAGTGAAAATCAAAACTCACTGTGGGCTGGTATCACTACCTATCATCTTCAAATTTGGTTGTTGTTGAACTTGTTGTATGAAATATTCCTTAGTGGTGGGCTGGAAATATGTTTTGAGTCTATGCCCATTCACCAAGAAAACAACTCCTCGTCCATCAATGGTCTTAATTTCTACCGCTCCATTCTCAAAAACTTTAACTACCTCATACGGCCCCATCCAGCGTGTATCAAGTTTCCCCTTAAAAATTTTAAACTTTGAATCATAAAGGAGTACCCAGTTACCTGGTTGGGACTGCTTCTTTTTTATCAACGTGTCATGCCATTTGCTACGTTGTTGTTGCATTGATATAGTCTGTTGAACAACATCTCTTCTGATTTCATCAAGTTAATTCAATTGCAATAGACATTGTTGTTGTGCTTCCGAGAGATCCAAATCCAGTTGGACTGTAGTTCTAAAAGTTTTGATATGGAATTTGATCGGCAACCGAACCTGCTTCTCGTACACCAGCTCATAAGGTGTATGACCCTTGTTATTCCTCCACGTAGTTTTGTAAGCCCATAATGCTTCTGGTAATCTATTTGCCCAATATTTTTTATGAATATTAACTATTTTGGTAAGAATGGACTCGATTACTTTATTGGTAGATTCTACCTGTCCATTTGCCTGCGGGTGGTAGGGTGTCGATTTCCTATGTCGAATCTTGTATTGATCTATAATTCCTTTCACCATTTTAGAAACAAATTGAGGTCCATTGCCAGTAAAAAATTCCCTTGGAACACGAAATCGAGTAAAAATTTCATTAAATAAAAATTCAACATCAACTATTTCAGTAGCAAAAGGAACAACTCTAGCTTATAACCATTTTGTTACAAAATTTGTGCAAACCAAGATATGTATTTTGTTTAAAGATGTTGGGGCTATAGGTCGTACAAAATCAATGGCCCATTTTTCAAAGGGTTCTAACATGACTTGAGGACACAAAGGCATCTCATCAGCTTGACCAGGTTGGCCCATTCGCTGAATATTATCACAACGCTTAATGTATCATTTGGCATCCCTAAATAGGGAAGGCCAAAATTAGCCAGCATCGAGAATTTTATATGTTGTTCTTTTGTCAATAAAATGGCCCCCATAAGTTTCATCATGGGCAAATTTCAAAATATCAAACACTTCATTTTCTCTCACACATCTACGGATAATAAGGTCGGGTCCAATGTAGAAGAGGTCTCCTTGGATCCAGGAATATGAGGCACTTTTTTTAATGATTTTATGCCTCTCTCGAGTGGATATGTGAGGTGATGTTTTTCTCGTGACAAGATAATTAGTTATATCAGAAAACCATGGAGAATTTGATGAAACAACAAAAAGATGTTCATCAGGAAATGAGTCATCTATAGGAATTACTTCGCGAGGATTATTTAATCTGGAAAGATAATCAGCTACTACATTTGATTTTACTGGCTTATCGATTATAGTAACATTGAATTCTGTAGTAAAAGCAACCACCTATTTAGTAAAAGCAACCACCTATTTATCCTACTGCTAGTCAAAGGTTTGTTCATTAAATATTTTATGGCAGAATGATTTGTATGTATTGTTGGAAATACTGAGAGGGGGGTGAATCAATTAATTTTCTTCCAACTTTTATTATTACCAGTTAGATTCTTCACAATTTAATTAGAGAAATATATAAGAATAATTTTATTGAGCATAAAATAATAAATACAAAGTATGATAATTATTCGCAAGAACCAACTTGGTTTTTTGATGAGGCTCCGACCTCTAGGGCTCTAACCCTATCTTATCCAAGGCACCTACCTTGAGTTTAGGAGCACCAACTCCAAGGACACCAATCCTGTTGTTTTTAATAAAGAGTGTAAATATAAATTACTTGAAATGCTTCATTGTCTTCACTGTTTAACTTGATTGTCTTCATTGAAGGTCTCATTGTCTTCATTATCTTCACTGACTTCACAAGTCCTTAAGTCTTCAAGCCATACCAGAACTTAACACTTTTCTTAGAACATACGTCAACAATTCGAGCTTTACTTCAAGTGAATGTTTCTAGACTTATCACCAACCTGCCTCCACAGGACATACCAGGTCGAAGTTTCCTGAGCTCCTAAATATGAGCCACAACTGGTTGTTGTCATTCTGAGTCTGAAATGACATTGTCCAGGCCTTCACACAAGTCTAAGCAACTTCCAGATGACAAGCCTTCAACTACTGATCTGAACCTTCAATTGATGAGCTTAATGTCTGTCCATCACAGATCTGAGTTATAAAAACAAATTGATAAGCCCAGGTCTGCTATTCTCCCATAAAACAGAGGCACAAGAGCAACACAGGTGACTATACTTTGAGCTGAGGTTCTATTCATAAATCTGAGTCAAAGAATTTGTCACAGGTCTGAATAAAGGGTGCACAGGTCCAAAGTGCACATGAGTCAGTGTGAGGTGATGTTCTTTGATCAATGTCCCAGCAATAGTGTTCCCTACCTAATCCGCAAATCTGGTCATCAAGGTAAGCTAATTCGAGGAGCTCAACACGTTTTTTTGTTGTTGTCTGAGGTGCCACTCCTCTCTTGACCTAGTCCGAAGTGCACAGAAAACCCTGATCCGTAATCCTCAAAAAATTTATGAAACAAGAAAAGAAATGCATTTGCTTATTCACGAGATGTGAACTTCTTATCTACTTCCTTAATCTAAATTTTTTCCTAAGCTATATTGACGTCAAAGACCTCATATATATACACCTATTCATTCTCATAACGAACAGTTACGTCCACATGCAAGCCGACATGAGTTATGGAGGTAAGGTCGGCTCAATAACCAGAATTAATTTCCTTATCTTTAAAAATTCATATCTCTTAGGGTATTTGGAGTTTCGTGGTATGTGATAGCTCATTAGAAAGCTAAAAATATGTCCTTTCATATGGTCCAGGTTTCATGATGAAATTATTTTTCTAAGATAGAGAGAAAATATTATTTCATGTGGCTGATCATTCAATAGTGCAAAACTGGAGGCATGGCAGAATTCTTTTTGGCTTGTTCATGGTTTTGGTTTCTTCATTGATTGCCTTCTTAATCATATCATCATATCATCCCTGCATTTCATATCCTTGATGTCCTTGCCTTCTTCATATTTATGTTGTGGCCTTATTTAATATATTGACATCAATGACAATTATACTAACAATCTCCCCCTTTTTCATTGGATGGAAATATTCCTATTCTCTCCTCATTTGACATCAATGGCAAAAAGGTGCACAAGAACTCCCCCTGTCGAACTACTCCCCCTGTCATGCAACATCTTTATGAATCAACCTAATGTGATGCTAGAGAAATAACCTCGATCTTTTGGCGAAGATGTTCAAATGCTTCTCAAGGAAGAGGTTTTGTGAAAATATCAATTATCTGCTCCTTAGTATTGATATATTCCAACTTGATTTTTTGTTCAGCTACTTGTTCACGAAGGAAATGATACTTGATTGGTATATGTTTGGTCTTTGAGTGCATCACTAGATTTTTGTTGAGATTGATAGCACTTGTGTTATCACAATAGATGGTGATTGGTTGATTGGTACCTATGTTGACATCTTTCAGAGCTTCCTTCATCCATAATATTTGAGTACAACATTTTGCAGCAGCTATATACTCAGCTTCAGTTGTAGATAGTGATATGGATGTTTTTTTTTTGTTGAGCCAAGATACTAAACAATATCCCAGGAAGAATTCATTCCCACTAGTACTTTTTCAATCATCGACACTTCCGGCCGCAGTCACAGTAAGAGTTGAGCTCTTAGGGTACCAAAGACCAAAATCAAGAGTTCCTTTCAAGTATCTAATAATTCTTTTTACAACCAACAAATGGGATTGTTTAGGAGCTGATTGAAATCTTCCCACCATTCCCACTGCTTGCATAATGTCAAGTCTCGTAGCAGTTAAGTATAGGAGGTCTCCAATTATTGACCTGTAATGAATTGCATATACCGGAGGAGAGTCATCATCTTTGCTTAATTTGCAATCTGTGGTCATGGGTGTGCTCATGGGTGTACAGTCTTCCAATCCATATCTTTTAAGCATGTTTTTAAGATATTTTTCTTGAAATATGAACATGCATGTTGTGGTTTGAGATACTTGTAGTCCAAGGAAGTAAGATAACTCTCATATCATCGGCATTTCGAACTCTCTTGACATATTTTGAGCAAACTCATCGCTCATCTCATCATTATTGCTAGCAAAAATCAGATCATCAACGTAGACAAGAGTGACCAATAACTTATCCTCATCCATCTTCATGTAGAGATTACTTCCTGCCACTCCCTTCTTGAACCCTTGTTGTTGTAGATAGTGATCCAATCTTGCGTACCAAGCTCTAGGAGCTTGTTTCAACCCATATAATGCCTTTTTCAACTTACAAACAAAGTATTTTCCTTTTGCTAGGTTAAACCCTTCTGGTTGCTCCATGTAGACTTCTTCCTTGAGTTCCCCATTCAGAAATGTTGATTTTATGTCCATTTGATAGATTTTTAATCCTTTTGAGCAAGAGAATGCTACGAACATCCTTATAGCTTCCATACAAGTTACTGGTGCAAAGGTTTCTTCAAAGTCGATTCCTTCAATTGTGAATAACCTTTACAAACAAGCCTTGCCTTATTTCTGATGATTTCTCCATCTTCATTCATTTTTCTTTTGAACACCCACTTGGTTCCAATTATATTTTTATCCTTTGGACGAGGTACCAACTCCCATGTCTCATTCTTCTCGATTTGAGACGTTTTTGCTTCCATGGCTTCCACCCAATGAGGATCCTTGCTTGAGTAAAAGTTTTTGGTTCTATAATAGATAGGAGAGCAACATCATTTTTCCTTGGTGTACTTGTCATCCTTCTTCGGGTTTGTATCCCCTCATCTACATTGCCAATAATCTGCTCTTCCGAGTGATGTTTTTCGAGGATTTTCACCTTTGAAGGGGTTTGAGATGGTTCTTTTTCCTTTTGTTGATCTTTTTCCTCGTTTTCAGGTTCTTCGTTTTCTTCAATGAGAGGGTCAACTCCATGATCTTCAATTTCCTTTTCTGGAAGGTCTTCATCAATCTTCACATCAATTCTTTCCACTATTTTCCATAGTCGATTATTGTAGCACTTGTAGGCTTTGCTCCTAGTAGAATATCCAAGGAATATTCCTTCGTCAACCCGAGAATCAAATTTTCGTAATGAGTCATCATTGATTTTTATGAAGCATTTGCTTCCAAAAATCTTGAAGTATTTTACTGAATCGGGTCTTCCTTTCCATAATCCATAAGGAGTCTTCTCATTATTTGGTCTCAGTTGAGTTCGATTCAAGGTATAAACTATTGTCCCGACTGCTTCTCTCCAAAATTTTGGTTGCAAGTCAGCTGCTAGTAACATTGTTCTTGCCATTTCTTGAATAGTTCGATTTCTTCTTTCAACTAACCCATTTTGCTTGGGTGTTCTAGCAGCAGAGAGCTCTCTTTCGATTCCATGTACTTTACAGAATTCATCAAATTCTTTTGATGTGAATTCTCCCCCTCTATCTATTCTAAGACATTTAATCTTAGAATCCTTTCATTTTCTACAAGAGCTTTAAAATTCTTAAAACATTCAAATGCTTCGGATTTATATTTTATGAAATATACCCACATCATTCTAGTATAATCATCAACAAATAAAGCAAAGTACCTTTCTCCTTGGAGCGTCAGAGTTCTAGTTGGTCCACATAAATCAGCATGAATTATTTCCAAAGGTTTTGATGTATAGAACTCCTTGGTCTTGTGGCTAGCTCTAGTTTGTTTTCCATGTTGACATGGACCACATACACCTTGATTTCGCTTGAATAACTTTGGGATGTCTCGCACTGCATTAATCTTGCTGATATTGCTAATTTTCTTCTTTTTTGTTCAATGAAACAAAATTCCTTTTGTCACCTGTCATATGTCTGGAGCACCCACTATCCACAAACCAATGAGTTTCATCACTATAAGCACATAGAGCTAGGCCACATTTATCCGTATTGGGATTCTCATTTTTTGTTTCTCTTCTTTTGAGGAGAATTTTGTTCATTATGTCCATTATCATTACATAATGAGCAAATTCGATCAAATTTGACCAAGGGATCAAACGAGTTGTAGGTCTTGATTTTTCCTTGTCCTTTGAGACCATATGGTGTGTCTGTTTGATTCTTCAATTTTGGTGTTTCATTATTACGAGCCATGCAATGTTTAGCTTGATGACCAAATTTTTTACAATAATAATAATGCCCAAAAAAGATAGTTTTGTACCTGTTGTAATAGCCATGATTTGAATCAGCATTCTCCATTGGAGTTACTCTCTCTTCATTCTTTGGATTTGAGATGGGCCTTGGATGAAATGATTTTTCTTCTTTTGGGTTGCTGGAAAGTATGTCAGCATAGCTTTTCGCATTATCCTTAGTACTTGATGATTCTCCTTTAAAACCTATCCCAGATTTGTCATATTGAGGTTTTTGAGCATTTAGGATAATGTCAAGTGTTTGAGAGCTTTCCCAACTCTTTTTGACTTGCTCCAATTCCTTCCTCAGAGATACTATTTCAGCTTCATGATTTTCACATATTTCTTCCTTTTCTTTTAGCTTATTTTTCAAGAGATCTTCCCTTCTTTTTGCTTCCTCCTTTTCTACCTTGAGAGAAATGATTTTATTTCGTAATTTCTCATTTTCTTCAATGGCACTCATTAACAATTCATCTACATTTCCTTCTAGTCCTGAATCATCATCATTTGTGAATGCCATGAATAATACTTCTTGGCTTCCAGCATAGTCATTTTCATCATCTGATTCATCATTACCTCCTTTGCGATGAGGGAAATGATTAGTTGATTTTCTTTTGATGACTACAAATTCATCTTCATCAGACTCTTCTTGCTTAGAGAAGAAATTCTTCTTATTGAACCCTTTCTTTTTGTATACCATCCTTTTAGAATCCTCCTCATCATCACTATCATGCTTAAGAGGACATTTTGCAGCATAATGACCTATTCTTCCACATTTGAAACAAATAAGAGGGTACTTACCTTTTAGCTTGGATTTTTTCTTTAGTCTTCATACAAATTGCGCCAATTCAGATTCAACATTGGAGTCATCACTGCTGGTATTCCATCATTTCCCCTTTTTTTATTTTGAGGCCTTGAATGTTGCATCTTTGGAACTTGGGATTCCTATTCTCATATCATAGGCAATGAGGATTCCATGAAGTTCATCCATATTGAGAGTATCTAGGTCCTTCATTTCTTCTATAGCACTTACTTTGGAGTCAAATCTGTCTGGGAAAGATCTTAAGACCTTTTGAACAACAGTGCTTTCTTCAATCTTTTCTCTCAATCCTTTAAGAGATTTAACCACTTCAGCTACTCGGAGAAAGTATGATGCAATATCTTCTTCATCATCCATTTTCAGACTTTCAAATTGCCTTCTATGAGTTTGAAGCTTTGCCTTCTTAACTTTGGAGTTCCCATCTATAAGCTAATTGTCTTATCCCATACTTCCTTGGCCGAGTCACAATTCATGACTTTTGTAAATTTGGAATCAGTGATTCCACTAGTGATGGAATTTAAGGCTTTTGCATTTGCAATTTAAGATTTCCTTTCGTCTTGATCAATTGGACGAGTGGAAGGAGAAATGTAGCCATTCAAAACCGAATTCCAAACATCAGGTCCAAGGGACATTAAATAGTAGGACATTCTTTTTTTCCAAAAACCAAAATCTGTGCCATCAAACAAAGGAAGCCTTCCTGACACTTCTCGATTTTTCATTGTGACTAAGAATCCTTCTTCCAACTGCTAGGCTAATTATGAAGAACTTGGCTTTGATACCAATTGTTGGAAATACTAAGAGGGGGTGAATCAGTATTTTCTTCCAATTGTTATTATTACCAGTTAGATTCTTCACAATTTAATCAGAGAAATGTATAAGAATAATTTTATTGAGTATAAAAGAATAAATACAAAGTATGACAATTATTCCCAAGCACCAACTTGGTTTTTTTATGAGGCTCCGACCTCTAGGGCTCTGACCCTATCTTATCCAAGGCACCTACCTTGAGTTTAGGAGCACCAAATCCAAGGACACCAATCCTGTTGTTTTTAATAAAGAATGTAAATATAACTTACTTGAAATGCTTCATTGTCTTCACTATTTAACTTGATTGTCTTCACTGAAGGTCTCATTGTCTTCACTGTCTTCACTGTCTTCACTGTCTTCACTAACTTCACAAGTCCTTAAGTCTTCAAGCCAAATCAGAACTTCACACTTTTCTTAGAACATACATCAATAATTCGAGCTTTACTTCAAGTGACTGTTTCTAGACTTACCACCAACCTGCCTCCACGGGACATACCAAGTCTAAGTTTCATGAGCTCCTAAATCTGAGCTACAACCGGTTGATGTCATTCTGAGTCTGAAATGACACTTTCCAGGCCTTCACACAAGTCTGAGTAGCTTCCAGATGACAAGCCTTCAACTATTGATCCGAGTCTTCAACTAATGAACTTAATGTCTGTCCATCATAGATCTGAGTTATAAAAACAAATTGATAAGCCCAGGTCTGCTATTCTCCCATAAAACAGAGGCACAAGAGCAACACAAGTGACTATTCTACATTTGAGCTGAGGTTTTGTTCACAAATATGAGTCAAATAATTTTTCACAGGTATGAATGAAGGGTGCACAAGTCTGAAGTGCACATGAGACAGTGCGAGGTGTTGTTCTTTGATCAACGTCCCAGTAATAGTGTTCCCTGCATAATCTGCAAATCTGGTCATTAAGGTAAGTTAATCCAAGCAGCTCAACACATTTTTTTTTGTTGTTGTCTAAGGTGTTACTCCTCTCTTGACCTGGTCCGAAGTGCACAGAAAACCCTGATCCGTAATCCTCAAAAAAATTATGAAACAAGAAAAGAAATGCCTTTGCTTGTTCACGAGATGTGAACTTCTGATCTGCTTCCTTAATCTGAATTTTTTCTAAGTTATATTAACGTCAAAGACCTCATATATATACACCTATTTGTCCTCATAACGAACAGTTATGTCCACATGCAAGCTGACATGAGTTATGGAGGTAAGGTCGGCTCAATAACCAGAATTAATTTCCTTATCTTTAAAATTCACATCTCTTAGGATCTTTGGAGTTTCGGGGCATGTGATAGCTCATTGGAAAGCTAAAAATATGTCCTTTCATATGGTACAGGTCTCATGATGAAATTATTTTTCTAAGATAGAGAAAAATATTATTTCATGTGGTTGATCATTCAATAGTGCAAAACTGGAGGCATGGCATAATGCTTTTTGGCTTCTTCATGGTTTTGGTTTCTTCATTGATTGCCTTCTTAATCATATCATCATCATATCCCTGCCTTTCGTATCCTTGATGTCCTTGCCTTCTTCATCTTTATTTTGTGGCCTTCTTTAATATATTGACATCAATGACGATTATACTAACAATAAATACTTCATAACCTATAATGTAGTGTCTAAATTTGTTAATAGCAAAAACTACAGCTAGAAACTCTTTCTTAGTTACTGTATAATTCAATTCAACAGATGACAAGTTTTTACTAATGAAGTAAATAGCATAGGATTGTTGGTTTTCTTCCTGTCCTAAGGCTGCACCAATGGCAGTGTCTGCGGCATCTGAGGAAATATGAAATGGAAGAGACCAATTAGGTCCCCTCAAGGCTGGTGCCTGTACTAATTTTTCCTTCAACTTCTCAAAATCTCGTTAGCAAGCCGCAGTTCGAGAGAAATTATTATCCTTAGCTAATAATCAAAAAATAGGGGCAGTTATCCTAGAAAAAATAGAATGAATCTTCGGTAATAACCCACATGTCCAAGGAATCCTCTCACTTCCCTTTATGTTTTAGGTGCAGGAAGATGTATAATAACTTCTATTTTGGCAGGATCTACTTGGATACCCTTATCAGAGATAAGATGGCCAAGGACCACCCCTGCTTTGCACATCAGTCTACATTTCTTATCGCTCAAAGCGAGGCAGGATTCTTGACACCGATTGAGTACTTTCTTTAAATTTTGAAGGGATTCCTGAAAAGAATCACCAAATATTAAAAAATCGTCCATGTAAACATCTACACACTCAAGGTTAGCAAAAATATCAAAGATTTCCCTCTAAAAGGTAGTTGGAGCATTACAAATTCCAAAAGGAAGTACTCGATAAGCGAATGTTCCCCATGGACAAGTGAAGGTAGTCTTGTCCTGATCCTCGGGTGAGATTTTTATTTGGTTATAACCACTGAAACCATCTAAAAATTAAAAGTACTTTTTACCTATAAGGGTATCTAGCACCTGATCAATAAAAGGAATAGGAAACTAATCCTTGAGAGTGGCTTTGTTTAATTCTCTATAATCAATACAAATATGCCATCTCCCATCCTTCTTCGAAACTATCACCAGTGGAGAGACCCACTGACTATCGGATCTGGGATAGATAAAATCAGCATTTAAGAATTTTTGTAATTCTTCTTTAATTATTTGGGTACCTTCCTGAATATAAATATGATGAGTATAGGTTTCAGTGGGGATGCCCTTCATGTCTTCATAAATCCATGCAAAGGCATCAATATGGTCTCGTAGCAAGCTTACAAGTTGTTCTTGTTGGGCTGGGTAAAGGTCTGAGCTAATGTGTAAATATTTGTCTGGACTAATCTCAACAAGAGTGGTATCAGACTCGAGAATACTTGTGGTGGCTACTAGGCTCTATAGTGATGAGGGCAAGGATTGGGGATCACAACTTTCCTGGAAACCTAGACTAAAGATCTGATGAAGTGATTCAAAATTTCACATTGTGTCTAGGTTGTTGAGGAAATATCATATCACACCCTCCTCATTCGACTATGTATATTGATGGATCAAAGAAAGAGATTGAGTCTCCTCATAACTACTATCATAATCCAACCACAAGGTAGCTCAAAGCTCCTAGATAGATCTAGCAAGTGGATACAAGGTGACCTTTTTCCTAGCATCCCCAAGGGAAATATACATATCACCTTAGCGGCATCCTATATAGGCATGTGTTGTGGCAAGCCATGGTCGTCCCAAGATAAAAGGGTGTCCCCCAATAGGATTCTTTGGTTGTAACACAATAAAATATGTGGGGTACTCCCATGAATCAATCAAGACAACTATATCATCTAACACACCATCTGTCTTAATTTTAGATCTATCAACAAGTTCAAGCACAGTGGGGGTAGGACGAATGTGAGTCAACCGAAGTTGCTCCATGGTTTGCCTAGTCATAACATTGATGGCCGCTCCAAGGTCTATCAACACATTGGGGACAAGGACATCACCTATCTGAACAGAGACAACTGGGTTTCCTGGATCAGTATACTTTTCCATTTGAGCACATCATGTCATCAACTCAGTTGCTCTTCCAACAAACTAGATAGTGTGAGGTTCAACTCTCTTCCTCCCTAGATTTTTAAGACAAAGTTCCTTAACAATATTGGTACAAATAGGAATCTCTTTTATGGTTTGCAACAGAGGGACCTTTATACAAATATTCCTTAGCTCAGAAGCCAGGTTATACTCAAGAGTGGGGTCATATTTCTCCATAACCAGTGTCTCTGGAAAGGGAGGATGGTTTGAAGAATAAGGTGAAGGCTCTGAGTTTGTGGGAATAGGTTGAATGGTGACATCATTGATTGAAAGATTAGGGGTTTTCTCCTTAATTCTCTCCTCAATGATCATTGTAGGTTGTTTTTTTTTTTTTTCTAACTTTATTATCCTTCCTGGTCTCAACTAGAGGTCATTGACCCCAATTGGCATGGTCTGATAAATGGGGAAAGAAAGTGGTCTGGTAGAATAAATCATTTACACCTCTTTATTATTTGGGTTAGGCAATGGTTGTGCAAGCAATTGAGGTGGTCGAAAAGGTGGTGGTAATGGAATGGTGGCATAGGTCGAGTTTGTTGAGGTGAGGTTGTTGGTAATGTGGGTTGTGTCATGGGATAAGGTGCATATGATGTAGAATATGACTATGTAGGCATGCGATAAGAATAATAAGAGTGTGATGGTCCCCTCCATCCTTGTTAGCAAGGAGGGGGATATTGCCCATACTGAAAATGATGCCCATGCTCCAAAGACTAAGGGTAACTTGTATTTTTATAGGAATAATGTGGTGCATTATAACCAGAAAAATAAGGTGCATGTTCAAGAAGCATATGTGTACCTACATGTGGCCATAATTGTTGTGCTCCCATAGCATGCAATGGAAATTCGGTAGGGTGCTTCCCATGGAAATTTGGAAGAAGATATGGTGGGATATTTTTCATTTGGACTATTGCATGTGGATACACAATCAGAAACTCGAAAGTAGTATGCTCCTCCGTTGGCTGATTCTCACTAGTCCCCTTAGCATGGTCTTCATGATTTGTGATTTTCCTCCCTCTAAACAGACCACTTCCCACAGAATGTGAATTTTGACTATGGTTCAAATTTGTCTTTTGAACCCAAGTAGTCTCCTTCTTCCCTCCCACCGGTTGTGAAATTCATGCACTACTGTCTCCAAAGTCTAGGTGAATGGTACCTGTGTGGTGGGTTTATGTCTATTTGGACTTTTTGCCTACAATAGAAGGCCCAATGTGAGAAAAACTTTACAATTTATCATTGTTTCATTTTCCCTTATTGGGCTTCAGACCCCTACCTCTCGTAGTCATACATTTTAAAATAAATCAACCAAAAATAACAAACAAAACTATAAAAACAAAAAAAGAAACAAAACAACAACAACAAAAACAAAAAACAACAACAACAAAAACAAAACAAAACAAAACAAAAAAACAAAACAAAACAAAAAAACAAAAACAAAAACAAAAATACAAAAAAAAAAAAAAAAACTTGTTGGAACAAACTGAATCAAATGTTGTCGCTGGAAGAAAAAATACGTCTACAGCACACAAATCAATTCCTTCAAGCAATAGAAGCACACTGCACTTGAAAAAATAACGCAGACTTAACCCTACTACAGAAAAAGAAAAGCCAAAGTTTTACCAGAATTCTTTCAACGATTCCTGAGCAACGGCGCCAAAGTGTTGGGTGTCAGAATTGAAATTCAATTCCTCAACACATAATTTTCAAACCAGGGCTATGTAAGCTTTGAGGCGTAGCACAAGTAATGCCAAAGACTCTGGATTTAACCCTGCAAATCCTACTTCTATTCCTGCGATTAAATCATTCGAAATCAGAAAGAACAAATTACAAGAAAGCCTTTTAATCGTTTATTGCACTTGCAGACATAATGACACCACTCCACTATGGAAACTGGATTCACTCAGAAATAACAATCAAAGACTTCACTGAAATAAATATATCATGCCACTCAATAACTCGATTGTAAAACTCAAAAGATTCGAAAAGAAAATTTGTTCTTGTACTTTAGTTCTTGCACTGGGAAAATAGAGTAAGTTTATTTCCTATTATATCATGTTTCCTGTACCAGAATGACCATGCTCCTGTACTAGAATGATTCTATTATTGCACTCGGAACGATTATGTACCCGTACTAGAACCACTCTGTTGTTGTATTGGAACGATTATGTTCCTGTACCAGAATGAATCTATTTCTACACTCGACAATCTTTCACTCCTTAGTCAACAAACCAAAATGTTGTGTTATCAAGCACAAAATCAAGAAGTGCGGAAAGGAAAACTTTGATTCAGTAAAGATAAAAAAAAAAATGTCGAATCATTACATGCTTTGTCAAATGTGAATTACAACTCTAAAATATGAACTGTGAAAGCCAATGGGAAATTTATCAATCTTAATGCAAATATCAAACTCTTGCGTTCAAATAAAATATCACCGTATAAGATGTACTCTACTTATATTCCCTCTGAAACATTCAGCATTGTGTCAAAATATGTTCCTGTGTTTGTAAATGAATTCAACTCCAGACAAAAATATTTATTTTACAGTCTTGAATTTGAATAACAATAATTATTGATTTTTGTATTTTAAGACTCCAGTAAGCGAATGATTAACAAAGCAAGGAATATGACTTAAATATGATAGATTACACAGGAAGATTGGCGTCTTTACACAATTGCGATATATCTATATTTTGATGAGAGTGTGGGGATTCTCCCTGCTTGCTACAAAGAAGCAACTCTTTAAACAAAGCTTCAACTGTTCATTAAGAAAGATCATAATGAATAACCATGCATACCATAATCATTATCTGAAAGTGATTCAAGAGGAAATATTTTCAGACCAAAGAAATGATTGTTGTGCTTTAAAGAAATAACGCAAATAAATGTTTTGATGAAAACAAAGAAAACACACTTAACACACACACAAACCCTCAGATTTGAGAACACTTTGGCAACGAAAAGGAAACACGCAAGAGTTCTTTCAATCACGCACACTCATCATTAAGAAGTAATCTTCTCACCACTCATTTCCTGTACCTAACACACAACGCGGGAACGCTGGGAGAACAAGCTGGGTTGGTTGGGCCCTAGCCAACCAGCTCGTTTCCCTTTTAAGGAAAACGCTTAGCTTATGCGATTAAGATTACCATTACAAGAAATAGACAGGAAAGATGCATAAAACTGGAATTGCCTCCTTTTTATTAAAAATATAGAAAGTCTCTGTGAATACACATTACAGAGTGACGGATCCAGCCCCCAGAGGGTTGTGGCAATACAAATATTCAAAATACAAAAGCCAAAATTCTCACAGTATCGCTACCCTGCGCTATGACAGGACTTTAACCTATACAAGTTACATCGGCTCTCAGTCGTATTGAATAGTTAACAGAAAGACGCAGCAGATGGTGGTCGACCCCCATCTTTGGAAACCTTCTAATGCCTCGAACCCTTTACAAGAAAATGAGAACAAGTCTTCAACAGCAGGTGTGTGCCATTTCCCTTGACAGCAACAATTAACTCGGAGCTAATCTTATTTGAATCAACCGGTCATCCAAATTTGGTGCAAGAACCAAAGTGAGTACAGGAATATCGGGATCTTATACCAAACCACTTTGACTTCGATTAATGATCATTCATTTCCAAGCCATAAGGTAATGTAAGTAATAAGTTACATGAAAAAAATATAAACATATTTAACGTTTTTAATCAAGATAAGCATATATATCCATTTTCCAAAAATTCAATAAAATGAACCAAAAATGCATGTAGAGAGGTCTTGTCTAGGTTGTGAAACAGTGGTTAGGGTAAGGTAATTCAAGGCAAAAATAGTACAACTTCAATGACCAACAGTATTTGTTCCTTCTGGATTCCATTTTCCTTCTTAAGCCTGTCTACTTCTGCAACAGTTGTATCCAGTTCCTTTTTCTTTTGATCAATTGCAGATACATACCTTTTACCAGATTCCTTTTGTTGGTTTATCAGGGCTTTCTCTTTCCTTTCTGCTTCCTGTACTTGGAGTTTCAATATAGTAACTTCTTCTTTAAGTGTGCAATTTTCCTTCTTTGTGTTCTTTCATGCTTTAAAGATGTTAATTTTTTTTCTTTGTCCTCTTCTGATTCTTCTTCGTCATCATTGTTTGGTTTTTTGGCATGATTATCAACATATTTATCTTGACCTGTATGTTTTCAACCTTCATAGAGATCTTGAAGTCTCTCCCAAAGATGTTTGGCATATGAGTATTGACAAGTTTTCACTTTTATGGTGTTTGGCAGAGTACTAAGAATTACATTTATGGCTTTCATATTGTATTTTCTAGATTCTTCGGTAGACGTATCTCCAAAGACAACAAGTGCCATACATAATATCCTTGAGTTGTCAAATAAGCTTCCATTCTATCTTTCCATAATACAAAACTTAATTCACTGAACATAGGAATTGGACCAACATCTTCATCAATGGCAATTGAAATTAAAATTATTTTAATACCTAGAAGTCCCTTTCATTCCTTTGACTGCTTGGTGGCTTGCTTCTTTGATTTTCCCATCTTTGTACTCTGAGATCTTCCTTCCAATTGTTAAGATGTCACTGAAGAACCGGCTTTGATACCAATATCATTAATATGCCAGTGACTTTGACTTGACAGTGATAACATGATTTAACAAGTCTCTAATGTTGGCATGTGCATTTCATTTGACCACACAGTCAGAACTCTTTATTTTCGTCATCAATTTGCTACAACAATGTTCTATTGTCGTATCATTCTTGTAATAGACAATAATTCTTTTAGCATGCAGCAGTGAAGGTTTGCTCCAGACATCATCTTATAGGGTTGCAAGCATTGAAGGTCGACTATCTACAACAAACAGTAATGGCTCATGAATAGCAGTTGAAGTTTTAGAAGTCTCACCTTCAAAGGAACAAAAGCACATTATAGTTTATCGCAACATTCCTTCCAACACTCAAGGTATTTGTTGCTAAAAGGATTTCACTATAAATCTCAAGAAAATTGGCAGTACAGGTTTGACTATTCATCTTCAAAGTCTACTCTTCACAAGCATTACATATAGTTAAGTTAACAAAAGTAGAGGCAGTGTTGACTTAGAATATCTAGCAGTAATGACCTTGTTAGCAATGGAAACTTGATGTTGGATGTATTGACAATAGGGGAACTTGACCGTAAAAGTGGTAGTATTATCTCCTTAACAGTTTTTTTGGTACATGAAAGTTTTATATGGCCTTGACATGACTCAGTGACATTAAGGACAGTATTGTATGACAATGGGAGGAATATATTCCACATGGTTGGGTTTGTTTACTTGATTGAACACAGTGGTATGGTGTGCACGGATCTATATTAATGTGTATGCAATACATTTGCCTTGACATTGAAGGAACAAGAAAGATAGTGTGATATGAGGTTGTGACAGTTAGTAGTAGTGGCATCATCATTAGAAGGTGGTAGTAGCCATGTGTGCAGTAGCAGCAGTGGAGAGTGGATGGAGTGACGGTAGTAGTGGTAGACATATTGATTCATTGTAAAGGAGACTGAAGACTCCTCCAAACTTAGCCTACATTTCTTCAGACTTAGGGAGTCTTGTGCTTCCTCCCAAGTTTACCTGGTAAATGTTGTATGTACATCATACATAACTGAGCCTTTTGTTGATTCAGTTCTTGTGTACTCTTCTTTATGTGATGGTTCATGTTTGTAGTGCCCCGCTCTAGCTGACTGACAGTTGTATGAGATTAACATTTATTTAGCCCTAAGGCCCACACTTTATTATTTGAGGGCCTCAGGTTGAGGATCCGGACACATGACTCTATTATTATTGGTTGTGATATTAGTGGTTGTGATGTTTATGTATGATCTCCATTGATATTATGATGAAGATAGCATTATTGTTTATGCATGTTCTATATTGATATTATGATGATTGTGGCATAAATGGTTATGTTTGTTATCTATTTGATGTTATGATGTTGTTAGCTTTGATGGATATGTATGCTTCCATTGATGTTATGATGATGATAGCCATGATGGATGTGTCCCCTATGTTACCTACTTGTATTAGTTCTGGTTCACAATTAACAATGATGTGAATGACCATGTGATGGTAATGATGTTATTATGACAATGACTAACACTAAGAAACCTTGTTACTGATTATTATTGAGTATGGTAGGAAACCACTAGAGGCACTCGCACATGACGAGTTCACGACACCTGATTTGATGAAAATTTATATTATTTTATCGTTGAAATTCTAAGTCGATTTTGAAACCTGCTATATATGTTTATCTATATTCTGATGATATGTTATTGGTTGCAGACACATATTAGTTGCTTGGCCGAATGACTCACATATGGGTGATGGGTTTGTACAATTGGATGAAACTACATGGTAGGGGTGGGATAGTGTCCCTGATCTCACCCACTAGCACTCCCGCCATGACTTGGGCTAGAAAGGTTGAAACACCTTCGCCTTGAAGATCATGATGTCATGAGGGCAAGTCCCAAAGTTGGGTCGCTCATGAGATTTTACCGAGGGGCACGCATCAAGGCGGATTCCTTGATCCCCGACACCATTAGTCTCGCTATAGCTAGCAACATAAGAGATGATAGTGGTCTCTGTCGTTGCACATATACTTCCCCGCGTAGCCATTGAATGCTTGAAGGGCAAGTGGCATGGCACCCTTGGAACTTTAAGGGAATTTCTTGAAGGGCACGACCAACTTGGCAACCTTGGCATCACAAATAAACTATTAAGTGTGGCAAACTTGGAACTTCAAGGGAAGTTCTTTAAGGGCATGACCAAAACTTGGCACCCTAGGAATCAATATAAATAAATAAATTAATAAATATAATCAAGATATGAAACCATGTAAATTCACATCAAATGTTCAATGATGAATAGAACCGAGGCAATTAAATCAAGAATAAAACTTGGGTTTAGGGAATCATAGGAAGAAATAAAATATTTTACCTTAAAAACTCTACCCTAACCTTAATCTTAAAATAGTTAAACCTAATTAAGAGAAGAGGATGGTGAATTAAAATAAGATTAATAAATTAAATTTTAGAGAAATTTAGAGAACCACCATGTGGAAACAACCAACAAAAGAATATCCATCTAAGAGATAACTTGAGTTAAATTAGGGAGTAGATAGGGGATCAAATCTTGACTTATCAATTGACTTTAGTAATGAACACAAATTAAGGAGTTAAAAGGGGGATCAAGAGGCAACTAGGAGAAAAATTAGGAATCCTGTTGAGGTGAGGAAAATATTAGTTTTAAATTAAAATTTAAGTAAATAATTTTGGAGACCTTGATGAGAGAGGACACATGGGTGGGTGAATAATCAAACTATTGAATTGTCAAAAATAATTAATTATGCATGACATGCCAAGTGTCACCTATGAGGACTCTTATAAAAGAAGGGGCAAGCCATGGGAGAAGGGACTTTTGGGACCCTATTGTTGGATGGATGAGACTATGTTAAAGTAGTGACTATGAACTATAGTGAGTTTGGTGAGGTAGAGGACTTTAGAGAGGGGACTCTTGAGCCAAGGAGTGCTCTCCTCTACCAGCTATTACATTCCTCCATTGTACAACCCCATTGCAGCTCGGGGGTCCGCGGGGAAGAAGAGTACCCAAGGAGTAGGTTGGGAGGTCAACTGATGGGTCATTGCATTCGGATCAAGTACATCGTCATTCTCACTCAGAGGTGAACGACAACAAAGGAAGACAAGTAACGGCAAATCAAGTGGAATCTCGTCTTCTGGTGAACGGTACCTATGTGTTACAATATTCTTTTGTATGATTTCATTATGGTTTTATTTAACAACATGTAAATTTAATGATATGTTCAATAAAGAAAATTTCTGGAAAGTTTTACTGCCTCTACAATGGCATATGGATATTTCATGCTGATTAAAAAAAAAAAAAGATACCTACTCACTTATTCATTGTTAGGGTAGCTGCAACTGTGGTTCGACCCTAGACTGGCAGCTAGAGGCAAGCTGTCTGTTTTAGGCCGGGAATTATTGAAAATTTCGGGGTCAGAGGTGATTATCCTCGTCTAATACTTTTGCGAATATGAGCTTTTGTAGATTCATCTCAGGTTTTGTAATGTCCAACATCGACATTGAGGGTATTTTGAAGGAAATTCCCAACGATAGGAGGGTATCAAAGACCAAGATTGTGTGTACATTGGGCCCTGCATCTAGGAGTGTTGATATGGTCGAGAAGTTGCTGAGGGTTGGGATGAATGTTGCCCGATTCAACTTCTCTCACGGTTCACATGAGTATCACCAAGAGACGCTTGATAATCTCAGGACCGCGATGTATAATACGCAGATAATGTGTGTTGTTATGCTTGATACCAAGGAGCCTGAGATTCGAACAGGATTTTTGAAGGATGTAAAATAAATCCAACTTAAGGAAGGTCAAGAAATCACAATAACTACATATTACACTATTAAGGGTGATACTAACATGATCTCCATGAGCTATAAAAAAAACTGGCAAAATATTTAAGTCCTGGTAATACAATCTTGTGCATTGATGGGCCAACTAAAAAAGGCAGCCACAGTGAGGTGTCGTTGTGAAAATATGGTTGTCCTCGACGAGAAACGAATATGTTAATTTTCCTGGAGTTGTGGTTAATCTGTCGACTCTTACAAAAAAATACAAGGAGGATATTTTGGTGTGGAGTGTTCCTAACAAAATAGACATGATTTCTCTTTCTTTTGTTCGAAAGGGCTCAGATCTTGTTAATGTTAGGCAAGTATTGGGGAAGCATGCAAAGAATATATTAAAAAAAAAATGAAATACTATGCTAAAACTCCACAAAAACCAGACTTATCGACGCAATTGGTTCGGTACTCGAGTACTTTATCTGACCTGGTGTAGCAAGCCAAGGCCCAAGCCCATTCATTATTTTATTTTTTTATCTGTACATCATCCAAAACACATGTTTTACAGAGAGCAAGTATAAATTCTCTCACATTGGGACACTCGGGACCAGTGATTATTGTGGCCCATTTTGTTGGTTTCTTAAGCGTCAAGTGGATGTCATCCATAATTTTCCTGCTCTAATGTCTAATAGGGTTTATCTCACATTTAGAAAATTTTCCTGCCAACTTATAGATCCAAACAAAATGGTGTAAACAGGAAAACCAACCAAGCATTATGTTTATGGAAGTTGTCTAGAAAATGATTATTCTCTCCTTTCCCCTCTTTCATCCCAGTTTCGTTTCTAATCACTATCTAGGCTCTAATTTCACTTTTAATCTCAGGAATGCCATTGATGTTTCACCAATTCTAGCATCTGAGCTATTTGATACATACTTAATTTGAACTGAGTACAACAAGAAATTCCTGATTTGTTCTCCCTGCAATTGAATCAAGGTATTCAGATTGGGCTTTGAAAATTTCATCTGGCCTATCACATTCAAATGTATGATGAATAATTGGGGAAGAAACATGTTTGTGGACTGTGGAAATTTAGAATGCGTATGTTGTTGGGGATTTTCTAGGTGGGCATGGAAACATTGTATATATCTAGGAGCTTATGACAATGAGCAATGGCCACTTGCCAATGTTGAGGAGTTTGAACTTGTGCCAAGGATTTGTAGAAACATCCTTGCAACCTATGAAGATGATTTGAAAAATCCCAAATGGGCACCCGCAGGTGACTACGGGGAGTTTGTAAGGGAAATTGAAAACGTTGTAACAAAACAGGTAAAATGGGACCCTTTAGAGGTTGCTACTCACCCAATTGGACTCGATCAGGCGTTGAAGGATTTGGATGATCACATTCAAAAACAATGCTCCACAAAAGTGGTAGGGATTGCCGGAGTAAATAGAATAGGGAAGTCAACTCTGGCGAAACATATGTTCAACTTGAGACGTTCAAAGTTTAGCAGGGCTTCTTATTTATTTAATGTCAGAGAAAAAGTCGATTTAACATATTTGTAGCGGCAACTCTTTCGTGATTTGCTGGGAAAAGATATGGACATTCTGAATACTGATATTGGTAGGACTATTTTACGAAATAGTCTAAAAGGATTAAAAATTTTAATTTTTCAGCTCTAGGGTTACTTAGTCCAATCTGTAAGCAAGGTAACTTAGTCCTAAATGGCTTACAGTCTCAATAACAATTGACTCAGAAACAACAAAACATGTTACAAATAAAATTTAAAAGTGCAGCATGGAGGATAACATTTATGCTCCATAATCACCCAACCTTAACCGAACTGACAAGATGTAAGATTAAATTTCCAAATTATCCTTTCTTCATTGATAAAATTAATCTTCCAAGTAGGAATCTAATAAATTTCCGATTCAATCAAAAGATCAAGTCAATCTGGAACGAGTTCTTAACTACTATCTCTATCACAGTTAATGTGCAGTTTACGATAGTCAATTTGGAAAGAATTCTTAACTACCTTCTCCATCATGAATAATGTGCAATTCATGCCACCAGAATAATCTCTATGCAATCCATGCAGGGAATATAGAAATAATTTATTTTTGAATTAAACATGAATCATCATCCTTTTACTCTCCAAATAGAGAATTTAAAAATAATGTATTGTATTCATAAATTAAACATGAAATAAATAGATCTTGGTTATTTTTCCTGCAAATTTTCCATAGGATTATTTTTACTTAAATGGCTATTGAAATTACTTTCAGGACAAATTCCTTGTGAGCCAAATTTTCTTCACATCAATACAAAATTTTTAGCTTTGTTCGGATGAGTTTACGAACAATACTTCCATTTAAAGAAACGATGCTATGAAATTTAAGGTTTTTTTTCATAAGCGATTCAATTAACACGATAAAAGGCATAACATGTATACACCCTATTTTTCTATTATATTCTTGTTATTTAACCTACTCTGAGGAATTTTTATTAAATATTATCATTCAAAGAAAGTGAAGAATGATGCCTAGATCAAAAATGCATTGGCTTTGAGGCATTCTAAAAGGATTTTGTAGATTTATTACACCATAATGTTTGCATACAGAGCATGGAAGAGCTTCTCAACCAAAAAAAAAAAAACAATAGATAAACATGCCTTGATTCTAATCAAACATATATTGTGAGTCTAAACCCAACCAAAGCATCCATTTGAAAAATAATGGGAATGCATGGTGATTTTGTTTCCGTATAGGTTGGTTTTACATTTTAAAATATTCCAAAAAGAAAACAATTTGAATATGTTGGAAGGTGTAAAACAATATCTTCTTTATTCATAGGCTGCCGAAAAGGGTTAATCTGGACATGCAAACAACGAAAAGAGTTATGCAGATATAAAGCTTCTTCTAGAAAAAATATTTGCATTATTTTAATCAACTGAGTTAAACCTTGATGATCTTGCAGATCATAATTTCCCGTAGTTCTATATGGGTTAATTAATCTCTAAATCTACTAAAATCTCAATGCACTACTTGTTGAGGATGGTGCACTTCAATACCAGTCTAATTGCTTTCTTTTTCACGACTCTTCATCCCCTCCAATAGAGGAAGCAAGTATATTAATTGAAAGTTAGGTAGTTGTCACTGGTGGCTTGTTAGGTTGGTGAAAGTGGTTAGCTAATATAGTGCCCACCAATTTTCATGTATTCCCAAGTTGCATGGTTGTGCTTATGCTCTTGTTTGTGGATGCACATTAGCACACACAACAGCTGTCGAAGTAGGTGTGAATCTTGGGTGATTGATGGAAAACAAATACTCCCCACTTGTGTTAGCTCGTGAGTCCCTAGACAATCACAATGTCTTAGATCACCTCTTTATGAATTGTCATCTTTATCTATTAAAATGTCCTAGATCACCTCTTTATGAGTTAGTTGTCATATTTATTTATTAATGAATTGTCAATGTGGGAACACATCTAAATCTAGAGGTTCTTACAACCATGGAATATATATTGGTATCATTGGATGAATGTATGGTCGAGAATGACTTAAGCCTTTTCCACCAATCTTCTTGTCTTGTGTCTTATTACATAGTTTAACATGGTATCAAACCCCTTTTGATCTTAAGAGTTTGAAAGGTAATCCATAGAATTAAGGGTATGATAACACCTCGGTAGTGATCCATGAGATGTGTAGCAATAGTATGTGATGTTGGTGATATGCTATGTAAACATCTCGCGAGGTAGATGGCTTTGCAAGACAATTGAGATTTTTTGATGTGGTGAGCTCTTATGGTCTTAATGGCCTCATATCATGTTCATCGCAGATCCAATTAAAGGAACTGATGGACTTGGGGTTCATACAACCTAGCATATCTCTGTGTGGAGACCCTGTGATTTTCGTTAAGAAGAAGGATGGGTCTTGGCGACTATGCATTGACTACCACCAGTTGAATAAAGTGATGATAAAAAAATCAATACCCTCTACCAAGGATAGATGACTTGTTTGATCGAATGAGGGGGGGTGACTGTGTTTTCAAAAATAGATCTGAGGTTGGTATATCATCAATTGAGAATCGAAGAAGAAGATATTTCGAAGACAGCCTTTAAAACAAGATTTGGGCATTATGAATTTGTAGTTTTACCCATTGGACTGACAAATGCCCCAGGTGTTTTCATGAGCTTGATGAACGGAATATTTCGGGATTACTTAGACAAGTTTTTACAAGTCTTTATCGATGAAATTTTGATCTGCTCAAAGACCCCAGAAGAGCATGACGGACACTCGAGGATAGTTCTACAATGTCTTAGAGAAAACAAATTATACGGGAAGTTGTCAAAGTGTTCGTTTTACCAAACGAAGATTCATTATCTTGGGCACATTATCTCTGGGGATGGTATCGCAGTAGACCCGGTAAAGATCGAGGCCATCATGGAATGGCCAACACCAACCAATGTTCATGAAATACGAAGTTTCATGGGCATGGCAGGGTATTATCGTAGATTTGTCGAAGGGTTTTCAAAGATAATAAGCCCCATTACCGAGCTCCAAAGAAAGAACAAGAAATTCATTTGGATTGAAAAATGTGAAGAGGCATCCAAAGGTTAAAGGGGTTATTAATGAAAACACCAATTTTGAAGGTGCCGAATATGGAACAAGAATTTTTGGTTTGCACTGATGCCTTCAAGGAAGGGTTGGGTTGTGTATTGATGCAAGAAGGAAAAGTAATAAATTAAGCATCGAGCAAACTTAGAACCCACAAAGAAAACTATGCAACCCATGATCTAGAAATGGCAACAATTGTTTATGCACTAAAGAGTTGGAGACACTACCTTCTTGGAAGGAAGTTTGATCTTAGGACTGATCATTGTGGGCTACAACACATATTCACTCAAGACCACTTAAATGCAAGACAAAGATGATGGTTTGAGCTAATTAGTGAATATGATTTTGATCTCACTTACATAAAAGGAACAGTAAATAGGGTGGCTGATGCTTTAAGTAGGATGTCTCGGATATTTTCAGTGAGTCCCTTAAAGACAAATTTGAGGGAGAAACTGCTTGATTTTACAATTTAAAGACACCTGGTATCAAGAGGTTAGAAAAGGTTTGAGGGAGGATGAAATGAGGATCCCAAAATATGAAGAATACTCCCTTGATAACGATGGGCTACTACGATTTCGGGGAAGGATATATGTACCACCGAATGAAGATATACGCCAGTTAATCTTGAATGAAACACATCGTGTAGTATACATGGCACACCCTAGTGTTAAGAAGATGAGTGCAGACCTGAAACCACTCCTCTTTTGGAAAGGGATGAAGAAGGACATCGTAAACTTGGTAGCAAGATGCTTAGAGTGTTAACGAGTAAAAGCTAAACACAGACATCCAGCAGGATTATTGCAACCCCATGAGATACCAAAATCAAAATGGGAAGTTATATCAATGGAATTCATTGTGGGACTACCAATGACCTCAAGAAGACATGATTCCATATTTGTAGTGGTGGACACATTGACCAAGAGTGCCCATTTCATACCAGTTAAGACTACATATAAGGCACCAGAAATAACCAGAGTTTTTATTGATGAGATTATGAGATTACATGGATTGCCTAGGAAGATCATATCTAATAGGGGAGCAGTGTTTACAGGAAGGTTTTGGACTAGTTTCCAAGAAGCCTTGGGAACCTAGTTGAAATTCAGCACTGCTTTTCACCTTGAGACAGATGAGCAGACACAGAAAGGACTAATCAAATCCTCGAAGACATGCTTCATAGGTATGTGATGGACCAACAAAAGAGATGGGAAGAGTTTTTACCCCTCGTGGAATTTGCTTACAATAATAGTTATCAGAGTTCCATCAAGATGACGCCATTTGAGTTCTTATACGGAAGACCTTGCAGAACACCTCTCAATTGGAACCGACCAGAGGACTGAGTATTAATAGCACCAAAAGTGGTGCAAGAGATGGAAGAACAAATGACTATGATTAGAGGAAGGCTAAAAGAAGCACAAGACCAACAAAAGAGCTATGTTGATGCTCATCGGGTAGACCGAATTTATGAAGTGGGAGATAGGGTATTCCTGAGACTAAGGCCCCAAAAAAGCTCTATAAGATTCGGAAAGGGAACAAAATTGTCTCCACGGTTTATGGGAACTTTTGAAATCTTAGAAAAGAAAGGGTTAGTGGCATATAGGCTTGCCTTACCTCCATCTTTAGCATGTATGCATGATGTGTTTCATATTTATGTTTTGCGTCATTATATTTCAGATCCTTCGCATGTTATTGACTTTGGTCATTCCCAGGTTTTGGTCAAGGGAACAGTAATGGTCGAACCAGTTTGCATACTGGACCAGCGAACTTTGCAGATAAGATGATGGTTAGTGGACCAAGTTAAGGTCTATTGGGACAATTATAGTCCTAGTTCAGCTACTTGGGAGGATGCCGAGGAGATGCGTCACCATTTTCGTTACCTATTCCAAGGACTTCGAGACGAAGTCTATTATTAAGAGGGGGTGTAGGTAGTGCCCCATTATAGTTAACTGACAGTGGTATGAGATTAACATTTATTTAGCCCTAAGGCCCACACTTTATTATTTGAGGACCTCAGGTTGAGGATCCAGACACATGACTCTATTATTATTGGTTGTGATGTTTATGTATGATCTCCATTGATATTATGATGAAGATAGCATTAGTGGTTGTGCATGTTCTCTATTGATATTATGATGATTGTGGCATAAATGGTTATGTTTGTTATCTATTTGATGTTATGATGTTGTTAGCTTTGATGGATATGTATGCTTCCATTGATGTTATGATGATGATATCCATGATGGATGTGTCCCATATGTTACCTACTTGCATTAGTTCTGGTTCACAATGAACAATGATGTGAATGACCAGGTGATAGTAATGATGTTATTATGACAATGACTAACACTGAGAAACCTTGTTACTGATTATTATTGAGTATGGTAGGAAACCACCAGAGGCACTCGCACATGACGAGTTGACGACACCTAGTTTGATGAAAATTTATATTATTTTATCATTGAAATTCTAAGTCGAATTTGAAACCTGCTATATACGTTTATCTATATTTTGATGATATGTTAGTGGTTGCAGACACAGATTAGTTGCTTGGCCGAATGACGCACATATGGGTGATGGGGTTGTACAATTGGATGGAACTACATGGGAGGGGTGGGAAAGTGTCCCTAATCTCACCCACTAGCACTCCCTCCGTGACTTCAGCTGGAAAGGTTGAAACACCTTTGCTTTGAAGATAACGATGTCATGAGGGTAGGTCCCAAAGTTGGGTTGCTCATGAGGATTTTATCAGGGGGCACGCATCAAGGCGGATCCCTTGATCCCTGACACCATTAGTCCCACTATAGCTAGCAACATAAGAGATGATAGTGGTCTCTGTCGTTGCACCTATACTTTCCCCTCGTAGCCATTGAATGCTTAAAGGGCAAGTGGCATGGAACCCTTGGAAATTCAAGGGAATTTCTGTTCCAGGCATCAAGGTTGCATCACTGAGGGCTGAGACTGCGCAGTGCACAGTTCAGTCAGGGTCCGGTGAAACTGAGTTTCGCAGTTAGGAAGATTTTTGGAGAAATGGCTAAATGTGGGAGGAAGGTGAACTTATGTAGAACTTGAACAGGTGATGACACACTTGGCATATTTCGACGATGTGACAACATAGACCACTGGAACAACAAGACAAAGCATTACCCTTTGTGTGACTGCCCTACGACACTTGTGTGACAGTGCTTAAAACTCTGTGAATGAGTGCAACAAATGTTTACATACCTAGGAAACCTCAAATACACAAAGACCAACCTTTGAAATCACCAGAAAAGGTCTGCAAGCATGGAAAAATAGTGAAACATACCAAAAGGTATGAATTGATCAAACAAGAAAAAGGGGTGAAAAGACTCTAAGAAATCTCATGAAATGAGCTCAAGTGTTTGCAACAATCAAGGGAAAACCCAAGAAAGGCTCTGAAATTTGAGTGCAAGCCAAAATTTTGGAGGGTGTTGCAGCCGCTACAACAGGTAGAATAGGTCATTTTGCTGCTAAGTGTCCTGTTGAGGGCCCCGAAATCGGGTCAACAACAAGGGGGATACCCACCCGGTCGGGAACCTGGTTGGCGACTCCTTGCCCGTTTGGTGTAGCGGGTCCGACTGGGGATAATGAGACCAGCTTCCCAATCTAAAAGATGTGTGTGTGTGTGTGTGTAGATTTTGATGATGCTAATCTAGAGGTAATTTTAAGCTAATTTAATTCTAGACTCTAAACTGACTCTATGCTACTGTAATCTAACAAAAACAGCACATCTAATCTATACTAACCCGGGATAGAATTCTTTCATTATGCGATCTAGAAAGATTTCATACAATAACTGGTAATAAAGATCATTTAGCTATCATAAGAATATAAATCAATTAAGATAAACCATTCTGCATAAGAAATTAGGCAAAACAGTTGTGAACAGCATATCGCATAACAGTTTATTCATATGTCAAGCACAAACAAATGACTCCACCGTACAAAAGTGCCAAATGGTAACCCACATGTTCATACATTGACATATAAACAACTCAGCTGTATATCACTCTAATAATATGAGCAGAAATTAATCAAGAGATAAAAGTACCATTTATGACTGATTTCACTCACAAACTTCAAATAATAACGATTTATCTCTACTTACTTCTAACATCTACTAAGAGTACAGAAGTGCAACATCAGTAGCAGACATTAAAATGCAAACATAAATAAATCTCGATCCATCCATTCAACAAAAACCCCCTCCGAGGGTGAAAAAGAGCATGTTCTGAGGACAAGTTTTTTGACAAATTTCCGGACCCTTCTCCAAATGCCATGAGAAGGGTTAAATACTACTAACTAACTAACCTTAATTACACAAATTTAGGAAACGGCTTCAAATGACCGCCCTTTTACTAAAACAAATTTATTTCTAAAAATTGAATCTAATTTCTAACCGTTTCTGTATCTGCTCCTTAGTGCTGTAAGCAATGCAAGGTTCACCTGGAAAGAGTCGGTTGGTTGTCTTTTTCTTTTGCTCGAGCGATAAAAGTAGAAATAACAAAAGCTGGCACCTCTTTCTGACAAACTAGAAGATATTTTTGAAAATCTTCCTCTGGCTGGGTGTATTTGTTGTGTGTATACTTAGTATAACCCAGATTTCTTTCAAACTGATTGTGATGTTGCTATTTCGGTTTTCGGCCGTGTGAATGTCTCAATGAGTTATGGATTTAGTTGCCTGAACAATCTTCCGTTCTTTGTTCCAGGATTTTCTGGAGCGTCCTCCCTCTTTAGCGTTTTTCTTTTTGCTTTATCCAATCTGAGCTCCAGGACCTTTTGCAAACATGCTGCTTTTGTGCGCCTTTGACTTTGAGTCTTGGATAGTCTATTTTCATCAGTGTCTGTTGAGTGATACTCTGGAATCCGCGGCCCTGCTGCATGCGGTATCCATCTGCGAAGGCATCTCCTCTCTGTTCTTCTAGTATTGGCGCTTTCCCTTTTCCTTAGATGTTTCCTGCATATAGATTTATATTAGTTGTTGTCTTGAAGTTTACGGAAAGGAAAAGAGAAATGATGAAAAGATTGACATGAAAGCTTTAAGTTCTAATGAATGCATAATCATGACACTCATAATGACTTGACTATTCGAAAAACGCAACACGATCATCCTTGGATACTCAGGCGTGCAATCATTAATTTCCCTTAAGGTGCGCGCTCAATCTTGGGTTTACAGATCATGCAGAAGAAACTTTGCGATGAGTGGTTTCTGCGATTCGCATCGCAGCAAATTTGATAGTCTCATTCGTCGCAGATCGCAAATCGCAAGATCGTATGATCGCAAATCGCAAGATCGCAATTTTCATTTGATCAATGTGTGCTGCTTTTGCGACGTTGCGATATGCGACGTCGCATATCGGTCGTCGGCGATTCCTTTTTGTTTTCTTTTAAGGGCGCTTTCAAAATATGCGATGCGATGAATGTCGCATCGCTTCTTTGCAGCTTATTTATGCGCATAGGGAAACGCTTCACTCTCTCTTTGCGATGCGATATAGCTTTTAGGGAGTTAAATACAAAAATTTTGACAAAAATATTTTTGGGATTTTTTGTTAAGGGTCCCCCTTTGCTTGATGTTATTGCTAATATCAAACAAAGAGGGGGGTTGTTGGTGACCACAACAATGGCGATTCACTGTGAAGAACCAGTTATCTCTGCTTTTCTATTGACATTTCCACTTCCGAAACAGAAAAATTTTCATATGTCTAAATTTTGTTATGGACAGATAGAGTAGATTACCCCTTATCCTGTCAATGATACTTTGTCTCAACCTTTCTTTTATTCCAATTGTCTGCTTCCTTAGGCTTAGTTCTTGCATTCATACCAGACATTACTCGGTCCTTTTTAAAGATAAAATAAAGTCTTATCTGCGTACTGGCTTTAAAATATGCTCATTTTTTGTAGGTAGAGCCTCTGCTGCCCGCAAGCGTCCATAGCCTCGACAGGGTTACCATGTTATCCAGCAATGATCCTTTTTCCTGCTTGAGGTTATTTACAACATTTCAAAGAGAAATCCTTTTTGACACTTTTTCCTTTTTTTATTCTCTAAAGAACAATGTCTTGGTTCGGTGGCCAAATTATGACACAGTCATTCACTTGATTTACACTTTTGCTGAACAAGCTGGCTCGTGATGAGACCCCTTGTCTTTTGATTGCAACAATCTTTGAGTCGTTGCCCTGTTTTGATAGACAGTATTGGCAAAGTCAGCAAGTTATAATATCTGTGATCATGATAAGTCGGCTCGTGATGAGACCTCTTATTCTTTGAGATATAGTGTTTTCTCAGATTGTTCCTCTAAATGTTGCGGTTTCCTTTAGTAGGGAGGAAGTCATTGTTTTTCCTTAAGAAAGCTCTGGACGACAATAATAAAGTTTGAAAACAACAGCTTTACAGAGAATATTTATTTTATTATTGATGATACCTCTCATTATGCTGACATAAAACAATTTTTTACCAAAGGTTGCTTTCATCAAAGTTTTTTGAGAGGTTGAAACTAATATCATATTCAGGTTAAAGTTAACTCTATTTGTCAATAATAAAAATCAAATTTTTCGAAAAGTTTTGTTATTTGTACAAGTGAGATCAAAATCTGATAGAGAGTTGGTGTGCTCTTTCATGAATCCTTTTCAATGATCATTTACAACCGGTTTTATTTTATAAGAAAGAGAAAAACAAAATAAAAGAAACTAAAACTATCCTACAAAAATAGAAGAATGATCTTCTATGGAAAATACATTTTAAGAATCTGTCCATTCACAGGCAAAGAATCTCTTCTACCTGCCAAATCCTGCAACACAAACGTCGATGGGCCTATGACTTCTACAATCTGAAAAGGACCAAGCCACAACTTCTGAAATTTCGTATGTTTGCCCTTTTCTTCATGAGCCTTATCCCACTTCAAAACTAAATCTCCCATCTGAAAGTTCTTTCTGGTTATGATGTTTGAGTCAAAAGAGGATTTTATTAGCGCTTGGTGATAAGCATGGGTTTTCTTAGCTTGTTCTCGTCGTTCTTCTAGTTTGATTATCTTCATTTGTCTCAATTGTAAGGAGGAAGTAGATACTTCATCGATGTGTTGTACAAAAGACAAAGAGGGAATGACTAAGTGAGTTGGAAGAACCACTTCTTTCCCATAAAATAAATTAAAGGGAGAAGTGCCGATAGAAGTTTTCTTCGTAATTCTATCTGCCCATAAAGCATTTACCAGCGCTTCGTGCCAATTCTTTTGGTTTTGGTCAATTGTTCTTTTAATAATCCTGATTAGGTTTTTGTTTGTTGATTCAGCCAACCCATTACCTTGCGGATAGTAATTGGCAGAATATTTCAGTTTGAACCCTCTTTTCAGTGCAAACTCAGTCATTGCATTTCCAGAAAAGTATGATGCATTATCAAACATTAAGGCCGTTGGCAATCCAAACCTAGTGATGATAAATTGATCTATGAATTCAATAATGTTTTCAGAATTAACTGTCTTGAGAGGAACTGCTTCTACCCATTTAGTAAAATAATCTGTTGCCGTGAGGATATACCTATGTTGCTTAGAAGAGTGAGGAACGATCTCACCTATTATGTCCAAGCCCCATTCGCTGAATGGTTGCTCGATGTTAACCGGTTGTAGTCTGGCAGATTTGGCATTTCCTTACGTAATTGTATGAGTCTTTGAACAGCGTGGGCCAATAATATCCTGCACGTAATATCTTATGCGCAGTAGCTTCTCCAGCATAGTGTCCACCTGCTGGTCCATCGTGGAGTTCCTGCAAAACCTTTTCGGCTTCAGTTTTCTCAAGACACCTAAGAAGTACAGAATCGTAATTTCTTTTAAACAGAACATCATTTATGAGCTGGTATTGTTTAGCTTTCAATCTCAGAGCTCTTTTCTTGGTGTGATCCAGATGTGATGGAGCATACCCGTTCTTAAGATAATAAATGGTGTCCGCATATAATGATTCTGCGTCGTTTAGGCTTACCTCATATGTATGTACCTCTTCAGATGAGTTCTCAGGAATTTGCGATGCTCCAGCTAACATTTTGCAGAAGCCTTGACCTCTTACGATGTTTGTTGGCTTGATCTCAAGATCGTATTCTTGTAAAGCGGTAATCCAATTTGCTCTCTTTTTGCCCACATCCTTCTGTACTAACAGGTTTCTTACCGCTGGAAACGGTACTACGACTTTGGTATGGGCCTTAAGTAAGAAAGGTCTGAAATATTTGATCGCTTTGAAAACAGCATATGCTTGTTTCTCCACGTCTGAATAATTGAGTTCAGCACCTTGTAAGTTCGAGCTAAAGAATGCGATTGGAGCTTCTGCCTTCTCTTGATTTGTTTGAGTTAAAATCGCGGCATAAGATTTCTCTGAGGAAAAAGTGTATAAGATAAAAGATTCTGAAAAATTTGGGGTAGCTAAAGATGGAGCATTGATGATAGCTTGTTTGATCAAGTTGAATGCTTCGTGCTCATCTTGACCCCATTTAAAATTTGAATTCTTTTTTATCATATTTTGTAAAGGAGAAATAATACGTGAAAAATCCAGGAAAAACCTTTTTACAAAATTGATTTGTCCAAGGAAAGATTGCATGGCCTTTTTGTTATGGGGCATGGACATTTCGGAAATTTCTTTGATTCTGTCAGGTTCAATGTGAATACCAGATTTCGACACTATGAATCCAAGCAATTTCCCTTCACTTAATGCGAAAAATGATTTCTTTGGGTTAAGTGAAATCCCATACCTTAAGCATCTTTGAAAGATTTGTTTCAAATCTTTGAGATGGTCGCTTCGCTTCCTGGAGTACACTGTTATATCATCTAGGTAAATCACTACCGATTTATTGACTAAACCTTTAAACGCAATGTCCATGGCTCTCTGAAAGGTAGCACCGGCATTGATCAGACCAAATGGCATCTTCCGGTATGCGTATGTGCCCCATTTGGTTCGAAATGTGGTTTTCAACTGATCATCGGGATGTACCAGCACTTGATTGTATCCTGAAAATCCATCCAGGAAAGACATTAATTTTGAGCCCGCTACTGCCTGTAGTAATTGCTCCATAGGTGGGAGGGGAAAATTATCTTTCTGACAGGCTTTGTTGAGATTCCTGAAATCAATACAGATCCTGATATCTCCGGTTTTCTTTCTAACGGGTACCATATTGGATACCCATTTGGAGTGTCTAACGAGGAAAATTATTCTGGCTCTCAACAATTTATTTAGCTCAGTCTTTATCTGATTTTCTAAGTTGGGTTGGATTTTTCTGAGCTTCTGCTGGACAGGTTTTTCATTGTCAATCATAGGGATAGTGTGTTGAATGATAGAAGTGTTGTATGTCTTCAGCTCATCGTAATTCCATGCAAAAACGTTTTTGTATTGTCTCAGAAGACAGATATAGGCTGATTTTTCTTCAGGGGTTAGGATGTGGCCTAGATTAACATTTTGCGGCTTCTGATCGGTTCCTAGGTTCACTAATTCATAGTTCAGAGTTGAACTGTAGAGTTTAGAATTGGCAGACCTTTTAAACCGACTTTTCAAATCATATAAATCTTCTAACTTAACCACCGATTTAGGTATAGCATTATCAGTGCTATTTTGCTGAATTTGGTGATCATGATGGTCTTCGTCAATTATTTGATTTGAGTAGGAGCCTTCGGAAGTGAGGAAATTTACAATGTCTGGATCGTCGTTAAATACTCTCCAGTTGGTGATGTTGTCAGGGATGGATGGTCTAAAGATTAATTCTATTGAAAACCTATCTGGACTGAAATCTTTGGAGGGAATAAGTCTAGCTAACAGGTCTGCGCTCGCATTTTGGAGTCTTGGGATTGACGAAATATTGAATGCTATGAAATGTGAAGTCAGATCTTGAACTAAAGATTGATAGTGCTTTAAATGACTTGACAGGCAATGTATGGTGTTACGTACCTGCTTGACGACAATTTCAGAATCTCCAAAGACTTGAAGATACTTAACATTCAACCTGATTGCTTTGTATAGGCCTTGCACCAAGGCTTCGTACTCCGCTGTATTGTTTGTGCAATCGAACTCAAGTCTGCATGTGAGCATGATCTTGCTTCCGTCTGGGCTAATCAGAACGCATCCTGCTCCTGCTCCCTCGTTAGATTTAGAGCCATCAAAATATAATTTCCAAAATAAAGATGTATTTATAGAGTTATCTAAAAAATTAAAACACTTTGAATCATCAGTTTGGGAAAAATTTTCCACTTGGGACAAAACTGAATTTTCTAAGGTGAGATGTGAGCATTGAAACTGCCGAGGAAAGAATCTACCGAGTAATTGCCTACGATACTGCTGTTGTATGTTATTGCTTCGTTCTCTCCTTCCAATTCTGTCACTATGTACTTTTGGTGCAACTCTCGTTCAACCTTTATTTGATTAGGTTTACCGTTGTAGGGTAACCACATGTGCGACCAGTCGGTTGAGAAATATCCGTGGAGTTTTTCGGACCAATCCCTGCTAAGAATTAAACCATAAAATTCAGGGATATCAGCTACTAGAATGTTGATAACCTGGCATACTTTTGGGTTAGATGACAATCTTATGGTCACCTGGTTAAGTTCACCAATCACTTCGAATTGAGATCGATCAAGTTGAACTATGCGCACTGTGGATTTTTGTGGTTGAACATTCAATTTAGCACATATTGATCTGGGTAGAATATTCGTTGAAGCACCATAATCAACCAAGCAATTGTGCACGTTTTTATTGAAAATTTCATAAGTGAGAAGAAAAGGAGGAGTATGGGATCTTGACCTTCCTCCAATCAAAGCAATGTCATTCGGATCAATCTTATTGATCATGTTGGTTGGAGGTCTTCCCATGTTGTGGGAAGCTATAGCTGTAGGCAAAGATGTAGTAGGCACGGCATGTAATTCTTTCATCATTATTTTCTGTTGATGTTTCAGTTTGCTCAATTTGTAAAGAGTGATATTAGCCCTAGTCTTTTTCATGTCATCGATAATGTTATACTCCATTTCATCCGACACTATCAGTGTTCTTGATGGAGGTGCTTGATCTGATTGGACTGGACTAAATTGGGTCACTCTAGCAGTTGTTTTCTTTGATGCGACCTTATCTTTTGTTGCAGGGCTTGCGCCCTTCTGTTTAGGGGTAGTTTGGGGAGGATCAAGTTGATTTTTGCTTCGTGTGCTAACCGGGAATGCTTCTTGATCCTCTTCTTGTGGGAGGATGAAATCCCACATTCCTTGTAGTTCCACAACTTCTTCATCATCGGTCTGCCCTTCAGTGGTATTCTCTTCTTCTTCTTCTTCTTCAAATTCGACGTTTGAGACAGTATTGGGTGGTTTCACCTCCATGGGAGGATTTCTTTTAAAAGATCTATAGGGCTTTTTTGAAGAAGTTTCTGCTACTTGTTTTCTTATGTCAATCATCTCATTGGACATGGCCTTTAACACCTTTTGTAATCCTTCCATATCGAAATGATCTTTCTTTTGCTTCTTCTTGGTGTCTTCTTTGAAAGAGATTTTCTTAGATTTGTGTTCTTCTATTGCAAATCTCTTTTCTAGGGCAACTACGCGTTTTTCTACTGCTAATGCCTCAGTTAAGTTTTCAACTAAGGTCGTCTTGTTTGCCCTATCTACGAAGATAGCCAAGTTTGATGGTAAGGCCGTGATGTACCATTCACATCTTACTTCCTCGCTGGGTTGAGAAGCAGCGGGAATTTTGTTGAGGATCTTATTGAACCGTAAATTGAAATCTTTAATGGGTTCTCTAGCCTCAGCTTTAAGATTAGATAGGTCATTGATCAATGTCGTTGTTGATCTTTCATCGCCAAACTTGGTGAGGAATTGACTTTGAAAAGTGTCCCAACTTGTGATGGACCCGGAAGGTAACGAAAAGTACCATGACCCGGCTGTTCCTTGCATTATATAAGGAAAAATCCGGACGACAGCATCCTCGTTGGTAACTCCGTTGAGATTAACAGAAAGCATGAAATTATTGATATGCTCTTCAGTTAGCATGCCTGTTTCTGGATTGAACTTAGGTAGCCATTTCTCAGGATGGGCCGGTATTGGGCTCAGGGGTGGAGGCATTAAAACCACCCCAGGATTGTTCCATGGAGACTGGGCCATCGTTGAGCCGCTAGTTAATGAGAGTGCAGAAGACGTTCCCTGATGCTGAGAAGATGAAGGTATTATGATCTTTGATGATTGAAGAGGAAGTGTTGTGGAAGATGGATGAGTGATTTGGGATGAGGATGTGGGTGGTTGATTTCGCGATGAGGGTGTTGAAATGGACGAAGTAGATGATAGAGTCTCACGGTCAGACTCTGGTGGTGTTTTCCTTGCTCTTTTCCTAGTAGGGAGAGGGAGTTGACTTGGTTGAATACCAAATTTCTCACTCTTCAATCTGGTCAGGGGGTGAGCAGGATTGTACTGCGAAGTCACGCCGCTGTGAGATTTATCAGACTTCTGAGAAAAAATAGAGAATCCCTGGAGTTTACGAATCAAAGTTTGAATTTCCAGGGGTTCAATGATAAGTTGGTCTGATATATTAGGGTAGGTAGCAGCGGTGGATACTCGAGCGACTTCTAACTCCGGGTTTAACCGTATTGGATCAGTCGGGGGAGTTGATGAGGGTGATTTACTCTCAGAATGGTATTTAGATTTTGACTTAGTTGTCATTCATAGTTCGTGCCCTCCTTCTAGCGCCAAATATGTTGAGGGCCCCGAAATCGGGTCAACAACAAGGGGGATACCCACCCGGTCGGGAACCTGGTTGGCGGCTCCTTGCCCGTTTGGTGTAGCGGGTCTGACTGGGGATAATGGGACCAGCTTCCCAATCTAAAAGATGTGTGTGTGTGTGTGTAGATTTTGATGATTCTAATCTAGAGGTAATTTTAAGCTAATTTAATTCTAGACTCTAAACTGACTCTATGCTACTGTAATCTAACAAAAACAGCACATCTAATCTATACTAACCCGGGGTAGAATTCTTTCATTATGAGATCTAGAAAGATTTCATACAATAACTGATAATAAAGATCATTCAGCTATCATAAGAATATAAATCAATTAAGATAAACCATTCTGCATAAGAAGTTAGGCAAAACAGTTGTGAACAGCATATCGCATAACAGTTTATTCATATGTCAAGCACAAACAAATGACTCCACCGTACAAAAGTGCCAAATGGTAACCCACATATTCATACATTGACATATAAACAACTCAGTTGTATATCACTCTAAGAATATGAGCAGAAATTAATCAAGAGATAAAAGTACCATTTATGACTGATTTCACTCACAAACTTCAAACAATAACGATTTATCTCTACTTACTTCTAACATCTACTAAGAGTACAGAAGTGCAACATCAGTAGCAGACATTAAAATGCAAACATAAATAAATCTTGATCCATCCATTCATCAAAAACCCCCTCCGAGGGTGCAAAAGTGCATGTTCTGAGGACAAGTTTTTTGACAAATTTCCGGACCCTTCCCCAAATGCCATGAGAAGGGTTAAATACTACTAACTAACTAATCTTAATTACACAAATTTAGGAAACGGCTTCAAATGACCGCCCTTTTACTAAAACAAATTTATTTCTAAAAATTGAATCTAATTTCTAACCGTTTATGTATCTGCTCCTTAGTGCTGTAAGCAATGCAAGGTTCGCCTGGAAAGAGTCGGCTGGTTGTCTTTTTCTTTTGCTCGAGCGATAAAAGTAGAAATAATACAAGCTGGCACCTCTTTCTGACAAACTAGAAGATATTTTTGAAAATCTTCCTCTGGCTGGGTGTATTTGCTATGTGTATACTTAGTATAACCCAGATTTCTTTCAAACTGATTGTGTTGTTGCTATTTCGGTTTCTGGCCGTGTGAATGACTCAATGAGTTAGGGATTTCGTTGCCTGAACAATCTTCCGTTCTTTGTTCCAGGCTTTTCTGGAGCGTCCTCCCTCTTTAGCGTTTTTCTTTTTGCTTTATCCAATCTGAGCTCCAGGATCTTTTGCAAACACGCTGCTTTTGTGCGCCTTTGACTCTGAGTCTTGGATAGTCTATTTTCATCAATGTCTGTTGAGTGATACTCTGGAATCCGCGGCCCTGCTGCATGCGGTATCCATCTGCGAAGGCATCTCCTCTCTGTTCTTCTAGTATTGGCGTTTTCCCCTTTTCCTTGGATGTTTCCTGCATATAGATTTATATTAGTTGTTGCCTTGCAGTTTACGCAAAGGAAAAGAGAAATGACGAAAATATTGACATGAAAGCTTTAAGTTCTAATGAATGCATAATCATGACACTCATAATGACTTGACTCTTCGAAAAACGCAACATGATCATCCTTGGATACTCAGGCGTGCAATCATTAATTTCCCTTAAGGTGCGCGCTCAATCTTGGGTTTACAAATCATGCCGAAGAAACTTTGGATGAGTGGTTTCTGCGATTCGCATCGCAGCAAATTTGATAGTCTCATTCGTCGCAGATCGCAAATCGCAAGATCGTAGGATCGCAAATCGCAAGATCGCAATTTTCATTTGATCAATGTGTGCTGCTTTTGCGACGTTGCGATATGCGACGTCGCATATCGGCCGTCGGCGATTCCTTTTTGTTTTCTTTTAAGGGCGCTTTCAAAATATGCGATGCGATGAATGTCGCATCGCTTCTTTGCAGCTTATTTATGCGCATAGGGAAACGTTTCACTCTCTCTTTGCGATGCGATATAGCTTCTAGGGAGTTAAATACAAAAATTTTGACAAAAATATTTTTGGGATTTTTTGTTAAGGGTCCCCCTTTGCTTGATGTTATTGCTAATATCAAACAAAGAGGGGGGTTGTTGGTGACCACAACATGTCCATATGCAAAGCAAGAAGACAATGATAGTGAAGAAGAATATAAAAATAGAAGTGAATCTCATGGACACAAAAGGGGAAGATATACCAATAAGTTTTTATTTGAGAGGAGATAGTTGCTCTTTTAAAGAGAGTGATGGTTATATATTTGATGTTGAGAAGTAATATTTCATATTCATAGCCATGGATGCTCAAAATGTTGATCAAGAAAATGCATCTAACCAAATAGATAATGAAATTCAAAGGAAGGATGTGTTGATGAAGAAGTTGATCTTGAGGCAGAACTTGTTAGTGTCTTGTATGAAATCGATAGACTCGGAGAAAAGACTAAAAGCATAAGGAACTATTGCAAAAATATGAAAAGAAAAAACATGACTATAAGGAAGCATCATTCATCCTCCTAGAGACAGAACTATAAGAGGCTAAAGGAATAGAAGAAGTATTGATAACATAGTGTAAATAAAAACAAGCAAATTGTGAAAATCTAGAAGAAGAAGCCATCTCCCTAAGGAAATAACAAGAAAATGCAAATGTTAAGTTGAGCAAAATCTTGAAATTTACAAAAAGTATTGAAAACTTAGATGAAATTCTCAACTATTAAGGTATCCTTTCATTAAAACAGTTCTTGGTTATAAAGAAAATCATGAAACATTCAAGGAAGAATTAAGCACAAAGACACCAGAGAATTAATGCAAAGAAGACTCTAAAAGCTTTGCTAATGTGCTCAAGAGTTATATCAACAATGAAGCAGTTACAAAAAAGGAGGTAAGGACAAACAGAAACATGAGTTCTCAAAGGCTCTATGAGCAATACAAGCAACATTGGAAATGAAATTAAGAACCAACAGAGACATGACCCTATCAACAATACAAGCAGCATCAAAAATGGAGTTAAGGACCAACAAAGACATGACCCTATCAGTAATACAAATAGTTCCATAAATAGAGTTAATGATTGGTAGAGACCTAATTTTTCTCACAAAGACAATCAGAATGGGTTCAAAAGAACTGTTTCTTCAAGAAGGCCTTTCACAACTAGGTATTAAAACCACTTCTTAGGCTATTGCTTTGCTTGTAATAATTTTCTTCATAAAGCAATGAATTGAAGGCCTTTCACATCCAGGTATTAAAACCACTTCTTAGGCCATTGCTTTTCTTGTGATAATTTTGGTCATAAAGTAGTGAATTGTAGAGCTTATGTAAGAAACGAGCATATGAGAGATAGAAACAAAGAATCCTATAAGACTTCAATAAATGATTATGTGAACAACAAACCTAGAGGATTTAGTGAAAACGTTGTTAGAAATTACAATTCATTTGCTCCTCTAGTGGATCATGTTGAATGCCATGAGTCCAACAACTATGGGCACAAGGCAAGTGAATATAGAAGCAACACAATAAGGGTTCCTCAACAAACAAACAAAAAAGCAAAATCAATACACAAAGGTATGGAAAAGGAAGCAAGAAAATTAGGAAGAATGTGGCTTTGTACTATATGGTCAAAATAAAGAGAGCGAATGGTATGTTGACAGTGGATTCTCAAGGGACATGATAGGAGACCAAGGTAAATTTGATCAAGGTAAATTTCTTACTCTAAAAGAACAAAAAGGAGGTAGTGTGATTCTTGGAAATAATGCATCAACAAGAATCATTGGAAAGGGCACAAGCAGTCTTGATAATGGAAGGACTAAAACTTAAAATGTTTTGTATGTTGAGGGCTTAAAATACAATATTGTGATCGTAAGTTAAATGTGTGATCAATAATATGAGTTGGTTATGGCATAGAAGGATGGGTCAAACCAGTTTTGACAATCTAATGAAACTTGGCAAATCACAAGCAATGAGAGACATGCCAAAGATTTCAAAACCAAACCACACTATTTGTAATCCTTGCCCACATGGAAATCATACCAAAGTCAACTTCAAGACAAAAGAGTACTCATCAACAAGGCCACTGGAAATTGTTCATACAGACCTTTGCGAACCAATAAGAACAAAATCATTAAGAGGTGAGATATATTTTATGCTTATGATTAATGACTACACAAGAATGACATGGGTGACTTTCATTAAAGAGAAATATGAAGCATTTGAAAAGTTTAAAATCTTCAAATCTCTTGTTGAAAATGAAACTAATCTAAAGATCAAATGCTTGAGATTATACAAAGGATGTGAGTTTACTTATGATGAATTCAATGAATTTTGTAAAAAACATGGGATTAAAAGACATTTTCTAGTACCAAAGACTCCTCAGCAAAATAGAATTTTTGAAAGAAATAATATAACATTGCAAGAGATGGCATGAACAATGCTTAATGAGGCAAAGCTCCTATACAAATTTTTGGGAGAAGCAGTTAATAGAAATTTACATTATAAATAAAGGTTGTCTCAGAGTGAATAACAGTAAGACTCCTTAAGAATTTTGGAAAGGAAAACCAACTAAAGTAAGTACTTCAAAGTGATTGGAAGCAAATGCTACATCAAGATAAATGATGACAATTTAGGGAAATTTGATCTAGAATAAATTAAGCAATCTTCCTTGATTATTCATCTAGAAGCAAGGGATACAAATATTATAGCAAAATACTATGTAGGATAGTAGAAAACATTGATGTAAGATCAGATGAAGCATTACTTCAAAAAGAGAAGCCACAAGCAAATAAATTGTCAAAGGAAACAATCTGCATAGAGCATGAAAAGGTAGAAGATCAATAATCAGTCGAATAACAAAAAGAACAAGAGGAATAAGAGGAGGAGATAGAACATTAGCATCCAAAAACTCTATCTAGGTATGTTTACTAAAGAATCATCCAAAAATCAAATATTTGGTGATAAAGATTTAGGGGTTTATACCAAAAGGAGACTGATAAGCATACCAATGCATGCAAACTTTGTCTTGTTGTCCAAATAGAACCCAAGAATTTTTCACAAGATAACGAAGATGACTCATGAGCATTGGCTCGATGCTATAGAGGAAGAGCTAAATCGGATTGAGAAAATGAAACATGAAATAAAGTTATATGCATAAATTGACGGTGTTGAATTTGAAGAAAGTTTTGCTCTAGTTGCAAAACTTGAAGCAATAAACATGTTCTTGGCATTTGCATGTTTAAAAAAGTTCAAAGTCTATCAAATGGATGTAAAGTTGTATTTTCTTAATGGAGAATTAGAAGAAGTAAATTTTGAAGAACTGGAAGGATTTCAACTATTGGAAAATGAATACTACGTATGCAAATTGAAGAAATCTCCTTATGGGCTAAAGTAAGCCCCCAGAGATTGCTACTCAAGACTTGACAAATACTTACAACAAAAAGGATTCCAGAGAAGAGTGGTAGATAGCAACCTTTACATCAAAGCAGATAATGAAAACATGTTAATCATTTTCATCTATGTGGATTACCTCATTTTTGGATGTAATGTTGACACAATGAGTCAAAAGTTTGTAGCATAAATAAAACAAGAGTTTGAAATATCCATGTTGGGAGAATTGTCATTCTTCCTAGGATTATAGGTTATTCAATCAAGTAAAGGAAGCCCCTTCCCCTGATCAATATGCTAAAAAAGTATTTGTAAATAATGTAAAACCAATGAATGTCATTTTGTGTGGCTTTGCAGAATCAAAGTTTGCCAAGGTAATGCATTGTGGGTCTACAAAAGACATTTGGTACAAGATTCAAACCAACTATGAAGGACATGAAAAGGTAAAAAGAGAAAATCTTCAATCTCATGAAGACATTTTGAGAGTTTAAATATGAATGAATAAGAAGATAGTATTGCTTTCTAGGCACCAACCCACATGAGACACCAATCCCCTCTATTAACTACTTTGAACACTATTTTGTAATGGTTCACCCTATTGCTTTGTTCTCTAACTCTGTCCAGACACATTTTATTGTGTTACTTTGAACCAATCACTTCCTTCAACCCAAAATTCAACCATTATGCTCTACCAGCATAGCACCATCATAATAGGTGCTTCCTTAAGCCCAAATTACAAACACTACACTTTCCCAACGTAGTACCTTCATCATAGGCACTTCCTTCAACCCAAACTACATAACCAAACACTATGTTACAACCCCAACACTAAACACATACATAAAACCCACTACTAAGTCCTTGCACTTATAGTAATACCGTGATATCAAGAGAAATTCCTGAACACATTAACAAATGAAAATGCCTATAAAACACCTTTCTTTCAATCCTCCAGATGGGAAAACTTTTTGTCGCCTGCCTACAAATTATTTATTAACTGACATCTCAATTCACTAATATATTGGATACCAAACAATTGGAAAGTGACTTTATAAAAGTCCCAATATGGCATTGTCATGAGTGGCATACTACACTTGTTGGAAAAATCTCTGAAAATTGTCGTGATGAGGGGAATTAGGGTCATCTTGTCGCTACTACAACACCATCCAAATTTTGGCATGCATTCAAATTTTGGAGCCTCCCTTTGATCATGTGAACTATCATTTTGAGTTGTTAGAGTGATCTAACACTTGTTTTCTAAGTTTTCAAGTCCCTCTCTAAAGGAATCCTAAGCGTCATCTTTTGTTGAAGGAAGTCTCATTCTTTGTGAAAGAAAATTTTGGCACATCTTTTAAGAATCATCTCTGGTGAAATCTCCTGCACTAATAGACCCTATCTATCATGAGGACATGCATTAGACTCATTCCTAAGGTATTTCCCACTTTCTCTTTGCATTTGACACTTGTGTCAAACGATATATATTAAATGTCGTACCTGGAGGTAAGTGTCGTATTGTTGTAGTTTCAGTGAATGAAGGTTGATTTTGGCTACTGAGTGTTTCCTTGTTATGTGGTTGACTATTTCTAAGTGTGTGATCATGTTCAAGTCTTGTCATGCTTTCACTCTTACCTTTTTGTCTTACTGATCCCACACAGTCATTTCCAGAGCTTTCACTATCTTTGCAACTTGCCCGATCTTGGACCAACCTATATGGCTCCTAGAATTGCGCGCTGCACAGTCCTAAGCCACAATGAAGCACTATCTGCCTCCTGGAACTGCACATTCCTAGAGGATAGAGTCCCTCAACTACGCACTGCGCAATCCTAGTGCTCAGTCACTCAAATCTTCCAGTTGCACTTGCCTAATGTGAAATCTTGATCAGCGATGCCTTTCCCTACGCACTACACAATCACAGTGGACAGTGAAGCCTCTTATGGACCTTTGCAGTCCCCTGAGCCTTTCCTTCTACTAGTGCACATTGCGCAGTTATAGTGCCCAGACATGCCTCCTAGACTTTCCCACTGTGTAATCCCTGACTTGCCTCTCTCTCAGCGACTACGCATTGTGCAATCACAGTGCCTAGTCCTTGCCTCCTACTCCTACGCATTGTGCTCAAGAAGGCTTCTCTCGTCAATCTTATGCATTGTACCATCACAACCAGCATGATGCATGAGAAGAAAGGTAGACTAGGTGGTTTCGGGACTGATGTTGTCTTGTCATGAGTGACCTCCACTTGCATGTGTTATGATCTTAACATCGTTGGATGATGCTCAAGGAGGACATCAAGAAGATGTTTCAAGAAGACACATATGGAGGTGAGATACAAAGAGAACAAAGAGACAAAGGAACACTAGACTACGACAAATGGATAAAGATCAAGATGACATGGAAGACTCTATATCATAACCATCCCTTTGGAGGATGAAGATGAAGTACAAGCAGATCTATCATGAAGATGAGAAGATGGCAGCAAAGAAGAGAACTTGGCATTGAAGTTTCATGTCACCATCGCCAAGTCATAGCCTCTCAAAGTGTCACCACTAAAGTAATATCTTTTCAATGTATTTTTCCACATGTAATATTGTATTTTTCGAAAAAAATGATAAAATGTAAAACGTGTGGAAGCCCAAGGGTCCCAAATGGAATGTGAAAAGTCACTACAAATTTCTAAAGTCATGTAGAAGCTCAAAGGTCACATAGGAATTTGAAAAGTCACATGGGAGCTCAAGAGTCATGAGGGAAGTTCAAGAGTCACAAGGGAGGTGGAGAGTCACCTCATTTGTTATAAATACACCCTCATATCTCAAGCAAAGGACTTTTCACCTTCGCTTCTCAAGCTAGGAAGAGGAGAGAAGATTAGTCTTTTGAGGGGAAAATGGTGGCTTAACGTTCCACTATTGGAACTAGTGTTGTATCAATATGATGGTGTATCTTGCGACTTTCACTTATTGGAAGCTCTTGGATTCGGCGCACTTTCATGCATATGTCGTGAATGATTGTAAGAATATTCTTTCATTGTTTGTGGTGTATGTTTATGTTTCTACATACTAATGAAAATGAACTATTTTGTTGGCTTTAGTATGCATCTTTAAATTGTGCGTCTTTTGTTTTCATGATCGTTATTTCTTTGTGAACTATTTCGCAAGATAACTAACGATTCTTTTATATACATGCATGTGTCTTTACTAGGATATTACTATTACTTTTCTTTTTCAGACTCACTTTCTCTTACCTTCCATGAAAGAACCATTATACAATTTGCAAATGAATACATCACAAGGCTAACATAATTGTTCATCTCAAAGGTGTATGTGTTTCTCTTGTGTCGTTTATTGCAGCGAAGGCAAATCATTAAGAATATGGCAGTCGAGCCAATTTACCGAATGGGACTCCTACTCCAAATGGTGTGAGGTCTAGGTGGGATTTCATATCGGGGAGAACCCTTGTATGTTAGCGATTTCCAATGCCGTCAACAGGTCACAAACACCAAATTTATATTTTTGTACTTATATATCGAGAAATACCAAAAAAATGTTTTACACGGGAAATCTTGCAAAACCAAGACTTTACAGTACGAAAGAGAGAAAAATATCATGTCATTTGTTATAAATTTCTCTGTAAGTTGACAGGCCATGCAACAAGATATCAAGATACCGAGATAACTCCAACATAACACTTTTCACAAAATGTTGATATGTGAAATTCCAAGAGGCTTTAGCTCCAGGTATTATTGCTTTAGCACTTTGCGACCAAGGGCAGTGACAGAGGGCTTCTGGGTATCAGGATATGGGAATATATTCATAATTTTTCATCAACCATATGGGGCGATATGTCAATATCTCGAGGGATTAATCCCTTATTCATTACAATGTTGTTAAAAGCGCGATCGGGATTTAATCGGCGCCGGGAAAAAAGCGGAAAAAATCGTTAAAATCGGGAAAAAATCGGAAAAAATCGGGAAAAAATCGTTTGGCACAAAAATATTCATTTTTTTTCATTTTTTTTCAATTTTTTTAATATCTAAACCATCTACAACATAAAATAAATACATTGACACATAAATATGATAAAAAAACTAATATATAAGATGTTTAATATCATTTCTAGCGCTAAAATCACACATAACATTGAATCATGTCCTGAATAGTAAGTCCTGAGTCCCAACTCAGCCTCAAAATATCAACAAAAAATATGATAATGTATCTCATCATGTCATAATGTCATATACAATAAAATGAAAGTCTAAGACTCTAATCCTATTGATTTCCTCTGCCCCTCTTGCGAGAAAATGTCGCTGCTTTCCCTTTCCCCCTAGATGAAGATGCTGGTGCCTGTGGTGGTGGAAATGGCAGTGGAGTCTGACGTGCTCTAGAAGCTGAAGAAGTAGCTGTAGAAGTAGCAGCTACTGTAGGTAGACAGAGACCACGTCCTCTAGTGGTAGCCCGGGTAGGCGGTGTCACCTCCTCCTCCTGCTCCTCCAACTCCTCCTCCTCCTGCTCCTGCTCCTGCTCCTGCTCCCCCTCCTCCTCCTCCCCCTCCTCCTCCCCCTCATCCTGCACTAACCAATCCTCAGTGGGATCCATGAGAGGCCTCTCGGTCTCAACTCTCCATTCAGCAGTGGTGTCAATCCCATCCAATGAGATGGAATCCATATCAGGTGTCTTGTCTAGTTGCCTCACCCACAATCGAAGATTGTAGTAGACATAGACCATGTCATTAAGTCTACGGGACTCCAACCTGTACAAAGTTCATGAGATAATAATTAATAATTAATATTATAAAAAAAATATTGTTTAATGAATTCAAAAATTTATTTGGAAATTTGCAATATTTTAAATGTTTAAGTGTTAAGTTGTTAACCTATTGCGCTTCTTGTTGTGTATTTTTTCAAATACACTCCAATTGCGCTCACATCCCGAGGAGCTGCATGTTTGGCTGAGGATGCGTACGGCAAGCTTTTGCAAAAGGGGTACTCTGCCACCATACATCTTCCACCATGCGTCTACAACAAAATTACAAATAAAATTTTAAATAAACATAAGAAAAATATGGAATTTGAAGAGACAATGAAATTTGAAACAAAGTTACAAAGTACAAAGTTACAAACTAAAAAATACCTGGCATTTTGATCGTCCTATCAATGATAGCCATCTCAAAGCCAAATGTGCCACCTGACATCTTATACGTCTCAATTTGTTTAGAGATCTCCATACGTTGTTCTGGAGTTCTCACCATCTTCTGGACACAGGTTAATAATCCATCCATGATCTCAGCATCAAAATCAAACCCACATGCATAAGAAAATGTAGGGTTCAGGAAAAGCCCAGCAGCATGAATGGGACGATGGAGTGTGTTGTTCCATCGCTCATCAATGACGTTCCATAGAAGGAGTTGTCTCTGGAACCCATCATCTCCCTTGTCATCATAGTAGGACCGAATGGCTTCTTTGGCCCTGTCCATGGCTTCATACAAATAGCCCATTGCGGGCTTCTCACCATCTACCAACCGAAGAACCTTTACCAAAGGTTCAGTGACAGCGCACACCTCCTGCACTCCCGCCCAGAAATCTTCTTGGTATGAAACAAGTCTGCACACGGCCTCTCCTTCTGGTTTGCGGCTCATTGGCGAAGAACGCCACTCCTCTGAAACAAACATTCACTTCAAATCCCACATAGATTTCAAGAGGGATTGAAGAGATATGAAACTCGTCGCAAACCGTGTAATGGCGGGGCGCACCAACTCTTTGTTGTTGGTGCATTGTCTCATCAAGCTAAGCACAGATGTGTGATTGTAAATAAATTTTGTGATGCTTTTTGATGAGTCAACAGTCTCTTTGACAAAGGGAATTTTCCCTATGTCCTCTAACATCAAATCAATACAATGGGCAGCACAAGGTGTCCAAAATAAAGTAGGATGCCTGTCCATAAGCATTCTACCAGCAGCAACATAATTTGCAGCGTTGTCCGTTATGACTTGGACAACATTTTCTGCACCCACCTCCAAAATAAACACATCCAGCAAATCACATAAAGTTTTTGCATCTTTGATTTGATGAGTTGCATCAATAGATTTGATAAACATAGTCCCCTTGGGACAACTAACCAAGAAGTTTACAAGGGTTCTCCCCTTTTGGTCAGTCCAACCATCTGACATAACAGTGCATCTTGTTTGTGCCCACGATGCCCTAAAATCCTCCAATCTTTGGGTGCAGTCACGCTTTTCATCTTGAAGAAGCCGGCCTCTGAAATCATGAAGAGAAGGGATTTTGTACCCCGAGCCAACACTGGCAATAGCATCAACAGTAGGTTGGAAAAATGGATTATTCCTTACAATGCTGAAAGGAATATCACTCCAGAGGAGAAATTTTGTCATCAACTTGTCAGCTTGTTGTTTTTCATTTCTTTTTAGCAATGAACCGATAGTTGGTTGTGCACCAGGTGTGGTTCGAGGAACAAAAAATGATGATGCAGCTACCGGATTGACTGACGTTGCAGTAGAACCAGTGCCACTTGGCCCACTTCCTTCAGCTGACCTTTTTAGTTGCCTTTTGAGATCTTCTTTGGCCTCTTTAGAGTGCTCTAATTCTCCCAATGCTTTCATGGCTTTTCGGATAATTTCAGCATTTGTATTAGGACAGGGCACCACATCACGTCCAGGGATTTGTGCAAGGTGGAACTTCAACCTGTACACCCCCCCGAATATCTCCTTTCCACACAACTTGCAATACAAGTTTTGTCTATCATTCGGAGTTTTAGGGTCACCATATTCCCAGAAAGGATCCAATTTCCTTGGCATGTTTGTTTTTGAATTTTGAATTTGCAAACCTATGGAAAAATAAGGATTAGGAAATAAGAATTTAGGATTACATAATACAAATTACAATTTAGCATTTACAAAATTACAAGTTAATTATTTCCAAAATCCCAATTTCCAAACCCAAGTTACCCAACCAAATGCCAATGGCAAATGCCAAAAAACAATGAAAATTCAAAAAAAATAAACAATGTTTAAAAAAAATGAGAAAATAAAAATAAAAAATTGGTTCTCATAGTCATAACAAATAACCCATCCCAAATCAATGAAAAATTTCAAAAAAAAAATTAAAAACAATGAAAAACAAAGTTTTTATAGAAGCAAAACCAAAAAAAATTAATCTACATACCTCTTTTATGGACAAATTGGTGATCTTGGCTTGGATTCCTCCTAAAAACGCTTGGATTCGCTCCCAAATCCGACGGAAACCCTTCAGCTGCTCTCCCTCACCTCTTCTCCTCCTCCTCCGCGCGAACAGCCAAATGAATAAAAAAAAAATCGATTTTTTGCATATAAAAGCCCGCTGCCCGCGCCTGTCACGATTTTTTCACAAAAAATCGCGATTTTTTCGAAAAAATCGCGATTTTTTGAAAAACTCGCGGCTAAAAAAAAAATTGGCGATTTTTACGGGTAAAAATCGCGATTTGATCGGGTTGCGGATAAAATCGCGATTTTAACAACACTGATTCATTACACCTTAGCACACTTATGACCAAGGGTTGTTACTAGGTGCTAACCAGGTACTAGGATATCGTCGGATCTAGAACTCTTCCCTTGGTGATATGTCGTAGGATTTTTCCCTATGGTGCTACACCTTAGCAACACATAACCAGGGATGTGAATAGAATCTTAACAATATCGAAATACTAGAAAAATTACATAACTTGTTTAAAAGATCTGATGCGCTAAGGGCCCATTAGATGTAATGGAAAATGACGAGAATTTATCTATCCATTCACTGACAAAGGAAGTCCAAAACAATGTAGTTTGCAAGTTATTTCATGTTATTACGAAATTTGGTGTATTTTGATAAATTCAACAGATTACCTATTTTTGCCTTTCTACAAGTATGGTTCAGTCCCAATAGATTGTATTCCTTTACATCGATCGCCTCTATACACCTTGGATTTATTCGCCACTACTTCTCCAAGCCTCAGACTTCTTCTTCAACTTTGCTCTTCATCTTACAACCACAAATACTCCTTTTCTTCTTCTCTACTTTTGTGCCCCTCGTGTTTCTTCTTATTCACCTCGGATTACGTTTCTCCTCACTTGCTTAAGATCACACCACTACACACACATTGCCAATATCACTCACACATATTTTTATTTATAGGGATTTGATGCTTGCTTAAGCGGTCAACTTGCAAAATATCCCCCTTGACACAAATTCATTCTTCCTCTAGTTCGGGACGACTTCAATATCAGTGTCCCACTAACTTGGGCATGTAACCATCTTGGGTGGGTCTCCCCCTAACTTTGACATGCATCCAGATTGGGTCTCATGTGTTCATATTGAGTCTCTTGTTACCTTTGACATCAATTGAAACACATTGTTCAACAATATTGTTATTTTCTCACATGGAGAAAAGGGTTTTGTGAAATTTTCTATTACGTGTTAAACCTTCACAGAACTCATAGATGATTCCTTAAGAATATGAATATAGTGCACTAATTATCCCAATTGAGGAAATAATTTAACAACATGGACAATAATGTGTTGAAAATTTTTTATTTTACGTGTTTACAATAAATACTTGAAAGAGAAATTGAAGACAAAATGGATCAAATAATGGAACTATTACAAAATTCCATGGAAGCCATGTTCTTACACACCCTAGATGAGAGGTTTTGTAGAAGTGATATTGACACAAGGAAATCACGAAAATAAGGAGAGTATAATTGTTTAAATCTAGTCACATATGGGAAATATCTCAACATCAATAGCACAAAGATCAAATCCCAAAGTGATGATCATTCATCGCTTCAAAATCTGCATCATTGAGGGTTCAACTCAGGACCAAGTAACTACTAAATTCCCAAGATCGATATGAAGAAGTTTGATGGTAAATATCCTATAACATGGCTATTTCTTATGGAGAGACTCTTTTATATACACCAGCTTCAACTTTAAAAACAAGTAACAATTGCATCCTTGTATTTGTAACCCAATCAATTTGTCTAATGCCAATGGATTTGTGAATGAAAAATGACTATTGTTTCTTGGTCCAATTTTATAGATGAATTGATAGAACATTATGGGGATATTAAATACAACACATTCTCTACTCAATTGATAAAACCCTAGCAAAGATGTCTAATTATCGAGCACATTCAATAATCTCAAAAGATAAATCTCAAAGTAAATAACATTCCATGGGATAATTTGTTATATCTATTTATAGGAAATTTAAAGGAAAGCATTCAACATGAGGTCTCTTGGAACCTAAATCCCTATAGCATCCTTTCAATGTGGCGAGAAAAATTGAAAGTAAAAATATGTCTACTAGAAGGATGGCCACTAACAACTATAGAGAACACCATGTTTCGTCTTCTACCTCACTCAACCTACAAGTTGGAACCTTAGAAAATGTTATGCAACCAGCTCACAAAATATAAGAATAGATAGATCAACGACTTCAAAATTAGCCTCTTCGAGGGTGCAACCTCCTTCACATTACATAAATGAACAATTCTTGGATGAGTCAAATAAAAAAACCTCATTTTTATATATAGGAGTCTAAGGGGTCACAATATAATCAGAGCCGACATAACAATAATAATGTAAGGGCACAGCAATAACAAGGGCTACAATGGCAATAATAATGGCGGAGTACACTAGTATTATAGGGACCTAACATGTCCCTCTCTTTCGAAAAAGTGTTGTCCTCAATGCTTGAGTAGTTATAGATGCTTCTGTATAAAATTATTATCCTCCCATGTGGAATCTTTAGCAAGTAAGTTCTTCCACTTGATGAGACGCTCTAAAATTGATCGATTTCGCAGTTGTCGAGTTCTTGTTTTTGTGACTCCTTCAAGTTCCAATATGTTTTTTCCTTCCTCATCAAGTTATGGCAATATTGTTTGAAATGGAAGCTTGTCACCTATAACCTTTTTTAATCATGAAACATGGAAAACTGGATGCACTCGGGAAGATGCATGAAATCTCCAATCTATATGCCATAGTACCAAATATTTTGCAACAGCTTGTACGGACCATAATACTTTGGTGATAATTTATTATCTTTCTTAGCTTGCTTGAGGGACATTAGTTTGTATGGTTGTAGTCGTAGAAATACCCACTCACCTAAATCAAAACTTCTTCCGTTGTGATATTCATGTGCATGTTGTTTCATTATATTCTATGCCAAAGTGAGGTTATCCTTTAAAAGTTTAAGAACTTGTTGTTGATGATCGATGTGATCTTCCACTGCTTGAACCTTAGAATTTTCTCTTAAATATGATGTGATGGGCGGTGGATGATATCCATAAAGTGCCATAAATGGGGTCATTTTTGCTGCAGTATGGAAGGAAGTGTTATACCACCATTCAGCCAGAGGCAACCACTTGACCCATTGTGTTTGTTTATCAGTTACAAAGAAACGAAGATATCCTTCCAAACATTTGTTCACTATCTCAATTTGCCCATCAGATTGAGGATGATAAGATGAGCTATGAGCTAACTGAGTACCCAGACAAGAAAATAATTTCGTCCAAAAATTTCCAATGAAATTGGGATCTCTGTCGATTACAATAATCTTTGGGTTTCCATGTAGATTTTGTATTGTTTCCATAAATGTAGTAGCAATTGTATTGGCTTTAAATGGACAAGATAATGCACAAAAGTGTGCATACTTGGTAATTCTATCAACTACCACCATGATGACACTATTTCCTTCAGACTTGGGTAGATCTATGATAAAATCCATTGAATCCTCCTCCCAACATTGACTTGGAATGGATAAACGTTGTAACATCCTCATCCTTTCTTGACAATTCATCTGCAACAACATTTTTCTTCCCCTTTTTTGTAGATGATTTCAAGTCATAACCCAACATCTTTGCGACCCATTTTTGTTGCTCTTCTGAATATAATCTTTGTTCTAAAAAGTATTTAAGACTATCATGATCTGTTTTTACCTTGAAGTGTCTTCCCATTAGGTAAGGTCACCATTTCTTAAGTGCATGTAGTATTGCCAGAATTTCCTTCTCATAAATAGCTTTGTGTAAATACTTTCATTTGATTGGACAAATTTCAAAAGCAATGGGTCTTCCTTCTTGCATTTAAACGACACCAATTCCATTTCCTAGGCATCACATTCCAGAATAAAGGTTTTTGGGAAGTCTGACGTAGCTAATACCGGTGCTTGGCACATTGCCTCTTTAAGATGTTCAAAGGCCATCGTTGCTTCTGGAGTCCAAGAAAATGCATCTTTCTTCAGTGATGTTGTTAGAGGTGCTACTATTCTCCCATAATTTTTAACAAACTTGCGATAATACCCTATCAACCCGAGAAATCCTCGTATATGCTTTATGGATGTGAGAATTTTCCATTCCTTAATGGCCTTAATTTTGCTATGGTCTACCTTAACACCTTCATGAGATACAATAAGACCCAGATATTCCACCTTCTGTACTTCAAAGAAACATTTGGAGATTTTTGCATATAATTGTTTCTCCTCTGATAGTTTGAGCACCCTCTCAACATGTTGAACATGATCCTTCCAAGACTTGTTGTAGATTAGTATATCATCAAAAAATATTAACACAAATTTTCTAAGGGTGGGTTTGAAAATGGAATTCATCAAAACTTGAAATGTAGAAGGTGCATTGGTAAGGCCAAAAGGCATGACCAAGAATTCATAATGACCCTTATGAGTTCTAAATTTTGTTTTCAAAATGTCTTCAATCTTCATTTTGATTTGATGATATCCTAAACGAAGATCCAACTTGGTGAAGTAAATTGCTCCATGTGATTCATCCAATAATTCATTAATGACTGGAATGGGAATTTTATCTTTAATAATGAGCTTGTTGAGCTCCCTAAAATCCGTACACATGCACAATGATCCATCCTTCTTGTGCACCAATACTACTAGAGCAGAGAAAGAACTTTGACTATGTTTAATTATACCTACCTCTAGCATTTCTGCAACCATACGTTCAATTTCACTCTTTTGGGCATAGGGATATCTATAAGGCCTAATGTTTGGAGGAACACTTCCTGGAATCAAATTAATATAATGGTCATGATTATGAATAGGTGGTAGGCCTTTGGGAGTCTCAAATACCTTGGAATGATTGTCCAAGACTTTTTGGAGATCTAGAGAAATAGATGATTTTGATGTGGGAACCTCTAATGAACATAATTGTGCAATTATGCCTTGTTGTTATTTCTTTAGACATTTTGTCATGCCGTTACCCCTTAACTTCCTTTCCTTCCCAAAAAAAAAATCAAGAAAAATTCTTAAAAATTAAAAGCTATTGTACCCAAAGATTGTAGCCATTGGACTCCTTGTACAACATCATCACCACCCATTGGAATGGAAAGCATGGGACTATTCAATACATATTCTCCCATGGATAACTTGATATTATGGCACTTTCCAGAGAAATTTATTGTTCCTCCATTTGCAACCATCACTTGACACTCTGGTGCTCGATATAGGAAGCAATTCAAGTCCTTGGCTATCTTACAATGAATAAAATTATGGGTACTACCCGAATCAATCAACACTATTACCTTTTTCTTCTTGATATGTCCTTTTATCTTGAGAGTTTGAGAAGTGGTAATTGTTGTCAATGCATTACAAAATATGGTCGGATTCATTTCTTCTTTCTCTAGGGTTGGTTCCTCATGTATATCCTCTTCTTTTGACGTATCTTGTTCCTTTTCTTCCTCCTCTTCACAATCTATGTAAAATAATTTCTTCTCTGCATATTTATCACCTTTAGTGTATTTTCTATCACAACTATAACAAAGCCATTTTTCTCTGTTTTCTTCCAATTGTTGTGGTGCCAACCTTGTAGGTTGTGGAAGGCTAGGGGCAGCAACACTTCCATCTTTATAGTTGTGAGTGGTAGGCTTCCTTGTTGCCATAATTTTCCTTTCAATTTTTCTTGTCAACCTGAATGCATTTTCCAATTAATCAGGTTCCCAAAGACGAACCTCATGTTGGATGTTATCCTTTAAAGTCCCTATGAACGGATCAATCATATACTCCTCTGGAATATCATTTACCCTTATATTCAATTTTTGGGAGTCCTCAATGTGCTCCACCATTGAGCCCTTTTGTTTGAGATTTATAATTGACTAAAGAAGGTGTTGCTCTTTGTATCCTCATAATGTGTTATCATTTCCTCCGTAAAAATTGACCAAGTGATAATTTTTTTACAAGCGCAAAGCCATCGATACCATACAAACTGATTGAGTTCCAAAAATCAAGTTGCAATGCATACTTTTTGTGTGTTTTGCACATTATGGAGCTAGAAATATTGTTCCATATGTAGTATCCATGTTACAGGATCCTTTCCGTCAAACTTCCTCATATCAATTTTTGGAACATGGTGGGTTTTTATCCAATGTTAGAGTCTATGAAATCATGATTAACATTTCTTTTGTTCTCATTATGAGTTTCATCTAATACCTTTTCGCCATTAGGAAGCATTTCTTGTAGCAACCTTGTCAAACCTTCCTTGAAACCTTTTATGTCTACTTTTAAACCATTCTTAAAATCTTCCATATTATCTTTCATGTCATTCTTCAATCCTTCCATGTCTTATTTTATGTTATTCTTAGCTTCCATTTCATTTTTTGTTACTCTTTGTGAGAGTGAAAATTGTTGCACTTGGTCTCGTAATTTTGATATTTCATGTAGCATTTCTTCTTCTTCTTCATGCGTCATAGTAGAATTTTCAGGTTGCTTACTAGGTGTTTCCATTTTCTTTATTTTGAGCATCCATTGATGTTTATTATGCTTCATTATGCCTTTTTAATCACTTCAAATTAGTTTTTTAAACAAAACTTATGCAAATTTTAAAAAATACGCACCTTTTTTTTCTTTGTAGGAGCTTGATATTGAATCTGTCGTATCTCTGTAATTGCAGATCTCCAAGGCCTGAAATTTTGTCCTGTCGTAGCTCTCTGAGTCCTCTTTCCAACCCCACAATTCTGATCGGGATTGGATTCTCCAAGAAAGAGTTATGCCCAATCTCCCACAATGACCTGATCATAGACTAGTTCAGTAGAGCAAACTTGTACGAAGTGCCATGTGTTATTTTTTCGACCTTTGGACCTGAAAACGGTACCCAACAAACTACAGTCTGTCTTTTTTTGCAACTTCTTATGAAATTCAGATTCGATGCTCAAAGAGAAAGTTATGATGGTTTTCCCAAGGTCACATGTTTAAGATGGAATTCGGGAGCCTACAAAAACCCGAACTTCCTTGGATCATATCTCTGAAAATATAGTGAAACAAGATCTAAAATTCGTACACTACGTTCATCAAGATTTCATCTCAAATGGATTTCTTCAGCGTCTAAAGCTTAATAGAAAAAAAATAGAGTAAAAATGCCACGAGAACCTGTTTGAAGCAGTGAAACCCTAGAATTCAAAGCTCTGATACCAAATGTTATGTAACCAACTCACAAAATAGAAGAAGAGATAAATCAATGACTTCAAAGTTAGCCTCTTTGAGGGGGAAACCTTCTTCACATCACATAAATGAACAATTCTTGGATGTTTCAAATAACAAAACCTCATTTCTATATATAGGAGTCTAAGGGGTCAAAATATAATCAAAGCCGACATAACAATAATAATGTAAGGGCACAACAATAACAATAGTGGGCTTCTATGGGGCACAATAATAACAATATGGTGAAAACATGGGCACAACAATAACAATAAGGGATACAATGACAATAATAATGGGGGAATACACTATTATTATAGAGACCTAACAAAAAATGGATGAAAGAAGAGAAAAGAAACTACGTTTCAATTATGACTAGTAAAGGGCACAAGTGTGGTGAGCGAAAAAAATATTGTATAGATTGTGAAGAGGAAGAAAATTGAGAACTAGAATCATCACAAGGTCTAGAGCTAGAAAAGATTACTCTAACCATATATTGTCGTGTTGGTTAGCATCAACACTCCTAAAACTATCAAGATAGAAAGATATATCAAAATGAAAAAGGTAATATTGTTGATTGATTCAAGTAGTACCCAAATTGACACCTTAGAAAATAGATGAAAAATAACAAAGAGACTATATTTCAATTGTTACAATGAGTACATTAATGGGCATAAGTGTGGTGAAGGAAATTATTCTACGTAGATTGTGAAGACGAATAAGATTGAGAACTAGAACCATCACAAGATCTAGAGCAAAAACAGATTGCTACAACCATATCTTGTCATGCATTAGCTTGCATCAGCACTCCTCAAACTCTCAATATTGAAGAAAATATCTTTAAAAAGTCAATAATAGTGTTGATTGATTCTAGTAATACCTATAACTTCATTAATTGCAAATTAGCCAAACTTCTTAATTGATTTATATATCCAACACTTTCAAGTAATGATTGTAAATAGAGGTACCATAAATTATTCAAAAAAGTGTCATAGTATTAACCGCACTATGAAGCAATATTTATTGAATAGTCCAATGATTGCAATCCAAATGGATGGTGTTGATGTTGTATTAAGAGCTCAATGGTTACAATCATTAGGAATATCATCTCTTAATTTCATGAATGATCATTGGGAATAGTGGATCTTAATTTTCAAGAAAATTTCATGAGATTCTCCTCAAAATGAAAGGATATTAAACTCGTACGCATTTAAAGGAAACCCTATAAAGTGATAAGCTCTAACAGCATCAAAAGTTGATTAAAAAAAGAGATTTCATTATGTAATTGCACAAAAGTGCTCACTAGATACTCAAACATCTAGAGCCTATGTTCCCATGGATTCTCCACAGAGTTTTTTTTTAATAGTGACTAGTTAATAGTATTAGCAAAAAAGGAGGATTGCAAAGAGATTAAAGAATTTGGAACAAGGCTTATGCCACAAATTTCCACCGTTCCTACTTGTGGCATCTTATTTTCTCGATTCTTTCTCCAACTTACAAAACCGTAAAAATTTGGAGTTTTGTATGTATAAATTACGTAGAAAATAGCCCCAAATTTACAATATTTGACATTCATAACAAAATTTTGAAATTAAAAGAAAATTAGATTGCATTAACGTTAGGCTCTTCCTCCTCTATGTCCAAATTACCATCGGTTGATTCAGGTCGATCCCACCTTCCTTTTGGTTGATTAAATTGACTAAGGATGTTTGGAACCGATTTTGAGGTGGGTCGTGACTCCTTGGTCTATATTTCTTCCAACTTCCTCATGAGGTAGCCAATTTCATCATTCTATCTTTGAATGAGGTATTTGTGCTCTAAAATTATCTCCATTGTTGTGGAGAGGGTTGTTTCTAGTTGATCCGTCCACATCCTAAGAGCCATAAGCATTCCTTGGGGCTCCCACAATTCTTCGTTGTTGGTATCCCTCTTCACAGCTCAACACCATTTTCCACCATCACACAATCCTTGGTGTTGGCTTGGGACTTTAAAATTACCTTCAAGCCTTGCATGTCCCACTAAAATGTTCCCCTCAACCTGAATGCCAAAAAACATCCAACAAAAATGAATGGACATCCATCCACATTTATCCATGTTGTTATATATCAAAATTAAATTCCTCATCAAGTTGTGCAACCTAAAATGGAATTTCACAAATTTTAAACAAGCAAGACTCCTCATCCCAAATTCCTCCATCATTAAAAATTTATGCCATCTAACGCAACACTGCATTCTTCCTCCTAATTCCATTCACCCACGAGGGTCCAGATATGCTCTTGGTTCCTTGGCCCATTAATTTATATGCCATGGTGTTTAGATCCCTTATCACATGATAAGCGTTGAATTCTAAAAGTTAGGATAGGCTCTTCGTAGTCCTTTTGTATATAATTATAGTCTTGGGTCAGCTAGAGGTATGATCAAATTCAGGTGACAAATGAAGTTGTTTAATCCTCAATTATAATAATTTTATTAATTAAAATACGTTGGGCTAGATTTAATCATTGCCACAATGTGTGCCATTTCACGTGATTATTTGATTCTTTGCCAAGGCCCGAAGCACAAGATTTTTCCAATTGTTCTCTAGGGCTAATGATTGCACCCCCTGTCCTTGCCACCCCTATACCTGCCACACCTATGGATTTTCAAAAAATTTATCAATAGTCATTCCAAGGTGTTTGGGTAGATGCCTAAAGGTATTCCACCTACTGAAGATGGTGACCATGTTATTCATTTACAATTGGGGAATGTGGCACCTAGCATCATAATTTGCATGTAACCATAGGCACAAAAGAGTGATATTAAGTGTATGCTTCAAGAAACATTAGTGGCTCACATCATTCGACCTAGCTAGAGTGATGGTTTAAAAAAAAAGGTTGATGGTGTATGTCTCTATATTGTAAAGAGCTCACAACATGACTTTTAAAGATAATTTTCTTATTCCTATCATTGGTGAAATTTCAGTGGTAATTTTATTTACCAACTTGGATCTCCATTTTGGATATTATCAAATCATAATGAGACAAAAATGCATCCCCAAAACTACTAGGGTCCTACCCTAACCTTCCTACTTTAGGTTACCTAGGAGTTGGCTGATTAATGTATGCAACAAGCTTATTTGAATAAGGCTCATTAGATTATAGCATATACTATTGTTAATGTAAATGGGTCCTCTTTATTAAATAAGACCCACTAGGTTGTTGGTATTCATTATGGATGGGACCACAAGTAGTTAGAATTTTTCCATTGGAGTGTCTGTTTAAACAATTGGGAGGCAATGCAATGTTTTGTCAAGTATTTTTGTATTTGGAGCTTTGCTTGATGAAAATTTGTCACACCTTATGTGAACAATGCTTCCTTCATTTTGAATATCATTAATGCAGAAGTTTAATATGCATCTTCTTGTCTCGTGTATCTAGTTTTTTACACTTCTAATCTCTATATATCTTATGTATGTTTCAATACTAAGGGTCAAGAACACTACAAGTGGTATCAGAGCTCTGTCTTAAGCCAACATACTTTGACTTTTAGTAGAAATTTTTTTATGCTAAAAATGCATTCTTATGTCTTTAAATAATATCGTGATGTGTCCTCTAGTAGGTACAATTATAGTTGGGCAAAAGTATATATAGAAAATACAAATAAAATCACTTTGTTGGAAACTTACCCATGTTGGTACCCCTTCGAGAAGCATCACATCAAACAACATTTCTATATGGAATTCACTACCATGAACCTTCAAGTATATCATAATGCCCATAGGTATACTTAAAACGAACTCTAGATAAACCAACTTGAGATCTTGTAACCATGTAAACTTTGAAACAGGAACTGTAAACTCAAAACGAGAACTCTAGCCAAAAAAACATGAAAAAAAAACTGAAAATGAAAGTGTTGATATATATATATATATAAAATTTTATTTTATTTTCTCTTCGGAGTAAATTTTCAACATTTTTTTAAAATGATAGTTAAAGTCAATAAAAACCATTTCTTTGTTCAAAAAACACCCTCAAAACAAAAAGTGTTGATGCTGGAATAACGTCTTTTTTTTAGGTTTTTTCAACATTTTTAAGCAATGGTGTTAAGGATAAAATATCATGACTCTGAAAAACCTTAAAATTCCAACGATGTTCAAGCATGACATTAAAGATAAAATATCAAGTCTCTAAAAAGCCTTAAAATTCCAACAATTTTTCCCCGATGGGGGTGACAAACTGGGCAAGCGAGTTACGCATGGGCAATAATGATTACAAACCTGGCCATCGGTACGGGGACCAGCCTCCCTGTCCTCTCATGGAATTTTGTGTACAGGAGGCGTTATTGCAATCTCTGTGAATTCCCCATCAACCTCAAGGAGAGTGGGAAGGGGCGATCGTCAAAGGTTTATGGAGATTGGTGCGTTTCTCTAGCATGTACTCTAGGCATGGTATCAGTTTGAAGAGAATAGTTCAAGTTCTGGGCACAAGAGTAGGAAGTGCAGTGGGCACCTTGTCTGGGAAAGGTGTCGATTCCATTGTCGATGTCCCCTCCCCAACTTCTGGGTTAGTAATTTGGTTGATTTCTTTTTTGGTGTGTGATATTTGGTTTTTTCAAGAGAGAGAGGATTTGGGAATTTGGTTATGAAGCCCATTCGAAGGTCCTATTGTGGGTGTGTGGGTTCTCCTTTGTGTCTACGTGGAAATTGGCTTGCCTTCCTCAACAGTTCTTCCTCGAGGCTTTGGATGGTTAAGTGGCTTCTGCAGCGAAGGTGTGTTAGCTTTCGAGCAGTCTAGTCTATGGTTGTCCTACAAAGGGTCGAGGATGAGGAATTGAGGGTCTAGTTCCCTGTTATCAGTTGGAAATTGTGGTTCCCTGTTCTTCTCTTACTCTGGTTGTTTGTGGTCTTGTCGGCGTGGGTGGGGCGACTCTCTGCGGTTAAAGGTGTAGTCTGTGTTGAATTTTGTTGGTTCACTCCATCTCTTCTCAGCGATGTCGGTTATTTTATAATGTGCCTGATACCACATATTGCTCGCTCCTCTTCCCTGTCGAAGTGCAATTCGATCAGTCAGGGGGGTCGGTGTTGAGAATTCAATAAAGCAATGTGTATGTTAATTCTCTTAACTTGATAATTGTATGTGTTACATTTTTACTTATTAGCTTTGATCTTTCTTATTCCAATATGCAATCATCTAACAGCTACCAAAACAGTGAGAACAATGACACATTATATAGGTTGCAAGCCAGGGCCATAAACCCCTCCTCTTGAGGGGAAAACCCGAAAATATCTTCTTATCTTTCATATCTTTCAATTGATGAATACCATGACCTAGACTCAGACAAATACCCTCCAAGATTAAGTCTTCCTCGGCCTCCTACTCAAATATCTTCGACCTCCCAGTAGATCCGAAATTCTGCTCCCCAACAATTGTTGCTACTCCTCTATGAGACTTTGATCTCCCTCTAACTGCTCTCTCCTTGACCTCGCTTGCCTTTACTTGAGTCCTCAGGCTAGTGAGATGCCTTAAGATACCTTCTCTTGCATTCCTTCTCTCTTGCTTCAAAAATCAACCTCAAACTAGCCTAATGCAGGAACCCTAACTTCGCACTTCCAGAAGAATGTAGAGGGACCCAACCACTTCGACTTTCTTTGTCCTTCTCTTCTTCGCACTTCCCTCTTTGACCTCTTTCTTCTGCCTTCTTCGCATAAGAGATGAGTGAATTAATGGTCCAAATGGAGGACGAGTTCCTCTTATATATAGGCTCCTTCAAGGATGGACGTGGCTCTTCATGTAGGCCGACTTGACCGCTCGTCAAGCCGTCTTGATCTTGGAGGTATTTTGACACTTTCAAGACAAAATAGATTTTCTTTTACAATTTACAATGTGCCCATAGGGTCTTCCATATATGACAATGACTCTTATACCTAGGACAAACCCTAGAAGCACTCAATGGGTGCTTGACCTATAAAATAAAAGAACTTGAGCATGAAACCCATGCTTCAATAATAATAATAATTTCTTTTTCATTTTACATTTACAAGAATACATTTCATACTAATGAAGACCGAACCTAGTCACACATTTTAACACTCACTCTTAACTAGGGAGGTATTCTTTAGAGGTACATGGTCATTCTCAATCTAAAGAGATCCCATAAGAAGATTCGAATTGGTAAACTATATGTCTAGCATCATAATAACCAACATTTGTCATATAGAAAGGCCTTGACTAACAGCTCTATCTCTCCACAAGATCAAAGCACAATGTTGGGGAGTATAATGATGTTAAAACACCATCATCATTGTCTCTCCAAGGTACATACCCCACCCAGGTTTTCACGGAATATGACCTCCCATTGGACTATTCTTATCTTGGGTAGCTAATCCTCAAAGAATATCGGTTCACGACTACTCTTATCTTGAATGTACTACCACATTCTCAAAGAGTATCGAATTCCAGATGGTTACCCAATCCTCCATTCTTTCTTCTTGAGTGAAGACAAGAATGTTGTGTCTATCTCTCCCTCAATACGGGAGGACAAATCCACCAAACCAAGCTTGCCCCTTAAGTATACAAGCTTCTTGTTTAGAAGTGACTTCATCAATATGTCAGCTACCTGCTCATCAGTGGAGATATATTGTAGTTGCACCACACCACTTTGTACTAGCTCTTGTATATAGTGATACTTGTTATTGATATGCTTTGTCTTCCCATGAAACATTGGGTCCTCAGACAAACAAATACAACTGGTGTTATCACAATGTATCATTGTAGGGTTCATCGATCCTTCAAATAAGTCAGATAGCAACTTCCTTAACCAAACTGCTTCCTGGCTAACTTCGTACGCTGCAACATATTCGGCTTCAGCAATACTCAAAGAAACAGGTTTTGTTTTCTGCTCATCCATGAGACCATGATGATCCCAAACTGAAACATCCTCATATAGTGCTCCGTTCATCTTGTTCACTGCCTCCTCAGTCGAAATCTGTATAACCAATTAATTGAACATCATTCCTTCTATCATATTTCAGGCAGTAGTTGATGGTTCCTTGTACATATCTCAAAATATGTTTTGTTGTTATACGATGATCATGCTTCGGCTCCACTTGGAATTGACTAAGTACATTTATTGCAAAACATATGTTTGGACGATTATTCATCAAGTACATTAATGAGCCAATTACTTGTCTATATCTGGAGGGATTTGCAGGGCTTGATTAGGAACTTCTTAATCTTTTCAAATTTGTGATCATCGAAATGATCATAGCTTTACATTCCATCATGTCAAACTTCTTTAGTATCTCAATCACACGCTTTCCTTGACCTAAATAGACTTCATTAGGTTCCTGCCAAAGTTCTAGTCCCAGATAGTAATGCATCAGCCCAAGATCCTTCATGTCAAATTATGTTGCCAATTGCTTCTTACATTCTTCAATTCGACCTTCTACACCTGTCAAGAGAAGATCATCTACATACAGAAGAATAATTACAGGTTCATTGTTTACAACCTTAATATAGAGGTTTGAGTCAGCAGAATTTTTCGTGAAGCCTAATCTCTGAAGGTATGCATCCATTCTAGCATACCATGCCCTTAGTGTTTGCTTGAGACCATATAATGCTTTCTTCAATCTACAAACATATGCCTTTATATTATTGATTTCGAATCCCAAGGATTTTTCTATGTAGACTTCTTCATCTATAGTGCCATTTAGAAACGCTTGACATCCATTTGGTGGATGCTCCATCCCATCGATGTTGCCAGAGAGACTAGTGATCAAATTGTTGTATATCTTGTTATTGGAGCAAATGTTTCTTCATAGTCAATGTCTTCAAGTTGAGAGAGCCCTCTTGCCACAAATCTTTCTTTATACTTATATACACTTCCATCAGTTTCATGCTTGATCTTATAGATCCATTTGGAAGTAACTACATATTTGTCTTTGGGCCTAGGTACGATCTCTCACACTCCATTCTTCATTATAGATTGAGATTCTTCATTCATGACATCTTTCCATTCTCGATGTTCTACAGCCTCTTCAAAGGTGGATGGTTCGACTTCTATTAATTTAGTCATGTATGCAACATACCCAGAATATCTATTGGCTCTTTTACTTTCTCTAAATGATCCTTGAACTACCACATGACCCGCTGCATCAAGTAGTGTAGACTTCAGCCAGTTAGGTCTTGTCCTTGTTTCTTGAATGACAACAAGTTGAATAGGTTCACTAGGTCCTTCTTCCTCATGGTGAAATCCTTCTCCTTCCTTGTCAACTTCTTCCTCAAATATAGGCAGTTCTTCATCATCAGAATCTATAAAAAGTTCTTTTGATTTCTTAAATGTTATGCTCTCGTCAAATATGAGATCACGACTAACTTCAATGTGATGTCCATCTTTCATATAGATTCTATAGGCTTTCGATTAGTTACTATAGTCAACAAATATGCCCTTCACACCGGAAGGATACAACTTCTTTCTTTTGTCCTTTGGTATATGAATATACACAAGACATCCAAAGATTCAGAGATGATCAACAGATGGCTTCTTCCCAGTGAACACTTCTTCCAAAGCCTTGTTATCTAGAGATCTGTGAGGGCATCAATTTTGTATGTAGGTTGTTGTCTTTGTTGCCTCACTTCACAGAAACTTAGGTGGATCTTGATTGTGTGTCATCGGTTTTACACTTTCTTCAATGGATCTGTTCTTTCTTTCTGCAACTCCATTTTTCTCGGGATTGTATAGAACTATCTGCTCCCTCTTAATCCCAGATTCCTTACAGAATGCTATGATCTCCTTGGATGTATATTCTCCTTCATTATCAGATCTCAGTATCCTGATTCTTCTTTCTGTAAGGTTCTCCACTTCGGCTTTGAATTCTTGAAATTTAGTAAAAACAATGTAAACTTTGAAACGGGAACTATAAACTCAAAATGGGAACTCTAGCCAAAAAACCCCGAAAAAACATCAAAAATAGTGCTAAAAAAAAAAGTGTGTATACTAGAACGATGGTTTTTTTTTTAGGGTCAATTTTGAACATGTTTTAAAAATGGCAATATAAACAAAATTTTCGTGCAAAAAACAACTTGAAAACGAAAAATTGATTATACTGGAACGATGATTTCTTTTAAGGGTCAATTTTTAACATTTTTTAAAAATACTAGTAAAATCAAATTTTTATGTGCCAAAAAAAGTTGTTTATGAGAAAAAAACACACTAATGTTTTTGGTAGAATAACATTTTTCTTTCCTAAGTATAAATTCAACATGTTTTCAACCATAACATGCTAGATACAAAAGAAATTAGAATTTTTTCAACCATAAAATTAAAAAAACATGACATTATGAACAAATTACATGACTAAATGAATTCAAATGTCATTATTTGTATATTGAATGAAACATACATTATATCTCTAATTTAATGTTGCATTGTAGATATTCTAAAGAATAAAAATTATCATAATTAAGACGTATAATCCAACAACATAAAAATGACTGATAACTTCTCATTTAACACCATATGGAAATCAAAAATTTTATTTCAAGATACGATGCAAACATCAGTTATATAAACTGTCTTAAACAATTATTCAAAATCACTAATATTTTCTTGCACACCATCAGAATTCACATCTTCAGATGAGTGACTGGACGCTGACGAAGATGTTCCATATTCTTCTCTTTCATCAACTAGTGCCCCATCTGAGTCCACATGCATGCCCACCATTTCAGGTTCCAAAATTCTTCTAGATCTACAACTGGTTTCAGCAGAATCCCATCTCAATAATGTTCCTTCTGGTAACAACCTTTTCAGAATCTCTATTGTCTTGAAGCAAAGAGTTCCTCTCTTTGTTAAATTGAAGTCATAAACAAATATGTCAACATCCTCCAATTTTAATATGTTTGTGCGGGGGTGATTTATATTTGTACCCTTTCTTTTTCTCTTTCCGCCATTTTTTTTGTCAACTACCATCTCTGGCTTATACACACCATTGAATGTGTGTGTATTTGTGGCATACCAATGTACTTCAACACCTGTAACATCCTCATTTTCTGTAAAAACCTTTATAACTTTAGCAACCCATAATGGATAGCCATTGGGATCTCCATCTGCTAGCACTACGATCATGCAACCCTCCTTAATATCTTGTGCTGAACCCCTGTAAAGGTCTTCCATGCCTTCACGTTGTGCACGAGATCTTCTGGAACCAATATACATCTCTCTTTCCTCTCCCTGTGAAGAATTAATAATGCGTTGAGATTGTTGTTGTTCAACAATGTTTATTTCCTCATGTTCATTCGACACATTTTGTGGCCAAATAAATGGATTTTCAAAAGTATATCTTCATTTGTTGTTGTTGAAATGATATCACTTTGATTATTGAAAAATTACTCCCACCAAACTGAATCAGCAATGTCAAAGTACTCATATGTATATCTAATACATTTTTTAATTTCTTCTAAGAAATTAAAATAATTTATATCTCTATTCTGTCTGCGTGTATTATGAACTTCACCAACTAATTGTAATAACAATATTTTTGATGCAAATATTGGATGATCTGGAATGAACTTCAAAAATTCCAAACTTGATGACGGTACCCATTCTGCAGTAGTTGAATACTTCTTGCCCCATATTAGTGTTTTCCCATCAATTTTTTTGATACGAAATTGATGTTGGAAGCTAATGTCATTAAGTTGTTCAACGCATTTCCCCTCACCATATAGAATAAACCTTTGCATGTCAACAGTTTCTTCCAACACATCAAAAGTAGGCTCTGGCATGTATGATTTCTTAATACATTCAATTAATGATGGCAAGCTCCCAACTTCCTTCCTCCTCAATGTGACTGAAAAATGACTAAACATCTGATCAATATGGTCATGAGTGTGCCCAACAAGAAGGAAACCAACCTTTACCTTCTGAAAAATTCTCAATTCAACAAGCATGTTTAGATATCCAAAAACAACCTGGTTTTTGTTTTCACGGCAGGTGTTGTCCAATTGTATATACAAAACTTCAGAAAGATTACCAAAGCAATGAGAAAGCACATCATGAATTATGGTTATGGTCAGATTTGCATCATTATGAATATTTGGAGCTGTGAAGTACACCCTTGGCAACATTTTCCCATTGAAGACCATACAACTGACCAAGTGATACTAAATAAAATTTTCCTCCTAAAAATTTTTGGGTGTGCGAACAAAATGTGGTAAAAGTGTTTTTTTCTGGTCCATACCATCAATTATCAAACCCAAATATTTATTCAAATTATCATAACACTTCTTTTGATGCTTGTACAACTTTTTCCTTTCACTTGTTTGTTGTCTGCGATGCTCCTGAAGTTCTTTGACAATTGAATCCACACAACATAAAAGAAATCCATTAAGAAATATGTTTTCATAGTTGATGACTATATAATTTTAAAAGTTAAAGTTATGAATGCTTACCTCTTTCTGACCCTTCACATTTGTCCCTTTTTTATTTAAGAGAAGCACACGTACTGCAAATCCCCATCCTTGTCTTCTTAGGAGCATGGACATTGTTGAATTCTTTCTTCCATACCTTCACAAAATATTGATATGTAATAAACCGGCCATGTCCCTCAGCACCTTCTGCGTATTCTTTATATAAGTTGTAAATTTATCGTCTTGAAAAATTATCTGGAATATGTATTGTCTCTCTATTTGGCATACACTCTCCATGCTTTGAAAAGAAATCTTTCATCCATGACATTGCAGTATTTGATAATGACCCAAATTGTCTTTTATGACATACTTCTGAATAAAATGTGGGATCCTTTTTCAAATTTTCTTGAATTCTCGAGAGACGAAAATTCTCAATCTAATGAAACATTTTGAAAGTCTTTCTACAAATAAATAAAAACCCAATATGATAATCATAACCTGACAATGTAAATTGCATGCACCCAACTAAATATGAATTTTGCATGTTTTTATTCATTGACAAATATCTCTTCCTGCTCTCTAATGCAAATTTGAAATCCATATGTTTCAAAAAATATTTTTGACAACATTCACTTGAAATGAGAGTGCTAATAAAACTTCTTCTCGTCAGATATTCTGCTCTACCCCTTTTATAACTAGAACATCTTGCATGGATACGAAAAGGTCTGCTCCTACTCCTCGATACAATATTTCTTGGCAACATCTCCATCATTGGATCATCATTTGTATAAGGATTTTCATCATCATTAAGAAGAATGTTATCCACACTATGATCAGTTGTGCTTTTCAAACACTGGCTTGGAGGATATTCTTCATCTTTCCCTTCTTTAGTGCTACTGTCATAGTCCTTAGAATTCAGACTGAATGGAAAATTCGACTCAATGTTTATTGGATATTCTTCCTCATGTGCATTGTCAGTGCTGCTCTCATAGTCTATAGAATTAGGACTATGTCGAAAATGTGACTATTTACTTACTGAAAATGCTACATCTTGTCCTTTGTCACTGCTACCTTATAGTCATTAGAATTAGGACTAAGTGCATCATCCTGTCCTTCTTCATTGTTGCTCTCATAGTCCTTAGAATTAGGACTAAGAGAACACCATGACACTCCATTCTTTTGAAATTCAGCATCACGCTCTTCAGCACTACTGCTCTCATAGTCCTTAGAATTAGGACTAAAAGGACACCGTGACACTCCATTCTTCTGAAATTCATCATCACGCTCTTCATCACTACTGCTCTCATAGTCCTTAGAATTAGGACTAAGTGGAAACCATGACACTCCATTCTTTTGAAATTTGTCATCATGCTCTTTAGCACTGCTGGTCTCATAGTCCACTGGATTAGGACTAAGAGGACACCGTGACACTCCATTCTTTTGAAATTTTTCATCACTGCTGCTCTCATAGTCCTTAGAATTAGGGCTAAGAGGACACCGTGACACTCCATTCTTTTTAAATTCATCATCACGCTCTTCATCGCTGCTGCTCTCATAGTCCTTAGAATTAGGACTAAGTGGACACCGTGACACTCCATTCTTTTGAACTTCATCATCATGCTCTTCATCACTGCTGCTCTCATAGTCCTTAGAATTAGGACTAAGTGGACACTGTGACACTCCATTCTTTTGAAATTCGTCATTATGCTCTTCAGCACCGCTGCTCTCATAGTCCTTAAAATTAGGACTAAATGGACACCGTGACACTCCATTCTTTTGAACTTCATCATCATACTCTTCATCACTACTGCTCTCCTAGTCCTTAGAATTAGGACTAAGTGTACACTGTGACACCCCATTCTTTTGAAATTCATCATCATGATCTTCATCACTGCTACTCTCATAGTCCATAGGATTAGGACTAAGTGGACACCGTGACACTCCATTCTTTTGAAATTCGTCATCATGCTCTTCATCACTGCTACTCTCATAGTCCTTAGAATTAAGACTAAATGGAATCTGTGACTCTTTATTTATTTGAAATTTTCCATCCCCTCTTTCATCAGTGCTGCTCTCATAGTTCTTAGGATTAGGACTAAGTGGAAGAATTGACTTTCTATTCATAGTGGAAGAATTCTCGTTATATTCATCAATATGAATAGAGTTGTTACGCGATGAAGATGTTGATGTTGTACAAAGAGAAACTTCACTATGAGGAGAATCCATCCCTTTCAAATAGAAGAGGTTGAATGATACAAATGTAGAGTCTCCTAAAGATATTATATAGCTCAGAGAATGAGATTTTCCCTCCAAAAAGTTTCGCCAAAATACTTCCCTCCAAAAATTTTGTTAAATTTATTTCCCTTCATTATTTTATTCTACAATTTATTGAAAAATGTAAACTATATTTTTTTAGGAAACAAATCTTTAAAGTTAAAATTGTAAACTACAACTTTTACCTAAATTATTTTAATAATTAAAATATATAATATTTACCAAACAATTGAAATTTTTTTTTTAATACATCCTAAAACAAATTAATCCCACATTCACCCACTGTAAAACGATTGCATAATATTCGCTTTATCATAGTTTCCTATATCGCCATAAAAAAAATTAACATGTTAAATTTTTTTTAAAACAAATTAATCCAACATTAACCGTACGGTAAAAAATTTCCGTAATTTCACCTATATAATAAATTCCATTATCACTATTACTCACATCACATCAAGGTTTTATGAAGTTCGTTGAAAGACTTGGAGCGAATTTGTGGAGCAGTTATATTGCTATCAACAACATATTCAACGAAGAATTCTCACAATTGAAAAGCTAGTTAATTTTTTTTCCTTGCAAATTTTAATATTAAATAAGTTTAATGAAGTAGAACTTTTTTTTTAAATTAAAACTTTTTGCGGGCCAAATTTACCCACTACGTCCGCTATGAGCATGGTGGACCCGGTAAAGCTCACGACGGCCAAACGGGCTCGATAATGCTCACAGCAGCCAAACGGGCCTGTAGGTTAGGGGTGATGAATATGGCTAGTCTACCCACCCGCAAGGTGGCAAGCGATTCTCGGAATCGCCCCACTACCCCGCGGGCAGGCGGGCCGCCGGGGTGACACGAGGGGGTGCTGCGGCAGCGGGGAGATTCTCGAAATCGCCCTGACCTCCTAGCCCACCATAGCAGCCCAACCACTGCCCTCCGCTCAACCCCTCCCGCGCCACCCTGGAATCGTCGCAGCCTCCGCCGCGTCACCCCGACGGCCCGCCCGCCCGTGGGGTGGCGGGGCGATTCCGAGGTGGCGCGGGAGGGGTTGAGCGGAGGGCAGTGGTTGGGCCGCTATGGTGGGCTAGGGGGTCAGGCCCAACAACTGGCTTGGTTGGCCGGCCGATTTTCAGGGTGCGGCGGTAGGACAATGTGTTTTTTATTTTTTATTTTTTTCCAAAATTGTTATGATTTATAAAATTAATTATTATTTATCGTTTTCGTTGTTAATTTAAGTTAATATGTTTTCATTATTTATTGATTTATGTGTTTTTCAGGAAAATTGCATCAAAGAAGATTTCTATGAATCTTTCTGAACCAAAGATTTTTAAAGGTGGATCTTCAAAAAACATTGGTGAACGAACTCCGCCTGAGCTGATCGCTACAAATCTTTCAAGTGTCTCAAATGATAAAAAAATAATTTCATACTAAAAGAAATCAAAAGAAGTGAAACTTCCATCAGGAATCTGGTATGTGAAAGAAAGAAAAAGCCAAAATGTGAATATATATCTATATCTTGATATATCGAATGATAATGGAATTTATGACATGATAGGAAGAGTCATAGACATGTGTTCAGTACCGGACAGTGAAGTTGTTTACATACTTACAAAACCATCCAAGTCACATGAAAGGATTAAATAATAGTTATCATATTGATTGTATGACACGAGAGAGGTATCTACAAAGTTGTGTAAACAAATCGTAAATGAGATGAAACAAAATATCGTAAGTATTGTTATTTATATTTGTGTTTTGCGTTCTTGTAATTGTCTCACTATATTTTTTTAACTTTGTTTTTATTGACATATGATATTTTGTTTGGCAGAATTTTGCTGAAAGTTGTTCAATTAGGTTGGGAGGCATTCATTTCATAGAGCATGACATTATGAAAGTTGTCAGCAATTTCTACTCAGTGTCAAAAAAAGATATGGCAAACATGCAAAATGTAGTAATTGATGGTGCTACCAAACTACATCCAAGGGATCAGAAAAAAAGGCCTATAGTGGATAAATCTAGCAAGGGTAGACAAGTTACTTTTGAAGACGATGAAGTTGAAACTAATAGTGAAGAATGTTGTCATTACTGAAGATGACATTGGAACTGAGAAGAGTCATAAAAGACCAAAAGTAACAATGCCCAAGAATAAATCTATTACAGTTAATGATGAGAATGTTATGAAGAAGAAACGTAAAGTTGAAGATTTTGAAATAGTCATTACCAACAGTCAAGAACCTAGTGAAACTTCAAAAGAAAGCAAAGAAATCATTACACCAGGAGCTGATTTAGAAGATGGCATTATCAAAACAAAACAAAATGCCATTCAACAGAATTTGACAAAGAGAAACTTAATTGAGGGTGGTCGTACATTTCAGCTTAATGTCAGACAAATCTATAAGGCAAGTGAAAGACAATGTCAATATCAAATCAGAAAGCCACATCATCTGCATGGTCACAACTTGAATACATTGATGAGGTACAATCCATATGCTCATGTGGTTAGTTATGTGCTTCTTGTTGATCTAGTTCAAGTTCCCAGCAAAGAAGCATTTGATAAGTCAAAATGTTTTGAATACAATTATTATGTGCTTGGGGGGAATCATTATGTAGAAGCTCAAAGACAATTGATGGAGTAATATCCCAATAACCCATGTTTTGAAACAATGAAACATATCATTTATGTTGGTTTATCAGATACAGAAGCAAAGTTAGTGACATGGGATCATAATTCAGATAATGAATATAGGATGTCTATGACTTTCATCCAAAGGGGTATATTTATTCATAGTGAATTTGAAGAAAAATGTGGTGGGGATAAGATAAATGTTACTGTAGATTTCTAAAACCGAAAGGGATGTTGTATGGAAATAAGCTATCCAATTGAAGAGAAAATCAATTCAAAAGGTGGCAAAGGCGACAAATTTAGTGATTTATTCAGAGGTGTTGATAACATTTTCCAATTTGATTTAAAACTGGAGAGATATGGGAGTTGATTAATGAGATTTTTAGCATGTGGGAAAACATTGGCATTAAAAACCAGAAGGTCAAAAAGTCTAAGCAATTGATATGTAGCAACAGTAAATCAGGTCCTGAAATGAAGCAGCTTCTAGAAGATATGACTATCACACCTTGGAGAGCATTGCAAGGAGTGAAGGATGAAAACATTTTCAAATCAATATTATCTCGTTTGAGATCAGAGAAATTATCATTGGAGGAAATGTCAGAGGAATTTCAAAAGTAAGTTTGTTTAATTATTTTTATTTATTTCTAGATTATAATTTTCTTTTAAATATAACATATTGTTTTTGGTAGTATTTGTTATACATATCATTATATTAACTTTTTTTACTTTATCTATGCAGTCACAAAGTTTACATGAAAATTCAAGAACAAATGGTTAAATTGTTAAATGAATATAGTTGGGATGATGTTGTACACAACTATCCAGATTCAAGTTCTACATCAACATTAAAAGTTTTTTATCTTGCATTTAAAAAGGTTGTTGATTTATACATTCATTTTTATCCATCTGTGTACTATTTTTAATTTATAGCTTACACATATATTTGTTTATTTTATAAAATATGAAGGATGATAATGGAGCACCAAATAGTTTCAGAACCTTTATTGAAAAAATAAAGATCGAAATACTGAAGAAGCAACGTACAAAGAATGTTGAACTTGATCCAACTCTTACTCATTTCATTTGGAATGGGCTAGACACTATTCAATATCAAGTAATACAAGGCAATTTTGAATACATTGCTAAACTCATACCTAAAAGGGATTATGCCCTAGTTATTGCAGATATTCCCCATAGTTTCAATATTCCAAACATTGACTATGATAGCGACCCTTATACTTATCAAGCGCTTTTAAAATTGGCAACCAGGGAAAAACTTCATGTGGGTCATCTTATTCATGGCTAATAATATTTTTATTAGATTCCTCTCGTCGAGAGGTGTAGGATTGATATAAAGATCATCCAATTCCGATAAGTATTCATGGAGATATGAATTTATTTTGATTATGGAATTATTATCAAGCCGACCTACAACTCATGTAGGCTCAGAAGCCCAACAGTCGCATCTATTCACCCTCCAACGTTGTGTATAAATATAAGAGGACTTTTCCTCATTTGGACTCACTCATCTCATCACTTCTCTCTCTCTCTACTGCGCGAATATGAGTCTCTTCTCTACTGCGCTGAAATGGGTCTCTCTCTCTCACACATGTGAAGCCGGAAACTGCTGAAACTGAAGCTGCAACTGCAGAAGTAAAGATTGACTTGCGTGGCCTAGAAGATCTCCTCTTTGGAACTGTGTTGTAGGTTCATCTGAACCTCCTTTGAAAGCCGCAACTTTTGGTGGTGGAATGAAGTCAATCCGACGAGCGGTTTGTAAGATATCGACTGCCCTAGTTTGAAGCCGGAAACTGCTGAAACTGAAGCTGCAACTGCAGAAGTAAAGATTGACTTGCGTGGCCTAGAAGATCTCCTCATATGAACTACGTTGTAGGTTCATCTGAACCTCCTCTGGAATGCGAAACTTTTGGTGGTGGAATGAAGTCAATCCGACTGTCGGTTTGTGAGATATGGTCTGCCCTAGTTTGATAATGAAGTCGTTAACGCTGATGCTACTAATCTAGGGTTTGCTACTACTGATATGAATCAGATTTAATGTACTATTTCTCTCTGCTGAATTATTGAAGATAAAAGAAGATCTGATCAAAGGGTTTCCCCACACATTGTGGGGTTTGTCCCTGGCTAGCCGCCACATCTTGTGTCTCTTGTCTTAGCTTGTTTTCTGTCGATCGTTTAATGTTCTATCTGCACTTTACTTTATGTACATGTGATTGCTAAGAAGCCGCTCTCAAGAAGCCGACACCAGGGAACCGAAAGAAAAGGATGATGAATCAATGCCTGATGTAGAAGAACCCATGGATCCGATTGATCCTCATCCACATGAGCCTTCCTCTTCTAGGAAGAGGCCTTCATGGCATAGGGGGATACCTGATGATGCTGAAGGACATGCTGCACCCTGAGGAACCTTCCATCAAAGTAAGAAACTCAACAGGTATCCAGGATACCTGACCATCACGAGCACGATCATACAAAATGAACCTTCATCATTCTTAGATGTCATCAATCATTAACTATGGAAGGATGCTATGACTATAGAATATGAGTCTATTATGGAGAATGATGTCTAGGAAGTAGTTCCCAGACCCTGGACAAGACAATTGTTACTTCAAAATGGCTTTACAAGATAAAGCATGCAGCAAATGGAAGTATGGAAAAGCATAAGGTTCATTTTGTTGCTCGTGGTTTATCCCAGAAGGGAGGTATAGACTATGATATTTGCACCTATTTCCAGATATACGACCATCCGCTTGATCATAGCCCTTGTGGCTTCACAAGGATGGAACCTACATCAGATGGATGTTAAGACCGCGTTCTTGCATGGTTCTATCAAAGAAGAGGTCTATGTGGAGCAACCTGAAGGATTTGAGATTTATGATTGAAAATCTCATGTATGCAGGTTGAAGAAGGCTCTCTATGGGCTGAAGCAAGCACCCCGAGCATGGTATGAGAGGATCGATAACTACTTGATGAAGTTGGGATTCACTAGGAGTGAAGCTAATCCTAACCTTTACTTTAAGGTTGAAGATGACAAGCCTCTCATACTGGTGTTGTATGTGGATGACCTCTTTCTAACAGGTGCAAACCCTCTCATTCACAAATGTAAGAGGGAGATGGCTTCTGAATTTGAAATGAAGGACCAAGGACTTGAAGTGTGGCAGAATCCAAGGGAAATTTTCCTATCTCAAGGAAAATATGTGGTAAATATATTGGAAAGATTCGGTATGATGGACTGCAAGCCTGTGACTACCTCGAGGATGTTAACTTTTAGAAGTTATATGGTAGTGATGTCAGACCAGACTTGGGAAATGCCTCTGAGTCTCAAAAACTCATTTGCATTGATGTTCTTGGTGAACCTCTGTCCGAACATATGTTTTGCAGTTAGCATTGTGAGCTCATATTTGGTTGAGCCTCACTGGATTGATGCCAGGAATCTTCTGAGATGTCTTCAGGACACAATCTCTCATGGATTAAGATACATTGCTGGAGATGTGAGACTACTTGGATATACTGATGTTGATTGGGCAGGCAGTGTGGTGGACCGTAAGAGCACTTCCAGGTACTGTTTCACCTTGGGATCTGCTTCGATATCCTGGATGAGCAGGAAGCAGAAGTCGGTGGCTTTGAGCACCGCCGAAGCAGGATATATTGTTACTAGCATAACCTCGTGTGAGGCAGTCTGGTTGCGAAAGCTCTTCAGTGAGCTATTTGGATTTACATTGGATACCATTATGATTCTTTGTAACAACCAGAGGTGGGATTCGATTATTGAGGAATCTCATATTCGTCAATTGCTCCAACAGATAGACATCATCTGGGATATGGTAAGTCGATGAGCAAGGAAGCTCCATCACATTAAGATGATGTACAGGTTGATACACCTTGTCAAAGCCCCGAGGAAAGATCTAATCTGTGATTTTCCCAAACGACTTGGAGTCGGCAAGAAACCTTTGTACAAGGGTCCTGCATGTTGCATACATTGAACTCTGGGAGCTCTAAGGGCTTGTTGTTCCTACTGGAGCAACATATGACCACAGGGTGACTCACCCTCCCCTAGTGGTGCACACTGGATCAAGATGATTCACTCTCTTGTGGAACAAGATGATTCGCTCTCCTGTGTAGCAGGATGATTAGTTCTCCTGTGAGGCCTGGATTGATGTGTTCTCCATGGCAGCCTGGATTGATGTGTTCTCCACGGCGATTGTAGCAGGATTGATGTGTTCTCCTGTGAGGCCTGGATTGATGTGTTCTCCATGGCAATTGTAGCAGGATTGATGTGTTCTCCTGTGAGGCCTGGATTGATGTGTTCTCCACAGCGATTGTAGCAGGATTGATGTGTTCTCCTGTGAGGACAGGATTGATTAGTTCTCCTATCGAGGCATCCTACCCATGCAGTCTGGGACTCATGGGAAGTACCTCTCATCTGATCAATGAGCAGGGGAATGAAGTTAGGGACCATAGTAGTAACGATGGACACATCGTTGTAACTACCGTACTCCCTACGCTAGGATGACCTCCATTGATCTGGGATCAATGATATTGGTCTGGGACCAGTGGTAGGAGTTGTACCATACTATGACGCTAACTTTGGGTCGGTTGAGACTGGTCTGAGATCAGTGGTACATACTCTGAGACTGACTTTGAGTCAGTGGAGGATGATATTGGTCTGGGACCATTGGAGTTGTACTCACTATGACGCTGACTTTGGGTTGGTTGAGACTAGTCTGGGACCAGTGGTACATACTCTGAGACTGACTTTGAGTCAGTATGATACATCCTCGAACATTTCTTCTTCTTCATAATTCGGACAAAAGCAGAGTAGAACAGAACAATGCAAGAGCAGAGCAGAACAGAACAAAACAATACAGATCAGTGCATGGCAGAACAAGACAAAGCAGAACAGGCAAAATAGAGCAGAGCAGGTCAAGGGTCAGGCTGTACAAGGTAGTGCATTTGATAGATGAATAGTAACGACCGATAGACAAATTGCAGATGAAGTTCTCCATGGTTGAGAGGGAGTGTTAAAATTGGCAACCAAGGCAAAACTTCATGTGGGTCATCTTATTCATGGCTAATAATATTTTTATTAGATTCCTCTCGTCGAGAGGTGTAGGATTGATATAAAGATCATCCAATTCCGATAAGTATTCATGGAGATATGAATTTATTTTGATTATCGAATTATGATCAAGCCGACCTACAACTCATGTAGGCTCAGAAGCCCAACAGTCGCATCTATTCACCCTCCAACGTTGTGTATAAATATAAGAGGACTTTTCCTCATTTGGACTCACTCATCTCAGCACATCTCTCTCTCTCTACTGCGCAGATATGAGTCTCTTCTTTACTGCGCTGAAATGGGTCTCTCTCTCTCACACATGTGAAGCCGGAAACTGCTGAAACTGAAGCTGCAACTGCAGAAATAAAGATTGACTTGCGTGGCCTAGAAGATCTCCTCTTTGGAACTGTGTTGTAGGTTCATCTGAACCTCCTTTGAAAGCCGCAACTTTTGGTGGTGGAATGAAGTCAATCCGACGAACGGTTTGCAAGATATCGACTGCCCTAGTTTGAAGCCAGAAACTGCTAAAACTGAAGCTGCAACTGCAGAAGTAAAGATTGACTTGCGTGGCCTAGAAGATCTCCTCATCTGAACTGCGTTGTAGGTTCATCTGAACCTCCTCTGGAAGCCGAAACTTTTGGTGGTGGAATGAAGTCAATCTGACTGTCGGTTTGTGAGATATGGTCTGCCCTAGTTTGATAATGAAGCCGCTAATGCTGATGCTACTGATCTAGGGTTTGCTACTGCTGATATGACTCAGATTTATTGTACTATTTCTCTCTGCTGAATTATTGAAGATAAAAGAATATTTGATCAAAGGGTTTCCCCACACATTGTGGGGTTTGTCCCTGGCTAGCCGCCACATCTTATGTCTCTTGTCTTGGTTTGTTTTCTGTCGATCGTTTAATGTTCTATCTGCACTTTACTTTATGTACATGTGATTGCTAATCGGTGGAATATAATAAGAAAAAGAAGTAAACTATTATAAGCATAGAACATACCATAACTTAACAAGCGCTTAGTAAAGTGGTCGCAGGATTTCTAGAAGTCACGTCATCACCATTATGGAGATTTCTGACATTTCATTCAAACACACAATTGACAATGTTACTGTCAAGTTTTAAGTAGAAAACAAATTCATGGATGCAACTTACATGGTAAGACGTTTAAAATGTATATTTGATTAATGTTGCAAAATGCATTTATGTACAAGTTAATTGAACTTTTACTATTTCATGTTACAGGAAGAAGTCAAATCTTCTTAACCGTGAAGATCAAATATTTATAAATGATTGTGAGTTCATCCATATTGATAGTTGGGCAAAAGATGATAGCTATATGTCTATGATTTTTAATCAGGTAGATGGAAAGAGTCATAGCGAAAAATTGACTTATGATGTTGTTGTGAGAAAACTAACATATGAAGACAAAGAAGCAAAAGGAGAAATAGTTAACATTTATCAAAAACCACAGTTATTGATTAAATATCTTATAGACATATGTTCAAATGAAAGAGATTGGGTTCTGGATTTATTTTCTGGCTTAGATAAGTTTTATTATATGGAATAAATTTCAATATGTTATTTCTTAATTAATATGTCATTGTACTAATTTACTTCATTATTTCTTTTGTGCTTGATAATTAGGTACAACACTAGCATGTTGCCTTCAAAAAGAAAGAAATTGCATTGCAATTGAAAAATATCCAATACAGTGCAATTTCATTCAGCAAAGAATTAATGCTCTTCAATTTCTTCCAGATGTAATGCAAGAAATTGGATTCAAGAAAGGGGATTTTAGTGAATCAAGTGTGGCAAAAAAAGAAAAGAACCCCAACCACCATTACACGAAATGATTGGAAATGCATACATTGGGAGATTTGCAGACATCACAGATCCATTAGAAGAGAAAAATGATCAAAATGAAACAGAAAATATTGTGGAAGAAGACAATGATGAAACTCTAGAGGACGAAGAGTTTGGATTACGTGACATTGTCGATTAAATTTAAGTTATGCTTAGAAATCAAGCTCATTTTTTGTAACTATTAATTAGTTATACTTGTAATGTTTTGACTTTGACATTTTATGAGAAAAATATACACTCAATTAAAGTTGTTATGCGTTCAAGATTTGTATTATGTGATTTTCGCATTAATTTTTAAGTTAATCATTATTTTTTGAAAAAAATGATTATTATTATTTTTTTGACATGAAATTCATTAAAAAAACTATTAATTAACCATTTTTAGTTAAAAATTTCCTGTAAAATTGTGATTTTGACATGTCATTTCTAGAAAAAAAATTATCAAAACGTGTAGTTTTTTAGTTATATTTATGTTAAAAATGGTTATTTTTATGTCAATTGTTAAAACATATTGATCTTTAGAGACAATTATTTCATGTGGATTGAAAAATTAATTAACGATGTATAAATATGCAGAATATTGAAAATTCAAAATCGGGTCATTTTTTTACTTTCTCTACAAAATGGGTAATAGTATCAGTTCCCGTTTCAAAGTTTGCATTGTTTAGATACTTCATCCTTGGTTTTCATTAAGTAAACCCAGGTCTTTCTTGAGTGATCATCTATGAATGTGACATGATAAAGATGTCCTCCAAGTGATTTTCGAGTCATAGAGCCACACACATCAAAGTGAATGAGATCCAAGATTTCTTTTAACCGTGAAGCACAGCGTCCAAATGGTTTCTTGGCATTCTTGCCCAATGCACATCCTTTGCAGACACCTTCATGATCTTCCTTTAGATTTGGTATTCCATCTACTATGGAATTTAGAGTTGGAAGTATTTTGAAATGTAGATGACCAAACCTTTGGTGCCAAAGTTCACATGGATTAATCTCAATGTGAACTAGGGTATGGTTTACGAGAGATATTAACCTGTAGATCCTTCCTTCTCGAATACCAATCACTTTTGTTTGTTCAATGCTTGAGCCTTTTGCCCATACAACTACTTTACCATCAATGAAGGCTACTCTATCTCCTTTATCTTCTAATCTTGAAATAGAAAGTAGATTTTTGTGCAAACCTAGAACAAATATAATGTTGTTGAGGTGGATGTTGCTTCCATCTTTGAGCCTTATAATTGATGATCCAATGCCTTTCACTGGATAGCGTTTGTTGTCTCCAAGTTCCACATAGTATGCGGATTTTCCTTTTGACAAGGTTTTCAATTGGTGGGAGTGACCAGTCATGTGCCTTGATGCACCGCTATCAATCACCCAGATGTCTTTGTCTTGGAATGTCCTAGAGAGAGCCGAGAAGAGTCCCCCATTGAGTGATACCTTCTTTGAAGACAATATGAGACTCCATACTTCCTTAATACCTTTCTTGAGATGGCTTGCAATCTTTTTTATGACCTTCTTTATTGTAGAGGAGATATTCATAATGCCCTTAGAGAACCGAAGCTCTAATTCCATGTTGAGAATTCAACAGGGCAATGTGTATGTTAATTCTCTTAACTTGATAATTGTTTGTGTTACCTTTTTAATTATTAGCTTCGATCTTTCATATTCCAATATGCAATACATCAAACAACTACCAAAATAGTAAGAACAATGACACAGTATATAGGCTCCAAGCCAGGGCCAAAAACCCCTCCTCTTGAGGGGAAAACCCGAAAATCTCTTCTTATCTTTCATATCTTTCAATTTACGAATACTATGACCTAAACTCAAACAAATACCCTCCAAGATCAAGTATTCATCTGCCTCCTGCTGAAATATCTTCAACTTCCCAATAGATCCGAAATTCTACTTCCCAGCAACTGCTGCTACTTCTCTATGAGACTTTGATCTCCCTCTAACTGCTCTCTCCTTGACCTCGCTTACCTTTACTTGCGTCATAGTTCTAGTAAGATGCCCTAAGAGAACTTCGCGTGCCTTCCTTCTCTTGCTTCAAAAATCGAACTTCATACTAGCCCAGTGCAAGAACCCTAACTTCACACTTCCAGAAGAATGTAGAGGGACCCAACCACTTCGACTTTCTTTGTCCTTCTCTTTTTCGCACTTCCTTCTTCGACCTCTTTCTTTTTCCTTCTTCGCATGAGAGATGAGTGAATGAATGATCCAAATGGAGGACGAGTTCCTCTATATATAAGCTCCTTCAAGGATGGGTGTGGCTCTTCATGTAGGCTGACTTGACAATTCATTAGGCCGACTTGATCTTGGAGGTATTTTGACACTTTCAAGACAATAAATCTTCTTTTACAATTTACAATATGCCCATAGGGTCTTCCATATATGAAAATGACTCTTATACCTAGGACAAACCCTAGAAGCACTCAATGGGTGCTTGACCTATAAAATAAAAAAACTTGAGCATGAAACTCATGTTTCAATAATAATAATAATTTATATTTCATTTTACATTTACAAAAATACATTTCATACTAATGAAGATTGAAACTAGTTACACATTTTTCAACACTCCCTCTTAACTAGAGAGGTGTTCATCAGAGGTACATGGTCATTATATTTTTTAATATAATTGTATTTTTTTATTTTAATTTTTTAACTCATATTTTTAATGATTTTGGTTTTTTTTTTCAATTGTATGTTATATTTTATTTTTAACTAAACATTTACTTAAAATTTTATCTTAATCATTCTTTTTACAAACAAACAAAAAACTTCAAATTTCATCATCTTTGGACATAGATTTCCATAAAATTTGTTATTTTTCCAGCGTTTTTAATTTAATTTTTCATTAAAAAAAATATTAACATGTTCTTTTTAGCAAAAAGTTCATGAAATACATATTTTTTTAATTGTATCTATATGCACAATGTGTATTTCTTGTAAAGTGTTTAAAATTATTATTTTTTGTGACAATTATTTTGTGTATTGAAGTATTAATTAACAATATATAAAAATCATAAACTCAAAATATTAATGTTATTATTTTTTTTAAACCTTGCAAAAAAAGCATTGCAAAGAAAAACCAAAAACACATGTTTGGAAACCCTTAAAAAACAAACATCTTAGGATGAAAAATAAGAAGAGGAATAAAACAACTTGAAAATTGGTTAAATAATCAACATTTTAAAAAAAAAATTGTGCATACTTAGGACATAAAAATGCCTTAAAAAAATGTCGATGTTTACAAAATCCACATGAAAATCACCAACATTTTAAAAAATTATCTACACCTAATACATTAGAAATTCTAAAGTGTCAAAAAGAAACTCTCTAAAATAAGGGGTTGATGTTGCATAACAGTTTTCAAAATCAGTATGAAAATCACTAACATTTTAAAAAAAAATTCATATTTGATATATAAAAAAACTTAAAGTGTCAAAAATATGTTTGAAAAAAAGGTGTATTCTAAATCAGCGCTTTTCAAAACCAGATGATTTTTTACTATCTCAAAAAAACAGGTACTCAATACAGATCCCGTTTCAAAGTTTACGTTGCTTTGTTACTATATTGCACTAAGAACAACAATCAGGGAAACAACTCTGTAGTACCTATGTAGTCAAGTCATATGGATAAGGGCAAAATCGATATTTCTTACTACTCTAAAATATTGGGCCAAGTACTATTGTTGGACCCCACAAGCATATCAAAAATTTATATCACCTAACACTACTTTGTCTATAGGACCACCATGCAAACCCTAGCTTCTACAACCAACCAACAAAGTTTCTACATATTTGCATCCAAAATCAATTTAGAGACCTATCTCAAAATATCCCTTATATCATGTTGATCACAAGTGTATACCCCTTGAGTAACTTTGCTTTTGAAGCCAACAATACATTATTAGTCGTATATCTCGAAATATTCTTCTTAAGCCACAAGTTGTAGAGAGCTAAGTTGGGCCTAACATTTTGAAGGGATATTAAGTGGTCTTGTGATCCATACTAGCATTCATGGCAACTATTGATAACCAACCCAAGACCTACACACCAAACACCAATAGCTAAAAACCAAGGTTTCTAACCTCGAGCCTTCATTCAAAGAGCTTTCCATAAAGGGTGACAACAAACATCAAGAGCCCCTACAAATATTGGGATCTAAATGTTCATAGTTGGGTATGAAGATGGAGATCCAAACATTCATCCAACCAAGTAAGAATGTTTAACACGTGCAAAACATGAGACTCACACGTTCTTCCAAGATTTCCATCACCCACCCTTTTAGGAACATAATTCATGGCAATGCTATCTAGAGGTCGACATGAACAAGTTTGATGGTTCTAATCCCTCTAGTTGGGTTACCTAAATGGAACGCTATTAATTTTAGGTATGTTCTATGCTTAGAGCAATTTATTTCAATTTTCACAATTAGCTCAATATCTTTTCCAGATTAGCAATCACATCAACATAATAGTAAATTGCAGATAGAACATAAACATAAATATAAATCGCAGAAGACAAGACAAGACAAGAGGACACAAGATGTGGTGCTAGCCAGGGACAAACCCTAATGTGGAAAAACCCTTGATCAATTCTTCTTATATGTTCTTCAATAGTTCAGCAGAGAGAGAGAGAGAAATAGTATATTTACAACAGAATGTCAACACTTTGACTTATCTAAATAAGAGTATAGATCATCTCTAAGAAGATGATACATGAGGTTGTTGAACTCAGTTGAAGACATGTTGCTTCAATTGATTCTCCCATGTGACTCCATCACCATGTTGCACCTATCATTGTGTTGCTCCACATCAACATGTTGCACCTCACCATGCTGCACCATGTTGCACCCATGTGCCACTGTTGCACCATGTTGCCACAGTGTTGTCCCATTGGGTATGATAAACCATGTTGTCATACAGCATGTCTCATGCTTGCAGCACCATGCTTGCCACTACTATCCCATGTGCTTGTTGCACCATGCTTGCCATGCTTTCCCAATGTGCTTACAGCTACATGCTTGTTGTTGTCCCATGTGGCATGTTGTACCTTGCTATTGTCCCAATGAGTTTGCAGCATCATGCTTTTGTTGTCGTCCCATTGTAGCCTTGCTGCCACATGTCATTGCAGTTGTCCCAATTGTGTCTTTGTTGCCATGTCATAGTTGTTGTCCCAATTGTGCCTTTGCTACCATGTCATAGTTGTTGTCCCAATTGTGCCTTTGTTGCACCATGCTAGCCATCCATTGTTTCTCCTATGATTGCTTGTTGTCCCATTGTTTGCTGCACCAAGCACCATGCCTAGCTATCCCATTTATCTAGCTGCCAACATACCATACATGTATGTACTAGCTCATTGTTTTGAGGTCAGTTTGGTTGCAGCAAACTAGGTCTGGTTAGGGCACACAACAGTGCTTAACCAGCGTTCTTTTTGTGCCCAAAAATACTCTCAAGAGATGCGGCTGCCCTTCTTTGAGGGGTCGAGGGTGGCTACCTCAATTCTGGGCTGCCCTAGCCCATGTCTACCCTTCGGCTTGCCTGTAGTTTATAGTGGCACCCTACAACAAGACTGTGTAGGGTTGTGGTTGTCTTTCCATGGATCTTCACCCCTCCAAAGTGCCCTCAAAAGAGTCTTATGATTACGGCTCTTCTAGCAAGGGAAGTCGACCCTCCTTCACCCAGAAACAGGCCTTAAACTAACAGCGTTTAGCCCTTAAGGGCTTGGCCTAGCACACTGCATACTCGGTCCCCATTTGGGCAACTCAGACCCCAAAACAGTCCTCCTATTCCACATTGTTCCAGCCTCCTAATGTTGCAGCTAGGGCATGTTATATCCCTCCTTGACTGCGGCCAGGTACAACTCATTTAGGGCCTCCTCTATAGCGTTATTTCTCCATCCTAGAACTGCATTAGGGCATCCTCCATAGGACTACGTTAGGGCTTGTAAAGGGAAAAGTGTAGGCCTCCTTCCCTCCTATGTTTTTAGGGCTACTTCCTCCTAGATTTTTCTCACACTAAAACCCAAGACAATTGGAGAGAAATCAAGAGAGAACTGTGTGTGAAATGACTCTCAAGTCATCTCCTTTTATATTAAAACGTTGAGCACATGTGGGGTTTATTTGGTTGCTGGCCAACCTTGACGAATTGTCTATTAACACAAATAAATTCATAACTCCATGAATACTTATCGAAATCAGATGATCTTTAGATCGGTCCTACACCTCTCGATGAGAGGGATCCAAGAAAAATATCAGCTTCCATAAATAAGATGACCAACATGGAGTTTGGCCCTAGTTGCCAACTTTAACACTCCCTCTCAACTAGGGAGAACTCCATCTGATAATCCATCGGCCAGACTGCATTATCTCTGCCAACTGTGCCCTGCACTGCTCGGCTCTGCTCTCCTGAGCTCTGCCCTGCTCTGCTCTGCTGAACCATGAAGAAGAAAAATTGATCGAGAATGTCTCATACCATTCTCTACTGACCCGGAGTCAGTTCCATATGAAGAGAGTGTGTCATACCACTCTTACTGATCCCAGATCAGTTCCAAGAGTAAGTCATATCACTCTTACTAACCCGAAGTCAGTTTCGTTGATCCCAGATCAATATCACAAGAGAGTGTCTCAAAGCACTCATACTGATCCCAGATCAATGGAGGTCATCCTAGCATAGGGAGTACAGTAGATACAACAATGTGTCCATCGATAGTACTACTATGGTCCCTAACCCCATTTCCCTGCTCATTGGCCTGATGAGAGGTACTTCCCATGAGTCCCAGACTGCATGGGTAGGATGCCTCGACAGGAGAACTACTCATCTTGTCCCTAAGTTGCCACTGGGTATCACAGGGGACGGCTGAGCCATTCACCCTGTACACAGTGCACCATTAGGGGAGGGTGAGTCGCCCTATGGTCGCTTGTTGCTCCAAGAAATACCCCAAATCCCCCGGAGCTCCCCGAGCTCAATGCATGCATCATGTAGGACCCTCATAAGAGGGTCTCTCAATGACTCCAAGTCGTTTGGGAAGGTCACAAATTTGACCTTTCCCCGGGTCGTTGACAGAATGTTTGTGCCCTGTACATCAGTCTCAATGCAATGGAGCCTCCTCACTCATTAATGTGCCATACCCCAGATAAGGTAGTATCTGATGTCTATATGTTGAAGCAATCATAGAATACGAGATTCCTCAACAATCGAATCCCCCCTGGTTGACACAGAGAATCATGGTGGTATCCATCATGTGTACAAATAGCTCACTGAAGAGCTTCCGCAACCAGGGACCTTCACACAAGATCATACTCGTAGCTATGTATTCGGTCTCAGCGGTGCTTAAAGCAACCGACTTCTGCTTCCTGCTCATCCAGGATATCGAAGCAGAACCCACAGAGAACCAGCACTCAGAAGTGCTCTTGTGATTCTCCACATTGCTTGCCCAATCAGCGTTCGAATAATCATGCAGCTTCATATTTCCAGCAGTGTATCTCAATCTATGAGTGATTGTGCCCTGAAGATATCTCAAAAGATCCTTGGCACCAATCTAGTGAGGCTCAACCATATATGAGCTCACCATGCTAACTGCAAAACATATATCCAGACGGGAGTTCACCAAGAACATCAATTCTAGTATGAGTTTTTGAAACTCAGAGGGATTTCCCAAATCAGGTCCAGTATCCCTATCACATAACTTCTGAAAGTTAAGCTCCATCAAGGTAGTCACGAGCTTGTTGTTCACCATTCCAAATCTAGAATCCAACTCCCTCTTACTTTTGCAAATGAGAGGGTCTGAACCTGTCAGAAAGAGATTGTCCTAAGAAGGTGTCAGTATGAGAGGTCTATCATCCACAACCTTCAAGCAATGGTTTGGATAGGCTTCACTCCTAGTGAATCTTAGCTTCATCGAACAGTTATCAATCCTCTCATATTAAGCCCGAGGTGTTTTACTTCAAGCCATAGAGGGATTTCTTCCACCTGCATACATGAAATTCCCAATCATGAATCTCAAACCCATTGGGTTGTTCCAAACCTGTGGACCTGCTACATGAAGGGAATGGTCCCCTTGTAAGATTTTCCTTCGGTACATCTCAAACATGTACCTTCATGCTCCTTTTGAATTCAGGCATCCTTGTCACCATCTGACTAACGTCGAGTAGGGCCCCATAAAGTAGATCAACGGTGCTATAGATGAGATATGTCAATTGACATGATCCCCAATTGACCATCTTGCAACTTGATACAAATTGCCAACCCTGATCCCATGAGTAAAAGCATCTTTGAGAATTCGATTTTCAAATACGTACCTTTCCATCGATGAATGCCACCCTGAAACCTTCGACTTTCGTTGCCGAAATGGACACCAGGTTCTTCTTGCGATCATGTACGAAAAGAGATTCTTGTAAATGAATCGAGTTACCCTCATTCAATTGAGGGGTAACATTCCCTACACCCTTTCTGGGATAGGTGGCATCGGCTCCAAGTATCATCCCACGATTGTTTCAATCTCTACTAAATTAGAGAGAGCACCCTTCTATCCGATGAAATGCCTTGAAGCACTACAATCAATAAGCCAGATTCCAAAAGAATCTGAAGGAGAGGGCCAATATAAGGTAGTGTTTCTTTATCTTATTAGAAACAACATTTGATTCTTCATACTTGGGGTTCCTTGCTTTCTTTGAAGATTCAGTTATTTCCTTGATGACCTGAATTACCTGTCATTCCTCTGATCATTGAAGATGTCCCTGGAATGATTGTTATCATCATCAAGTGATGTGTCCCTATCTCAGATAATCCTTCGCATAATTGTCAAACTTATTACAACCAAGGCATCTGCCTTTCCTTCCACCCTTAGATCCGGACTTCCCATTGAAGTGATCTGTAGGCCATCAGAAACTTCCACTGCATCATTCTAATAATATTCTCTGCTTTGACTTCACCCTTGGTGAATTAGAAGAGGGATGAGGAATCCATTGATCCTTTTGTCCTTTCCCAGTTGTCTTCGGTGATTGCTCTTTCACTCTTGCTTGGGCTTTGTCTTCACCTCAGCGCTGGTACCATGTTAATTTTAGGTATGTTCTATGCTTAGAGCAATTTATTTCAATTTTCACAGTTAGCTCAATATCTTTTCCAGATTAGCAATCACATCAACATAATAGTAATTACAGATAGAACATAAACATAAATATAAATCGCAAAAAACAAGCCAAGACAAGAGGACACAAGATGTGGCGATAGAAAGGGACAAACCCCAACGTGGGGAAACCCTTGATCAATTCTTCTTATATGTTCTTCAATAGTTTAGCGGGGAGAGAGAGAGAGAGATAGTACATTTACAACAGAAGTCAACACTTTGACTTATTTAAATAAGGGCATAGATCATCACTAAGAAGATGATACATGAGGTAGCTGAACTCAACTGAAGACATGTTGCTTCAACTGATTCTCCCAAGTCACTCCATCACCATGCTGCACCTATCATTGTGTTGCTCCACATCATCATGTTGCACCTCACCGTGTTGCACCATGTTGCCACACTGTTGTCCCATGTGGTATGTTGAACCATGTTGTCATACAGCATGTCTCATGTGCTTGCAGCACCATGCTTGCCACTACTATCCCATGTGCTTGTTGCACCATGCTTGCCATGCTTTCCCAATGTGCTTACAGCTCCATGCTTGCTGCTGTCCCATGTGGCATGTTGTACCTTGATGTTGTCCCAATGAGTTTGCAACATCATGCTTTTGCTACAGTCCCATTGTAGCCTTGCTGCCACATGTCATTGCAGTTGTCCCAATTGTGCCTTTCCTACCATGTCATAGAAGTTGTCGCAATTGTGCCTTTCCTACCATGTCATAGATGTTGTCCCAATTGTGTCTTTGTTGCCATGTCATAGTTGTTGTCCCAATTGTGCCTTTGTTGCACCATGCTAGCCATCCATTGTTGCTCCTATGATTGCTTGTTGTCCCATTGTTTGCTGCACCAAGCACCATGCCTAGCTGTCCCATTTATCTAGCTGCCAACATACCATACATGTATGTACTAGCTCACTGTTTTGAGGTTAGTTTGGTTGCAGCAAACTAGGTTTGGTTAGGGCACACAACAGTCCTTAACCAACCTTCTTTTTGTGCCCAAAAATACTCTCAAGAGATGTGGTTGCCCTTCTTTGAGGGGCCGAGGGTGGCTGCTTCAATTCTGGGTTGCCCTAGCCCATGTCTACCCTTCGGCCTGCCTGTAATTTACAACGGCACCCTACAGCAAGACTGTGTAGGGTTGCGGCTGCCTTTCCATGGATCTGCACCCCTCCAAAGTGCCCTCAAAACAGTCCTATGATTGTGGCTCTTCCAGCAAGGGAACTCGGCCCTCCTTCACCCAGAAACAGGCCTTAAACTAACAATGTTTAGCCCTTAAGGGCTTGGCCTAGCACACCGCATACTCGGCCTCCATTAGGGCAACTCGGACCCCAAAACAGTCCTCCTATTCCACGTTGTTCCAGCCTCCTAATGTTGTGGCTAGGGCATGTTATATCCCTCCTTGACTGCGGCTAGGTACAACTCGTTTAGGGCCTCCTCTATAGTGTTATTTCTCCATCCTAGAACTGCATTAGGGCATCCTCCTTAGGACTGCGTTAGGGCTTGTAGAGGGCAGCGTGTAGGCCTCCTTCCCTCCTGCGTTTTTAGGGCTACTTCCTCCTAGATTTCTCTCACACTAAAACCCAAGACAAGTGGAGAGAAATCAAGAGAGAAGTGTGTGTGAAATGACTCTCAAGTCATCTCCTTTTATACTAAAACGTTGAGCACATGTGGGGTTTATTTGGTTGTTGGCCAACCTTGACGAATTGTCTATTAACACAAATAAATTCATAACTCCATGAATACTTATCGAAATCAGATGATCTTTAGATCAATACTACACCTCTCGATGAGAGTGATCCAAGAAAAATATTAGCTATCATAAATAAGATGACACACATGGACTTTGGCCCTAGTTGCCAATTTTAACAAACGTTATATCTCTCCCCATGGCATTACCTAAAAACTAAGGGCGAGAGTCTTATGTCTGGATATAGAATGTTGGGAATGGTGGCAATAGTATAAAAAATATTATGGAGGCTACATTGCTTGAACCCAATTTGTAAAGATCATTTACGCTCATTTTGAACATGGCACTCGCTATATGGGACATCTAACAAAATTATGCCAAACAAGCACAATCATTAACTATATTGCAACCTTTGAGCAATTCACAATCCACAAAGAAGGCATATCTAATTCCTTTTTTAGAGAATGTTTCATCAATAGCCTTCAGGAGGCAATTAGAGCAAATGACATGATGCAGCGCCCAAACACATGGTTGGAAACTTGTGACAGAGCTAAAGAAGCTAATATTTTGATTAATTCCTAAACCAAAAGATTCTCATTTTCCACTCACATTGGTCCTTACCTGGTCACTACTCACAGCACCACTTCTCAGCTATTAAAAATCCAAAGGTTGTTTGCTAAAGAGATGCCATAAAGCCAATGCCTCAACCTTTGTTATAATTATGATGAGCGGTATTTCAAAGGGCACAAATGTGAAGAATTAAAAAAAAATTAATCAAATGGATATATCTCCACACGAATACTTAGAAAACATCATGTTGAATATATATTCAACCAAAAACAACACCACTCCCTTAGATGATGAAGCCCCCTTGAAAGCTCGTTGTGAGGAACCCCAAATTTCTCTCCATGTCTTAACAAGTTTCTCATCACCCCAAACCTTGAAATTGATTAGCTACATCAAGCACTAGAAAGTGATTGTGTTGATTGGAAGCGGTGGTGCCCACAAATTTATTCATAGGAGAGTGGCACAAGAAACCCATCCTTATGTTCGTCCCCTCTCTAATTTCAAATTATGATAACCAATAATGGTACGATGAAATGTGGCAATCAATGTGAAAATGTGAAACTATGAATTAGCAAGTATCATCTCAAAACTCACATGTTTACTATTGAGATAGGTTGGTGTAATATAGTTTTCCAGGTAGAATGGTTACACACTTAAGAACCTAACCATGGATTTCAAGGATTTATACATGAGCTTCACTAAGGGTGAACAGAGACACTTTCAAGGGGTTTACATATGGTTCCTCTGAAATTATCACCACTCATTATATGGAGAAGTTATTGAACATATGCTACATTGGTATTATTGCACAATTCAATGCCCATACAAGTAGTGGACTCTCTCCCCACCCCACCAAAGAGATTCACCTTGAATATAGCTCTCTCTAAGCATCAACAAGTATTTGAAACATCACAAGGTTTACCACCTTCATGTGGGGAGCTTAACCATGGTATTATCCCCTTTCCAAGTAGTCAACAATTTAATGTGCAACCTTATCAGCACCCTTATACATAGAAGAATGAAATTGAAAATATCATTCAAGAATGGTTTGAGGTGGGAGTCATTCGTCCTAATAGTAGCCCTTACTCATCACCAAAGGTCATGGTATTAAAAGAAGGTAATCGGTGCATATGTCCTTATTATCGCGTTCTTGACAAGTTGGTTGTTAAGGACTATCCAAGTTATTGATGACCTCTTGGATGAACTTCATGAAGCCATGCTTTTCACTAAACTTGATCTTCATTTTGAATACCACCAAATAAGGATGAACAAGGTCAATATCCCTAACGTTGGTTTCCATACAAATGATGGCCATGAGCCTTTAGTAATGCTTTTTAGCCTTTGCAATGCTCCATCCACCTTCGAGAGCCTCATGAACAAGATTTTTCAATCCCTTTTGCACAGTTTTGTGTTGGTAACCATTGATGGTATCTTGATCTACAACAAAACATGGAAATACCACATCGAGCATGTTGATAGAGCTTTGCAACTCTTATGGGACCACTAGCCAATTGTGAAATAGTACATATGTGGTTTTAAGGCTTCAAAGGTTAAATACTTGGATCACATTAAAGTCGAGATGGAGTACAAGTTTATCCTAAGAAAGTTGTAGCTATGCAATATTGACCATGTCCCAAAACCCTAAAGAGCTTGCATGGATTCTTAGGACTTGTAGGCTACTACGAGAAGTTCGTGAAAAAAATATGGAAAAATTATATTTGCATTAACTTCCCTTCTCATAAAGAATGCTTCTATATGGAGTGAGACCGCTAAATAGGCCTTTTCAACTTAAATGCCATGTGCACCACTCCAATATTAGCAATACCAAATTTTACTAAAACTTTTGTCTTGGAATGTGATACCTTGCATAAAGGTTATGAGTCTTGATGCAAGAAAGTTGACCCTTCGCATTCAATAGTAAGTAGTTGTGTGATCGCAATTTGGAAAAATCAACCTATGAGAAAGAGATGATTACCACCCTTCATGTAGTGGAGACCTAGCACCCACATATCATTAGGAAGTATTTCCATATTGACACTAACCATCATAGTCTGAAGTATTTCCTAGAACAGCAGTTATTCTCACAAGAGCAACGTAAGTAGGTTACTAAAATGTTGCAGTATGATTATGAGATTATATAGAAAGGGTAGAGAAATGTGGTGGTTGATACCTTATCCAGGCAATTTGAGGATGGATCCCTTTTTGCCTTGTCATTACTCATTTGAGGTTGGCTCAAGGGAACCTATAGAGAATGGCTAACAAATGACTAAAGTTCAACTCATCCAAAGGCTTCAAGAAGATCCCAACACTCCTCAAGGATATACATGATAGCAAAATACATTGAAATATAAACAGTGCATTGTTTTGGTAAAGGCATTCGCCTTAAAACAAAAGGTCTTAGAAGAGTTGCATTCATTAACTACAGTAGGTCACTTTGGCTTTCAAAAAACCTACAAAAGAGCTAAGTGTTCATTTTTCTGGGAGGGAATGAAAACAAGCATCCAAGAATTTGTAGCAACCAATGAAACTTGCCAATAAAACATTGGTGAAATAGTGAAGTGATCTGAATTGGATCATTATATTGTTTGTCATCCATCTCGACTCTTTCAGAATGGAAAAAGTGGAAGAATCAACACACAGGACCATTTTTACGAACAGGACCTAGTTTGGCAAATTGGGATTTCAAACCTTCCAAGAGAATTTTTTAAGCATCAAACAACATTTTTGGGGGGTAAAGCTTTGTCACTTTAGCACTGCACTTTTTTCCCTATTTTACACGCAGAGACCTTTCCAGCGACGCAAGAAACACCTCAATCAAATTATGTATGCAAAATTTATGCCACTCGGAAGTTGACTTTCCTGTTTTGTCCACCATAATTCAAGAGGATGCCACGTTAGGCCCATTACTCATGGAAAAGGGGCTAGCCACGTGATCATGAAGAAGAGAACTCTAGAAGAGCCAATGTTGTAACTTAGTGAAGAGTTGAGGGAGTCAAACCTAACTACTAGTAGGCTATCGAGTTTTGTTATATAGGGCCACTAAGAGGGAAAGGGGTTCCATTTATTTCTAAGTGCATTTTGTTCCATAAACAAACAGAGTAACAAAGAGGGATAGGGAGAGAGCACAAAGAGAATATGTCTGCACTATAGTAGGCCACGGGCCACAAGCTTTACTTTTGTGTAATCACAACCATTTTATATTCAAAGAAAGAGAACAGAGTGACCTCGCCTTCCAGCTTGGTTTTTTTTTTAAAGGGTTTCCTAGGTTATATCTTGTGTCAAATCGTGGCTTGTGAATTTTTTTTATTTTCTCTATTTTTTGCATAATTATAATTTACATGCATACACAATAAACAACGAAATTACAAATCCAGAAATCTAAAGAGAAATAAACCCTCATAGTGTAGATTTCAAATTTTTAAGTATAATTTATTAAATTTGTTGTGACGAACTGTCTAGTGGAATATCCATACAGATCATGAAGACATTAGAGGTATTGCAACCACTACCAAACCCAAAACACATATGGACTAACATCTCTATATATTTTAACATGGGACTGCCAAAAGCAAGTAACAAATCAATGATCATGGTGATAGTCAACCATTTATCCAAATATGTCTCCATTTAAACCCTCATCAATTGTCGAAACCTTCATGGATCAAATTTTTAAATCACAAGGGATACTCATTTCCATTGTCTCCAATCAAGACCCCAACTTCACGAACAAATTTGGCCAAGAATTATTTAAACTCTCTCTCTCTCTCTCTCTCTCTCTCTCTATATATATATATATATATATAAACCCTCATAGAATTTGAGAAAACCACTCTCTCTCTCTCTCTCTCTCTCTCTCTCTCTCTCTATATATATATATATATATAACCCTCATAGAATTTGAGAAAACCCTAAAGTTTAAATAATTCTTGGCCAAATTTGTTGGTGAAGTTGGGGTCTTGATTGGAGACTATATATATATATAACCCTCATAGAATTTGAGAAAACCCTAAAGTTTAAATGAGAATGAGAGAGAGAGAGAGAGGGAGAGAGAGATTCCATTTGTCTAAATAATTTGTACTCTTAGATTTGACCTTCGGTGAATGCTATCTTCATGATTGAGTAGAATTTGTCGTAGGTTGTTTAAGCTACTTTGACATAACATATAGTTTAATTGATATATATATATATATATATATATATATATATAGATGAAATACAAGTGTGCAATGCAAGACAATCTCTAAACCGTAACTAGGGAAATCGTAGGAGAACCATTGTCACTAACTCCTCCAAGTTAGGAATCACTCCACCAAATATCCTCAACATGCCAACATAGACCAAGCATATATCACACAAGCTCTCCACAACAACAAACATCTTACTTATGGTTTACAAACCTTAGCCATTTTTGCATCACACAAATACATGCCAATACAACTCTGGCACTAGCATCCAAATCTACATGTCCATCATTCGGTTTATCAAGCCATAGATCTTTAACTCTTGTATCAACATGAGCACCAAGACCACCACTAAACATCAAGAATACAACAATAGAATCTCCTTCCATGCAAGGCATCACACCATGCTCAAGACTCATCAAAATAAGTTATCCATGATCTTGTTCCAGCCTCCATGCATCCCACAAGAAAAAGGCTCCAAAATCATGCAAGGTGTTAGCGCCACTATACATGTCACTTTGTTAGGGTAGAAACCCTAATGTTGCAAGAAGAGCCACAAGACAATCCACCATCACCTCCAATGTCACATTCTTCTATAGGATTTACAATCATAGCACAAATCATCTTAGCATCACACAAATAATCTCTCTAAGAACTAATACATCTCTCTCTCTTCATGCCTTGTCCTAGAGCTCCTTCATGAGCTTTAATGTCTTGCTCCCTGTTAGACTCCTCATAACAATATAAAGAACAACATATGATAATAATGATATCACAAAGCTCTCTCCTCCCATTATATGTATACAATAGGTAAGGCCCTATAATAAAAAAAGGACATAAGTCCATATAAGTAATCAACAAGGCAATGTTGCATGGAGAACTCTATATTACAAGGATGTATAGTGTCAAACTAGGTTTATACAACATCCTCCAAACACAAACCTCTTAAAGCATAATGTCCCTCTTCCATGATGTTGCACTCTCCAACAAATTGTTGCTCCAATGTTCTTCCATGGTGGTATTCAAGTGTTCTCTTGCAAGGTATTCCTCTAATTGTGTGTTACATGTCCTCTCATGTGCTTAATGTTGCCTCATATCTTCTAATGTGATCATTAGGCCCCAGTGCACCTCCTTAATGTGTGCCTCGATCCACAACCAACCTCCATGAAGAATGCTCCTCAACCCAAATGTCCTCAAGTCAATTGTCCAACCTTCAAAGTGTATATCACATAACTCCAAGCTTTGAGGGCAAAGTGCCCTCCTATAAGTGCCTAGCACTCCCCCTAGGCAAGTACCTCCCTTAATCAAGCAACCAACTCCCCCATTATGTACACTCAATGGGTTAGTCATCTAACGTTCCAGCCAAGGTCAAGCATCGACCTAGACCAAGACATCCAATGAAGCATTGCCAAAGGATTAGTGCTAGGTAAAAACACTTTCAACGTAACACCAAAACCTAATAAATTGTGTCCAAAATATTATTTTATCAATATACTATAAGATAAATAACACTTACTATACGGAAAACTCAAATTTGGAATATTATGTTAGATTTATTTATAGCATTTATGTGGAAAAGGGATCGACAAAGAATCTACCTCAAACACTTGATAAACAAGGCAAAGGCAATGTACTTTATTGTGAAGATAGTAGAATTTCCTATATAGTTTCTATCGAAAAAATTAGAAAATTGATTAAATAAATCTATTCTATTTCATGAAAATGAAATAATAGTTAGTATGAGCTCCCATCATTTTATATTGCTATGAAATTTATCAGTTGCTAATTATTGATCAAATATATCACTAATCATTTTGCATTAGAAAATTGATTAAATAAATCTATTCTATTTCATGAAAATGAAATAATAGTTAGTATGAGCTCCCATCATTTTATATTGCTATGAAATTTATCAGTTGCTAATTATTGATCAAATATATCACTAATCATTTTGCATCGACCTTGTTAGTTGAATGCTGATTTAAAATATGTTTTCCGTTTGCTAGTGTGAAAACTAGATGCCACCAAAGTAGTCCTCCAAGGAAATCATTACCCATTATACAGAGCATGGTCACAGTCAATCAATCCTTTACCATAATATAAAGGGTTCTTTAAATGCTACCTTTTAGTTTACCACAAGGTCAATATTCGTCTTTAGGAAACCATTCAATCAACAAACCAACAACTTGTTCTCTCCCTTTCTGTGTATATAAGTGCATGAGACATCCATGTCTGATTTACAGATGCCATCTCAAGCCTCTCTACTTAGAGAAAATTATATCCATAGAGGACATATCATTAGAAGTGAGGATGTTATCCCTTGACTTCCCCACATCCCTAGATACATCAAAAAATGGGAAGCATCATTGAAACAGGGTGGAGGTGTCTGTATGTAAATAGGCTTGCATCTTCTAAATGCTTTAGCATCTGCATGTAATTTTTCTTTTTACACGTAATAATTAATCATTTTCCTTGCATCATTATATCCTACTAAATTAACTTATTTTTATATATTAATTAATCAAATTCCTTTCGGAATTTAGGTTTTAGGCTTTCACTCCTGTCGGCTTTTTTTTTCCTTTTTATCTATTTATACCTTTTTTGCCTCTCAACTTTCTCTCATCAATTACTCCTAATGATGGGTCTTGGTTTGGACTCCGATTAAAAATGTTCACTGTGGATAAAAATCCGGAAACAAATTCTTCAAACATCTGGTCTTTCAAGCAAATCCTGATGCTACATATTTTTGGGTTCCTATACACAACAGTTGAAACGCATGAAAACCCTGAAATTATAGAGAATATTAGGATGAACAGGTTAGCTCGTTAAACAAGAGTGCATGCTGTGTTTATATTTTTCTTCGACAGCTTCAAACCATAGCAAATTATTGGGAAGACAAAGAAAAATTTAGAGAGAGAGTAACTGACATTTTGCAATCTAACTATGTCCTGGCATCTGTTCATTCGTATAACACCCTAGTCTTGCTCATTTCAGAATCAAACGTGCTTGCCCTTATCTTAAGAAGGACTGACTATAGTATCAACCGGTTTTGAATATTTTTCATTATAGGATTTGCGTTAGGATTTGTGTGAGTAATCGACTAGGATCCATAGGTCACTTGGCCCGCAAACTATTTCCTTCAAGAATAATCATAAAGCTCATCATATATGACAAGATTTTAGTATTTCAGACTAGAGTACACATTTTTTTTATCATCAAGCCTTTGTTTTAGTATCTAATCTTCTAGATTTTAATAATGTTTTTATGTACCCATCCCAAATCCATCCCCCAAATTTGTGGGTACTCTCCCCATCCAGGGACATCGGGATAATAAAGAGTAAAACTTAACTACTTCAAAACTAATTCAACTACATAAAGAAATGCATAAGATGACTTGAAGAAACTAGACCTCACATGCAAGTCTCCTTTGTTTCAGAAATAACGATTAAGAATGGGTTAACAATGCCTTTGACAATGCACTTCCTCTATGACTCCCTAGCATTCCAATTGGTACATGGTGCAGAGTATGCATATAAATATGCTGGATACAGAGCATAAAAGTTTTGAAAAGCACAAATGATTGGTAATTCTATAAAGGGCAGATCACAGTACCCTTGTGCATATAATTCAAACCAGCAGCAAGTACTAGTAGATCTATCATGGAATAATTAGACCAATCTCCATTACAAAATTCTTCCAGGGTCATCAATCAAGCCAATCTACAAGTCTTATTCATCCATACCCAAACAGCTAATTGCAGATAGGCTTACGGGAATCTAAATTTATAAACATAACATGATAAATAAGTTTGAAAGCTGTTAAAAATATCTGGATAAACTTATAATAGAGTTACACTAACAGCACCGCAACATATTTCTCTTCTCAGAACATAAGCTTGAATACATTCCAATGGTAATTCGATGTCATTTGACAGAATTGCCAATCAAAATTTAAAAATTCAAATTACCCTGAATAAGTTACTTAAGTAGCATTTGAGACCTTCTCTTCAGCTGGAATCTCCAATGTAGCTCCCTCGTGTTCTTTATCAAGCCTTATTTCTGCATAGAAGCAATCAGTCTTTTTAGCAATAAAAACAAGGTACGTAAAGCATACAAGAGAGAAAAAACAAATGCATAAAACTCTCTCTCTCTGTACGCATTCCACTTGGTTCTTGCACATACATAAATCGCCTTCCTCTGAAATAAATATACAAAACTTGTTTCCACCCATCTATATACTGCCTTCCTTGGAATTGGGCATTCACATGCACAAATACATATTTATCTAAATGTATAGATCACCATATATATACCCACCCTCCCAATTAGTGGAAAGGCCACGTTTATTACTCCTTGGATAAATCAATCCCTTGTCATCATCGCAGTGACTTGCAAGGAGTTTGTACCATAGTGTGCATAGGTTCTCGTACAGAGTCAGAGACCCATGGCAAATAATTGCCATGATAGAGCCCTTTATATATTTGCATAGTTACCACACTCAATGGTTAGTTATAATAGTGGGCTGTCGGATGCAAGTTAAAAAAACACGCAAGGTTTCTTTTATTATATAGTCTTGGAGTTAGTTGGATGGACAACCATATTCTCTAAAAATAGTTTATAGGTACAAATACGCAAGCAGACATATCATACTAGAGAGCATGTTGAACTTCTATTTGCTTCAAGCAAGTTGGCTGGACAGGCTTTTAATTTAGGGTGCAGAGAATATCCATAGGTGTGTGTAAACAAGCAAGCAGGCAAGTCAAAGTTGTGAAACTAGCAAGCATGTTAAAATTATTACTCTTCAAGGGAGTTGGTTGGACAGGCTTCCATTTTAAGGTGTAAAATACAGACACACACCTGGTCTGTCAGGTTGTCGGCTAATGGTAACTTGGAGTGTTTGCTGTGAGGATGAACCAGGTTTAAATCCTTGCAGGCTCACTGTCCCCTGTGTGGTGGATTGCCAAGTGTGGCCTTTATTGCAGCTCTGCTGCTTTGATGACATACTAGATAACTGGATTCATCCTATAGGCCCCACGAATCCTGAATCCAGCGTGTCCGGCGCGATTCTGCCCTGATTCGTGTCCAAAAACCATGACACGTCGTGTCCTTTCCTGACTCGTCGAATCCGAGGTCGTGTCACAATTTTGGCAGCGTGTCCTGTTTTCCAGGACTCGTTAGGCAGAAAAACTGACCTGCACAGGTATGAAAAGACCGCATTTGGTCATTACAGCCATGCATATTTTCATTTGGCAAGCATTTTGGCAGCTTAATGATCAAGTCTAGGCCCTAGTATTGATATGCTATTCATGGTAATGTTAATCTTCATTTTCATCCTTTTACTTAAATTTTTAACATTACCATGAAATGACTCGGGATGTTTGAGAGTGGTTCCGGCCTCATTGGATTTCATATGGAAAAAGTAGAATTTTAGATTTCATTCAAAATCCAGCAGACTTATCAGTTTTTCAGGATTTTAGGATTGGGGGATTGCAATGTTTCCATTGAATTTTGTCATGTATTAGGGTATGGAACTCGTATTTAATCAAGAGCACCAATCCCTCTATGTACCTTGATGTTAGTGACATTGGTTGTCGAACTCTTGTATCATGACCCTCCTAAAAATGTACGCATCACTCAAACAAAATCTTGACTTGACATGTTATGCTTGTTCTATCTTATGTTAATGCTTAAAGGGTGATATTAATGGCAAAAATCCCTATACAGATATAGAGGTAATGACAAAGATACCTCTGGATATTAATGCTTAGAGGGTGATATTAATGACAAAGATCCTGATTTTCCAACAAGACTAAAAAATTAAACATTTCTCGTGGTGGCAAGAGGGCCAAGCATAACAAATAGATAATAGATTGACATGTATTTGAATTTTGTATGTACTATGCATGCTAATAGCTATAGATGAAGATCTATATTTGAAATCAATAAATTTGTATCATTAATTAAAATTTGTGTAAGAAATATCTAATTTTTAATATATATATATATATATATATTTTTTAATAAAATAATATATAACGAATCCTACGTGTCCTGTTCCAGGGGGTCAACGTGTCCGAATCCGACACCAAGAATCTCAAATCCTATGTTTCCCGAATCCCTGTGTCAGGTGACTTAGATGACATAGCATCCTGACCACTGATATTGCACCAGCCTGGGTGCCATTGTTGCTTAATCTTCTCGCTGTTGATGTATGTGAGGCCTTACCACCATTGATAATGAGCCTTTCATGTTTCAACTGACCAATAATAACCCTGTTTCCAATGGCGGATTTTTTATATTCACGCCTATCATGTTTCCAACAGTGATTCTTTTTATATACACACCTATCATATCAAATGTGATTACACGTAGGTGGAAATTGAGGAGCATTTGTTAGTTGATTGCAAAGCCCATAATCAACTAACAAGTAAATTGTAAACATAAGAATGTATTAGAATGTATCCAGAATATTAGCAGCACAATTGAGGAAAGGAATGTGGACACAGAGGATGATTTCTGTGCAAACAAGGAACATAAAGAGACAGATTCATGACTGTCATCCACATGTATTTAGGTACTTGTCCTCTTTTTAGCTCTTAAGTTCTCTTCTTTGCATGCACTTGTGAAGGAAGCTTAAAATAAGAAGATACTTGTAACAAGATGTTTTAGTCTCTTAGGTTCATTTGGCTTCTTTGATCCAAGGCAATCTGTGAAGATGAACATGGGCGTGGGGCAACAGAATGAATCTGCCTGTTGGATCTAATTTTCTGCTATCAATCCAAAACTTGCTATGAAACAAAGTTGCAAGCAAGGACTTCATGCAGTTTACAAAAATGCAGGATTTTTATTGCCATCTGCTTCAGAATTTAAAAGATTTTGCTAAAGTCAGCTCAAATGACTCTGGACAGTTCCGAAAGTGAGATTAATGGTTAACCAATGTCCGTTCATTACAAGACTCAGAACATCAGCTTTGAGCAAGGTAGGCTTCAACAATCTCGGCAAGAGACCCAAATGCATATATAACATATTTGAGTGAGCTCATCAACTCAAATCAAACCAAATACCTACCTAAACCATCACCCATTCTGCATTCACATCAGCAGTTGCAATGAAAGGAATTTGGTGGGAAGTCTAATTCAAGAACAGGTCCCTCTACTCAAGATTGGGTTCCTTGAAAAGAGAATCAAAACCAATAGACAGACATTTGCACAATAGCAGGTAAACTCATTGAGGAAATTTGAGTCTATGACAGGCCAAAAGAACATTCTCCTTAATCGGACACCAAAATTCAGATACCAAAAGTAGAGTCTTCCAAAAATACAGAACCAAACTACAGAGCTGAAGATCTTGAGCCAAATATGAGATCTCAAAAGTAAAAAGTCTCAAAAATACAGAGCCAAAAAGTGCAGAGGTAAAGGTGCATAGTGAGTATACAGAACTAAAATCTCTAAAATTATACATTATTGTGTATTGTCTATTAACAATTTCCAAGCCAAACTCCATTGCTGCTGCCTTTGCTCCATTGAAAAAGTAAATGAAAATAAAAAACAAATTTAGAAAATAAGTAAACATTGCCCTCCTAATTTAAATTCCTCGTAACATAGCATGAAATTTAGGAACAGGATCCTCTGCTTTTTGAGTTAAGGAGTTTGCTTGACCACAATGAAGAAAACCCATATTTTTACAGACATGATAGGAGGAAAAAGGTATGGGGATGGATCAATTCAGTAGAGTACATTGGAATCACAAGAGATAATATATTGAAAGTGAATCAATCAGCAAAACCCTAATCCAGTCAGAAGTGTAACAGTGGCAGCAAAACAGAACAGAGTGCTAGAAAAAGAAAGCAAAAGAGCACTTAAAGAAAAAGATCCATAGCCATAATCATAAGTGCAACAAAGAGAGAGATTCCCACCAAAAAATGAAGCACTATAACAGCCACAGAAAACACAGTATAGAGAAGGTTCCCTTAAGCTTATGATAATAAATGAATCAAGTGGTGTACACCATCTAAGAGGTCAGGCAGAAGGCCCAAGGAGGTTTGACTAGGTCATCCTTATACCCTAACATAGCCAAAGAATACAATAAAATAGTGTTACACAAAGGTGGCAAGTGACCACCCTGATGATGGGTGGAGCATCCACCCGAAATGTTGGTCATTTCAATCATGCTACCCAGTTTCTCTAGAAGAAAAAACAGATTGACAACACAAATACAATAAAGGTCAACCTGTCACCTCTAATGAAGATTAAAATCATAAGTTTAACATCCCCCCTTACGCTGAACAAGGGGCCACAGAAAATACATTATATCATAATACATCACAATATCACCCCCAGATTGTTGAGTAGGGGGGACCAAGAGAAGTCACCATTGATTGCCATAACACTCCTGCATGAATCCAGCAAGACACTTATTTAACATCAATCATACACCACAAAGATCAGATGTGGATGAGTCGGTGCAACATGTGGAACAGCAGCCATGGAAAGAAGGGCCCAAGATGGAGTAGGCTATGAAAAGTGCTTGATGAGCCTGCAAGAAAATCAGTGGCCTGATGGCATCTGTAAGAGTGGATCTAGCCCATTTAGTCATAGACCTTAGTCTAGCCGAAGGGAGAGTTGACCCCTCAAGAAGTCATCATTCTCACTAATCTGCTTCTCTAGGGGATGTGTACCATGTTCCATCATTAAACTGTATATCCACTGAAGGAGTGTTATAACTTATCACTAAACTACTCATCTAGTGAATGAGTGTTGTTATCAATCTGCTCATCCGATTAAGGAGAACTAGAAAGAACATCCTGAGAGGACATTTTGATGGGTATAGCTACATGAGCCATCACAAGGTTCTCATTAACACCAACTAGCTGTCCAAATAATAGGAATACTTAGAGAAGCACTCTTAGAAGTAGAAATAGGACCAACATCATACTGCGAAGAAGCATGTTGAGAATCATTTGAAGAGTCTCATAAAAGAAGTAATGCGAGAGACCCTCACAAACTTTGAGGACTTCAACAAAGGTAGCCTCTCTATATCCAGCTACCATGAGAGTGGTAGGATCATAGAGGCAGCATCCCTGAAAAAGCCTTAGAATAGACAACCAAAGTGTAACAGGATTCTAGAGATGTTAATATGTTTCCGTTGTGAATTATAGCTCGGATAGGAACTTCCGCACATGTTCATTCAATATTGTCAGCATGTGAAAAGTAGTTTGAGATATATTCCAAAAGTAAGTATAATTTTGGAAAAATAAATATATGTTATAATCACTCTAGTAAAAAGGTGAGTCTTATTTTTTGAGTCTAAAATTGCCTAGGAGTATAACTTAAAAATAGATTTTCCATTAAAACTATAAAGACAGGGAAAGGTAGAGGTTTTTAAACACACACTTGAGTAGTTGAGCAGTGGAGAGAGAGCAGGCAGCCACGAAAAAGGCTTTCCAGGGCAGCACGCAGTTTGAAACAACAGTCCATACATTTCTGTACAGTCATATGGAACTCTGCACCATTTTATGGACAGAGTCGTACAAGCCGTACAAACTGTCCAGTGGATTGTACAGAAGTTTTCTGCTGTTTTTTGGCTTTTCAGCAAGATGTACAAGCTCAGTTCAAGGTGCTTTTTGGTATATATGTACATGCTGTTTTCTTGCGAAGTGTGGAGGTATCCTTGTAAGAATTTTTTCAAAGGAATGAAAAGATAATTTGAAGGAGTAATTACCTATATGTATATGAAATTGATTTGTGTGCTTCTTGATCCAAATTTATGCAGGAGCGCAAGAAAATACAGATATACACATAAACACAAAGGTGCAACAGAAATAAAACTTCATTTCATTAATATCGAAGAACTGAAATATGCTTACATAAAGAAATGGAAATAAACTAGCTCGGGCAATGGTAGCTTATCTCTGAGAAGAGATGTCACGGTTACATGCCTTTGAACTATGTTACAATGAGGCTCGAAGGCCTATTTATTATTGAGAAACAATGGAAAACCCTAAACATCCAAAAACCTAGCCCTAGGAGATGAAGCGCCAAAACTATGGGTCCTGTTGGGGTAAATTGGTACATCGACTTCCTGGGGTCATAACTTTGGCATACGATCTCCGTTTGACGTTCACAATACTTTGTCAAAAAGATCTATCCAAAAAAAACGTCGTTTAGGCCTCAAAACGGCTCCGGAAGTTCAAGACCCGAAAAACTGCCAAAAATAGTAAATTGTGCTACAATTAAGGAAATTGAAAAACTGAAAAAAACAATGGTGGGGTTCCAAGTGAAATAGGCAGGTGGCCACCAATATCCACTTGGATCACTTCTGCTGTTTAATTCCTTGCTATGTGTGATTGACGCTATTGTCTGAAATTTAATCTCAATGTTAATTAAATTCAACAATCTACTTGTTTTGCCTTTCATTAGGAGCATAGGCCTGTGCACTAGATTCAAAATTCTAAAATGTGAAATAGAAGGTTTGTTTCCATATCATTTCTCACGAGGAATCATACCTATAATGTAATATCCCTAAGGGAAAATTAACAGTACATTCAAAGCAAAATAGACGAACACACCATAAAATCATAACAAACAATCAGGCCACGATTTTGCATCCAAAACAGCGTTGTATACTCATTTTATTAATGAAAAGAGGTGTAAAACAAGGTGTTGGAATGAGTGCACCTAGGCTTGCTCTTAGCAAGCTAGCAAAAGCCCAAAATGATCAATGAATCACCCTCCTCCAATCTATTGTAAATTCGGCCCAAGTGCTGCGTTGTAAATGCCCAGAAATGGTGTTGCTGCCTAAACTGATCTGCTGCTAGAGCCCTCTCTGTTGCTCAGAAAATTCCAGGAAATTAATCCCGGACTCTACTCAAGAAACCCAGAATAACCCACAAAGGGTTTGGCCAAAGCTTGACCCTGGAATTTCGACCCTCTTGGGCTTGGCTAGCTCTCCTGCTAGGTAAATCGACCCACCTAAAGATTTTGTTGTTGAATGCTCCAAAAATGCATGCAAACCTTGTTAGAAGGCTCCCCAAGCCTTCCCTCCTGATTTCCTCCACAAACTCCCTTATCTCCACAACTTCCTGGAGTGCCTCTAGCTATGACTGCGCAGTCCCTGCACTGTTGTAACTCAACTCATTGTTGCTAGTACGACTTGGAATGAAGTAAAACTCCCTCCTTGGGCTAGCACTCGAAGTCCACTGAAGCAAGGGTTGGGATTTCTGCTCAGAAACACCCAGTGCGCTGAACAGCACATGCAGACATGGCTCACTACTCAAGCCTGCTCTTGTCAAAAGATAAATTCTGAAAAATGATAGATGATGAACAAAAAGAGAGCCCCTCCTTCCTCTTGTCGATTTGCCTCCAAGGCTGCCCATATGGGCCCACATCGAATTTCCCTCACCTATTTCGCACCAATGAGAGCATACTCTCCATGTGGGTCGAAATTCCTTTGTGGTGGCCCCCACAATCCACCAAAGCTGCAATCTTTCCATCGAACTCTAATGTTGGGGTGCTTCTCATGCCAAAAATCGAATGTGGGTCCCCTAAGCCCACTTCTCCTAAGTGAAACAATGTAATACGCCAAAATTGAGCAAAATTCGATATTCACTTAGTGAAACACTAAGTAGGAATATCACAGTCCTCCCCGCCAAAGCATTGCTTGTCCTCAAGCAACTGCAAAGAAGGATGTTGTAGTATCTGTTCCCCCTCCCAAGTGGCATCCTCATCCGGTAGATTCCTCCATCGAATCAAAAACTCCTTGATGACCTTGTTACACAGATGTCTCTCCTTGGTGTCCAAAATAGCCTCCGGTTCCAGCACTAAATGCCCCTCATCGTCCATAGGGGGTAACTCCGTAGCAGCTGTAACCTGTTGTCCCAATGCCTTCTTTAGGCAAGACACGTGAAAAACGTTGTGCACCCGGCTCCCCGGGGGTAGCTCCAGCTCATATGCTACTTCCCCCACCCTCCGAGTGACACGATAAGGCCCATAGAAGCGGGGTTTGAGCTCCTTGGCCCCCTTTTGCTTGAACGTAGACTATTTGTAGGAGCCTCAAAAATACCAAGTCCCCAACTTCGAACTACCTCTCAACTCTGCCCCTGTCTGCATAAAGCTTCTGCTGATTTTGGGCCATTTGCAGGTTGTCCTTCAGAGCCCTCAAGATATCTTGGCTCTCCTGTATCCAGTCCTTGGCCCTTGTGGCCCTGCTGTCTCCAAACATAATGTCAGCGAAAGATAACGCATCATAACCATACAGAGCTCGAAATGGCAACATACCTATAGACATGTGATGCATAGTGTTGTAGCAGTATTCATCCAAGTGCAACCACCGTATCCACACTCTTTGTTGCCCAGTCACAAAATGTCAGCGAAAGATAACGCATCATAACCATACAAAGCTCGAAATGGCAACATACCTATAGACATGTGATGCGTAGTGTTGTAGCAATATTCACCCAAGTGCAACCACCGTATCCACACTCTTTGTTGCCTGGTCACATAGTTACGCAAGTAGCACTCCAGCCACTTGTTAACTATCTCTGTATGTCCAAGGGTGGTAACTGGTACTCGGGGTGAGCTCGGTACCCACTAACCAGAATGGCTCCTGCCAAAATCCACCCATGAAACTGTTGTGTCGGTCACTAACGATGGTCTTCGAGAGACCATGTAACCAAAACACCTCTCTGAAAAATAATTCGACCACCTGTGAGGCTGAGTACCGGGCTGGAATGGCGAAGAAGTGGGTGTACTTCGTCAAGCGGTCCACCACTACATAGATGCACTATTTGCCCTGTACTATGGGCAGCCCCATAATAAAATCCATCGATATGCTCTCCCATTTCCCCTATGGAATGGGAAGCGGCTGCAATAGGCCCGCGGGGTGTATTTGCTCTACCTTGTTCCACTTGTATGTGTCACACTCTCGAATATGCCTCAGAACATCATCCTTGAGGCCCTTCCACGCAAAGCGCTCCCTAATGGTCTGATATGTCTTTGTGAACCCCTGATGCCCTGCTAATGGTGAATCATGAGCAGCCTGTAGAATCTTCTCCCTCAGTGGGGAGTTGGGTACCAAGTAAATCCAGTCTCAGTAGTAGATCACCTCGTTCATCACCTGATATCGATCATCTGTCACCAACCCATCAAGGACCTAACTTGCAAACTTGTCCTTGGAGTACTCCACTAGTAACTGCGCCCTCCAGCCCCGGGCGATGTTCATCAAGGAAAGAGTGGCTAGCCTCCTGGACAACACATCAGCCACTACGTTGTGCTTCCCTTTGACATACTCAATGTCAAAGTCATATGCCTGTAGTTTGCTCACCCACTTCTGCTGCCTCTCCTGTAGTTGTTTCTGCTCCAAAAAGAACCTGAGGTTGTTGTGATCAATCTTGACCTTAAACCTGTTCCCCACCAAATACTGCCTGAACTTGGCCAACGCATGCATGATGGCCAACATATCCTTATCATAGATGGAGTAAAGTAGCTCATGGGGCAGTAGCTTCCGGCTCTCAAATACTATGGGGTGCCCCACCTGCATCAATATGGCCCCCTCACCCACTCCTGATGCATCACAGTCCAACACAAAAGGCTGAGTGAAGTGAGAAAGTGCCAACACCGCACAGCCACTCATGACCTCCATGAGGCAATCAAATGCCTCCTGCGTTGTAGTGGTCCACTCAAAGGCCCCCTTCTTTGTCAAGTTTGTGAGGGGTGCAGCCAACTGGGAGAAGCCCTTCACGAACTTCTTGTAATAAGTGCAAATGCCCACAAACCCCCTTAGCTCGGTCACATTTTGGGGCTTTGGCCAATCCCAGATAGCCCTAATCTTCTCCTCATGTACTCTGACACCATCCTCCCCAATGATGTGCCCTAGGTAGAGCATCTCGATCAGCCCAAACTTGCACTTGGACAGTTTGGCATAGAACTGTTGCTCCTCTAGAATGTGTAGTACTGTCTCAAGGTGCTGAAAATGCTCTTCCCACGTTCGGCTATAAATCATTATGTCATCAAAGAACACCAGCACAAACTTCCTCAACTGCCCACAAAAAATGTGGTTCATGCATGACTGGAATGTCGCAGGTGCGTTGGTTAGCCCGAAGGGCATAACCAGGAACTCAAAGTGCCCATAATGGCACCGAAATGTTGTCTTTGGGACATCTTGGTCCCTCACCTAGATCTGATGTTACCCCGACCGCATATCAATCTTTGAGAAGAACTTACCTCCCCTCAACTCATCCATCAACTCATCTATACGGGGAATGGGATAGCGGTTCTTCATCGTCTTCTTGTTGAGGGCCCTGTAATCGATGCACATTCGTAAGGACCCGTCCTTCTTCTTCACCAGCACAACTGATGAAGCAAAAGGGCTAGAGTTGGGCCTGATGTGCCCAAGTGCCAATAGCTCATGGATGGCCCTCTCTATCTCATCCCGATAAGCCTTGGGATGTCGATAAGGGGTGGTGATGACGACCTACACCCCTAGCTCCAACTCGATAGTGTGCTCAAACCCCCAGTCAAGTGGTTGTCCCAGTGGTATGTCCCCAAACACCACTGGATACCTATCAAGAATAGCCTATATCTTCGAATGTGGTGGCTTGGGCTTTCCCCCAACCTCTAAGATCATCAACTCCACAGCCCACTCAATGTCTCCATGCCTCAAGTCAGCCTCCATCCTGTGGGCCGAAACAGTTTGTGGTGGGTATGGGTGCATTCCCCAAAGCAACACAATCTTGCCATCTGGTACATAACGAGTGCACTGCATGGTTCTGTCCCCAGGCACAAGAACTGAGAATCCCTCAAACTCCTCAGTTGTGATGCCCCTCCTCTGAACTCACTAAGCATCAATGAAATTGTGGGTAGCCCCACTGTCCACCAGAACTGAGACACGTTGCCCCTGAACAGTGCCTCTAATCCTCATGGTCAAGAATTTGGGTACCCCACGCAGTGATGCAAGGACCCCTCTAGTATGTCCCAACGTGGTCAATCCGTGGAACCACCAATCATGGCCTTCCCCTTCTAGATGCAACGTGGCAATCTTGATTGCCGCTCCTTTTGTCACTTGGTTCAGCTAGAAGTAAACAACTAGCTTTTCGACCCATGCCTTGGCCGAGGTCTTGGAGAACCCATCAAATGTTGGGAGAAATAGCCTTCCCACAATGTGTTGCAAGTTTGTCCCCTGCATGTAACCTCCTCCACTCTATTCCTTAGGCTTGTCGTTTCCCTTCGACTAACAGAGATCTTTGAAAGTAATGGCCCTCCCAAAATCAAGCCCATAAGTCTAATACTCCAAGAAATAGTCCCCATAAGGTGCCTCCTCCTGCTTTGGCTGCCCACTTGCTCCAGATTGCAAGAATGTAGGAATGGTGGATCTAGGTGGCCTAGAGAGATGCATAGTGATGTGAGGTGCCAAATCCTTCTCCATAGTGGAAATCCCCTTGGACTCCCTTACCCTTGTTGCCATTGCCATTTCGCTAGCCCATTCCTTCAATGTTTCGAGACAAATCCTACACTACCTTCAATAGGAGGTGGGCAAACTCCTTCTCCTCCTCCCTTTTGTCTCCTTCAATGTCCCCCGTGTTGGTTTCTTCTACCTCCTGTTCTGTAGTCATAGGATTAGGGGTGATCTCTAACTATCGTTCCTTGCTTCTATACCTCTGCCTCTAGTGTGTCACGTTCTGCCTATCCTCTAGTGTCATAGACTACGTTGCTCCCACAGGTTGTGCCAAGTCTATGAGCTCTAATACCATTGTAATATCCCTAAGGGAAAATTAACAGTAAATATTCAAAGCAAAATAGACAAACACACCATAAAATCAAAACAAACAATCAGACCATGATTTTGCATCCAAAACAGCATCGTATACTCATTTTATTAATGGAAAGAGGTGTACAACAAAGTGTTGGAATGAGTGCACCTAGGCTTGCTCTTAGCAAGCTAGCAAAAGCCCAAAATGATCAATGAATCACCCTCCTCCAATCTGCTGTAAATTCGGCCCAAGTGTTGCACTGTAAATGCCCAGAAATGGTGTTGCTGCCTGAAATGATCTGTTGCTAGAGCCCTCTCTGCCGGTCAGAAAATTCTAGGAAATTAATCCCGACCTCTGCTCAAGAAACCCAGAATAACCCACAAAGGGTTTGGCCAAAGCTTGACCCCAGAATTTCGACCCTCTTGGGCTTGGCTGGCGACCCTCTTGGGCTTGGCTGGCTCTCCTGCTGGGTAAATTGACCCACCTGAAGATTTTGCTGTTGAATGCTCCAAAAATGCATGCAAACCCTGTTAAAAGGCTTCCCAAGCCTTTCCTCCTGATTTCCTCCACAAACTCCCCTATCTCCAGAACTTCTTGGGGTGCCTCTAGCTATGAGTGCACAGTCCCTGCGTTGCTGTAACTCTCCCTGTTGTTGTAACTCAACTCATTGTTGCTAGTACGATTTGGAATGAAGTAGAACTCCCTCCTTGGGTTGGCACTCGAAGTCCATTGAAGCAAGGGTTGGGATTTTTGCTCAAAAACACCCAGTGTGTTGAACAACACATTCAAACTTGGCTCACTGCTCAAGCGTGCGCTTGTCAAAAGACAAATTCTGAAAATGATAGATGATGAGAAAAATGAGAGCCCATCTTCCTCTTGTTGATTTGCCTCCAAGGCTACCCATGTGGGCCCACATCGAATTTCCCTCAACTATTTCGCACCAATGAGGGCGTACTCTCCATGTGGGCTGAAATTCCTTTGTGGTGGCCCTCACAATCCACCAACACCGCAATCTTTCCATTGAGCTGTAATATTGGGGTGCTTCTCCTGCCAAAAATCGAATGCGAGTCCCCTAAGCCCACTTCTAAGTGAAACAATGTAATACGCCAAAATTGAGCAAAATTCGATAATCACTTAGTGAAACACTAAGTAGGAATATCACATATAATAACTCATATAAAGCTTCATTTTCTTGGAACAAAGCTTTGTATGTTGTTTTGGCTTTCCACTAAAGATTTAAATTCCGCAAACTTTTCAAACACCTCATCCTTGGATTTAATGTGTATCCAAATAAAGTGGGAAAAAAACTTGATAAAGGCGAGAAAGTACTTGGCTCCCCTAGGCACACCAGCAATGACAATAGTTTGGATTCTATTAGCAAAGGAGGCACAGTAGTGTTATAGGAGATGGATGGTAAGGTGGAGAGTTGGAGGAAGCATGCATGCATGCCTCGAGCATTTACGTACCAGCCTCAATTTTCTCCTAGTATAGTTGCTGTCCTAAAATATAGCAGTTTGAATTCAGTTAAGAATTAGTGTTCTTTTCTAATTCTACAATAAGAGTGTTTTTCTATTTCCAAGTTGCTTTTCCAGTTTAGGAAAAGTGTTTTTCCAGTCTTAGATTAGGCTTTAGCTTAGGTGCCTTTTGCATAAGGAATTATATTCTAGAAGGAGGGTGCATATCTCAAGGAGTCACTTGACTTTATTAGTTGTCCTACTCCAGCTGAGGCAAATTATTCCTAGGCAACTATTTCATACAGGAATGGGCACTTATCCCTAAGCAGTTTTAGGGTTTTGCTTTTCTAATATGGGCATCCATGGGGATAGGATATTTTTGTATCTTCCCTGCCTTCTTTTTGTATAAAAGACAAGCAGGCATGTGAGTGATTCGCTAAATCCATTTTTCATGCTTGAGATAGGTGGTTTCCAATGTTTGACTGTAGCAAATTTCTTTTGCAGAATTAAATAGAAATCAGTTACAGGTTTGACAGTCCATTTAACTTTAGTTGTTCATACCTTTTTAATGTGATATGTTTCAGTATAGATCAAATTAGGCAGTTTTGAGTAGATTAAAGCCTTTTGTTTCCAGCTATTAGAGTTTTAATCTAGGTGCAGTAATGTTACCATAAGATGAAAATTTTAACAAAATCATTGCCCTATGGGCACTGTATATCTTGAGTTAATATCTGTGTTTCAGACCAGGTGAATGAAGGAATTGGCTGCCTTTGAGGGTATACTACCCAGAACCTGTATCTCGGATTCCTCTCATCGAGAGGTGTAGGATTGATCTAAAGATCATCCGATTCCGACATGTATTCATGGAGATATGAATTTATTTGTGTTACTTGACAATTTGTCAAGGTCAACCAGCAACCAAATTACCCCAACTCAACCTCAACGTTGCACTATAAATAGAGGTGGCCTTCAAGTCATTTTCACACACACTTCTCCTAAGATCTCTCCCCACTCGTTTGGGATTGGTGGCTAGAGAAATCAAGAGGGAGAAGCCCTAGACGCAGTGAAGAAAGGGTTCTACAAGCAGCGAGTCAAGGAACACCTAGCCGCAGTTGAAGGGGATCTAGCCATGCCTAAATCCGCAATTAAGGAAGGCCTAAATCCGTAGACAGAAAGGCTCCTATACGCAGTCTCAAGAGGCTTCTATCTAGCCCTAATCCGCTGTAAGGTGTAGCCCTTATGCACAGCAAAAGCAAGGTCACCTAGCCGCAGCCAAGAGAATTTTAGACGCTGTCCAGAGGAGGCCTATCCACAGCAAAGGAGGTTCTATATCTGTAGCTAGAAGGAAGCCCTAATAACGCAGTCTAAAGAGAGGCCTCAAGACGCAGTTAAGAGAAACTCTAAGCCACAGCAAAAGAGCCCTAATGCAGCATGAATTGCTGTAGGTGACAGCGTTGTAATAAAGGTTATGACTAGGCATGAGTTAAGGATTTATTTGGGCCTGTTGGAAGAATCTGAAGCTACAGCTAGCTGCTTTGCTAGGCTGCAAGCCATAGCAAGCAGCTAAGGCTGTTCTGAGGTAGCATTGCAGTGTACATTGATTTCAGGAGGCAGCGTGGATTAGGAGAGACTCTCCTAGGTGGACTGCTACCCTTGAAGGGCTTAGTTGTCTGACAGCATGAAAGGTTACAGGGCTTCTTCTTGTGCCCTATCTAGAATTGCAGGAGCAGGCAATCAGAAGAATATTGCAGCAGCATTGATGATCAACTAAAAGGATATGCTACAGTACTCTTCGTGAGTGTTTGAAGTCTGTTGGTGCTGCATCCTAGAACAGTCATCATTATCAGAATGATGGACTTACTGCTGCTGTCATACAATATCTGATTTGTATATTTGTACTATTTTCTCTCTGCTGAACTATTGAAGAATATAAGAAGAATTGATCAAGGGTTTCCCCACATTGGGGTTTGTCCCTGGCTGGTGCCACATCTTGTGTACTCTTGTGTTGGCTTGTCTTCTACTGTTTATGTTTATGTTCTATCTGCACTTTACTATCATGTTGATGTGATTGCTAATCTGAATATTGTCATTGGGTTAATATGAAAAATTGAAGTAAATTGCTCTAAGCATAGAACATACCAAAAATTAACATAAATGGAATGGTGAATGTGCACAGAATGGATGTTATGCCTCTAATTTGGCACATTTTTTGATTATATGGGCATCGTGAGTGTTTCACATTATGTTCATAAAAGATATAATCCTCTCAGTGGTTCCGAGCCTTACATTCTCAAGTTCTTTGTATAATGGAATTTCATTGACTTGTTTAACTTCGAAAGCAGATGATAGTCATTTAGTATGTGTTACACTGAGGCAGATATGCCCAACGCATAGCAGATTCCGGAAACGGATCCAAAAAAAATTGCATCCTAAAAAACTGTTTCCAAAACCAGATCCGCCGTTTCCGAATTGTTGGTACAGTTAAAAAATGTTTTTCTGGCGTTTCCAACTGGATTGTATGAGAATCGTACCCATTTCCGTTACGGAAACAGGGAATGGCGTTTCAGGCAAAATCCCTAGCCATTTCCGGTAACTTAGATTTTCATGTCAATTTAGTGGAAACACTCAAGGAAGTAAAACCATAGCTCTGTCCTGGCTGTAGCAGCTCTTTTGTAAGCCTTTTGGGCCTTAGAAGCAAATGGTAGCTTACTAAAACCCAGCAAAAGTGCAAGATGTCCATAGCTAGAAGCCATATTTCAGTGAGCATTAAGCTTGGTTAAATGGTTGTATAAGAGGGCAAAGAAGCATTGCTATGACAGCAAATCTCGCCTCTACTTATAATCTAATTTTGGAACAAATCCTTGATTTATTGTGTTGACCGGCATGGAAGAGCTTAATGATTTTCATGAATGCTTATCTGAAATCTTTGATGGCTATGACAGTGTTGCAGCTGTGTGTTTGGGATAGGCATCCATGCATTGTTTAAAAATAAGAAACCATTTGTTAGTTTTGATTTGAGAATGCAATGATCATGTATGGTGGATATGATAATGCTGTAAGGGAACCCTTTGGCATGGTTACGGAACTTTTGTGAATTGGATAAATGGTGTAAGAATATTATATGGGGGCAGCCCATAATAACTTAGCATTCTGTTCTACTTTGAAGGTATCTCAAGCAGCAAATAACATCTTTGTGAGAACCAAACCAGTGCTTTTCACATTAAGTCATTATGGGCTTATGAGATTTGAAATGCTAATGAGATTAGAAGTGAAAAGAAATTCCAGAAAGGAAACTCAATTAAGCATGAATGCTAATTAAACCACTTATGAACAATGCAAATTAGTTCTATGACAAGGGTGCAACATATTGATGCTTTGTGAAAAAATTAATTTTGTGTAGAATAGCCCTGTGGAGTGGACAACCTTGAGAACTTTTGTGTAGGGCTATGTACTATGATTATAAACAACAATGTTGGCAATGAAAACAAAGAGATTCATAGTTATGACAAATTTGGCAAAGACACTTGCAATCAGTTGATTGATCAATGCTCTTTAATGTCAATGTTAAGATGGTTCTGGATTTACTTATTATGCTTGATTTATGATGAAATAATTAGCGAGCGGATGGCAGCGGCATTTGAGTACTATCACCCAGATTGGTGATAATTAAATACACACTTTTTAAATGGATGAGCTTGAGATATGAAGAGATTGATCGCTCTCTATTTGACAGCTTGCAAGGTTACACAAGAAATATAGATGCTTGAGTTTTAGTTTCTATGATAATTACCTTTGACCACAAGTTGATTGTCCTTAATAGTTGAGTTGACTGACTGGCATTGTTTAATCTTATTTCTTGTCAAAAAAAATATTCTCTATTTGTTGTGTTTCTTTGGGTTTCATAGAAAGGTTGCTACAGGAAGACAGAATGACAGAAACAAGTCAAGATGCTAATAAAGAAATAAGACATAAGGATCACGAAGAGCATGTCGAAGGAAAAAAAACATGGAGAAACGGAAGACCAAGAATGTCAAGAACAACGAAATCTGTCATTATTGTGGCAAGCCAAGGCAATTTGAGAAGGCTCCCTGGAAGAAAACTTGTGATCTTGAGGAGAAGAACCACCATCCACAAATTTCTTCTAGTAGAGTGTGGACCCTGATTATGTTCCTGATTCAAAGGTCTTGTTTTCAGCAGGGTGTACACCCCAGGAAGACTGTACACCCCTCCACGTGGGAGGGTGCGAGGGCTTGCAGTTGATGGAGTTTAATCAATCAGACATCAGCAATCTAATTTGAATAGGTCATAGGTTTACAGGAGAGCAGCATGGCAAACCACTCCATAAACGGACATGCGACAATTGAGGATTTGATTCCTCGCAGGGAACTTGACCGTTGACATTCAGATCTCGGAATCCCTTTTAGTTGCAATGGTTGTGCTGAGAAGATATGGTTCTCTAGAGCAGAATGATTATGCTGAGAAGAATTGTCATTCTCTTAAGCAGGACGGCAAAATGATGAGGAGTGAAATATGATTGAGTGTGAGAGTTCGACATGATGGGCCAAGGATCGATTGCATCGATGTCTGGTTTCAAGCAAGAGCACTGATGCTAGTCCGAGGTTGCACACGGTATGAAAGGGGACCCGAAGCTCTTTCATGATTTGATCTCTGGTTTTGAGGATGGAGATATGGAGACGATTGGGACCTTGGATCCGTGTAAAAAAAACTGACTGAACAACTGTGTTCCGGATGTCTGACATTTCAAGAATTGGATTAGGAAGGGAGAACGTTAGTTTGCCTCTTCTTGCAATATTAGACGGGGAAGCATTGAAAATATCCATCCATTCAGGATCTTTGCAAATGTATTTCCTTTGATGGAAATAGGTTTGAGTGTTGGACCGTTAGTCTCTTCGTGTCGTCTGTGGATGAGGATTGAGAGACCTCAAATTATAGAAGCACGCCCTAACAAAAGTGAAGAATTTGACAGTAAATTTTTTACCCACCGATAAGGTTTCACCACTCTAATCCCGGTGTGAAGCTGTTTTCTGTGTATATGCTTTGTTTAATGATTATGGCAATGTTCCTGCTTGTTTAAGTTTTCTTTACAAGTTTATCAGAATACTATTAGTAAATTCACTGTCAATCAAAGGGCTTAAATTGAATAGGCTTCGCAACAGTAAGCAGCAAGAATAAAAACTAAAAAGACTGGGATTAGACCCTAAACCCTAAAAAGTGAAAAACATAAATACCGTAGTTGCCTCTGTCAGTGAGCTTGGCCTGTACCACCATGTTAGTGAGGAAGTCCGTTGCTTCCCGTGCATCTTGCAGGAGTTTTTGGATCTCCGAGGTGGAAGAAACTGCTCGGTTTTCTTCAAACTTAGATCGGATTTCCTTTGCAGATTGAGTTAGCATTGGAAGATCGCCCGCAAATGATTTCTTCCGGGCTCTCAGCAGGGCTCTGTATGCAGATAGAGCCTCCTTCGCCATCACTCTTTTCTTCCCCGCTCATCAGTTCTAATTTATCGTATACCCGAACGTATTTATAGTTTCATATATGGCACCCCCAAGGCTAGCCGTGTGCATAAATTCTCCCCCAAAGAGGTTTGGCGTCACTCAATGCGAACTAGAAATTCTGAGTAGTTTTTTTTTTTTTTGTATTTAGAAAGGAAGAAATTATTTTAATTTTTTTTGTATTTAGAAAGAAAGAAATTATTTTAATATTTATGAGATTAAAGATAGTTTATGAGACAGATTGTCTCTTCATTTGATTGATGTATTCGGTCTTTTTTTTCTGAAATTTCAAAATAATTGTTTTTAGCTTCTTGACAAACACCTCGCTAAATAGCTTATCTCAAGAGCTAGCTGCCAGCATATATAATTTTCCCTATTGTCTTTGAAGGCCTCACATTCTAAAATGAAATGTTTTTCTGTTTCCACTTTTCCGGAATAACAAAAAATGCAGTCTTTCCTCCTACACTTCTTTTGGCCTTTTCCAACGCCCTGTTTCACAACGGAGTTGATGAGAATTAGTCCTTAACTGAGCAATAAGAATTTTGGCTCTACGAGAGATATTGGCCTCTATGTATACTTTTGGTTGATGACTATGAGTGGGATTAAACACTTCAATACAATACTTTTTCTTTATTCCTAGCTCCTTATCCCAAATACGCTTGTGGAACTTTCCCATAACAAAAGCTTTTATCTCATTTCTGATTATGGGACATGCATTCAAGCAAATACCCCATTTACTAAACCATTTGTTATTTTGTTGCATCTGAGTATTTTTTCTCTTGCACAATCTATCACTAAAGACAACCATAGACCATCTACCCTCTTCTATTTGCTCAATTTTTTTTAAGTACCTTATGCCTCGCACCATAACAATTGTTTCAATAGGAGCATTCCATGTTTCACTTAACAATATAGCATAAGGAACTACACTTTTAATCTTGAATTTATTTGTAATCAAACGCTTCTAAATTTTCTCAATCTGTCTCCACTGCATGTCGGATGTACTGCTGGCCCATAGTTCACAACCATAGAGAATCATCGGAATCACTAGAAGCCCAAAAAGAGTTTGAGTGGTTTTCCAGTCCCATAACTCTGCCTCTCTACACCTATTTTGAAAAGCATAAAATGCTTTCCAACCCCCCAAAGTTCTTTTCTTTCTACAACCATTCGAGCTTAGATTTTTGTTGAAGTCAATTCCGAGATATTTGTAATCCACAACTTCTTCCAAAATGTTGTCTTCAAAGTAAAACTTATGTTGGTTATGTTTTTTTTTCTTAGAGAAAACCACTACTTTCGTTTTGCTAATATTGACTTTCATTCCCACACTTCTACAAAAATGCTCAAGGGATAGTAAGTGCTCTTGCAAACCAAGAGCCGATTTAGCAAGCAGAATAAGGTCATTTGCATATAAAAGAAGCCTTATAACAAACTTGCCCAAATAGATACCATCAACCCCTTGCGAATTTAACCACTCCTCAAGCTTGTCGACATATAAACCAAAAAGGGTAGGACGCAATGGACAACCTTGCTTGACCCCGATATCGCTTCTGAAACTTTCAGAAATGTCGTCTGAAGTTCTAATTTTGACTTTCACCTCTTCATACAGCCTATGCACAGCTGCTCTCAAATGTTTAGGAACCCCAAGTTCCTCCATTATGTGCCAAAGCTTATCCCTAGGAACTGAGTCAAACGCTTTTCTGAAATCAACAAAGCAACAAAAGACTTCTTCCTTTTTCTCCCAAAGTTTTTCAATGCTGTCACTTAAAGTTATACAATAATCAACTGGAATGTTTAGGTCTAAAACCTGCTTTCCCTTTAGCACGCTTATCTCTTTTTTCTGCCCACTTGCTAATTTTGTATTTAAGCATGCTTCCAAATAGCTTTGCAAACAACGGGTTTATCATGATGGTCCTATAATTGGAGGGTTTATTGACATCACCACTCTTGAAAAGAGGTATTGTCATACTAGTTGTCCAATCTGTGGGAGCCCCTGTTATATGATGTTGTTGAAAATTGTTGTAATGTGAGGTGCAAGAATTTTACTTAATGGTGTATTTTAATGATGTGCTTTTAATGTGTTATTTTTCTTAGGTGTAATCTTTTAATATCATTGACCTACTTTCATGGTCTTTTGATGTTAACTGTTTATGAAATTTATATGTTATTGTTATTTTATCTTATATACAAGCATAACTATATGCCAATAAATTAATAGTTACATATTTTTTTATTCAAGCTAGAAGATTCTCCATTAAAAGATATTTTGTAACTTCATCAATAATATAATGTGTTTAATATGTTATAGTAAATTATCATTTTTTCTTAGTGTAAAATATCATTTTTTTCTTAGTGTGTATGGTTAAATTTTATTTTCCAGATAGGGAAAAAATAGATATTCTATTATTAAGGACTATTCATATACATGTGAGCGGATAAAGAACTTGTTCATATACATTTTTGCTCATAAAACCTTAAAATGTTGTATATTCAAGTGACCATAAACTATAACAAATAAAAGACCTCATTAGGCTGCAGGTCTATAAGACAGAGACATTTACAGCGTGTTTCAAGGGGATAAAACACTGCAAAAGGCAACATTTTAGTCAGCGGTATGAGCCAAAAAGAACATACAAGCCTATTATTTTATAAGAGATGCAGTGTGGGGGTGAAAACAACCTTTGAGCCAAAAGATTTATCCAAAAACTGAGGCAAAAAAAGAGCCTAGTCAAAAAAGAGATAAAAACATGTGAGAAAACTACCCATAGCTTCTAAAAAGAACATTGTGCAACCAAGAGAATGGACTACTGAGGGGAGTTGTGTTGATGCCCAGATAGAAGAGAGAGTTGCCCCTTGTTTGTAATTTGGGAGTCCCTTATCTCTTCAAAGAAGATGAAACCTTCTTTAGCCTCCAAAGCTCTTTTGGATAAAGAGTCTGCCCTTTGATTCCACGATCTGTGAATATGCTGAAAATTGAGGATGTGAAAATTTGATTTCAAAGTTGTGATCATGTCCATCCAATGAATTAGATACATAAACTGTAAAAGAGATTTACCAAAGATCCAGTCAATTACACATTTTGAGTCTCCAATGACCTTCAGGGAGGATAGATGGAGGTGGGAGGTGAAGTAAAGGAGGGTCCAGGCAGCACAAATTTCAACTTTGGTGTTTGTACCAACCCCAAAATTGACCCATAAATAGTCGGATGAGGACCCAATGATGTGGAGAAGAGCCCCAATTGCACACCGAGAGTTTTGGGCAGACCCATCAAAGAACCCAAGGTGCGTATTGCAGGATAGGAAAGGAAAATTGAAGGGTCTTATAACTTTAGGAGTTGGTGGATTCCAGTATTCCATGAAAAAACTAGCAATCTTGGGCAAAATATAAGAGTAGGAGATGGGGCGGTTTTCAAAAATAAGTTTGTTTCTAACTTTCCGAAGGTCCCAAGCCACAAATGCAGGCAAGGATTTGAAAGGGCCCATCATTTTGTCCCAACAAAGTAGGCAGTCAAACAAGGAGGAAAAATCAGGAGTCTCCAATAGGTGGAAAAAGGATAACATTTCAGACCATAACAACCTAGAGAATGCACACTAGAAAAAAACATGGTTTACATACTCTAACTCGTTTAAGCATATACAAGATGAGTTGGGTCCACAAAAGTCTCTAAGAAGAAGTTTGTCCTAGGTGAGGGCATGATTTTCCAGCAGCGGCCAAACAAAACAGTTAAGCTTTAGTGGAATTTTCCAATGCCAAAGCTTTTTGGTCCACCAATTAGGTTGGGCAAAGGTGGTCCTGAAGAAAATGCATTTGTATGCCAATTTTTCTATGAGATGCCCAATTGATTTATTCCAAGACCACACAATGAAATCATCAACATTTGAAAGAAAAAACTTGTTTGATAAAAGAACCTTAATGAAGGAATCTCATTCCAGAGTTATGGAGCCCTGAAGATCTAAATCAAAAGTAGTTTTCCATTTGCCAGACAAAGGATTTACATTCCTGTCATCTGAAGCCTGACCAATATTGATAATACCTTTGGAATGAAGAGCAGTAATGAGCTCATGAGAGAGATGATAGGTCAAAGGTCCTCCAAAGAAAGTGCTTTTTCCAAGGATGATATCATTACTATTTCCAACCTTCCAAATTAGACCATCTACAACCCATGGAAGTGCCATTAATAGACCTTTCCAAGTGAAGGATCTTGTAGAAGTTTTGAGAGCAAAACCTTACTGGAACCATTCCTTGAAGGACATGTTTTAAAGATATTTGGCACACATTAAACTGCTACAGAGGCCAAAATCGGTAATGGCCCTCCAAAGTATTTTCATAGCAAGTGTGCAGCCAAAGTAGGTGAGGTTTGTAAAACCCCACCCTCCTAGATGCTTTGGAGTGGATAGAATCTCCCATTTGGCCAGGCGAATGCCCACCTTTGATTTTTTTCATGTCCAAAGAAAGTTGAAATTGACCTGACAGATTTTGTTGATAATAGATTTGAGAATTTTTGTAAGAGTTAGCCAGTGGAAAAGTAAACCTTCAAGGACAAAATTTAGAAGGATTTGTATCCCACATATATAGCCAACGGTAGCACCAGTGGTTGGTTCTTTTTTCCACATGATTGACAAGCCAATTATAATCATGAACTTGGTAACAATTGGGCTTTAGGGGGAAGCCCAAATATGTGAAACCATCAACCAATGAGCTCACTTTGAAAGGCGGGAACTTAACCACATCTGTAATGACCTACTGTTGAGTGTGGAAGTGGTAAGAAGAAGACTTTTTATGTATATTTCAATACATGTAGCAGAGCAAAAAGAGAGGAAGATATGAGAGAAGGCTTCCCATTCAGCAATCATTCCTTTCCCAAAAATTAGAATGTCATCAACAAAAAGAAGGTGGGAGACAATAAAAGGTTTTGCAATCTTAATCCCTCTAATTTTTCCTTCTCTCTTAGCCTGATTGATCATCAAACTAAGACTTTCAATGATGGTCAAGAACAACAGAGGGGATAGTGGACACCCATGTCTCAGGCCCCTGAAATTGGAGAAGAAACCAAAAGGGGAACCATTGACAACCAGAACAAAATTTGTAGAAGTTACACATCCCATGATCCAATTTGTCATCAAAGAGTTCAGACCGATTTTTTATAGCATCTGTCTAAGAAAATTCCAATTGACTTAGTCATAGGCTTTAACCAAGTCCACCTTGAGAACTAATGAATTTAACTTCTTTGTCTTAATAGAGTGAATCATTATGAAAGAATGATGGAAAATTTGAATCCCGAAGTGATAAATTGTTAATCATGTGTTTATTTTTTAACTTATAAATACTTGGAATTATTGGAAAATAATATATTCTTCCAAATTGATGATGACAAGGGTGACTTGAAGAGATCAAAGGCTATTGACAACAATTTAATCTATATATTTTGTGTTGCATCTTTATCTGTCAATATTTTTTTTAGTTTATTGAACTCGTGTTCATTTATCATTTTTCTACAAAGTGGGGAAGAGGAGGTTTTAGGACAAGAGGCGAGAGTTAACAATAATTCAATGAACTTTCATGTCAATCTTCTCTCTCTCTCTCTCTCTCTCCACACACACACACTACGCATATAATATATCATAGGGAAAACCTTGGGCACTTCCCCTTATTCCAAGGATGGAACACAAGGTAACCTAGTTTCTTTAGGGCATACAAACAAAAAAACAATAGGGCTCAAAATTGTTACAAAAATATACTCGTTATGAGCTCAACATGTCGCTTACATGAATAGCATCTAGATGGTTAGGATAATGCTTCATCCCACAACTACTTGGGCTAGACTCAATTGACAAATTTCTTTGTACAGTGTTATATAGAAAGTTGACATTTAATCCACAAGTTAGCATTATGTCACTTGTTTACATGATGAAAAAATTACTTGTGTATTTTATGAGCTAATTTAGAATTCCATCATTGATGCATTTATATATACATGGGTTTTTACTTGCACGGTGTGAAACTAATTGAACCTTAGTGTGGTAAAATTCCATAATCATGTTTGTGGATGCATGATTTTCACTCTTATGATTAGTATGTTGTAAAATAGATTGATACTAATCATCAATATTACTGAGATTTAAATATTATAAAAGTACTAATTAATAACTAAATCAATAATAATAACAACAATACCAAAATTAATTGCTACCCAGGAACTGAATATTCTCCAAATGTTTCAAGCAATCTAAATCCTAATGGACAAGTTCTCATGAAAGAAGCCCAACTATTTAGCTCAAGTGGTTGAGTGTTGTGAATTACAAGCAAGAGGTCTTTGGGTCAAGTCCTCGGGCTAGTTGCCTTTATGGATATTATTGGGACTCACTTGAAGTCCCTGTTGAGTTAAGTTTCCAAATCTGCAAATGGTTGGTTTAGCCTGGGTATTATCCTCAAAATGAGGGTAAGTGCTTGGAAGGTGTCCCTAGGATGTGTATTCCATCGAAAAAGGGGAAAAAAAGGTTCTTGCGGAAGAGTAGATAGGTCAAGTGCAAGAGCTTATTTCAATTATATTGTATAAGAGGATCCTCAAATAAGTAGGGTAGGAGGTATTATATTCTTGAGAGACTCTCATGTTGTAAAGAAGTTGGTTTGGGAAAAGGAACAAATAACCATACATAATCGAGGGCCATGAAGTGCGTGTCCAATTGTGGAAGAATCAGCCCCGACAACCTCTAAGACTGACAATTGACAGCTAGGTGTCGAGTTTGCCAGGTGGATGTTTTGTCTTGTTGACTAAGCATTTATGGTTAAGCTTGTGTTTAGGACTCTGCAATGTCTAAAATGTTTTTGTTGTTTTGTGATCAAACTGGTAACCCCTACGTGGGCTATTTTGTTTTTTTGGACTGGTTTCCCCTCTGTTGAGGCTCTTTTGCTTTCTTGGACTGGTTTCCCCTCTGTTGGGGCAGTCAATGCTAGACAGTCTTACTGTGTGATGACTGAGGCTCAGAACTTCTAAGGTCGGGCCTCACTGTGACTTCTTTTTTGTATCATAATAATAGATTAAAATTACATAGAAAAAAAAAATTGAGGGCCATGAAGTTAACCCTCATGCTTGCAACTGAAAAAGGTATCATAAAATTATAATTTTTTGGGATTTCCATGGTTTATATTAAATGGATGACAAGGGAATTCTCATTATAGAGAACTTCTTGGTAACATTTATATTTGAAGAGATCTCTTCCATTACTATTATGTTTAATCAATATTTCTTTTCATTGTGTTCCAAGGAAAAGGAATGGGTTAGCTTATGGGCTCTCCAAGGCTCACTGATATTTGGATGCATGTCAATGGAAAATTTAGGAGGTTAAGGAGGGTCGATTCCCTGAATATCATAGTCAAAGGAACTTATCTCAAGTGGTATGGTTCATGATTTGTGTCCCAAGTAGCGTGGGTTAAAGTCTTTGGAGACACGTTGGCCCGTATGGCATTTATGAAATAGTTATACTAATAGTGGAATAGTGGCAGTCGTTTCTATGAAGTTACCGATTGTACCTAGTGGAATGTCCTCATTACTGTTACCAAAAAAAAAAAAAAACTTTGAATATCATCATTCTGTTTTTTTATTTGCTTGTGCCATACAATATACATGTTCTATGAAAGAGTTTAAAGTTAGTTATTAAGAGCCTTGGCATTTTCTGATGAGGATGTAAAAATTGTAATTCTTTTTCATGAGCCCAGATACTATATTATTTGATAATAGGTTATTGAAGATATTGAAAGGGAGAAATATTTAGATATGTAGGGTGATCTAATGAACATTGTATGTTTCAAGTTCGTTCTGTTTTTGGATTATTGAGAAGGGGGAATCCAATGGGATTGCTTTTTGTGTTTGATATAGGGTATCTTGTTGAAGAGTTCAAGACATGCTTTGAGGAATCTAATTTGGTTTTCACTATTAAAATTGTGTTTTTAAAATTATTTTAATTTTAATTAATTAAATATTTTTATTTTTTTCCACAGAAAAATCGAACTTTTTATTAAGAGAATAGAAAGTTACATTTATAGATGCCTGAAACATTACTAACCCTATGTGATAAAAAATAAAATCACAGAGTGGCCGAGTAGACTAAAACATTAACCATGAGCATATGAAGTACTCACAAGTATCTAGAAAACACAAAATGTCAGGCCTCTCCATATACTAGAGAAAATAACCCTCATAAAGTATTGTTCAAAAATCAAGTTTGTAGCATACAGTATCCAGAAACAAATACAAGTTGTATCAATAGTATAAACATTACATATGTAAAGATAAACATTGATAAACGTGTATCAAAAAAATTGAGAAAGGTTGTTGATCTGATTCCTGAATCCTTCCTTCTTCAGTCTCTCTTATATTCCACCTGCCCAAAACCTATTGTATGCCCTCCTTAGAAAGGATGTCTACTTGGAGTATCATTCCCTGCATATGTGGCACACAGAAATATAGTCAAAACCTTGTTTTATATGTAAAATTTCTTCAATGAGAGGAAGCAAAGTGTGATTTTGACATCTTTGAAGTTCATTAAACCAATTTATCACATTTAGGGAGTCACCAAAAATTTGTACTGAAACAATCCCAATTTCCCGGATCCAACATAATAATAATTTCAAAGAGAGGAGTTATGCATAATTGTTTGTTCCAGTTCCAAGGCCAACCAAAGCTTTTAAATTAAATATAACTAAATATCAACTATGATTAAATAAATAATAAAAATAATAATTAATATTAGTATTGTTAATTTATGTAAATTAAATAAGCAATAATAATTGAAATATTAAAAATAATTAAATCAATACTAATAATAATATTAACTCTTATGTTACAACAATGCAATTTATATTCGCAAATTACTCTAAATACATATGAATATAATGTGAAGGAAATAATAATATCACAAACTACGTCTACAATCTGGAGCTACAAAGCATTTTTGCATGCAATTGAAGACCAAACCGTAATCTAGGACCCTGGGTTGCTTAGGGAACAAGGGTTGGTTTTGTTTGGTAGTAAGGCGTTCAAATTTGGCTTGGGCAGTGAGATGTTGCCTCTGTGACTAAGACACAGTGTCGATGGGTTCCTCTATGAAAGGAACAAAGTTAATTCTCCAGTAATTTTCTCATTCCGACCTTAAATTGTGATTTTAGTGTATGTTTTGGATGTTTGGCACTTCAGTAGAACTAGGCATTGGTTCCCAACCCCTTGGACTTCTAGTGGTGGGTCTGGGTGGGAAAATTTTATGTCGGGATTTGGTGTGAATCGGCGAGGTGAGGTAGTTGGTTTCAACCAAGTGAGGTCGAGGTGCTTATGTTCTTAAGGCCCTTAGTGAGTAACTCCTTTGGTGCTCGATTAGATAGAAGTTGGGTGGCAAAGGGGAATGTTGGGGCAGATATTTGGGAGAGAAAGTGTTAGGCCCCTATACTACTAGTGTAACCCCTTATTGTTATTAGTACAACCCACTTATTATATTGGTGTACCCATGTAGTGCCCATATTGTTACTCTTGTGCCACATAGAAGCCCACTATTGTTATTATTGTGCCCTTACATTATTATTGTTATGTCGGCTTTGATTATGTTATGACCCCTTAGACTCCTATATATAGAAAGGAGGTCTTTTCATTTGTATCATCCAAGAATTGTTCATTTGTGTAATGTAAAGGAGGTTTCCCCCTCGAAGAGGCTGAATTCTAAGGCGTTGATCTCTCTTTTCTATCTTTTTGTGAGTTGGTTTCATAACAGAAAGGGGATGGCATTCTGGTTTAATTATTCTTTGTGTTGGGACTTCTATTTTTCTCTGGTCTCCTAGGCCCGTTTCTTTTTGTGGGGGGGAGTACCTCTTATTCCTTTCGTCATTTCTGGACTCTAGTATGTTGCTCTTTCAGTGAAAAGGTCGTTGTTGGAGAGCTACGTCAAGTCGGGTGGGGCGGTGTTTTGGAATCCCTCGACATGATGGTGTCATTCCCTCATTTCACAACCCTAATGCCTAGACTTCTAACAATCGGTGGTATCTTTGTTGCACCAACAAGGACATGCTCGGCGGGTGACAGCCTTCATGCCCAGCTTGGGGAGCGGAATGCATAGGTGCATTTTATAGATGTAGAAGGGGAAACGAATGTGGAGGGCGAGGTAGCCCATGAATGTGCCCAATCTCAAAGCTGTGTGGAGCAACCTCCATCTTTAGCCATGATAGTTGATAAGTTGAGGGACATTCATGCCACTCTTTATGTTATTCGCCAACAAAGATATGATGACAAAATTGAAATTATAACATATGTCAATGATGTTCAGTACAACGAGGGAGAAATTTTGGAGCGTCTTGCTTTAGTGAGAGGTAGTTAGCACTGCAACAACGAATGGATAGATGAGATTGAGGTGAGATTAACGCACATTGATTATCATGTTCATGAAGGGCATGGCCCTTGTTGGTATCATCCTAAGACCCCTTTTTCCTCCTAAAACATATCATTTAACCATTCCTTTTCATCATATATCTCTTAGAATCCTTGAAAATTAATTATTAATAGTCTTATAGTTATTAAAATGCATTGAAATTGATTTAGGAATTTTATGTTGAAGAATTAGAAGTTTTTGGTGAAATGGTTACAGGAAGTTCCAACATCCTGTAATTAGCTCATTGTTTGACATGTGGCACAACAGTTGGGCTAGAACGAAAGGCATGGATGAAAAGTAGAATGTCCAAGCATGGACAAACACCTATCCTACAGCCGAATCGACCCTCCTACATGCGCGGTCAACTCAGGTCAAAGCATGGCACACTGGCGACAAAGGCAGAAACAGCAGCTCATTCTAATTTGATTTAGTTTTTGTTCTTTTTGAAATCAGTTAGGATAGAAACATTTTGAAAAGCTCGATGTAGTAAAAGCGGCAACAGCCAAATTCCGAATGTACATTCATTATCGAAATGACATGGTTGTGCTAGACATATGTAAATACAGTCCGAGTAATGGATGTAAGGGTTAATCGTTGTATCATTCTGAAACAGAGTTTTTGAACTTAATACTAAGAACCCAGTTGCAGTTATGACTTGTGTCTAGTGCATTGATTTGATATTCGGTCGAATATAGTCTAGTGTACCTCTGGAACGCGGACGGGCCCTGCGTTCAACCGGTATACTGTTCTTTTCATTTTATTTGCACTTAGGTTATCGATTTCATTTTATTTGCACTTAGGTTATCGTATGGTTTACACAATAGTTACAATTAATTGGGTTTCGATTTCCATAGCTCTTGATTTCCATCGAATGTATATGGTTTGCGTTTGTGGTAATGCCTGAACAGTCATCACTGAGATCTTGAAGTGCGTCCTGTAAGGGATTCGATCCCTGTGTTGTCTTTTAAAAGCACTGTCATGAACTTTGTTTTCATTTCAAAATCCATTTATGATCTCTGTATATTTTGATATTGTATAAATATTAGTGAATGTTGGGTGTTTACTGAACAAGGGTTTTATGTGTAATGTCTTTGTAAGGAGATTGAGATCATTGTTGCAGTGATACACAGTGTTTAGTTTCAGTGTGTAATTTGGTAAATGCATTTAATGATAGTATTGTAATCAGGTATATTAGCAGAGTGACCTGAGTGTTTGGATGATAGATGACATACCCCAGTCTTCCGTAAAGAAGCCCTATGACCTACATCATAACCACTTAGCCAACAATCCTTTATGTCTATATACTTTAGACGCATGCCTCTAAGCTTACACATCCTGGTCGATAATAAATATAGTCTAGTCTAGTACCCTAGCTAGAACACTACATTTTGGCGCCGTTGCCGGGGAGGCGTACTTAAAGGATTCAGACAAAAAGAAAAATTTCAACACACAAAAAAAACAAAAACACAGTTAGAAATCATGTTCATTTATGCCTAGATTTAGAGACAGTCAAGGGAGATTTGTAAAAACCCCCCACCATCTAAAAACTAACCCATCATCATCAGGAGCAGACTCTCTAGGGAATACAACACCAGCTGAGGAAGTTATCCAAACATTGGCAGAAAAATTTTATTCAGGACAGAAACTTACTCTTATTGAGAGGGAAACTTTATTCACACATAAATCGCAGAAGAAGCACTTTCCTAGACCTTCTACACAAGGAGAAAGTAGTACAGTTACCGAACAATCTTCCTTCCTCCTTTTTCCACCAAGTGACACTGACACAGAGAGACCAATTAGAATGGCTGAGGAAGGATCCGGATCAGTACCACGCCAAGGAGATGAAGAGGAGTCAACTTTTAAGTTCCCTATACATGAACCACAGGAGGATGAGGAGATCAAAATGAAAAACATACCCCCATCCGTGCTACCAAATTTCTATGGTATGGCTTCGGAGGATCTGGACTCATTCTTGTTCGAGTTTGACATTGTATGTCGAACTTATGGCTATACAGATGATGCCCATAGGCTTAGATTGTTCCCGGCCACATTAAAGGCATCAGCCTTAAAATGGTTCATGGGGCTTGGTGAGCATGCTATAGTTGATTGGGATGGTATGAGGAGAATATTTCTTAGGAAATATCAGCCTTATTGCAGATCCAAAGACTCTAAAGATGATATCTTTAGAATGAGTTAGCAAGAGGATGAAACCTTAGAGGAATATTTAGAACGGTTTGTCTACAACTTACAAAAATCTAAACACCAAACTATGCCTCCTGATCTGGTCCGCACAATATTCTTGAAAGGTATCCGAGAGGAATACATGGATGATCTCAACTTGATGGGCAAAGGTGACATTTCTGCCTTACCCTTTGAAGAAATCGCTGAGTTGTGCGAAAAGTATTCAAGGAGTAAAGCTAAAATGGGAAAGAGAAGCCTGTCATCAAGGGTCACAAAATCTGCCTCTGCAAGTGTTACAAGGGCCGAAATAGGGAATCTTTTAAAAGAGTTTAAAACAATCTGTTAAGCACTCTAGGGAACCAAATTGACACTTTAAAAGCCAAGAAGAAACAAGAAGATGAAGATCATATCATGGCTATCTTCTGCCCAAAATGCCGAAAGAAACATGCATTATGTAGGTTTTAACCCTATACAGAAATTACCTGCATACGAATTCTTAAACAAAGAAAATAAACAATGTGAGAGCATAACCCATAAAACACATATGCACAGAGATTTTTTTCCTGGATCCCAAAACCGGGACTACCAGCTTGATTTTTCATTATGTTCCTTTCAATGTTACAATACATATTTATACATGCCAAAGCATCCAATACCATGGACCGAAAAACCATCGCGTCCAATACCATGTGCGAAAATCATGCACAAAACCATAGGTAGGTTCGCCCAACCTAATATAGGGTCCAAAAAAAAATTTCCGGGGGCTACCCGCCCCCCTTGTGACCCCCCCGCTGCGCAATCGGCACAACGAAGGGGGGCTACCGCCCCCCTCTAACCCCCCGTTTAACTACATAGGTTAATCGTGGAAAGAATATAACACAACCCAACACATTAAAAGATTGCCCTCTAGAGAACATCCAAGTTTGTGCTTTCTGTACTGAACATCATGATATGTTTAACTGTCCTAAAGTTAAAGTTTTGCAAAACTGTAATATGGCAGCCAATACAGAGATGGAAAACGTGTATTACATGGGCACAAAGCGACCATGGCAGCCAAGGCCAGCAACCCAAGGTATGTTTCCAAATCAAAATCTGCAATTTCCTATGAATGATCAAATGTATGCACAAAACTCATGGAATGTACCCATGCCATGGCAACACCAAAACCAACCACAACGCCAATGGAGACCGTCTCAATAGTACTCCCAATCTTATCATACATATCCTCAATCATACCCACCTTACTCACAACCATATCAACAATACCAACAGCCGTATCCATCACATTCTCAACCATATCAGCAGTATCCTCAGCAAGTTGTCTGTCAGCCCCAACCTCCTCAACAAGCACTGCCTGCTCCTCCACCAATAAATGCACCACAACTCCAATTTCCAGCTAACTCACAACCTCCCAGATCCACTCAAATTCCTGCTCAAACTGTCCCAAATCCGAATAATAGAGCAGAGAGGCCAGCCTACAATGTAGAAGAAGGAACCTCATATTCCACACTGCCTTTGCAAAACATTAATTTGAGGTCTGGTAGGGTGCTCCACAAAGATTCTCCAATAACATATAAGCAAGAAGAAAACTCAGAAAAGGAAAATGAAATGACAAATCAAACAAAACCAAACAATGATACCAAAGATAAACAGATGCAACCACTGCATCCACCTTTTCCAGACTGATTGGTCCAAGTAAAACCACCATTGTCTATACCACAATTTGACGTCTTAGATGAACTTAAAAATGTCTACATAAAAATTCCATTGCTGCAAGCTATAAAAGACATTCCTATCTATACCAAAGCCATCAAAGACATGTGCCTCAAGAAGCCTGCTAGGAAAAGGATTGATCCTCAAACCATTCATGTTTTAGGAAATTTAGCAGGCCTTATGACCAATACCATCTCTATGGAGAAGTATGTTGATCCTGGCATTCCCAAAGTGACCACCATCATTAACAACATACGGATTCCAAACACTTTGATAGATATTGGAGCCGCAATCAATGTCATGACTCTTGAAACCATGAGAACACTCCAGCTCATAAATTTGCAACATACCACGATTGTTCTAGAACTAGCTGATAGGTCCAAAGTCATTCCTGAAGGGATTTTGGAAGACATCATTGTCTCACTGGACTCTTGGGAGTATCCAGTGGATTTCCTAGTCCTTCAACCCAAATCCAATTTAGGAGGACACCCTATCATCCTAGGTAGACCATGGTTAGCGACTGCTGATGCATTTATAGGATGTCGATCGGGCAACATGATCATTTCAAGGGGGACCGAAAGAAAACAACTCACCCTTTATCCATCGGCACAATCGCCAGCAGTAACACACAATTTGTGGCTTGATGATAAATTTAATGATAAAGAAGAAGTACAATCTGTTTTTAGCATTGACCAAATCTATGATTTCCAGGACCAAGACAATAATGATTTGGTAGAATTATTCCTTTCTCAACCTGATATGTCTGAAAATTTGAGAAGTGAACAATATCATGCTGCAGATGTACTTCTGGCCCAAAGCTTTCAGGAAACATGCACCATCCAATCTTTGCAAACTACATTTCACGACATTTTTCCAGTTCAATCCATCACCAATACACAGAGTCAGATCATAGAGATTAGTCCAGGGAAAACTCTGAACATAGGCAATCACCTAGACTCATCTCAAGTGTTAGACACCCTAGCTGGCAAATCATCATTTTCTTTTCTTGATGGTTTCAGTGGCTACAACCAGATCAGCATCGCCTCTGAAGACCAGGACAAAACCACATTCACCTGTCCTTGGGGCACCTATGCCTACAATGTTTTTCCATTTGGACTTTGTAACGCTCCAGCTACATTTCAGAGAGCTGTGTTAGCTATTTTCGCTGATTTAATTCATGATTGTGTTGAAGTCTACATGGATGATTTTTCAGTATATGGCAATTCATTTGAACATGCATTAGAAAATCTTGAGAGAGTTTTGAAAAGATGTATTGAAGCTAACCTGTCCCTCAGCAATGAAAAGTGCTTTATGATGTTAAACGAAGGGATAGTGTTAGGCCACTATATTTCTTTTCAAGGCATCCAGGTTGACCCAGCCAAGATCCAGATCATTGCTGATTTGCCAATTCCACAGAATCAAAGAGAGGTAAGAAGTTTCCTTGGGTATGCAAGCTATTACCGCAGATTTATTGAAAATTTTAGTAAGATAGCTTTACCTTTGTTTAAACTTCTAACCAAAGATGTACTTTTCAACTAGAATGAGAACTGCCAACAAGCATTCGAACAACTCAAAAAGAAGTTATCAACCACACCAGTCTTGAGAGGGCCTAATTGGAGCCTACCATTTCATATCTTTACAGATGCATCCGACACTGCAGTAGGTGCATCCTTAGGCCAAAAAGAGGAATCTTGTACTTATGCCATTTATTTCATTAGTAAAAATCTAACACCTGCAGAGTTAAACTACACAGTTACAGAGAAGGAAACACTTGCCATCATTTAAGCTGTGAATAAATTCCGACATTACATAACTGGTTATGAGGTCTTTGTACATACTGATCATTCGGCCATTAGACATTTAATGAATAAACCAATAACTAGTGGCAGAGTTACCAGATGGCTACTATTGTTACAGGAATTTAACATCACAGTGTTAGATAGACCAGGCAAAGAGAACCAGGTGGCAGATTTTCTCTCTAGACTGCAAAATCCAGGTGAGGTTGTTCCAGTTGAAGATTCTTTTCCAGATGAAAACTTATTTGCAATTTCCATAGTAACTCCTTGGTATGCTGATTTGGCCAATTATTTGTCTACAGGAAGGACACCTCCACACTTTACTGCAAAGGAAAGGAAGAGACTAGTCAAACAAAGTGCTAGATATTCATGGCTTAATGGTGATTTATTTTACACCGGTTATGATATGATTATTAGGAGATGTGTAAGAAATGATGAGGTAATTGATATTTTAAAATCTTGCCATGATGAACCGTGTGGTGGGCATTTTGCAGCGAAGCGGACAACATTCAAAGTTCTTACTCTTGGATACTACTGGCCATCCATTTTCAAGGATGCCAAGAAGTATGTAAAGAGTTGTGACAGCTGCCAACAAATGGGCAGACCAACAGCTACCGATGAGATGCCCCTTCAGCCCCAAGTTCACTTAGAGCCATTTGACAAATGGGCTCTAGACTTTATAGGACCCATTAACCCAACCTCCAATGGTAAGAAGTACATCTTAGTATGTACTGATTACGTCACAAAGTGGGCTGAAGCAAAAGCACTGGTTAGAGCAACCGAACACACGGTAGTCAATTTCCTTTTTGAGGAGATTTTTGTGAGGTATGGAGTACCAAGGGAAATTGTGACTGATCAAGGTACTCAATTCACCTCAAAGTTAGTGAAGGACATCACAGACAAATACCAAATCAAGCATAGGAAAAGTACCCCTTACCATCCACAGGCTAATGGGCAGGTGGAATCAACAAATAAAACCTTGGAGGGCATCATTACTAAAACTTTTGCAATGAATAGGAAAAACTGGGAAGAGAAGCTCAAAGATGCACTCTGGGCTTACAGGATTACCTGGAAAGATACTACAGGATTTACACCATATCAATTGGTGTACGGCAAAGAGGTAATGCTTCCTATTGAGTTCCAAATACATACTTTTAAATTGGCTGCAGATTTACAAATTGATTTGGACCAAGCACAAAAAGAAAGAATTCAGCAGTTGAACCAGCTGGATGAGATGAGGCAGCAAGCAGAGGAAACCACAATCCTCATGCAAAAACAAAGGAAGCAGTGGCATGATGCACATATTAAGAAGAAGCAGTTCAAGGAAGGTGATTGGGCTTTACTTTTTGACTCAAAATTCAGAGATCATAAAGCCAAGTTCACCACCCATTGGATGGGCCCCTATGAAATTGTTCAGGCTTATGACAATGGTTCAGTCAAGCTCAAAACTATTGATGGAGAAGGTCACTCCTTCACAGTCAATGGTCATCGCCTGAAACTATACACCAAGCCCATCATCAAGCAAGATTTTCTCCATACACTATCTCAGCAAAGGGAGGTTGAGGTATTGCAGCCCTCAGCTGCAGTATCACTGCCTTAGTTTCATTTCCTTTCAATTTCAGAGTAAAAAAGAAATAAAAAAAAAATAATAATTTTTTTTTTATAAAACAAAAACTAAAATATATATATATATATATATATATATATAAAAAATGGGTTAGATGTGAAAACCAGTCTCTGGCACACTCTAACCTCGAATTCCTACTTGAAAACCAATTCGTTGGCGGGTATGAATTCTCTTTCTTTTGTTCACTGTTTGATTTATCAGCTGAGTCATGACTTGAGGACAAGTCAAAATTTTAGTCGGGGAGAGAGGCATCAGCACTTTGTTCTTTTATCTCTCCATTGTAAATTCTTAAAGATTTCTTATCCTATATCTTCACTGTAAATTTCCAAAGCAGCTTGTTCCAGCATTCCAGACTTCAATAAATAAGCTGTTTTGTCATTGTTTTATCTCAGAGGGACCTGTTCTGTCCAGACAACTATGCTACCAACACCAGCAGTAATGGGACCTGTTTAAGACATTCAGAAGGGACCTGTTAAAGAAATTGACACCAAGGGCTACTTCAACAAAGTTTCATCAAGTTTCTACAAGGATTTGGGCACCAAGACTCCATCAAATGCCCAAGCTCAGTGAACCTGTATCAATATAAGGAGCTGCATGAACATTTTCAAATTTTTCTCAAGGGACCTGTTACATTCAATATTTCTCAAGGGACCTGTTATATCTTCAAATTTTTCTCAAAGGACCTGTGCATTCAATCTTTCTTAGAGGACCTGTTACAACAAGCAAAAGAACAGTCAAAAGGGACTAGTCCTACTCAGCATGTCAATACAACAACAACCAACAAAAGAGTAATATGTTTCTTATTCTTAAACATTTAATTACTTAGATTGATTTTTAATGTAAATTTGATGACTGTGAACTGTTATGATTGATTTCAAGGACACCTACATTTCCTATCATCCCTTATTCCACCGATTCTTATCATTTCTTCAACCTATTCATACTTCTAAACCCATTACCAACACATTAACCTTGCCATACCAACATCCTCCATCCGACCGAATGCCAACTGAAATAGGACACGTGGCGGATTGTGTTTTTAAATACAAGGGAAAGAGACAAATGTAAAGCGGCCTATCCATTTCATTCCACACAGCCAAATCATGACTCCACCACCCGACGTACCCAATGATTCAAGGGACTCCCCGAAATCATACCCAGCATTATATATATATACGCTCCCAACGCTCTTGTGGTGACATCTATGTAAGCGTACAACACTCCTCTGTTCTAAAATGAATGAATACGCTGTGAAGTGAGTACAGCCGGTTATCCCACCATCATTTCCGCATTTGATTCCCATAACTTTCAAAGTAGAATCAGAAGCAGTGAGCGCCGAAAGAAGTATTATCATTTGGGTTCGATTTACACAGTGAGGATTGGAAGCAGTGAGCGCCGAAAGAGGAAAGTATAACCACTCTGTTTTGACTCCCACCACAGTCATAAGACAATCGACCGGCCGAGCATCATATTGAAGATTAAGGGAAGCGATACACCAGGTAACAAATTTGAAATTTCTTTGTTAAAATTGTAAGAACATAAACAGAGAAGGGTTAGAAGCACGACCCTCTGCCACTATGACTAATAGGGTCGAACCGAGTGTGTTCGACAGTTCACAATATCATGAGGATTGCATTGAAATTCTCAGAGAAATACAGTGGTTACCATTTCTAGAGAAATTTCATGGAAGCAATGAGGAGGTTACCAAGCAATTTGCTTTCACCTTCAATGGAGAAAAAGCCCTGATAGGTAACTTCTCATTCAGGGTTTCAGAGGATACTATAGCTCAGGCAATAGGGATTAGTCCAGAAGGGGAGAAGTATTTTAAAACCAAGCAATTTAAAGAAAAATCGTGGACACAGTTTATGTCTAGATCTAGAGTCTCATCAGTGAACTGGAAGAAGGGTGTTCCAAGAAGTTGGTTGATGCATCCCTGGGATGAGATGGTCTACATCCTTCAAAAATTCATAACCTGTGAAGGTCGTTACAGTATTGTCTATCTATACCACATTAAACTACTCCTCCACTTGAAGAAACAATGTGTTATCAGTGTACCATATTTTCTATTACAAAGCTTAACCAAGATGTCCAAGACTATCCAGAAGCAGAAGGGGAATGAAGACAAGAGCCTGTATCACTTTGGCTTAATTAAAATTCTTATTGAGCATGAATTGTAGAGAAGAGGGAAACCATGGAAAGAATTCCTCGCTGTTAATCAAATTAGAGATGAGGAAGATAAAGAAGAAGTGCAAGAGGACTCAGGGTTCATGAAGGACATTGATGAAGAAATCCCAGTATCCAAAGCCAGTAAGGCACCTTTACCTGTGGGTAGCATAAAGACTAGGAACATGAGAAAGGAAGATGCTAAGAGGGCCGAAAAAGATAAAATTTTCACCACTTACTCACGAAGAACAAGGAGGACACCAAAAGCCCAGTTACAAGAAGATCAGCTTGAATCCAATGCACCTGCACAAATGGATGTTGAGAGTGGTGACCACTCACTACCAGGACCAGAAGTTGATATAGAGGTGGAAAGCAATAACAAGCAGGAAAAATGTTCACCACCTCCCATTAAGAGACAGAAGAAACTGGAAAAACAAATTGAAGAATTAAAGGAAGAGCTCATGGAGGCTAATATGCTAGAAAAAGTTATTAAGAGAGAAAATGAAATGCTCCGGGCGCAGAGTAAAGAAACTCAGAAGAAGAATGAAAAGTTAAGGGAAAGAATCAGTGAACTGGAGGCTGAGCAAACTGAGATTTCTAACTGGGCCACTAAGTGGTACAATCAGAAGAAGACCCTCAAAGAAAAATACAAAAGGTTAAAACAGGAGCTCAAGGTTCAAAAAGATAACCAGGTGAAAAAGAATGTGGACACATTGCTCAAGGCAGCAGAGATCCAGGCAGGGACAAAGTTCAAGGGAAGCACTTCGGGGATAGCATGAGGACATGCTAATTCCTTAAGTCGGGGAGAGATGTTGGTATCATCCCAAGACCCCTTTTTCCTCCTAAAACATATCATTTACCCATTCCTTTTCATCATATATCTCTTAGAATCCTTGAAAATTAATTATTAATAGTCTTATAGTTATTAAAATGCATTGAAATTGATTTAGGAATTTTATGTTGAAGAATTAGAAGTTTTTGGTGAAATGGTTACAGGAAGTTCCAACATCCTGTAATTAGCTCATTGTTTGACATGTGGCACAACAGCTGGGCTAGAACGAAAGGCATGGATGAAAAGTAGAATGTCCAAGCATGGACAAACACCTATCCTACAGCCGAATCGACCCTCCTACATGCGCGGTCAACTCAGGTCAAAGCATGGCACACTGGCGACAAAGGCAGAAACAACAGCTCATTCTAATTTGATTTAGTTTTTGTTCTTTTTGAAATCAGTTAGGATAGAAACATTTTGAAAAGCTCGATGTAGTAAAAGCAGCAACAGCCAAATTCCGAATGTACATTCATTATCGAAATGACATGGTTGTGCTAGACATATGTAAATACAGTCCGAGTAATGGATGTAAGGGTTAATCGTTGTATCATTCTGAAACAGAGTTTTTGAACTTAATACTAAGAACCCAGTTGCAGTTACGACTTGTGTCTAGTGCATTGATTTGATATTCGGTCGAATATAGTCCAGTGTACCTCTGGAACGCGGACGGGCCCTGCGTTCAACCGGTATACTGTTCTTTTCATTTTATTTGCACTTAGGTTATCGATTTCATTTTATTTGCACTTAGGTTATCGTATGGTTTACACAATAGTTACAATTAATTGGGTTTCGATTTCCATAGCTCTTGATTTCCATCGAATGTATATGGTTTGCGTTTGTGGTAATGCCTGCAAAGTCATCACTGAGATCTTGAAGTGCGTCCTGTAAGGGATTTGATCCCTGTGTTGTCTTTTAAAAGCACTGTCATGAACTTTGTTTTCATTTCAAAATCCATTTATGATCTCTGTATATTTTGATATTGTATAAATATTTGTGAATGTTGGGTGTTTACTGAACAAGGGTTTTATGTGTAATGTCTTTGTAAGGAGATTGAGATCATTGTTGCAGTGATACACAGTGTTTAGTTTCAGTGTGTAATTTGGTAAATGCATTTAATGATAGTATTGTAATTAGGTATATTAGCAGAGTGACCTGAGTGTTTGGATGATAGGTGACATACCCCAGTCTTCTGTAAAGAAGCCCTGTGACCTACATCATAACCACTTAGCCAACAATCCTTTATGTCTATATACTTTAGACGCACGCCTCTAAGCTTACGCATCCTGGTCGATAATAAATATAGTCTAGTCTAGTACCCTAGCTAGAACACTACAGCCCTCCTGCAACATTGGGTGGTGGTCATGCTTCAAATCCTCTTCCTTGATATAAAAATTGTAGGTTGCTTTCTGGTTTTCTCTTTGTTTTGGGTAATTTGACCATTTTGTTGCTGGGACTCATGTAATAGCTAGAAATATTTCTTATGTTTCTGCACTACTCTCCTCACTAACAAATCTAGTCGAAGTGAAGTGGGGAGAGTAGCTAGCCATCGAGATGTATTTCATACTTTTTAAAACAATTAATGGAAGTTTATATCAACAAAAAAAAATAATATCACCACAAAAATTACTATAATGTAACTTAACAATGGTGCAATGAGAAGCTGACATGCCCTAAAATGCATAAAAATGATGCATTGGTGACACTAACATGATGTTAATGTGACATAAAATGACCGAAAACTTTTGAATATCGACACACATATGATGTTACAATGACACATATATAATGCACATGCAAGATAGCGATGCATCTAAACACTACTTCGACGCAATCAACATGACTAAGATATGACATTAACACAAAGTTGACTATGTGGGTGTTTTTTCATAAAACACATAATGCCAAAAGATGCTAAATAAAATTTTATGTCATTATACTCATTATTAAGCCAACACTTTGCACAACACATCAATACAGAATTGATGCATTTTTTATAGAAATATTGATATCATCCATTGCATTATGTTTTGTGTTGCTCTTATTTCAATTTTTGTTAGAATGTTTTATACCATATCTTATTTATTTTACTTCAATAATTCTATTAAAAACCCAAAAAATATATATATCTCAAATATTTTTTGAGATTGTTGATAAAACAAACAAACTAGAATATTAACATAGAAATAAAATGCAGTGAAAATTAAAAGTTGGGAAATGAATCACACTACAACAATAAATTTGTACCCAACACAATCTTCCTTCATATTAAATTTCTGAGGAGAGTTTAGGCCTAGACCCATAGAGAATATACAAAAAATAAAATTGTGAGGAACCTAGAACTCAGTACCACTGGGAAAAATTGACCTTAAGGAAATCGACATTATTGAAGCAACTTGACCTCCAGAAAAATTTAGCCTCCCTCACTAACAATTTGGCCCCTTTTTTTTCTCGAACAACCTTTACGCATTGAGAATTTTGGCATCTTAATACTTTGACCCTCGTCTTCAACAGACTTGGCCTCTCTCTTTCCTAGCTTCGACTTCCTTGAAATTTCTCTCAAAATTTCGTGTTGCAATCCTCCTCACTTCTCTTCAGTCTAATCGAGCCTCTCGCTCTTAAGAAAATCACTTCCTCAATAATTGTGTGTCTTCACCTCCCCTTTAGGTTTATTTATAATTTGATTGAGCCAAAATCCCTAACCCTAATCTCCCAAGTGATCAATGGCTAGGATTAAATCCCAAGCCTCACTCATCAATGGTTGAGATTATATCTAAGTCACTTAAATAATTTTATTATTTATCCTTAGAGCTCTTGCATGATAGTCCACAATAATTAATTAAATTAATTAATGTATTTTTCATTAGTTAACCTTAGGAAAGAAATGATAAAATCACTTAATCCACCAAGAAAGCACCTAAAGAGGCAATCAAATATCTTCTACATGCTAAGACACCAAGCCAATGTAGAAGACCTTTCGAGGCTACAAAAATCAACATTTTTTTTTCACAAAATACATTGGGAGGTAATGTTAAAGATGACATTATAAACATGTATTTTACTAGTAATGCCATTTATTTTCTCCATTGGATTTTTGTTAGGTCTTTGGAAGTTTGCAATTGAACAAACACCAAAGAATTCAAAAGAGAACAACCTCCATTGCTAGAACCTTTAGAATCTCGAGGACAGATGAAAAAATGTTAGACATAGTGCATAATCTTTTAAGGGTTTTTGGAAACTATATTTTCAAAAACTTGGAAGCCTCGTGTGATAAGAAAACTTCTCATCCAATAAAATACTTTTCCAAGGGAAGTAAGCTTTTAGGGACCAAAATCCTCTCTTTTGGAAGGTGTGATTTGAAATGAGTTATATAAAAAAATTGAAATGGCTAAGTAGATTAAAGGTTCTTTTAAACAAAACTAAATGTCCATGCATCAAACTATGAGATCTTAGGCTCAACTTGTAAAGCTTTGTTTGGGGAAAGACATGTTCTTCAATCATCTTGGCATGTCTTGATATAATTTTTATGAATAATTGCTAAAGTTTAAATAAGTGATAAAAATAACTTAAGCCTTAAGTAGTACTTATAAATCTAGAGCTTTAAGGATTAGATTTTGAATCATACATATCAACTTTAGTCATCATATTAAATGAATTAGTAAGGATCCCTCTATTGAAATTCTTTTTCAATAGATGAAAATACATAAGCATGGAAATTGAGGCTATGGAGAGCATGTGGAGAAATAGGAAATGGAATAAAGAATATGATGTCACCCCTTCATTGCTTTCATTGACCATATTCACATTTGTGAAAGCAAATAATTGTGACATTTCAAGTTACAACATGAGAGAAGACAAATACCAAAATATTTCATTCGATTAACTGAAAATTTTTTATAACTCCAAAAGAAAAAGAAAAAAGAATTGAATATTAAAGATCCCATAATCATGAACATATTAATTATTTGGAAATTAATGGCATGAGGAAATTAATCATAGAAATTAGTCTCTCTCTCTCTCTCTCTCTCTATATATATATATATATATATATTCACGGTAATAGATTGTAAAGTTTGGATCAAGAGATCAAATCCTCATATGAAAATTGCAAGCCAACAATTCACATTATTCAAGGCTATTTAATTTTTTTTATGGATATCAAGTTATGAGATAATAGTATAACGGGGAACATACTTCTATGGACATGTTAAGAATTAGTTGGTCACTACAGTCATTTTGTATAGGAATGTCTATTTTTTGGGTCCATAAGTGGATTCATCATCAAAACAAAAATCCCTTAGGAAATAATGTCACAAGAACCACACTATTAATATAAGAAATAACAAGTAAAAAAATAATAATATTGGCTATTGATAATAAAAATCCTAATTATAAAAATAAAATATTTGTAATAACCTAATAAATTATTAATAAATTGTTATGAATATTCATATATTATATAGTAAATAATAATGCAATGTCTAGATATATTAATACAATAATAGTATATATTAAGAATATATATAATATAACATTGTTAATCAAGGATCCTTAGGTACCAACAAGACACACCTCTACGGATGCAGTAATGGAATGCTCCACCCTTGAAGCAGCACTAGATACCCCGGCCATGGAGACCCCAAAGAAGCGCGGCAAAGCACCATATCGGCCACCCTCTCCTCCTCTGACTAGGTCAAGGGCGGTTGCGGAGGCCGCACTATCTTTGAGTATGTCCTCTTCTGACCCCTGCTCTGTTCAATACTCTTTTTCATATGAATGCATAGATGTTGCATTGGGGTTTCATCAGGTCTCTACTTTCATGCCACTGCTGCCCATTACTTTGGCTTGCTCTCTACATCCCCCTTCCCCCATATACTCTTGTACCCCACCATATTTCCCGGAGGCGAACCCATCTACATCCCCTGACTCTGATCAAGGGTCCCTCTTCCATAGATATCCACTCTGATCCCTATCTCGATCACGGGCCTCGACTCCATTGGTGTCGGTCTGGTATCTTCCCCCATCCCCCCAAAGCCCCCTAGAGGTCGACCATCCTCCCTATCCAAAGCCAAGATGCAAGTAGGGGAGGAGATTGCCTCGGGGCGACAACTTGCAATAGACTGGGTTCTTAGAGCATAGAACACCCTAGGCTCGTCTACCCCATGAAGATGCTATCATTCAACTGTTGAGGGTTAGCTAGCCCTAAGAAAAAACTAGCTCTATGAAGACTTCTTAGGACAAAACATATAGCTGTTGTATTTTTACAAGAAACCCTAGGCCCTGCTGAAGCTATTTCTCACCTCCTCGAATCCATGCTCCCCAGTTGGTCCTTTCAAACCCTTGTTGTAAATGGTCGTTTGGGTGGCATAGCCTTGGGTTTCAACTCCCGCACTATCAGGTTGTTTAACATTTGGGGAGGCATTGGACACATAGGGGCAGACATTTTCTCATTTGAACTAGGCACAAATATCATACTTTTTAATGCGTATGGGCCATGTCATCACTGTGAAGAATTCTGGGAACAATTATTGACCTCTAATCTCCTGCAATTTGACAACATCATCCTGGGAGGGGACCTAAATTTCTCTATGGGGTTCTCGGAATCTTGGGGACATCATGCCCAGGTTGACCCCCTATCTACATTCTTTGAGAATATCCTGGAGAACCACAATCTTATTGATATCCCCTCTGCTAAAATCCTACCTACATGGAGGAACAAAAGGATTGGAGAGGACAGCCTCGCTAGGAGGCTTGATCGATTTCTCATCAAGGAACGATTATTGGGTTTGGGCTATATCTACAGACAATGGGTTGGGTCAGGCGGTATATCTGACCATTCGCCGATATTCCTTGACATAAGGGGAGGACTCAACAAACCAAAAGCCCCTTTCAAATTCAATTCCACTTGGTTGAAGGATACTGCCTATACTCGGTTGGTAATTGATTTCTGGAAGACCCACTCCCTTGTTGCTGGTGGGAATATAGCAGAAGGATTTCTCAACAACTTAAAAGAGTTGAAGAGGTTATCTAAAATCTGGGCACATAATAAGAGAGAACAGGAAGAACAAACCCTAAGGGACACTGAATTAGAGATTGCTGCTTTGGAAGATGAGCAAGGAGGGGTTTTCACCTCAAATGAACAAAAGGATAAGCTCATTGCATTAATATCTAGGAGAGCCAAAATTCTAAAAGATCGGGAAGAAACCTGGAGGTTGAGAAGTAGAGCAATCTGGTTGATGGAGGGAGATGACAATACAATTTTTTTCCACAATTTTGCAAATGGCCAAAAAGCAATCAATACCATATGGCAATTGACAAATGAGTAGGGGAATATTGTGAATACCTTCCAGCAACTAGCTTCCCTGGCGATAACTCACTTCAAGAAGATCTACCAGGCACCTCCCAATGCCACTCTTGCTGAAGTCACCAGAGTAGCACAACTCTTTCCTCATTTTGTGGATCAAGAGACTACTATGGAGCTGAACAGGGAGGTCTCTATGGGGGAATTAGAGGCTATCTTGAAATGGTTTAAGCGCGACAAGAGTCCTGGACCAGATGGTTGGGCGATGGAGTTCTATACAACTTTTTTCGACATCCTTGGAGATGATCTACTTAAGATCATTGAAGATTGCCGAACCACTGGTCGAATGTGTTAGAGTCAGTATTTCCATCCCTCCGTCAGAGATCAAATCCTCTTGTTGCATTTCATATTAGGTGTCTCGCCCAGTCATTCACATTCCATTAGGCGCATAGATCATCTGACAGTATTGGCATTCCTACAGTTTCCCTCATGTTATCTACCTGCTGGCTCATGTTTGTTCATTTAAAAACATATACAGTCTCCCTTTTATCTCGAAAATTACAAAAGTTGTCTTTAGGGTTTCATGGTCGATTAGGTCTAAAGTTTCATTAGGGTTTCGTAAAAAAATGTGTTAAAGTGTCCAATAATTACCAGTAGGCCATGAGGAGGTTGTAACATCAATAGATTTCATCACCAAGTGTTCAAAAATGTGTTTTTCATCAAAACTCTGTTTTGAGGAAAAAATAGAGTATTTAGCCTTTATTGTAAAAAATCATGAAAATTTTGTTTCCCACATTGTAAATTTCTTCCTGGTTTCTTTCCTTAGCCCCAGGAGCTTCAACACCTGCAAGACAAGCAAAGAAGAGGTTATTTTGTTCATCACAAAGCCCAAATGCAGTGAAAAAGTCCAAAAAACAGAGTTCAAAATAAAGTCATTTTAAAAACATTGTAAAAGTGGGTTTGATGAGCCAAAAATTTAAAAGCTCTTTGTTTATAAGCCATTTTATCATTTCAAAAGGAGAAGCAAGGCAAAGTGATTTTGTTGAGCAAGAGAGAAAATTGGGTGAAAATCGCTCCTAGTGACCGGCGCGGCGCACTGGGCAGGAGGCGCGACGCATACATCTGGCGCGGCGCACTGGGCCTCAAACTACAGTTCAAATTTGCACAGGCACGGCGCATATACTGGGCGCGACGCACAGCCAGGAAGCCCGAAAATTGCCAAATTCGCTCCAAAATCGCCCAAAACACATGCATTGCCATCAATACAAGTAGGTTGAACTTCTCTCATGGTTTTTCATCCAAGATTGATGGTTGTTGATGGTGTTTGATGAATGGTGAAGTGTGTTAAAAAGCATGTTGGAAATAATACTGAGAGGGGGGGGGGGGGGTGAATCAGTATTATCAGATCAGTAAAACCTTTCCAATTTCATACTCAGAAATATATACGCTACTTCAATTAAGTGTACCCGCGTGTACACGCTTCTGTGTCTAATGCAACTAGCGTATATCCAGAGATCTTAAGATTCAGTTAACTTAATCTTCAGTAAATGCATCAGAACATTATTAAGCATATTAACAGTAAACAGGTGCAGTATAACAGAACAGAACATCACACAAGAGCCACACACATGAACACCATGATATAAGGTGGAAACCCAATGTGGGTGAAAACCACCTGCTGCAATTCGTCTCTTTCTTCTTTAATAAGAAACTTCTTTTACAATGTACTGGTGCAGTCCTTTACCAGTACGCAGGCTACAACCTGCAGAGGGCTACAACCCTCTCTCGTTTTCCAACTACTTCTGGAAGGGAGCTACAACCCCCTCAGCTCTTGTACTAGCCGATCCATTTACTAGTACGTAGGTGCTGACCCTACAACCTTCTTTCCTTCAGGGACCACGTTTCATCAATTTTCAGACTGGATCCAAGAGTACAAAACAAACATTACTGCAATACAATCATCAACTTATACTTGCATCATAATTCATTAAACAACCCAATACTGAATCACTGAAACCCTGTCATCAAGAACAAAGAACCCAAACCAGAGCCCAGAACTCTGCAACAACCACCAGAATCAACAACAACCTGAAATATCAAAACTTATTATGCATACGCTACTTCACTGTACCAAAACCGCGTGTATACGCGCTTTCTCCAAAGGCAACCCGCGTGTAGATCTAGAAATAATTACTTATGCCTTCGCTATCAGATCCAACCCTTGCCAAGCGTCCCGAATAGATAAACAGCAATACCAGATCTTCTCACTTCATCAGACACACCTTGCTTACTCCCATTTGCCTAAAGATCTTCTCCTTATATAGCCTTAGGCCCTTCACAATACCACGGTCCAAAACCATAGTAACACAATACCATCAACTTCAAAACTAGGGATCAACACGTCCATCGAGACACCATGGTCCAAAACCATAGGCACAACTTCCAAGGAATAACCGCCACGGACCAAAAGTAAGCTTTCCGACATGTACGCTCTTTTCCGTTCATGAAACTGCGTGTACACCCTACTTGGTATATAGCAAACCTGCGTACACGCGACTTGGTATATAGTGAACTAGCGTGTATACGCGACTTGGGCTTAATGAACCTGCGTGTATGAACTTTCTTGTCCTGCTGTACTAAGATCTGTCCTCTGATTAAGTTGCCATTACTTGTACCTGTCTCTGAGTGAGTTGCCATCAAGGACAACACTTGTATCATAATGCCAACAATCTCCCCCTTTGGACTTGATGGCAACCGCCACACCAAGTCACTCTCCCCCTTTGACATCAAGGGCAAAGGGCGGACCAAGATATTTTCTTCTTTGGTATACCTTCTGTTGTCCATACTCTCCCTGAGTACATGCTGAAGTTTCTGATTTGGCTCCCCCTTTGTTTATGCCAAAGTGTACCAATCTATCCATGCTCCCCCAGAGCAGATACAGGTTCTAAGACCAGCCATTCAGATCTGTACCATAAGCATCAGTATGCAATACTATTCCTTTGATCAAACAACAAGATGTATCATTTAGTTTCATCAGCAACTTCTAACCATAATGCCAACAATGAATTATTTGAAGTATATGCTCCCCCTGAGTGTGAGCCAACCATTTCCTGAGTCTGTTCTGCTCCCCCTGAGCCTGAGCCAACCATGACTGAACCTGGGTCTGTTCTGCTGCCCTTTCTTCATATACGCGACTTTGCAGCCTGTAACTCGCGTATATACGCGACTTGTCTTCATTATATCAGCGTATGCAAGGAATACTGAAATTCATCACTTTCAGATTCCCCTGTGTCTGTTATGTCAGCTGACTGAGTTATGCCACACTTTTCTGTCTCTGTCTTCTTCAATTCCTGGAACTGTGATGATGTATGGTCCTCTTGTTTTGAATTTTGAAATCTGCTCCTGCATTCCCTTGCTTTATGTCCATATTTGTTGCATGTATAACATCTTACATATTTCATGTTCCTTCTATCACAATCAATTGCTTTGTGTCCATATGCATTGCAGGCAAAGCAATATCCTCTGAAATACCTGGGATGCAATGATCTTTTGTAATGGTCTTGAACCATTCTACTTCTACATCTGGCTGCAACATGTCCAAGATTATGACATACATGACATTCAACATTATTCAGTGGAGGAAATAATCGTCCATAGTTAGGAGTAAAGGATCTTTCTTGAGGAATTTCTTTCCTTGGTTGTTCCTTGTTGAGCATTTCAGATTTCTCCTTAGAGTTTCTTGCCTCACCTTGTGAACTAGATTCACCTTCAACATATTCATGAAAACCAAGACCAGTCTTGATAGCAGGAGACCTTTGACTATTAAGAATACCATCCAAGACTTTAGTACTATCTTGAAATTGTAAAAGCTTATCCTTTTCTTCTATTTTACCTTTCAAGATATTTACCTCAACTTGATGTTGTTCTTCCTTTTTCAGATACTGATTCCTTAGGTCTTCTTCAGCTTTTCTTCCTTCTTCCACTTGTCGCTTTAGTTTGATCACTTCATGTTCTTGATCTTCAAGAGCTTCTCTGTTTTGTTCTCTTGATTTTTTAAGATCTTCTTTTAGAGAGAGGATCTTTGATTCAAGTCTCTGAATAGTTATGCTCTGATCCTTTACTATATCCTGCAATTGCTCCCTTACCTTGGTTACTGTCTCCAATTGTTCATTTAATTTGGTAACTTCTTCAGTTTCTGCATTCTTCTTTTCATGTGCCATGAGACTTTTAATATCTTCGCTATTATTGGATGAAGCATTCTTCTTTTCATGTGCCATGAGACTTCTAATATCTTCACTATCATTGAATGAACTTTTAATATGGGTATAATAGCTTCTATCATCTTCTTCAGATATCTTTCCTTTGTTATGAGGGCATCTAACAGCATAGTGACCAACTCTACCACATAGAAAACATTTGAAAGGTAGCTTACCTTTGAACCGTCCAGTTCCCCGTTCAATATTCTTGACAAAATTTACCTCATCTTCTTCCTCTGACACTTCGAATGCGGTTTTTGGTGGTACCTCTTGTCGCATTTCAAAAGCAGTTAAGATCCCGTGAAGCTGTGACATAGTGATTTTCTGCACATTCTCCTTTTCTTCTATGGCAGATACTTTAGAATCAAATTTAGCAGACAAAGATCTCAAAACCTTTTAAACTAAGACAACTTCCTCAAATTCTTCACCCAGATCCCTCATAAAATTCACAATCTCATCCATACGCAGGAAATAATTAGCTATGCTTTCATTACTATGCATCTTAAGAGTCTCATACCGGATTCTGAGAGTTTGAAGCTTTGCTCTTTTTACCTGATCATCTCCTTTGTAGCTTGTGACGATTTTGTCCCATATTTCCTTAGCCAATTTGAAATGCATGATCTTCATAAATTCTGATTGTGTCAAACTACTCAATAGGACAGTAACAGCTTTGGCATTGAGCTCATATTGCTTTTTCTCTGCTGGATCTGTAGGAGTTGCTGATGGGAATTTGTATCCTCCTTCTACGATTCCCAAATTTCTGCTCCAAGTGATTGTAGATATGCAGTGGTTCTTATCTTCCAATGAGTAAAATTGTTCCCGTCAAAGACTGGTGGCCTGATGTGTGCCTCTCTTTCTGGATTAGCCATTTTGATGGATCTTTTCCTTCAAGCGATCAAGCTTCCTCTGAAGGACCTGCTCTGATACTAATTGTTGGAAATAATACTGAGAGGGGGGGGGGGGGTGAATCAGTATTATCAGATCAGTAAAACCTTTCCAATTTCATACTCAGAAATATATACGCTACTTCAATTAAGTGTACCTGCGTGTACACGCTTCTGTGTCTAATGCAACTAGCGTATATCCAGAGATCTTAAGATTCAGTTAGCTTAATCTTCAGTAAATGCATCAAAACATTATTAAGCATATTAACAGTAAACATGTGCAGTATAACTAAACAGAACATCACACAAGAGCCACACACATGAACACCATGATATAAGGTGGAAACCCAATGTGGGTGAAAACCACCTGCTGCAATTCGTCTCTTTCTTCTTTAATAAGAAACTTCTTTTACAATGTACTGGTGCAGTCCTTTACCAGTACGCAGGCTACAACCTGCAGAGGGCTACAACCCTCTCTCGTTTTCCAACTATTTCTGGAAGGGAGCTACAACCCCCTAAGCTCTTGTACTAGCCGATCCATTTACTAGTACGTAGGTGCTGACCCTACAACCTTCTTTCCTTCAGGGACCACGTTTCATCAATTTTCAGACTGGATCCAAGAGTACAAAACAAACATTACTGCAATACAATCATCAACTTATACTTGCATCATAATTCATTAAACAACCCAATACTGAATCACTGAAACCCTGTCATCAAGAACACAGAACCCAAACCAGAGCCCAGAACTCTGCAACAACCACCAGAATCAACAGCAACCTGAAATATCAAATCTTATTATGCATACGCTACTTCACTGTACCAAAACCGCGTGTATACGTGCTTTCTCCAAAGGCAAACCGCGTGCAGATCTAGAAATAATTACTTATGCCTTCGCTGTCAGATCCGACCCTTGCCAAGCGTCCCGAACAGATAAACAACAATACCAGATCTTCTCATTTCATCAGACACACCTTGCTTACTCCCATTTGCCTAAAGATCTTCTCCTTATATAGCCTTAGGCCCTTCACAATACCACGGTCCAAAACCATAGTAACACAATACCATCAACTTCAAAACTAGGGATCAACACGTCCATCGAGACACCATGGTCCAAAACCATAGGCACAACTTCCAAGGAATAACCGCCACGGACCAAAAGTAAGCTTTCCGACATGTACGCTCTTTTCCGTTCATGAAACTGCGTGTACACCCTACTTGGTATATAGCGAACCTGCGTACACGCGACTTGGTATATAGTGAACTAGCGTGTATACGCGACTTGGGCTTAATGAACCTGCGTGTATGAACTTTCTTGTCCTGCTGTACTAAGATCTGTCCTCTGATTAAGTTGCCATTACCTGTACCTGTCTCTGAGTGAGTTGCCATCAAGGACAACACTTGTATCATAATGCCAACAAAGCAAACCCTATCCCTTCAAAGTTGTCAAAGGATATTGTTGCTAGGGTTTTGTGTTGGTCATTTTACTACCAAGTATCCCCCACCTCATCACTCCCTAGTTCCATACTCCCCTTGCTTCCCTTATTTCCCAAGTTTACATACCCCTTAATTCACTAATCATATACCCCTATTCCTATTTCCTAAAACCCAAATACAAACCCCAAACCCTAATCCTATACAAAAACTCCCAAAATATCCCATATTTCCCTAACTAACTCTATCCCAACAATCCCTAAATTCCCATTATTTTTCCCTCTCCTAACAGTCCCTTGTTTCACTATTTTCCCTTGGTAGTAGAGGTCAAACAATCATCAAAGGCAGTCCAACACAGTTTGACACATCAACACCTATTTCTCCAAGGAAATTTGTCTACCAGCAGTTATGGCATCTGATCCTTCATATGATTATGAAGAGGAGACCCAAAGTGACTCACCCACGGAGGGACATGCACCCAGGAGGCCTCATAGAGGTGGCAGACATATCAGAGAAGAACCAACCACTCTTGCTGAGTTATAGGCCTGCCCTCTTGCCATCTTTTGTTTCTAGCATTAGTCATGTTATGAATTTTGCGAGAAGGTTGCTAATTTTCAGTTTCATCATGAGTTGGCCCGCTTATTTGTGTTGCATTTACATGGTGATCAAGCTACTCTTGCCGGTGTCACTTTTACATTAACACCAGAAACCATTTCATTGGCAACCGGCATACCAAACATTGGAGAACCATGGAACAAGAGGCAGAAAATTGACCGACAACACTATGAACCATACATCAAACCTGGTTTTTTGAGACAACTCAAGAGAGTGTTTCCTTTTCGGTACCTCAAGGATGAATATGCTCCTTTAATGAAATTCATCATGAAGTATTTCACCTGTGAGGGCCAGTTCTCCCTCTTGTATACTTATCACATCAAGCTGCTGATGCATTTTACTCGGGTACAGATGATGAACATTCCTTATTTCATATGCCGAAACATAGAGAAGATGACCACTCTTGTGTAGCATAAGACTCTTCAGTAGCAGTTCAACAATATTTATCATTTTGCTCTCATCAAAATTGTGGTCGTTCATCAGCTTGGTTTACAGGGCATCACTTGGGATGACTTCATCTCTCGTGAGTTTTTTAGAGCTTCACAGGGACCTTCAAAGGCTGGGCATGAGATAGGTGGACCTTCTTATTAGCATGAGGGCCATGAGACCGCTAGTGTGCCAGTGTTCATCTCCTATCAAAGAGGCACTAGACAGTTGTTTGTAGCAGCAAAGCGAGTGTTATCTCCACCCGGGGTGGAAGGGGCCTCACTTCCTTCATCAGCACAACAGGTTCAGGACCGAGGCAAGAGGCCTCTACAGGAGGAAGGACCATCAGGTGAGCGAGAGACTGATTTCATCCTCATTGAGGGTGATGATACTGACATGGGCCCACAAAGTGCAAACCTTAGAGAGATCATCAAGGAGTAGCAGGCGGACATTGATGCCTTGTCTACCAACTTGGATAGAGCCCAATGGACTATACAGTATTTGGAGTAGAGGAACAAGCAGCTTGAGGATCAACAAGTGGTTATGGAGTTACAAAACATTCGGCAAAACCGCCAAGCTGCCCGAAGGAGGAGGGTGGAGTTCACTTCCTTGGAGCAAGAGATCAATGCCGATAGGGAGTCATGGCTCGAAAGAGTCAATATCCACTTGGAGAGGAAGCTGGAGAAGGCAATAAATGAGAAGAATATGCTTAGAAATTTGTCATATCATTATTTGTCCCGGAACTTGGTGTGCCAAGCAAGAATCAGGAATTTGAAAGCAAAGTTGAAGAGAGCATCAAGGAGGCAAAAAGAGGATGAAGGACTTCAGATCTTGGCTGAGGCTTCCTTGGCCCATCATAACACTTGATAGAGAAGACTCAGCCCAAATTTCAAGAAATTTGGAGCAATTTTTGCATTTTTGCAAATTTTTGGCACAAAAAACAGGTTTTTCTGCCCTATGCGCCGCACCACGTGGCGCTCACTTTTGCTAGAGGCCTCAAAATCTCAAAAAATCAGCATTTTTGGATTTGTCATGAAAAATTACATTTGTCTACCTATGGCCAAGAAATTTGGACAGGGTTTGAGCACTCAAAAGGTCAAAAAACACTCAAAAAATGACCTCACTGCCCCTATTTTGACACACAGGAAGCAGTGTTGGGAGAATGGACTTTTGGGGGGGGGGGGGGGGGGGGTGGGGGGGGCGCGCGCAAATGGAGGCCAAATTGAAAAATTCCACTTGGGTTGGAAAGTAGACAGGCAAACCTTTCCAGCAAGCACACCTGGAGCTCATTTGGACACCGGGAAGGCCTCCAAAAGTGGGTCCAAACAGGCGCGACGCATAGAGAATCAGGCGCAATGCATAGAGGAAAAATTGCCAGTTTGACCAAGTTTTGCTCTGTTTTTCGCCCAGTTTTGCCTAGTTTGACTTTTTCACTTTCCTAATGGCAAATTTATGATGTAATTTGATGAACATTGATGGATTATGATGTAAATATGTTGGATTTTCACTTGTAGAGGTAGATTCATCAGTTTAGAGGTTGTTTGAAACTAAATGAATCAGTTCCCTTGTTTCTAGAGGCATGCTGTTATGTTGCCTAGTTTCTAGTTCTCAGTTTAGAATTAGTTGGATCAGCCCCTAAACTTGTGAGCTCAACCCCTAGAGGCAAGGATGAGCTATGTTTGTCTATATTATGTTATTTTTCAGTCATTAGCATGGTTGGACTCTTGAGAAAGCCTTGAGCTTCATTGTACATTCATTTTCAGTATTTTGGCTAAGGAATTGAGACCAGGATTTGCAACACTCTTTGGGATTCATGTGGCACTTTGTCTTGGTACAATGCTTCTCCTTGTGATTGTGAATTTGTTTATGTGATTGCATTATCTATCTTATTTCTTCTGAACTAAACAAACAAGAGTGTAAGTAGAATTCATTGAAAGTGCAATGCTCTACTTGAAGTTTGCTTTAGTTATTTGATGTTTTCAGCTGTTTGGGGAGGATTCTTGATTTCTCTTGCCCTCTTCAACACCTCACCTATCTTTTCCTTCCATCTCACTAAAATTTAAGTGCCAAAACGATTGCCTACCTTGCCCCATCGAGATCTCTGCAGAACTGAGCCTCAATCCCCGCACCCCAAAATGTGTCTTTCCCTCTAAGCCAACAAATCATCATTTTATCAAATCAAACTCTCTTGCACTCATACCTAGCCTAAATCCAGAAGATATTTCAGTCATCTCAAGCCCCCATAGATCATAATTTGTTGAGATTGACCTGGAGAGAGGCCTCTCCTGACCTAGTAGAGCTCGCTATGAGGCTGAGCATGGTTTGATGTTGGCCCTGGATCCTACCTTTTCAGCCTGAGGTAAATCTAAGCTCTAACAGAATGTATGGGGCCATCAATTCCACTTTCATCGCCCTCATCCCCAAATCAGATAACCCGACCTCCTTTGATGACTTCCGCCCCATCTCCCTGTGTAACTGCATTTATAAAATCATTGCAAACCGCCTCCGACCCATTCTTTCCACCCACATCTCCTCTAAACAATTTGCCTTTCTCCAAGATTGACATATTCATGAAGCGGTTGGTATTGCACAAGAAATAATGCACTCCATTCAGATGAAGAAGATTAAAGGTATGATCCTAAAGGTAGACCTCTCAAAGGCCTTTGATCGGGTAAGTTGGTTATACCTCTGAATGCTTCTAACTCATTCAGGTTTCCCATATGAGTTTATAAAATGGATCATGTGTTGCATTACAAACATATCTTTTAGTGTCTTGGTCAATGGAGCAACATGGCCTTTCTTCCACTCTAAACTAGGCCTTAGGCAGGGGTGCCCCCTATCCCCCCTACTATTTTTGCTGGTTATGGAGGGACTCAATAGACTTATAAAGGAAGTGCATAGCAGGGGAAGACTTAAGGGAATCAGGATCACTGATAGATGCATAATAACTCATTTACTTTTCGTGGATGATGTGTTGATCTTCCTCAATGGTGGAATAGGGGACTTGACTACCTTACAGAACACCATCTCCCTTTTTCAAACTCCTACAGGCATGGTCATCAATAATTCCAAATCCACCATTACTCTTACAGGTTGCACCCCTCATGAGATACAATTTGCTCTCCATCGGTTCCCCTTCACCCTCCTACAATTTGAGGACGGACTTAGATATTTGGGTTACAGGCTGAAGCCCCCTGGTGTAATGTCCCTTAATAATAAATAATAAATAATAAAAATAATAAATAATAAATAATAAATAATAATAATAATAATAATAAAAATAATAAATAATAAATAATATAATATAGTATTAAAATACAAGAAAATAAATAATAAACAATAAGTAAGAATAGTAATAGTAAATAAATAATAATAATAATAATAAAATAATAAATAACAATACTAAAGCTCTAAATAAATATAAATAACAATAAACAGAAAAATAGTAAAATCAATAAAGCTATCAAAAAGTAAAAACAAACGAAATAAAACAAGAAAGTAGTAAAAAACAGTAAAGCTATCAAAAAGTAAATAAAACAAGAAAACAATAAAGTTGCATGTTGACACATGGAGTGTGTGCATGTGGTTCCCCTTCCAATATTTGCTCTATTTAATAGACGGTGAGGAAAATGAGAGGCATTCCATGATTCCATGATTCCATCATCCATTCTCTTGGGAGAATAGTGTTGTGAGACAAATGATTCCCTGGCAGTAGTACGTTGATTGAGGGCTCGGGGGTGGCCAATTGTAACAAGATTTTGTGCAATTGAGCCTATAGTTGGGTGGAGAGTCGTCCCCAAGACTTTGTTGCAGTTAGCAGAATTCAACTAGCATTCAACCCTGAAATCACAAGTGAGAAACATCATCACCACAGGTAAGTTGTCTCTACTCATATTTCTGAAATTTGATGTTAATTAGTTGATAAATTGCGTGTTGATTATAAATCGCATGATTAATCTAATTAATTACATGTTTTTATTTTGGGCCTGTTACACATGGCTACAAAATAGCAGACTGAACATGGCTAATCTCAAAGTTGGAAAGAAGACTCAATATATGGTACCATAAGTACCTCTCCAAGGTCAGAAGACTAGTACTCATAAAAGTTGTCCTTGAAGCCACCCCGTGTATTGGATGTCCCTGGCATGGATACCTAGAAGAATCCTCACTAGAATTCAAAATCTCTGTTGCAGGTTCCTCTGGAAAGGCAAACAAACAATTAAGATATGTGCATGGGCAAAATGAGAGTTGCTTACCCTCCTAAAGAAATGGGGAGGGTGGGGTATAATAAAGCTAGAACATTTCTCCTCCCCATTGGCGACCAAGTTAGGATGGAAATTGATCACATCAAACAACCTCTGGGCTATGGTGGCTTCCTCTAAATACATAGCTCCCCTAAATTTGATGGACTGGCTTAGACAACAAAGCTAGAATAAAACAAAGATCTCTGTCATCTAGAAAGCGGTGCTTAACTCTATGCCACTCATCCGAGAAGGACTCACCTGGAGAATACAAGTAGGCACATCTGTACGCATCAGGCTAGACCCATGGATTAGGTGTGGTAACGCCCACAAGTTGCCTGAAGAGATCAAGCCCCTCCTTGCCAATTCAAGCATCACTCATATCAGCCACATAACAGATATGGAACGCTCCACCATTTTTCTCCAAGCCTGGAAATCCGCCCGCAGTCTGTACATCCCTCACCAGTGGCAACAATATTGGGTAGACTACACAACTGCATTAATCGAATCACACATCAGAATTGTAGAAGGGGAGGATGAGATTATTTGGGCGCTTGCAAAAAATAGGCGTTACTCCCCCAAACAAGGATATCTCTGTTTAGCAAGCGACATAGATCATAGTCTATAAAACAATTGTGGAAAAGCATGTGGAAACTTAAAGCACCCCCAAAACCAGATTACTCATGTGGTCAATTCTGAAAAACAAGGCTCCCACAGGTGACAATCTTATCAAGAGAGGCCAGCATGGACCTTTTTGGTGCATTTTATGTAAAGGCAGCTCTGAATATTCAGACCACCTCTTTCTCACCTGCACTATCACTATAGACCTCTGGAATTTTGTCCTCTCGATCATCCCCTCCCAGTGCACATGGTGGGGTCTGTCAGTTAGGGAAGCTTGGACCACATGGTGGACTTCCGCAACCCCGACCAAGGCTAGGAACCTTCCCCTCCTTATATGTTGGGAAATCTGGATTTCCCATAATTGATACATTTTTCAGGATACCGTTCCCCACTGACCCTCCATCTCTACCCGATTTCTGGCAGACTATAGTATCATTCCTAAAGATGATGATAATCCTCCCCTCAGGCATATTGTCCCTGAAACCATCGACCACTCCCAGTCATGGTCATATTTTGACAGATCAACACAAGAAACTGGGTGTGGGGGTGGTGCCATCCTATATCTTTCAGATTCCCATCACTTCCAAATCCAAATGGGTCTCGGTGGGGGCACAAACAATTTTGCAGAGCTTATTACAGCCAAACATCTCATTCAATTTTCATTAGAAAAACACTGCATGAATCTACAACTATTTGGGGACTCAAAAATTCTATGCAATTGGATTAATAAAACATCAAATTGTTCTGCTTACACTTTGAGGCCCATCCTGGACGAGGCCCATAGACTCATCACTTCTTTTGATAACTTTTATTGTCATCATATCTACAGGGAGCGCAATTCACTTTTCGATCAGTTATCCAAGGAGGCAACGGTCAGACCTCGTGGCTTATGGCTGATCCAGGAGTAGAGGGATGGAGCACACTACCAGTTTTACCATCGCCCAGTCATGGAATATATAGTTTAGGCTCAGCAGGAGCCTGTTTTTTACATTTTGTTAATATTTTCATGTTTATATTACAAGTTGGAATTAAGATGACAGACATACATACTCTCTGCGTAGAGTTTTTTTTGAAAACTTTATTATGAACACTACTGAAGGCAGAGCCTCCCTGTGCAGAGTGTTTATTTTTTGTATTTCTCTTACTTGACAAGCACACAGCATCACATATTGCATATGTGTATAACATCTATAACATGTAATTTTCCTTTATTAATAAAAATTATGATTTTTCCAAAAAAAAAAAACAAAAACATTATTACTTTATTTTATTATAATTAATTAAAAAATTAAATATTATAATACAAATATAATAATACTATAATGATATGAATATTCAAAATAATATATATATATATATATATATATATATATATATATATATATATAAATATTATTATTCAAGGTAAATATATAGAGTAATTATTATATTTTATTAATGATTTTTTTTAAAGAATTCTCACCTGGTATGACCTATTGAGATGGATTTGAGCAAATTAGCTTTAAATAATTTTATATAGATTTTGATTAAATGTATATATCCTCAATTTTTATATACATCAAATTAATAATTATTATTAACTCATTTTTTTGAAATTCTAGTATTAAATTTCCAAATTAACAAAAATGGTTTTTTTTAAAAAAAAACTCATTTGCTCAAATCCATCTCAATATCAATATCATTTGCTCAAATCCATCTCAATATCATATAAGGTGAGAATACCTTGAAAAATAATCACTAATAAAATATCAATATCATATAAGGTGAGAATATGATATTGAGATGGATGAGCAAATGATATTGAGATGGATTTAAGCATATGAGTTTTGTTTTGTTTTTTTTGTTTTTAATAAGAAAAACCGTTTTTTGTTAATTTGGAAATCTAATATTAGAATTTCAAAAAATTGAGTTAATAATAATTATTGATTTGATGTATATAAAAATTGAGAATATATATATTTAATTAAAATCTAAATAAAATTATTTAGCAATATATTTTTGTTTGTAAGCTTGGTAGAATTACATTTTCATTATGTCCAATATATCACCCAACGGAGAATACCAGTGATTTCACATCAAGGAGGACCTTAACATAGCATCTGATCACCATCTATCCAAGACCTATGGACATCTAGCAATATATTTTAAATATTCAATATGAAATATTTTCTATTATCAAAATTTTATTTTTATAAATATTATATATTTATTGTATTGAATTCATTCTTATTAGATGTATAAATAGGGCCTGCCATCTGGCAAACTTTGCTTCTTCTGGTTTCTTGATGTCCTTGGATAGGACTTTCTTCATTGCTGACACATCTGTTCTGAGAAGAAAAGGCATGTTTATTAGATATACTGCAAACTTGCTGATGCAATTCCATGCAGCTTTCACTTCTCTTTCAATAACAGAATAATTCTGTTCTGCTGGGTTCCATACCCCTGAGGCAAACTGTACCACTTGTTCTTCTTTGCCGACTTTTTGTTTCAGAATCCCTCCCCAGCTTATGTCACTGGCGTCGGATTCAACTATCTTGAATGCCTCATCATCTGCTATATACAGTATAGGCAAAGACTTTACCTTTGCTTTGATTTCTTGCACTACTCTGGTATGGGCATCTGACCATTGAGGGGGATTTTTGCCAAGCCGCTTATTGAGCATTTTCCTGTCACTGGCACAGTCTTGATAAAAACTGCTTACATAATTTAGGCAACCAAGGAACCTTTGCAGTTGTGTCTTCTCTTTTAAGACATCTGGAAATTTGTCTGCAAAGTCAATGGCATGTTGTTGCAGAGAGATTTGTCCATTAGAAATCTGGTGGCCTAAGAACTTTATAGAAGTCTGAAATACTTCTATTTTCCTTTTGCTAAGCACAAGCCCATTTTTCTTGACCAACTTCATGAAAATATTTACATGTTTGAAGTGATCATCAATATTTTTGGAAAAAATTAAAACATCATCAATATATACAAGTAACCAATCAAAATATGGCTTAAAAATATCATCCATGACCTTTTGAAATTTTGAAGGAGCATTTTTAAGGCCAAATGGCATGACATTCCATTCATAGTGCCCTGCAGGAATACTAAAAGCAGTTTTGAACTTATCTTCCTCATCAATGGCAACTTGCCAAAATCCTGCTTTTAAATCGACTTTGAAAATATTTTGGCTCCTGCAATTCTTCTGATCAAATCTCCTTTATGTGGAATTGGATAAGTATCATTTGCCAAGACTGAATTTAGAGGCTTGTAATTTATCACAAGTCTAGGGATACCTCTAATTTGTTCAGCTCTTTTGTTTACATAGAATCCATAGCAATTCCAGGGGCTAGTGGATTCTCTGATCAATCCTCTGTTGAGCAACTGCTGAATTTCTTTCTGGCATAGTTCTCTGTATTCTTGGCTCACAGGGATTGCTCTGCTTTTACAGGGCTTTCCTGTGTATCCTTCTTTATAGGGCAACTTAATGGTATGTTGCTTTCTGTGCCAAAAAGCATTTGGCTCTTCTGAACAACATTTTTCTTCCAGTTTTCCTTTTAGTTCTTGGATTCTTCTTTTGATTTGGGGTAGTTTCAGCTGTTCTTCTACTCTCAATGTGCTTTTTAGATCTTTAAGATCTGATAGCAAAGATTCTGCTTTGTCTAATTTCTGCATGGCTTGAACCATTGTAGAAACTCTTGGGGTTGAAACATAAGGAAGCTCAATTCTTTTTCTTCTTCCTTTAGATGTGGGTACAAAAATAAAATAACCAGCTCTACTTCCTTTCAACCTGGCTGATCCATGAGGTTCTACTGTAGCTAAAAAGACATTCCCTAATATAAAATCAACAGGGATGTCTGCTATGGCAAACTTCATGTATACACGGTGGGTATCAAAACATAGTGAAGCTCTAGGAATTTCATATTTGAGTTTCTTATTTCCTAGGCCTACAACTTCTCTTTCAGCAGAGACCCAATATTTCGCTGGAACATTTCTGATGTTAAGAATATTAATATCTGCACCAGAATCTAATAATGCAGTCATGGAAAATATCTGGCCTTGGATACAGATTTTTACCTTGACATGATGTTGCTGATGTGTGATGGTAAACAATCTCATATCTTGAAAGCCAAAATTTGGGTCTGACCTTCCTTCAACAACTTGAATTTCTTGACTATAGGCTGCTGTGTTCCAGGATTCTTCTTCTTTTTCTTCTTTAATCTCCTTGCCTTTCTTAATTTCTGCAATTTGAGTTTTGATTGCAGAAATCTCTGCTTTGAGTTGGTGAATTTCACCACTCACTTCTCCCAGAGTCAGGGATCTTACTTTCCCTGGTTTCTGGTGATGCATTTGAAAAGATTTAGTGTTCCTTTCATAGGATGCATCGACAAACAAAGGTTTCTTACCTGATTCTTTTGAAGCTTTTGATTTAAGCTGATCTGTGAATGCTTCTATCAGACGGTTCTTCATGGCTCCATCTTCCATTGTCCTGATATGAGATAAAATCTTCATTTCTGCCTCTTCTTCAGCAGATGCCATTAGGACTTTTTCTTTAGGAGGCTTTGTCCTTTCTTCCCCTTCGCTAGAACTGTACAAAAATTCAGAGTCATCTTCATAAAATATATGACATGCACATTCTTCTGAATTAGAGCAAGAACATTTAGATGATTCAGAATCAGAATACTGGCCCATATTAACTTGAAATTCTTCTTCTGAAGTGCTAAAAGAATCAAGAGATGATTCCTCTAATTGGTGCTGCTGGGCTGAGTCTTTGATAATAAGATTTGGGCACCTTTCTGTAACATGGGTCTTTAATTTACATCTCAGGCAAAAGATTGGGCCTGAATGCTCTTTCTTAACCTGTTTAGGTTTTTGAGCATAAACAACTGTCTTTTTTCCCTTATTAAGCTTTGATTCTTCCCCTTGGGGACATCTTGAAGCTGTATGCCCAGTCTGGCCACACAACCAGCAAGTAATTTTGTTCCATTTTTCTTGCTTGGATGTATGCAAATGGATGTCAGAAGGAGTATAATAATGGGTTTTTGGGATATATTTGTAGTGACCCTTCTTTTTATGGCTTTTATCCCTTGTAGAATACTTCCTTTTATTTTTTGGATAATCCCTTCTATTCTTGTAGAAAGTCTCTTTGAATTCTCTTTTGGCCCTTTTCCTAGACTTTCTCTTTTTGACCAATGGGTCATCTATTGTCAGTCCATATTTGCTGCAAATGGACTTTCTATCTGGTAGTCTGGACAATTTCTCCAAAGACTTGTTCACCTTAGAACTGGTACAAAGACTTACCAGTGTCTTTGTAATATGGGAATAAATTTCTCCCCATGTATAAGACTCAAAAGGCAACTGAAAAATTTCTTGCAATCTAATATAGTCAACAAATCTAGAGGGTAGAGCAGCTAGATATACCTGCTTCCAAAGCAAGTTTTTGGAATCTTTCACCTCATAGATTCTATGCATCCAATCTCTATGAAAATCATCAAATTGAGACATCTTATGACATTTGAGGTTCATCAAAATGACCTCATGCTTGTTGGCAATTTCTGTCTCACTGCCACACCAATGTTCCAGAATCATTGATGTTAGCGCACCAATCATATTGCTTATTACAGTACCATCAGGATTATGAATAACATCTCCCTTTTCATCCTTGAGAACTTCTGCTTTCCATCACAATGTGGGGATTTGAACCTTGGATCTCTTAATTGTCTCAAAATTCACATTAATTCAATCACCAAATAAATTGTCTCCTTAAAACTTAATCCTTTCATTTTTAACTCATTACAAATATTCTAATTTAAACTTGTATAACACAATAAGTTTAATAAATATATCCTCTCATACGTCACTCACATTTTATTTTTATTATAATATAATAAATATTGATTTATTTTTGTTTTTACTTTTATTTATTTTAACATATTTGTATTTTTTGTTATAATTATTAATTTATATTTTTATGATAATTATATTATATATTTAGTATTACTATATTGTTTTATTTAGACGAATGAGATTATTAATATATTTGTATTTTTATTATACTTATTAATTTATATTTTTATGAAAATTATATTATATATTTAGTATTACTATATTGTTTTATTTAGAGGAATGAGATTATAAATGAGTTTAATCAATAATTTTAATAAGAAAAAGTATTTTAACAAAGTCATTGTATATTCAAAGTTATATAGACAATTTATTATATTAGATTAGTATGGTCACATTTATGTCTATTTATAGTATTATTATATTTATATTGTAGTTGTTAGTTCATATTATGTTATAGGCGTAGTTTAACTAACAAACAAAATGAATTTTTGGTTGGAATTCGACAATACAATTTTTAGTAAGATTGTGATCTCTTATTGTTTAAAATGCACTTTCAAATGCATAAATGGATTCAACACCCTAAAAAACCCCAAGCACTCGACCTTTGTAGATCAAACAACTTAAACTTGAGATTTTTAAATCTCTACCAGATTTTGGACAATATTGTCGAGAAAAAATATTTAGAAAAAGGTCATTTCATCTATTAGTTAGAGACTACACATTATATTATATTTTAACATTATATATTAATGATATATTATTTGTTTTATTTTCATGTTATATATTACTAGTAATTATTTATTGTATGCAATTTATTATCATTTATTGTTAATGCACAAGAATCTCAAATGCTCATTATTATTTTAACTTTTATCTCGTAATTCTAGATATAGCCTAGTTTATATGTTAGTGTGGTGTAGTGTGGTGTAGCATAGGCGGCTTCAATGTGGCACATATGGCTTATTACTTATAATTTTTTTAGGAGACCAATTTTTGGTGTAAATTTGATATAATTCAGATGAGTGGAACTTAGGCTTGTAGATTTGTCGGAAAATTATGTCCCATCTAGCATGGCTAATGGATCAAATGAACGTTATATTTTCCATGTTGAGGGGATTATCTCACATCAACATTCATATTTCAGATAGGAAGGGTTGGAATCCTAATTATGGATCATATTTAATTAGAAATGGATACACTTTGAAGTTGAGAGACCTTACTTTGCCTCTTTTGGTCAACCATATGGAAGCACATATGGAATGAAGATGGCTTACCAAAAGTAAACTTTTTTCTTTGAGCAATGGTTCATGGAAATCTTGACATTATTGAAAGATTTAGAAAAAGTGTCATCCTTGAGATTCCCCCCTTGCATTGTGAAGTTGAAGAATCATCATCTCATCTCTTTATGAAATGTAGTTTCTCAACGCATATTTCATAATTGTCATTTGTGGGATTGGGACAAAATGTGAATCATCCTTATAATTAGAGAAAAATGTGTTGGCCCTCAATTTTGACCCTTTTTCACCATGCATAATCCATCTATTTATCATTCCTTACCATCATATCATGATCATATTTGCTATATTTTTGCCTCTTTTTTCACATTAAGGTAAAATAATTGTCTTTTAATTTTTAGAATTTTTAGTAAAAAGTGGGTATTAAAAATTATTTTTGACTGAAACAGAAATTCCCGTAATGGCTCCATTGAAGTCGTATGTATAGGACACCTGGGCATAAACTGAATATGGATTCGAGAAGTATGGGAACCAAGGATGGACATACTCCTATTGGCATAGTCCAAATGAGTCAGAACATACCTGGTCAAAGCTGGTCAAACTTGACCAATCACCCAGAATTTCCCCTCATTTAAGGGGTAGTTTTGTGAATTTGTGGAATCTTCCCAAATTTTGTGTAACAAAAGGGATGAGTTCGACCTGATTAGATGGATTAAGACTCTTATAGGTTGTTACAACTATTTTAGTTGAGTTTGTTATACTTTTGGCTTATTTAAGCACAACTATTCAGCAACTATGAACATGTATTATGACTATTGAGACTTCTCTATTTTTGAATATAATTTGAAGAACTTGTCTTCTATTTTCTTGTTGTGGGATGTGATTGCTGATATACTGTAGCTAATAGTTTCAAGTGTACCAAGCAAGGGTGGAGGGCCCCCATTATGAGCTAAGTACACTGCAATGTAATTTTGTGTATAATTGTGAATATTTTAGATTGTTGTTTCCTTTATAATTTCTTGTGAATATTTTCTGAATAAATTCATTATATGCCATGTTCATTTATGTTTTTAAATGATTTCCTTTCAGTAATTAATTTAAGTAGGGAAGGTCAACCAAGGCATCTAAGTTAGATCCTCTTCCTTCTTGATTAAGAACTGAATTGGAAATTGTGTTTATGCATTTAATCTTTACTACTTTCTTGATTTGGTTATTATTTCCTTTCAGTAATTGGTTTAAGTAGGGAAGGTCAACCAAGGCATCTAAGTTAGATCCTCTTCCTTCTAGATTAAGAACTAAACTGGAAATTGTGTCTTTACTGCTTTCTTGATTTGGTTATGTTATGCTTTATGGTGGAACTGATCTTGTTGGAATAAGGATAATGAGGAAGGACAACCAGGACCTCTAAGTTAGAGCCTCTTCCTCGTTGGCTATGCTCCACAAAGACTCATTGCACTCTTGCTTCTAGATTAAAATTTCAATACTTTCTTTTCAGTAATTTTATATTTGTAATATTCATTTCCATTATTTTTATCTAAACAACTACTTCCTACACTAGTTTAATCTAAGATTCCATATACTTTGGTTTGCTTCTAAGTTTACCAACTCAGATTGATAAGTAAAATAAATGCTCTAATTCAACTCCATAAATTAGACTGACAAAATGCCCTTAATCTGGTATCAAAATTACTTATGACCATTCTAGAACAAATAATTTCCAAAGAGGCTACGGATGGTTAATCCTAAATTCATGTATTGGAAAAAAATGCAATCATCTTCAAACAAGAAGGAACTACTCTAAATCATGTGGTTGCCCGATTGAGGGGATTACTCACATAGATGGTCTTATCTAAAGGCGTTAGCAGGAAAATTTTGAGATTTTACTAGTGGATAACAATAGGTGTTAAGGGAATTCGTATCCAAAGGATCCACTTCTCTTAAGCTTCCCATTTCTAATCCTCAACTAGCGCCCCCCCCTCCTTGTGGCAACATAGAATGAGCAAAGATGATTTTCACCTTTGGAAATTGGAAAGGCATAACAATATTCTATTCCTTTATGACACCTTGGCAGGAGACTAGGGAAGATGCATATGAAGGTGGGGGTTGCGGGGGGGTGGGGGGTGGAGCATTTTCATCAATCTCAAAGGAAAATTTGAAATAAGTTTCACTCAATGGCTTGGTGAATCCATTAATAATCAAGCAAAATCACTAGTATCATCCCTCTCTATATCAAGAGGGATCAAGAAAGTCATAGAAATACAAAAAATCAACACTCGTAATTTTTAAAATGTGCATTAGTTTATATCTCAAAACTTTTATATGTCCAGATTGATCCAAAGAGCTCATGGGTTGCAACTAGCTTTGAGGACATGAAATTTTTCCACATGCTAAGAGCCCGCAACCTTTAAATAGATGTGAGGAAAAACAAGGGAGTGCAATTGGATATGAGGATGTTATATATGAACGGGGGGCACTCCTGAGATCATTTATCCCATTAATAAGTGGTATCCAAACTTATCAAATAGCATGTATTTCTTCATAGTGTGTTTGTCTTTTGTTTTTGTAGTATGGAGCCCAACCACACAATTAGGGATCAATGTTAGAAGGAATCCAACAAATTCAAATATTTAAGGCAGAATTTGCACACCCTCTAGTCTATCTTTCCTTTTGATTTTAGTTTGATGTCCTTAGACGATTGAGTTATTTTCCTCATTGTATATTTTGTATGCTAGCAAATGGTTTTGCATGGATGCCTTGTGTCTCTTTTATGACTCCTTGAAATCTTACCTTTGGGATCTCTTAAGTATCCATATACTATGGACAATCTCCAACACTCTAGTTGTTGCATTCCTTTTGATATTTCTAATTTGCATAAGGGTGAAATGTGAGGTGAATTGAGGGTCCCCAAGTGGTGTTCTCTCACCTCAATAGTACAAGTATGCCTTGGATTGTTTCTCAAAATGCTGAGAATGAATAATTATCTAATTTGATAGCTTGCTATAACCAAAACATTGAGAGATTAGTAGCAAATTTAAACATGATATACTAGCTAGTTCTTGGTTTGGCTAGAATCTCTTAGTCTTTGATGTCCCAACCAAAGGCCTCCATTGGGTTTGCTAGAATTGTAACCAAAGAAGAAGAAATAGTTTAGTAGTTATGTGAATACATGCCAAATGAGAATACGACTATGAAACTTTTTCTTTAGGCATACATCAAGCAAGAGGCCATTGGTAGCCATGTTTTTTTTAATATCATATTATGTTATGTTTCACAAATTGGTCTCAGTTTTAGATCAATTTATGAAGCTTTATATTAGTAAACTCTTTAGCTATGTTAGAACTTTTAAATCCTCGTAGATAGAAGGTATTTTTTTGAATTTTGGGTATGTTTGAATCCTTACATTTTACTATCTATTTATGTTTGAAATTTTACTATCTACTTATGTTTCATATTATCTTGCAGTTTGGATCAACCATAACTCCCTTTTAACTATATATATATATATTTTCCTTTCTTCAGTTAAAAATATAAAAACAAATAAAAGCTTTATTAGGCCTAGCTTGGGTGGTTTGGAGGAGGAGTGCTATCCTCCTGATCCAAGCTCAGTTCCCATAAGTGACATGTTGAGCTCTTAATAAGTATAATTTTTTGTAACGACCTTTAACCTTGTGTTGGCAAAGCCTTCAAATTTTGAAAAAAATGATTTAATGTGGATATCATCCCTGAGATGAGGGGAAATGTTGAATCAATTTCCCTGGGATGATTATTTCATGCAAAATGCAAACAATAAATAATTAATAATAAGTATTATTGAATTTAGGCTCTTATAATTTTTGTTAGGCTTAATTGACCTAATAGACCTACCAACATAAGTGACACCTAAGCTAAGGCAACTAAGATAAGAATTACACTAAACACATGCACATGGCACAAACCTATTCGTCATTATTATTAGTCATTCATAATTGCTAAATATTTATTTTTTTTAATAACAAAAGCAAGTATTTTTTGTATTACATTTGAGTATGGCAAGTAGCTAGAGAGCTGAAAGTTACATTGCTTAGTAAAATTAGAGATCTCAGCCTCTTTCAAGAGGTATTCAAGAATGTGATAGAGTTGTTGTATTGTATCCTATCTAAAGTTCTGTACACTCTCAAAGGCATGTAAGTGTAAATAGAATAGAATTTCCCACACACAAAAAATAAATAAGAAGTACATCATGGAATAATAGAAAATTACACAGAAGTGGACTTCGTATAGCTTGTTACAATAAGGAATTTCTTATGAAAATTGACAGGGAAATTATTGAGCCTTTCTCTACTTGAATACACCTTCCTATCTTCGTATTTGGAGCCCATCTTTTTCCAAAATTGTTTGTATTGTATGGAGCTTACCCGATTGACATTATTTGAAAAAGAATTCGAACTCTCTGTGAGTAATGAGGATGATAGTGAAAGCCCCAAGACATTAAGGACTCGCAAGGCAACATCTCCACATGAGGGGGCCACAACATTGCACAAAACCAATCTTGCAATTTTGTTGTCCAAATTCTGTTATGAATTATCAAAATGTCTTAGTTGAATAAGGTTTCCAAACAATGGTCATCTCTCACTAAAGAAAGAGACCTGGTGATGACACAAAATAGAGAGATTGCCTCATATTTTTTGCAAACAAGACATGATCACAGAACTTATTATCTATGAAATATTTTTCTTTGGTTGGATATGGATTAATTTTGTCGAGGAAAACTCGAAAAGCCTCGCCCACAATCATTCTTACACTGGTTGTAACATCCTCCCTACTCGTTCCTAAATTGATCAAGACATGAATTCTAGTGATTAAGATTCAAAAATTTGAGAGTACAGTTGTTTCAGTAGTTGTTGAGGAGGTTTGAATATGATTCGAAGAGGACTTTTGACACTAGAAAGAAGGGGAGATGGCTAAAAAGAACTCTATGTATTGAAAGCATAACATGATTTTTGTTATTACTATAGGAGATAGGTTGTAAGGGATCCTGGAGGAGGAGTATCTCAGAGCAATTAAGGGGTATATTTGTTGCATACCTGATCATTGCTTTGTATGGTACCCTGACATCACAATACACCTTCATTTTCCTTTTGATCAGCTACCTGGTTTTTGTCCCTCAATACTTGGTATCCTTCAATTCTTGCGAACAACTTTTTGAAATCCCCAATTCTTTTCCAAACCAAACTGGAATTTTCATCAGTTGTACCTTTATTAAAATGTTGAATTATCCAATTAGATTCCCCAATAATAATGGCTTCCCTGATGCCATTTCTAATAAGCAGTTGCAATCCCTTCCACAGAGCTAAGGCCTCAACTCCATTGTTGGTACAATGGCCTAGACCCTAGGCATATGAAAAAAAGAGTCCTCCAACTGGATTTTGATCTGGTCTCATGATCCAAAGGGGCTGATATTTCCTTTGGAATCCCCATCGAATTATAGTATGTAACTTCCCTTTTTTCCCAATTATCTAAATCAACTTGACTTAGTCTTAGCTCCCAACTGGGAGGGCATTTTGAATTAAAACTTCCTATGTTGATGAGCCCTTGGAGCCAATTGATTTCTCTTGTGTTGAGGTTCTACTCCCAATTTCCTGGAATACCAATGGAAGAAAGATCATCAAACATTAAATATTTAGCCTTTGTAGTAGAGAGAGGAGATGGGAGTTGTATGTTGTTTAATATGGCTTTGTTTCTTGCTAGCCATATTCTCCAACAAATATATTTTGGGGGGACGTTGACTACCCTTTTGAGGATCTTTTTCCCTATTAGGTTTATATTACAATCTAAATACCAAGTTCGAAACATAGAGGTCCATTCTTCAGGTATTTTCGTGAATATTTGGAGATCTTCCAGGGCTAACTCCCAAACCTTTCTTACATAGTTGCATTCCATAAACAAATGGGGAACACTCTCTTCTAAGCTCCGGCATAAAGCACATCTAGAGGGCCCATTTATATTTCTCTTTTTTTAAATTTCAGAGGTTAGGATTTTTTTATGCACCAATAGCCAACAAAATACATTTGCCTTGGGAATTTCATCTTTGTGCTAATATGATTTCCAAATTGTACTTGGATGGGTGTTTTCATATTTGTTTTTTGCTAGTTCATAACATTTTTGACAGAGAAGGCTTTATTCTCTTCAGACCATCCTCTTTCATCTTGAAAATGCTTGCTTGCAAGGGCGTGACCTTTCAACACACCAATGAAGGATAGGTAAGAAGAGCTTAGCTCCTTTGTAACTCTAATGCTTATCTAGTTTTTCCATAAACCATTGTTTTCATCCCACTCAAATATGTCCCATAGATGCACATAGTTTCGGTCCTTCATCCACCTTTCTAATTATTTAAAGTCTTACCTTGTTTCCAAGAGAGATTTAACGCTTTTGATTTCCTCCCATATGTTTATTTTCCTTCCATTACCAAGAGACCAACTTATGTGTTTCATTATTAAATTTATGCCTTTTTGACATAGGTTCCAAGTGCAGGTTCCAAGCTCATTCCAATTAAGAATTTTTGGACTCTCAACGTGTGTTGTGCAAGTATTTGTTTCTCAATGATTGAGCCCACTGGGAGTTGTCCTCTTTTAACAATATCCACACTAATTTTGCTCCTAATGAATGATTCAACAATGTAGAATCCGTGATATTTAAGCCTCCCTTTTTTGTATCCATCTTGATTATTTCCTAGTTTACAAAATGGTATTTTTCCCAGTGGTTTTACCTCCTTGCCATATGAATTTTCTGATGCTTTTGTTAATACTATGGAGAATGCTTTTGGGAGCCAAAAGAGATGAATCTTGATAGTTTTGAAGAGTGGACAAAGTGGATTTTACCAGAATTAATTTGCCTATTATATTCAATCAATTTTCACCCCAAGAATTAATTTTCTCCTTGATTTTGGAAATGATGCTTATCCAATACCTAGGTTTTTATATTTTGATGGAAATGGGAAGACCTAAATAGTTGAAAGTTGTCCATTCTTTCTCCCATTTGAAACTAAGAATGTATGTTAGTTCCTACATTTTACTGTTAGGAGTATTCCATCCATAGATCCTTCTTTTATCTACATTAATTTTTTCTCCTGAAGCCATCATAAAGTATTGCAAAATTAGCTTGAATCCACCCCTAAGCAATATTGTGTCATCCGCAAATTGGGCATGATTCAACGATTTAAATCCTCTGGCGATATTAAGGCCAATCAAATCTCCATTCTGGTGGGTTTCTTCTAGTCTTCTGCTTAAAGGGTCTAGCATTATGATGTAAAGAAGTGGAAACAAAGGACAACCTTGTCTTAGTCCCCTTGAAGCCTGAAAGAACTGTGAGGGTCTTCCATTAACTAGAGGAGCTATCCATGGTGAATTTATACAAGCCTTAATCCATTCAACAAATTGGGAGCTAAAACTAAATTTTTCCAAAAATCTGATAAGGAAGTCATGATCGACTCTATCAAAAGCTAAAGCCATATCCAACTTTATCGCCATTACCTTGCTATTGGAGGCAATGCTGGTGTGAATTGCTTCTTGGACTAAAATTTTGTTGTTTGTAATTTTCCTTTTGGCTATAAAACCATAATTATTCTCTAATATCAATTTATTTATGACTTTTTTTTAGTCTAGAGGTTATAACTTTTGAGATAATTTTGTAGGAGGTGTTGTAGAGATTTGTTGATCTGAATTGAGCAAAGGAAACTAGATTGGTGTCCTTGGGGACCAAGGCCATAATGTGGAATTGGTTCCTCCCCCTACTTTCTCTTTTTTCTTGTCCATTCCAACATTTTACATAAATCATGTTTTATTAAAAGCCAAAAGGATTTATAGAAGTGAATGGTGAAACCATATGAGCCAGGGGTCTTGTCAGTTCCTAAGCTCCAAATTGCTTCCATTACCTTGTTTCCCTTGATGGGTTTGCACAAACCTTCATTTTCTTCTTTAGTTATGCTTGCTAGAATTTGCTCAAGCATCATGTCTACACTTTGCTTTTTGTCCCTCTGCTCTTTCTGGTACTATTGTTTGTAGAATTGGTGAGGTGCTTATTTTATTCCTTCATATCCATTAACTATTTTCCATTCAAAATCTTGTATTTCCTTTATCCTATTTTTCATTTCTCTTGCTTTGACTTGTTTGTGGAAGTATTTTGTGTCCTTGTCTCCATCTTTAAGCCAAAGAATTCTAGATTTTAGCCCCATGTTTCTTCTTCCCTTCTATTAATGCTTCATATTTTGGTCATAATCTCCTTTTCTAAGGCTATGTGATGTTCTTCAACACAATTGATTTCCATTTGCTGATAGAACTCCTCTACTTGGTGCTTAAGCCTAATATTTCTTGATCCAATTCAATGTAATGGTCTTTTGCCCAATTTTTTAAGGCTTTTTTCACCATTTTTAATTTTGTTTCTAGCACAAAGGATGGAAATCCTTCAACATAGTTACCCTATTGCCTTGTATTAATTCCGCTTCTCTCTCATATTACATCCATAGAGGGTTGAAATTGAAGGGAATTGGGTCCATATGCTCTTTCTTTGTGATATATAATGATATAGGTTTATGGTCTGAAGTTCCATTTGGAATTATCTAAGATCTTATGTCGATTTATTCTAATAGAAGGTTTCCTGAAAGTAGAAATTTGTCAAGTATGGTTGCTATATTGTGTTTTCCTGTTCTTTTATTGGACCAGGTATATGCACCTTTCTTTGGCACTATATCCATCAAGTCCCATTCAACCATTAGATCCTCAATGTTCTCCCTATATGAATACCTGATTATGTTGCCTCATTTTTTCTCCTTAGCTGGGATTATTGTTTTCATTTTAGAAACTCATATTTACCACAGCCAATTTGTATGAATATCTATGTTTCAGGTCCATAGGTGGATCCATCATCAGGACAAAAATTCCCGAGGAAATAATGTCGAGAGAATAACATATATATATATATATATATATATATATATATATATATATATATATATATATATATATATATATATATATATATATATAAGACATGAGAAGCTAAAAGAGAAGTGAAGAAATGTCGACTCAGTAAATAATGAAAACTCTAATTATAAAATAATAACCTAATCAATTTCTAAAATATTGTATTAAAATATCCTCTCATTATGACTTCTTGGTAGATATTTGAGACTTTTTTTATTGTCTAATGTGTTCTAGAATTCCACATTCTCTACATACATGGTTGGGGAGCATACATTGTAAATGGCATAGATCTTGCTAGAGGAAAGGTCTTTCAAAACAATTTTAATCTAGAACTAATAGTTTTTTATTTTTTTATTTTTTATTTGTTTGAGTTCCATAGGGTGGCAAGACCTCTTGAGACCCCTCTCGCACTAACTATTGCAATTTTGTTGCTGCCCCAAAAAAAATCTTGGCTTTTTCAAATTCATTTGCATCCATTTTTGTTTGTTGAAACAATAAAATGTCTACTCTCTCACTCCTGATTATGTCCTTGACTGCTAGGGTTTTGATGGAGTTCCCCAAGCCTCTTATATTTAAAGAAATTTTCATTAAGAGTTGTGCAAATATGCTTCCTTTCCCTCATGGTCCTTACATTTCTTTGGTTCCTTTCTAACATTCTGCTGATTTTTGTACTATTGTTCTAGTGTTTTATGTTTGTCTAGTATTTTCTCAATGGTAGCGTCTTCATCTCCTTTATCCTTGTTAGGTTTTCTTCCATTTTTTGGGATCCCTTTTCAATGTGCTCCAGATATTCCCCATCATCTCAGAAATATAATTTCTTCTTCTTGTAGGATGGGTTGGTGTTCCTATTAGGATGAGAAAAAGGGACCCTTCATTGTTAGGAGATTCTGATAGGGATATCTTCTCAGAGTCCAAAGGATGAGACTCTAAAGGTTGAAGGGAAACAACTTTAGTGGGGGAAACATGAGCATGTTCAAAGACAGATAAGTTGATAGGATCATGAGGAGGGGGAGTTTCTTTTTCCATTGGAATTTTTCTCCTTTTTAATGGAGAGGAAGATATGACAAGAGAGGGGCGAGGGATAGTTAAATCAGTACGAGGTTCATTTGGTTCAGGGCATACATGATCTAATATAGGGTTACCAGGATTAGGAAGTGAAGTCAGTGGGTGAAAGGTATTAGAATGAGGATAAGTCACAACCCCTTTCCTGAAAGAAGATCTAGCTTTGAAATGCCTTGCAAATGTTTTCTTAGGGACTTGCCATTTTCCTAAGGGTTGGGACTCACTTGTAAAAGAGGATTCAGACTTGAAATTTTTGGTAAAGCCTCCATATTCATGATAGAGATTTCACTTGTAAGGGATCTATTCATCATCTAGAGTCTGGTCACAGATCCAATCTCCATTTTTTAGGATTATTGTCTCTGGAAGACCCTGTTCTAGATCGACTTCTACACAAATATGGGCACAAGCATATTGTTTACCCTTTGGCTCAAATCTATCTAGAAAATTTCCAAGAGAGTTTCCTATGGATATGATATTTTCAAACTCCCAACAAGTAAGAGTAAGGTGAGGGAGGTGGACCCAGACAAGGACAATTGATGGAATCTCAACTTCTGGGTGTAAATCAATGGTCCATTTTTTAAGTCCCCATACTACTAGTGTTGCCCCTTATTGTTATTAGTGCAACCCCCTTATTTTATTGTTGTGCCCATGTAGTCCCCATATTGTTATTATTGTGCTCCTTAGAAGCCTACTATTTCTATTTATGTGCCCTTAGAATATTATTTTTATGTCGACTTTGATTATATTGTGACCCCTTAGACTCCTATTTATAGAAATAAGGTCTTGTCAATTGTGTCATCCAAAAATTATTCATTTTTGTAATGTAAATGAGGTTGACCCCTCAAAGAGGTTGATTTTGAAGTTTTTGATCTATCTTTTATTTTATTTTGTGAGCTGGTTGCATAGCATTTGGTATCAGAGCTTTGGATTCTAGGGTTTCGCTACTCCAAATAGGTCATCGTGGAATTTTCTATATAAAATTTTTTCTACGAAGTTTCAGAAGATGAAACTAAAACCCATTTGAGACAAAATCTTGATGATCTCGAGTCTAAATTTAAGATATTTTATTACTATATTTGCGGAGATATGATCCAAGGAAGTTAGGGTTTTTGTAGGCTCCCGATTTACATCCCAAACATGTGACCTTGGGAAAATCGTCATAACTTTGTCTCTGAGCATCATATTGAAATTTCGTAAGAAGTTACAAAAATAGGACATATTTTATTTTTCAATGTATCGTTTTCAGGTCCGAAGGTAGAAACAGTGACACATGGTAGGTCGTACAAGTTCGCTTTATTGAACTAGTTTATAATCAGGTCATTGTGGGAGATTTGGTATAACTATTTCTTGAAGAATCCAATATTGATCGTACTGGTGGGGTTAGAAAGGGGATTCAGAGGGCTATTACAGGACGAAATTTCAGACCTTGGAGATCCGAAATTACAGAGATACAATAGATTCAACATCGAGCTCCTATAAAGAGAAAAAAGGTGTGTAGTTTTTTTTTTTTTTTAAATTTGCATGAGTTTAGTTTCAAGAATAGTTTGAAGTAATTCCAAGGGAATAGTGAAGCATAATTATCATTAATTTATGCCCTGAAGAAAGAAAATGGAAACACCTAGTAAGCAACCTAAAATCTCTAACATGGCTCATGAAGAAGAGGAAGAAATGCAACATGATATATCAAAATTACGAGACCAAGTGCAACAAATTTCACTCTCACAAAAAGTAACAAAAGCTAAGATGGATGGTTTAAATAAAGGCATGGAAGCTAAGATGGAATCTAAGATGGATGGTTTAGAAGAAAAACTAAAAGAAAACATTGAAGATTTGAAGAAAGACATGGAAGGTTTGGCAAAGTTGCTACACGAAATGCTTCCTAATGGTGAAAAGGTAGTAGAGGAAACTCACGATGAGAACAAAAGTAATGTTAATCATGATTTCATAGAATTTAACATTTGATTGAAGGCTCCCCATTTTCCAAAGATCGATATGAGGAAGTTTGATGGCAAGGATCCCGTAACATGGATACTACAGATGGAACAATGTTTCGATCTCCATAAAGTGAAAAACACACAAAAGGTACGAATTGCAATTTTATATTTGGAACCCAATGAATTTGTATGGTATTAATGGATTTTCTCTCGTAAACAAATTTTCACTAGGTCACTTTTTATGGAGGAAATGATAACACATTATGAGGATACAAAAAGAAACACCTTCTTTAGCCAATTGTTAAATCTCAAATAAAAGGGTTCAATGGTGAAGCACATTGAGGAATTCCAAAAATTGAATATAAGGGTAAAAGATATTCTAGAGGAGAATAGGATTGATGTGTTCATAGAGACTTTAAAGGATAACGTCCAACATGAGGTTCGCCTTTGGGAACCTGATTCATTGGAGAAGGCATTCAGGTTGGCAAGAAAAATTGAAAGCAAAATTATGGCAACAAGGAAGCCTACCACTCACAACTATAAAGATGTAAGTGTTTTTGCCCCTAACCTTCCACAACGTATAAGGTTGACACCACAACAATTAGAAGAGAAAAGAGCAAAAGGGCTTTGTTACAACTGTGATAGAAAATACACTAAAGGTCATAAGTGTGCTAATAAGAAATTATTTTAAATAGATTGTGAAGAGGAGGAATAAAAGGGACAAGAAATGTCAAAAGAAGAGGATATACACCAAGAATGAAACCTAGAGAAAGAAGAAACGAATTTGACGATATATTGTAATGCATTGGAAGGAATTACCACTCCTCAAACCCTCAAGATAGAAGGACATATTAAGAAGAGAAAGGTAATAGTGTTGATTGATTCAGGTAGTACCCATAATTTTATTCATTGTAAGATAGCCAAGGAATCAAATTGCTTCCTATATCCAACACCAGAGCGTCAAGTGATGGTTGCAAATGGAGGAACCATAAATTGCTTTGGAAAGTGCCATAATATAAAGCTATCCATGGGAGAATACGTATTGAATACTTCAATGCTTTCCATTCCAATGGGTGGTACTAATGTTGTACTAGGAGTCCAATGGTTACAATCTTGGGGTACGATAACTTTTAATTTTAAAGAAATTTTCTTGAATTTTTTTTGGGAAGGAAAGGAAGTTGAATTAAGGGGTATCGCAGGGAAACCAGGAAAGTTAGTAAGCTCTAACAACATTACAAAGCTTCTAAAGAAAGAACAACGGGGCATAATTACACAATTATGTTCACCAGAGGTTCCCACATCGAAATCATCTATTTCTCCAAATCTCCAAAATGTTTTAGAATATCATACCAAGATATTTGACACTCCCAAAGGCCTCCCACCTATTCGTGATGATGATCATGCTATTTATTTGATTCCTGGAAGTGTTCCTCCAAACATATTTCCTTACAGATATCCATATGCCCAAAAGAGTGGAATTGAATGTATGGTTGCAGAAATGTTAGAGGCTGGTATAATTCAACCTAGTCAAAGTTCTTTCTCTGCTCTAGTAGTATTGGTGCACAAGAAGGATGGATCATGGTGCATGTGTCCGGATTATAGGGAGCTCAACAAGCTCACTATTAAAGATAAATTTCCTATTCCGGTCATTGATGAATTATTGGATGAATTACATGGAGAAATTTACTTCACCAAGTTGGATCTCCGTTCAAGATATCATCAAATTAGAATGAACACTGAAGACATTTCAAAAACAACATTTAGAACTCATAAGGGTCATTATGAATTTTTGGTGATACCTTTTGGCCTTACCAATGCACCTTCTACATTTCAAGGTTTGATGAATTCTATTTTCAAACCCTTCCTTATAAAATTTGTGTTAGTATTTTTTGATGATATACTAATCTACAAGAAGTCTTGGAAGGATCATGTTCAACATGTTGACAGGGTGTTCAAACTATTGGAGGAGAAACAATTATATGCAAAAGCCTCCAAATGTTTCTTTAGAGTACAAGAGGTGGAATATCTGGGTCATATTTTATCTCATGAAGGTGTTAAGGTAGACCTTAACAAAATTAAAGAAATTATGGAATGGAAATTATGGAATGTAATATTATCGCAAGTTTGTTAAGAATTATGGGATAATAGAAGCATCTATAACAACATTACTGAAGACAGATGCATTTTCTTGGACTCCAGAAGTAACGAATGCCTTTGAACATCTTAAAGAGGCAATGTGCCAAGCACCAGTCATAGCTATGCCAGATTTCAAAAAAGCCTTTATTGTGGAATGTGATGCCTTAGGAAATGGAATTAGTGTTGTTTTAATGCAAGAAGGAAGACCCATTGCTTTCGAAAGTCGTCCAATCAAAGGAAATTATTTACACAAAGCTATTTATGAGAAGGAAATGTTGGCAATACTACATGCACTTAATAAATTGCAAACTTACCTAATGGGAAGACACTTTAAGGTGAAAACGGATCATGATAGTCTTAAATACTTTTTAGAACAAAGATTATCTTCATAAGAGCAACAAAAATGGATCACAAAGATGTTGGGTTATGACTTTGAAATCATCTACAAAAAAGGGAAGCAAAATGTTGTTGCAGATGCACTCTCAAGAAAGGATGAGGATGTGGAAGCATTGTTTTGTGCCATTTCTATTATCCAACCAGATTGGATAAACAAAGCAAGGGATGAATGGAAGAATGATGAAGAAGTGTGGGAACGCATTCAAAAGTTGCAGCAAGATCCCAGTACATCTGATACATTTAGCTGGAAAAATGATTCGTTATGGTACAAAGATCGCTTATACCTCTGTAAGAATTCCCAACTCAAACAAAATATTCTTCTGGAATTGCACACCTCTCCCTTAGGAGGGCACTCAGGATTTTTAAAAACTTACCACGGGATTAAGAAGGAATTTTTTTTGGGATGGCCTTAAATCTAATATTCAAAAGTTTGTGGCAGAATGTTTCATTTGCCAACAAAATAAAGTTGAGACAATTAAGACCCCATGTCTATTACAACCTTTATCCATTCCAAGTCAATGTTGGGAGGAGGTTTCAATGGATTTTATCAAAACTTTATCCAAGTCTAAAGGAAATATTGTCATCATGGTGGTAGTTGATAGACTTACAAAGTATGCACATTGTTGTGCATTATCTCATCCATTTAAAGCCAGTACAATTGCTACTACATTTTTGGAAACAATTCAAAAGGTACATGGAAACCCAAAGATTATTGTAAGCAACAGAGATCCCATTTACACTGGAAATTTTTGGACATAATTATTTTCTTGTTTGGGTACTCAGTTAGCTCATAACTCATCTTATCATTCCCAATCTGATGGGAAAACTAAGATAGTGAACAAATGTTTGGAAGGATATCTTCATTGCTTTGTATATGATAAATAGACACAATTGGTCAAGTGGTTTCCCTTGACTGAATGGTGGTATAACACTTCCTTCCATACTGCAGCAAAAATGACCCCATTTATGGCACTTTATGGATACCATCCAACTTCAGTCACATCATATTTAAGAGAAAATTCTAAGGTTCAAGTAGTGGAAGATCACATCGAGCATCAAAAATAAGTTCTTCATCTCTTAAAGGATAATCTCACTTTAGCGCATAATAGAATGAAACATCAGGCATATCAACATCGCAGCGAAAGAAGTTTTGTTGCAGGTGACTGGGTATTTCTATGACTACAACCATACAAACAAATGTCCCTTAAGCAAGCTAAGAAGGATAATAAATTATCACCAAAGTATTATGGTCCGTACAAGGTGTTACAAAAGATTGGTACTATGGCATACAAATTGGAGCTTCCTGCATCTTCATGAGTGCACCTAGTTTCCCATTTTTCATGCTTAAAGAAGGTTATAGGTGACAAGCTCCCAGTTCAAACAATATTTCCAGAACTTAATGAGGAAGGAAAAATGATATTGGAACCTGTAGCAGTCACATAAACAAGAAATTGACAATTACGAAATCGATCAATTCCAGAGTATCTCATCAAGTGGAAGAAATTATCCATTGAAGATTCCACTTGGGAGGATGAGAATTTTATACAGAAGCATCCAAAACTACTCAAGCGTTGAGGACAACACTTTTTTGAAGGAGAGGGGTATGTTAGGTCCCTATACTACTAGTGTAGTCCCTTATTGTTATTAGTGCAACCCACTTATTGTATTGTTGTGCCCATGTAGTCCCCATATTGTTATTATTGTGCCCCTTAGAAGCTCACTATTTTTAATTATGTGCCCTTAGAATATTATTGTTATGTTGGCTCTGATTATATTGTGACCCCTTAGACTCCTATATATATAAAGGAGGTCTTGTCAATTGTGTCATCCAAGAATTATTCATTTGTGTAATGTAAAGGAGGTTGCCCCCTTGAAGAGGTTGATTTTGAAGTCGTTGATCTATCTTTTCTTCTATTTTCTGAGCTGGTTCCATAACACCATTTGTTCAAATAGAGGCCCCTTAGGCCCAAAAAATGTATATCATTTCTGAATATCAAGTCTTTGTCTTTTTTGGAGTTGAAAAGAAAGATAAAATATCCTCTACTGCTAGCAAGAAAAACAATGGGACTTGAAACTAGCCTAGCCCATCTTTTCTCTATCGATTCTTCAACATTTTTTGGAGAGGGACACATACCTATGAACTACCCAATCAGGCCTCTCTCAACAAAGGTAATTATTTTGGCTTGAAAGTTTCTAGAAGGAAGTTCCATTGTGGGAGCATTATCAACTTTCTTCACAAATTTTGAGGAGGGCTAAGTTGGTTTTGGCTTCTTCCCCCACCATGACCTAAAGTGTTGAAAGTTGAGTCCACCTGGCTACCTCCAAAGCTTGATGTTAATCCTTCGGACATTGTTGGGTTAAGCGACTGTTAATTAGATGCAAAGCGAGGAATTTGGGATTTGATATGTTGAAGCACGGGAACAATTCAAAATTCGATAACATAAATGCCTAAATATTAAAAAAAAATGTTATTTATATTTAAAAATTATATATATACACACACACACACATATATATATATATTTAATATAAATTATAATTTGACTACAATTGTTATGTTATTTTTTTTTTTCCTAGTGGTTCACGAACATCCGTGGTCAGGGGGTGCAGGCTACGTCCACGTAAATTCTAAGGCTGATCTCTAGGATCAAACCCCTCGGCCATCACAGACCTGACCCCAAGGGCTTCGGGTAGAATCGACCCCGTGACCTCCCGTTTTGGCGAGGCACGACTTGACCAGTTGGGCTAACCCTTGGGGCTCAGTTGTTATGTTATTACATCCATCATATTATACTTTCCATCTTAATCACCATAGCGTCTAAACCTTGACACCCTAACCACTTTAACACATAATACATATAATCCCTAACTTCAACCCTAATTCCTTAGCATTGTAAACCCTTACCCATATAATAATCCAAATTATTATTTTGATTAAAAGTTCTCAATGTCATTGCTATATTGTATAAAAAATGGCATGTTCTATGAGTTCTTCATCTTCATCTAATTCGAATTTTGGCTTGGTAAGCTCATCTAACAATAGCTTGAACTTCATATTAAGAAAAAATCACATATTTTTGCGTTAATAGGCGTGTCTATATTGAAAAGAGGGTGCCATATTTTAGAGCATTTTTATGACAAATATTATGTATATGTTTAATATTTAATAAAAAATAATATTTTTCATCGTCACCATTTAATGAATGGTTGGGATTGAATTTATTAAGTTAGTTACATTTTATAAATGGGGATTTGTGATTATTTGTGTTACTAAAAGGTTTTTTATCCATGTAACTGACTTCCAACCCTAATATTTGAATTCTTGCCAACCATGTTGCCACAATTGTCATTCGCGCTTGCATATGTGTCCTAAGCCTATCGATGCTCATTGGCCATTTGACTTATATGGTTGGGTTAGTCATCATAACCTGTTAATGTCCCCTCATAAGTATTAGATTTGTATTGTTTCTAATGATAAGGAGAGATGTGAGCTTTGGTTTAACATCAAGCAATTTATCCCTAAGTATGAGCTTGAAGTAGTATTAGTTCATCCTCTACTTAAGATGTAAGTTCATAATTTTATTAGGTTGCAATATTTGGTTATTTATAACATATGCATATTTAAATTCTCATGCTTATAACACTTACTATCTATATATTCCAAGTCTATCTCTAATAATATCTCTTACCACTTCAACCCAACAACAATTCAAAAGAAATGTATGTAAATTGATAATTGAAGAATGTAATTTATTAATTTATGATAAGTCTTTTTCATAGCGAATAGTTATGTGATTAACATGTGTGTGTGGGGTTTGTAAGAAAATAACAACCCTTCCCACTTCTAAAATCTCATTCCTTTCTATTTAAGAACCTCAAACATTTAGGTAACATATTGCACTCATAACTCTATCTCTTTCAAAGTAAAATCCTTTAACAAAGTGGAAATAAACATTAAATGGTTGTGATTAGAAGAGGTATTCACAATAGACCTTGATCAAGATCAAATGCACCCCAAGATCAAAATTTTCTTGCAAATTGTGATATGCCATATTCTAACACAACACAAAATTTAGAGGCCAATGAAGACTATTCTTTGTAGCTTTACTATGAAGCATCAAGGTGTGTGGTTGTTCCAAATGCAAAGAATTGAAGAGTTGTAGATGATATCATAAAGGAACATTACAAATATGATGGATTTCCTCTAATTGCTAGACTTTGCGGCCCCTATCATTGTTACAAACTCCATAGGTATTGTAGAGTGCACATAGATTTATCCCTTCCTCAACATCATCCAAGAAGAGAATCACCATAAACCAACCATCCAAGTATTCCTTGGATTATGAAGTCTCCTCGAATTCCAAGGATTTTGAGATTGCAAATGGTGGTTGAGACGTTAGGGTGAAAGATTTCTGAGAGTACGAAAAATATCCAGGCCTCTTGCCATTTTGAATGTCCAACTTATCCCCTTGGAAGGCGTTGGCATCAATACATAACTCTCAAGAAACCCTGGAATGCTACTATACAAAGAGTCATACAATAGATCCACATATGATACATGGCCTCAAATTAGTTTGTTTCCCTGTATGGGACAAGTTTCCAATATTGCAACTATAATTTCATGATTGCCCCATAAAACCCTAGGATAAAACATAGGCATGTATTTCATGTCACATGTATGCTCATCACTAGTAATAGATTGCATTAGCACCTTTTGTGAGCTTCATTATATGTGGAATGGTTATAGAAAATTGGCAACATTAATATTCTTTGTCTAACAACAATATGTAAACAAATTAATGAAAACACTTAAAGGATTATATATATGCGGATGGTTGTCAATGCATACATGGGAACATTATAAGATTCATTAGCAACTTAAGTAACTAAGAAAGAAATGCAAATTGTGTATTTCGTTTAGACAATTAATCATAAGGAAAGGTTCATGTCTAGGATTATGAAACTGCACTTCAAAGTTTATAAGTTAGAGATGAGTATAATTATCATAAGCCTGAACTCACTTGGAAAAAAGACAAGTAGTCATATTGACCTTACCAATCCCAATTGGACACAAGAAGGAGGTAATGATACAATTCCTTCTAAAATATTTGCTTATCCAAACTATTATCTAAAATCGTGGAATTTTGTTCAAAATAGTTATGGCATATTATTTATTTTTATGTATTGATTTAGGTTTAATAAATATAATGACTCCCTTTTCATATGGTATTTGTTTTTACAATAATGCCCTTAATGTGTATCTTTAGGATGATAGATGTGATAATAAATGTGTCACTCAACTTATTCTATCTCATCACATTAATACTTCTTGGAGAGAAAGAAGGGCATATAAGCCAACTATTTCCTAGGAAGTATGATGAGGTTTTGAATGGACCTCCTTTGTAACATTCACTTTATAAGTTAAATACTATTGGGTTTGATATTGAAGAGTTAAGTGGCCATCATAGAGATGAAACACATGGGGTAAATAATGTGGATAGAAATAGTGGAGATGATATTCTATATAATACAAACATCATAATCCAAATTCCACATAATGCTTTTGAAAGGGAATTCATTTATCTAGTTGATGAACATGTAGAAGATATGGATGGAGGTGTAAACCATGTAATTGAACCAAAACATTTAATGCAGGCTGTATAAACACATTTTTTATAGTGGCTGGTACAGTGAAGCACACTTAATTGACTACTTTTTTAATGCTTTACAATTTGAAAACAACATATGTATGATTAGGCATGCAATATTTTATATTATGACGTGTACTATAGTATGACATGTTTTATACATTTTTCATTTCAGTCTATTTAGCTTGTTAATTGATAGTTAGTAGTTAATATTAGTTTCACTAGAAGTTAATATTAATTGTGCATTACTTGCTGGTAATTGCAGAATAATTTGTTGCCATTTAACAATGTACTTGCTAGTGCATGTAAAGATGCTATACAAAATTTCACTAATTTTGGTGTTGATTGCAAAATATATTATGCATCTTCAAAAGATTGTATCCTATATAAAGGATGACACAAACATAAGTATATGTGTCCAAACTGAAAAACAAGTTTCTATTACTATAATGCAAATGGAAAAAAAATGTGGCATAAAAAGTATCATGCCACTTGCCCATAATTCTAAAATATCTATATATGTGTTCATTGTAGATGTTTGGTTGCATATATGGATTGACGTGCAAATAATAGGAGTGCTAAGAATAGCTTCACAGTCCTATAGACTTTGAGGCAAATTGGTACATAGAGAATACATGGCCTAAAATATGTATACACATGGGATGAAGTATAAGATTTGGCTTAGTGATAGATGGAGTTAATCCACTCTCTTTCTAGTCTATAATTTATACAATTTGGCCCCTTCTTCTAAATTATAGCTCCCCTCCTTAGATGGTTGTGTGGAAAGATAATTTTATGTTCTCTTATTGTAATTGAAAAACATCAAGTTAGTGACATGAACATTTATTTGGAATTATTGATACATGAGAGGTTTCTCCTATGGAACATCATTGGGATGCATGTTATTTCATTACCTACACCTTAAGGTCATTTACAATGTATTATGAGGTTCATTATAAAGTTTGTGACTTTTCAAGGCTGAAAGCATGCTCAAGTTTAAGCTTTCTTTTGGATTAATTTGAATCATTTTACTAATTAATCAATAGGATTCATTAACAATTAATGCATTGTGTTTATTTTTCTTACTTTTGTGATTCATGGCTAAATAAAAAGGGATTATTCTCTTGTCCATGTTGTGCCAAGGATATTTGTTCAAGGTATTCTATAAATATGCATAATGTAATTGTGAAAGACATAGGTTGTTTTTGTAGCCAAATCATCATTTTCGTTAAATGAAGAGAGCTTTTAAGCTCCCATCATTTTTTTCCATGGAAAAATATATATTTCTTAGCCCAATAAAATGTCAAAATACAATCTTCATGTAACTTTTATACAAAGTTTCAAAATGAGAGTAGTTGACTCCTCGAAAACCATTCTCATGGTATTTACTCTAGACTTTTGTCAAAAAGGACCCATCACACATTAACATGCCTAAGTCACCCCCAAGTGATCATGCCAATCCTTAGCAAAAAGGAATAAAAACAAATCCAGACCACCTGTATCTATCAATTTCCCAACATGCATATAAACTAAAAACACACAATTAAATAATGATTCCTCTAATGCTTAACAAACATCAATGTTAAGAGATTTGGCAGAAATGATGACTTCCCCCAGATATTCATCTTCAACAATCATATTTTGAGATAGTTATAGAAGTTCTTTCGAAATTGAGTCTGCTTAAGTATTACGTTCTCTGTAGACATGATAATAAGTATTAGAGAGTTGGCTTGAAATGTCCTTCAGTTTCAAATCCAAAGAAAGCATTATTGTATTATATATTAGAGTTTAGTTCTTCATCCATTTTATCACAAGGGTTTAGTATACATAGACCTCGATAGTTCAAAGATATTTATTTAGAGTAATTTTAAGAGATAATAGAGAGCCTTAAATTCATTGGTTATGTTTGTTCCAACTCATAAGTTTGCATTGACATAGAAATAATGAAAATCAATAAGGTAAATGACAAATCATGTCCCATAGGCCTAGCCTGAGCCTTGGCAAGATCTACCAAAAATACTTCATGAAGAGTTTATCTATTCTGAAACCATTAATAGTTCATGGTCCATTGGAAATAATAGAAAGTTGAAAAGAGGAAAATAAGGCTAATACCAGGAATTTGACTAGAAAAGGTAGAGTAAGTTGAATTTTAAAAATGTTGGCATTTTGAGCTCGCCACATCCCCCATACCACCAAATAAGTTAGTGCCCTACAAGTCTTTATCTCTCTTCATGTGAATCAAACTTTGAATTTTTCATCCAAAAACCCCTTCTTCCACACATTAATGAGGCCTAGTTGGCCATCAATCTCACTTTATTCCTACAATGAGAAGGGACAATCCATGAAAAGGTGGAAGGTGGTCTCATTGTTCATATTACATAGGGGACACATCCCAGGCCCGAGAAGTTTCTTCTTTAGAGAAGTTCTCCCGTATACATTTAATTAGAATCAAAATTATTTTTAATAAATGATAATAGTCATTCTCATTTAAAGATAAACAAATTATCATTATTTTATAATTTATTATATATTATATTATTAAAATAATTATTAAACCTATATCTATTTTATTCCTTTTTATATTATTATATCTTTAAAGGTTTTGCATCTTCTATTTATTTAATCATTGGTAAGAACATTCTTCTCCATACCAACTTTATTAATTTTTAATGAGTGCAATAAGATAATTAAATGCTTGAAGAGAATTGTGTAGAGGATTAAGTTTGTTCAATGTTTTGGGTGTCACTCAACCCATAATTAGGGACCAAAAACCTTGGATGGACTTAAACCTCTACAATTCTCTCCCGGAAAATAGTATTAGCATCTCACATTGTTAAATTAAAAATTCACAAAATAAACTAAATTATAATTTTATTTAAAATTATTATTATTATTTATAAAAAATCAATATATAAGCGAAACATATACACTAGGAAAAACATGGAACAATATTCATATATATATAAATTTATCCCCACTTTATCATGGAAATTGTTATTTTGTGAATAGACTTTGTGACAATACTATGGGCCAATACTATGGTTTATTAGTACCACGTGATCATAAAACCATAACTCATCTCATATGATACTGGTCCATATGACATTTTTTAATTAATCAATTTAAATAAAAGTATAAAAAGGGCATAATTACTTTGAAGATAAATCTCAACCTTATTATAAGAATATTAGAGAATATTCCATAGAGATTAAATCCCTACCATCAACCTAATAATCAGAAGATCAGTTCGAGAAAGAAGGCAGCCAGAAAGGTATAGCCCATTTGCTTTCTGTTCAAATTTTGCTTTATCTATTACTGATGATGATCCCAAAACTGTGAAGGAAGCAGTAGATTCGAAGGATGGAAAACTCTGGAAAGAGGCCATGGTTGATGAAATGGCATCTATGCACAAAAATGAGGCTTGGATCTGGTGGAGTTGCTGGCTGGAAGGAAACCCATTGGCAGCAAATGGGTGTTCAAGAAATAGACAAATGCAGAAGGAAAGGTGGAGAAATACAAAGCTCGGTTGGTAGCAAAAGGTTATTCCCAAGTGCCAGGAATTGATTTTGGTGATATCGTTTCTTTTGTTGCCAAGGTAACTTCTATTAGGCTACTTTTATTTGTTGCTGCTGCTTTTGATTTTGAGGTAGAACAGATGGATGTGAAGACAACATTTCTTCATGGGGATCTGGAAGAGGAGATCTACATGAAGCAACCTCAAGGCTTTGTAGTAAAGGGTAAGAAAGAACTAGTATGCAAGTTAAAGAAGACTCTGTATGGGTTAAAACAATCACCAAGGATGTGGTATCAATAATTTGATACATTTATACGGGGACTTGGCTTCACTAGAAGCAAAGCAGATCACTGTGTGTATTTTAAATTAATTGGTGACCGTGTTATTTATCTGGTCTTGTATTTGGATGATATGTTGTTGGTTGGAAATGACAAAGAAATTATCCAGGATTTGAAGACCCAATTTTCCTCCAAATTCGACACAAAAGATCTTGGTGTTGCAAACTATATTTTGGGCATAGAAATTAAAAGAGATCACGCAAAGAGGAAGCTCTGGTTAAACGAGAGGAAGTATGTCTAGACAATACTGCAGAGGTTTAATATGCAGGATAGTAAACCGGTGAAGGTTCCTATTCTTGTAGGTGTAAAGTTATCTGCTGAACAGTGTCCCAAGACACAAGAAGAGGAAGAGGATATGTCCCGTGTTCCATATGCAAGTACAGTCGGTAGCCTGATGTATGCAATGGTCTGTACTAGACCAGACATTGCACATGCAATGGGAGTATTGAGTAGGTTTATGTCAAAACTAGGGAAGGATCATTGGACAACAGTGAAGCGGGTTTTTAGGTATTTGCGTGGCACTAGTCATTATGGTTTGTGCTACTAAGGAAGATCGGGATTGGACAGAGTGTTGGATATTTGGGTCTTTGTTGATGCAGACTGGGCTGGAGATCTGGATCAAAGAAGATCTACAAGTGGGTATGTGTTTAACCTATTTGGAGGTGCAGTCAGTTGGATGAGTAAGAAACAATCTGTAGTGGCACTATCAATTACAGAGGCAGAATACATGGCAACCACTCATGCAAGCAAGGAAGCAGTTTGGTTGCAGAGATTGTGTTCAAGTATGGGGTTAGTACAGAGAGCTATAAGGATAGACTGTGACAACCAAAGTGCAATTTCCTTGGCAAAGAACCCTGCTTATCATTCAAAGACAAAGCACATTGATGTTCAATATCACTTTGTGAGGAATATGATAGAAGACAAAAAGGTGTTGCTGGTAAAGGTGGACACTTTGAAGAATACTATAGATGCATTGAAAAAATCTGTGAGCTCTGAGAAGTTCTCCTGGTGTAGAGAAACAATTGGTGTTTCAGGGGTGGAAAAATGACTAAGCTCTCCTGTGGCCCCTTGTGGAAAGAAAACAACAAGTGGGAGAATGTTGGGTTGTGTTATATTCTTTCCACGACTAACCTACGTAATGAACCAGGGGGTTAGAGGGGGGGTGGAGCCCCTTCTTCGTTGCGCCAATTGCGCAGCGGGGGGGTCACAGGGGGGTTTGAGGGGGGCGGGTAGCCCCCGTCTATGGGATCCAGGGCAGCGCCTCGGGAAATTTTTTTTGGACCCTATATTAGGTTGGACCAACCTACCTATGGTTTTCGGTCCATGTTATTGGATACTTCAGCATGTATACATATGTATTGTAACATTGAAAGGAATATAATGAAAAATCAAGCTGGTAGTCCCGGTTTTGGGATCCAGGAGAAAATCTCTATGTATATGTGTTTTATGTGTTATGCTCTCGCATTGTTTATTTTATGTGTTCTAGAATTCGTATGCAGGTAACTTCTGTATGGGGTTAAAACCTACATTGTGATTATTTGTGTTATTAAAAGGTTCTTTATCCACGTAATTGACTCCCAACCCTAATATTTGAATTCTTGCCAACCATGTTGCCACAATTTTCATTCGTGCTTGCATATGTGTCCTAAGCCTATCGATGCTCATTGGCCATTTGACTTATATGGTTGGGTTAGTCATCATAACCTGTTAATGTCCCCTCACAAGTATTAGATTTGTATTGTTTATAATGATAAGGAGAGATGTGAGCTTTGGTTTAACATCAAGCAATTTATCCCTAAGTATGAGCTTGAAGTAGTATTAGTTCATCCTCTACTTAAGATGTAAGTTCATAATTTTATTAGGTTGCAATATTTGGTTATTTATAACATATGCATATTTAAATTCTCATGCTTATAACACTTACTATCTATATACTCCAAGTCTATCTCTAATAATATCTCTTACCACTTCAACCCAACAACAATTCAAAAGAAATGTATGTAAATTGATAATTGAGGAATGTAATTTATGAATTTATGATAAGTTTTTTTCACAACGAATATTTATGTGATTAACATGTGCGTGGGGGGTTTATAAGAAAATAACAACCGTTCCCACTTCTAAAATCTCATTCCTTTCTATTTAAGAACCTCAAACATCTAGGTAACATATTGCACTCATAACTCTATCTCTTTCAAAGTAAAATCCTTTAACAAAGTGGAAATAAACATTAAATGGTTGTGATTAGAAGAGGTATTCACAATAGACCTTGATCAAGATCAAATGCACCCCAAGATCAATATTTTCTTGCAAATTGTGATATGCCATATTCTAATACAACACAAAATTTAGAGGCCAATGAAGACTATTGTTTGTAGCTTTACTATGAAGCATCAAGGTGTGTGGTTGTTCCAAATGCAAAGAATTGAAGATTTGTAGATGATATCATAAAGGAACATTACAAATATGATGGATTTCCTCTAATTGCTAGACTTTGCGGCCCCCATCATTGTTACAAACTCCATAGGTATTGTAGAGTGCACATAGATTTATCCCTTCCTCAACATCCTCCAAGAAGAGAATCACCATAAACCAACCATCCAAATATTCCTTGGATTATGAAGACTCCTCGAATTCCAAGGATTTTGAGATTGCAAATGGTGGTTGAGATGTTAGGGTGAAAGATTTCTGGGAGTATGAAAAATATCCAGGCCTCTTGCCAATTTGAATGTCCAACTTATCCCCTTGGAAGGCGCTGACATCAATGCATAACTCTCAAGCAACCCTTGAATGCTACTATACAAAGAGTCATACAATAGATCCACAATAGATCCACATATGATACATGGCCTCAAATTAGTTTGTTTCCCTTTTTGGGACAAGTTTCCAATATTGCAACTATAATTTCATGATTGCCCCATAAAACCCTAGGAGAAAACACAGGCATGTATTTCATTTCACATGTATGCTCATCACTAGTGATAGATTGCATTAGCACCTTTTTGTGAGCTTCATTATATGTGGAATGGTTATAGAAAATTGGCAACGTAAATATTCTATGTCTAACAACAATATGTAAACAAATTAATGAAAACACTTAAAGGATTATATATATGTATATGGTTGCAATGCATACATGGGAACATTATAAGATTCATTAGCAACTTAAGTAATTAAGAAAGAAGTGCAAATTGTGTATTTGTTTATACAATTAATCATAAGGAAAGGTTCATGTCTAGGATTATGAAACTGCACTTCAAAGTTTATAAGTTAGAGATGAGTATAATTATCATAAGTCTGAACTCACTTGGAAAAAAGACAAGTAGTCATATTGACCTTACCAACCCAATTGGACACAAGAAGGAGGTAATGATACAATTCCTTCTAAAATATTTGCTTATCCAAACTATTATTTGAAACATTTTCGTGGAATTTTGTTCAAAATAGTTATGGCATATTATTTATTTTTATGTATTGATTTAGGTTTAAAAAATATAATGACTCCCTTTTCATATGGTATTTGTTTTTACAATAATACCCTTAATGTGTATCTTTAGGATGATAGATGTGATAATAAATGTGTCACTCAACTTATTCTATCTCATCACACTAATACTTCATCGAGAGAAAGAAGGGCATATAAGCCAACTATTTCCTAGGAAGTATAATGAGGTTTTGAATGGACCTCCTTTGTAACATTCACTTTATAAGTTAAATACTATTAGGTTTGATATTGAAGAGTTAAGTGGCCATCATAGAGATGAACCACATGGGGTAAATAATGTGGATAGAAATAGTGGAGATGATATTCTATATAATACAAACATCATAATCCAAATTCCACATAATGCTTTTGAAAGGGAATTCATTTATCTAGTTGATGAACATGTAGAAGATATGGATGGAGGTGTAAACCATGTAATTGAACCAAAACATTTAATGTAGGTTGTATAAACACATTTTTTATAGTGGTTGGTAAAGTGAAGCACACTTAATTGACTACTTTTTTACTGCTTTACAATTTGAAAACAACATATGTATGACTAGGCATACAATATTTTATATTATGACGTGTACTATAGTATGACATGTTTTATACATTTTTCATTTCAGTCTATTTAGCTTGTTAATTGATAGTTAGTAGTTAATATTAGTTTCACTAGTAGTTAATATTAATTGTGCATTACTTGTTAGTAATTGCAGGATAATTTGTTGCCATTTAACAATGTACTTTCTAGTGCATGTAAAGATGCTACATAAAATTTCACTAATTTTGGTGTTGATTGCAAAATATATTATGCATCTTCAAAAGATTGTATCCTGTATAAAGGATGACACAAACATAAGTATATGTGTCCAAAATGAAAAACAAGTTGCTATTACTATAATGCAAATGGAAAAAAATGTGGCATAAAAAGTATCATGCCACTTGCCCATAATTCTAAAATATCTATATATGCTTCATTGTAGATGTTTGGTTCCATATATGGATTGACGTGCAAAAAATAGTACTAAGAATAGCTTCACAGTCCTATAGACTTTGAGGCAAATTGGTACATAGAGAATGCACGGCCTAAAATATGTATACACATGGGATGAAGTATAAGATTTGGCTTAGTGATAGATGGAGTTAATTCACTCTCTTTCTAGTCTATAATTTATAAAATTTGGCCCTTTCTTCTAAATTATAGCTCCCCTCCTTAGATGGTTGTGTGGAAAGATAATTTTATGTTCTCTTATTGTGCTTGAAAAACATCAAGTTAGTGACATGAACATTTATTTGGAATTATTGATACATGAGAGGTTTCTCCTATGGAACATCACTAGGATGTATGTTATTTCATTACCTAGACCTTAAGGTCATTTACAATGTATTGTGAAGTTCATTATAAAGTTTGTGACTTTTCAAGGCTGAAAGCGTGCTCAAGTTTAAGATTTATTTTGGATTAATTTAAATCATTTTACTAATTAATCAATAGGATTCATTAGCAATTAATGCACTGTGTTTATTTTTCTTACTTTTGTGATTCATGGCTAAAAAAAATGGATTATTCTCTTGTCCATGTTGTGCCAAGGATATTTGTTCAAGGTATTCTATAAATACGCATAATGTAATTGTGAAAGACATAGGTTGTTTTTGCAGCCAAATCATCATTTTCGTTAAATGAAGAGAGCTTTTAAGCTCCCATCATTTTTTTCCATGGAAAAATATATATTTCTTATCCCAATAAAATGTCAAAATACAATCTTCATGTAACTTTTATACAAAGTTTCAAAATGAGAGTAGTTGACTCCTCGAAAACCATTCTCATGGTATTTACTCTAGACTTTTGTCAAAATGGACCCATCACACATTAACATGCCTAAGTACCCCCTAAGTGATCATGCCAATCCTTAGCGAAAAGGTACAAAAACAAACCCAGACCACCTGTATCTATCAATTTCCCAACATGCATATAAACTAAAAATACACAATTAAATAATGATTCCTCTAATGCTTAACAAACATCAATACTAAGAGATTTGGCAGAAATTATGACTTCCCCCAGATATTCATCTTCAACAATCATATTTTGAGATAGTTATAGAAGTTCTTTCGAAATTGAGTCTGCTTAAGTATTACGTTCTTTGTAAACATGATAATAAGTATTAGAGAGTTGGCTTGAAATTTCCTTCAGTTTCAAATCCAAAGAAAGCATTCTTGTATTGTATATTAGAGTTTAGTTCTTAATCCATCTTATCACAAGAGTTTAGTCTGCACAGGCCTCGATAGTTCAAAGATATTTATTTAGAGTCAATTTTAAGAGATAATAGAGAGCCTTAGATCCATTAGTTATGTTTATTCCAACTCATAAGTTTGCATTGACATAGAAACAATGAAAATCAATAAGGTAAATGACAAATCATGTCCCATAGGCCTAGCCTGAGCCTTGGCAGGATCTACCAAAAATACTTCATGGAGAGTTTATCTATCCTGAAACCATTAATAGTTCATGGTCCTTTGGAAATAATAGAAAGTTGAAAAGAGGAAAATAAGGCTAATACCAGGAATATGACTAGAAAAAGTAGAGTAAGTTGAATTTTAAAATGTTGGAGTTTTGAGCTTGCCACATCCCCCATACCACCAAATAAGTTAGTGCCTTACAAGTCTTTGTCTCTCTTCATGTGAATCAAACTTTGAATTTTGCATCCAAAAACCCCTTCTTCCACACATTAATGAGGCCTAATCGGCCATTAATCTCACTTTATACCTACAATGAGAAGGGACAATCCATGAAAAGGTGGAAGGTGGTCTCATTGTTCATCTTACACAGGGGACACATCCTAGGCCCTAGAAGTTTCTTCTTTAGAGAAGTTCTCCCGTATACATTTAATTAGAATCAAAATTATTTTTAATAAATGATAATAATCATTCTCATTAAAAGATAAACAAATTATCATTATTTTATAACTTATTATATATTATATTATTAAAATAATTATTAAACCTATATCTATTTTATTCCTTTTTATATTATTATGTTTTTAAAGTTTTTGCATCTTCTATTTATTTAATCATGGGTAAGAATATTCTTCTCCATACTAACTTTATTAATTTTTAATGAGTGCAATAAGATAAATTAAATGCTTGAAGAGAATTGTGTAGAGGATTAAGTTTGTTCAATGTTTTGGGTGTCACTCAACCCATAATCAAGGACCAAAAACCTTGGATGGACTTATTCCTCTACACACTTCTCTCCTAGAAAATTTTACTAGCATCTCACATTGTTAAATTAAAAAATTCACAAAACAAACTAAATTATAATTTTATTTAAATTTATTATTATTATTTATAAAAAAATCAATATATAAGTGAAACATATATACACTAGGAAAAACATGGAACAATATTCTTATCTATATAAATTTATCCCCACTTTATCATGGAAATTTTTATTCTGTGAATAGACTTTGTTACAATACCATGGGCCAATACTATGGTTTATCAATACCACATGATCATAAAACCATAACTCATCTCATATGACACTAGTCCATATGACATTTTTTAATTAATCAATTTAAAAAAAAGCATAAAAAGGGCATAATTACTTTGACCATAAATCTCAACCTTATTATAAGAATATTCGAGAATATTCCATACAGATTAAATACCTACCATCAGTCTAATAATTATTGATAATTAAATTAAAATTCCAAAAGTCCTATTCTAAAATGACCATATAGATGATCACAATTACATAAATTAATAATCTTCATATAATATTATTGAATATAATTGATCAAAAGACACTTTTATAGATTAAATTGATTGCTATTTTTTAAATTAAATAAAATTTATTTAAATTTTTTAAATTAGAAATTATTTGTTGAGTGAAAAAGCTCATTTTACAGCACAGTATGATTGATGTGTACCGATGTTCGTGCGTCATCAAAATTGAAATTTTGATCATATCAACCAGAAAAAACAAACAGATAACTTTGAAGCAATTAGCTCTAGTACTGCCTAGAAAGCAATTAGCTCTCGTCCTATCTAGAAATCGACTGACTCAATTGGTTTGAGGGATCTCTTGCTCTTATATGGGACCGATACATGTACATTCTCAGCATGACTATAATTTCAAAGGGGGTCAACTCTGATACTCTCAGCTGCTATGGATCTCTGAGAAATAGGAATTTGGTTGTTTCAGAGATATATTCCTATCTTGCGCAGATTTTTAACCACAATCCGGAAAGAAGTTGGTTCAGGGAGATGTGGCGTTGGAATGTTCCAACGAAGATAGTTCTATTTGGATGGTTGGTTTGAAAAAACCGCATCTTAACAGGGAGATATGGCGTTGGAATGTTCCAACGAAGAAGATATGGCGTTGGAATGTTCCAACGAAGATAGTTCTATTTGGATGGTTGGTTTGAAAAAACCGCATCTTAACAGGGAGATGGCGTTGGAATGTTCCAACGAAGAAGATATGGCGTTGGAATGTTCCAACGAAGATAGTTCTATTTGGATGGTTGGTTTCCTGTGTAGGAAGGAAAATGAAATTGTCTTTCACTTATTTTTACATTGCCCAATTGTTTTCATAATATGACTATGAATCTTTTTTCTATAAAAAAGAAATATAATAATCATAATATAATAATTTAAAAAGTTATTAAATATTTAAATAATAATACAATTATTATAATTTAATTTTCAAAAAATTATCATTAATTATTATCTTATTATCACTAATTATTTATTATGTATTATTGTGAATGTCACAAAAAGATTTTTTTTTTTTTCTGAATATGACTACTTCTATTATTTTTACAAAACAAATATACAAAAAGATTACAGAGGGCAAGGTTTAAGTGGATTTTCTCAGGCTCCCTGGCCTTGCCCATATTGCAGCACCCAACTTGAGTGTGTTCAAAATTGGGTGGTTCGCTGTACCCCTGCTGACTCTATTACATAACACTGATAGACTGTCCATTGCTGGACTGAACATTTAATGCACATAAACACATTTGACACGGACAAAGACACAGACCACTGAACAGAAACACTGGACACTTGGACATTTACAAGCGACATTTGGACTAAAAAGCCGACATATGAACAATATGACTGAATTGCCCCTGAAAATCCCATACAAAACATAAATTACCATGACAAATTCATTCTTCATCAGTAGACTGGAGCTCCTCTGCAATTCTGCATCCGAAGTGGAGCGTATTCTCCAAATCCGAGAGCTGAATGATCTTATGAGGCCTGTCCTTTCGGGAAAGTTCCCTCGGACCGGGCAAAGGATTAGCTGCACGCACCAAGGGACCAGCTACAGGATCCAAATTGGGGTCGGAGTCTTCCATTTTCTGCTTGCCCTTACTCGAACCAGGCGGATGAGTGACTGAGCGTACCGAGGGGCCAGCTTCTGGGTCCAGATTGAGGCCAGGGCGTTCCAATTTCCGCCCACCCGCGTGGCATGGAACCGACCAACCCATCCCTGGAACAAGCTCGGGCTGAGCCCATCCACTTTCTTCACCCACGGGAAGGCAAGCAACAGGGGAGTCATCCCCACTGGGATGCTGCCTATGCAGCTGAGGCTCAATGCCGGGTTCCACAGCAATTGTCACGATCAGAGAGGAGTTGACATGCAGACAGGGGAGACGATACCTGAGCATGGGGAGCTCTCTTTGGCTATCTCCTTCAATTGGGCTGCTTTCCTTCTGCCCACCAACTTCGTCATTGCTATCCTGAAACCAACAAGGCTGAGAGGTGACTTCTATTGAAGAAGAAGGGGAGTGATGGTCTTCTCTCGGCGGAGCTCGACCTTGAATTCCTCCCCTCCGGCTACCCATTCGTGGCCTATCCCTCGGCATACTTAAATGCCTTTCAAAGTCAATGCTGTGAACATTCACCAGGATTAACGCAACTCCCAGTAGCCAGAGCGAATTCCACCACCACTCTCGGTCTCTGGCCTCAGGAGTCCAATACCTTAACGCGCCTGAGCTCCAAGAATTAGCGCCAAGAACCAGATAGTAATTAGCGTCAAGAACTAGACTTGAGGGCCAGCTCCAAGAACAGGCTTCCAGAGCCCACTTCCAGAACCCTCCCCAATTTCCTGAATTCGCCCCTCGAGCCCAATGACAGAGCAAATTCACCACACGAACCCAATGACCGAGCAAATTCACCTCTCGAACAGCAAGAATTAGCAATAGGACATTCAGCATATAACTCCAGTTCACCTTCCAACGATGTGGAGCAATCTCACAGTCTTCCGTTTCCCCCCTCGACTCTGCATTCACCTTGCGGCTTGCACAAAGGAGGGACTCTCCACCAGACTCACCATACTCCCTCAAACCAGCCATCCTCCCCCGCTTAAACTTCTCCATCGCTCTACTGCCCATCTGCCTCCCTCGAGCCGAGAGGACAGGCATTAATGCCGTCTCATCTCCGCTCTTAACTTCATTAAACCTCCTTAACGCGTGGTACCACCTTTGAGTGTGGTCGTGACACCCGGCCACGTGATGGCCCGTGTCATTCTCTCTGCCTTTAATCACCCGCATCCGGGGTCACAAAAAGATTATTACTATCTCAACACACATTTTTTTAAACTAATAGTGAGGAATCCATATACAATTTCTTCACGTTCACAATTTTTTTTATGAGTAAGCATTATTTAAATTTAAATTTTTTATGAACAAGTATTATTTAAATGTTTTGTATAGTTATTTTTTAAACGAGTATAGATCCATCTTAAATACGGATTTAATCTAAGTTAGGGGTCCAATGTCTGATGATAGGGAAGGAGTCTCCCAATATAAAGATTACACATACTTGTCCATGTCTCCCAATATAAAGATTACACCTCAGCCTCATGTTGGAAGTTCCAAGCATACTTGTCCACTATAATCTCTCTCCCTCTGGCCACCCCTACTATCCCTCCCCCTCGTGAGGGGGAAGGAGTCTCCCAATATAAAGATTACACCTCAGCCTCATTGTTGGAAGTTCCAAGCATGCTTGTCCACTATAATCCCTCTCCCTCATAATCCCTCTCCCTCGGGCCACCCCCACCCCTACCCCTCCTGCCACCCCTACTATGGTGACACACATTACTACAAATATTAAATAATAAATAAATAAAAACTAATTCATTATTAGGATAGTTATTATTAGTTTCTATTCCATTATTGATTGTTAATAGCTATTATGTTAAAAAACACCAAGCTAAGGTTTAATTTAGATATATGATTTATATAAGAAAATTGAAACATGTAGACACCATCTACACAATTTTGACCTTGAAGTTTTTAAACAAAATTGCTATAATTTTGAACTTGAAGCTTTTGAACTACCATATCTATGGTATTCCACTTGTACATTCCCCAACATTCCCCAATATTGACGTAACAAAAACCAAAATTTGCAAGCATCAAAATGTCATATTAAACCATAAGCATCAAAATGTCATATTAAACCATGAGGAAGTGAATAACAATTAAGGAAAGGTTCAACTTGATTTAGCCTTAACCCCAAATTAGCCATGTGATTAGCCTGGGAGAACATGGAATAATGATTAAGGAAGGGGGGCATACCTCTTTTGCCCTTGCCACCAAAGTTCACCTTGATTTAGCCTTAACCCCAAATTAGCCATGTGATTAGCCTCGGAGAACATGGAGACATGATTAAGGAAAGGGGACATACCTCTTTTGCCCTTGCCACTGAAGTTCACGTTGATTTAGCCTTAACCCCAAATTAGCCATGTGATTTTAGCCTTGGAGAACATGGAGACATGATTAAGGAAGGGGGACATACACCTTGATTTAGCCTTAACCCCAAATTAGCCATGTCATTAGCCTTGGAGAGCATAGAGACATTAGCCTTGGAGAGCATATAGACATTTCTTCTTGGGGATACACTAATACAACTAATAAATATGCTAGAAAATCCAGTGTAATATAAATGGTCAATTACATTCAAAGAATAAGAACTAATGTAAATGGTGAATTATAATCAAGGAAAAAAAAAACAAAGTCATCTCCAATTTTACCTCAAAACCTGATACCTAATATAAAGCATAAGCTTCAACAATATTGTTGGAAGTGTGACCTAACCTAACATCCCTCTTGCCACCCCTTCATTATTAATTGTTATTAACAAATATAAATACAAAATTATAAATAAATTATTATGTAAAATAAAAAATAAATATAAATTAATGCATCATAACTATTTATAAAATACACATCATTTAAAATATAAATTAATTTTCAAATATTAATTAAATCAAAATTATTTCTATAAAATTAAAATTCAATAAATAAATTTCAATTGAAGTCTCAGAACAGATCTTTCTTCCTATAATTATTAGTTTTTTCTAGTTTTTTTTCGAACTACTAAACCTAGGTAGGGAATTGAATAACGATATATTGCTACTTTAAGAATCATCCAAAATAAAGAAAAAATATACCAGAGTTTATATTTCTCTGAAAGACATTGATACACCTGTGATCTTTTAAGGCTATAAGAAGCCATGATCTAATGGAAGAAAAAATATGACAACAGTGTTTATATTTCTCTGAAAAACATTGATACACCTGTGATCTTTTAAGGCTATACGAGGCCATGATCTAATGGAAGACATTCTGATACACCTGTGATCTTTTAAAGCTATAACAGGCCATGCTCTAAACAAAACATTCTGATACACCTGTAATCTTTGAAGGCTACAACAGACCATGATCTAATGGATGGTTGATCTTTGAAGGCTACAACAGACCATGATCTAATGGATGGTTCACAACTGGCTTTATTTCATTGAATAACTGAAGTATAACTCGCAGCAGTATTTGAGAGATGTGAAATCTCTGGTATGCTTCTCTTCTGGCCAATTATCAATCAAATATCATCATATGACTGGCGAGAATTGAATTTGAAAACAATTTTTTGTTACATACTGGAACCCATTATTTTTGTTCCATACTCGAACCCATTATTGACATTCTACGAACATCCCATTCTCAGATTTGTCCCCTGCTTGATATCAATAACAAAGTTACAGTAAACAATAGATTTAACATAAGAAGTGAAGAAATATAACACTCTGGCATCTCCACCCATGTATACTGTGAAGTCTATGGGAATAATCTTGGAGGAATTGGCATCAGAGAAGAAATCTGGATTCTGAGAAGCAGGAATGAAAGGAAACGGTTGAACTGTTAGGGTTGCAGAAAGATACTCTGTTTCCTCTGCCACTATCCGTCCTCCCGGAACTGAATTGATAATTCCAATCTGCGTACCATAATAATAGAACACAATTGTGTTGTTGTCATATTTGAATATCTCAACGTTGGGGTTCTTGACTGCTGTGTATATCGTCACTGTAAAACTCACAAGACTGTGTTGCAGGTCTGAATAATTCGATAGGTGCGGGTTAGTGACAGTCACTGATTTTACAGTTATTACTGGGTTGGTGGCCTTGAACACGGTGAGGTAAAGTATCGCAGCAATGATCAGTGCAAAGAGAACCAGAATGCCCGTGATCACAAAGCATATGAAGTTAGTTACAGGCTGCGAATCTTCTTTGTCAAACCCCATGGTGATCAGGTCTGGTTCAGAACGGCCAAGATCCACCACAAATTAAGCCAATTGCTTAAATTGGCTTTATATACGGAGGGTTTGAGCGGTTTGACATGCCTTCAACAATGGCGAATTAGGGAGTTTATTGCAGGGTTAAAGCCTGTCGTGAGATACCACGTGGATGGATCTGGAGTTGCCACGCTGTGCACCACCAAACTTACCCAACCTCCATGGAGGCCTGTATATGATATACAGATTTGCTTTTCCATAATATTAAGGTGGTTTAAGTGTAGTTTAATTAATATATGGAATGATTTTTTGGACGATTTTTTAATCAATTTTGGTCAAAATTTCTTAGATAAAGTAATAATAGATTAAGGTGGTTTGATTTTGTTTATATAAGGTTTAAATATAGTTTAATTAATAAATGAAATAGTTTTTAATTTTTTTTAATCAATTTTGATCAAGATTGATTAGAGATTTTAAAGAATCATAAATTTAAGTAAACAAAGTTTAAGAAATTAGAAATTATAATTCATTGTGACGAAAAAAACCGTTTTGTCTAACTCTAAAATTTATACAATCAATACATAATAAACATATAAACATATGTATATTTGCTGGCTTCGGCCACATATATTGTATGTTGATGATGCTCTTCAAGCTTCGACGATATGTATATCTGCTGACTTCGACCACATATGCTATATGTTAATTCTTCAGGGACAATCTCTCCCCCACTGAAAAAACATATAAACATTTACCTTTGTTTTAAACATTTACTTGTTTTTTTTTCCTAAAACAGTAATGAGCATTTGCATTAAATTTGTGTCCAGATGCAACAAATACTCAGGAAGTCGTTACATTTCATCATTTCCAGAGGGTCCTTGGGGAGGAATTTTCTATCCGGACTAGATAACTACTGGCCCAAAAAACTACAATATCAAACCGACATACATAGATGGGGCAAAATTGAGATAGCAAAAAAACAAATTTACATAAAGTTTCTATCACAGAGGAAAGAGGGGGTCTTCATCAGCTGGTTGGTTCAGGTCAAAATTCTGGTAGCCATGAGCTGGGCCTGTAGCATTGCGGGAAGGATTCACATTCTCTACATTGTTGCCTTTGTTTTGGTAATTATGCTGCTGAAGGATTCACCATTTTAAATCCATAATTTCTACATGGAAAAACTCTTAGGGGTTGTTGCCGATTATACTGGAGAATTGCCACAGGAACCCGAGGAGTTTTGACTGGAAGACATGGTTATAAGGACGCGGGGCGGCTGCGAGGTGCCCAAGCGGGAACAATGACAAAACTTTGATCATTACTAGCAGGAGGAGGGAGGCCTCGAAAGGCAGTGTTGAAGATACAGGAGACAATGGGAGCGAAAATAAGAGAAATTCCAATCTGAGAGCCCTGGAGAGAGCAGGGGATGCCTGAAGGAATAGGGAAAGAGAGGCAGAGGGGCGAGGCTGGGCCTAACCAAAACAAAGCAAAGCAAAGCAAACCAGAGGGGTACAAGAAATACATGACTGAACAATTCACCACCAGGTGAGATTATGACCAGAGAAGAACATATTTCAAATGACAAGAGGACTGAACTCGAGATGCCCGATTTCTTCAAGCCGCTGGAAGCGTAAGTTGGGTTTCTTGCCTAAGCCCCAAGCCTATTTGACTACAATTTTTCCATCGGAATGAATCCCTCCTCTTACTACCCTTAAAAACATTTACTTCATAATACATCATATTTTAAGAAAATTATAACAATTAATTAAATTAATCTATTTTAAATTAATAATTAATTTTAAATAATTTAATTTAAATTAAACTTAGTTGCGGGTTGTCTCACATGTTCCTTTCATTGCTCCTCGATTCTGCTTCTATTAATGAAAGAGATAATACATTCTACTTGTTGGTCCATGTGATTGCACCTATGCCAAGGTTGAAAACATAACCAAAAGTGGATTTTGTCATCAATAGAAGCTTTTCATTCTAAATTTGTGTATTGACATAGCCTTGGGTCTTTGCTTCTTTGTATAGAATGTCAAATTCAAGTGCACTTTTCATGTCTCAAAACTCACTTTGTTGTTATCAAGTGCTCTAACTTTGGCATTGTCATGAATATAGAAATGAAGCTCATGACAAAACTCAAAGAAGGTCAAGTTGTCGTATAATATAATACTAATTATATATATAGAGAGAGATTCATTTCTATTTAACGGTGGAGATTTTTAATTTGTAAATAGGTTTTGTTACAATATGTCAATAACACAACTTATCAATACCATATGTCCTAAAATTATAACCTATTTCATATAATGGTTGTTTATATGACAGTGTTTTAATTAAAAGAGTAGAAAATACATAACTACTTTTAAAATAAATTTAAAAATTTTATTAGTGAACTACTAAAAATATTATGGAATATTTTATGGAGTTTAAATCCATATATCCACCTAATAATTATTGATAGCTCTCAAAAAGACACTCCTATCAACATGATTATAGGTTAAGGTGATTCCATGAGGTTGATGGAAGGTAGATTTTGTATTTTTTTTCCCTAATTTTAAATTATTGTTATAATTGATTAATTAATATGGTGTTGTCTAAGGAGGCAATGATTTCACCTGGATGGAGAATTTCTCGTCGGAATTTGACGATTTTTTTTTAAGAATTTTGACCATGGGAGTGCTTAAATCATGTTTTTATGGTGGAAATGGATCCAATATCATCAAGGTCCCCTGGGGCATCCAAAATTTTGAAGCTTGACAAATGTAACTCAAATTTCCGAAAATTTCCACTGGATTTCGTTAAAATCATTTTGGATTTTCCATTCCTTCCCTGGTGAAAATGTTGCCCTAGTCTAATTAATATTATTATAAATATTAATCATTATTTTATTTAATTGTGAATATAGTTTGATTAGATGATTAAAAAACATATTTTGTAATTTTCCTTTTTAATTTCAAATAATCTAGTTTTTATTTTTATTTTTTTAATAATATATATTTTTAGTCAATTATGTTTGAAATATCTATAAGAGATTAGTTGGGATTGCAAGTTTAAATGATATATTCTTCATAATTCTAGTATTTTAGAGGTTTTTCAAGGTTGTAGTCTAAATTTGCCAAGTTTGACCTTTTTTCAAGCATATCTTTTAGTCAATTTTGCTTGAAATGTGGTATGGATTTATAAGAATCACAAATTTGAGCTATGAAATGCGCAAAATCTGAGTGTTACATGGATTTTCCAGGGTGATGAATCCATTTATGTATTCAAAAATTGCATTTTAAACAACATAAAACCACATTTTCACCAACAAATTTATTATCGAAATTTGACAAAAAAATAAAAAAATAGAAGAATTAGATCACACATTTTTCAAGGCACTGAATTCATTTATACATTCAAAAATGCAATATAAATGACCAAAAACTACAATTTTATAAAAAATTGTATCACCAAATTTTGACCACAAATTCAATATATAAAATAGTTAAACTATACCATTTTAAATTATTATTATAAGTGTCCACAGGGTCTTGGATAGACAGTGATCGAGTGCTTTGTTAAGACACTCTTTGATGTGAAGTCACCGGTTCAATTCCCCGCTCGATCGGGGTGATATATTGGACATGTTGAAGATGCAGTCTTGCCAAGCTTACACATTTATTATTATTATTATAAGTAATTAATTAATGTGATTATAAATATCAATCATTATCCCATTTAGTTATAACACTGTGTAAAGTGAACTCACCCATTATGACACATGGATATATAAGACAATGCCTAATTTGTTGATTAAGGCAATATATATACCGTATTATTGAACCTCATATCATATTAAATGTTTCTAAAATGTCTCAATCCCTTATCTATTAACTTAAGTACATGTTGTGTTCACAATCTTATGCTTGAATTGTCACATCCTTATGTCTCCTTTCCCATTTTTCTTCACTCAATCTTATCCTAGACTCCCTTAAACACTACTTGGAGGTATTTTTTCATGGTATACATCTTGGCATATCCAAAGGAATCAAATGCCCAAAGAAAGCTTCGAAAGGGGACATATTGATAAAAGTATGGAATGCTTTATTATAAGAGCGTTGAAAATAGATTAGATTGTCATTCCATGTCTTTGTATGTTTCTTGTTGTAATCCCTCAAAAGATGAACCAATGTGCTTTTGACTACTTTTGTCTACCCATATGTCTGTGGATGGAATGTTGTATATCTCTTCAACTTGGTGTCCATATTTCCCCAAGCGTAGTCCAAAACGAACTAAAAAATCTAGTATCCCTATTTGAGATGATGCTCCTTGATTTCCGAACAATGCATCTAGACGTATTCAAAGAACATGTTTGTTGCTTTTTTTTCCTTTGATGGTATTTTTTTTTTAGACTGTAACGGTTATTGGCATTAAGGCGGCAAACTAGCTGCCGCGTGCTTGAACATTACAACAGTCTCTGAGTTGACAATCCTAATGCATAGAAGCGTATCTCTCTTTTGAACCAGATCCAGCTGAGATCAATCCCCGGTTTGCCAGATGACAGATATGCGTAACGCCCAGCTCTTTGCGGTCTTGCTCAGGCTTGAGATGGTGGCGGTCCTTCATGAAGACAGAGTCCGCTTTAACCTTTCATTGAACCTTCTTCCTACAGGTCCTTCTACTTCCCGTTCCTTAATCAACACATCTGATTTGAGGGGGCTTGAACGAAAACAACTTATCGCTTTAACGTCCGAGCTTGGGCATAGAATCGGCGGGAAGGCGCAAACAGAAGCAGAATTCCAACAGGATGATCTGAAAATGGAGCCTTCATCCTCAATTTCGTTGCTGAGTGGGAGACTTTGGAAACTGAATGACCTTCTTCAGTCAAATTAAAACACTGTGAAACGACCTTTCCTTTCTAGATAGGAATAGGCTTTATGACCAGAATGAGACCAGTGACACTGAATGCTAGGATTTGAGGACTAAATGAGAGCAAATCGAATACAGGGGATTAAGGAATGGTGCAGTAGTCCTCGTCGGAGTTGACTAACAGGGATCTTCTGCATCGGGTGGAGCCCAAATTGGCTTCAAGGTCCGCTTGATCATTCAAATGCCTTAGAATGTGAAAGAAATTTATTTTACGGAACAGATGCAGGATAAGCCTGATTTTCTTGAAAATGGAGGCTAAGTGGATCTGAGAGGGGATTGTTTTGAGATTCAGCGCTTGAATGATTAGCCTAGAATCTCCAAAGACTGACAGATTCAGAATGTTCCTTTTGAGAGCCAGATTGAGCCCTTGCCACAGAGCCAAAGCCTCAGCTCTGTTATTGGATTCGATGCCTAGCCCCCATTGATATCGGAGCTCAGTGGAACCATCCGGATTCAGTAGAACCCCACCTCCACCCGCAGCTCCGGGGTTGCCCTTAGAGGCCCCGTCGAAGAAGAGGCAGTGTTCCTCCAGGGCAGAGCGCCATTTAATAAACATCTGTTCTTCCAGGCGGATTTCCCAATTCGCATGGGGGATTGCAAGGGACAGGGGCTTGGTGTCATAGTGTGGAACCAGTTCTTTGAGCCATAGCTCCTCCTCGCTATCCAATTCTGCTTCATTTTTTATTGCTTGTTTGGTATCCAGAGTTTCTCCCAGTAAAGCTTGGATTTTAGTTATAATTTTGCCCGGCGTACAATTTTCATCCCTGAAAATTCTATTGTTCCTCTCCAACCACAGCTTCCAGCAGGTAAATTTAGGTATCCACATCCAGGCTGTCTTGAGGAGGCTTTTTTTTGAGAGATCAAACGGAGTTAAAGAGGCCCAGTTGTGAAGCAGGGAGTTTATATTACCAGGGATCTCGACTTTGTCAGCCTCTGTTCTCAGGACTCCCCTCCAGACATCACGGGCAAAGGGGCAGAGCAATAACAGATGATTAGCGGACTCTTCCTCGGACATACACAGTGGACATCTGGAAGGTCCTTCCATTCCACGTTTTCTCAAGGTATCTCTAGTGAGAATGCTGTTGTGAGCTAATGTCCAGCAGAAGAAGTCGATTTTGGGCAGCGAGGGAAAGGCCCAGATAAATCTCCATTGAGCTGGATCAGGGGGAACATTAGGAATCACTGTCCTGCTTTTGTAACCTTCAGCAACTGTGAATTTTCCAGAGAGGGAGCCCCACCCTCTTTTGTCTTTGGCTGATGCTTTGATTGGAGATTTCCCTTGAAGCTTGTCTAACAGAATCGAGGCTTCAACCTGCAGCTGTTGGGGAACCTCTCCCAGATTCCAACTAGCCCACCGTCTTCCAGCATCCTCCGTCCAGGTTGAGATGTCCCACAGGGTATTCAGATTGTTTGACTGAAGCCATATTTTAATGTTTGTCAGACCTTCAACCTGGTTCAATGAATGATCACCTAGGATTGGGTCATCCCAAATTCTGATATTTTTCCCATTACCTGGAATCCAGTATAGATTGTGACTGAAGTGCTCCATAGCTGATAGGCAGAGTTTGAAAATCGGAGAGCCTTTACTGGTTTTTGGAGGCTGGTCCAAGCATCTCAGCCGCTGTCCATTGAAATATTTTTTCCACAGCACTTTCTTACTCCAGCTAGTCTTCCCATCAACAATACTCCATAGAATTTTGGAGCCCAGGGAGAGATTCTGGGCACCCAGATCTCTTAAGTGAAGGCCTCCTTCCAGAGTTGGCTTTTTAATAGTGTCCCATCTGACTAAATGAAGTCTTTTTTCATTGTTTTTCCCCCCTTCCCAGAGGAATCTTCTCAGCAGACTGTCCAATTTACTGAGGAAGGTTTTGGGAGCAAGCAGAATGGAGTGTTGGTAAAGAGGCATACTTGTGAGCACTGATTTCATCAGGATAACCTTCCCCGCATTGTTCAGCCAGGTGGCTCCCCAAGCTTGGATTCTGAGTTTTATTTTGTCTAGCATTGGCATCCAGTGGGCCACTTTAGGAATGGATTTGAAGATTGGAATCCCCAGGTATTTGAAAAACTCCCAGGTCTGAATTCCTTTCATCTCTAGAAGCCTGGCAATATCAGCGAGATCCTTGACCGAGCAGTTCCAGCTGTAGATGGTGCTTTTTAGATAGTTTATCTTGCTGCCCGAGACCTCCTTGTAGATGTCCAGCTCCTTCTTAAAGGATCTTGCAGAATTTATGCTCGCTCCTCCAAGCAGAAGGGTATCATCGGCGAATTGGGCATGGTTAATATCTTTAACATTGGGAACCATTCTGAGTCCAGGCAGAGATTGGATTTGTTGACAACAGTTTAGTTGAAAGCTGAGCACCGAGGCTTGAATGGCGTAGAGGAGCGGGGAGAGCGGGCAACCTTGTCTTAAGCCCCTTGAGGCATTAAAGAACTTGGTTGATCGGCCATTTACCAGCGGTGCTATCCAAGGGAAGGCAATGCAGGCTTTCACCCAATTGATGAAGATTGAAGAGAAGCCCAGTTTCTCCATAACAGCATAGAGGAAATCATGTCTCACCTTGTTAAAGGCATTAGCCAGATCGAGCTTTATCACCATTCCTTTCTCTTTTCGCTGGCAACTTGAGTGAACTGCTTCTTGCACCAGCACAATATTGTCCAGAATCTTTCTCCCTTTGATGAAGCCACCTTGATTTTCCGGTATGATGTCCGGCAGCACGTTCTTGAGACGATTGACTATTGTTTTGGTGATCAGCTTATAGCTTGTATTACACAGTGAAATGGGCCGGAATCTACCAAAATCAGTAGCTCCTTTCTCCTTCGGAATCAGGGCAAGGAAGGCCAAGTTGGTGCTGCATCCAATCTTGATACATGATTGTGATTTCCTGAACATTCTTAATAGATCTTTATTAATTATAGGCCAGCATGTCTGATAAAATCTGGCATTGAATCCGTCTGGCCCAGGAGCTTTATCCGGCTCCATGCAGTCCAATGCCTTCTTGAGCTCCTCCATGCTGATCGGAGCGGTAAGCATAGAGTTAACAGAGTCTTGAACACAATGAGGGATTAGATCGAAGGGATGGGCTTGGGGGTCTAGAGGAGGGTTATCTGGAGCCGCGTAAAGCTCTTTGTAAAAGGTGAAGGCAGCTCTTTTGATGCCTTCAGGATCTTTGACCATGGCATCTTGGGACCGAATTTCTGAAATAGATTTGAATTGCTTGCGGGCTTCGGTTTGCTTATGGAAGAAACTGGTATTTTTGTCGCCGGCTTGTAACCATAGGTTTCTGGATTTTTGCCTCCAATATTCCTCTTCATCCCTGCTGGCTCTATGGAGAATTTTTTGCAGCTCAATTTCTCTTTGCATCAGACTGTGAGAAGCAACAGAGTTCTCCATTGCAGATTGGTGGGCAGCAAGGTTTTCTAAGGATTCTTTTCTCTTGGCAGCGGGTGTTTTCAGAGTTTTGGCCCACTCCTTGAGTCTTCTTTTAAGGCCCCTCAACTTTTCTTCCCATACATAGAATGGGGATCCCAAGATCTGCCTATTCCAAGCTTCTGAAACCATTTCATGAAACCCATCTTGCTGGATCCACATAGGGCTAAATCTAAAGGGTATTGGCCCAAGGTTTTCATCAAGGGAGAGCTCGAGGCTAATAGGTTTGTGATCAGAGGTGCAGTTTGGGAGGATTTTAGAGGAGGCTGAAAGACCACAAGTAAGAAAAGAGGATTGAACAAGGAATCTGTCCAGACGAGTAGCTATATGATTAGGCCCTAGTCTTTTGTTAGACCAGGTGAATTTCCCTGCAGTGGGCTTGATATCTTCAAGATCCCAGTCTAGCATAATGTCTTCCACCCATTCTCTAGCTGGGTCCCTTACTGGGGAACCTCCCTTTTTCTCGTCAATGGCTAAAGTGACATTCAGATCACCTGCAATAATGATATTTTCTAGGTTGTGCAATAATAAAAAGGACTGAATCGAGTTCCAGCAAAGTTTTTTCTCCGTTGGAAGGACCGGAGCGTAAATATTGAACATACTTACTTGCTGACCAGAGTCTTTGTGAAGGAGCTGAGTGAAGATCCAGTGAGAACAGTTTTCTTCTTGAATCAACTCATATTTGGAGCTGTCCCAGAAGGAGGCAAGCCCGCCAGAGGCGCCCTTGGCACTTACAGCACTTCCGGGGCCTTTACGCCAGAATGTCTTGCTAGTTTGGAGGAGAAGTTTATCCTCCATCTTTGTCTCCTGGATAAGAAGGATTTCAGGCGAATGGATCCTGACAATATCTTTCAGGGCTTCTTCTTTCAGTTTGCTGCCTAACCCTCTGCAGTTCCAGGAGACGTACTTCATTATTTACTGATTTGGAAGGAGGTGGCTCCTTTTGGAGCCTTGCTCTGCTTTCGTCCGGATCTGGTGTTCATCATTCCTTTGAGGGTTTTCTGGGATCCTTGCAGGACGTCCAGATAAGTTTTCTCCTCTCTCTGTTTCTTCTTAGATTTCCGGCCCCTAGCCGACTTGATAGGGGTGATTTGAGAGCCATCTGATTCGGTGTCTCTTTCTTCTGACTCTTCACCCGAGTCAGAAGCTAGGCTAATATGTTCCTCAGCTCCTTCGTTTCCCCTTTGATCTGCAGTAGATGGAGGATCGGTTGGACTTTCTTCGTTTTCTTTCAGTTTGTTCGGTTGATCTTCCGTTTCTTCGTGACTCTCTGTTACAATCGCCTTTTCACCTGATGGGGGGCCTTCTTTTGTGATTGGATTGGTCTGAGAGATGGGCTGGGTTTCCCCCATTGTTCCAGTTTTTGTCTGATCAGCAGGCTTTGAGACTGCTTTGCCTTTTTTTATCTCTTTCCATCCTTCTTCTTCCACCTTGTCCTTTGATGGTGCTTTAGGGCAGTTTCGTTGGAAGTGACCATGCTCATGACAGATTCTGCACTTAAATGGCAGTTGCTCGTAGTCCAGTTTCTGGTAGTGATGCCAATCTCCAACTGATAGTTTAACGGCTTCCGGCAGACCAGCTTCCAAGTCGACTTCCACGCAGATTCTTGCGCAGGTGTATTGACCTCTATTGTCAGCTTTGTCTATGAATCGACCCAGCCCGTTTCCAATTTTTTGAAGGGATTGATAACTCCAGCAGTGTATTGGCAGATTGGGGAGCCGGACCCAAACAGGAACCTCTTTTGGAACATCGACTGAGGGGTCGAAGTCTGGGGTCCATTTGTTCAGGAAGAGGCCTTGGTTCCCCATGAAATACGGTCCGTTTCTGAACACCAGGTCACGATCATCCTTGGTAGTGAATTCGAAAATGAAGAATCCTCTACCGACAGGATAACTAATCACACTGTTTGAAAGTAAAGGCCTCCAATTTCGTTGGACCCATTCATCTGTCGATTTTGCTGTAGGCCATCTACCCATAAATTGCCCGACCAGCCCTCTGTCAGCCAAGGCAAGAGCAATTTTGATCGGCTGTTCTTCAGGCAGAGCGATCTCAGGTATTTCTTCGAGTTTTTTAATAAATGTCGGGACCTCAGGAGGGGGTCGTTTCCTTCCTTTCTGAGACAACAGTTTCCGGAATGCATCTGATGATGAGGTTGGCGGGGGGGGGAGAAGCCTCTCCGCCCCCAGGAGCTCCCATGGCGGCGTCGGTTCAGAACGCTGCTTGACCTAGCCGCAGAGAGGAGCGCGCGCCAAGGTTTCCTTTGATGGTATTTTTACAAGGAATAATAATGCACATTTTATTCAACTTGTCAACTACCACAAAATGATAGTCACGCCCCTTCTTATTTGTTGGAAAACCACCCATGAAATCCATGGAAAATCTTTCCTAGGGTTAAGTGGGTATAAGTAATGGATGGAAACCTTGCTTCTATTATTGGGCTAGTTGGTAAAACAAACAATGCATCCTGTAATATGCCAATCTACATCTTCTTGCATTTTGGGCCAATACACATAAATTTGTAAGTTGGTGAACGTCTTCCCAACACTAAAATTCCAATAACCTTGGTGGTGTGAGCCTCTATGACAAGCTTCAATATTTCACCTTTAGGGACATACAGCTTGTCTACCTTATAGAGAAACTCATTTTGGATATGATACTCAACCTTACCATTACCTTCGTCTACATGAAGTTGGCCTTGTAGCTTCTAATGCATTTATTTAAAGTCCTCTTCTTCTATGTATTCCTCTTTGTATGCATCATAGGTAAAAGGATCCATCTGCACAATGGTTCTCATAGCTGTAATTTTGGATATGGGTGGCCCTGAAAGTATATTTTCTAACTTATTAACACTACCCTTATTACATTTGATGACTAGATGAAATGTTGCAAAAACTCCATCTGCTTGTAATGTGTTATGAAACCAGCTCAAGAAAAGATAGAAAAGATAGATCAACGCCTTAGAATTCAGCCTCTTCGAGGGGGAAACCTCCTCTACATTACATAAATGAACAATTCTTGGATGATACAAATGAAAAGACCTCCTTTCTATATATAGGAGTCTAAGGGGTTATAACATAATCAGATCCGACATAACAATAATAATGTAAGGGCACAATAATAACAATAGTGGGCTTCTATGGGGCACAATAGTAACAATATGGGCACTACATGGGTACATCAATATAATAAGTGGGTTATACTAATAACAATAAGGGGTTACACTAGTAGTATAGGGGCCTAACATGCCCCTCTCCTTCAAAAAGCGTTGTCCTCAACGCTTGAGTAGTTCTTGATGCTTCTGTATAAAATTCTTGTCCTCCCATGTGGAATATTCAGTGGGTAAGTTCTTCCACTTGATGAGATACTTTGAAATTGATTGATTTCGTAGCTGTCAGGTTCTTGTTTCTGTGACTGCTCCAGGTTCCAATATGATTTTTCCTTCCTCTTCAATTTCTGGCAATATTGCTTGAATTGGGATCTTTTGCAACTTTTGAATAAGTGGCCATACTTCTTCGGCCTTCTTCCATTCATCCCTTGCTTCGTTTGTCCAATCTGGTTGGATAATATAAATAGCACAAAACAATGTTTCCACATCCTCATCCTTGAAGAGTCTTCCCATTCGGTAAGGTCGCCATTTTTTAAGTGCATGTAGTATTGCCAACATTTCCTTCTCATAAATAGCTTGCTTGAGATGTAGCAGTAAAAATACCCAATCACCTACATCAAAACATTTTTCACTACGATGTTGATCTACCTGTTGTTTCATTTGATTTTGCACCGAAGTGGCGTTATCCTTTAAAAGTTGGAGAACTTGCTGTTGATGCTCGATGTGATCTTTCTCTGCATGAACCTTTTTCTTCTTGATATGTCATTCTATCTTTTGAGGAGTGGTAATTTCTTCCAGTCCTTTACAAGATATGGTCGGATTCATTTCTTGATGCTCAATGTGATCTTTCACTTCTTGAACATTTTTCTTCTTGATGTGTCCTTCTATCTTGATAGTTTGAGGAGTGGTAATTCTTGCCAATGCTTTACAAGATATGGTCTGATTCATTTCTTCTTTCTCTGGGGTGGTGTCCTGGCGTATATCCTCTTCTTTTGATGTTTCTTGATCCTTTTCTTCCTCCTCTTCATATTCTATGTAAAATAATTTATTCTCAGCACACCTATGACCTTTAGTGCATTTGCTATCACCATTGTAACAAAGCCCTTTTTCTCTTTTTTCTTCCAATTGTTGTGGTGCAACCCTTGTAGGTTGTGGAAGGCTGGGAGAAACAACACTTTCATCTTTATAGTTGTGAGGGGTATGCTTCCTGGTTTCCATAATTTTTCTTTCCATTATGTCACAAAGCCCTTTTACTCTTTCCAATTGTTGTGGTGTTGCTCTAAAGAAGGTGTTGCTCTTTGTATCCTCATAATGTGCTATCATTTCCTCTGTGAAAATTGACCATGTAACAAGTTTTTTACGAGAACAAAGCCCTTCATACCATAAAAATTGATCTGGTTCTAAATATGAAGATGCAATACATACCTTTTGTAACAGTTGTACACCATGTAGATCAAAATATTGCTCCATCTGAAGTATCCAATTTACCGGATCCTTGCCATCAAACTTCCTCATCTTGCTTTTTCTTGATTTTAGGAGCTCGACCTTGAAACGACTGTAACTCTGTACTTTCAAATCTTTAAGTTCTGAAATTGTGAACTATAGTAGCCCTCTGTGTCCTCTTTCCAATGCCACCAGTCTGATCCAAATTGGATTCTCTAAGAAAGAGTTATGCACAATTTCCCAAGATGACCTGATTATAGACCTTTCGAGAAGAGCGAAATTTTATGAAGTGCCACGTGTCACTGTTTCAACCTTTGGATCTGAAAAATGCATACAAGAAACTACAGTCCGTCCTCTTTCTGTACCTTCTTATGAAATTTCAATCCGATCCCCAGAGAGAAAGTTATGACGATTTTCCCCAGGTCACCTGTTTTGAATGTAATTCAGGAGTCTGCAAAAAGACCAACTTCCTCAGATCATAGCTCCACCAATATCGCGCAAAAAGCTCTGAAATTCGGACCCAAGGTTCAGCGCGATTTCTCCTCAAATGGATTTTTTTTGCGACTTCTGAAACGTCACAGAAAAAAAGTTATAGCAAAAATTCCACGATGACTTGTTTGGAGCAGCGAAACCCTAGAATCCAAAGCTCTGATACCAAATGTTATGAAACTAGCTCAAGAAAAGATAGAAAAGATAGATCAACGCCTTAGAATTCAGCCTCTTCGAGGGGGCAACCTCCTCTACATTACATAAATGAACAATTCTTGGATGATACAAATGAAAAGACCTCCTTTCTATATATAGGAGTCTAAGGGGTCATAACATAATCAGAGCCGACATAACAATAATAATGTAAGGGCACAATAATAACAATAGTGGGCTTCTATGGTGCACAATAGTAACAATATGGGCACTACATGGGTACATCAATATAATAAGTGGGTTATACTAATAACAATAAGGGGTTACACTAGTAGTATAGGGGCCTAACATAATGTCTAGTTTGTTGAAGCTTACTTTGGGTTTGCAAATATTGTGGCGGTTGGTGATCAATGTGGATAATAGTTTCCTTGCTCATCATATAGTTCTTTCACTTCTTAATGGATTGAACGAAGGCATAAATTTCCTTATGATATGGAGGGCAGTTGAATATCCCCCATGAAACATCTCATAATGATAGCATACTAGCTTACCTCCCTACATCAAGATCACTCCCATAACATATCCACTTGCATCCATTTCAATTTGAAAGGATTTTGAAAGTTAGGCAATGCAAGAATTGGTGTTAGACCGTTTTCCATTTTATCTCATCTAAAAAATTTGTTGACTTTTATTCTAACTAGAAACTCTTACCCCTAGCTTCTATGGTATAAAGTGGCGCAACTACCATTAAAAGGGATGATATGAACTTTTGTAGGTATTGTGCTACCCGAACGATTTTCCTAACTTTAGTGACTTTAGTAGGAAATAGTGACTTGAAGATGGCCTTCATCTTTGTAGGACCTATCTTGAGTTCCCCCCCATTGGTCACGTACCCAAAATACACCAGTGATTACTAAGAGAACTCACATTTCTTGAGGTTAGTAGTAGCCTATGCTTTTTTGGTCTCTCTAGAACTTGCATGAGATGTGAGATGTGCTCATCCTAGGTAGAGCTATAAATCAACTATGTTATCCAAATACACTATTACAAACAAATTTAAATGGGGACACAATACATCATTCATTAATCACATAAATATAGCCACTGCATTATATAAACCAAAAGGCATCACCAACTATTCATATAGAGTTTCCTCATCCTTAAGGTAATTTTTTGTATCTTCTTCTTAACACGTACCTAGTGGTATCCTAATTTGAGATCCAACTTGGTGATATGTAAACTACTATGGATATTCCATTGGTAGTTCGTCATAACATATCAATGAAAATAAACTAATATCTATGCTATGAAGGGTTAATTCCTTGTAGATTCTAGATTTGTTAATTTTGTTTTGTTGTTTATGCATGCATTAGAAAACATGTGGAAAATATAAAATAGGTAAATAAAATCACTCGCAAACCACAATGAATAGAAAGATATGTTTTGGGAAACCATTATACGAGAAAACCTAGCTGGAAGGTGAGGTTATTGTGCTTTAATTTTCTGAAATGGAAAAATGAAAGTACAAAGGAGAAGCCACTCTTTATGGGGTTTCCCATGACCTAAAACTTGTGGGATGCTACAGAACACAAACCCACTCTGTTATTATATCTATTTATTCATGCTCATCTACTCTACTCCACTATGGAACAAAATGCAAGCAAATAGAATGAAACCCTTTTCCACCTAGTTACCCGGTTATAAGAAACCCTGATAGCCAACTAGGGCTTAGATTTGATCCATTTAACACTAAAAGATGAGTCACAACTTGACCCTTGTAGAGAATTATTTAGAGTACACACGTGGCTAGCCCCTTTTCCATGAGTGATGAGGGTTGCCATGGCATTCTCTTAAATTATGGTGGTTAATCATGATATTTCAACTTCTATAGGCATATACTTCTCACATGAGTTTTGATTGAGGTGATTCTTGTGCCATTGGAAAGGTATTAGTTTTCAGATTTTGAATCTAAGTCCGTAGTAAATTCGATACCATAAAAAGTGGTCATTTAAGGCCTCAAAACGGATCTTGGGTTTTTGCATCCGTGATTTTCCAAATCGGGATTGCTAGTAAAAATGACCTTATAAGTTGATTCCTCCAAATTTTCTGTGCTGAAAGCATCAAGATGGATGCTAAATAATAGAATGGTCTAATCAAAATTACTTGGTGAAGTACTTGGCATGCCATAACTAATCTAAGAAATCATCAATCCTGGGAAAACAATACTAATACCTGAGTGCAATATTGTTAAAAGCTCTATATTTAATACACATTCGCCAAGTCCCATGCTTTTTAGGTACTATGATGATAGGTAACCCACGATGTGAAGTGCTCAATATAATACTTGAGTAGTTGTTGCAAGTGTTTCATTACTTCATTTGCTTCCAGGAAAAAACTATTTATATATCCCAATATTTTGAAGTGGGGTGTTAGGAAACAAGTATATTTTGTGCTCCTAGATGGTAACCTTTTAGGATCCCATAACACTCCTTTGTGTACCTACAATAACTCCTCCAATTGTAATTTTTTTCTCATTGGTACATGCCTTCACAGATAGCTTTACTCATACCAATTCATCATTTGGCTGATTCTCACTTAAGAAAATAAATACATACTTCTGACTATAACTAATCACCTTTTTAGCTTAGTTAGCACTTACTAGAGAGACCTTTGATTTACCTTTGTGTGTATTGATGATGAAATCATTTACATCCTTGATGAGGAAGTATTTTTTTCTCTCTTCATGAATATCTCATCCCTCTCATACATAGAGGGGCTTCCAAACACTACACTGCACACATTAAGGGGTACCACATCCAAATCCATTTCATTAATTAAGTTTGCACTTACAACAAATTTAATCTTACATTATTTTGTGACTTTCATCTCTATATCATTTTTTTATTTATTCCAATGGATATGAGCTAGGACGATCATGGACTTCCAACCAAAGCTAGAGGATGAGATCTATTGCTATGAGGTTGGCTGGTCAACCAAAATTGATTAAATCATCCACCTTGGTATTTTTTTACATGAATCTTATTATGGGAGATTTTTTTCATCTCCTTCTCTTCCTTATGATGGAATCTACTCATATTCACCTCCTTCTCCACTAAAGTGTAGAAAATATTCTCATCCACATTTGAACTACTCTCTACTTTGTTTTTCAAATCCATTCCCAATAGGTTCTTCTTATTGGCATCTTTCTTATGGTTCTTTTGATTCAACTTTGGATGTAACTTCCAACACATATCTTTAGTGTGACCATTGATATCACAATGGTTGGATTGGTTGTTTAGGTCCTTGCACTAAGGTGTTGTGGTTTTCATTTTCTTGTCTTGCTTTCCACTTTTATTTCCCCTCCCTGGAATCATCTTGGTGGTCTTTCTATTTAGAACCATTTGGTTGCCTTTTCTTATGGTCATTGTTCTCCAGGTATTATGCTTGTAGACAATATTCAACAATGATACTTGGATTGGAGATCATCATTCACTTTTGCAAATGACTATGTAGATCTCCTAGATACTTAAGGAGTACATCTAGGTTCTTGGGAGAGATACCCCACATAATCACCATATTAATGAGCTCAATGGTGTACTTTTGCATACTTTTCCTTTTCATTAACTTGAAGTGACTCCAACATATCCACTAGTCCTCTACATACCCAAGAGGGTAAAATTGTAATTTGATGAGGGTTTTAAACACCCCCACTTAATTATTAGAGGATCACCCTCTAGCTTAAGTGTAAATCCACGTGGTTTTCCCACTAGGTTAGTGCATGGACCTTTACATTTAATTAGGAAAATGAAATTATTTTCTCTTCATATATATATTATAAACATTGAAATACACTTCTAACTATTGAACTAATGATTACACTTCATAGCATCAATTTCACCTTGGTAGGGCTCAATGTCTACTTTCACTTCTGTTTTAAACATAAACTGTGAAAGAGTGATGGCACTAGGACTTGGTTTCTCTTTTATCAAGCTATTTTCTGAGTGATTTTCTAGGTCTTCACTATCTTCTAGTTTCTCATCTAGTCCAACTTTTGGTTTAGAGCCATCAACTTCCCTTGAATATCTAAACTTATTTTCTAGACTCACTATGAGGAGGGCCACACCACGGAATATATTGGTGACTTGGTTTCTTGTCTTGCTCTTCCAACCTAAAAAATATCTTTTCTACTACATCTTGAGGTTGTTATGAATGTAATCATCCACCATGGCTAGGCATTTGCGACTTCCTTATTAAACCAATGCTTGGATTGAAAGAAAATTGCTTTAATACCAATATGATATTAAATTAACATGGATAATCCACTTGAGAAATTCATCACAATAGATCTTGTATTATTAGAAGTCTATTATTACGTAGGTTTATTTATTTAGATCTCAAAATTATTATTGCTAGCATATTGCTGACACTAAGAAAATAACTAAAATATGAAAATGAAAGAACAAAGAAATGAACACACTATCAACATAAATGAACACAATACATATCTTATAAAACTCAAAAATAGAAGAAAACCTATCTAGAAGGCGTGGCCTATGATTTTCTCTCTTTTCTTGAGTTATGAATATGCAAAGACAAAGAAAGGGGCAGTCACTATGGCGCATTTTCCTAAAACTATAGCCTGAATGGTTACTAAAAAATATTCTTCCTCTTTTGTATGCTCGTAGATACCACTCTTAGATTCTCTACTCAACTATGGAACAAGTATAATGATGCTAAAAGAACAAAATCCCCTCTTTTCCTAGTGGCACAATATATAACATAAATTGATAGCTATTAGATTTTTGATATCTCAATCCTTTATTAGTGATAGGTTTTTCCCTTTTAGAATATTCCTGAAAGTTCACATGTAGCTAGACCAATATATGTGAATAATGGGGTTTGCTATGACATGCACTTCCTACGATTGCAGTCAACATGCAAGAGGCATAACTTCTACATATGAGCTCTAATTAAGGTAATTTCACACCATTAGAAAGATCTTCTTGTGTAAAATAATGTTAAGGGGCAAGGATCTATGCTGACAAAGTTTTGACCCCGTAATGTGCCATTTGATGCCTCAAAATGAGTTTAGAAGGTTTTGGACCCTAATTTCCTAAACTGAGACATGCCATTAAAATGCACATTGCTAGCTAATTTCTCCATTTTTTCCTCCACATATACAAATATAGATGACAAATTATATAATGATCTATTCTAGATCATTAAAAAGAACATTGGCGCACACGCGCGCACACACACACACAATTTTAGTGAGACAACATTTAAAATTTCAAAAGAATAATTTATCCTCTTGTATAGTGTAAAAAAATGATGAAGTTATGAATCGCTGAGACCTTATAAGTTGAAAAGTGGGAATGCATAAAGTAAGTTTGAGAAAATAGAAGGATTTTCATATTTTTGTTGAATTATTTTATTAAGTGTAGTCATTTGGAACCTCTACAAAAAAAATGAAAGAAAAGAAAGAATCTAAGGGACGAAGCCTAATAGGGTTTGAATGGAGGGAACAACCTTATCTATAAAGAAAAAAAAATTACTAACCCAAAGTTATGTATGGAATCACCATTGCATGGTACCATGAAGGGACGCCAATGTTGGATAGGGTAGAGGATGGACTATATAGAGATATTATTTCTTATATATGTTATTTGATTGATCTTCCCAAATTAGCTTTTCACTCACTTGCATGAACATGTTGCTTTTTTGGATGATTGAGAAAGAATAAAACTATAGTGGAGAGGCTACACCTACCACATAGTATGAAAAGACTTGAACTCAAATGGTGATTATGGTCCACTTATGTCATATGAAGACTCATGGTTGAGAACAATCCATATGGTTTGGATACCAAAATTGTTGAAGGGACTCCATGAGAGGAACCTTATGAGGTGGGCACAAGTTGGGAATTCTATGGCAAATGCCTCAAAAATATCTTAAGGACATTGTGGCATTACATAAGAGTTGGAAGGCCATTATGTGGATAGTTAATGTTTGGGGGACTTTGATTGATGATACCAAGTTGGAGATGGATGATAAAGTTAAAGATGTCAACAAATGAGAGGAAATTTTGAAGGTGTAGTATCAAATTGAATGCATCCCTAGAAGGAATACCACCAAGTATGGTTCAATGGATTTCAAAAGTGAAAAGTGTAGGATGATGATAAGATGTTATGTTGTTAGGTCAAATGTTATGTAGACAAGTATTGGAATGAATGAATGAGAGAATAAACACATTTTATAGACATATTAGGACAACGTGGTTTAGGGCTGTTACACAAAAATATCGTCACCATGATTATTTGCAGTCAGTATCGGTCTATCATCACTTGTTTAGTCCTCCTAAGCAAGTCTCAGACCTCAGCTCTTCAAGTCAAGCTTTGAAAATGAGAGAAAGACATTGAAAATCAACAAAGCTCTGGTTCCGCACTTTCTCTCACTATTTCCTGCGGTCCCGCACCTTCTGTTTACAAAAACTGCAGACCTGCCTGCCCTGTCCCTAAAGGTGTGGGTGCGGACCCCTGTGAAAGTCAAAAAGGCGCAAGTTTATTCTAAAAAACTCACTTTGGGTTAATTCTAGATGATTCTAGAAGGAATTTTGACGTGGATTGGCCGCTCTTAGGTGGTTCATGCATCCCAAAAGAGAAGGAGCTAATCCCTTGATGAGAGGAGCTATCCCTTCGAAGGAGGGCTTTATCCCTTTGAAGGAGGACCTAGTAACTTCCCTCCATTGCATTATAAATTTAGGCATTGGGCTGGTTGCTAGAGAGGTTGGAAGCTGAACATTTTTAAGGGTAAATGCTGGTGAAATTAAGACTTCCTAGTTGAGCTTGAGAGGAGAGATCACATACCTTTTTGGCTTCATTGGGAAGAGAGTGAAACTTGTCAAAGTAGAGGAGACTTCTTGCTGGACCCTGGGAGGAGCTTGTACAGCGTCAAGGCACAGGTTGTAAAGTTCTTCTTTGATTTGAATTAATACAATCAGATTCATTTTTCTCAACAAATTGTCTTATGTCATTTGTTTCATGAATTCCTTGACTTTCATGTTAAATATGTTTTATGATATTGGCTTTTCAGGTGCTATTTAATTTGTTTGCTTATTTGTGTTTTCAGATTCGCGACAAGGGAGCTCATTTGGATCGAAGGAGCGAGGCTTCCACAAACTTGCGTTGGACCTAAGGTAGGCCTAAAACACTTGTTTGCCTTTGTTTATAAATGCATATTTAGAGAAAGATAGTTTGTGATTGGTTTGCTTGTCATTAGGTCTTCTTTAGATTCTAGGAAGGTCTATCTTGTCCGCAAGATCGACTCATTCCATGTGACAAAATGGCGACTCCGCTGGGGACTTGATTTTTTCCTTGTTTTTACTTTGACCTGAGAAACTGTGTTTTTGTTTCTGTTTTTGGCTTGTTGTGTGTGGAATTGGGTAGAAATAGTAGATCTAGAGTTATTTTTTGTTTTTCATAAATTTGGGAGAGGACCGCACCCTAGTCTTTTGACATAGTGCGTACTTATCCACACTTTTGCTTTTAGCACAGAGCGGTACCGCACCTGTGTTAACTGTGGACCTGCGGACCCTGTCAAAATTTTGAAAAACCTAAGATTTCCTCTGTTAGTCAGCTTAGTTTTTGTTTAGAAGTTATTATCCACTGCCCAGACCTGCATATAACCTGTCAGAAGCTTTCCTTAGGTTGATTTCATTGGTGTTAGGGTTTTAGGTGAAATTCCTAGGAGTTTTGCTTGTTGGGTTTGTTTTTCATTTTGGTCTTGTAGTAGCTCTAAGCTTAGAAGCTGTAGGAACCTTAGATCACCTTGGTCTCTACCAGCCTTCTTATGAGTCTGACCATTTATGAAATCTACCCTTGTTGAGGAATCCGCTTTGTGTTTTCTCTTTACAAAACTTTGAAAAGCTTGTGTTTAAAAGTTTGGATTTTCATTTTTAAAAAGAAAACAAAACTGGTTGTTTTTGACTGATTTGTGATTCTGCATAAGTTGGTCCTTAGTTTACATCTAGCTAAGTAAAACATCCTTAAAAAAGACATCTGGTAGGCTTTGACTTCAAATAGGTTTTTATAATTTATAGATCTCAAAGTTAGTCGTTTGCATAGTTTTGAGTGTTTTATAAAAAAAAAAAAAAAAAACTCTTTTGGATAAAGTTTGCTTTTGTAGTGGTTGAGTGCTTTGAAAATGAAAAGGGAAATTTTTGTGAAAATAACTAGTTGTCTCGTTTTGAGTGCATTAGAAAGGACAAAAGCTCTTCTTTTAATTTGTTTGTTAAGAAAGATTTGTGTTTACAAAGTATTTGCATTCTCAAACTCTTTCCTAGCTAGAAGTTCATCGAAGGGAAAAGATTGTTTAATCATCTTAAGTGCATTTTTAGTGATTTTGAGTCGAGTCTTCATACTACGAGTTTCATCTCCGCACCTTTTGACTTAAACAAAAACCAATAAAAATAACGCTTAAAGTAAAATTCATCTAGTAACATTTTTATTTCTAGGGCTCTGATACACCAACTTAGCTTAGGCTAGTGTCTTGGAGTAGGAGAGTAATTAACTCTCCAAGACAGTAAAAACAAACAAGTCGCTGTATCTTGTGGTAGGGAAGAAATCCAATTGTTGCATTTATGCTCTGGGAAAGCTCCTCTTAAAGGAGAAGCACGAGATTGTGTCCGAACCAGTGTGGGAATCAATCTTTCCTCATTGGGAACGATGCCAGATATTCACGTATTAAAAACGGTAAACCTCGGATTAACCATTGTTGAGGAGCCTGGGGTCACTTGTTGGTAAACCTTGGATTATGTCAAGGAGCCTTCAAGGGGATTGAGCTTGCTACTCTGCCCTTGCGTGCGTATCGGATCGTAGACTGTTCCCCCAGGTATATTTGTTTGAGTTGGTAACCTTAGTGGCCATATTCTTTAGGATTCTTCCTAAGGTGACAGTGTTGGGAAGATCCCACTGTACCTGGAGCAGACGTCGGCTAGACTCACTTGGATTTTCTGGGGGGTTCTCTTCACTCGAGACGGTTAAGTGGAGGAACTTGTGCCAGTCTATTCATTAAGTAGGTTGCCGGGGTAACTGTTCCAACCACCATTTCTGTATTGAACTCTGCGACGTTGGATTTCATCACCAACTAGTGTTTTCAGTACGGAAAGTTACTGTTTGTGTGTGTTTGATCTCCTAGATTCTTTAGGCGTGTGATTCAAATTTGTTTGGTTCTTTAGAGGCTTTAGGTGGTTTTCATTGAAATTTTACTTTGTTTGCATGTGAAGTAGTTAATTTTTAACTGTGGCTGAATTACCGAGGAAGTCCCGTAGACTTCGGGGCCAACCTCCTGAGTTTTCACCGAGCCAACCTGAAGGGTTGAAAGTCCTCGTAACTCCTAGAGACAGTGAGTTGGGTCACCTGAAGAAGGAGAGTCTTCTTTGGTGGTACATCCCGATTTTCAAGCTTTAGTAGCAGATTATAATCCACAGTCAATGTTTGTTTCCGAAGTTACTGGTAGCTTTTCATCTACCAGTGATATAGGTGAGGAACCTAAAATATCCGAACCTGAAAGTGAATTTGCTGCTACTCCGACATCGGGGTTTGCTTCTCCAGCTTCAAGTGGTCTTGGTTCACCTAGGGTAGAAAGAATAATTACCCAAAATCTTCCTTCTGGACTTATAGCTATCGAAGAACTTGCTACTCCAGAAGAAGAAGTAGGCATCCCTATCCCTGAAAATCAACCTGATATTGAGCTAAGGGAGTGTGAATCAATTTTTTACAGTCCACCTAGGAGCAGTGCTTGGTATCTTTCTTTGACTAAATTCTTAGAAAACCCAGGGTTAAGTTTTTCACCACCTCGTGTTCCTTATCACCCAACACCTAGAGGTTATTATCCTCCGTTAAATGTGTCAAGACAGTCATCCATGTTTACTCAATCGCCCGAATCCTTTTTGTACGGCGGTCCTTCTGTTCCCTCTGGGTATCAGTCTCTTTCTGGTACTTTTTCGGGAGCATCTCCTCAACCCATTGAACAAGGGTTATTAACTGGAAGCAATGGTACTACGCCGTTGAGCGTAGAAGATATTCTCATGATGTCAGGTACTATTCCCAATCCTCAACCTCAAGGTGGCCAGTTACCGCCTGGGGGGCAACCTCAAAATCCTCAATTATCGCCTGGGGGGCAACCTCAAGGTACCCAATTTGCGCCTGGGGGACAACCTCAAGGAGAGTACATACCTACGGGACAGTACATTCCTCAAGGTCAATCCCAGACTCAATATGTACCCCAAGGTCAACCCCAGTATCAATTTATACCTCAAGGTCAACCCCAGTATCAGTACGTGCCTCAAGGGTATCAACCCCAAGGTCAGTACTTGAACCAAGGTTTCCAACCACCCTCCGGTCAATCATATGTTCAAGGAACGGGAAATGTACCTGTGAATTATCAATCCTACCCTCAACCCGGTTATGGTCCTCAATATTCTCAACCTGTTATGGGTTCGTACCCCGGAATGAATTTAGTGTGGGATCCATCGCAAACTCAACAAGTCTTGCAGCCAAATGTACAGTTGTCATCTGAAACTGGACAACCCTTAGTTTTTGGTACACCCCAGCAACCTGTCCAATCTACTATTCAAACTTCTGTACCTTCGGTAGTTTCTCAGCCTGGGCCTAGTACGCCTCGTACTCCGCCTCAAACGACTGCTGCAACTGCCGCAACATATGTTCAATCTACCCCACCTACTTCTGGAGTATCGATAGCTCTGGTTTCTACTGTTCCTGTATCTTCTCCTCAGACATCTTTACCTCCGTCTGGATCCATGATTCAAACTTTGGTTCAGATGCCTGTAGGACAACCTGGTTCAAGTACGGTTGTCACAAGTCAACCACACTTTACTTATCAACCGTACTAGGGACAGTACCAATTCGGTCCTGCTGTGCAGCAACCAGTCTATCAGTATCAACCGTACCCTGGGTACACATATCAACAACCTCAACAACCCCAGTACGGTCTGGTTAATCCTGGTTTTCTGAGAGGATACAATATCCCAAATGCAATCCCTATTCCTAGTTATCCAGGATATCCTCCTCCTGGGGCTGGTCTCATGACCCAGAGTTTTAGGGACTCTAATCGTCAGTTACCGTTTATCGCAACTTTGGACTTGCCTGACTTGTCGCGCCTAACGAATGATCCCATTAATTATCTTCCATTTTGGCCGCCAATGCCGAATAAGTTGCCTAGTGATATTCCTAAGTTCGAAGGCAAATCAGGAGAGGACCCGTCGAACCATGTGATGACTTATCACCTCTGGTGTGCGTCTAACTCCATTTCAGATGATTCAATCCGTCTAAGACTTTTCCAGCGCACTCTAATTGGTCTTGCGGCCAAGTGGTACATTGAGTTACCACGAGGCACTTTTTATAATTTTAGTCAGTTAGCTACCTCGTTTTTAACTCATTTTCAGTTGCCAGTCAGATATGACAATGGCACGGAATTACTAACTTCATTAAAGCAATCGACGTCCACTTACATTTCAGATCATATTCATGAATGGAGACGTCGACGACGTTTAGTGAAGGTTTTTATTCCGGATCAGATCTTGGCTGAATGGTTTGTAAAGTCTTTGTTGCCAAAGATCACTGAAGATGTAGCTAAGGCTGGAGTTGTTACTGAGGAGCAAGTAATTGCTCAAGCACAGTACCTTGATTTGGTCTATACTCAGTCAGGTACGTTACACGAGAAAATCCCCGATCTTCCCAAGCAAAATCAAATCGCTGCAGCTCCTTCGGGATCTCATGCCGCTGATGGTATGATTGGTACGGTTAACACTAAAAGTAAGAAGAAGTCTTCCAAGAATTCTTCTCCTATCATAACCTTGCCTAACTCCCCAACAGGAGATTCTTCCGCCGAGATTTCCGCCGATATTCACGTTGTAGAGTCATCTACAGCCAAATCAAAATCCGGTGGCAAGAAGAAAGGGAAGAAGAAGAATAAAACGGACAAAAATTCAAAGGAGAAACCTGAAAAATCGGAATCCAATGATGAAAAACGCAAACCTCGTTATCCTTGTCTCATTTGTGACGACGGACATTTTACAAGAGACTTCCCTCATCGTGCAGAGGTTGCAAAGATTGTCAAAGGTTCCCAAACGCTTGCTGTTTTGAAGGATCCTTTTCCAAGTCAAGACAGTAAGATGATAAGTTCTTCGTCGAGTGCCAATGAAGAACCCATACTGATGATGTCCCATGTTAGGATTGTGACTCGATCGCATGATTATGGTAGTAAAAGTCCTGTTGATGGTAAAGAAGCAGAATCTTCTCATTCTAATCCATCAACCTCAGCTCCCGGTTCCGATCCACTATAGATCGAGAAACCTAATCCAGACTTGGTAATCAAACCGCCTGCCAAGGGTATACTTCGAAAGTTAGCTTTCAATCCACATGCGAGAGCAGCTCAGAATTATAACATTGTTGAGGATTTAGCTGTTTCACCCTCAACAATGTCGGCTTTGGAAGTGCTACAATCATGTCCAGCACAACGTAAATTACTTTTGTCGGCTATAGGAGCTGTTGACATTCAGGACTTGAACCTAATAATTTTCGATCTAGAAAATAGTACACCGTGCTTACCTCATCAAATGGTTTTCCAGATTCCAATGATAGTAAAAAACAGGCCTATTCATCGGACTGTGATTGATGAGGGAGCCTCAACGTGTATTATGTCGATACAGTGTTGGAGATCGCTTGGTTCTCCTCCGCTAAATCAATCCCCGATGATTCTAAAGGCCTTTGATGGCCGTGGGTTTCATCCTTTTGGCATTCTACAGGATTTGCCTATAGGGGTTGAAGGAAAAACCGTTAATCTAGATGTGGAGGTGGTTGATGCCCCTCTAGATTACAACCTTCTCTTGGGTCGAAGTTGGTCTTACGTAATGACAACTGTCGTTTCATCGGTCTTTCGGGTGATAAAGTTTCCTCATAATGGAAAGATCGTAACAATAGACCAGCTGGCTTACTTTTCATCCGACCCAACCTCTTCTGAAAGTATTCAGCATGTCGGTAAAACGACTATCCCGTATAAGGATGTTGGAGTAGGACTAGTTAAAGATGCCGGTTTACTAGGAACTTTTCCTTTTCCTCCGATCAACGCATCATCTTCATTTGTAACCATTCATATGATTACGTCAGACACCATTGTTTATGATGATCCTTGGATCGTTCCTTCTGAATCTGAGATAGACTCATTTGGTGATGTCATGCCTTTGAGTCCATATGAAATTGCGTATGAGGCCGTGCAATCGTTTACCGACCCATCTTCAACCGAAATTGACTTAATGAATGTGGTCCGTGAAGAATCACTTTTCACATCAAGCTCGGATTCAATCACGTTTTCTGAACTTGTTCACTCTGATGAGCAAATTCGTGAAATCCTATGTGTAGATGATTTGCCATGGGAAGATCTCCATCACAGATCTTCGTTTTTACCCGAGAATGATTGTTTTGAAAATGATTTTTCATCAATCTTTACGACTGAATATGTCAAGGAACCTCAGAATCCAATGAAACATCCTGATTCAGAGTTAAATTTGGGAAACATCTCTCGAACTATTCCTATTGACATTTCGGTTAAGCCTAGAATTGTTGAGAACATTCATATAGGTGCCTTATGTACAGAAAATGAAATTCGAATATATAAGGTCCTATTTCAAGAATTCTGCGACGTGTTTGCCTGGTCCTATGAGGAAATGCCAGGAATTGATCCCGCAATTGTTGTTCATGAAATAAAGACTTACCCGGACGCTAAACCCGTCCGGCAACGTTTGCATCAGATTCACCCAAGAAAAGCTGCTGCTATTAAAGCAGAAGTTGAAAAATTACTCAATGCAGGTTTCATTTATCCAATCCCGTTAACGGATTGGGTATCGAATATTGTTCTGGTTAACAAAAAGCAAGGGACAATAAGAATATGTATCGATTATAGGGACATTAATCGAGCTTTTCCAAAGGACAATTACCCAACTCCCTATATCGATCAAATCATTGATGATTGTGCCGACAACGAAATATTCTCCTTCGTGGATGGTTTTTCCAGATACAATCAAATCAATATTCTACCTGCCGATCAACCAAAAACGACTTTCATTTGTCCATGGGGGACATTTGATTATTGCAAATTACCTTTTGGGCTCAAGAATGCCGGAGCAACTTTTCAAAGGGCCATGTCTTATGCGTTTCATGACATCAAGCACATTGTGCAACCCTATCTCAATGATTTGCCTGCTCATTCATTACATCGAGCTGATCACCTCGTCCGTTTACGAGCAATCTTTATGAGGTGCAGGTATTATCGGATTAGGTTGAATCCACCCAAGTGTGTTTTCTGTATAGAAATGGGTCGATTGCTGGGGTTTTTTGTTTCGAAAGCCGACATTCGCGTCGATCCCTCGAAGGTCGAAGCTATTGTCAAATTGTCTCCTCCTTCGAGTCTTCGCCAACTCCAGAGTTTGCAAGGGAAAGCAAACTTTTTACGACGATTCATTCCTAACTACGTTGAGGTTACAAAGGGTTTTACCCGGTTGTTGAAATAGAATACTCCATTCTATTGGGATGAGATAGCTCAAAAATCTTTTGATGCACTAAAACACACGTTGACCCATGCACCGTTATTGCATCCTCCCAACTACAACCAGGATTACTTCTTGTATCTCGCCGCCTCTCATTCCACCATTGGAATGGTCTTAGTTTAGGAAGATGAATTCAGAACTGAACATGTGATATATTACCTTAGTCGAACTTTAAATCCAACTGAGCTAAAATACTCACATGTGGAGAAATTGGCATTGGCAGCTGTTCAAGCTGTCCAACGTTTTCGTCACTACATTTTACTACGTAAAACTACAGTAATTTCTGATTGCAACCCTATGATCTACATTTTGACCAAGCAATTGCTAGGGGGCAAGTACTCTAAATGGATTGTTATCCTGCAGGAGTTCGACTTGGAATTTGAAAAATCTAAGTCTAAGAAATCTTTAGTTTTTGCGGAGTTAATGTGTGACTTCCCGCGTGCTGACACGGAAACTGTGGCGGAAGAGCCCATTGCGGACAAATCCTTGTTTCTAATCAGCACTTTAGATCCATGGTATGGGGATATCATCGTTTATCTCCAGACCCAATCCTTTCGGCCATAAATTTCAAGGTCAGAACGTCGGAAAATACAATTCCAGTCCCAACAATTCAGGATTATTGGAGATACTCTTTATCGCTGTGGGGCGGACTCTGTTTTTTGACGTTGTTTAACTCACGAGGAAGCTGAAAGGGTTCTCAATGACTGTCACTCTGGAGCGTGTGGCGGTCATATGTCTGGGTATGCCACAACCCAAAAGATATTGCGCGCTGGCTACTTCTGGCCGTCTTTGTTTAAAGATTGTATTACTACGGTCCGAAAATGCCACAACTGCCAAATTTTTGATCGAAAGATGCATGCTCCTCCTGCTCCTCTCCACCCTATAATTGCCGTTGGTATTTTTGCCAAATGGGGTATCGACTTTATTACATGTAACCCTCACTCGGCCGGGGGGCATGCGTATATCATCCTTGCGGTAAATTATTTTACCAAGTGGGCCGAGGCGATGCTTACATTTGAGGTAGACGGCAAGACAGCTGCAATTTTCGTGTTCAATCATATAATTTCTAGGTTTGGTGTCCCACAAGCAATTATCACTGATCATGGGCGTCATTTTTGAAACGTTATGATGACCGAACTTACAGGCCAGCTTGGTTTGCGTCACGATAGTTCAACCCCTTATTATCGACAAGTTAATGGTCTGGTTGAATCCATCAACAAAGTTTTAGTCATCATGATCCGACAAATCATTGGGATTCATCGGTCGAATTGGCATAACATGCTATTTTCAGCGCTTTGGGCGTATCGTACCTCAGTAAAAACATCAACAGGGTTCACTCCTTTCCAACTAGTTTATGGTTTGGAAGCTGTGTTACCCATTGAATGCGAAATCCCGTCATTGCAAATGGACATCGAGTTACTTCCAGCCACTTCCGAAGAGGAAAAACGTTTGTTATACTTGGCTCAATTAGATGAGAATCGACGTGATGCTGCATTGGCGATCGAGACTCACGCAAAACGCATGAAAGCCCAGTATGATCGAAATGTGACCCCTCGAAATTTTTCAGAAGGAGATCTAGTCTTAGTTTATGATCAAGCTAATGATAAATTAGGTGCTGGAAAATTCCTTCCTATGTGGCATGGTCCCTATGTTGTCAAGCGAAAGCTAGCAAAAGGGGCCTATGAATTGGTAGACTTTGACGGGGACTCTTTAGGTAAACCCAGAAATGGTCTTTACTTGAAGAGGTATTATGCTTAAAGAATGGGTATGGAGATTTTTAGTTAGGATAACTTTTCTTTCTAGCTGGTGTGTTTTAGTTTAAAAAGTGCGCTTAGCTTACAGAGTGTTTTTCGTCATTATTCCTGCTTATCTTGGTTTTACTCTTGATATTGCAGATGTCGATGCCTCTCCAAAGATACATTGGTTTCGCTGATGGTGCTTGTCGTAATACACGAAACATTTCTTCCGCAGCTTGGGTTATCTATTCGCCCTCTGATGAGTTGATATCTATGCATGGGGTAAGCCTCGGTCAAACAACTAACAACATTGCCGAGTATAGTGCAGTGATTGAGTTATTATCTGAATTTATTTCATTTGGGATTCGGAGTTTGATAGTGAGGTTAGATTCTGAACTCGTTGTATTACAGCTTAATAGAGTGTATGCCATTAGAAATCCAGTGTTATTGAGATTATTTTTGAGAGTGTGTCTCTTGGAACGTGAATTTGATTATATTGAATATCAGCATATTCCAAGATCTTTAAATACATTAGCAGGTGCAATTGCTTCTCGAATGTTAAGTAGACATTTGCAATAATCATACATGTAAATTTAAAACCATTCCATAACGTGATTTACAAGATAAGCCGGTAATAGTGATAGATAGATATATCTATATATATATATATATATATATATATATATATATATATATAGATATATATATATATATATATATATATAGGAGTGTGTCAAAAAATACATCGTCCTCGATCATAGGTTGAAAAACACCTTATGATCGGCAAAAATGATAAGTACAAAAAACAAAAATGTCATATGTGCCCACAATAGGCGATCATCCTATCACTGGTGATGATCTCGATAAGAAACCACTACACGGGTCACCTTGCAAAGGAATCTCCTAAAAGGTCCTGGGACCCCAATCACATAGCGCTGAAGTCGACGAGGAATGTCATCTATGGTGGTCTCCAGAATATCTCCTGTCAAGCGCTCTAGATGACTCTCCAACTCGGCCAAAACCTCTGTTGATTCGTCCTGTGGGGCTGGTGCGGCTGCAATTGGTTGTTTCCTCTCGTAAGGCCGGAGAGCGGCTGGTCGCTGTGGACCCACATCTGCATTTGAAACTTTTACTATCAGTTTTGGGACGATAGAATTTTTTTTTTATTAAAATAGGAAAATGTTGAAGATGATTTTACCTGAGTCATCCCATTGCTCTCCTGGTGGAAGAGCCATGTCTGGGTCACCACGAAAATCTACCCCAGCGTAAGGGAAGTCCTGAATAGAAAAAACCTGGTTTTCCAACCATTGGAAATACTCAGGTTTGAATCGAACAACCTCTGTCCCCTCGTCCGGATGACGGGCCATAACTGCGACCCATCGCATCAGTTTGGGCTCTCGAGGAAGCCCAGCTCCAACAGTAAGGTGCTGCGGGATCAACATGGGAACCCTCTCCAGACCAAAACTCACAACCAAAGCCCCATAACCAAAGGTCTTTAGTTGTCCGTTCTTGGCTCTGGTCAGTTGGCCTTTCACATTGGCCAACACAGCATCGCACCAGTTGAAGATGGTGCCTCGAAAGCAGTCAACTGCCATCCGCATCTGGGATCCGGTGGCAATATGTAATGCGGCACTCCCGCAAAGTCTGGTGACAGTAAACGCGATCACCATGAGTTCAGGAAGGGATATGGTTTTTATGTCTATCCCTTTGTCTCTAGCCTGGCTGTTGCAGAACTCTAGCCGGAGGCTATCGACAGACTGGCCACCTGGCCTAGTCCCGAATAGAGTCAAGTCTTCGCCTCTCTTAGGCAAACCAGTCAAGAAATATATGTCTGCCGGCTCGATTTCGAGCTGGTGGCCACCAATGAAGAAGCACTGGTCCTGTATGCTCCATATGTCAACCAACCACTGTAAGAAATCCACCTGGGCCCTCATGCCAGGTATGGCCCATAATTTGTACAAGCTGCAGGCCTTCAATGCATCGATCGAAGGTTGGTGATTCAACGCGGCTAGATCCACGTCCTCATGCTCTCGTTCACGCCAATCTAGCATGATGTACTCTCTGCATCAAGTAAAAAGACAAATTAGAATGCTAGAAATTAATTTGTTTGGGTCAATTTTGAGAAATTTTGGGTTAAAAACCCTTGCTGCGGGGATCACACCCTCTACATTAGAGACAGTGCGTGGGTCCGCACCTTGCCTACATGGAAGGTGCGGACCCCTGACTTTTTCCCCATTGAGAAAAAGTCGGGGTCCGCAGGTTGCCAGTGTTACACCAGTGGGCCCGCGGGCGCGGGTTTTAAGCCTAAAAACCCTCCAAAAAATGAAATAAAAGCCTAAAACAAGAAATGAAATGGTTAAAAATGAAGAGTGGGACGATGTGGATTACCTGGAGAAGACGGCGTTCGATTCCGACGGTTGGATTTTCCGTAATCTTCACGGGAAGTTTTCTGAACAAAAGCACTATTTTCTCACCCAAAACTCAAACGGTAAAAATGAATTGACGAAAGCCCTTTTTATAAGTTTTTTGAGTAAATAAATTGCAAATTTGTTTATGTTTCACTTTGGAAAGGTATTTTTGCAACATTTTTATCCATTTCAAACAGGTATGAGTAATGTTTGCTTTTTGTTCAGGATAACAGATTATTCAGGCGAAATCTATCATTTTCAATGAAAAAGCATTTAGAGTCACCTTTAAGCTCTTTTTTGACTCCTAAAACATGAAAAGATCGCCGAGTTTTTCTTTTAAACTCGTTAAAACAGAACTAAAAGACGGTCCACTTACAGCTCTTTTTTGACCGTAAAAACATGAAAAGATTACCGGATTTTTGTCGTTTCAAATTCGATATTGGTTATAAAACGACGTGCCGTTGATCGCTTTTTACTTTTTCGGATCAGGGGCACTAATTACGAAAAGTACTCCTTGGTCGTAAAGATCAAGCGGTTCTCTCAAGTATTATTTTATACTTTTTCGGGCTTGGGAGACACAAATTTACGAAAAAGGTCAACCCTGGAGTCTTCTTAAGTTTTTTCAGACTCTATAAAATTGAAAAACGTCGAGTTTCTCCTATACTGGACTCGTTAAAATTTCACAGTACAGGACCTGTTCAATTACAAACAGGAACGAACCACTCCTTCTTAGGGTTCGAATTTAAACTAAGTTGGACTCATCCGAAGGATGAGCTTATAATCAAGCAAATGTTATCCTCCTCAAGCTTGTCAAAAATAAAGAGGTACTTGCCAGAAATGGTGGTGGAAAAGAGAGAAAAATGAGCCTGTTTGTCATACTTTGTAACCACTCTTGAACACGACACTTTTATTCACCTGGGTTGGGAAATCCTTTGCCTAATAGTTGATCAAACCACATTGAAAGTCTTCAGCTGGTTTCTGGGTATTAACTTTGGGTCAATTGTCACCAAACCATCTGTTGTGTCGTTATGTGTTCAAGAGGTCACTGCCAATAAGCCATTCATCTGCAAAATATCTGTCATCCATCTTGACCATCCCTGAGTCAGTCCTTGCAACTAAATTTCTTCAACTTGATCTATGATTTCGTGTTGTGGGCTTGCCTACGACGGATCGCTTTCTATCGACTTCAGCTCATTATCTAGAAAGATGATCTAGAAATCGTCAGTACCTTGGGATCTGCATGCCTCAATGGCAGGTTTCTCGCCTTTGACGACAGGTTGCATCATTGACCTTCGATCAAAGGATTCCGTGACATGTTCGACATCAACATATTTATTCACATCTCATGGATTGTACTGGGTACTTAGAGCCATTGACATCACTGGTGGTTTCTCTCACACTTGTTAACAGTTTACATCATTGACTGGTAATCAAGTGGTTTCTACCATGTTCGACATCAACACATTCATTCGCATGGATAGAATCGTACTGTTTCGGGAAGTAGAAATGAAGACCCTGGATCTAGTTTCCACAATCCAGGCTGCGAGGAATTTTGTATTCATTATATAATGGACTATTCATAAACAGATGGTTGCATCCATACTGTGTCCACATGAGTCTATAATTGTGATGTCTTACAAGATCATTCCTGTATCAGAGCAGTAGTTAGTTTTCTAAGTCAGTTTTGATCTGAGTATGGGAATGCCTACCTCAGCGATGATATGATCTCATATATATATCTTGCATTGAATGTTTTTACAGGTTCCAACCGGGCTCTCCACAAGATGATCCTCGAAATGATAAAGTACTTCACTCTTCCTAAATGATAAATGAAATCCTCATATACTATAGACTTCACACTTTAGGGGGCAATCTGTTACACAAAAATATCGTCACCATGATTATTTGCAGTTAGTATGGGTCTATCATCACTTGTACTGTCCTCCTAAGCAAGTCTCAGACCTCAGCTCTTCAAGTCAAGCTTTGAAAATGAGAGAAAGACATTGAAAATCAACAAAACTCTGGTTCCGCACTTTCTCTCACTATTTCCTGCGGTCCCGCACCTTCTGTTTACAAAAACTGCGGACCTGCTCGCTCTGTCCCTAAAGGTGTGGGTGCGGACCCCTGTGAAAGTCAAAAAGGCGCAAGTTTATTCTAAAAAACTCACTTTGGGTTAATTCTAGATGATTCTAGAAGGAATTTTGACGTGGATTGGCCACTCTTAGGTGGTTCATGCATCCCAAAAGAGAAGGAGCTAATCCCTTGATGAGAGGAGCTATCCCTTTGAAGGAGGGCTTTATCCCTTTGAAGGAGGAGGGCTTTATCCCTTTGAAGGAGGACCTAGTAACTTCCCTCCATTGCATTATAAATTCAGGCATTGGGCTGGTTGCTAGAGAGGTTGGAAGCTGAACATTTTTAAGGGTAAATGCTGGTGAAATTAAGACTTCCTAGTTGAGCTTGAGAGGAGAGATCACATACCTTTTTGGCTTCATTGGGAAGAGAGTGAAACTTGTCAAAGTAGAGGAGACTTCTTGCTGGACCCTGGGAGGAGCTTGTACAGCGTCAAGGCACAGGTTGTAAAGTTCTTCTTTGATTTGAATTAATACAATCAGATTCAATTTTCTCAACAAATTGTCTTATGTCATTTGTTTCATGAATTCCTTTACTTTCATGTTAAATATGTTTTATGATATTGGCTTTTCAGGTGCTATTTAATTTGTTTGCTTGTTTGTGTTTGCAGATTCGCGACAAGGGAGCTCATTTGGATCGAAGGAGCGAGGCTTCCACAAACTTGCGTTGGACCTAAGGTAGGCCTAAAACACTTGTTTGCCTTTGTTTATAAATGCATATTTAGAGAAAGATAGTTTGTGATTGGTTTGCTTGTCATTAGATCTTCTTTAGATTCTAGGAAGGTCTATCTTGTCCGAAAGATCGACTCATTCCGTGTGACAAGGGCCATATGATTATTCTATGCAATTTTTTATAGCCATCTAACAGGCATGCTCTTACATATCTACATGTCCTAATGCATAAATCTAATTTGCATAAGTCTAAATGAAGTGGTATAACTATGAACACTGTGTTAATTAAATTGACAATATTAACTTAAAGATGATAACACACTCAAATACGATGTTATTGCGTCGAGAGGCGCTCTCTAGCCTAGTATGGAAGATATGTTGTAATATCCTGTTATGTTATGTTATCTAAACATTTTGACTCAGTCAAATTACATTAAAATAAAATAAATATAAAAAATAAAATCAATAATTACAATTATTAACTAAAACATTTTGAATTAGTCAAATTACATAAAAATAAAAATAAAACAAAACAAAACAAAATAATAAAATCAATAATTATTATTAATAATTAAACCAACCTAGATCCATCTTAACTTAGATCTATCAAGTGTTGAGATAGATCAGATATATCAAGGTGCAACCCTCTTTTTTGAGTACAAAACTTGAGGAAATGTTTGTACCTTGAGAGATTTGATCCCTCTTGGTGCCTAATAGATTTGAAGTTAAGATGGATCTAAACTGGTATTTATTATAAATAAGGTTAAAGGCAAATAACAATTACATTTCTAGATCTATCAAGTATACATATTATTCATGTTATTATTATAATATTCTATATAAAGTTCATCATACACATTATAAAATTTATAAGATAATATGAAAGAATGTTAATATATAACAAAATAACATTTCAATAATAATGCAATTCCAAGAACATAACATCTTGTGATTGAGATAGACAAAGCTTTGGAAACCCTCATGGTGGTTAGGGTTTTTCCTTAGGTGACCATTCTATGCTTAGTTTGTGTGAATGTTTTACAAATCTGTTTTGTAGTTTGTTTAGTGGCAAATTCCAGTAATTTAGCGAAAAATCCATTTTCTTTTGCATGCATGTTTGTTGTTCAAGCAAGCTCTTCTTCAGTTTCATACAATTCCATGCTAAAATTTGGTTCTTGTCTTCTAGTCGTTCAAGAAATTCCTTCCCTTAATGTTCCCATGGATAAGGAAGCTTTCAGTTGTGATTTTTTTTGGAGCAACAAGATTTGGTTTGTAGGTTTAAAGAGTTTTGGCCGCGATTGACTGATCTACACAATTTGATCTCTAAGTCATGGAAGCCTCTTTTGACAGATGAATCGAATATTTACTCTATGGTTCGGGGTTTTTTGTTGTTGTGTTTTTTGATAATATAGAGGACAAGAAGGCCGCTTGGGAACCTGGGCTGTGGTTTTGGGGTAGTGCCAATCTTTTCATGCAACCATGGACTCTTACTTTTGATCTAGTAACAACAACAATCTCTACGACTCAAGTCTAGGTAAGGCTTATGAACCTTCCTTTGCATTTTTGGAATCTTCCATTGCTTTCCTATATTGGGAATGCGTTGGGAAAATTTTATCATTGTTGTTCAGAAACTACAAAATGTTCCAAGACTACTTATGCCCCAATATGTGCAGAGATGGACTTCAACAAGGGTTTTCTTGCAGAGATTAATCTGATGGCTCCAAACTATATTTGAGTTCAAAAGCTTGATTAAGAGAATATTTCATTCCGGTGTAGAGAATGCTATGAAATGGGGCACGTAATTAAAAACTTCCCCAAGAATTTACAAAACAACAAACATTGGAAAAAAACCTGAAGGCCCAAATGCAGGGAAGGAGCTAAGGGTGATCACTATATGATATTAAAAAATGAAGAGCTTTAGGATAAGAAATAGCCAAAAGAGAATAAGGAAGAAGATACAATCAAAGGAGTTGCATTAGCGACAACAAAAACTAAGCAGGAAAAAACACATGCCAATCAGGATCCCCTAGACTTAAGGAAAGTGGAAAAGCAACAAACCCTCATGGAAAACAGAACCCCCCTGAATCCACTAGGATTCTTGCTAGAAAAGCATTTTCTTGGGTAGATCAAGCAGATGAGGAAGAATCAAAATTTCACTTGCTGAAGAATCATTCACTAGAAATAGGAGAAAACAAGGGTTGGACTTAAGTTGGGAAGAAAGGAAAAGGAATTTCACCAAGGAAAACAAGAAGTCAGGCTAAGTCAAAACAAAAGTAGTGAATAATGGAATGTAAATGTATCTAGATATTGGGAGTCTTTTATAGAATTTTTAGTTGGAAAGGGTTTGAAATTTTTGTGTCATGGGGAACTCACTTGAGGGTTTGGACTGAACCTCCGTGCTCAAACCTCCAAGGAAGATTGGAATATGTAAAGGTTCTGGCCTAGTAACCTGTTTTTTTAATACAATTTCCTACCAGTTTCTTTGAAAAAAATATGCAATAATGTAATTCCACATTAACTAGAAGGAGCGAGAATGGAGGTCTGCATCAGGGTTTCTATCTTCTGTGACTCTCACATTGCCAAGGGTTTAAGGAATGCAAGAGAATGCTTGGAGGAGCATTACCATACTAATAAGGCATCCATTTTGCAGCAAAGAGAGGGCATCTATGGTGGCTATTCACATCAAACAGTGACTAAGGGAAAGGAAGGTTGGTATGCTCTAGAACTCACTAAGAGAAACCATAACCTATTTCTTCTTGTGTAGACAAATGGACAATTGTGTTTTTGGATGGAGGTGGAAAAGATGATTTATGGCTGACCCAGATCAAATTTGTTGATGCAATTTTTTGCCCAACGAATTAATTCCACACCTAGATCTTTTATGTACTTTCAAAGATTTGGTAGTGATCTATTCCAAGAGATCATATTTGCACCTCCCTCTCTTTTTTAGTGCGGGTATCGTCGAACACAGAGAATGGAAGCCACGACTCCTACAGCCCACTAGACTTGCAGATCTGGAAGTTTCACAACCGATATAATTAGATATGGCTTTAGATTGTTCACAACCAGATCTAGAGATAAGACAAGAGGAGTGTTTAATAAAGGAGTAAAATCTACAAGGAAAGGGTTTCTAGGATCAGTTTTTTGACCCTCGACCTAAGATATGATACTGTTTAGATCTGGAGGTAAACCATGTAGAAAGGAGATGTCAATGCCCATATCTATATCTGCCAATTATAGATTTGACCAAAAAAAACCTCGGAGTTGGAAGATCTAGGGACGAGACAATAGAGGAAGGAAAATTTTCAAATTTTTATAACAATCCTAAATGGAAAATCCTTTGTTTATTGGATTCAGGAATGGGATCTTTTGGAAAATATTAAGTATACTATCTAGACCCATATGGATATTCCAATAGCTTTTCAGGTACTTGAATATGAGGGATAGGTGCTTCAAGATCAATATTATTCGTTGAAAGATTATTGAGTGGGAAAGGACTCCACAATTTCTTTGAGATTGATAATGAGGGGAGGGTCTTCAAATATAAACCCAAAGAAACCAAACAAATCCGCATCATTCAAAGATGTCCTCAAAGGGAAGTCTGACACTCCAGTCAAATCTAATCATATTCTCGATGTTCTTGGACCCTACATTGTGGAACAACTTAATCAGATCCCAAAAATTGCAGTAGATATTTCAAAGGTAAATGATATTAGTACAATCTTCCAATTCCAGACAATTATATGCAGATTCAATGAATTTTGGCCAAAACCAATGAATCTATTTCAATGGATTTTTACTATTGGGACAATAAATTGTGATATTCATTTATGTTCTAGAGGTTTTTTCATTATAAAATTTGAAACATTGAAGGACAAAGATTATGTCTTGACAGAGGGCCCATAGTTTTGGGGACTTGTGGGTCTTTTTATAACCCCATGGTTCCTAAAATTTGATGCCAATACAATGGTGGTTTCCAAAATGCCCATGTGGGTTAGAATGGATAATCTCCCTTTTCTTTTTTGGCATCATAAAGTACTAGAAGGAATTAGAAATAAGCTCAAGAAGTACATAAAGACAGACACATAGAGAATTAAAGATGCAATCTTTACTTTCACTAGAATTTGTGTGGAGGTAGACCTTAGTAAAGGCTTACTTGATTAGATTCACCTGTTACACGAAAAAAAAGTGTTGGACACAATTTTTAGATTTTGAAAACACAACATTTAGATGTCCATTTTGCCTACAAACAAGTTATTTACAAAATTCACGCCCTCAGGCAAAGAAAGATTGAAGAAGGAAAAAGAAACAAGCAAAAAAGCCCAAGGGATGACAATTTCCAGAGCAACACCTTTCAAAAGAAGATTACAAAGGGGGAATGGGTAATCCCATAATTGAGGAAAATAAAAATCCACAAGAAATGATATTAGATGGAGAAGGAAAACAAGAAGGAATAATGGTACCAAATCCGAAAGGTTCAGAAGTAACAAGAACTTCAATCCTAGAATTGCAGAAGAAGATGATCCTCATAGAAAAGGATATGGGAGGTTACAAACAAGCTCATGTATCTGAGAGATCGTACTCAGATAAAGAAAACTCGATGATAGCAGGAGAGAACCAACTAGCAATTGTAAATGCCACTCCTAATATAGGAGGTTGGCGGAAAGTGGAAAAGAAGAAAGGAAGAAAAGGGTAACTAAGTATTTTTACTTAGTCCCAAGTTGTATTTTTATTTTATTATTTTTCTAGGGACCCGTTTTGACTGGTATGAGTGAATGCTCTTGGAGCATATACAACATGTAATTTTGTTTTCTTAAATAAAATTAAGACTTTTCCTGGGGAAAAAAGTAATTTCACATTAACTTTTAAAAACTTATAAGATAGTCTAAAATACTAAACAAGATGTAAAGAGTGTATTTATAGTATTTTAATAAATAATACAATTTTCTATTAATTTATGCTTTAATTTTCAAAACTTTAAATTCCAAGAATGTAGTATAATCTTATAGACATTAAGTCATTTGATAACTAGTATAATCATCTAAATTACATGGGTAAGCTGATAGGAATCAATCCATAATAAACATCAACTCACTTCCTACATTGTTAGAATTAAAAAAATCATAAAACCAATTAAATTATAACTTTATTGTTATTGTCATTATTATTAATTATAAAAAGATTTAATATATAAGTTAAACATATATACATCAAAAAAACATGGAACGAGATTCTTATCCATGGAGATTTACCCTCACTTTACCATGAGATTCTTAATGTGTAAATATGCTTTATTACAATACCATGAACCAACACCATGGCTTATCAATACCACATGCCGAAAAAACTTAACTCATTTTATATGACACTTGTTCATATGATAATTTTTTTAATTAAATAATTTAATTAAAATGACAAAATGTGCATAACTACTTTAGAGATAAATCTCAACATTTTATTTGTATATACTACGAAGAATAATTTAGAATATTCCATGGAGCTTACCATCCACCTATTAAATTAGAATTCCAAAAACCTTATTCCAAAATAGACATGCCTATAGACATAAATGTGTAATTTTGTATTAATCAAATGTTGGAAGATTTTGTAGTAAATATAGTTTTTATGTCTAACACTAGTTATTTATATAACTACTTTAAAATTATAATTTAATTCATTTCATATACTTGTAATTTGAAATATAATTAAATAATTTAATTGACAATGAAATCTATTTTATAAAATATAATTAAATTAATATGAAAAATAATAATTTAATTGATAATGTCTACTGGGTGTAGAATAGACAATGAATGACACTCCATGGTGTAAAGGTCATTGGTTTGAAACTCTGTGGGCAAAAATATAGTCATGCTAAGGGTTGGTGTGGCCCAGGATTGATGAAATCATTTGATGGTTTTAACGACTTAAATGTTCTTGAATTGTAGCTACTCAAACCACAAACTGAACGCACCAGTCATCTCAAAACTCACATAACCTAATAAAATAAAAAAATAATATTTTAATTGATAATAAAATTAAAACAAAATCTATAATTCATTTATTAACAATAACACATTTAACCTCCTATAAAAATAACTCATTTAAGCTCCTATAAAAATACAAATGAGTATTTCAGTCATCCTTAACCACCTTTGAGCGACCAAAACATCATGGTTCATAATTCATGATGGTTGGTTTATAGATTATTTGAAGCACTAAGGCATGGAAAAAATAAAATGATTTATAAATGGATAACTTCTAAATAAACACCTTTTACATGAATAGGCATAGATCTCAATCATTAAACATTAAAAGCAAACTTCAGGATGTACCAAAATCTATCTATCATTATATAAAATGCAAAAATTAACCCATTTCCATATCTACAATTTTCAAGAGATCTCTTAAATAAAATATTCAATTTGGGCATAATCTATAACAAGTCTATTTGTAATCAAATATTGTTATATACCTTCATTACACCTTAAAAGCATATTAAAGGAAATAAAAAATGAGAAAATAGGCCCTTTTTCCCCAAAAAAATTCTAGTATCCATACAATTGTAGCTACTTGTGAACTACCTTAAGGAAACCAATGGGTACTTATGTGCATGGCCATTGTAGGCCATGATCGCCTTTATAACTGAAAATTTCAAAAGGAAAATTAAATAAGAAACACAATGTACAACTACCCATTTTTTATATCAGCTTATTATGCGAAGCTCCCGAGTCAAACATGGCATTATGTAAAACATATTCATGCAATCGCAAACTGATATAGAATGGAGGAACATCACTTTCGGGAGACTCACCATTTAAAGCAGGCCCAAAAATCAATTCCGGCTGATCATCTTCTACATTCACCGTGTCTAGCATTGGATCAAAATTCAGCATCTTGGAAATTTGGCCACGGTAAGTGCTATTCTTCATGATTTCCGTCAAAGGAATGGACACTTTCAACTTTGAAATTTCATTCTCCAAACTGAAAACTGAAACTTTCTCACCTTATTTAGCCGGAACCTCTCTTTTGTCAATTTTATCTTTCGGTGTGCTTGATGGCTGATCTATCTTGCTTGTTGATGATGATTGACTTGTTGAAGGATCAATTATGTCTTTTCCTTTTGTGTGTGGGGGAGCCGAATCATTCTTTGCTGAAGTATCTTTCCTTTTCTGAATGGGATTTATGGGAACAACTCGGTTTCTTAATTGTCTCTGCTGAGCGGATAAAGCATTTAGGTACCCTCTTTGATACTCTTCCGATTCTTCTTCAAGTGCTGCATCATTTGACAAGATATAGTGTTCATCCTGAGGGATGATGGAGTGATTTACCAACTCTTCTTCTTCTGTAACATAAGTGGGCAGATCATCAGGAGTGAAGAAGTGGTTTTCCTCTCCCACCGTATCACCTTCATCCTCTGATTCTTGGCTAACAAAATTCTGCTGAAAAGGAGGTTTAATTTGCTGCTGAATTGCTGCCTCTTGTGCCTTTGTTTCACGCTGCTTGATTCTATATTGTGGCTGCTGTGCACCTCGGAAATTAGGATTACGAATCTGCGGTTCCGGCTTGTTGAGATGAGTATTTTCGAGCATCGTTACTACCTTGCGAAGAAGCTGATCGGATGTAGAAGCTTCCTCTTTGATTGTGACTCGCTTTTCTGCCTTCATCCTTGCTCTTTTATAATTCAAATTCGCTTCAACACTAACAGCAATTTTCTGCATATCCTCCAAGGTAGGCAGATCTCTATCTCGCAATGAATAAGCCATCTTCGGATCAAAACCATCCAGGAATTTGAGAAGTGTTGATTTTCTAGATGGCCTCAAATCATCTGGAATAGCATTGTAAACTGTGTTAAACCTGATAATGTAGTCTTGGACCGACTCACCATGATTACGTTTGAGATTGTTGTACTCAGCATTGATCTGAAGTGGATCCTTTATGATTTCCCATCGATCTAGAAACTGGCTCTGAAGTGCTTCCAAGGTGGGAATGCTTCTAGCTGTCAAACCTTTGAACCATTTTCTTACTTCGCCATCAAATGTTTGTGCAAACAAACGCATAGTCACATCCTCTTCATCTATCTCATATAGATCAAAGAAAGTCGTCATTTTGTCAATATGTTGCTGAGCAGAGATACTTTGTGGAGTGCCATCAAACATGGGAATTTTACTTTGATAATCGGCTGGCATATCATGCAGAATTTGAGGAAGAGCAAGTGGGGCAAACCGGGCAGCCATTGCTTTAGGTAGATTGGGTCTAGGAGTAGCAGGTGGAGTAGGTGTAACTGTAGTATGAGGTGTATGAGGAGGAGAAGTGGTATGGGATGTAGAAGGCGAACCAATTGTAGATGCGGGATAAGTGATTATGGGAGAAACAAAAATAAAAGGAGGATTGGACTGCTCATGCGCCGTGATAGTAGATCCAATATGACCAGATATAGTTTCAACGAACTCGGCAAGATTGGTAGCGTGAATATTCGACTGAAGAGATCTTAGGATGAAATTGTCAACCAATTTATTGTGTCTCTCAATTTCAAGAGCAGCTGCGAAATCAGGGTTAGGCACTAGAGAATCAAGTGCAGTTTCAGATTTAGTTTTGAACAAGGACAACTCAAAACTCTCGTCAAAATCAATGTCTTCAAGATACTCAAAAATAGCTGGACATGAATGAGATTTGAATATACGACCAGAATTGGAAGCCAGTTTGGAAATCAAGGAGCAATTGAAGTGCTGTATTCACAAGCTCACGGAGATGGACTGAAGCAGCGTTTATCTACTTCCGCTTATGCAAAGCAAAAGCGTTTCGAAGGCTACCTGGAATAACTTCAGGCTCCGTCTAAGACTTATGAAACAAACACATCAACCCACAAACAAGTTTGTTTTCCCCAGTATGGTCGCCAATATGTTAGTGCTTGAAATTTCACCTCAGGCTGAGAAAGGCAAATTTCAAGGCAACATCAAACCACTTAGCCTCGTAGCTAGCCCTATGGGGCAGGAGAGGGCTCTCTCCGATCTATCTCGGTAAAGATCTTCAACGGGCGAGATAACCAATAAGGAAACACTGACTTTAGGCTAGTAAACTGATAAAAAGAGTTTGTTTTGGGATTTTTTGGATTTTGGTGGAAAATCGGGGAAAGGCAACTTTGGGTGCGGGGATTGGACACAGTTTTTGCAGGGGTTTCTTTGGGGCAAGGTAGGAGACTGTATTGATGCCTTTAAATTAAGTGAATGGGTAGGAATGACCGGTGAGGAGCTAAGGAGAGCAAGTAATCACCTTGAGTTCTCCTTAAACAGATGAAATCATTGATATTAAGCAAATTTAAAAGCAGAGCATGGAAATCATGAATTCTACTTTAACACTTCATTTGCCTAATTTCAGAAGAAAAAGAAAGAGGATGATTTCACATAACACACTTACAAGTACAAAGAGAAGCACACCATCAATACATGTAACCACAGGAATCCCAAAAAGGACTGCAAAACCCTGGTCTTTCTTCCTTTGCCAAAATTGCAGAGATACAATGAATAATACAATAGAGCTTTCTCCCTCAAGAGTCCAACCTCTCCAACCATGAAAATGATTTAGAAAATACATAATATAGGCGAGCCAACCTCTTCCCTTGCCTCTAGGGGTCGAGTTCATCATCCTAGGAGCTGTTTCAACCAATTCTAAACTGAGCACTGAAAACTAGGCAGTCAAAACGACTTGCCTCTATAAGCTAGGAAACCAATTCATTCATTAAATGTTTGCTATTTCATGAATGAATCTTCTAGAATAGGTAAATAAGTGTCATGTCAACATGAAAATACATTAATTACATCAAAGAGGGTGAAAAATCCCATCACAAGTCAAAACTGGTCAAAGCTGGGCGAATTCCTGAGCTGTAGATGAAAAATTGGCAAACTTTCCCAACAGGTCACGCCCTGATCCTGAACAGGTTGTGCTACTTTGGAGCTGCTTTTGAGGCACTTCCAGGTGTCCAAATGAAGCAAAAGTGGGCTTGTTGGAAAGTTCTGGATGTCTACTTTTCAACCCAAGTTGAATTTTTGAATTTGGTGGCCATTTTCCCCTCCAAAATTGCAATCTCCCAAGACTTCTTCCTGTGTGTCAAAAAGGTGGCAGCAAGTCATTTTTTGCTTGTTTTTTGACCTTCTGGAGGCTCAAAACTTGATGAAATCTCTTGGTAATTTCTGAGCAGGTGTATCTTTGCATGAAAAATCCAAAAATGCTGAGTTTTCCCAAAATGGAGTTGCCCATCGAATAGGTCGCGCGCGACCTGTTGGGGAGGAAAACCTGTTTTTTGCCCAAAAATTCACAAGTGACCAAAAATGCTCAATTTTTTTTGAAATTTGTGCTGAAGTTAAGTCATTTAGTACCATGCTCCTTCAAGGAAGCCTCAGCCAAGATGTGGAGGGGATAGGGCCTTTTCCATCGTTTTAGTGCCTTGGCCAACCGCCCTTGGATCACCTTCATTTTTGCCTTGCATACGTGCATTCGGGCCCAATAGTGGTTTTTCATGTTCTGGAGCAGGTCCTTATCCTTGTTGGCCTTGGCCAGCAGCCTCTCCAAATGAGCATTGACCCGGAGAAGCATAGCCTCTCGCTCAACGGGTACCAAGTCACCGGGTCTCTTGCGCGCCAAGTTGCGGTCTTCATGGATTCTCCGCAACTCATCAAGAGTGTGCTCCTCTTCAAGTTGCTTGTTGCGCTGCTCTAAGTAGGTGATTGTCCAATTTTCCATGTCCAATCTTTGCTGCAATGAGTCATTTTCAGCTCTTAGGTGCTGAATGATCTCCTTTGACTCTAGGCTAGGAGAACTGATATCAAGATCAACAACCTCGATGCCTGGAACACCTGATGGCCCCTCATCAATCTTGGGCTGCTTGCCTCTCTCTGGTACCTGTGCTGCTGTCAGAGACGAGGCCCCTTCCACCTGGTGTGGAGATAACACTCGTGGTGCTGATGAAGAAGGCGAGACCCCTTCCACCTGGTGTGGAGATAATACTCGCCTAACTGATGCAAATAAGGCCCTGTGGCCTCTCTGATATGTGACCAATGGAGGGGCGCTGACATGTCTGGTCTCAGGAATATCATGCTGCTGTGAAGGCCCTCCCTCCTCATGAACAACCTTAGGGGGTGATGATGTTGATGCTGTGAAAAAATTTCGAGAGATAAAATCCTCCCATGGGATACCCTGCTGAGCCAACTGATGCATGACCACAAGCTGGATCAAACCATAATGATATATGCTCCTGTGTTGCTGTGTTGGGCTCCTTCTCTGCACCAAGGGCACCATCTTCTCAATATTCCGGCACATGAAAAATGGTATGTTCATCATTCGTACCCGTGTGAAATGCATCAACAAGTGAATATGGTACGAATATAAATATGCAAACCTGCCCTCACAGGTGAAATAGCGCATGATGAGCCTCATCAAGGGAGCATACTCATCCCTCAAAAATCTGAAAGGAAACATACCAGTTATGGACCTCATGTAGGCAGGTTTAATGAAGGGCTCATACTGAAATCTGTCCAACACTTTGCGTTTGTTCCACTCTTCTCCCACATTTGGTATTCCTGTTGCTTGAGCAATACTTTCAGATGACAATATAAAATCCACCCCTGCAAGATTTACATGCCCATTATGCAAATGCAAAACAAACAAGTGAGCCAATTCCCTATGATGCTGGATTTGAGAGATCCTCTCACAAAATTCATAACATGAGAGGTAGCGGAAACATGTGACTGCAATTGGACAAGCCTACAAATCGGTCAAAGAGGTGGGCTCCTCTCTCTTATGGTGACCACTCTTCCCACCCCTGTGGGGCCTCCTTTGCACCTCAACTTCTGGTGTTGACTCACGGTCATCACTTTGCTCATAGTCAGTCTCGGTTTCTGACATGGTTTCAAGACCAAAGTGGCTGAAATGTACTGCTGCTTCTGCTCAAATGACCTGCTGTTTTTCCATGTTTGAAATGCTGCAATCTTGAAAAATTTTGGGGTCGTTTGGGAGTTTACAGGCGATTTTTGTGGACGAAACCCCAACAGGTCGCGTGCAGGTATTGACAGGTCGCGCGCACCCAACAGGTCGCGCCAGTGTATTTTCTCAACTGGATGAACCCCCCTTACAGGTCGCGCCGACCCAATAGGTCGCGCGCAAGTATTGACAGGTCGCGCGCGGGCTCTGCTTGCAAATTTTGCTCAATTTCTCTCCAAATCGCTCTTCACTATTGCTTTGAGGCAAATGATGATCAAATAGAGGGAGAGAGGGGCTTTATAGGCTTGATTTAAATTAATTTCTCCTCAAACCCTCTTTCTAATGTTTTTAACTTGACACTTTTTCAAAATTTAAATGCTGCTGACTTTATGGTTTCCTTTTGTCCTGAAATTGTTTGAACTGATGCTTTGTCTTGAAAATTTTTGCAGGGATAGCTTCTGAGGAATCTTGGCAAAGGGGACCAGGGCTGCATGTTGTCTTTTGAAAACTTTTGAATTTTTACAATTTTTTACAAAAATGAGAAAAAAAACCCTGTCTTTAAAAACAGGGTTTTTAAATCCAAGGTTAAAATTAGCTGTACAAGATGAAATCTTTGAAGAAAAACTTTGATAGTCATCCCTCTGGCCTGCTGGGCATTTATTGACCTTTAAAGACATGACCTCAAAGACAAATTGGACCTAAACCCTAGACCTAGGACTTTGACCTCACGACAAGACAAGGAACCTTGAAAGAATTTATAGACTGAAACAACTTGATCCAACAGTGCCAAGAGGGGAATAAAGACACCAGCTCCTCCATCAGGGTTATGGCATGCCTAATGGAATTCAATGAAATGACACTGATGAGACACCTACTTATGCAAATGCAAAGAGCTTTGATCGCTGATGGAGGGCTTCTAGACCGACTCTAACATTGGCTCCAATGGGGATGGTAGCTCCTTGGAGGTACCAAGAACCTTAGACCTCTGGGAGAGCAGACCAGTGCCTTTCAATCATTGGGCAATGGAGTCATTATTTACATATGTGACCCAAAACGGGACAACATTATTGACTTTAACAACTGACTGAAAATTGGACTAACTTTGACCCAAACTAACTCAACTTTTGGACAGAAAATGGACTGATAAAAACAACATAAAAACTCACACCAACTAATCTCCATCTTCAGAATTATAGCCTTCACCGCGGGCCCCAGACTAAAGATGAAAGATCAGTGCACACTTGCAGTGAAATATAAAGTAAAATGGTAATTACAATGACAATGGCTAGAGCAGAAAATGCTCAGACATGGTACCTTTTAAGCAGCCGGCCATTGACCGACCCTCCGAGACAATCATCACCATTCATTTCCTTGAGAAGAAAGGAATTTGGACCACGATATGCTGCAATTTTGTAAGGACCTTTCCATAAGTTATCAAACTTTCCATGTTTCCCTTTGTCTTCATTTCGGGCATCCCACCTCAAAACAACATCATCTATCTGGAAGTCATCCGGCTTTGCTTTTCTGTCATAGATTTTATTTATGCGCTCTTGCAACTTGAGAGTATTTTGAAGAACCTCCTCCCGTGTCTGCTGTAAATGAATCATTTGACTAATCCGCCTTTGCATTAAATCTTCCTCACCACCAATTTCTTGAAGCAACCTTGCTACCGGAATACTAAGTGAAGTAGGAAACAACGCATCTGTCCCGTAAACCAGTTCAAAAGGTGACATCCCAATTGACCTTTTATGACTTACACGATCAGCCCATAATGCATTTACTAACTTTTTGTGCCAGCTTTTCTTGTTGATTTCCAGCAATTTCTTTATGATGTTTACCAAGGATTTATTTGAAGATTCTGCCAGCCCATTTCCTTGCGGATGATAGGCGGACGAATGCCCCAAACTGATATTATATTTGTAGCAAAAATCAATCATCTTCTTCGATTTAAACGCTGCTGCATTATCTGTAATCAACTTATGTGGACAGCCGAAACGTGACAATATGTTATTTTCAAGGAAAGAAATAATTACCAAGTCCGTGGCCTGCCGAGTGGGAATGGCTTCAATCCATTTTGTGAAGTAATCGGTTGCTGTCAATATCCATCGATGCTGTCCAGAAGATGCTGGATGAATTTCGCCGATGAAGTCCAAGCCCCACTGCTGAAATGGTGCGCTGACTTCAATGGGCTTGAGAGGCAAAGGTTGTAATTTCTGCTTTCCTTGAAAAATTTGACATTCATGACAACTTTTGACTGCTTTATATACATCTGAAAACAATGAAGGCCAATAGAAACCTGCCCTTAGGATCTTGTTTGCCGTAGTCTTCCAAAACAAGTGGCCCCCGCAGTCACCTTTGTGGAAATCCTCAACAGCTCTCTTAGCTTCTTCCTCGACCAAACAATTCAGCAATATGCCACCGGGGTCTTTCCAACATAGTGCAGATTTGATGATGCAGAATTTAGCAGCCTTTAACTTCAATGTCCTAGCTTTGTTTCGAGGCATTCCGGGAGGTGAAGACAAGTTTTGAAGCACATATACAATATCAGCATACCAAGGAGAGGAAACAAAGATATCGGAAACCTGTAGCGCTGAATTTTCTTCATCTTCGTCGGACAAGGTAGCAATCAAATTAATGTCTAGGACATGGAGATTTGTTTCAGCCATCAATTTAGCGAGACCTTGGCCCTTGATCAGCTTGGTAGGCTTGATTTCCACATCATACTCTAATAGTGCAGCAATCCACTTACCCCGTTTTCCTTCCGGCTCCGCTTGTACCAAAACATCTTTAACAGCCGCATTAGGAACATATGCCAAAATATGAGAATTCAATATGTACACACGGGAATCTTTCAAAGCTTTCACCAGCGCCAATGCTTGTTTTTCAATGATATTATACTTCAGCACTCCATCCCTTATAATACGACTGAAAAAAGCTATGGGCTTCTCAACTCCATCTCTTTTTTGCATGAGCACAGCTGCCAATGTATGCTCAGAAGCAAATGAAAATAAAATAAAATCTTGTGTGTAATCCGGGTTGATTAGAGTTGGGGCTGAAGATAAAATTAATTTTACCAAATTGAAAGATTTTACCGCCTCTTCGGTCCACTTGAGCTGGCTGTCCTTTTTGAGCATGTTAGTGATTTCTCTGAGGTGTTCGGCAAGATTCAGGATGAAGCGACGCAGAAAATTCAACTTGCCATTAAAGGACTGAATCTCCTTCTTGTTTCGGGGCTGCTCTAATTGCTGAATTGATTCCACACGTGCAGCATCTATACGAATGCCATCTTTGGAAATGATGTGGCCCAACAGCTTGCCTTCACTCATGGCGAAAAGGCTCTTCTTCGGATTCAATGAGATACCATATTTTCTGCACTTTTCAAACACCACTGTCAAATGATACAAATTTTCCTCATCAGATCTAGAAAACACAGTTAAATCATCAAGATAAACGACCAAAAAAACATCCTTCTCATTAGCAAAGGCCATGTCCATCGTCCGCTAAAAGGTAGCACCTGCGTTCTTCAATCCAAATGGCATCTTGGCATAATGAAATGTTCCCCATGGAGTAGTGAATGCAGTCTTGTCACGGTCATCCTCATGCACCAAAATCTGATTGTACCCGGAATAACCATCAAGTAGAGACATCCTTGATGCCCCAACTACCCGCTGCAATATATGATCCATCTTGGGCAGCGGATAATTGTCCTTTAGCGACACCTTATTGAGATTTCTGAAGTCTATACACAAGCGGATCTCACCGGTCTTCTTTCTCACGGGCACCAAGTTGGAAATCCAGTCAGAAAATATGATTGGCACTATAATTCCAGATTTGTACAACCTGTTGACTTCCTTCTCAATCAATGGCAGCAGCTTAGGATTAATTCTTCTCAACTTTTGTCGGAAAGGCTTTTGATTTGGCTTTATGGGAATGGTATGCTGAATAATACTTGTGTCATAAGTTTTCAAATCTGAATAATCCCATGCAAAAACATTAGAAAATGAAGACAACAATCTGATATACTCTTTCTTTACCTTAGGCGACAATGCTTTCGATGGTTTCACTATCTTTGGATTTTCAGCTGTTCCGAGATTCACTTCTTCGACACCTTCTTTCGTTGGCCTCAAGGTTGGTTTGCGGGCCACGTCATCTTGATCAAACAACTCCTCCAAAGGAATTAATCCTTTAGGAATGAAATTATCCTTAAGCTGCAATACATCCATTTGATTTACTTCCTCAGGTTCTGTATCTATGGAAATGTCTTTGAACTCAGCTTCAACTTGCAGAAAATCCTTGATTTCTTCATCATCTTGGAAAACTTGCCAACATCTTTGATTGTCTGGGATTGTAGGACGGTGCTTCACATAAATCTCAAACTTATTGCTGGAATTCATGGGGATTTTTAGATTACTTGCTGCCTTAGCCAATGCATCCGCAACACCATTTTGGATACGGGGCACACATGTCAAAGTATGTTCAGAAAATAGCTTTAAGATATCTAGGATAGCATTTCGATATGCTCGCATACGAGGATGCTTGGCCTGGAACTCACCTTTCACCTGCTTTATAACCAACTCGGAGTCGCCATATACTGCTATCTTCTTTGCCTTCAACTTCCGAAGGATTTTCAGACCAGCAATGAGAGCCTCATATTCCGCCTCATTGTTTGAACAATCAAATGCCAGTTTGTAAGAGCATACTCGTACCTTGCTTGGGACTTTGTTTCGGACGGAAAATGGACTTCGAATCCACACACCTATACCAGCACCATCGCTGCCCACAGCACCATCAAAATCCATGGTCCAAAGACCATCCTCATCATCCTCTAAATGCTGAAAATGTGATGTTTCTGCATTTTCTGTTTGCTGCCCATTGATCTCAGCTGTTGGCTTCATGACAGCGGACCTTTCTTCACTTTCCTTTCTCAAAATTTCTCTGAAATTTTTTGAAATGTCTGTTATATCTTCTGCTTGAACTAACTGACTATCTATCTCATTAAAATTCTCCGCAAACAAAACAAATGACTCTAAATCTGTATGTACATAATTTACAGGATGATTAACTGGCTTTTCTTTACTAGTGATCATGTATTTCATTTTTTGCTCCCTATATAACTTCCTCATCTGACCAAAAACCGGGATCGTAGCATAAGAAAAATCGAGCTGAAGTGTACCTTTGAGCTTCGCTCCCCAAGATCTAGAAAGTAACATCCCAAATCGCGGAGGAATATCCCCCACCACCACATCCATCAAAACTTTCTTTGCTGGGATTTGATCTAAGCTCACCACCAAGTCCTTGATCAAACCAATACATTTTACCCGGCTGGAATCAAATGAATACAAATCATGATATTTCCTTGTGATGTCTAGTCCCAGCTTTTCCATAATTGCTTTCGGCATCAAATTATGAGAAGCTCCCGAGTCAAACATGGCATTATGTAAAACATATTCATGCAATCGCAGACTGATATAGAATGGAGGAACACCACTTTCGGGAGACTCACCATTTAAAGCAGGCCCAAAAATCAATTCCGGTTGATCATCTTCTACATTCACCGTGTCTAGCATTGGATCAAAATTCAGCATCTTGGAAATTTGGCCTCGGTAAGTGCTGTTCTTCATGATTTCCGTCAAAGGAATGGACACTTTCAACTTTGAAATTTCATTCTCCAAACTGAAAACTGAAACCTTCTCACCTTCTTTAGCCGGAACCTCTCTTTTGTCAATTTTATCTTTCGGTGTGCTTGATGGCTGATCTATCTTGCTTGCTGATGATGATTGACTTGTTGAAGGATCAATTATGTCTTTTCCTTTTGTGTGTGGGGGAGCCGAATCATTCTTTGCTGAAGTATCTTTCCTTTTCTGAATGGGATTTATGGGAACAGCTCGGTTTCTTAATTGTCTCTGCTGAGCGGATAAAGCATTTAGGTACCCTCTTTGATACTCTTCCGATTCTTCTTCAAGTGCTGCATCATTTGACAAGATATAGTGTTCATCCTGAGGGATGATGGAGTGATTTACCAACTCTTCTTCTTCTGTAACATAAGTGGGCAGATCATCAGGAGTGAAGAAGTGGTTTTCCTCTCCCACCGTATCACCTTCATCCTCTGATTCTTGGCTAACAAAATTCTGCTGAAAAGGAGGTTTAATTTGTTGCTGAACTACTGCCTCTTGTGCCTTTGTTTCACGCTGCTTGATTCTATATTGTGGCTGCTGTGCACCTCGGAAATTAGGATTACGAATCTGCGGTTCCGGCTTGTTGAGATGAGTATTTTCGAGCATCGTTACTACCTTGCGAAGAAGCTGATCGGATGTAGAAGCTTCCTCTTTGATTGTGACTCACTTTTCTGCCTTCATCCTTGCTCTTTTATCATTCAAATTCGCTTCAACACTAACAACAATTTTCTGCATATCCTCCAAGGTAGGCGGATCTCTATCTCGCAATGAATAAGCCATCTCCGGATCAAAACCATCCGGGAATTTGAGAAGTGCTGATTTTCTAGATGGCCTCAAATCATCTGGAATAGCATTGTAAACTGTGTTAAACCTGATAATGTAGTCTTGGACCGACTCACCATGATTACGTTTGAGATTGTTGTACTCAGCATTGATCTGAAGTGGATCCTTTATGATTTCCCATCGATCTAGAAACTGGCTCTGAAGTGCTTCCAAGGTGGGAATGCTTCTAGCTGTCAAACCTCTGAACCATTTTCTTACTTCGCCATCAAATGTTTGTGCAAACAAACACATAGTTACATCCTCTTCATCTATCTCATATAGATCAAAGAAAGTCGTCATTTTGTCAATATGTTGCTGAGCAGAGATACTTTGTGGAGTGCCATCAAACATGGGAATTTTACTTTGATAATCGGCTGGCATATCATGCAGAATTTGAGGAAGAGCAAGTGGGGCAAACCGGGCAGCCATTGCTTTAGGTAGATTGGGTCTAGGAGTAGCCGGTGGAGTAGGTGTAGTTGTAGTATGAGGTGTATGAGGAGGAGAAGTGGTATGGGATGTAGAAGGCGAACCAATTGTAGATGCGGGATAAGTGATTATGGGAGAAACATAAATAAAAGGAGGATTGGACTGCTCATGCGCCGTGATAGTAGATCCAATATGACCAGATATAGTTTCAATGAATTCGGCAAGATTGGTAGCGTGAATATCCGACTGAAGAGATCTTAGGATGAAATTGTCAACCAATTTATTGTGTCTCTAAATTTCAAGAGCAGCTGTGAAATCAGGGTTAGGAACTAGAGAATCAAGTGCAGTTTCAGATTTAGTTTTGAACAAGGACAACTCAAAACTCTCGTCAAAATCAATGTCTTCAAGATACTCAAAAATAGCTGGAAATGAATGAGATTTGAATATACGACCAGAATTGGAAGCCAGTTTGGAAATCAAGGAACAAATAACCAATCAGCCTGTGAAAACTCTTAACTAATCATCCAAAAGTTCAGAGTTTACAAATGAACTGGGGTAAAATGCAATTGAAGTGCTGTATTCACAAGCTCACGGAGATGGACTGAAGCAGCGTTTATCTACTTCCGCTTATGCAAAGCAAAAGCGTTTCGAAGGCTACCTGGCATAACTTCAGGCTCCGTCTAAGACTTATGAAACAAACACATCAACCCACAAACAAGTTTGTTTTCCCCAGTATGGTCGCCAATATGTTAGCGCTTGAAATTTCACCTCAGGCTGAGAAAGGCAAATTTCAAGGCAACATCAAACCACTTAGCCTCGTAGCTAGCCCTACGGGGCAGGAGAGGGCTCTCTCCGATCTATCTCGGTAAATATCTTCAACGGGCGAGATAACCAATAAGGAAACACTGATTTTAGGCTAGTAAACTGATAAAAAGAGTTTGTTTTGGGATTTTTTGGATTTTGGTGGAAAATCGGGGAAAGGCAACTTCAGGTGCGGGGATTGGACACAGTTTTTGCAGGGGTTTCTTTGGGGCAAGGTAGGAGACTGTATTGATGCCTTTAAATTAAGTGAATGGGTAGGAATGACCGGTGAGGAGCTAAGGAGAGCAAGCAATCACCTTGAGTTCTCCTTAAACAGATGAAAACATTGATATTAAGCAAATATAAAAGCAGAGCATGGAAATCATGAATTCTACTTTAACACTTCATTTGCCTAATTTCAGAAGAAAAAGAAAGAGGATGATTTCATATAACACACTTACAAGTACAAAGAGAAGCACACCATCAATACATGTAACCACAGGAATCCCAAAAAGGACTGCAAAACCCTGGTCTTTCTTCCTTTGCCAAAATTGCAGAGATACAATGAATAATACAATAGAGCTTTCTCCCTCAAGAGTCCAACCTCTCCAACCATGAAAATGATTTAGAAAATACATAATATAGGCAAGCCAACCTCTTCCCTTGCCTCTAGGGGTCGAGCTCATCATCCTAGGAGCTGTTTCAGCCAATTCTAAACTGAGCACTGAAAACTAGGCAGTCAAAACGACTTGCCTCTATAAGCTAGGAAACCAATTCATTCATTAAATGTTTGCTATTTCATGAATGAATCTTCTAGAATAGGTAAATAAGTGTCATGTCAACATGAAAATACATTAATTACATCAAAGAGGGTGAAAAATCCCATCACAAGTCAAAACTGGTCAAAGCTGGGCGAATTCCTGAGCTGTAGATGAAAAATTGGCAAATTTTCCCAACAGGTCGCGCCCTGATCTTGAACATGTTGCGCTACTTTGGAGCTGCTTTTGAGGCACTTCCAGGTGTCCAAATGAAGCAAAATTTGGCTTGTTGGAAAGGTCTGGATGTTTACTTTCCAACCCAAGTGGAATTTTTGAATTTGGTGGCCATTTGCCCCTCCAAAATTGCAATCTCCCAAGACTTCTTCCTGTGTGTCAAAAAGTTGGCAGCAAGTCATTTTTTGCTTGTTTTTTGACCTTCTGGAGGCTCAAAACTTGATGAAATCTCTTGGTAATTGCTGAGCAGGTGTATCTTTGCATGAAAAATCCAAAAATGCCGAGTTTTCCCAAAATGGAGTTGCCCATCGAATAGGTCGCGCGCGGCGCGCGACCTGTTGGGGAGGAAAACCTGTTTTTTGCCCAAAAATTCACAAGTGAACAAAAATGCTCAAAATTTTTTGAAATTTGTGCTGTAGTTAAGTCGTTTAGTATCATGCTCCTTCAAGGAAGCCTCAGCCAAGATGTGGAGTGGATAGGGCCTTTTCCATCGTTTTAGTGCCTTGGCCAATCGCCCTTGGATCACCTTCATTTTTTCCTTCCATACGTGCATTCGGGCCCAATAGTGGTTTTTCATGTTCTGGAGTAGGTCCTTATCCTTGTTGGCCTTGGCCAGCAGCCTCTCCAAATGAGCATTGACCCGAAGAAGCATAGCCTCTCGCTCAATGGGTACCAAGTCACCGGGTCTCTTGCGTGCCAAGTTGCGGTCTTCATGGATCCTCCGCAACTCATCAAGAGTGTGCTCCTCTTCAAGTTGCTTGTTGCGCTGCTCTAAGTAGGTGATTGTCCAATTTTCCATGTCCAATCTTTGCTGCAATGAGTCATTTTCAGCTCTTAGGTGCTGAATGATCTCCTTTGACTCTAGGCTAGGAGAACTGATATCAAGATCAACAACCTCTATGCCTGGAACACCTGATGGCCCCTCATCAATCTTGGGCTGCTTGCCTCTCTCTGGTACCTGTGCTGCTGTCAGAGACGAGGCCCCTTCCACCTGGTGTGGAGATAACACTCGTGGTGCTGATGAAGAAGGCGAGACCCCTTCCACCTGGTGTGGAGATAATACTCGCCTAGCTGATGCAAATAAGGCCCTGTGGCCTCTCTGATATGTGACCAATGGAGGGGAGCTGACATGTCTGGTCTCAAGAATATCATGCTGCTGTGAAGGCCCTCCCTCCTCATGAACAACCTCAGGGGGTGATGATGCTGATGCTGTGAAAAAATTTCGAGAGATAAAATCCTCCCATGGGATACCCTGCTGAGCCAACTGATGCATGACCACAAGCTGGATCAAACCATAATGATAGATGCTCCTGCGTTGCTGTGCTGGGCTCCTTCTCTGCACCAAGGGCACCATCTTCTCAATATTCCGGCACATGAAAAATGGTATGTTCATCATCCGTACCCATGTGAAATGCATCATCAAGCGAATATGGTACGAATATAAATATGCAAACCTGCCCTCACAGGTGAAATAGCGCATGATGAGCCTCATCAAGGGAGCATACTCATCCCTCAAAAATCTGAAAGGAAACATACCAGTTATGGACCTCATGTAGGTAGGTTTAATGAAGGGCTCATACTGAAATCTGTCCAACACTTTGCGTTTGTTCCACTCTTCTCCCACATTTGGTATTCTTGTTGCTTGAGCAATACTTTCAGATGACAATATAAAATCCACCCCTGCAAGATTTACATGCCCATTATACAAATGCAAAACAAACAAGCGATCCAATTCCCTATGATGCTGGATTGGAGAGATCCTCTCGCAAAATTCATAACATGAGAGGTAGCGGAAACATGTGACTGCAATTGGACAAGCCTGCAAATCGGTCAAAGAGGTGGGTTCCACTCTCTTATGGTGACCACTCTTCCCACCCCTATGGGGCCTCCTTTGCACCTCAACTTCTGGTGTTGACTCATGGTCATCACTTTGCTCATAGTCGGTCTCAGTTTCTGAAATGGTTTCAAGACCAAAGTGGCTGAAATGTACTGCTGCTTCTGCTCAAATGACCTGCTGTTTTTCCCTGTTTGAAATGCTGCAATCTTGAAAAATTTTGGGGTCGTTTGGGAGTTTACAGGCGATTTTTGTGGACGAAACCCCAACAGGTCGTGTGCAGGTATTGACAGGTCGCGCGCACCCAACAGGTTGCGCTAGTGTATTTTCTCAACTGGATGAACCCCCCTGATAGGTCGCGCCGGCCCAACAGGTCGCGTGCAAGTATTGACAGGTCGCGCGCGGGCTCTACTTGCAAATTTTGCTCAATTTCTCTCCAAATCGCTCTTCACTATTTCTTTGAGGCAAATGATGATCAAATAGAGGGAGAGAGGGGCTTTATAGGCTTGATTTAAATTAATTTCTCCTTAAACCCTCTTTCTAATGTTTTTAACTTGACACTTTTTCAAAATTTAAATGTTGCTGACATTATGGTTTCCTTTTGTCCCGAAATTGTTTGAACTGATGCTTTGTCTTGAAAATTTTTGCAGGGATAGCTTCCGAGGAATCTTGGCAAAGGGGACTAGGGCTGCATGCTGTCTTTTGAAAACTTTTGAATTTTTACAATTTTTTACAAAAATGAGAAAAAAAACCCTGTCTTTAAAAACAGGGTTTTTAAATCCAAGGTTAAAATTAGCTGTACAAGATGAAATCTTTGAAGAAAAACTTTGATAGTCATCCCTCTGGCCTGCTGGGCATTTATTGACCTTTAAAGACATGACCTCAAAGGCAAATTGGACCTAAACCCTAGACCTAGGACTTTGACCTCACGACAAGACAAGGAACCTTGAAAGAATTTATAGACTGAAACAACTTGATCCAACAGTGCCAAGAGGGGAATAAAGACACCAGCTCCTCCATCAGGGTTATGGCATGCCTAATGGAATGCAATGAAATGACACTGATGAGACACCTACTTATGCAAATGCAAAGAGCTTTGATCGCTGATGGAGGGCTTCTAGACCGACTCTAATAGGTGGCAGGATGAGAAATGCTGAGGAAGAGTCTAGTAAGGCTGGGAACCGTGAAGACCAGGGTAAAAGGATGTTGGGATTCTGTACATACAATGAACAGGGGCAGCTTGAGGAGGTTAAACAGGCTGTCTGGGAGGCAGAGAAGACTACTGAGAACATTCACCAACCACATCTAGGGGGAGGAAAGCTTGGGAATAACCCAACCATTGGAAAACCGCAGAAGGGGGAGGGTAAGACTTGGGAGAGGGAAGCAAAGGAGACCGGAATAGAAGCAATTACGGAGAATCTAACATTTGCTGTTGGCCATGGTAATCAGGTGGCAGTAAAGAACAAAATGGCACGCCCAGGTCAAGGAAGGGGACGTGGGGGCAGAGGCAGACATAACCAGACAGGCCGACATGAAACAAAGCCCTCCTCTCCAGCATCTCAGAGACGCAGTAGAAAAACCATGAGACATACTGTGCAAGAGGCGGAAAAGGCATACAGAGAAGGAACTGACGAGGACATTCGTAAGCTCATTCAAGAATTGGAGGCAAATGTAATGGAAGAAGATTCGGAACCTGAAATGGAAGAATGGGGAAACCTCATTCCTGACCCGGGCAACACTAGGGGACGCATGACCTTATATAAGCAGGCCTTACATGTTTATTGGGTGCTGAAGCGTTTACTCACCAAGGCGATGGAGCAGGTAGCAGGGGAAATGGCGGAGTTGGCCCAGGGTATGCCTAATATGAAGAGAGAAATGAAGAATCTCCAAATCACTATGCTCATGTAGGACAACAAGCTGGACGAAATCCAGCAACAGTTGAAGAAGATTGCTCTAGCAACGAGGGACGCAGAAGCACCTCCTAAGATTGTGGAAGGTTAATCCTTTAGTTTAAGACAATGGCTTACCATGTTTGCTCCTTGAGGATAGTATTTCTTTTTCTTGTTCGTAGTTTTAATGACTGTCTGGAACCAGCTTAATAGTTGCTGTTGTGAAGTTTATCTAGCATGGATTAGTAGACTTATTCTTTTTTGTTATTGGATGGCGTATAAAAACTTAAGGTGGCCAACAGATCCGGTTTCCCATTTGGGCGGGTTGAGGCCACCAAAACGCTGTATCTGGTATAACCTATTTTGATATAAATAGAGAAAGAAAGGTCCTACCGTAGCTTACAAAAGAAAATAACTTCAATCTCACCTTAATATGTCTTGGTGTTGACCTTCACTTCTTAAATATGGACCATGGATAGTTCACAATACTCAAACTACGTTGCTCTTTTTTTGGTTCTTTCTTAGGTTCCTGATCCCCCAATTTTCGTTCACATTTGACCTTTGAGTTGGAACATCCATCATCTCTGATTCCAAACTTGTTTTTCAAAGCTACCATAAGGAGCTTCATATTATCACTGATATTTGCAACCTTCTCTTATAGCCTTGCAAATTTCTCCTCTGTTGGATGTCGAGGGTTATTAAAACTACTTTCATTGGCCATGGATGGGGTTTTATGAATTTTTTCTTAAATTGATTTTATCACCTATAAATCCCCACAATATATACCCAAATAAACCTACTTTGATACCAATATGAATTGTAAATTGCCATCGATATTCTATTGGATAGTTCGTCACAACATATCTAATAAAAATATACTAAAATAGAAAAAATTATATGATGAGGGTTAATTTTTTTTTAGATTTTTTTGGATTTATTAAATTACAATTTTCTGCTTATGCATGCAATATATAAATTGCAGAAAATACAGAATAGGTAAAACAATCACTCACAAAGCACAATAACACCAATATATGACCTGGGAAACCCTTTTGGGAGAACACCTAGTTGGAAGGTGAGGCTGCTCTGCTCTCTCCTTTAAATGGATTGGGTGATAATATATAGGAGGGAGACCTATGGCCTATGGGCTACTATAGAACACAATCTCTCTTTGTTCTGCCCTCTCTTTATCCATTCTCAACTACTTTGCTTTACTATGGAGCAAAATTCACTAGAATAGAATCAAACCCCTTTTCCTCTTAGTGGCCTAGTTATAACACAACTGATAGCCAACTAGTGGTTAAATTTGACCCCTTGAACCCTTAACTTGAGTTAAAACATGACCCTTCTAGAGTCTTCTTGAATCCCAAGGCACACTTGGAAGGCTTTGGATATAATTGTTTCTCTTCTAATAGTTTTAAGATGTTGTCAACATGTTGTGAGTGCTCTTCCAAAGATTTATTATAGATTAGTTTGTCATCAACAAATACTAATAAAATTTTTCTAAGGAAGGGTTTGAAAATAGAATTCATCAAGATTTGAAAGGTTGAAGGTGCATTATAGTCCAAATGGCATAACCAAACACTCATAACAAACTTCATGTGTTCTTGTAACAACCCTGGTTAAAACCCATGTAAAAAAATATAAAACCATGGTCATGGGACACATATTCCAAACCGAATGGTGAGAAAAAAAATCCTAGTTGGTGTTCATTTCGGTTATTATGGCTAAGGAAATTGGCAAAGGCAATGGCAAAGGCTTTGGAAAGGAAAAATGGAATTTTGACACATTTATTTACGAAAATAAAGGAAATTAAGAGAAACAAAAGGTGAAAGGTCGCAGGGTGCATGTGAGGAGGAAATTGAAGGAAAATAATGGAAAATGAAGAAAATAAAGGCCTCATTGATAAAAAGGCTTCTGAGAATCAGTGGGTAAGCTTGGTCAGTTCAGTTTTGGAGCTCTCTCTCTATTCTCTCTCTCTCATACTCTTGGACACTTAGAGTTTCTTGGAGCACCCTTGGAGGAGTGTGGCATACTTGGAGTTTTGGACCAAGAAGGCAAAGGAAAAGCAAGAAAGCACAACATGACATCGAGATCAATAACTACAATGGGTTTTTCTTGCAGGTGCTGAGTTGCATGTATATTTTCCTCACTAGTTTTGGTATGCATGGAACATGCATGTGGGTTCTTGGTTATTATCTATCATTGGCATGGAGGATTGCCTAGATTGACAATGGATTTTGCTAGCCTTGCCATTTCCTAGATAACCATGGTGTTGTGGGTTCATTTATTTGTTTTTATCATTGGTTCTCATGTTTCCTTTATCTTGGGTTGAGTTATTAGTTCCTGGAGCCTTGGTTGGAAAAACGGTCTGGAAGCCCTGTAACGACTTGGGTTGAGTTATTAGTCCTGGAGCCTTGGTTGGACAAATGCTTTGGAAAACCTGTAACAACTTGGGTTGAGTTATTAGTCTTGGAAGCCCTGGTTGGACAAACACTATAGAAGCCGTTGGTTGGTTGAGTTACTGGTCTTGGAAGCCCTAGTTGGACAAACGTTCTGGAAGACCGAAAACGTTGTGGGTTGAGTTACTAGTCCTGGAGCCTTGGTTGGACAAACACTCTAGAGCTTGACAATACCCGTGGGTTGAGTTACTAGTGCTGGAATCCGAGTTGGAACAAATGCTTTGGAGCCCTTGAAGGCTTCGGTAGAGACCAATCTGATGATGGTTTTGTGATGTCTGACCATGAGGTGGAATCACTGTTTGATGGGTTGAGGTGGTTTGGCCTCTGGAAGCCCTAGATGGTTTTGATTGATGTGTTTTATGAGATCCCACATTCATCCTTGGAATATAGCATGGGGGTGATTGGATGAAAGAAAGATTTGGTTCAACCATGTTTATGGTCGGGTGGTATGTGGAAGTCCTGAACCGGGTCAAATTTGTCTATGTCTAATAAAATATAAGTTCTCTTGCTTTTGTACTTATTTATATGTGGATTTAATGGTTGTTATCTCATTGTTATTTTCATGGTTTTATGCTGGTTATAAGCATGTTTAACTGATTGGTTCATGTCATGGTTATTTCATGTATTTACTTGTAATTGTTAAAATAATGGATGCAAGACCTAATTGATGTCATAACAGTTCAAGGGAGAAGGTGGTGATCCTTCTTGTCATGTCTTGGGATGGTCAAGCCTAGTCCTGGAGTTAGTTTTTGGTTTATTAGTCTTGTCATCATGTGTTTAATGGATTTCGGAAGTTACAACAAGTTCTGGCAGTGGCTTGAATTATGGGCTTGAAAAATTCCTTAAATCCCGCGGACTCTGGCACAGGTCTGCTGGAAATAGTCCCTAGACACAGGCATGCAGGCTTATGGGAGCATCCAAAGCTCTCTGGACCCCGACATGCCCATAACGTGGGAGCATCCAAAGGTTTAATAGCTTAAAAACTCATTGAGACCCAGGGGCATGATACCTGAGTGGTTGGGATGGCTCCTGGGAGTGTCGTTGTTGTTGTTGACGTGGAAGGTAAGTTTGATGTGTTTCCATCAATTCCACTTCCTTAAGGTCACCTAGGAGGTTGAATCATATCACAGTAGCCTCTTGTCACATGTTTACCCCGGTTGGCCGGTTACTTGGGTAGATGTGGGAGGAGGGTGTTACAGAGTGGTATCAGAGCATGGTTCACCCCTCAGACTGGATGGGAAGTGTGTTGGTCATGCATTCATGTCGATTGCATATGTGTTCCTTATGATTATAGTCGACGTGCTTGTTTCATTTGCATGGTGTTGATCATGGTTGTAGTGAGCTCGGCATGTAGAAGTTGATGATGTTGTTGGGATGTGTTAGTCATGAATGCATGTCAGTTGTATATGCATTTGTTACACATGTCAATGTATATATGTCATTATGCATGCATTGTCATGGTGAAGTTTGTTGTGCATGAGGTCATTGTATGCAATTAGGTCATCATGATGTTGTTGGTTTTTATGATGCTGATGTGTTAGCTGAGATAGAGCATGAGATGCAGATCATCAAAGTGAATTTGCAGCATTGGACCTCGAGGAAACAACATGTCATCCTATAGATTGTATGTTGGGCATGCAGGTATGTAGGTTAAGGATTGTTAGATGCATTATGATTATGTGTATACCTTTCATTCAATTGATGTTATGGTTACATACAAGTTAAATTCTAGTTTGTTAGTGTAGTCATATGCACATATGTCAGATAGTCATAATTGATAGTAACCTGTGGTTGTAGGGATTACTATTGTTGTTTTATGTTAGACAACTTGATGATTAGGTTATATTTTGTTGATGAGCATGATATATAACTTGTTGTTGTTATATGCTAGTAACTTGATGATTAGGGTTATTACATTAAGATCTTGATGTTATATGTATCATACTAATTTGGATTAGTATATCCAAATGGTTAAGGTTATGACATTCAGGTATGAGTTAATATGTTGTGATATTATGTCATACTAATCTAGATTAATTGTGAAGACAAGATAGCCTCCCCTGAGATACATTAAGGTATGAGTTTGCTTATGTCGTATATTTGGTGCTTGATTGTTTGATTATGTCATCTAGTTTATTAATTTAAAATGGTATGTTTGCAAGTTGGTTGGATGTTTTATGAGTTGCATAATATGAGTATGTGTTCAAATGATCTTGTTTTAAGATGACTGTACTGACACATACGTGTTGAGACAATTGATATGTACTTGAGTGTAGTAGGTGATAGTTGTAGAAATATGTCTAATGACAATGAGTTGGCTATGTATTATGACTTGATTGTTAGTCTTGGTAAAGGTTGATTTCAAATTGATAGATATGATTGTCTTGATATTTGGAACATGTGGTTGACATGTGTAAAAAATTGGAGGAAACTTTCTTGGTTTTAGCGTGACAAGGTAACAATTGATGTGTTTATATAACTAACAGTTGGGTGATGTGAAAATACATAGTAAGCCTCGATTGTAGCAAGGAAAAGGTAAAAGAAAAGAATTGGGTGAAAATTCCTTTGGCTATGTTTGGAAACCATAATTCCAAATGAATGAGTGCTTTTCATACATGAAGTCTTCTTAACCTTGACTTTGTTTGACATTATCAGGATATGTGTTATATTCATAATTATGTATTTGACAGGTATAACTATTGGGCCTAATAGATATGGCTATATTCGTCAAAGGATTGGAGTCCCTTGAGAGATGGTGTGGATGTGTTGAGTTGCAAGCAACATGCTTAGCACAAGAAGGTAAGGTAATTGGTGTATTGTTATGTTTATTTATGCATTGACAATTATGTGTTGATGGCAGTATGATGCAAGGGATTGCATCGAAAAGAGGCTGCCACGAAATCTTGAAGAAGGCTCAGGTTGAACTTTCCCTTGGAATCACTAGGAACCATGGGTATTGAGTCATAGCATTTGTTGTTAGTCTTGTGCTTTTAGTATTTTGCGATATGTTTGTGCTCAATTTGAATTTTTGTTTACGTCCGGTCTATGGCCATATCGCTTTGTTTTTCGTGTCATATTGTTGTTGGTTTTCTTCTTGTTTTCTTCTTGGTCTTACCTCTTATGTTTTGAAAGTCTTAGGAGTTGGTTGGGGAAGGAGGAATTTAATGCAGCTCGAGGAGAGTTGTGTGGTACCTAACAGGTAAGGTAAGACCTGGATGAAGCTCGGTGCATGTGTAAGGGCAGTTGAATGCAGGAGTATGACAACTAGTTGGACTGATTGGGTCCATTTGTGTAAATGGACGATGGCAGTACAATCATGAGAAAGGTAATTAATAAAGGTAAGGTGAATTGATTTGAGGCGTCATATGCCTTGGCCATGTTGGGAATAGTTGTTCTTGATGTTGCACATGTGTTTCACACATAAAGGGAGTTATCTTAACCTTGACCTTATGCTATTTGGTAATCATGTTGTGATCATGATTATGTTGATGCCTATATGTGTATACATGTATGTATATATGCATGTCATGTCTCATAGGGTCATCATGGATCATGATTATTAATGCTAATACATATATATATGTCATTGTCTGAAAGATTGTTTAGTGCTAATATTTATATGAATATATATGTATGTAAGTATGTTGTTGTCTGACAGGGTCGTTAGGAATCATTCTTGTGGAGGAATGATTGCTTACGTAGGTGAATGACATGAAAAGGTTCCTGGTTTATGAGGAATCAAGTGGAAGAGTAGTCATGACAAATATATAAGGTCAATATCATGTGGTTATGAATTGATATTGTGTTATTATAGTATGTTTATGTTATGGACAGGCTAGGCCGAGGGATACATCAACAAAATGAAAGCTGTGTGGTCTGTGACATGTTGGGACAAACATGAATAAGACACTTGAAGCAAGGTTGATTGGTAGAGACAATGTGGTTTTGGATGTGTGGAACTACTTTTGTGCACATGTTGTATGTGATATACATGTTGGATTTGTGATATTGTGCGCATGCTTTGCTGTGTATATATAGTGTGTGTACATGTTGTCTATGCACTGTTATGTAAAGGGTGTGTTGACGGTGCTCGACCCACCAACATGTCAAGGGGATATCCTCAGTAAGAAGTCTCAATTACACCTCAGACCATTTGGTGTAGGAGTCCCAACAGTGGGTCGTAAGGTAATGCCTTGACTGCGATGTCACACAGAGGCAAGTAAGATAACTCTGTCAGTAGCAAGGGTGTGATTGATAAAAAGAGTCAAGGAATGTGTATGAGAGGTTCCAACACTTCGAAGAGAGAGGAAGGTGAAGGTGAGTTCCAGGTTGAAAGGGATCAGTCCCAACTCGGCTAGGAACACACCACACAAAGGACATGCACAACTTTCGGTGGAGCAGTCCACTCGGATGCGGCAGTCACAACATACAAGGAAAGATAACACGAACAACACTCACGAATTAGACCGAGACAAGCATGACGGTTGATATAGCAAGGTTCATGAGAAAGGTCTGTCTGATGTTCGATAGAGCCGTTGACACGGACATTGGAAACATTAGCAACAAGATTCTTATAATTGAATACAAATTAGTTCATATACAAGTATGTGAGTTAAAAACATATATCATTAAGGCAACCAGAAAAATCCAACTACAATAACAACATATGCATGAAAATATGCTGGCTCTTATTATTAAAGAAGTTTAAGTCACAATCATACAATACACCATGTAAACTTGCTAGCCCCAACAGTGGAACGTTACAACCACATTCGCTTGCTCCTCCAAAGAGATGTACTAGCCAAGGCATGTTACAATACTGTCTAAGCCTTCTTCAAGATAGTCTTAGTAGAAGCTTGGTTAACCAAAATACTATACAATGAGTTATGAGGGACTATTTATATCAAACAGTGGGGTGACCCTTGACATTCCCCTTTGTGATAGTTCAACTATCCTCATGAATCTTCACCTACTCTATGACTGTTACATCCAACTGTTGACACTTGACTTACACTTGACATGATTCAACATTACAGTGCACATGTACTAATGTGAGACAACATGGGTTGAGAAAGCCTTGCAAGACATCACTGACACTCAATCCACTGTGGTGAGACCAACTCTTTGACATGCTTTTGATGGTGAAATTGGTGAGCTATTGCTAAGCTTGGTCATCCATGATGGTGTGCATGCACCTCATGGTGACATATTGCTGAAGTGAACTCTTGCTTTCATTGCAACCGGTGCCTTCGTTTGGCCCCTTGTTAACATGCACATGGTCTTATTGGGTAGAGTTGAACCGACAACACACTGATGCATAATGTCTGTGCTGATCTTCAAGTGTGTGTTGGTGGTCCTGCATCAACTTGTCGAAGTACATGTTTAGCCCCAGTTGGACTTGCTTCTTGTATTCGCCTTGGTGAGTGTGTTGAATGGGTTGGATTGCATGCATGCACTCAATGACATGCATGCTTCTAAATCCCTTGCATGCGATCAACAACACTGCTTACCATGTCTGATTTGTGTCAGTTGTTGGGATGGATTCTTAGCTTGTACGGACACAATTTCATTTGTGAGTGCATGTTGCAGTGACTGTTGTTCCTGCTCCTGTTGTAACTCATTTGTCTGTCTGTGCAGCTTCATGTTCTTCCTGAGTTGCTGCTTCAAAACATGCAACTCCTTCTTTGTTACATTTTCTGCCTTCGTACAATCTTCATGTCGTGCTGTCACTCCATAGTTGGAGTCTCCAAAGTTGCTTTCATCATCAATGGACCTACTTGAGCTTGCAACCTTGTTCTGCCTCTGTGTTGTCAACAACCCTCCTCTTGCATTCGTTGCATTGGTATGTTGTCTTTAGCTGCTATTCATGACGTTTCTCACTTTGATGCTGCCACTTGATGTCCTTGTCTACGAAACTTGATGTCTTTGTGAGTAGGCAAACTCATAGACACTTGATCGACAACATCCCCAAGCGTGCTCTGAACGGTGTCGTTGTCTCTGCTCTCCTGGAAACCATTGTACTTGTACTGGTGAGAGCCAGATGAACACTTGTGATACCTGGAGACATGTCAACACTCATAGCAAGAAATATGTACGTTAAAAACCAAAATGAACATGAGAATTGACTTGCAACATACCTGGGTAAATGATCATGAAGGTTGCGCAATTTCGGCCAGGAGGTCAGGAGATCGACTGCCAAGACTACTCAAGGCATAGTCTAGGATGTTGGGAGACAGGATGACTACTGGAACTGTGCAATGCACAATCTAGTCTGGTTGCTGACTGCTGGGATCGCGCAATGCCAATTCTAGTTGGGAAGGACTGTTGGCCCAGGGACAAATTTGTGCAATTTCTTGGGCCAAGCAGCCAATGTCCTCCAGAAATGCGCAAAACAGTCTTGGAGCCAGTGTCGGGAAGGAATGCACAAATATGGAGAGGAAGGTGAGCCTTCCTTTCCCCGATTATGCAATGCAGCCTTGGTGAAGGCAGAGCTTGGGCCAAGGTTGGCCCAACTCGCCAACAGGTGACTGAAAGAAAGTAAGTCAGTGAATGCATGGCAATACTAAGTGATAGCAGAAGTGATTGATAGTGCATGAAAAACATGAATGAAAGATTCAACAAACAGATCAACATGCATGTGGGTGAGGCAGTTTGTTAGTTGGGCAAATATCCATGCAAAACAGTTTCATGCATTCAACAATAGTGAGATAGCAACAAAAACTTAAACAGAGCTAGGACAAGCTAGTATATATGTAAATGACAACAATCATTCAGATAAATCAAGCAAACATTACTCCTGCAAGAGAAAACATAAAAAGTGACAGAAATGCAGCACAAGGCATGGGAAGCGGGCTTACCCCAAAACAGCTGAGTTGAATGTGCTGACTGCTCCTAGATGTGATGTGGGATGTTAGAGATGTAAGGTTGATATGAGGAATGAGCTTTGCAGTGTCTGGTTAATGAGTTTTGAAAACATCGAGGTTGTGATGCGCATGCCACGAATATGGGGGAAGCGACACTTGGTGGGAGGTTTTAGAATTGCTCCTTGCATGTAACCTCCAACTGCTAAACATAGATCCCTGAAACAAGGGATACCTTTACATGCTACCTTGGGAGAATCAACCCATGTATGCAAGTCTGTTTTTTCTCAGTCCTGGAGGGAACTAGTCAACTCAGCTGCACATGCAAGAGACTGCTCGACTGCTGGAGAAAAATGCACATTTCTAGATAGGAGTTGGGCTGCCTACCTAGGAAATTTGCAAAAGTTTTGGGCAGAGTAGCTGACTACTGCTCAAATTTGCGCAAATCCTGGGCTGAACAGCCTGATGCTAGGAAAGTTTTCTTAAATTATGTTGGGAGGGTTGGCTGGCAGGATTGCACAATCCTGGAGCCCAACAAGTTGTTAGAGAGGATTGCAATTCCTGGAGGGAAGGCTGGTTTCCCTCCAGAAATGCGAAATTTTCAAGCGGAAGTTGCTCAGCCTATAGTTGGACCAAGTCCGGGTGAGCAACCTGTGAGGGGAATGGATCAACTGTGATCGACAGGTTGCATTTGTGTGAGGAAAACACTTGAAGCTTGAGTACTTGATGAAGCAAGACAAAATGCAGTGTAAGGTTGGTTGGGAGGCTCCAAAACAGGCTAAGGCAAAATTTTGGAGGGTGGTTGTAGCCACTACAACACTTGGCGACACACTGGTAGAACTCCAGCTCTCTGAGTGGACCTTGTTCGTGAAAAGCAAGTCTAACACCTCCAGAAGTATTGTTCAGTTCTCAACTCATCTTGACTTCACACTGGTTTGATCGTAAGATGTAGCATCTACCAGACTCTTGGTCGATTGACACACATTCCAAGCCAAGGAAACAATTGTTTCGATTGGGGTTGAGGGTTATATAGGTGTACAAGCAGTATAGTCATTAGAGTCTTAGTTTCATCTCTCGTGTTGCTCCACTGCTATCAGGCCTAGACAGTACCCCGGTGGAGTCACATAGGAACATAAGCATGGCTCTGCTGCTAGCGAGCCTGGTCAGTTCCCTGACGGAGTTACTTGCATCACCTTCCTGTGTAGGAAGCCTTTCTCTTCTTTCACCTTATTCATTTTTCATTTTGATTTTTTTTTTTACTTTTCATTTTTTTCATTTTCATTGTGCATAGCACTTATTCATTTCAAAGGCAGAAGAGGGATCCCGAATTATTGAGAGCAGAAGAGGTTGTTCCAGCAAAGAAGTAGTTTATTATATCTTTGACATGCCTGTTAAGGTTTTCCCCTCACCTTACTCTACTTGACTGAGCTGACAAGGGTTAACCCAAAAACAATTGACTAGAGAAGGTGACACTAGTTAGTGTGCAAGCGTTGTGTTTACACCAAGGTTCACTTCGAACAGTACGCATTTTCCTTCGATGTATCATGGACTAAAAGTAACAAGCTCATCATATAGAGGCAAGATGACAGATAACCAAGTAGTGATAGCTGTACAAGCCCTCTTGTACTTTACCCAGCTCGCTTCAAGAGTCATACATGGTTTCATGCAAAACTAACCTATGAACGAAACAAGTGAACGAACTAACAATCAACAAAGCAAAGCAAGAGCATAAGAAAAAATGAAAACAAAGCAAGTAAACAAACAAGCAAGTAGAAAAATAAGAAAACAAAGCACGCAAGCAAACAAGCATATAAGAAAACAACTGAAAGAAAGCACTACTCCTACTCCTACACTAATGGTACATGGGTCTGATCATGTGAAGTGATACTTCCAATGCAGCCACCGGCGCATTGGTAAACCCATGTTGGTGAAGGCTTGATCCGCGAGCAACCCAGTTGTGCGGACCAACAAGCAAGAAATATATAACAATGAATACAACCACACTTCGTGATTCAAAGTTCCCACGAGACATAAGTGAGTGCATGTGCATGACGAGCAGTCCACGTACTTATCATGCTGCTGTGTGACACTATGTGCAACTTTAAGCATAAGAACACTCTTGAATGTGACATGCAAGCAAACGAAAGAAACAAAGATAACTTGTGTCGTGCACGAGTGCTTTCAATGTAAGACTCCTCTAATGCATGAGCAATGGGTCGTGTAGTTCAAGTGGAGGAAGTAAAATCTGAGTGTTGAATTGATCTTGAGTGCTTATAGATGAGTGATGAGGATCCTTGAGTGTTTGAACAATTTCTTGATCGGAAGCAAAACCAACATCAAGATAGCGAGGCCCTGACATAACCATCAGCTTGGGCTGAAGTGCCTCGACGGTCTATTAGGTTTCGACTTCGTTGATAGATGGATCTTCATAGACCAGTTGCTTAGATGGATTAACAATGAATGACTCAACATCATGATCAGATGATGAGGTGAAGAGATCACGATAACTAAGATCAGAAAATTCAGGACGTTGGTCGGCATCCTCATGGTTGGATGAATCACATAGAGGGGTAGATGAAAAGCAAACAAACTCATCCTCTGTGTTTCCGGAAAAGACAGATGAAGGATCAAGTGGATTTTCAATGAGTAACTTATCCTCTCCATTGTCGAATGATGGACTAACATCCGATGAGTCCTGTGAGTGATCAACAGTGGGTGCATGCATGGATGAAGACACACATGCAAAATCATGGATGACACGTTCACCAAAGAGGCTAGGAAAGAATGGAGGGGGCTCGGACAGAAGGGAGTCATCCTTTGCTGAGTGTTGATGTTGAAGCTCCCACTCATACTCTTCATGAATGACAGTGCATGTTGGTTGTGTAACATCAACTCCATTAGTGGGTTGTTCCTCGTTCACAACAAGTGTAGATTTAGGAATGAACATACATAATACAACATCTGGAGGAATGCCTGAGTGCAAAGACAGAGGTCGAAGAAAAGAATGCATATGAGAACTCGAAGGACTCACAACCAAATCTATGTGAAAATTGAGTGGAGTGATGTTGGGAGCGTGTGAAGGATTAACACGTGTGTGAGCATGATCCTCAACATCACTGTGCAGTGGTGGAGCTGCTGAATGAGAGGGAGGCACAGTCAGTTGAGATAGTTCCCACTCCCACATGAGATTGCGCAATTACATTAATGAAGAATGTTGAGTGAGGTTTGATATCAAGCTTCCTCTTGGGACGGGAAAATTTCTTAAGGCAATACTCAAACCAGTCCCAAAGATAAGAAAATTTCATCTGGCTCTTCGGAGCTTGAAACTGCAAGTCACATAAGCACTGCCAAAAATAAATAACGGATTCATGCGGAGCCCTCCGTTGCTGTAAAAATTTCTAGTCAAGATAGTTTGGATCAAAACGATAGAATGTGTCTTCAACGAGATCACATAATTGCTCAAATGAGTGCACGGTTTCAGTCGGTAGGCTGAGCACCCAACAAAATGGAGATTCACAATTGTGTATGCAAGCAGAAAACTGGCCTATTCGCCAGAAAACTCATCTTCCTCATAAATCATGAAAATAAAGTTATATAACTGATCAGGCCAGGCCACTCCGCCTTCATCATCATGCGTGTGAGTGGAAAAGATATCAAAAAGCTTCCTCGAGATGGAGACATCTTCATGATTCGAAAAAAACCTCGGGGGAAGAAGAGTGCAAGACTCCATGAAAGATATGCAAAGGTTCCAAAGTCGATGAGAGGACACAACTTGTCATCAGGCGCTCCTTGTAGCGCCAGAAATGTTGACGGTGCTAGACCCGCCAACATATTAAGGGGATCTCCCCGGTAAGAAGTCCCATTTAGACCTCAGACTGTTTGGTGTAGGAGTCCCAACAGTGGGTTGTAAGGTAAGGCGTTGACCGCAATGTCGCACAGAGGCAAGTAAGATAACTCTATCAGTAGCAAGGGTGTGACTAATGCAGAGAGTCAAGGAATATGTATGAGAGGTTCCAACACTTTGAAGGGAGAGGAAGGTGAAGGTGAGTTCCAGGTTGAAAGGGATCAGTCCCAACACGGCTAGGAATACACCACACAAAGGACATGCACAACTTCCAGCGGAGCAGTCCACTAAGATGCGGCAGTCACAACATACAAGTAAAGATAACACGAACAACACTCACGGACTAGTCCGAGACAAGTGTGATAGTTGATATAGAAAGGTTCATGAGAAAGGTCTGTCTGATGTCTGACAGAGTAGTCGATGCGAATGATGATAGCATTAACAACATATGCAACACATTAACAACAAGATTCATATAATTGCATACAAATTAGTTCATATACAAGTATGCAAGTTAAAAACATATATCATTAAGGAAACTGGAACAATCCAACTACAATAACAACATATGCATGAAAATGTGATGGCTCTTATTATTAAAGAAGTGTAAGTCACAATCATACAATACAACATGTAAACCTACTAGCCCCAATGGTGGAATGTTACAGCCACATTTGCCTACTCCTCTAAAGATATGTACTAGCCCTGTGTAGTGGAGAATCCAAGGCGCGTTACAATACTGTCCAAGCCTTCTTCAAGATAGTCTTAATAGAAGCTTGGCTGACCAAAAGCCTATACAATGAGTTATGAGGGACTATTTATAGCAAAGGGTGGGGTGACCCTTGACATTCCCCTTTGTGACAGTTCAACTATCCTCATGACTCTTCACCTACTCTATGACTGTTACATCCAATTGTTGACACTTGACTTACACTTGACATGACTCAACATTACAATGCACATGTACTCATGTGAGACAACATGGCTTGAGCAAGCCTTGCAAGACATCACTGACACTCAGTCTACTATGGTGAGACCAACTCTTTGACATGCTTGTGATGGTGAAGCTGGTGAGCTGATGCTAAGCTTGGTCATCCATGATGGTGTGCATGCACCTCATGGTGACATCTTGCTGAAGCGAACTCTTGCTTTCGTTGCAACTGGTGCATTGGTTCGGCCCCTTCATCCAACTCATCTGCTAACATGTGCATGGTCTTATTAGGTATGGTTGAACCGGCAACACACTGATGCATAGTGTCCTTGCTGATCTTCAAGTGTGTGTTGGTGGTCCTGTGCATCAAATTGCATAAGTACATGTTCAGCCCCAGTTGGACTTGCTTCCTGTCTTCACCTTGGGGAGTGTGTTGAATAGGTTGGATTGCATGCATGCACTCAACGATATGCATGCTTCTAAATACCTTGCATGCGATCAACAACACTGCTCACCATGTTGAATCTGTGTCAGTTGTTGGGATGGATTCTTAGCTTTTATAGGCACAATTTCATCTGTGAGTGCATGTTGCGGGGACTGTTGTTCCTGCTCCTGTTGTAACTCATTCGTCTGTCTGTGTAGCTTCATGTTCTTCCTGAGTTGCTGCTTTAGCACATGCAACTCCTTCTTTGTTACATCTTCTGCCTTCACGTGATCTTCATGTCACGCTGTCACTCCATAGTCGGAGCCTCCAAAGTTGATTTCATCATTAATGGACCTGCTTGAGCTTGCAACCTTGTTCCACCTCCGTGTTGTCAGAAACCCTCCTCTTGCATTAGTTACATTTGGTATGTTGTCTTTAGCTGTTGTTCATGATGATGCTCGCTGTGATGCTGCCGCTTGATGTCCTTGTATACGAACAACTTGATGTCTTTGTGAGTAGGCAAGCTCATAGACACTTAATCGACTGCATCCCCAAGCATGCTCTAAATGGTGTCCTCATCTCTGATCTTATAGAAACCATTGTACCTGTACTACTAAGAGGCAGATGAACACCTGCGATACCTAGAGACATGGAAACACTCATAGAAAGCAATCTGTCAGTCAAAAACCAAAATGAACATGAGAACTGACTTGCAACATACCTGGGTAAATGATCATGAAGGTTGCACAATTTTGGCTGGGAGGTTGGGAGATCGATTGCTAAGACTGCTCAAGGCACAGTCTAGGCTGCTGGGAGACTGGTTGACTGCTGGAAATACGCAATGCACAGTCCAGTTTGGCTGCTGATTGTTGGGATCGTGCAATGCGTAATTTTAGCCGGGAAGGACTACTAGCCCAGGGACGAATTTGCACAATTTTTTGGGCCAAGCAGCCACTGTCCTCCAGAAATGCGCAAAACAGTCCTGGAAGAAAGTTTCGGGTAGGAATGCGCAAATATAGAGAGGAAGGTGAGCCTTCCTTTCCCAATTGTGCAATGTAGCCTTGGTGAAGGCAGAGCCTGGGCCAAGGTTGGCCTGACTCGCCGACGGACGACTGAAAGTAAGTAAGTCAGTGAATGCATGGTGAAACTAAGTGATAGCAGAAGTGATTGACAGTGCATGCAAAACATGAATGAAATATTCAACAAATAGATCAACATGCATGTGGGTAAGGAAGTTTTCCGGTTGGGCGAACGTTTGTGAGAAAAAATTTCATGCATGCGACAACAGTGAGATAGCAACGAAAACTGAAACAAAGCTAGGACAAGCTAGTATATATGTAAACGACAACAAACATTCAAAGAAATAAAGGAAACAATACTCCTACAAGTGAAAACACAAAAAGTGACAGAATTGCAACACAAGGCATGGGAAGCGGGCTTGCCCCAAAACAACTGAGCTGAATGTGCCCACTGTTCCTAGATGTGATGTGGGATGTCAGAGATGCAGGGTTCATGTGAGGATTGAGCTCTGCAGTGTTCGGTTAATGAGTTTTTATAACATTGAGGTTGTGATGCGCATGCCACGAATCTAGGGGAAGCGACATTTGGTGGGAGGTTTTGGAATTTCTCCTTGCTTGTAACCTCCAACTGCTAAACATAGATCCCTGAAACAAGGGATGCCTTTGCATGCTACCTTGGGAGAAGTCACTCATGCATGCAAGTTTGTTTTGCTCAATCCTAGAGGGAACCAGTCAACTCAGCTGCACATGTAAGAGACTGTTATACTACTGGAGAAAAATGTGTATTTCTGGCTGGGAGTTGGGCTGGCTGCCCAGGTGATTTGCACAATTTCTCGGTAGAGCAACTGACTACTACCTAGATTTGTGCAAATCTTGGGATGAATAGGCTACTGCTGGGAAAATTTGCGCAAATCCTGCTGCGAGGGTTGGCTGGCAGGATTGCGTAATCCTTGAGCCTAACAGGCTGTCAGAGAGGATTGTGCAATTCCTAGAGGGAAGGCTGGTTGCCCTCCAGAAATGCGCAATTTTCAAGGTGAATTTGCTCAGCCTACAGCTGGACCAAGTCTGGGTAAGCAGCTTGTGAGGGGAATGGATCAACTGTGATCGACAAACTACCTTTGTGCGAGGAAAACACTTGAAGCTTGAGTACTTTACGAAGCAAGACAAAGTGAAGTGTAAGGTTGGTAGGGAGGCTCCAAAACAGGCTAAGGAAAATTTTTGGAGGGTGGTTGTAGCCGCTACAATAGGGTGGTATAAATATTGTTGTGCAAATATTACATATGCAGTACTAGGTATAGATGACGCTATGTACATGTTGGATATGTAGTGCTGTGTACATATTGTACCGTGCGCATGATGGATATGCAGTGTTGTGTGCATATGGTTCTGTGCACATGTTGGATATGCAATGTTGTGTACATAGGGTGCTATGTACATGTTGTATATTCAGTGTTATGTACATATGGTGTTGTGTGCATGTTGTACATGTGGTGTTATGTACATATGGTGTTGTGCGCAAGTGGTGTTGTGTACATTTCATGCATATGGTACTGTACTGGGTATAGATGATGCTATGTACATGTTGGATATGTAGTGCTGTGTACATATTGTACCATGCGCATGATGGATATGCGGTGTTGTGTGCATATGGTTCTGTGCGCACGTTGGATATGCAATGTTGTGTACATAGGGTGCTATGTACATGTTGTATATTCAGTGCTATGTACATATGGTGTTGTGTGCATGTTGTACATGTGGTGTTATGTACATATGGTGTTGTGTGCAAGTGGTGTTGTGTACATTTCGTGCATATGGTGCTGTGTACGTGTGGTGTCATGTAAATGTCGTGCATGTGGTGCTGTGTACATATGGAATTGTGTACACGTTGTACAGGTGGTATGATGTACATGTGGCATTGTGTACACATTGTGCAGGTAGTGTTGTGTACATGTGATGTTGTGTACACACTGTGTAGGTGGTACTATGTACATGTTGTACATGTAATATGTGGTATTAGGCATGATGTACATATTATGTTGTGTACATGCAATACTATGTTTGTGCATTGTGTAGTCGTGTCAGCGTGACATGTATTCATTGTGTTGTACACTGTGTACATATATTGATTGTGTTGTACATCAGATGTAAGTGAATGTATTGTGTGGTGGTGTACACTTGATGTAGGCATATGTATTGTGTTGTGTTGTAGGTGTATGTGTTGTATGTCAGGTGTAGGTGCATTTATTGCATGGTGTTGTATATCGTGTGTGGTTGTATGTGTGTGATGCACACTATGTGTATGTGCACATGGTTGAAGAGAAGGCACTAGGTGTTTGTTGGGTGTGGCAATTGATCCATAGTGCATACAGAATAAAGACAAAGGTAGAAGCTAAGGATTGATTAAAGGATAAGTATTAGTATGTCATTTCATTTTTACTATGCATGTGATCTATGATTCCGGTTTATGATGGTTACATGTGAGTTATGATTTTTATCTATGATGGTTGTGTTTTGAGCTAAGCTGATGTGCCTATGTTTATACATGATGATTTGATCAAAGATGCTAGTTTGACTTGTTGTGACAGGAAGCGAACACAATTGCAAGTGTACCTTGTTGACGGGCCACTAATGAGGTATGATGTGAATTTATTTCAATTTATCTTGAATATAATGGAAATTATGTGCTTGGTATAGGAATGCATGAACATTCCTGGTTGGGTGGTTGAAATTGATTGCAAGAATTAACAACAACAACAAAAGGAGTCATAACATGCAACAGTATGCTGGTAAAGCATTCAGGAGAAGGGCCATTGTGGGACACTGATACCATATAGTTTCTATTGATTTCCATGAGAATGATATGATGGGTATGATAGTTTTAAGGTAGGGATATGCCTTGGTTTATGTATCTTCCAATGCGAGGAATCATTGCCAAGGGATGGACTTCCCGGGATGGGGTTGCCAGCGGAACTTGGAAGGTGAGTGACTGCATAGTAGGGGGTGACCAGATTGCCTGAGGCACTGTGTAGCAGAGAAGGGAAGGTTAGGGATGGATTTGTTTTGGTCATTAGCATTTCTAGATTCACATTGGGAGTGTACCCTAGAACAATGAGTTGGTAACTAGTCACTGAGAGGAAAAATGGCGTAATATTATAGTGCTAGACATTGGATGCAGCTTTGAATTTGACAGTGGATTCTGGAATACTTGGGAAGGAGGTGAATCCTGGTACTAATTTTGAGGGTGGAGGTGTGAGCCTCTAGATTCCCTTATTAATTCACACGGGAATTGTATCCTTTTATTTGCTGGTTGAGCAAATGTGCATATGTGTGTTTTACTGTAAATACCATATTGAGTTGGATTTATAAAGCTCCATAGACAGTATGATTATTTGTTGGGTGAAGTAAATGTGTATGTGTGTATATGTGGTTATTATTTTAAATACCGTAATGAGCTATGTTATAAATCTCCAGTAAATGATATGTTTGTCATGTTTCAGCGGTGATCATTGTAACTACTGCAATGAGCTGTGTTATAAAGCTCCATGGGTAGTATGTTTTGTTTTCAAAAGTCTTGTTGGTTATAGGTTTTATTGAACACTGATGACGGTGTTCTGCCAAGGGGGAGGAATCTGTAATAGCCCTATTTAAAATCCATGTAAAAAAATATAATACCACGGTTATGGGACATGTATTCCAAGTTGAATGGTGGGAAAACCATCCTAGTGGGTGTTTATTTTGGTTATTATGGCTAAGGAAATTGACAAAGGCAATGACAAAGCCTTTAGAAAGACAAAATGGCATTTTGGCACATTTATTTATGAAAATAAAGGAAATTAGGAGAAAAGGAAGGTGAAAGGTCACAGGGTGCATGTGAGAGGAAATTGAAGGAAAATAATGGAAAATGAAGAAAATAGAGGTCTCAATGATAAAAAGGCTTTTGAGAATCAGTGGGAAAGCTTTGTCAGTTTCGTTTTGGAGCTCTCTCTCTCTCTCATACTCTTGGACACTTAGAGTTTCTTGGATCACTCTTGGAGGAGTGTGGCATACTTAGAGTTTTGGACCAAGAAGGCAAAGGAAAAGCAGGAAAGTGCAAGAGGACATTGATATTAGTAGTTACAGTGGGTTTTTTCTTGCAGATACCGAGTTGCATGTATATTTTCAATACTATTTTTGGCATGCATGTGGCTTATTGGTTATAACCTGTCATTGGAATGGAGGATTGTCTGGATTGACAGTGGATTTTCCTAGCCTTTCCATTTCCTGGATAGCCATGGTGTTGTGGGTTCATTTCTTTGTTTTTTTGTTTGGTTCTCACATTTCCTTTAGCTTGGGTTGAGTTATTAGTTCCTGGAGCCTTGGTTTGACAAATGCTATGGAAGCCCAGTAATGGCTTAGGTTGAGTTATTAGTCCTGGAACTTTGGTTGGAAAAACACTTTGGAATCCCTGTAACAACTTGGGTTGAGTTACTAGTCCTGAAATCCCTTGTTGGACAAACACTTTGGAAGCCCTTGGTGGGTTGAGTTACTAATTATGGAATCCTGGTTGGAAAAACGCTCTGGAAGCCCATAAAAGTTGTGGGTTGAGTTACTAGTCTTGGAGCCTTGGTTAGACAAACACTCTGGATCCTGATAATAGTCATGGGTTGAGTTACTAGTCCTAGAAGCCGGGTTGGAACAAATGCTTTGGATCCTAAAAATAACTGTGGGTTGAGTGACTAGTCCTGGAAGCTGGGTTGGAACAAATGCTTTGGAGCCCTGTAAGACTTGGGTAGAGACCCATCTGATGATGGTTTTGTGATGTTTGACCGTAAGGTGGAATCACTGTTTGCTGGGTTGAAGTGGTTTGGCCTCTGGAAGCTTGGATGGTTTTTATTGATGTGTTTTATGAGATCCCACATTCATGCTTGGAATATGGCACGAGGGTGATGGGTTGAAAGAAAGATTTGGTTCAACCATGTATAGGGTCGGGTGGTACATGGAAGTCCCGAACCTGGATAGATTTTCCTATTTCTAATAAAAGCTAAGTTCTCTTGCTTTTGTACTTATTTATATGTGGATTTAATGGCTGTTATCTCATTGTTATGTTCATGGTTTTATGCTGGTTATAAGCATGGTTAATTGGCTGGCTCGTGTCATTGTTATTTCATGTATTTACTTGTAATTGTTAAAAATGATGGATGCAATACCTAATTGATGTCATAACAGTTCAAGGGAGAAGCTGGTGATCCTCGTTGTCATGTCTCATAAGAGTTTTTAGTCATTCATGCTCTTACTTATATCCTAGACTTGTATATTGCATTGATGCCAAGTGTTGGACAAAATGTCAGTCCCAATTGGGGATGGTCAAGCCTAGTCTTGGAGTTATTTTTTGGTTTATTAGTCTTGTCATCATGTGTTTAATGGATTTTGGAAGTTACATCAAGTTCTGGGAAGTTGCTAAAATTCTGGGCTTGAAAAGTGCCTTAAATCCCACGGACTCTGGCACAGGTCTGTTGGAAATAGTCCCTGGATGTAGGCATGCAAGATTGTGGGAGCATCTAGTTCTCTCTGGACGCTGGCATACCCATAACATGGGAGCGTCCAGAGGTTTAATAGCTTAAAAACTCAGTGGGACCTAGGGGCATGATACTTGAGTGGTTGGGATGGCTACTGGGAGTGTTGTTGCTGATCTGGAAGGTATGTTTGATGTGTTTCCATCAATTCCACTTCCTTAAGGTCACCTAGGAGGTTGAATCATATCATAGTAGCCTCTTGTCACATGTTTATTGATTTATATAACTTCATATGTGCTCTTTCCTTAAGATTTTACAGAGAGGCTAAGACACGTGCATTCTTTAATACCTAGCAATTGTTTGGGAAAAATTCACCTAGAGATGATTTAATTAAAATAATTAACTTTTTTAAATGGTTCCCTAAGTCTAAACTTAGGAAATCTGGTTAATTAAATGGTATTAATTAAATAAGCTGTGAATCTTATAGAAGAAGACAAGGATCAACTCCCAGTTAAGCTTAGCCGTTGATTATGTTTTAATCTTGGTCGTTGGAGCTCCAACGAGAGATTGTAAGAGGGAGCTTGATGGGCACTTGGAGAACACATCAAATGAGAGATCAAAGGTCAAATTTCTCAAGAGTAGCAAATTTCAATTGCCAGAGTGAGATTGAGTGACCTTCTTGCAGTGAGGGGTAGGGATAGTAGTTCGGAGGAGAGTTTTCTAGATCGGGAGAGTGCAAGGTAGAGAAGGCATAGAACAGTTTAGTGAAGTAGCGCAGTGCCACGTAGAGGTAGCACATAGCTTCAGAGGTAGTTCGAAATCCATGTGGGAGAGTTGAGATCCAGTCCCAGAAGATGGGGTGTGAGATTGGAGGCCCAAGAGGTAAAATTTCCAGACTACAGGAGATCAAGAGAGGAGGTGACACAGAGCCTAGCCAGATTGACGAAGATATGCATAGGGTTAATGCAGAAGTTGCATAGAGGCAACGTGGGGCCAACTATCCAACCCCTGATTAGTGTTGGATCTCTTGAATCAGTGTGAGATTTTTCTCACTAACTCTTTGCCAACATTTCTCTGTATCGGATAGTCAATTTGGGCATCTAATGATTTGCACTCAGATTTACTATTGAATAATAATTAAAACCCTTAGCTGTTGCACCGGTTTTTCCACATTGGATTTTTCTAGGGACATTGTCTAAAAAAAATCTATGTTGATGTGTGTGTTTATTTCTCTCCAGTGCAATATTTAGTTTCTGCAATATTTATTTTGTGTGGGCTACAATGTATGTATCTAAATATTTGCTGTAGAAAACTGTAAGTAATTAACAAATAGGAGAAATATCATTAGTTTGTTGCAGTAGGAATGGGGTAACTGATTTTTCATATGGTATTAGAAGACAAATTGTGAGTAGAAGAGCTTAGTTGTAGAAAGGAAGAGGGAGTTAGAAATTATTGCAGAGGCAGAAATTCGAAACCCCAGAGGCAACACAGTCCTTGGGCCAAGGAGGTTGAAGTTTTGGGTGAGATCAATTTCTTTGAGTGAGTCGATAAAGACATTTGATTTTCCAGATCGAGGCTTTCCAGAGGCAGAAGGGAGCAACATATTTTTACTTGATGAGTAGATATTCAACTGGGACATAGTTATTTTGTAGCAGTGACTGGTAGAATAACATCAGAAGGAGAGAATAACACATACTAAGGGAATTACTTCCTCAGAAGACTTCTAGCCAAAAAGTCTGAATTTTTCTAGCAGAGCAACAGTCACTGTGTGCAAGATTTGTCACTCTAAAAGGGAGTGAGAATAGTTGGGTAGTAGCTGCGCAAAGAATAAGAGGGAGAAATTCGAATTTTTCAGGAGAGATGGCATCGACTGGGTTGAGAGATCAAGATCGGTTGGACGAAGCCTCCAACTATGTGATTTGGAAGGCTAGGATCTCTTGCCTTCTAGATGAGTATGATCTCAAAACTTAAGTTGATAGTGTGGTAGCTATATCTTCCGATGCAGATCCACTCAAGAAGTACAAGCTTGAGATGGAAAAGACTAAGAGTATCATTCATGATGGGGTTTGAGATCATGTAGTATCCCATATAGTCAGCAAGTATACTACCTAACAGATATGGGAAGCCTTAGCTATGCTATACAAAGGATCTTGTGAGCAGCGGAAGATGTACTTAGAGGAGGAGTTGATATGCACAAGGATGCATAAGGGGGAGTGAGTGGATCCCTTCCTTACAAGGCTTTAGGATGTCTAGGACTATCTGTCTTTAGTAGGATCAACAACCTAACCCTCAGAGTTTGTACGATTAGCATTGAATAATGTTTTTGAATATTGGAAAGTTTTTGTCTAGAGCATCCTGGGTAGAGAAAAACTGCCAGATTGGGAACATGTGTGGGTTGATCTACAGTAGGAGGAAATAAGGCATAATCTAGTGAAGGCCACCATCAATGGTAGTAACAGCAGTGGGGCAGAGCTAGTGAAGGAAGAGGAGGACATGGCCCTTGCATCAAAGGGGAAATATGAGAAACATAGAAGAAAGAAAGTTATTTCGAAGATCAAGTGCTTTAGGTGTGGTGAGCTGGGCTACTACAACACTCAGTGTCCACTTAGAAATAAGGACAAGGAGGAGAAGTAGGATCAACAAGCTGCATCTGCAGAGATCGGCAGGCTGTCTTCCAGACTGGAGGAAGAGTTTGCCAAAGTGACAAATGCAGTAGCTAGTAGCAGTCTGAGACTGAACAACACAGTGAAGAGTTGGAATCAGTGTAGTTGGCTTAGAGTAGAGTCAACATTAGCGCGAAGGCTTCAGTGACAATGCAGAGGCTAGATGCAGTTAGAACTCGGACGACAGATGCATCATACCAACCACAATTGTTTCAATATTTTGAATGCTTTTCCGTTGCAAATGTTACAGTTGTAGCAACAACAAATGAGATGGGTTGTAATGCAGATGCCGTGTTGGTAGAAGTTCAACAGGGCTGGTAGTAGCACAGATGAAACACATATCAAAGTTACACAATAGTTGGTGGGAAACAGAGCTAGACATCAACAACGCAACAAGAGATGGTGCATAGAGAGAGTGATGCTTCAATGGGTTGTAGCATCAGAGCACATTCCTAGCTAATAGGGAGTGTTGATTTATGTAGCATCGGATATGCTCTTGCCTCAAGATTTTGCAGAGAGGCTAAGACACGTGCATTCTCCAATACCCAAAAATCATTTGGGAAAATTCCACCTAGAGATGATCTAATTAAAATAATTAAAATTTTTCAATGGTTCCCAAATTCTAAACTTAGGAAACATGGTTAATTAAAGGGTATAAATTAAATCAGGTGTGAATCTTCTAGAATAAGATGAGGATCAAATCCCAGTTAGACTTACCCGTTGATTATGTTTTAATCTTGGCCGTTGGAGCTCCAACAAGAGATTATAAGAAGGAGCTTGATGGGTGGTTGGAGACATATCGAATGAGAGATTAGATCAAATTTCTCAAGAGTAGCAACGTTGAGTTGCTGGAGTGAGATCAAGTGACCTTCTTGCAGTGAGGGGTAGGGATAGTAGTTCAGAGGAGAGTTTTCCAGATTTAGAGAGTGCAAGGCAGAGAAGGCATAGAGCAATTTAGTGAGGTAGTGCAAAGATTCAGAGGGAGTTCAAAATCCAACTGGGAGAGTTGAGATCCAGTGCCAAAAGCCGGGGTGTTAGGCTGGAGTGCTAGAAGGTCAAATTTCCAGACATCAGGAGATCAACAGAGGAGGTGACATAGAGCCTAGCTAGCTTGATGCAGATCTCCGTAGGATTGATGCAGAAGCTATGTAGAGGCAGCGTGGGGCCAACCAGCCAGCCCCTGATCAATGTTGGATCTATCGAATTAGTGTGAGATTTTTCTCACTAAATCTTTGCCAACATTTATTTGTATCCGATAACCATTTTGGGAATTCAATGATTTGTACTTAGATTTACTACTGCATAATAATTAAAACCCTCAGATGTTGCACCGGTTTTCCCACTTAGGATTTTTCCGAGGACATTGTCCAAAAACAATTGTGTTGATGTGTGTGTTTATTTCTGTCAAGTGTAGTATTTAGTTTCCACAATATTTATTTTGTGTAGGCTGTAGTGTATGTATTTCAATATTTGTTGTAGAAAACTGCAAGTAATTAACAAATAGGAGAAATATCATCAGTTTGCTGCAATAAGAATTGGGTAGTCGATTTTTCATAATATTTACCCCGGTTTGCCGGTTACTTGGGTAGATGCGGGAGGAGGGTGTTATAGTTCTAAAGGTTATTTTGGGAATGTATTCTTGCTTCATTAAAATTTGATGATATCTTGAATGGAGATCCAATTTAACAAATAAAATTGCTCCATGTAATTCATTTGGAAATTCACCACTGATAGGAATAAAACACTTGTCTTTGATGGTTATTTCATTGGGTTTTCTATAATTTGGACATGTACGCCATGAACCATCCTTTTTTGTAACCATCTCCATTGGTGAAGAGGAAACAATTTGGCTAGGTTGAATGATGCCAACCTCTAACATTTCTTGAATCATATGTCCAATCCCATTCTTTTGTACAAATGGATACTTGTAAGGCTTAATGTTAGGTGGTATACTTCCAAGTTGCAAATGAATAACGTGGCCATGATCTCAAACACGTGGAAGACCCTTAGGTATCTCTCCAAATACCTTGGAATGATTGTTGATGACTTTTTGGATATCCATTAGAGAAAATGATATAGATGTTTGAACTCTAGTGAGTATAATTGTACAATTACACTATGATGTCCCTTTTTGAGTAATTTTGTCACTCTATTTGGGTTTATCACTTCAGAAAGTTTCTCTTAGATACCTTTAAGTTTAATTTCCTTTCATTATGAGGAAAATCTCATGAAAGATCTTGAAAATTAAGGGTCATTGTTCTAAAATCTTGTAACCATTGGACCTCTAATACAACATCAACACCACCCATTTGGGTTGCAATCATGGGTCTATAAAATAAAATATCCCCCATATTCTACTCAATACTGGGACACTTCTCTAAACAATTTATGGTACCTCCATATGCTATCATTATTTAAAATTTTGGTGCTAGAAATACAAAGCAATTGAGAAGTTTTGCTATTTTTCTATTTTGTAATTGACGAAGTTATGGGTACTACCTAAAACAATCAAAATTGTTACCTTTTTCCTTTGATATAAATCCTTCTATCATGAGGGTTTGTGGAGTGCTAATTCCAACCAATGCATGACAATATATTGCTGGAGTAGTCTCTTCCAGCTCTAGATTTAGTGACAGTTCTGATTCTTGATATTCTTCCTCTCCATAGTCTATGTAGAATAATTTCTTCTCACTACTTTTATGCTCCTTAATGTACTTGTTAATTGAAACATAGTCCTTTTACTCTTGTTTTGTCCATTTTCCTAGGTTTCAACCTTGTTGGTTGAGTGAGGTTAGGAGAGGGAGCAAGAAGTTCTCTATAATTATCAGTTACCACTCTTTTGGTAGCCATAGTTTTACTTTTACCTTTACTTTCCAAACTGAAAGCATGCTCTATGGATTTAGGTTTGAAGAGATGCACCTCATGTTGGATGCTTTTCTTTAAAGTTTCCATACAAAATTCTAACAAATTATCCTCTAGAAATTTCTTTACCTTGAGACTCAATTTTTGGAATTGTTGAATGTACTTTGTAATTGGAACTCTTTGACAAAGATTTAACAATTCCATAAAGCATGTGTTTCTTCTAATACCTCCATAATTTCCTATTAATTACTCTAAAATGGACCAAGATACAATAGATCCTTTTTCCTTTTGCAACAATTAAGACCCCGGGTTTGTTACAACCTTTAGCCATTCCAAGTCAGCGTTGGGAGGAGGTATCAATGGATTTTATCACAGGTTTACCCAAGTCTGAAGGAAAGAGTGTCATCACGGTGATAGTTGATAGACTTATCAAGTATGCACACTTTTGTGCATTAACTCATCCTTTTAAAGCCAATATGTTTGCTACTTCATTTATGGAAACAATTCAAAAGCTTCATGGAAACCCAAAGATTATAATAAGTGACAAAGATCCCATTTTCACTGGAAATTTTTGGATGGAATTATTTTCTTTTCTTGGTACTCAATTATCTCATCGCTCATCTTATCATCCTCAATCTGATGGGAAAACTGAGATAGTGAACAAATGTTTGGAAGGATATCTTCATTGATCTGTATCTGATAAACAAACACAATGGGTCAAGTGGTTACCACTAGTTGAATGATGGTATAACACTTCCTTCCATATTGCAGTAAAAATGACCCCATTTATAGTACTTTATGGATATCATCTACCATCCATCCCATCATATTTAAGAGAAAATTCTAATTTTTAAGCAGTTGAAGATCACATCGAGCATCAACAAAAAGTTCTCCAAATCTTAAAGGATAACCTCACTCTGACGTAGAATCGAATGAAACAACAAGAATATCAGCATCACAGTGAAAGAAGTTTTGATGTAGGTGACTGGGTATTCTTACGGCTATGACCATACAAACAAATGTCTCTCAAGAAAGCTAAGAAGGATAATAAATAATCACCCAAGTACTACAACCCTTACAAGGTGTTGCAAAATATTAGTACTATGGAATACAAATTGGAGCTGCCTGCATCTTCCAAAGTACACCCAGTTTTCCATATTTCATGCTTTAATAAGGTTATTAGTGACAAGCTTCCAGTTAAAAGAGTGTTTCCACAACTTGACAAAGAAGGAAAAATCATATTTGAGCCTGAAGCCGTCATGGAAACAAGAACTCGACAGCTACGAAAACGATCAATTTCAGAGTATCTCAATAAGTGGAAGAACTTACCCCCTAAATATTCCACATGGGAGAATGAGAATTTTACAGAGAAGCATCCATAACTACTTAAGCATTGAGGACGACACTTTTTTGAAGGAGATGGGCATGTTATGTCCCTATAGTACTAGTGTAGCCCCCTTATTGTTATTGTTAGTGTAGCCCCTTTATTGTTATTGTTGTGCCCAAGTAGCTGATGAGCCCCAAAAATGTACAATTATTTGGGCTCATTCAACCTCCTAATTTGGCTTAGCCCACCATTCTCATTTGTTTATTGCATGTTTTTGATTATTTTTATGTTAATAGAGTGAATTTGGTTAGTCATTATGCCAACAAGTCTAATGGGTGCTTTGTGTAGCCTTGTTGGTCAACTTGGAGACAAAATTGAAGGTCTTAATGAGCACTTGGCAGCCAAATTCGTGGGAGAACAAGCTAGAGGATTTGTAGGAAGGTGTCCCCCTCATTTATGGGCCCTTACCTCGAATTCTCCACCATCAGCTCGGAGTTCAAAGGCCACCAAATCAATGAGCACAAGGGTAGCCAAGCAAGTCAAGTAGGACTGCTGTTAACTACAAGTCTTGGGCAGCCAAGTCCCTAACTTTTAGGAGGACTGTTGGGTCCTCAAATTGTATAAATAAGAAGGCTTGGGGCCTCATTTTGGTTAGCTAGTGGGTAGTCATTTTGTGTAGCTAGTTAGTCAATTTGGGGTTAGCTAGTTAGTCAATTTGGTTAGTCATGTTGTAGCTCGGTTTTTGCTCCTTGTAAGCCAGTTTTGGCATGTCATTAGATTCATGATTATTCAATAAAGACAGGCAGCTTTTGATCCAATTCTGAGTTTTTAAGAGAGCAACAGACCTCCTCTGTGTTGTAATGTTAATTTCTTTTTGTTTCAGCACTTTAGTTCATTGCTTTACCATGCAATTCGAAATTACAGGTTTGCTGAGTTAGTTTTTATGAGATTGAATGAGTTTAGCTTATGGTTGAATTGCTTTCAGTTGTTTAGTTAGACTAGCAGGTTGATAATACATTGGAGCTCCAAGGAAAAAGGTTGAGGAAGTCTCCACTGCCATCTCTGTTTGGAGATTGGAGTGCAGCCTATACCAACCACAAAAATATGCAGTTCTTCACTTTATACATGCTGCAACATAGTCATTGAAGATCCATCCATGCACTGTTGACATTGAACCATACTTCTACATTTTTCATTCCATGCACGACTCCTTTTTCTCGGTTTTACATTGCTGTTCATAGGTTCTACATTGCTGTTCACCTTCCAACTCATTCATTACCACGTAGCTTCATCCTTTTGTCCTTTTGTTGATCCCATCCTTCTATCCACCAACCACTTCGTGCACTCATTCTCTGTCCTATTTCTCTGCCCTTGAGTCATCACAAGTCTCATCTCCACCCTACCTATCCACCCAAACCATTCCATCCCTTCACCATCACCCAAAACTTCCACTTACAGCACATCCTGTAGAAATCCCTGCATTTCCTGTAGAATCCCCTGCAGACATCCTGTAGGAGGCCACTCACTCGGTTGCTGAGCCTCTGAACGTGAGGAACCTCTGTGGACTGATGCTGAGGATCTCTGGGGACCTCTCCTAGCCTCCCCAACCTTTCCCAAGCTTTCCTTCCTTCCGCATCACATCTGCACAACCAAACCCTAATAAGCACAAAATCACAATCACTCCATCCACTTAAAGAAAAAATACAAAAACATGTCTTTTAAGATGCAAGTAGATTAGATTCATGCATTTTCACTTATTAGAAGTAATGGCATCATTGGTAGAAGTTTCCTTCACATTCTTTGCATCATAGAGGTTAGACTAGTTAAATTAGGGTTTCCTAGGGTTTCCATGTTTTGATTTGCTTTCAGTTCATTTTTGCCAAGTAGATTAGTCTTCTTTGAGCTAGCTTTCGTCCATCATTGATAAAGCTTCTTCTGTGAGCCTATAGAAGTTGGCTTGAGCCCTAGCGGACTTGTGCCAGCTGACCAAGTGACAGCTGCGACAAGAGCTAGTACTTGTGCATACAGCACCGTCGCTTCCAAGTTTGTACGAACTACCGGGTTGATAAAATTAAGAGACAGGAAGCCCCAGGAGTTGTAGCATTATTGCTACAATACTGGAGCTCACCATCTTTTTGGCGCCGTTGCCGGGGAAGCGGCAGAGTATTGGTGATTGTTGCTATTCTTCTATTTTCTACTACAACCTTCTGCTAAGTAGTTTATTTCATTTCCATTATGCAATTTCATTTATGCAAAAGTAGATTAGCATTTCTTGCTTTCATAGATTAGCATTTCCTGCTTTCATAGATTAGCATTTCCTGCTTTCCTAGAATAGCCTTTCAATTCCGCATTTCAATTCTGCAAGCGTAGATTAGCATTTCAATTCCGCAAGCGTAGACTAGCATTTCATTCTTGCAATTTCATTTGAGCAAAATAGATTAGTCCTTTCCTGCTTTCATTTCAATTTCGCAAGATAGTTAGTTGCAGTTCAATCTATTTCATGCCTTGTAGGAGTAGAGATAAGTTAGAAAAATGATTGCAAAACACCCCCACTGCTTCACACAGCCTTCTCTCTTCTTCGATGGCTGTGATTGAAGAACCCCTGGGTGGACATCAAGACATATCTGAAGAACCTCTAGGGGAGAAGAAGAAGAAACATTCCTCTGAAGCAAATGGCTACAAGCAGAAATGTTGGGAGCAGTCCCTTGTCCAAAGATGAATTTGCAAATAAGATCGAAGATTTCAAGAGTGATATGAGGCAGTTTCTTGCCATGCAACTGGATACCTTGCGGATCCAAAAGAAGCAAGAAGAAGCCAAGAGGGCTTTGGTCATTTTTTGTCCTAGGTGCCTTAAAAAGCATCCTAGGAACGAATGTCCAATGCACTCCCTAGAAGTGTGTTTTGTATGTGAAGAATACCATCCTACAGATCAGTGCCCTTCCTTGCCCAGAATCAAAGCTGCATATCAGAGAGCCAAGGGAGCCACTGAATCACTCTATTATATGAACCAAAGGAGGCCACATGGACCTAGATCTTACCAGCAGGAACTGCAAGGGATACCCGAGACCTATTATGACCCTTATCAAGCCACTTTCATGCCTTCTTGGGATCCCCCTGCTCATCCTTCCTGGTCTACACCTCCTCCTTGGTCATATTCTCCTTGTTCCTTCACAGATCCATATTATGCCCAACCAATTGCTCATTCATTTCGCTCTTATGCTCAGCCACAGCCGCAGTGGAATGCACCTTATCAGGAGTGGAGGCCCCAGTACAACTCTCATCCCGCTCATTGTCCTCCACCACCTGCTCATCCACAACCATCGCCTCCTCCTCCACCAAGGCAACCCCAAATGCCTACCCAATCACAATGCCATCCATCTCCATCTCAATTTCACACCTCCACTCAGCTACCCGTACCATTTCCAAAGCCATGCAATGGAGTAGCTCAACCCAATTGCAAAGCTGAGGCACAACATGTGCAAATGACTCCTCTTGAGCTCAATGATGTTCACCAAAGCTCAGGAAGAGTGTTGCAAAACCAAGATCCTATTGAAGAACCAAAGGAAAAAGAAGGTTCCAAAGAAAAGATCAAAGAACCATGGGCTGCACTTAATGAAGAGAAGAGATCAGAATCAGAGATCGAGAGAGTTCCTTCATGGTTACCATCAGATCTTCCATGTATTCAAGAGAAAGATCAGCAAAAAGAGGAAGATGAGAAAGTCATGTTAGAAGGTGACATGAAGAATGATCCAGATCAGCCAAAGAACCAAGGATATCAAAGCTATATTGAGATATGGTTTCGGAAGGTCACTAAGTTGCAGCAGTACTTTCTTCCTCAGTTTTGTTTGATCCCTTCAACGCCAGATCATTTGGTCTCTGAGATCTGGATACCTGTCAAAGCATGCATCTCGAGCCTTCACATCATTTTGTCTCTAATCTCGATGTGCACATGGCTCCATTGGAAGTATTCTTTCACTTGAAAATGATTTTGTTTTTCAAGTAGGGTAGGGTAGAAAAAAAAAAAGAAAAAAAAGAGAAAAAAGAAAAAGAAAAAAAAAGTGAAAAAAGTAAAATAGAAATCTAAGGTGAAAACCTCCTTGGAGGCGCCTTAGATTGGCTCATTGATTGAAAACCTCCATGAGGCGGTCAATGGGTTGGAAAAAAGAGAAAATAAAAGAGAATAAGATCTTTGGGTGAAAACCTCCCTTGGAGGCGCCCAAGGCAGGCAATTAGGGTGAAAACCTCCATGAGGCGCCCTGGTTGTTTTTCAAAAAAAAAGAGGAAAAGAAAAAGAAAAATAAAGCTAATCTCCATTTCATGTTGCAGCAATGACATTGCAGGTTAAAGAAGGACGTTTCATGACAGGAGAAGCACTCAAATCAAAGACAAAGGAGTTTTTGTGCCTTCTACAGGAAGTTTCGTATCTTCTACAGGAAGCTTACAAAAAAGCCAAATTGATCTCCGAGGAGGACCCGAAGGCTGGGAATATGTCCATGAGGCCTACTCACATCCGTGTTTCCATTCCTCAACCCTTTTCCATCATTTTTTCATGTCATTATGCTTCTTTCCTCAAAGCTGTGTCTTCTACAGGAAGCTCTGTATTTCTACAGGAAACATCCTGTAGAACCTTTGGACGAGCCAAATCCAATTTCAAAAGTGAATCTAATGGTGGGAATCTGTTGATTAGGCCTACAAGAACTTGTGTGTCCATCCCTTGCCTTCATCCATCATTTTTTTCACCTCCTTGTGATTCTCATTGTGCTTCTACAGGAACTTCCTGTAGAAATTGTGGGAAACTAGGCATGCATTTCAAAAAGTGGTTTGGCGAGCATGGTAGCTTCCTCAAGGGTTCAGAAGCCCTCATGCCATCTTCCAGCTCCTCCTCCATCATCTCCATACCTGCATCACAAACAAAATTCATTTTGTCATCCCATGCAAGCACATGCAAAAAGCCTTGAGGCAAAAATCCATAGAACCAAATTTGTTTTTGCCATAACTTGAAAACCATGCATCCTTTTGACAAACCGTTTTATGGGGAATTGTACAAGGATGATGAAAACATGCCTGAGCAGTTTCATGCAATTCCGGTGCACGGTTTCCAAGGAATCAGCCTCCATCACCATCAGCCATTTTTTCCTTTTCTCCATAACCGTGCATCCATTTCAAAACCTGTTTCATGGGGAGATGCACATGGATGATAGTAGCCTACCCAAGTAGTTTCAGCCGATTCCGATGCACGGTTTCCGAGAAATCGACCTCTGAAATCTTCAGCCATTTTCCATTTTTCTCGAAATCCGTGCATCCATTGATCATGAATTTGCTATGGGAGATGCATAATGATGGTAGGAACCTGCTCACCGAGTTTCAGATCAAACCGATCTACCGTTTGGGAGAAATGGCAAAAAGAAGTTCTGGTCCTGTGAAAATTCAATGGCAGCAGTTTAAGGGTGCAGATCTGAACGTGGAAATGAACTCTTGTTGCATGCATCTGGCCAGAGGACACCTGCACAAGGAAACCAGCCATGAATCAGCAACCAAGCCATCATGCAACCATAAAATCAAATGCATGCAGCAAGGACAGGCCACAGCAGCTCACGGCAACCATTCAACTTCGAGGTATGTGACTAATCTCATTCTTCTATTGCATAGATTTAATTGGGAACTGCATAAACGAATGGGATGAGGGATTAAGCCACGAATGTAGCAAGGCTCAACTGATTGTCTGCTTCAGAACTCCGCCGGCAGCCACGCAGTGCACGTGGACAATGGACTCACGTAAAAATTAAAAAAAAATTTAAAAGGAAAAAAAAAGCAGAAAGTTTAACTCTAGTGCAGTTTATTAACGGGGAGAGGACATGCAGCTTCACAGCACTGCCGTTTCATGTGGCCACATACACTTGGCCACTTCACTCTCTCATGCAAATCACGCAGCAATTAATGACGGCTCGGCTGAAGACTCGCGTTAACTGCTGATTCACTTACACTTGCACACCTCTTCAGCTGAATCCTCTGCCTCTAAATTTTGTTAAACTGACGTCCTTCGCCAAGTTTTTCAGCTTGTTAAAAATTCTCCCGCATGCCAAGATCATTCAAAGACGCAGAGACACCCTACAAGCGTTTCTACAGGAAACGCAGAAAACTGCCCTGCAAAAAGAAAACAAGCAGAAGAGAAAGCAATTGTTCAAGACAGTATTGAGACAGATGGTGAAGCATATGATGACCACAAACATCAGTCTGAAGTACGTGATTCAACTGCAGGCCAATCTAATGTGACTGGCGATAAAGAGAATGGAGTTTCTAAGGGTAATGGAAATATGTCTAACCAGCATTTGACAGAGTTGAAATCACATAGGCCTGGTTCAAGTGTTCTTGGTAAAGGTGGAAATTCTCAGTGAGGTAGGCCTGAACATAACTTTCCCATGCAAATAATTCAAAAGGTGGTGAATTCGATGTGTTGAGGGGGTAAGGAAAATGTGAATGGGAGTCTGTCTACGAATTCAAAAGTTGTTTTTATTATCGCTGCCTGGAATTGTCTTCATGGTCTGCATGTGAGATTTTCTCTAGGGTCTTGAATTAAAATCTCTCATGTAGAAAAATTGAAACCGCTGTAAGGCTCACCTGTGCACATATACATGTTTTTCTTTTGTGACTGCTATATGGTTAGTATGAAAATTAGCTCTGCACTCTGTTTGTGAGAGCCATATTTCAGTTTAACCGTCAAATTTTGGGGCAGCAGCAGCAATATAACCAGACAGACCACCAAAGGAAAAGCCATAGGTAAAAGAATAAGAAAAGCTAGAGGAAAAGCAAGAAAAACGACAAGCTGCTGAGGCCAAAGCTGTGGGTGGAGTAAAAACGCAAACACCAAGGGAGAAATGGTTTCAAACACGGGCAGAGAGGACTAAAAATGTCAAAATAAGTAGGGACACACCCAAGGCAACCACAGCACAGGTCGAGGAGAAGGCACCCTCAGCCAAGCAGGCCAAAACAGCGAACTGTTTCTACAGGAAGACAGAAAAAAGCCACTACATGACTGTTTCTACAGGAAGCCATCGAACAGTTTCTACAGGAAGTTTGGAAAAAGGGCCGCAAAAGGAGAAATCGGCCGAGATTTTAGCTAAGGAGGCAACACCTGTGTTGGCCACCCAAAGCACATCCATCCCCTCCATGAACACTCATTTCTTTCAAAGTTCGGGCACAATTTAGTCACGGTTCAACCTTCTACAGGAAGCTACAGGACCTTCTACAGGAAGTTCTGTATTTTTACCAAAAACATCCTGTAGAAGCCTTTTGGCAGGCCAGAATCAATTATGGAGAGGGATTTGAAGCTTGAAGTCTATTGAGGAGGCATGCAAGCACTCTTTTCTTCCATCCTCCACTGGTTTCATCTCCTTTCACCACCATTTCCGCCATCAGATTGAATACACTTGCACAATCATACCCAAGCTGAGAATTCTCTAGGAAAAGGAGCAAGTAGTGGGAAGAAGCAAAGAAGCATGGTTTCATGACAGAGAAGAGGACATCACTTCAGAAGCTTGGCATGACAAGGAGGCCATCAGGGCCATCACAGACAAGGAGAGAGATTGGTTGCTCAGAGGATGAGCAACACTTTCAGTAGGGGGTGATGATGAGCCCCAAAAATGTACAATTATTTGGGCTCATTCAACCTCCTAATTTGGCTTAGTCCACCATTCTCATTTGTTTATTGCATGTTTTTGATTATTTTTATGTTAATAGAGTGAATTTGGTTAGTCATTATGCCAACAAGTCTAATGGGTGCTTTGTGTAGCCTTGTTGGTCAACTTGGAGACAAAATTGAAGGTCTTAATGAGCACTTGGCAGCCAAATTCGTGGGAGAACAAGCTAGAGGATTTGTAGGAAGGTGTCCCCCTCATTTATGGGCCCTTACCTCGAATTCTCCACCATCAGCTCGGAGTTCAAAGGCCACCAAATCAATGAGCACAATGGCAGCCAAGCAAGTCAAGTAGGACTGCTGTTAACTACAAGTCTTGGGCAGCCAAGTCCCTAACTTTTAGGAGGATTGTTGGGTCCTCAAATTGTATAAATAAGAAGGCTTGGGGCCTCATTTTGGTTAGCTAGTGGGTAGTCATTTTGTGTAGCTAGTTAGTTAATTTGGGGTTAGCTAGTTAGTCAATTTGGTTAGTCATGTTGTAGCTCGGTTTTTGCTCCTTGTAAGCCAGTTTTGGCATGTCATTAGATTCATGATTATTCAATAAAGACAGGCAGCTTTTGATCCAATTCTGAGTTTTTAAGAGAGCAACAGACCTCCTCTGTGTTGTAATGTTAATTTCTTTTTGTTTCAGCACTTTAGTTCATTGCTTTACCATGCAATTCGAAATTACAGGTTTGCTGAGTTAGTTTTTATGAGATTGAATGAGTTTAGCTTATGGTTGAATTGCTTTCGGTTGTTTAGTTAGACTAGCAGGTTGATAATACATTGGAGCTCCAAGGAAAAAGGTTGAGGAAGTCTCCACTGCCATCTCTGTTTGGAGATTGGAGTGCAGCCTATACCAACCACAAAAATATGCAGTTCTTCACTTTATACATGCTGCAACATAGTCATTGAAGATCCATCCATGCACTGTTGACATTGAACCATACTTCTACATTTTTCATTCCATGCACGGATCCTTTTTCTCGGTTTTACATTGCTGTTCATAGGTTCTACATTGCTGTTCACCTTCCAACTCATTCATTACCACGTAGCTTCATCCTTTTGTCCTTTTGTTGATCCCATCCTTCTATCCACCAACCACTTCGTGCACTCATTCTCTGTCCTATTTCTCTGCCCTTGAGTCATCACAAGTGTCATCTCCACCCTACCTATCCACCCAAACCATTCCATCCCTTCACCATCACCCAAAACTTCCACTTACAGCACATCCTGTAGAAATCCCTACGTTTCCTGTAGAATCCCCTGCAGACATCCTGTAGGAGGCCACTCACTCGGTTGCTGAGCCTCTGAACGTGAGGAACCTCTGTGGACTGATGCTGAGGATCTCTGGGGACCTCTCCTAGCCTCCCCAACCTTTCCCGAGCTTTCCTTCCTTCCGCATCACATCTGCACAACCAAACCCTAATAAGCACAAAATCACAATCACTCCATCCACTTAAAGAAAAAATACAAAAACATGTCTTTTAAGATGCAAGTAGATTAGATTCATGCATTTTCACTTATTAGAAGTAATGGCATCATTGGTAGAAGTTTCCTTCACATTCTTTGCATCATAGAGGTTAGACTAGTTAAATTAGGGTTTCCTAGGGTTTTCATGTTTTGATTTGCTTTCAGTTCATTTTTGCCAAGTAGATTAGTCTTCTTTGAGCTAGCTTTCGTCCATCATTGATAAAGCTTCTTCTGTGAGCCTATAGAAGTTGGCTTGAGCCCTAGCGGACTTGTGCCAGCTGACCAAGTGACAGCTGCGACAAGAGCTAGTACTTGTGCATACAGCACCGTCGCTTCCAAGTTTGTACGAACTACCGGGTTGATAAAATTAAGAGACATGAAGCCCCAGGAGTTGTAGCATTATTGCTACAATACTGGAGCTCACCAGTAGCCCCCATATTGGTATTGTTGTGCCCCATAGAAGCTCACTATTGTTATTGTTGTGCCCTTACATTATTATTGTTATGTAGGCTCTGATTATATTGTGAGCTGTTAGACTTCTATATATACAAAGGAGGCCTTGTGATTTGTATCATTCAAGGATTGTTCATTTATGTGATGTAAAGGAGGTTTCCCCTTCGAAGAGGCTAATTTTGAAATCGCTAATCTATCTCTTTTGTGATGTGGTTATATAACATACCTTCTTGTCTTCTATATATGTCATCTGCAAAGATGCAATGAGTAAGGATAGTTTAATTATCCTCTTCATCTATTACTACTAAACCAGCTGACTCTTATAGACTCTACAAGATAGGAAAAACAATTAAAAAATATATTAGCCAAGGTTGATTGAAATAATAATCTTAAGCTTTCCAAGCCAAAAAAAGACTTAAACTGCACAAAAATGAAATCTAGTAGTAGCAAACATAATTTTATAAAGTTTATCATGAAATAGTTCAATGAATTCCAACTTCAAATTTCGAAGTCAACATCAGATAAATGTATGCATTTAAATGCACCTTAGTACCTTAGCATAGATCCACTCAAAAAACCAACCTTCACATATCTCCTCTTGATTCTAATTACAAAGGAAACACTACCGTAATAGATGTATAAGCATCATTATAAAGGTTGCACAAACACACTGAGAATTTCCTACATACATAATAACAATACTAGAGGAAACAAATATCCACTAGGAAGAATCCCACAAGAAGATCCGCTTGAGAAATCACCTAGACAACATGATAACAATACTCAATCAAGTGAAATGGTTAACTGTAAAGTTGAGAAATCATTTCTTAAGGTCAATATTTCTAATGCTATTTCACAGGAATACTACAAAACAAATTTTTACCCACGTATTCAGGAAAAACTATCCTTTCTCAAACGTGTTGACTTGATCATAACCATTCATGAAAATGAGGTTATTCAGCACAAACTCGAGCTCCAACAACATATGTTTCTCTATTCTATCCATATGAAATAAGCCAGTTACAATTAGCAAGCCACTAAAATTTCCTATCTAAGCATATGTGGATTTTAGCCTAGGTAATATATGCACATTCCAACCAATGTTACAAACATCAACTCACCATAAGAATCTAAGGGAGAAGAGTAACAGTTCAATTTAGACTCAACCAAAAACACAGCTAATAAAATCTAAACAAAATGGAGTTTTTGTTGTTTCTATTAAGGGGCCAACCTATTTTTTCATCGACATTTCTAGGCAGTATAGTTGACCTTTGAAAACCTTGGTTAGTACTCATGGATCAGACTTCGACCAATTTGTACTCATGTGTCAAACTTTCCAGTGGGTCAACTCAATGTGTTTTACATGTTAGGATGAGACTAACTTGCAAGACAGAGTCAGAGTTTTGTAACACTAGTACAATGGATCTAATTCACCTAATCAAGCTAAAGTGCATGCCCAAGGAAAATGTATTTAATGTGCTCTTAAATTTACTTTGGTTTATAGACATGTTTATTTAGTAAAAATGTAAGCCCATTTTATTAAGGATGTTGACTAACCTGACAATAATGTCATAGATTTACTTGGATGATCTTTAATGGGGTCAACTCCTTGATTATTATCTTGTAATGATAGCACACCAAAAATTCCAGTGACTTTGAATCACCAACAATCAAAATATCTTGGTAAATAGTATCAAGAAAAAGAAAAAAGTTATCCTCACCAGTCCATCTAGTACGTTAAATTTTGATATATCTTCATACTTCTATGTGTCAATGGCCTATTTTGTAAACATAACTATTTGGTAATTTTAATATTTGCTGGATAATCTATTTCATTCCATAAGTTAATGGTCTACTTTTTACAATATGGATTAAAGGTTTGTATGTTAGTTTGTAATTGCTAGAATCTAAATGTTTGATGCTAAGATGATTAATCATTGATGTACTATGGATACCATTCCTATCTTCATTAATGTACAAATATGTGTATTTTCATATATTTTACAACAAATTTGGGGATTTTCATGTTTTTTTTGTAGATAAATGCAATGTGTGTGTGTGTATTATTGTACTAAGGATACCATTTCTATATTCATTGATGTACAAATATGCATGTTTTCGTATGTTCTATAACTAATTTGACAATATGCATGCATTTTTGGAACATACACATGCACACAAAAAGAATGCTATCGGGCTGCTTGACTCAGTTTTTCTGGAAAACAACACTCTCAACACTCCCGATCCACCCTATGTTCTAGAAGCCTTGCACCAACCCCTTATTTTATGCCTTTAACAATGGAATCAATGCATTTGTTCTGAGTTTTTCATTCCGCAAAGAGCATACTTTTCACCTGTTTGGATTTGACCATCTTGTTTACATCCTTTGTTCGTTGTTACGTGGCTCTTATATTTGTTATTTTGTCTAGTGTTTCTACTTCTTGTGTGATATTTCCTTCTTCTTGGTGGGGGGGGGGGGATTTTTAATTTCAAAGATGCTTCTCATCTAACTGTTTTTTGCATTCCATTAGAGGGCTACCAGTGAGAGAGAGAGAGCAAAATAAAAAGGAAAAAGTGATTGTAAAATTGTACATTTCATTAAACTCTACATAATATACCTTTAGATAAGGTGTGGGAGTTAGTTGTTTATGATTTAGTGCATGTAGTATTGCCAACATTTCCTTCTCATAAATAGGTTTGTGTAAATAATTTCCTTTGATTGGACGACTTTCAAAAGCTATGGGTCTTCCTTGTTTCATTAAAACAACACCAATTCCATTTATTGAGGCATCACATTCCACAATAAATGTTTTTGTGACATTTGGCGTAGCTAAGACCGATGCTTGGCACATTTCCTCTTTAAGATGTTCAAAGGCCTTAGTTGCTTTCAGAGTCCAAGAAAATGCATATTTCTTTAGTAATGATGTTAGAGGTTCCACTATTCTCCCATAATTCTTAACAAACTTGTGATAATGCCATGTCAACCTGAGAAATACTCGAAGATGCTTTATGATTGTGTGGATTTTCCATTCCTTAATGGATTTAATTTTTTTAGGGTATACCTTAACACCATCATGAGATACAATATGACCCAAATATTCCACCTCTTGTACTCCAAAGAAACATTTGGAGGTTTTTGCATATAATTGTTTCTCCTCCAATATTTTTAGCACCCTATCAACATGTTGAAGATGATCCTTCCAAGACTTGTTGTAGATTAGTATATCATCAAAAAATACTAACACAAATTTTCTAAGGGTGGGTTTGAAAATGGAATTCATCAAACCATGAAATGTGGAAGGTGCATTAGTAAGGCCAAAAGGCATGAACAAAAAATCATAATGACCCTCATGAGTTCTAAACACTGTTATCAGAATGTCTTCAGTCTTCATTCTAATTTGATGATATCCTGAACGAAGATCCAACTTGGTGAAGTAAATTTCTCCATGTAATTCATCCAACAATTCATCAATGACAAGAATGGGAAATTTATCTTTAATAGTGAGCTTGTTTATCTCCCTATAATCCAGAAACATACACCATGATCCATCCTTCTTGTGCACCAATTCTACTGGAGTAGAGAAATAACTTTTACTAGGTTGAATTATACCTACCTCTAGAATTTCTGCAACCATACGTTCAATTTCACTCTTTTGGGCATAAGGATATCTATAAGGCCTGATGTTTTGAGGAACACTTCTTGGAATCAAATGAATAGCATGATCATGCTCACAAATAGGTGGTAGGCCTTTGGGAGTCTTAAACACCTTGGAATGATTGTCAAAGACTTTTTGGAGATCTGGATAAATAGAAAATTTCAACGTTTGAACCTCTAATGAGAATAATTGTGCAATTACGCCTTGTTATTCTTTATTAAAAATATTTATCATGCCATTAGAGCTGATTATCTCTCCTGGTTTCCCTGTGATATCCCTTAATTCAACTTCCCTTCCTTCCCAAAAAAAATTCAAAAAAAGTTCTTGAAAATTAAAAGCTATCGTCCCCAAAGATTATAACCATTGGACTTGTAGTACAACATCAACACCATCCATTGGAATGGAAAGCATTGGAATATTCAATACATATTCCCCCATGGTTAGCTTGATATTATGGTAGTTTCTTGAGAAATTTATACTTCCTCAATTTGTAACCATCACTTGACACTTTGGTGTTGGATATAGGAAGCAATTCAATTCCTTGGCTATCTTACAATGAATAAAATTATGGCTACTACACGAATCAATCGACAATATTACCTTTTTCTTCTTGATATATCCTTCTATCTTGAGAGTTTGAGGAGTGGTAATTCTTGCTAATGCATTACAAGATATGGTTAGATTCATTTCTTCTTTCTCTAGGGTTGGTTCTTTCCAATGCATTACTAAATACGAACAACCATATGAAGGTGGCGAATCTTATGGTCCCTTCCCCCAACCCCTCACATCACTCTCAATTCCATAGTACCTAATCTATATACTAGAAGATAGTTGAAAGAAACACATTAATATTCATGCATAGACACTAGAATTTATTTATTTTTTAAATAAAAAATATGTGATTTTGTACATAAAGAAACATATAGAAATCATTCATTAACATGTAGCATTCATATGGTGTGGCAAGAGCAGGAGGGAAGATCCTTTTCCCCGATGAAAAGTTTGAGATACAATACGCTTGGGGTCTAGGTGTTGTAACCAATAATCAAGTGGAGTTCCTTGCTCTTTGGAAAGGCTTAGAGCTAGCCATCAAAACGAAGATCTAGAAAATCATGGTATTTGGTGATTCGTTGATAGTAATTCAATGATCATGGGAGGCTAAAGTTGACCCAACAACAAATCCTCTCCTATCCTGCTTCAAATTCTTCTACAACTTCAGCAGTTTGAACTAACTGAATTTTTAAATTACACGTTCTAAGGAATTTGAACTCAACAACAGACTCTTTAGATAATAAAGGAACAATAATTGACCAATGAACCATAGAATTGAACAATATATTCATTTTAAATTCCCCTTTTCCATGTTTCTCCCTCACAACAAAAAGGGAATAATTACAAGTATTAAAGAGCATTTAAAAATGTTGAAATACAAGGAGCTCAAAGTGCAACCAAATATTTGGAATTTTAAGGCCTTAGATAATCCTCTGGTGATGGCCCATATGGTCTGGTAACCATAATTTACTACCTATACTTGAACTACACCCTTTCATTACTCCTGTCGAAATCGTTTCCATAGATGGCATGCAAAGTTAGTGTCTAGATGCCTTGTGCTTCCATCACCTTGCATCAAACTTTGGTTTTTTAATCGGTTGAGGATAGTGTGTTGGGAATCACAATTGCTGTTAACCCGAAATCCACAGATATTAGTCAATGATCGCATCGCCAGAGATAAGGATCCATGAGAGGTAGTTAGTCCATGTCACGAAACACAAGAGAGAGTTGGTTTATCTAGTGTCTAAAAATCTCTCCCCCAACACGATCCAGGTGTGTATCAAACTCATGACCTACGCTCCGATACCACTTGTTGGAATCACAATTTTTATTAAACCAAAACCCACATATGTTAGTAAACAATCACATCGCCAAAGATAAGGATCTAGGAGAGGCAGTTAGTCCATGTCACGAAAAACACAGGAGTGTTGGTTTATCCAATGTCCAACATAATGACCCTGAGTTTGAAATTAATACGCCTCAGGTTAGTGTTATTTGTAATTCTCCTCTGTATCAATTTTCATCTCCAACAAGAATTTTGAAGTCACTCTCATATAGATGAACCAATCCAGCTATTAATTATGGCAAGGAGGGGATCATAGATTATGATGGATATGATAGTCTTGTCATCAAGACCTTTCAATATTATATATTGTGGAGAAGTCTTCATTCACCTCTGTGGAGGGCATCGAGCAAGGAAGGGACCTTTTCTAGGGAAAATGTGATAATTAGAGCCAAAAATCGTAGGAAATCTTTGACGTTGTGCCAACTCTTCATGGAGAATATTGGATCCTTATCCCAAAACAACGAGCATGTTGACATGAACCAACGTATGGATAAGATTCTAGAGAAAATTGAAGGCATGTTGAGCACCTTCAATCAACAAAAGGAAGTTGAAGAGGAAACACACAAATCTCTCTATTTTTTAACAAATTCCAAGCTCGAACTAATGAAAATCAAAATTGACCAGCTGCAAAGTGAATTCAAGATCGAATGGCAACCATTCATTGAAAATTGGTGAAGATGGAAGACATGTATGTTGCCGAATTTCAGCTAGCACCAACATAGGCTAAAGCCAGTGAAGATGCAACAAGGAAAAATGGGAAGAGAGTTCACGATCCAGAGCAACATGTTTGATCAATAAACTTTTGTCTAAAGAAGAGTCTAGATTGGCAAGTAGTCAATTGTCCATTTATCTTCCTTGTTTTAGTTTCTGATGTTACGTAGGTTCTATTTGTATGTAGGAGTTTATTACAAAGTATACAATAGGCATCCTTTTAAATCATAGGCAAAAAATGTCATAAGCATATGATTCATATGTTTTGGACACTTGAAAGTAGAATAATAGTGGATTTAGATGAAATATGTGAGGATTTTGTCCCAAAAGCCAAATTTTATTTTTAATATAAAACTCCTAATTGTACTGTTGAAAAAAAAAAACACATAACATTCATTCATTAATCATAGACACAAAATACTTCATCTCAATAAATTTTATCATCAACAATATGTTTTCATAATATGGTACACAATATATCTAATTATATAACTCGTACAATCATTTCTTTTTCATTTTCTTTATTTTTGAAATGTATTTAGAAATGATGTCATCAATTCCTTCTTCCTCTTAAGTTGTTATGGACTTCACAAGTCTTCTTGACAACCCGGTCGTGTGCTCACAAAATCGACATTGCTGCGAGAGGGGTGGATCATCAATGAATAATAGAAAGAAATGTTAAATTGATATTTATTATATTATTATTACAAGTTATTTAATAAAAATAGCATTAAAGTGTTCTTTACGTGCTTGAGTAGCAGAGAAAAGGGGAGTAGTTTCAAGTGTGGCCATATGTTCCTCTTCTTGTCTAACCTCATTCTCTACATGCTCGGGAGTTGAAACTAGAAAGGTTATAATTAATACACCATTTGAAATTAAATATTTTTATTTGTAATCCTCTTTCCACATGAAGAAAAGGTGAGGATACCCCATTTATTATTAGAGCAAATAATAGTTTTGAAGCACTTTAGAACCCAAGTAACAAAGGAATGGCTAAATCCCTGGTGGATTAGAAGAACTCTAACATAAGTGCAAAAAAGTATGAAATATCTTATTCAAAGGAAATATCATTGAATTAGATCATTAATAATAGAAAATACCTCTACAATGTAATTATTTACCTAGTGCACTAGTTAACACTATTGGAATGACTACCCTATGCTTCTCTTTTAGTAGGGGATCCTCATGTACGTCATGCTTTGCCATTGAAACCACAAAACTTATAAGTACATAATCATAAATGAATAAGTAAAAAAAAATAGAAGTACAAAATTTATAAGCACAAAATTATTAAGCATATGATTAATAGACAACCACTGTCGTGAGCCTCATCTATAGAAATATCATGGGGATGCACCCCACCGTGATGGGCTGCATGGGAGCACCATGTTGTGTCCGTAATCCAATATCAATGGACTTATATATAGTACTCATGGGCTCATTGATATTACTGCTTCCTTGCCTATAAAAAAGAAACACATTAAATTTATGGACGATAGCAAACATGATTGTATTTTATATGTAATGAAAGGTTAACATGGCTTGATTTTTTTTACCATGTACTTCAAACTAGATCTTGGAATTTATCCCATGTTTATTTGGTGATCAACAATAGCTTGACTGTAACGACCCTAGTTAAAAATGCATGTCAAAATATATAAGACCACGATCATGGGAGACGTATTCCAAGCTAAATAGTGGGAAAAACATCCTAGTGGGTGTTCATTCAGTTTATCATGGCTAAGGAAATTGGAAAAGGCAATGGAAAAGGCTTTAGAAAGGCATGAGGCATTTATTGACATTTATTTATGAAAATAATGGAAATTAGGAGAAAAGGAAGGTGAAAAGTCACAGTTTGCATGTGAGGAGGAAAATGAAGGCAAATAATGGAAATTGAAGAAAATAGAAACCTCATTGATAAAAAGGCTTTTGAGGATCATTTGGCAAGCTCTTTCTCAATATTTTGCTTAGCTTTGGATCAAGAAAGGAAAAGAAGGCAAGAGGAAGGAAGGAGCAAGCAACTATAACACAATCCTTTGCAGTTATCACTTTGCATGTGTGTTTTCCTTACTAGATTTGGCATGCATGGTATTGCATGTGGTTCTTTGTTGTCATGGCATGAGTTTTTCCAGGTGTGACAGTGTTTTCAACATAGCCTTGCCATTTCTGGATATCCATGGTGTGATGGGGTTCTCATGTTTTAGTTGAGCTAGATTTCTGGATGGATTCAAAGCTGAGTGAGGTGGACCTATGAAAGAAAGAACATATGGCCTAGTGATCCTTGGACCAAACTGTGGATTGTCGTAAAGCGACCTAGTTACCCCTGAACCAGATTGTGGGTTGCGATAAATATAGGTATTGTGTGCCTTAGTGGGCTTAATAATCCTCGACCGGTTAATGTCGGGATATACGGTAAAGCCTAAAAGTGGGTGCTCTCCATCAGGCCTAGTAATCCTGAGGTGGGATATACAGTAAAACCCAAAGAGTGGAGTCTCGGTTAGGGACTAGTGATTCGGTGTGGATTGCGGTAAAGCCTAGAGATTGGTGTCTCGGTTATGGCCCGATGATCCCTAGATTAGACTGTGGAATGCGGTAAATCCTAGAGACTAGGAGACATGAAAATTACTCACGGTGTAGGTGGAGAAATTCGATGGCATCCATGCTTGTTTTGGCCAAGTGATTTGGTGGAGATCATGGTAAAGTATGCTATTACATGTTTATTGTTTAGGCCTAGTGATCTAGTGTGGATTTCGGTAAATCCTGGTTTTTATTGATGAGGGTGAGGTGGTTTAGCCTAGGGATGCCTTGATTAGTTCTTTTGGTTTGAGTCCCACATTCATGCTTGGAATATGGCACAAGGGTGATTGGATGAAGAGAGATTTGGATTAACCAATCTATCGTTGGGTGGAATGTGGTAGTCCCATACCGGGTTAGATTTTGCATTCATAAATAAGAGGTTCTTTACTTGGTATCTTATATTTACATGTAATAGTTTATACATGGATTCTATGGCTGATGTGTCCTTAATATTTATGTTTTTATTATTCGGGTTATAAGCATGTATTATGGTAGTGGCTATGTATGGATCTTATCATGCTTTTACTTGTAAATGAATGAACAATGTATCTTTGGCCTAATAGATTAAATTGCAGCTAATGTGTTGAGGCATCAATGCTTCTTAGCGATTCTCAGATAAGTATGAGATTCCTATACTCAGATATGTTGTTTAAACTTGTAGATTTCATATTTGTGACATGTTTGAAGAAATTCCTATCATGACTAGTAGGGGTCCAATCAAGCCCTTATTCAAGTAATTGCATTTGTATCATCATTTTGTTGTTATCTTTAAGTTTTGAAAATGTCATTGAGTTCTGGGTAGTGACTTGGGATTTGGGCCTGAAAAATGGCACAAATCCCAGGGTCGTATGCACAGGATTAGGGAAAAAAGTCCCTAGACGCTCACTTGCCCTTGTTGTGGGAGAGTCCATAGCCTCCCAGATGCACCCTTGTCCATATCAAGGGAGCTTCCAGGGGTTTGATTCACTAAAACTTTAGTTGGTCTTAGGGGCTAGTTACATGAGTGGTGGGGATGGCTCTTTGGATTTTGTTGCTGATGTGGAAGGTCTGTGTGGTGTGTTTCTCTCGATTCCACTTCCTTAAGGTCACCTAGGAGGTTGAATCCCATTATAGTGGCTTCTCATCACATATTTACCCTGGTTGGCTGATTACTTGGGTAGACGTGGGATGAGGGTGTCACATTGAAATCCAAACTTGAAACCAAGATGGAGGTCTTCCTCTGTGGCTTTAGCTTTGAGCTCAACCCCTACATTGCATAAAAGTATTGATTTTTGTTATTGGCTAGTGCAATTGCTAGAAATTTGGAAGGCAATATAACAAATAATATTGTTAAGATGTTTGGGTACTTGCAACTCATGCCCGTAACTTTGAATAGCCAGCATAGCCTAGTTTGTGCTGCCCATGTTTCTCAAGCCTTGCCATGGTGGCTTTCGAAGTGTCGAGGAGCCTATGAAAAGTTTCAAGTATTTTATAGACCACATTTTTATTTAAAACTAAATACAATTAATAGTATTGAACTTAAAATGTAATTTAACTTGCTGCACTAGGTGGTGTTTTTGCTTCTTTTTTCATTTTCTTCTCCTTTGCATCCTCAATGAGGGCCTTCCATTCCCTCTCAAGAATCATGGGTGGATGCTCATACCTAGGGTTCTTTTGCAAGTGAACCCTATACATGTCCTATGCATATTTTAAATATGTGCCAGCTGCAGAGGTGACCTCACTTTTATTAAAGCTATCTACCCCAAATAGACCTTCAAGGTAGCCCACAGGTTCTTTTTTAAGGTTGGAATTTTGGGAATTCCACCTTGTGGGTATGGTGGGCCCACAAATCACCAATGATCTGTCATTCATGTGTTTATAAAAAAAGTTGTTTCCTACATGAATTTGGATATGATCATTAGTTGAAAATGATAATCTAGATGATTTATGTTAGAGATAGAAAACATGAAATGGTTAAAATACTAAAAACTACTTGGTATTTTTGGTGTTTTTATTGTAATTCCTTCCTAAGTCACCAAAAATGTGCACGAAATTGTCCCTGTGATGATAACATGTGATGATTTAGGAAATGAACCCATAGTACCATTAATAGGGTCATCACTGTTACCACCTTCAAAGCCTGGCCATATGTTTGCCTCGGGGGTGTGTACTCATGGGTCCCAGCGAAAGGTGTGGACCTAGTTCAACTACTGGGACTATGACCACTCGAAGGTGTAGAATTTCCTACTGTAGATCACCTGATAATGCAATATATTAAAGCAAAATACTTGATCTACTTCTACTATCAAACTTTGTGGAAGCTTAATCAATTTGAGCAAGATCAAATAGAACACATATAACAGAGAATGAGAAATCATACACATGAAACACAGAAGAATACTCTAGGGAAAGCCTCAGCTAAAAACCCTGATCTATGTATTATCATATAAGTGGAAATATGTCTGGATTACACAAAGCTTTAGCTCACAAGCTATCCAGCTCTCAGTACAATCCATCTACTACTCATAGACAGTCAAAGACTTCTCACAAACCTTCTCCTCTGCCCTCCAAGCCTCATATTTCCTTGTGCAATTTCTCCTGGGGTCCAATGTTGCCACCTGTGTGAAATCACCTCTCACACAACTCACCAAACTGAGAAATAACTGTGCAATCCTGAAGGAGATAATTCCTTCTGCATGGATGAGTTTCCTTTATAGGAAAATTCCTCCAACTGATAGTACATAATCCCTTCCTTTAATCTCAACTGGGTCTTTCTTTGAACTGACATGCATGAGTTATTTATGAGAGAATATTCAGTTATCTGAAGAACACTAGTTGCATGCATGCATGCATTGACTAACTGAACTCACAATTAGTTCCTCCAAATGTTTGGAACTAATTTAACTGGACTTAACTCAGTTAACTGAGCTAACTAATTACAACTCGAATACAACTCATCCTTATCTCCTTAATTAAGGGATAACTTCCTCAGTCAAAGGGATAACTGTTGCATGTCTTCACATAGACTTCATGTTTGATTTTCTCCAACTAATTAACTCAAGATGAATTAATTAATTATTTTTCAAACAGTTGCTGAGATCAAATTCGAATTTTAATTTAGGGACTAATTAAAATTGGAATTTATCCCAAAATTCTATTTATAGCAATGCTATTTTTAGCATTTCTATTTTTTCTATTTCCAACAGAGTTGGAGTATATCCTGAAATTCTATTTATAGCAATGCTATTTTTAGCATTTCTTGTTGCTATTTTCAACACTCCCTCTCAACAAGAAAGGCATTCAACTTGAACTTGATCCTGAACCTTTGAAATGTTCTGCATGCAACACTTCTCTCAAGTGTTGTTGCTCTAGCAACTCTAGGAACACAAAAAATATCCAACTTGAATAAGAATGATGCCTTTGTCATCAAAGTCTCTGACTACTATTGCCTCTGTCGATTGAAAAATCTTTACCTTTGTGCTCTTCAGTATATGACTGCTCTCTGTCACTTTGATCTCTAACTGCATCAATCAAACTAATTCCTCATGCTTCATCCATGCTGTTGCTGGTCCTATCTCCCAACACTGCATCTGCACTGCACCTCCTCTCATCATGTTGCATCGTCCTGCTCACTGTTGCACTGTAACTTAGTTACTGAGAAGTATGTAACTGAACTCCAAACTGACCTCCCTGTTGGGCTAGAAACACCCTCTGATGTTGAAGCTCCCTTTGCCACTGACAAGTGCTCCCTCTTTGACCTCTGCGCTACTGCAACAACTCCCTGCATCTTGCACCGTTGCACACCTCTCTGTGCCATCCTGCACTAGTGTAACACTCCTGTGCCTCTCACATTGCTGCAGCATGCTAGCTCTGTGCTGTCTTGAGACTCCTGCATTGTAGCTCCTCCGCTGTTCCATCCACATCCATCTCTACCCACTCAACCAGTCCTGCTACTCCTCGTCGGGGCTACCGTAGCAAGGTCTAATCTAAGAGGTTGGGTACCTCGAGGATCCTGCCCCTATTTCAACCTTCTTGGGACTATCACTCCACATCACCCCACCTACCACCTGGAGGTATGGATGCATGTGATCCCTATGCCCACTTGGCTCAAAATTTTCCCCAAATGGAGCTCTCTGCATGAGTGGATGCCTCCACTCAATCTCCTCTCAGCTTCTCCAATTGTGGTTGCTCCACAATTTCCTGAAGTTGCTTCTAAGGCTTCTTCTGGGGCTGCATGTTGAGAGGTAATTTACTCTCCCTCTCAACCACCAAGTATCTAACCTTTGACTTGCTCCTCAAGGCTTTGCATGCATCTTAAACCTCAATAGCATACAAGTTCTTGGCTAGCACACCAATCTGTTTCATCTTTCCCGCCGTCACGAAATTTTCTGCAAAAAAAGTTGATTTTAAATCAGCGATATCTTCCTCATCCGAACTTTGATTCAACTGATTTGTTTTTTAAATTTGGGTATTTTTCTGCAAGGAATCCAGATCTGCTATTTGTTTCTGAAAGTTTTGCACAAAAAATTTCTGATATGCTCTGCAAACTCGTGGCCCAAATTTTTTTACTTCGATTTATCTTCTTCGTACACCGTTCACAGCTCTAATCACCTTTGCTCTGATACCATGTAGAATTTCCCTGTGTAGATCACTTGATAATGCAATATACTAAGAAAAATACTTGATCTAATTCTACTATCAAACTTTGCGAAAGCTTAATCAATTTGAGCAAGATCAAATAGAACATATATAACAGAGAATGAGAAATCATACACATGAAACACAGAAGAATACTCTGGGGGAAGCCGCAGCTAAAAACCCCGATCTTTGTATTATCATACAAGTGGAAATATGTTCGGATTACACAAAGCTTTAGCTCACAAGCTATCCAGCTCTTAGTACAATCCCTCTGCTGCTCATAGACAGTCAAAGGCTTCTCACAAAGCTTCTCATCTGCCCTCCAAGCCTCCTATTTCCTTGCGCAGTTTCTCCTGGGGTCCAATGCTACCACCTATGTGAATTCACCTCTCACACAACTCACCAAGCTCAGAAATAACTGCGCAATCCTGAAGGAGATAATTCCTTTTGCATGGATGAGTTTCCTTTATAGGAAAATTCCTCCAACTAATAGTACATTGTCCCTTCCTTTAATCTCAACTGGGTCTTTCTTTGAACTAACACGCATGAGTTATTTGTGAGAGAATATTTAGTTATCCGGAGAACACTAGTTGCATGCATGCATGCATTGACTAACTGAATTCACAATTAGTTCCTCCAACTGTTTGGAATTAATTTAACTGGACTTAACTCAGTTAACTGAGCTAACTAATACAACTGAAATACAACTCATCCTTATCTCCTTAATTAAAGGATATCTTCCTCAATCAAAGGGATAACTGTTGCATGTCTTCACATAGACTTCATGTTTGATTTTCTCCAACTAATTAACTTAAGATGAATTAATTAATTATTTTTCAAACAACTGCTGAGGTCAAATTCGTATTTTAATTCAGGGACTAATTAAAATTGGAATCTATCCTGAAATGCTATTTATAGCAATGCTATTTTTAGAATTTCTATTTTTAGCATTTCTTGTTGCTATTTTCAACAGAAGGTGGAGAAGTGAATAGGTTCACAGATATATGCGAGCTTGTGTTGGGCTGATGCTATGGTGTATTTGCCAAAAAATCTTGTATAAGAAAAATGCTCTGTCGAGTAGATAATGTAAAAGTTGAAAAAAAAACCTTTCATAATTGATCTTATGTCATAAAAAAAAATCACTTTAAAATATGCTTATTACCTTATATGTTTCAAGAGATTGCCTCAAGCTGTTGATCCTATCTCTAATCTTAGGAGTTTGATCTTTACTATGAATCAGCCGAACAAGATCTTTGTTCGCTTTAATCACAAGCTTATAATTTGATGTTATTATTGAGTCGAGGGAATTGAACAACTCCTCTTCATCAACCCAATCATCATTGTCATGTCCCCTCGACTACATATTTCAACAAACGAAAATTTGTTTCAACTATATAAACAAATAATTAATTTCACATTACACGTAAATCAAAATTGTTAATTGTTTACTTGTTATGACTAAGCTAGTTCTTTTCCATAATCAACCTGCGATATTATAATATAATTAGAGTTGTGAAACATTTAAAAAATTGTTAAATAAAAAAATATAATGCATGAAGTAGAGGTTTGAATACAATAAGTCATCTAATATGCCATCTTTATACACATACAATTTATTTTATTTTCTCTCATGTTGACCTCCACATTAGTAATAGACCAATTTTCTCATTTAAGTGTCTAGGCTACCATGACATCTATCTATGCCATGGAGTTAGAACATGGTCTTCATGTGTTGAGTCGAGAATTAGATGAAAATGTTAACATGCATACTTTATTTCATCCTCAACAAAAGAGTTACTTTGATTCATTAATAAAAAAATATGGAGTCTCATACATTCTTATATCATCAATGAAGCTTTACATACCCTAGATGTCGTTAAATCTAGACATGGAAAAATATATTTCTCTCATTTTGACAAATTGCATGGCTACATGGGTTGAATTTGACACAAAATAAGCTATGTGAAATTATCTTTCTAACTATAATTTCAAGAATTTCATGGCTAATGCTACAAGTTTCCTAGTCCTATGAAGAACAATAAGAATGGGGACCTAGTTGGCTTTATATGAGAAGTCAACAACTTGCTAGAGCAAGGTATGACCAGGTAAAAGAAAATATGTTCCATGTGGATGGGTATTACTATGCAATGGTGAATATTTTGTCTTAGATGTTTCCAAGGAGGATGGTACAAGCATTATGTCCACATTCATGGGGTTCTTTCTATTGGAAATGGGAAAAGAAAAGTTGATCAGGAAATGGCTAAAGCATTGGAAAGAGTCTATTATAACTTATTAGGTAACATCAACAAAGTTTATGGAATCCATGCAAGTATGAATCCATCATGTTTTATTGCATCCTACTAAGGTAATTAGGTAAGAATTTCTTTTCAAACATCAAATATTTCCATTGCTTGCCCCCAACATGACTGGTAGAGGCTAGAGGTTTGCCCCTTTTTTTCTTCATCTTCTAGTTCTTCCTCCTCTTCTTCCTAGGTTCTTGGCTACTAGTGGTCATACTTTAGCCAAACTAAGAAAGAGAAGGAAGAGGAGAAGGTGAAAATTGCACATCTAATTGAAAATAGTGTGAAAAATTTACATAAGATTATTATTCTTCTAAATGATAAACATAAAATATAAGAATCATTAATGAGGTTACATACAACCCCCAAAATAACAATGTTTGTATATATTTGATTCAAGTTGTAATTGATCACAACTTGTCTCCCACAACTATTAATTTTATTACGCATACAAATACATGGTTTCCTTCATGTCCCTCAAATATGCAATTGGGTTGCTTAATTGTTGTCCCAGGATGCATACTGTTTATAAGCCCTACTATATTCCTCGATGCTTTCAGACTCTCGCCAATATACATTAATGCTCCTTTATTTTTATTTATGTCTCTTAAATGTATATAATTTGCATCCATTTCGTATCTCCACATACCTCATGTATATTGGACCATCCACATCCAATATTTGTAATTGTAACAAGGTTCAACATACTCCATCAATTCAATTAATTCGCCATAACAAACCTTTATGCCATCCATGGAAAATAGCCCCAAACCATGTAACGATGATGTAGAAATTCAATATATCCTCTCGTTGAGACAAAAATCAATGTTTACCTGAAGAAGGCCCTTGGGTACCCATTGTTTCACTAGATGTTTGTACCTCAAATGCACCTTGATGTCATATATGCTCTCATCATCATAAGAACATGACCCCCCTTCAACAAGAAAAAATTCCATGCGTCTACAAAATTTTCTTATGATCTTCTCACCCTCTAGTTGATATATCTCTGTCTGTTAGACGTACTATATCTCTAACTTTCCTCCACTCTACCTAAAATTCCCTCACTCAACAAAGACATATCTGATAGGTACTTGTTTGGTTGTACCTATAGTCCATTGAATGAGAGAAGCAATTAGTGAATTGATGGCATGTAACATGCCAATGTGCACATATGATTCCCCCTTTTTAACTAGAATTTAGTACTCAATTTTTCATTTCTCAAGGATTTAGTGCACATATGACGATCTCCAAACAAGGAAAATACCTAGGTAAATCAATCATTATCTCATCAACAAAACATGTGCATAATAGTGTTCTTGTAAGGGGTAGTTGATTTAATGGAGTACATTGCTTCAGAGGTGGAGTCTAAAGATGCTTATGACGGAGTGGTGTCAATTTTCCTTGTGTAGATACATCACCTTGAAATCATTATTGTGAATGAAATTACCATTTAAGCATGGCATGCAATATAGAGTAAACGTCTCAGTTTTGTGGCCAACAAGGGCTCATGTAGGTTGCTTATAAGGGCTTAGACCTACATAGTATTGTTGGCTTCCCTTACCTCTCATATAAATGGAGGAAGGAGAGATCTTTCCATAATAAATTCATTCACTAAAATTTATTAATTCCTATGATGAGATGTTATTAAGAGAAGAGAGTGAACTCTCTCTCTATTTTACTAAAGTATTCACTTGAAAATGTATTGTCTCTCTCTCTTGAGACACCATGGTTTCTCAATATTCTTGGAGTTTTTTGGAGATTTTGGAGTTCTAGGGTTAGGGTCTATCCCTTGGAGATTGGGGCTTTGAGAGAAAACCCTAGGGTGGATTTGTGAAGAAGAAGAAAATAGGAGGATGCCTTGCCTTGGAGGTTGTGTTGGAAATATTCTTGCACTTGGATATTTTTGGTTGAGCTAGGATTTGATGATTTACCCTAGCTATGGATTTTTGGATAGTTGGAGTTTTTGTACTAGCCTTGAGAAAAGGCTATGGTATGTACTTGTACTTCATCTTGATCTTATATATGAATTTTCTAGCTATCCACATCTTGTGTTATTTTCAAATTTGAATTTCAGCTATATATGTTCTTTATGCTTTTCTATTCACAACCATTTATGTCTTGCTGATTAGACATAAGTAAAAGGGAAAATTGTTAAGGGATTGGACATAGGGAAATTATTAAATGATTTGACATCTAAAGAAGACTATAAGAGGATGATTTCATTGTTGTTATATTACTTAAAGGTGCATTTCAGATATGATTATTGGTTAATAAGTTTCCCTAGAAGGGGCTAAAACTAATCTCTTTGTTTGATATATTTTATCATTAAATTACCAATATGTTTGGGGCTATTTGAAATGAATTATAGTACTATTGACACCATTGATTTATACTCTAATATACAACAATCCTAAAGGTTGATAATTCTAGGGCTAAGATCTAGGAAACCTTCTAGAAGAAGGTGAAATTTCAGTTTTGCATTAATCACCATAATGCATGAAATTTCCACATGGTATAGCTTGTTATGGTTAGATCACTTGAGTAAAGAGAAGTTTTCACTTTAGCTGAAGTTTACCTAGTTAAGGTCATCAAGTGTGAAACCCTTGTTTGCTTGAAAAAAACACCTTTGACCCTTGGAAGAGTTATTTCTTCATATTGGAATTTTTCCAAGATGGATATGTCTTTGATAACTTGTTTATATTCTAACATCATGTCTGGTGTTGGTTGGTACATGGAAAATGGAGCCCCAAGATATGTGACAGGTCTTTATTTAGCAAGATTCAAGTGCAAGAGGGAGGCATAAGTATAGAGCTTGGTGATGATACCACTTATTCTATGAGAGGAGTTGGCTCTATTTCCTTACAAACACTCATAAGTGATGTTCTTGAGTTGAGTAATGTTTTGTATGTTCCTATATTGAAGAAGAATATTCTTTTAGTTTCTTGTATGACATATGTATGATGGAAAGTTTCTTTTGAAGGACAACAACACACACCAACGATAACAGTCTAGCTAGTATGAATTTGGTGAGAGGTGTGAGAGAGGGAAATATTTATAAGATACTCACGAATCCAATAACACTTGTGCATACCTTTGAAGAACTAGATGGGGCCTCCACCTTTGTGGATTCCTATGGAAAGAAGGTGGCCATAAAAAAATGATGTTTGGGATATTGCATCAAGACCAAAAGGGAATATTGTGATTGATTCCAGGTGGTCATACAAGGTCAAACTTGTAGCTAATGGGAGTATTGAAAAATACAAGACAAGGTTCATTGATAGAGGGATCTTACAAAAAGAGGTAGTCAATGTACTAATTTTAAAATTTGAAATCTTGTATTTTTATATTTTTTTATATACCATGTTTCCCCCAGTGTACCAATTTGAGGGGAGTCACATTTCTACGATGTTCCCATTTCCAAAACCCATACCTATTTTCCAAGTTTCATGCAACTTAGGTGTAATCACAACATTAGAGCTGTAATTTACGAATCAAAATGGTTGATAGAGAAGACATTGATGCCAACATATTTTGGCATAAAAAACATAGGCAGTTGTGTTTTGTGTATTTCTATTCTAAATAGGTTTGAGATGGTTGGTGGCCTACTTGACATTGAGAACACAAAAGGATATGTACAACATACTCAGTTGGAAAGAATCACAAAGAAGTTATTGACATGGGAGCAGGAAGAGCATTATATCATGACCTTCTAGAAGTTATCAACATGGGAGCATTGACAAGGTTGTATATAGTCACTGGAAGCTGAAACAACAACAACAACATTCAATGCACAACCATGGAATTACCATGGAAGAGTCCTTGACACCGTGTCCTACAAATTAGTTGCATTTACTAGGTTGGCCATCGTTAGCATCTTTTGGGGTAGACACAATTTCCAGTGTTGGAATTTGATAGCCTACTCCACACATTAACAAAACCCCATATAGTGGCTTAAACTTGAACTTCAACATATGGACACAACTATTAAGACATTTTATTCATATAAAATATTTCCATTATGAATATTTATATCTTTTATAGTTAATTTCTTGAGCTACAAGACAAAGTTATGGTGTTCAAAAATTATTGCATGCCCTTTGATGGAAAAGGGAGAAAATACTTAAGTAGGGTTTACGATAGATTTTTCAGCGTAAATCACATGGCATTTCATTTGTCGACGCGTTCTGAACCAACCAGTGTGGTTCATCGTTAGGACAAGTTGAATGAACAGATCTCGCTCTGCGTATTAAGTAGATAAAGCAGAACATCCAACGGGTAAATCTCATGACCAGGTAACGGCTAAGTTGACAACAGATAGATTTGTCAATTTAGCCGTTACCTGGTCATGAGATTTACTCGTTGGATGTTCTGCTTTATCTATTTAATACGCAAAGTGAGATCTGTTCATTCAACTTGTCCTGATGATGAACCACACTGGTTGGTTCGAAACACATCGAAAAATGAAATGCCATGTGATTTACGCCGAAAAATCTATCGTAAACTTGATATGGATCACAGAAGCCTCAATTCAACAATTAAATAGGGTTGTTAGTATTCAACTATAACACTAACCTTGTAGGCTACTCACATAGTTGGGAGAGAAGGTTGTCATCATTTCTTGTTTTTGTGGGTGTGAATAAAAATGATCTATTTAGCATATCCTTTTATAACCTTCATCCAAACTTTTCATTTTATCTTATCTTCATCTTTATTTATTTCTCATTCTTCCAAACCTTTTCTCATTTTAACAGTAAAATTGATTGAACTATTGCTAATTGGGTCATGGTTGCGCAGTGAAGAGGATGGCCTAAAAACATTTGATTCCTCAAAAGCACAAAAACCCTAACCTAAAATTAGAAACCATAGGGAAAAAATTACCATAGGACACTACAAACATGACCTATGGATTTTTTTAATTGATTTTGATGGGATACTAGTAATGATTTTGGAGTATAAAAGGAGGAATTTCAACCATAGATAGAAAACTTCTTTGATTTCAACATCTTAAGCATGAGCTATGGAATTTTTATTATGAATTTTGCAATTTTGCATTGTAAATTTGTTGGAATTTCGTCAAATAAATTTAATTTCAAGAGAAAAAACTAGCAACACCATGCCTAATCAACACAAATACCATTCATCGTTAACTAAGCCTCATAACAACAAAAACAATCAGAACAAGGGGAGGTACAAACCTACCTAAATACAAATAGATTCTTATTAGGCCAAATGACACATTGATCAACAAGAATTAGAACAACCTATTTATAAAGCCTTTTGCATAGATAAACCAAGACACAACAAAACAACCAACATAGCCTTATATTTAGTTTATCCATCCTATAACTAGCAACTAAAATCATATACAATTACTAACCTTATACCTAACAACCCCATTTTAGCCATTAACCATAGCTTTAAGGGACATACCACTATATTGAATCCTAAAACAAACAAATAAGGATGTTAAAATAGAAAATTTTACATTTCAAACTTGATATATTGCAAATGACATGAAAATGAGAAAGAATTATCTAAAATGAAGCACTTCAAACACTTGCTTGAATGTCATTTAAGAGGCCAAAAACTTCAAACTTTGCAACAAAGAATTACTGCAAAGAGGAAGAGTTGCACTGTGTAAACGCTCCCAACGAGGACATAAATTCACATGAAGAATAAAATTTATTCTGCCTTTTCCTTCCTCACCCATGAATTACTATTCACGGTCTCAACAACACTAGTCGTATTGCCGTGGGGGTTCAAAGCAGAGGGGGCTCAGTAGGGTGGCATTAGGAGGAAACATCGTGAGCTTATGGGCTTGTGGTCTTAGCAAGTGGGAAGTGGTCTCAATAGAAATGGTTGCAATTGCATGAGATTTAAAGTAGAGGGGAATCATTAGGGTCGCGTTGGGAGGAAACACCGAGAGCCTATGGGCTTGTGGCGTTGGTAGTGGGTAGTGGTCTCAACAACACTTACTGTAGGGGGAAAGAGAAAGGGTGGCTTTAGTGGCCCCATTTCTTTATACATATACATAAATATCTATATATTTTAATTTAATTTAATTTTGTTTAAAAAAAACTTAAATAAAAAAAGAAATTTTAATCCTATAAACATAAAATAAAAAAATCAAATTTAATCCCTAAATAAAAAGGTCAATTCAAGTCTAATTTAAAATTAAGTTCAAACTCGAATTAAAATAAAACCTATTTTAAAAGGAAAATAAACTGTATCCATGATATATTTATTGTTATAAATTAATCAATATAGACTAAATAAAATCATATTCTAGGTAAGTAGATAACAACCTCTAGTGCTAATAATTGCTTTTAGGCTAAAGAACCATTGATAATTCATTGAACTGATACATATGATCATTATATGGCAGAATTCACATCCATGAGGGATATAGCTACCATGACTAGGTTAATTAACCAATAATAAGTCTCAAGGTCTAATATGGCAAGGACCCAATAACATGGATATTTTAGATGGATAATTTCATCCCCTTCACATTTTTGTTATAATTTGTCATTTGATTGTCTAATTCTTTGGGTGAGTCTTATTTGAGTATGGAAACCATACCCTACTGTCAATGCATGCATCTACTATACCCATGCCAAATTTCAGAGCATACAAGCACAAATTGAAAATTTTTCAATGTTGGCCCCATTCATAGGTCACTTCTGTGCGAGGTCAAATTAAAGCATAATTTCAACTAATTAGTAAATGTTAAGTGGTGGATTGGTCCTTAGGGGTAGGCCCACAAATTGTAGGAATAAGCTTGATATCGATGATGATTAGTTCTTATCCATCATTTATGCATTCATGGGGACTCATATCCTTAAATATTGGAAGTAGGAGCATAGGAGACATATAATAAATTATGTTTGATTCATTAAGGCATGATTAATCCTTTCATATAAATGGAAAAGAGAATTTTAAATGCAACTTTGCAAAACCAAATCTATTTAGTCCTTAGGTTAACTCACTAAGCTTGTCTAATAAGAGCAATAGCTAAGCCTTTTCTAGTACTAACTAAAAATAGCCATATCTGTCAAATAAGAAAAATACATACCATGATAAGGGAACTAAATAATAATAAATAATTTCATCTCCTTGACATTATATGATAATTTTGTCGTTTGATTGTTGAATTCCTTGTGTGAGAATTTGAGTCTCAAAATCCTCCCATACCGTCAACGCATGCATATACTATAAACATAAACTGAAAAATTTCAATATTAGCCCCATTCATAGGCCTCTCCGTGTGGGGTCAATTAAAGCATAATTTCCACTAATTGGTAAATCTTAAGTGGTGGATTGGTCGTGAGGAGTAGGCTCACAATTTGTAACAATAAACTTGAGATCGGTGATAATTGGTTCCTAACCATGACTTTTGCATTCATGGGGACTCATATCCTTAGATTTTGGAAGCAAGAGCATAAGAGACATATAATAAATTATGTGTGATTCATTGAGGCATCATTAATCCTTTTCATATAAATGGAAAATAGAATTTCAAATGCAACTTTACAAAACCAAAGCTATTTCCCCTTCTTCCTTAGGTTAACTCACTAAGCTTGTCTAATAAGAACAATAACTAAGCACTTTTCTAGTACTAACGAAAAACAACCATAACTCTCACAGAAGAAAAATACATACCATGATAAGGACACTGAATAATAATAAATAATTTTATCTCGTTGACATTATATTATAATGTTTTCATTTGATTGTCAAACTATTTGTGTTAATTGTTATTGAGTCTCGAAACTATCCCATACCGTCAACACACACATCTACTATAACCATGTCAAATTCATGACATACAAGCACAAACTAAAAAAATTTCAACGTTGGCCCCATTCATAAGTCACTTTGTATGAGGTCAAATTAAAGCATAATTTCCACTAATTGGTAAATTTTAAGTGGTGGACTAGTTTTAGGTGTAGGCTCGCAACTGGTAACAATAAGATTGAGATAGGTGGTAATTGGTTCACAACCATGATTTTTGCATTCATTGGGACTCATATCCTTAGGGATTGGAAGCAAGAGTATATGAGACATAATAAATTTTGTGTGATTCATTGAGGCATCATTAATCCTTTTCATATAAATGGAAAAGAGAATTCCAAATGCAGCGTTGCAAAACCAAAGTTATTTCCCCTTATTCCTTAGGTCAACTCACTAAGATTGTCTAATAAGAACAATAACTAAATATGTATAGTGATAAGGACACTAGATAATAATAAATAATGTCATCTCCTTGACATTTATGTTATAATTTTGTCGTTTGACTGTCAAATTATTTGTGTGAGTCATATTTGAGTCTCGAAACCATCCCATACTGTCAATGTATGCATCTACTATAACCATGTCAGCTTTAAGTGTATACAAGCACAAACTGAAAAAATTTCAATGTTGTCCCCATTCATAGGTCCCTCTGTGTGAGGTCAAATTGAAACACAATTTCCACTAATCAGTAAATGTTAAGTGGTGGATTGGTCCTCAGGGTAGGCCCACAACTGGTAACAATAAGCTTGAGATAGGTGATAATTGGTTCCTAGCCATCATTTTGCATTCATGGGGACTCAAATCTTTAGAGATTGGAAGTGGGAGCATAAGAAACATATAATAAATTATGTGTGATTCATTGAGGCATCATTAATCCTTTTCATATAAAGGGAAAAGATAATTTCAAATGCAACTTTGAAAAACCAATTCTATTTTCTCTTCTTCCATAGGTTAACTCACTAAGCTTGTCTAATAAGAACAATAACTAAGCACATTTCTAGTACTAACTAAAAACAACCATAGCCATCACATAAGAAAAATACGTACCATGATAAGGACACTAAATAATAATAAATAATTTAATCCTCTTGACATTTTTGTTATAATTTTTTTGTTTGATTGTCGAATTATTTGTGTGAGTCATATTTGAGTCTCAAAACCCTCTCATATTGTCAACACATGCATCTACTATAACAATGTCAAATTTTAGTGCATACAAGCAGAAACTAAAAAAATTTCAATGTTGGCCCCATTCACATGTCACATTGTACGGGGTCAATAAAGCATAATTTTCACTAATTGGTAAATGGAAAACCTTGAATATTGGTAGATGAACCAAATTTAAAATTAGAGATTATGATATAAACTTGAATGAGCTTCTTTTGGTTTCAAGAATAATATATTCTCTACTGAACAAGGCCACCCATGTGAAGGTGGAAGCACATATGGACTCCACCCCCCTTTCACATCACTCTCAATTCTCCAATACCCAATTTACCTACAATAAAATATTTGAAAGCAACATATAAGCATCAAGCATAGATAAAAAGTAAGAAAACACAAATTTAAGGTAAATGAAAGAGAACAAATCAACTAAAAACATATAAACACATACCTCATACATTTCAACATTTCGATATCATTAATATTATTCTTCATCCAACTTAAATATGTATCATCTGGTTTAGAAAACATGTTGAAAGGATTGATAATATCAACATCATCTTTGATGTCATTTTTGAGCATATCTTCATCGACAACATCATCAAGAATTGCGTTGTCTCCTACATTTGGTTCAACTTCTTCAAGTTCTTCATCTTACAAATCTGTTATGTCCTTCTCCTCTACATCATCTTCTTCTTAAATATGATCATCTTTTTTCTGCTACATTATACTTTATTGGCATTCCTCTTGGATCATATCTAACAACAAATGACCAACCCCCTCTACCTAGAACCTCTGAGTAAAAGACCAATTTGCATTGGCTCGGAAGTACATAGTGATTTGTTCTTGACTCAAATTATAACATCCTCCTCCCACATCTACCAAAGTAACTGACCAACTGGGGTAAACATGTGATGAGAAGTTACAATGTATGATTTGACTCCCTATGTGCTAGTTAAGGAAGTGGAATCGAAGGAAACTCACAACACATACCTTCTATACATTCTACAGGACTCCCAGAAGCCTTCTCAGTCATCCCCATGACCAATCCTTGGTTCCCACTAAGTTTTAGACCATTAAGCCCCTAGCTTCTCCCTTGATATGGACAAGGGTGCGTTTGGGAGGCTTCCGATGCTCCCACATCAAGGCATGGGTGCGTTTGGGGACTTTTCTCCTCAGACCCGTGCTTCAAATTCTGGGATTTGTGCTACTTTTCAAGCCCAGAATCTGGGTCGCTACCCAAAAACCCGTGTAGCTTTCAGAATCTATAATTTACATGACAATAATAATTGCAAGCCAAAAATGGGCTCCAGGACTAAGCCTGACCATCCCCAACCGGGACTGACATTCTGTCAAACACTTGGAATCAATGCAATCTATAGGAAATGAATATAAGACATAGCATAAATGATTGATAACTCATATGAGACTTGACAAGAAGGATCACCACCCTCTTCCCTTAACTGTTTTGACATCAATTTTTGTCTTGCCTCCATTATCCTTTCAGTTACAAGTAAATACATGAAATAACCATGACTATAACCAATCATATAATCATGCTTATAACTAACATTAAACCATGTAAATAACAATGAGATAACAACTATTAAGGCCACATAATAACAAGTACAAATCAAGAGAACTTAGCTTTTATTAAACATAGGAAAGAGCTGACTAGGTTCGGGACTTCCACGTACCACTCGACCATAAAACTGGTTGAACCAAATCTTTCTTTTAGCCAGTCACCCCCATGACATATTCCAAGCATGAATGTGGGATATCATGGATAAACCAATCCAAAAACAACCAAGGTAATCCAAAGGTTAAACCACCTTCACCCTCACCACACCGTAATTTGACCAAAAATGACACAGAGATCACAAAACCAAATTGACCTTGGAATGCTTCTGGACTCCATCACTATCCTTGAGTAATTTTCCATCTCCTTGTTTTTTAGGGTTTACCACAATCCACGCCGGATCATTAGGCCATAAATCGAGACACCACCCTTAGGATTTACTGTGTATCCTGCCAAAATTGGTTAAGGGATTCCTAAGCCTTTGGGAATTTTCTTGAGACCACCACCGCCCCGGATTCCGAAACCATATGACAATTATAAAGCTCAAAACTGAAAACAATCCCATCACACCATGATTATCTGGAGAAAGGAAAGACAAGGATAAAAACCAATGTCATAACCTAGCATAACCATGCCACTGACAACAAGAGAACCATATACCAACATGCAAAGCCATGCATGTCAAAACTAGCTAGGAGATCACACATGCAATATGTTACCTGCAAGTATTCTTGCTGAAGCTGCTTGATCTTGCTCCTCCTTTCTTGATATTTACTTTACTTTCCTTTCCTCGTCCTTCCTTTGCTTGCTTTTCCCTTCATTGTTCCAAAGCTAGAATGCTCTGTTAGGCCCCTATACTACTAGTGTAACCCCTTATTGTTATTAGTACAACCCCCTTATTATATTGTTGTACCCATGTACTCCCCATATTTTTATTATTGTGCCCCATAGAAGCTCACTATTGTTATTATTGTGCCCTTACATTATTATTGTTATGTCCGCTCTGATTATATTATGACCCCTTAGACTCCTATATATAAAAAGGAGGTCTTGTCATTTGTATCATCCAAGAATTGTTCATTTGTGTAATGTAAAGGAGGTTTCCCCCCTCAAAGAGGCTGAATTCTAAGGCATTGATCTATCTTTCCTATATTTTTGTGAGTTGGTTTCATAACATTTGGTATCATAGCTTTGGATTCTAGGGTTTCGCTGCTCCAAATAGGTCTTTTATCGTGGCATTTCACTGTAAATTTTTTCTATGACGTTTCAGAAGCGAAAAAAACCCATTTTGAGGCGAAATCGCACTGAACCTCGGGTCCGAATTTCAGAGCTTGTCTCACTATATTTTCGGAGATATTATCTGAGGAATTTAGGGTTTTTGCAAGCTCCAGAATTTAAACTAAAACAGATCATCATGGGATTTTCGCTATAACTCGTTTGCTACAAAGTTTCAGAAGCTAAAAAAACCCATTTGAGAAGAAATCAGTCTGAACCTCGTCTCCAAATTTCAGATCCTGTCTCGCTATAGTTTCAGAGATATAGTCTGATGAAGTTAGGGTTTTTGCAGACCCCCGAATTACATTCCAAACAGGTCACCTTGCGAAAATCGTCATAACTATCTCTTTGGGCATTAGATTGAAATTTCATAAGAAGTTACAGAAAGAGGATAGACTTTAGTTTCTTGTGTATATTTTTTAGATCCAAAGGTCAAAATAATGACACATGGCACTTCATACAAGTTAGATATTCTGAAAATGTCTATAATCAGGTCACTATGGGAGATTTGTCATAAATATTTCTTGGATAATCAAATTTTGATCAGTCTTGTGGGGTTAGAAAGAGAACTCAGAGAGCTACCACGGGAAGAAATTTCAAAACTTGGAGATCTGAAATTACAGAGTTATAGTCGTTTCAAGATGGAGCTTCTAAAATCAAGAAAAATCGAGATGAGGAAGTTTGATGGCAAGGATCGAGTAAATTGGATACTACAAATGGATAAATATTTTGATCTACATGGTGTACCACTGTTACAAAAGGTATGTATTGCATCTTCATATTTAGAACAAGATCAATTTTTATGGTATAAAGGTCTTTATTCTTGTAAAGCACTTGTTACATGGTCAATTTTCATGGAGGAAATTATAGCACATTATGAGGATACAAAGAGAAACACCTTCTTTTGAGCAACACCACAAAAATTGGAAGAAAAAAGAGCAAAAGGGCTTTGTTACAAAGTGGAAAGAAAAATTATGGCAACAAGGAAGTCTGCCCCTCACAACTATAAAGATGGAAGTGTTGTTTCTCCTAGCCTCCCCATGGTTCCTAGTGCTTCCAAGGAAAATCTCAACCTGAGCCTTCTTCAGAATCTCATGGAAGTTTCCTTTCCATGAAATCCCCTGCATCATATTGCCATAAACACATAACTGTCAGTGTATAAACAAATATAATATACCAGTTATCTTACCTTGTCACACTAATTCCAAGCATGTTTCCCTGCAACTGCTCACACATGTCGACCACATGTTCCAAAGATCAAGGCAACATATCTATTAATTTGAAATCAACCTTTACCAAGACTAACAATCATGTCATAATCCATAGTCAACTCATAGTCATTAGACATAATGCTACAACTGTCACCTACTTACACTCAAGTATATATCAACTGTCTCAACACATATGTGTTAGTACAATCATCTTAAAACAAGATCATTTATTGATGCAATCTTATTGACACATACTCATATCATGCGATTAACCAAACATTCAACAACAGATAGATGACATAATAGACACCAACACTCAAACACCAAATAGATTACATAATCAAACATTCAAGCACAAAGTAGACGACATAATCAAGCTCATACCTTAATGTATCTTAGGGGAGGCTATCTTGTTTGCACAATCAATCTAGATTAGCATGATATAACTTCACGACATATCAACTCAAACATAAATAAGATCATGATATCCATAATAGTAACTAGCTAACATGTTTACATCATAAACTCATAAACAATTTTCATTCATGCATAACAATCACATATTCATCGTCAGTCTAGATTAGTATGACATAATATCACAACATATTAACTCATACCTAAATGTCATAATCCTAACCATTTGCATAGACCAATCCAATTTAGCATGATACCTATAACATCAATATCCTAATGCAATAATCCTAATCATTAAGTAACATATAACCACAACGGGTTAACATATAACATGCTGATCAACAACATATAACATAATCATAGAGCTAACTACAAGTTAATATATAACATATTCATCAACGGCATATAACATAATCATCAAGTTAACTAACATAAAACAACAACAACAATGCATACAACCACAAGATACTATCATTCGTGACTATTTGACACGTGTATATGACTACACTGATTAACTAACATTTATCATATATGTTGCCATAATAATAATATAATGAAAAACATATAAGTAACCCTAATTCTTACAACAACCATGAATCATACACCTACATGCCAAACGTACAAACTTGTATGTTAATCTACTCTTACCCCAAAGTCTAGTGCTGCAACCTCGTTTTGATGATCTGCAATTCCTGCTCTATCTCAGGAAACACATTAGCATCGTAACATACCAATAGCATCGTGATGACCTAATTTCATACAATGACCTCATGCACAAAAACCTTCACCATGACAATGCATGCATAACAACATATAGACACTGACATGCATAACACATGCATATACAACCATACACTCATGACGACACATTCCACAACAACATCATCAACCTTCACATGGTGACATCACTACAACCATTATTAACACCTTGCATCCATTATCCTTTCAGTTACAAGTCATATAACCATGCTTATAACTAACGTTAAACCATGTAAATAACAATGAGATAACAACTATTAAGGCCACATAATAACAAGTACAAAATAAAGAGAGCTTATCTTTTATTAAACATAGGCAAGAGCCGACCAGGTTCGGGACTTCCATGTACGACCTGACCATAGACATGGACGAACCAAATCTTTCTTTTAGCCAATCACCCTTGTGCCATATTCTAAGCATGAATGTGGGATCTCATGGATAAACCAATCCAAAAATAACCAAGGGAATCTAGAGGTTAAATCGCCTCCACCTTCACCAAACCGTGATCTCACCAAAACCAACATCGAGATCACAAATAAAAACCAAGCTTGGAATGCCTCTTGACTCCATCACTATCCTTAAGGATTTTTTTGTCTCCTTGTCTCTTATGATTTACCGCAAACCACACCGGATCGCTAGGCCCTAAACTGAGACACGACGCCCACGCTTTACCATGTATCCTACCAAAACCGGTCAATGGATTGCTAGGCCTATGAAAATTTTCATAAGGCCACCTCCGCACCAGATTCAAAAATCATCCGACAATTCCAAAGCTCAAAGCTGAAAACTATCCCATCACACCATGGCTATCCAGAAAAGGCAAGGCAAGGCTGAAAACCACTGTCATAACATGGAAAAACCATGCCATCGACAACAAGAGAACCATATACCAACATCCAAAGCCATGCATGTCAAAACCAATTAGGAAATCACACATTCACTATGTTACCTACAAGTATTCCTGCTGAAGATGCTTGATCCTGCTTCTCCTTGTTTGATCTTTACTTTCCTTTCCTTTCCTTGTCCTTCCTTTGCTTGCTTTTCCCTTCCTTGCTCCAAAGCTAGAATGCTCCATGAAAAATCTAAGTGTCTAAGTGTGTGTGAGAGAGAGAATAATGAGAGAGCTCCAAAACTGAACTAACAAAAGGTTCACTGTCCAAGCTTGAGCAAAAGCTTGCCAACTGATCCTCAAAAGCCTTTTTTATCAATTTGGCCTCTATTTTCTTCATTTTCCATTATTTTCCTTCAATTTCCTTCTCACATGCAACATGTGACCTTTCACCTTCCTTTTCTCCTAATTTCCACTATTTTCATAAATAATGTGCCAAAAATGCCATTTTACCTTTCCAAAGCCTTTGCCATTGCCTTTTCTAATTTCCTTTAGCCATAATAATGGAAATGAACACCCAATAGGGTGTTTTGCCCAACATTCAATTTGGAATAAGTGTCCATTAACCGTGGTATTATTTTTCCTTTATTAACTTTTATTACATGAAATTTTAACCAGGGGTTGTTACAAAAATGAACTTATATTAACCATGGTAAATTCGTTATCATTTTGAATAACAATTCTAGTAGGATCACATTCATTCATTTGTAGTTTGTACCATTTGATGTTGAACATAATCAATTTGAAGGATTTAAAGTCACACCAAATACCCATAGTATTGATTTTCAAAGATTTGTGGACATCTGTCACTTCTGGAGGAAACATTAATGACTTGGAAGACTATAGTTATCCCACAATAAAAAAATTTCCTCTTTTCATCGTAGTTTTTGATGTGAAATTTATGACCATTGTACCACATAGCCTTGTGGTATTTCAACTACAATATGCCAAACACATAAAAAAGGCGCTGCCAATTTATAAACATATTTATATAACTTGGAACGTATTTGAAGAAAAAACACATATGCATTCACATTAATGATTTATGAAATAACTTAATAAAATATTGCAAGGTGAAAATACATGCTTGACTATTTATCTTTTAAACCATATACTGAATCAATTTCCCTCCGCATAAGATTGGTATCTCATTTATGATGAGCTTCTATAAATAATGTAGTCAATAATTCTTTTTATAAATGGAACATGTAGCATTTATATTTAAAAAGTTGGTTACACGGCCATAACCATCTACATGTTTCAAAGATATCCAAGGCTTGCAAATTTGAGATTGAGCATAGAGGCTCAATCCAAAACCCTTAAGAAAGTTCCCTATGACACGAGAATTTTAGTTCCTTTCCAAGTAAAAGTTTTCTACAAATTCGAATATCCAGACATAGTTACATTCCAATTTTCACTAATTTTATTTTGATCTAATCCGCCTTCTTGTTTTTCATGGTGATTTTTTTCCTTTCTTCCCAACTTGAGTCGAAATTGCATATTCTGCAAATTCCGGTGGATCATTCTTTACCAAGTGCACAATAATATTCTTGAAATTTTCCTCATCCACTTCATCTTCCCAAGAAGTCACCTTTTCAACATTATTCCTTTAGGATTCTAGAGGGGATTCTTTTTCCACGAGGGATTGTTGCTCTTCCACTAATGTTGCATTCATGGAATCCTTACTGGTGATGGGAGGATCCACATTGGCATGTGATTTTTCCTACTGAGAATTTTATGCCATGGACGTGTTTTCTTTGGTTATATCTACTTCCTTCTTATCTGTTGGTTCTTTCTTGTCTTGAAGCTCTTCCTCTTTGACTATCGTATAATGATCACCTTGTGCTCCTTCCCACCAATTGGGCCTTTAAGTTTTTTTTCCAGTCTTTGCTATTCTGAGAATGTTTGGGGAAGTTTTTAATTACATTGCCCATTTCATAACACGCTCTAGGCTGAAATGAAATATTCTCATAGTCAAGTTTTTGGACCCAAACATAGTTTGGAGGCGTAAAATTAATTTCTACATGAAAACCCTTGTTTAAGTCCATCTCCACACATTAAATGTGGGCATAAGTAGTATTGTGAAATTTTTTTGTTTCAGAAAAATGATGACAAAACTTTCCCAATAAATTCCTTATGGAGGAAACTGATGCAAGATTCCAAAAATGTAAGGGAGGCTTTAGAAGCCTCACCAAACAGGGAAATGAAGATTGATGTTGTTATCAGATCAAAAGTTGAAGTGCAGGGCTACATGAAGAGAATAACACTATCCCAAAACCATGGACCAACTTCAAAGATGGCCTTCTTGTCCTCTATACTATCAAAAAACATAGCAAAAGAACCTTGATGCATAAGGTAAATGTTCATTTTGACTATCAAAAGGGTGCTTCGATGTCTTAGAGATCCATTTTTGTAGATCAACTAGCCACAACCAATACCCATTAAACTTGCAAATCAATCCATTATTCAAAAGATATTTTTCACAACAAAAGGATTCCTCCTCCACACAAACATTGAGGGAAGAAATTTCTTAAACCACCAGAAGACTAGAACCAAATTTCAGCATAGAGCTGTACGAAATCAAAGAAGAGCTAGATTGACTAGTAGCCAAACCTGCAAAAGAAACTATATTTTTCACCGAATCACAGGATTCACCATTGAGAAATCTACAAAAGAGATTTGCAGAATGTAGGTTTTAACCCCATATAGAAATTACCTGCATACGAATTCTAAAACAAAGAAAATAAACAATGCGAGAGCATTACACATAAAACACATATACATAGAGATTTTCCCCTGGATCCCAAATCCGGGACTATTAGCTTGATTTTTTATTATATTCCTTTCAATGTTACAATACATATTTATACATGCCGAAGCATCCAATACCATGGACCGAAAACCATCAAGTCCAAAACCATGGACCAAAAACCATTGCGTAAAAAAAAAAATGTGCAAAAATCATGCACAAAACCATAGGTGGGTCCGCCTAACCTAACATAGGGTCCAAAACCAAAAAAGTGGGGTTACGGGTACCCCTCAAACCCCCTGTGACCTCCCCCTTTCTGACCCCCGGTTAACTATGTGGGCTAGTCATGGAAAGAATATAACACAACCCAACATTCTCCCACTTGTTGTTTTCTTTGCATAGGGGGACATAAGAGAGCTTAGTCATTTATCTAGCCCTACAACGCCCATTGTTTCTCTACACCGAGAGAACTTCTCAGAGCTCACATATTTTGTCAATGCATCTATAGTATTCTTCAAAGTGTCCACCTTTACCAGCAACACCTTTTTGTCTTCTATCATATCCCTCACAAAGTGATACTAAACATCAATGTGCTTTGTCTTTGAATGATATGTGGGGTTCTTTGCCAAGAAAATTGCACTTTGGCTGTCACAGTATATTCTTATAGCTTCCTGTACTAACCCCATACTTGAACACAATCTCTGCAACCAAACAGCTTCCTTGCTTGCATGAGTGGCTGCCATGTATTCTGCCTCTATAGTTGATAGTGCCACTACAGATTGTTTCTTACTTATCCAACTGTCTGCACCTCCAAATAGGTTAAACACATACCCACTTGTAGATCTTCTCTAATCCAGATCTCCAGCCCAGTCTGCATCAACAAAGCCATGAATATCCAACACTCTATCCAATCTTGGTCTTCCTTGGTAGCAAAAACCATAATCACTAGTGCCATGCAAATACTTGAAAACCCGCTTCACTGTTGTCCAATGCTCCTTTCCTGGTTTTGACATAAACCTGCTCAATACTCCCACTGCATGTGCAATGTTTGGTCTAGTACATACCATTGCATACATCAGGCTACCGACTGCACTTGCATATGGAACACAGGACATATCCTCTTCCTCTTCTTGTGTCTTGGGACACTGTTCAGTAGATAACCTCACACCTATAGGAATAGGAAACTTCACTGGTTTACTATCCTGTATATTAAATGTATGTAGTATTGTCTCTACATACTTCCTCTAGTTTAACCAGAGCTTCCTCTTTACTTGATCTCTTTTAATTTCCATGCCCAAAATATAGTTTGCAGCACCAATATCTTTCATGTCGAATTTGGAGGACAATTGGGTCTTCAAATCTTGGATAATTTCTTTGTCATTTCCAACCAGCAACATATCATCCACATATAAGACCAGATAAATAACATGGTCACAAATTAATTTAAAATACACATAGTGATCTTCTTTGCTTCAGGTGAAGCCAAGTCCCCGTATAAATGTATCAAATGTCTGATACCACATCCTTGGTGACTGTTTTAACCCATACAGAGACTTCTTTAACTTGCATACCAGTTCTTTCTTACCCTTCACCGCAAAGCCTTCAGGTTGTTTCATGTAGATTTCCTCTTCCAGATCCCCATGAAGAAATGTTGTCTTTACATCCATCTATTCTACCTCAAAATCAAAAGCAGTAGCAACAGATAAAAGTAATCTAATAGAAGTTACCTTGGCAACAGGAGAAAAAATATCACCAAAATCAATTCCTGACACCTGGGAATAACCTTTTGCTACCAATCGAACTTTGTATTTCTCCACTTTTCCTTTTGCATTTGTCTTCTTTTTGAACACCCATTTGCTGCCAATGGGTTTCCTTCTAGCCGGAAACTCCACCAGATCCCAAGCCTCATTTTTGTGTAAACATGCCATTTCATCAACCATGGCCTCTTTCCAGAGTTTTCCATCCTTTGAATCAACTGCTTCCTTCATAGTTCTGGGATCATCATCAGTAACAGACAAAGCAAATATTGAACAGAAAGCAGATGGACTATACCTTTCTAGCTACCTTCTTTCTCGAACTGATCTTCTCAACCAGAGTTTGTGGCTCTTCATCTTCTGATTCCTCCTCTGTTGTACAGTTTGATTCTTCCTCCTTTAGCTCAAACTTTATCTTCTCAGGTTCCTTTCGTTGGACTTCATGTTTAACAACATCTTTCACCTCTCTGAACACCACATCTCGGCTGTACACAACCTTCCTTGTTACTGGGTTCCAAAGCTTATAACCCTTTAAACCATCCTTATACCCAATAAATATGCACTTTTCAGATTTACTATCCAACTTGGTTCTTTTCTCCTTTGGAACATGTACATATGCATCACATCCAAATACCCTTAGATGTGAAAGAGAGGGTTTCTTACCAGTCCATACCTCTTGTGGAGTCTTATCCTTCAACGCTGATGAAGGTGACCTATTGACCAGGTAACATGCAATATCCACTGCCTCTGCCCAGAATTCTTGTCCTAACCCGACACCACTGAGCATGCTTCCTGCCCTTTCCATCAACGTCTTGTTCATTCTGTCTGCAACTCCATTTTGCTGAGGTGTATATGGAGTAGTCATTTGCCGTGATATACCACACTTCTTACAGAATTCTTCAGATTCCTTGCTGCAAAACTCTCCACCATTTTCTGTCCTCAACACCTTTATCTTCTTCTCTGTCTGATTTTCCACCAGAGCCTTAAATTCTTTAAAGTTGTCAAAGACTTCAGATTTCTTCTTAAGGAAATATGTTCATGTATTCCTTGTGAAGTAATCTATAAATGATACATAGTACACAGAATTACCCAGTGATGGAACCTTCACAGGTCCAAACACATCACTGTGCACAAGCTCTAATATCTGTTTTGCCCTCTTACCACCAGAGGGGAGACTCACCCGATTCTACTTCCCATATACACAATTTTCATAGAAATCAAAATCTAGAGAGATATTACTCATACCTTCTACCATACCTTTACCATGAAGTATTCAAAGGCCCTTCTCTCTAATATGTCCAAGCCTTTGATGCCATAGCATGGTCTTCTCTCCAGAGACCACTAGATTTTCTACTCCACTTTCAGGAACCATGAACTATTGCACCCATCAATAATAGTGCTACCTTGTAGCTTGTACAGAGTTACTATCCGAACTCCCCGCATCAATCCCAGTGCTCCCCGAACCATTTTGTAGGTATCCTTCTCGAACACTGTTTTTACACCTGAATCATCCAACTTGCTTACAGAAATTAGATTTCTGGCTAATGCAGGAATATGTAGAACACCTGGAAGCATTCTAACCCTTCCACCTTGCAACTTCAACTTTAATTTTCCGCGACCAACGATTCTAGCCTTCCTATCATCCCCCAAGAAGTCATCACCACCATCATATTTCTCATACTCGCAGAACCACTCTCTATGGGGAGTGAAGTGAAAGGATGCACCTGAGTCAATCAACCATGCCTCATGATCTACATGTGTACTTGAAGAAGCCAAGTACACATCCCCACCTTCATCTGAGGTGGTGTTCACCTCTGCAGAAGGAGATTCATCAGATCCCTTTCCTTTGTTAGGAGCTTTACATTTATAGTCCCTTTTAAAGTGGCCTTCCATTCCACATTTCCAACACACCACCTTTACAGGTTTTCCTAGAGATTTAGATCTCCCTCTAGATTTAGATCTCCCACTCGATGACTTATTTTTGTTTTTGTTCTGGGACCATCCTCATACAAAGAAGGCATCACCATTCTGGCTCTCCATATTTTTCCGTCTCATCTGCTCTGTTAGCAAGGATGAGACTATTTCATCAAACTGCAAGGTAGTTGCATTGCTACATATTGCAATAACCATACTATCCCACGAATCTGGTAGAGAACACAACAAACTGATGCACTTATCTTCATCTGAAATTTTAATATCAACAGATGCTAACTGACTTGCGACAGCATTAAATGCGTTCAGATGCTTTGTCATCGAGTCTCCATCTTTCATCCTCAGGTTATATAGATTTTTCCATAGGAACAGTTTATTCACCAGAGACTTAGATTGGTACAAAGTCCCTAACTTGTCCCACAAAGCCTTCGCCGTAGCTTCCCCTGATACATTCAACAATATTGAATCTGAGACACATAATCATGTTGTGCTCTTTGCCTTCTGATCCAACTTCTTCCATTCTTCATCAGACACTCCCGTTGGTTTAGTACCCGGATCTACCGCGATCCGTTGATCTTTATCCACCAATAGATCCTCCATGTTGAGTTTCCATAACTAAAAACTCTGAGCATTAAATTTATCTATCTCTATCTTTCCACTACTCGCCATCTTCTTTCACCACCAGAATCGATCTCGCAGATCTCCCACTGAACAGGGTCTACCACAGGCTCAAGCGAAACCCCTCAGCAACAAAGGCACCCCCTTGAAGCCAAAACTGCTCTGATACCAAATGTAGGTTTTAACCCTGTACAGAAATTACCTGCATACGAATTCTAAAACAAAGAAAATAAACAATGCGAGAGCATAACACATAAATCACATATACAGAGATATTTTCTGTTGGATTTGAAAATCGGGACTACCAGCTTGATTTTTATTATATTCCTTTCAATGTTACAATACATATTTATACATGCCGAAGCATCCAATACCATGGACCAAAAACCATCGCGTCCAAAACCATGGACCGAAAACCATCGCGTCTAAAACCATGGATCGAAAACCATCGCGTCCAAAAAAAACATGTGCGAAAATCATGCACAAAACCATAGGTGGGTCCGCCCAACCTAACATAGGGTCCAAAACCAACAAAGTGGGGTTACGAGTACCCCTCAAACCCCCTGCGACCGCCCCCTCTCTGACCCTTGTTTAACTACATGGGCTAGTCGTGGAAAGAATATAACACAACCCAACAGAGAAAATCCACACAAAGAAAGAAAACATTGAATGGTTAAGGAAAAACCCTAGACACCACAAGGGTTTCTAGAGCTCCTTAACTAATGTAGTTAATATTAATAATTGATGGAAGAATAAAAATTAAATAAGTATGATATACAAAAAAATGAAAAGCTATATGTATTATAAATATCCATAAATATTTAATTATCTCTCACTTTACTCATTCTACCTTTCTCCAATAGGTGCTTCCCTTCAATTTTTTTGATGGAGTTCACATCTGAAATGCGATCCACATGCATATTTGCTGCTAATTTAGGAATATACTGACTAATATGCACCATAGATTGATATACCATATATCCCTCCACCATAAAACCCTCACGATGTGCTCTTTGTCTAACCAAATTCTTCAATGATTTCAAGTGCCTCTCCACCTACACATTGACCTTGTGTGTACAAGTCCACACAACTCAATCTCCTCAACTTGGTGCATGAGGTAGTGTTCTTGTACATTGAAAAGTTCCAGAGGTAGATACTTTTGCATTTCACACATTAACTGAGGAATTTTTCTCTTCCAATAATTTATATCTTCTTTATGGATTTATTTCACTGACAACCATCTACAAATGATGCACGAAAATAAACATTTCAACAAACAATAATATATTACATTACAAGTAAAACACATATCATTAGGTTGAACAATAAATTGAAAATTTACAATTTGCATATAAATTGCTACTTACCTTAAGTATTTTGCAAGATCATATATAACGTGCTTGACATTATTATCGAAGTCGTCTGGGAGAGATAGAGGTAGAACATACAGTAACAATAAAAATGAATCATTATTTATTTACTCCAAAGTAGACAAAAAAAACTATAAAGATGTATAACGATATAGAAATATATATACAAAAATAATTACCTTAATGAAGGTATGCCAATCATGTGTTTTTAACTCATCAAATTCACCTTTTTTTGTTAAGATATTATTTATGTTTGAAGAAAAACCCATGGGAAATTTAATTCTACGAATGACCTCTTTTGCATGATCGTTGCTTCTTTATTAATAACCATGGAAGTCTATTTCGGTCTCCACCACTATTTGATCAGATCCCTCTTTGCATTGCATGATTGGCCTCCTGAATGTCATTACAAAATTTGACAATTTTTTCTTTATCCCTCCTACCCTCTATGATTTTCCGTAACATTTCTCTCACTCTTCCCGATATGCATTGTATTAAACAAATGAGCTATTTTTAGGTCCTCATAGTAGGGAAACCTCATGAATTGAGTGGGATAACTTTTCATTCCTCATGGAAGCCCATTATTAATACCTTCATGACCTTGATGAAGCATAGAAGAAATCACAACAATAATTATCAAATACGGTAAAATAAATTCAATAAAATAAAAATTCAAAACATTACATATATGATACATAAACAAATTGTGTACCTTGACAATTTCTGTTATATTCCAACTTCCATAGATGAGGTGTCATTCTTCGTGGTTTTAATCCAGTCTCTTCTTTCCCATTGAAAATATGTTTTTTCAGTAGTATGATATCTATGGTTCTTAGAGAGGAAGTTCCTATACTCATCAAACACCTCATTTCCTAAACTTTTTGAACAATGAGATTTCATCTTAGGACCACAAAATGGACATGAAAATTTACCCTTTGTTTGAAGACCTACAAGAGATGGATTAATGTTAATTATACGAAGGGATTATTTAAAAAACATGCATGATATCTTCAAATAATTATATACTATTAAAGTGCAATGGAACATTACATACAACAAAAATGTGTTACTCTTGGGGCATCATGGATTGTCCATACAAGTATTCTATGGAATTAAAATTTCCTCTATCTTATTGGTTTATAGAAATCATACATAGTGATGTCAACCAATAAATTTAGTAACTCGTCGATAAGAGGCTCGATATATACATTTACATTTTTAACTTGGTACTTACCTAATTGTTTGAAATTACACATAATTGCTACCATGATATGTATATATAAGTAAATAAATAAATATATGATATTATGCAATAAACAAGACAAATGAAAATGTCACATTTGAGAATTAATGTCAACAAATACCTAGAACAATCATTGTCAACATGATATGCTCCCTCTTTATTGATATCCAGGGAGGAAGGTTATTGCTGCTAACAAAAATTGGCCATACTGAGTAAATAGACTTGAGTTCTCCAAGTGGGTTAACATTGTAAGCTTCCAATGAAAGCTTAACATTATGAGTTTCATCTTTAAAACACAACCAGTTTTCCTCAATTTACCTAAATTCATAACCATCTGTAGGCATTAGATGAACACCATATCCACTTCTCTTATGTGCAGGGTAATCCATAAACTATGGTATGCTTTTGCACTTGAACAATCACTGCAAATGTGGAATTATGGGAGGATGATGAAGAACCTTTTGAGGCACCTTTTTTGTTATTTGATGGGTTTGATATATACTACTCTAACATTGCAAGTATTTTGTTTTCGAGCATATTTTCCATACTATATAATATTCATTAGGACATGCATCTATAGCTTGACACTCCATTCCAATTTCTTTCACAATGACATATAAATCTCGGTATGTGCAAGGTAAAATATTTGAGGATGATAACAAAACTTCACCTAACAATACACACCATAAAAAATCACAAGTTAGTGTAAAGAATAGTAATCATAAATATTGCATTCTTATTTTACACATTAATTAACACTTAGAAAAAGGGAAAAAAAATCAACCTTTATGTATAATATGTGATGAAACATATTATTTACCTTAGGATCTACATCATAAGGTGTTTGGAAAATCATAGAAAACCTTTAAGTTCACCAACAATAATGTAGCAGAGAGAATATTTTCTCTTGAGCCTTCATAAAATGGTGTCACTACCTTTCTAGTATAGGTCCATGCAAATTAACATCATTGTCCTCATCCTGATCATTAACCGGTCGAGCAAACAAGTCTTGGATCAATCCATTTGTACCATCATCTTGAACTATGTTATTACTGTCATCTTCTTCCATATGATCATTAACTTGATCTTCGATATCGCGCCTTCATAAAATGGTGTCACTACCTTTCTAGTACAGGTCCATGCAAATTAACATCATTTTCCTCATCCTGATCATTAACCGGTCGAGCAAACAAGCCTTGGATCAATCCATTTGTACCATCATCTTAAACTATGTTATTATTGTCATGTTCTTCCATATGATAATTAACTTTATCTTCGATATTGCTCCATGTTCCTAAGCTTGTACAACATCATTTCTACTACTACTTGGTGCATTCAAACACTTAGGGGGCCAGCTTAGATTTATATTTACAAACAATCATGCAAAATTAGTCTGCATAACAGATATCATAGCAATATAAAATTTTATAAATATGATTAATATAAATACAATATATAATGAATGTGTGGCATGCCAAGGGATGATATTCATTCTGCCCCACTTCAATGTGCCCATGTCTCCTACAATGTCTTTTAGTTGTTTCTTTTAAAACTCTTTCGAGACATAAGCTCCCACATTTAGTGCAAGGGAAATAACATCTCCCATCATCCCCTTGATTTTTTTCCCTACTAATGTTTTTTGACATTCTTCCCCACAAAAAAATTATGCAATGATTATGTTATAAAATTGAGTTGTGTACAAAAATATAATAAATCTAGTACACAACTCAATTTTATTATATAATCATTGCATATATATATATATATATATATATATATATATATATATATATATATCACTTGACAAGAAGACCTTATAACCTTTTAGAACTATTGTAGTTATAGCAAAAATGTCGCAACATCTCTTATGCACAAAATATTTATAAATTTATGTACCGTTAGAATTACGACGCTCGTTGACTAGTCAAAAAGTGGCCGACAATTTGAATAACTCAATGGATAGAAGTTCCCTCCTCATAACTTCCTTTACGTTGGTATTGTGACAAACATGGAAAATTGTCACAAGAACGATGACTTCAAGATAGTTTGTTGTAATACTGATTAATGCAGGCGGATTAGACAAAAAAAATGAAATTATTCTTGTAGTTTTTGATGATGCGACTGATTTTAGCCATACCATCACACTATTTTGTTGAAATTTATTCCTATATGTAGTAGTTTAACCACTAGTATGCTATCAAGATGCATTATAACTGAGCCACTGGGAGGAAAAGGGATTCCATTTCATTCAAGTGCATTTTTTTCGAAGTAACTGAGAGTGGATAGAGAGAGAAAACAATGAAGGTTTATATACTCTAGCAGCTCACATGCCATAGGTCTCACTCATCTGTACTTTCATCCATTTCCATTAAGAAAAATAGAGAGCAGAGCAACCTCACCTTCTAGTTGGATTTTCCCCCAAAGGGTTTCCCAGGTTATATCTTATGTTATTATGGTTGTGAGTGATTGTACTTTTGTCCATTCTCTATTTTCCACATTTTATATATTACATGCATGGAACAAATAACTTAATAAATCCAAAAGTGTAAGAAAATATAATATTCATAGTATAAATTTTATATTTTGAGTATAATTTCATCATAATTGTTGTGACGAACTGCGCATTGGAGTATCTACGATAATTTACAGATCACTCATGTTTCTTCATTATAGTTGCAGCTAAATGATATATAAGATAACAAGGACATATAAGACACATATAGAGGATTCAATTCATAACTTGATATTGTGAATATTTGCATATCATTTATATTGATTGAAAGAAGCTTAGACATAAGAATTTTTATTTATGATTTCTATAGTAAAGTAAATTATAAGGAGATCCATGTGGTAAAGGGAACATATAATAATTTATTTTAGTTATCAGTTCACTACCTTGCTAATGTGATAATGGTATGTGAAACAAAGAATTTATCCTTGCAAAAGTGATAGAAGAATGAAGGGGTTTCTTGCATCTTTTTTTATGAAAAACAAATAAATACATAATGTTGCATTGTTGTTGCAATAAAAAGGCATCTAGTTACATGTTATTAACATATATTATATATGGAGGGATGTAGTCAAGCATGCTAGCTTTCATCCTAGCTTATGGTAGAATTCTATTGCATGAGTCTTCATTGCAATTGTAAGCATGTATTTTTAAGGATAAGGGAACTTATTAATCTACCTTTGAACTAAAAATTATGGTTCAACATTCAAAGATCTCACATATACCGATTCCATTGATCTAATAAATGCAAACAATTATGTCTCAACCAAAGAAGCTTCTATGCATTATGTCTTAATAGTGAGCAATCTACTAAGCAATGGCACAATATGAGGCTTCCCTAATAATGGTGATATTTGTTCGATATTTCATACTATGTGTAGATGATATGAGATCCAAAAGGCCAAAAAATATTCAATTGGTTGTTGCCACAAGAAATAAAAGTGATCAACATTGCATTTTTATCTCCTAAGGATAAGATGCACTTAGTAAAGGGATGTAATGACAAAGCAAGGTGATCAGTGAAGTGCATCATTGGGGGAGTTGAAATTGTTACCTAGACAAGAAATAATACATTCTCAACCTCTAGGGTTTTTCCAAACCCCATAATTATCCAAAAAAATGCATGAAGAATGAAATCATAACATAACAGGAGTTGATTTTACTTCCTAGAGAAGCAACATTATGTTTTTGGCCTCTTAGGATTTTTAGACCCATCATGAGCCAAAAATGCATGAAAAGGAAAATTATAATATTAAAGGATTTGAATTTGTTCACAATAGAAGCAAGATTTCATGTTTACCCCTTCAAGCTCTCTAGGACTTCACCATGAGTCAAATACAAATGAAAATGGAAAAACAAAATACAAAAGGAGTCGAGTTTATCACCTAGAGAAGCAATATTTCCTTTTTTGATATCTAGGAATTTGTCAAACCCATCATGATTCAAAAACACAACATAAGAGGAGTTAAAGAAGCAAGCCAACTATGCATAAGATGCAATTTTTCTTTAGAGGTTTTGTTAAACCCCATGACAAATTGAAAAGTGCATTATGGTAAAATGCAATTCTAAAGGGGTTGCACTTCATATCACCCAACAATGTTCTTTTTTTCTTTTAATTTTTTTGATAAACACTAAAAAAAAAATGTACCAAGAAACAAAATGCATCTGTGTAGGAGGTTCAAGAAAACACTAGATGAATGTGGGATGCATTTTTATATTTGGAATGACTAGTGCATCATTTTCCTTTTGGTGTGAGCTTTACAACCCATGTCTTACCCATAGATCTCAACTTGCCAAGGCTTTGGTTTAGATAAAATTCTCCACAATTAATTCAAATTCATCCTTTATTATTGTGCATGGAAATTGCAAACTTTCTTTTTAATTTGTTATTTGTGATTTTTATAGATAAGAACATTGTTTAGGAATGATATAAAACTAGGTGATATTTGGGAAAAAATTGATTATGGAATTATGTTCTTCATACCTAATTACCTACAAATCAAATTCTTGTAAGGAATACTCACTTGCCAATTCATTTTCAAAGCAATAGGATTTTTAATTAAATTATGATTTTTTAAACAAGGGAGGCTACATGGCAGCTAGTCCCTGCCTTGAGCGGGAAGTGGGGCTTGAGCGTCGAACTAGTCATAGCCCTCAACCAGTCTGTTATCTCAAAATCAGACTCTGATAGGCTGCTGGTCAGGTTGACTCTAAGTAACTATTTCAAACCTACTTTGGGCTGAGGCCTAGCCTCCTCAACCTGAGAGGGCTCTCTCTTGATGGATTAATGATTTTGATTAAAGATAATATGGCTAACTCTTATAGAACAACTGTGAAAAATATGAATGCTGGAAACACATTAAACAACTATCCATTGGGCTTATGGAGTCAACAACACCTCAATATAACAGTGAACTTAACCTTACATGGAAGTCAGGGCATTCAGCATTTAGACATTCAGAACATCAATTCATATGGGACCACACAGTTTATAAATGTATACAGGAAATCAGAGCACATTCAGTGAATTCTGAGTGATTATACATCTATATCACTGTAAGAATTAAGAAAAAGAACAACATCACATATTCTGAACATAAGAAATCCTTCATGAATCCTGAGAAGTAAAGTCAAAATTATATTACTGAAAATGAGTCTTACATAAGCCAAATACAAGCTTTGTTATAAAGTTTTCCAACCCTGATTACATTTCTCTTTCAGCGATATATAGAGCTCTTATTCTAACTGATCGAGATTCCTCCTCCAGCATGAGGGGAATTCGAAAACTACTTCTATTACTGACAACTCTTAAATTCTAACTACTTAATAAATACAACAAAGTGTTGACTGGAGTTTTTAGAGATCTAAATCAAGTAGGATTCTAACACCGTGTTATGCTAATAATAGCCTTGATTATAATGGTTCTCGTTCTTTGACATCTGCTTCCCTTTAGTTTGGCTGTAATGGATGTTCAAGGCTCCATGTTTGATCTTTAATGACACATCTTTTCTAATACCCTGAAACATAGGAAACTGCCCCTGTGTACCGGTCTTTAGTTTGCCTTATCATGTCCGGATCCAACGAAGTATATCCTTTATCTTTTGATTACCCAAAATGGAGCAGACTGCCACGTCCTTGATGTGCTGTCCACCGTTTCATGCGTGAAAGCCAAAATTCTTGCAAACTGTTTCACATATCCTGAAGTGTGGTAAATATGCTCACTTTATGACAAAAATCTAAAGTTGGATTCGAAAGCATATTATCTCCACGTGTCTTGACCTGGCTGAATCTTAATAGCTTCAGCTGATGCCTTGCATACCTTGTAGACATTCCCCTTTCAAAATTCTCGCTTATAATTCAAAACTGCTTGATTTACGTTGAAATCATCACCTTCAGCAGTTTCGTAGCGCGCTACGAAACTGCTGAGTTATTTAAAACAACTTGTTTTTAACCTGAGACCTTTATTAGCCGAGTGCTTGATTTCCAAAAACTTCTTTAGACTTTCCACAGGTCGAATAGGAATTTATATTTCTTCAGAAAGATAAGATCAAGCAAACTTGTCAAAATTTTGAAACAAAATCTTGAAATGAAAACTTATTTAGCAGGTCCTTTAAGCTGGCTTAGCTGTGCCTTCAGATCTTCAATTTGTTTCTTCATAACCTTATTCCCAGCTCTTAGTTGCATATTGATCCTTCTGATGTACTTGGCTTCTTTGATTGCTGGTACTGTCCAGGTGTGAAATTGTGAATGACCATCAACCACTGAATTCAGCTGGGCTTCTAAAGTTTCATTCCCTTTCCATAGAGCTTTATAATAGTTTGCGTGTATGACTGCATGTCTTCTAGCAGCTTTCTTCAATTTGGCGATCTCATGCTTAGCTGATTCTAATTGGCTCTTTATGGCTGCTATATTATCTTCTTTAGATGTGATGATTGTTTTGCCAGTGTTTTTCTGTGTCCCTTCCTCTGTTTCCTCTGTTCTTGGCAGTGCTTCCTGTACTTGCTGGAATTTCCTTGTCATGGGTCTTCTAGGTTTAAAAACAAATTCTTCAGCTGGCTCATCAAATTTAAGCCTTTTTGAAGCCTTGGCTTTCTTGGTGCTTTCTTGTTCTGACTGTATCAACTCAATTTGGACTGGCAGAGATTGCTCAATGTCAATAGCCTGTAATAAGGTATTTAAACTTCCCTTGGACACTGGATTTTCTTCGACTGCTACAGCTTTACCTTTTTCCTTATTCATCTGGCTTCTTGTTCTTATCCTTGAGGCTACTTCAGACGTGCTTGTTTCAGGTGCAGTCTTTTTACCATGAGCTTTTTCCTTAGTTGATTGCTGAGGTTGATCTTGGATGATGAGTGGCTTCACTTGTTTTCTTACTTGTGACTTTGGAACTCTTTTAGCTCTTATTTCTGTTTGGAGCTCAGCTATTGTAAAATCTCTAGTAGGTGGAGGAGTGAGACCAGTCTGGCTTTTGAAGCCAGCCATAAAAATGAATGAATTCCAATCTCTGTCTACCTTTTGGAGCACATCTAAAACCAGTAGTTTGATCAAACCATGATGAAACAAAGAGGTTTCACAATCCTCTTTCCTCAACTGTACCTTATCACACATCTTACTCAAACTACGGAAAAGATAAAAAGGTAAGTCTATGGAGACCTTCCCGGTGAAATGCAAAAGGAGTTTAAAATGGTAAGAGTAAACCTTGTTATACCTTCCTTCACAAGTCAGATATTTCTGTATGCAGGTGAGTAAATGAGCATAATATTCTTTGACATAATTCCTGGGCACTGCCTTACTTAAATCTTCATTTACAAATTCATCCTTCAAAAACTCCTTGCAAGGATTCATGTCAAACTTGAAGTTTTTAAACCATTGCTCTTGTCCTCGTGGGATCTCTGTCACAGTAGATATCACTTCTGGCGAAACCTGCAATTCTATCATGGCTGCCTTTGAATTCAAGCCTGTGAAGTTAAGTGCAAATTCTTTGGTTACCTGTGCGTGCCCTCCTTGTAACTTTTTGCAAAAATTCCAGCACCCGGCCTTTTTAAATGCTTTCTCCACCTCTTTATTTCTCAGCGTTATATCTAAGCCTTCAGGCTCAGTCCTTAGAAATTTGTCGGATCTGTGCTCCTTTTTCTCCATTGATTCTTCCAAATCTTTGCAAACAATGACTACCAGCTCCGGTTGGAATTGTAATTCAGCTTCTATTTGAATTCAGCCTCGCTTGATTATCTTTGCAGTTGAATTTTAAAATTTGCCGTTTAAAATCTTTCAAGTTGTAATCTTGCAGATTTGTCATTTCATGCAAGACTTACGACCATCATTAAGTTTTATGCACGGTGGTCTTTCTTGGAAATGATGATTCATGCGTATCAACAAATCTAGTGGTGGTGATATTGGCAATGAGTGGTGAAATGTGATAAGAGGGGTACATGAGCTGACATGAGAGGAAACGGCCTATGACTCACCTAACGGATTTGACATTTCGGGAAAGATTCGCTGCGAAATGTACGAATCCATGATTTCGCAGCGCGATCAGTTTTAAATTTGAATGATGCGCTGCGAAACTGCCTAATCATGATTTCGCTGCGAAATTACAAAAAGACACGGTGGCTGACATAAGATAACAGGTGGCTATAAAACAAACGTAGATGGAGGGGAACCAATGGGAGCTGAGAACAACTTGACTCAAAAACTCTTCAAAACTTCAGATTCTAAGGGAAGAAACTTAAAACAAAAAATAAACTAGCACTGACCTTGTCATCGGGCTAGGATGAAAAGTTACATATATCAATTTTAGTCCTAAGTGATAACACAGTCATCACCCCTGATTTCAGTAAGAAAAGGCTACAATTCCATATGTTTCTCGGTGAGAGATGTGATTGATGAACTATTCTGAAAACTATGGTGCTCGACCTTATATCCAAAGGCCAATAGTAATTTATATGTATACATAAGTTGTGACGGTATCAGGCTTGGCTTCTCATCTCGTGTTGAGCCATTAGACGGGTCATAGCATATACAAATGGATATGGGTTTTCATAACATCTTTCTATGCTCCCTTTACTCCTATTGGATCTATCTCTGCCTCCGCCTTTTATATAAATGTTTCTAGTCTCGAATAAACGGGCTATGGTTTTGGATCTTAATCCGTATTTGGAACTGATGACTCAGATGCTTGTTATCGAAATCAATCTGGGACAGGAAATAATGAAGACCTACTTTACTCGTCGATTGGATTCATGTGAAGCTCCAACATGGATGTAGGCCATAATAACACATGCCAAACTGGCACACTCTATTTCTAAATAGCTTTGACTTATTACCAGTTAGTGAAACCCTGATTATAGATTGTTAGGAATTTTATTATCCATATTTTGAAGAAGACTGTTAGTTCCACATTGCAGAGATATCCACAGAGACAAACATACCCTCATACATCAATTTGATCATGATATAGGACAAGAAAATGGGTGGAGTCCATGCATCTGTCAACTTCTATGGACTCAATGAGGCTTGCATGCATGACCCTTTTCTGAGTCTCTTTAGTGATGAGAGTCTTTCTTCAATAGTGGGTTCTTTCCTTGGTTGGATCATTTGGTTTCTATGTCCAAGGTTAGGTAGTTCAATGGGTTACTACTAAGGTCAGTCTGTTTGTTTTTGTGGGACCAACCTGGAATTTGGATGAAAGAAAATCTAGCTTTTGAGGTTGGAGTAAGTTTGTAAGTAATTGATGGCATCCCTCGATCATAGAGAAACGTTCATAAATGGCCTTACTCATTACCAGAAGCCTTACTCTCAATTTTATCAATATCAATTGAGAACTTTACATTGACTTGCTAATTGACAACGATCAACTTAATGGCAGGTGGTTGGCGGGTTTCTTTAGCTTGCTAGGACGTGTTGATAGGATGCGTTGTTAGACCAATTACACTGCTTACTTCATTTACCATCCATTTCAAAGAGGGAAAGGAAGGGGTTCTGAGTAGCGAACTGTGAGAGGGAGGTGAGTCCAAATTGGAGAGAGTTAAGAGGGAATAACCTTTCATGGAATGAATACTGATCAATTTCTTTCATTAGGTCCCACTTTAGAGGAGGTGAACCCGTATAATAATATTTTATTGCTAGCTTTGAAATTTTGTAAAATATAATTCTATCACATAAAGAAAACATAACACGGCGTCATGCAGAGACAACTGTCTGTTCACATCCAAAACCCCACAGGCCAATGCCACCTATCCAGACAACCATCCAAAAGAGGAGCCACACTTGATGCAGATGGAATATTATGCGTTTGGAATTGGGTTTCCACCAAGGTTTTCAATTGCAGACATCGCTTCCACTGTTAATGTTGTTGAAAGGACCACCTGAACCTTAGATATAGTGTCCATTTACTAAACCACATGTTCATGGTTGCAATGTATGGTTCTCATGTGGCAGAGTTACTGCTGGCAAGTTTCGACGAGCAAATAAACTATATTAACCTCTGGTTCGCTCTGTTATACCTTAAATTCAACGACCATTATGAGACAAAAATATTAGATTCACTGGTGAAGAATGTTTATGCTAGCGGATTCAATACTTCTACTGTTGAAGGGAAAAACAACAATAATACTATTTACGGGCTTGTCCAGTGCAGGGGAGATTTAGATTCTTCTAACTGCAAATAGTGTGCATCCATGGCTAAAGCAAAGCTTGTTCAGGGATGCCACAACACTTCTAGATTCATTCAACTAGACAACTGCATCTTGCGTTATGATAATCATAATTTTTACAACAACATTGACGGTGAAGGAGAAAATATTATTTGCAACACTGGGAAAAGCAATCAACCACAACAGTTCACAACTGCTGTGAAAGCCCTGCTCTCGAATTGTACAACTAAATCTTAATGGAGCCCAAAGCTTTTCTCTGCAGATTCAGTCGCTTCTTCTTCTGGTTTAACGACAAATATACACTGCTTATCACAATTCTAGAGAGAATTGCCCTGGAAAAATTGCGGATTGTACCTAGAAGACGTCTTAGAAAGTATATTTGGATACCAAAGTGGAGTTCTTGGGGCACAATTTGGATGTGAGAACTTCTATTTATGTTATGAGGTTTATGAATTTTTTGACAATTTCATTCTTTCGCCATCACCAGGAGAAAGCCCTTTGTCCTCCAGTATTTTTTCTCACATGAGGAACATTTATTTCTGGTTAAGTAGAACATAGCTTACTGGTCACTCATGCTTTTTGTGTATATTTGGAGAAGGCAAGAGAACTAGGGTGTTGAGTATAAGTCTGGGAGTAGTTACGGTTATGATCGTATTAATTGCAGTCATAGGCGTTTGGAAGTGGAATATTTTCTCTCATTTGAAATGTCGGAAAGAGATTTCTTGAACCAGAGGTCCTGAACTTATTCAGTGTTAAGTATCTAAGATGTGCCTAATTAATTTGTGTGCAATATAAATAGGCACCTTGTAATTGTTTTCGCAGGTGAGGAAGAAGATTCTATCTTAAGGGCGAGCATAGCAAATCAAGAACTCATTTTCAAGCACGACATCCTGAGAGAGGCTACCTCCAATTTTAAACTAGAGAATAAACTTAGAGATGGAGGTTTCAGATCCATCTTTAAGGTGAGAGTTTAATAGCTCTTTCGATTAAATAAATTAGATATTTGGAAATAGTGACTCCTAGTAAAAATGGAGAATAAAATAGATTTTGAAGTTCATCGATCTACAGGGAGTTCTCCTTGATGGGAGAGAGGCTGCAGTTAAATGGATGTATATGGGTACAAGGCAAGCAAATGCTAAATTTATGAATGAATCAAATCTCATTGGTCGTGTTCAGGACAAGAATCTAGTGAAATTTCTTGGTTTCTCAGTTGAAGGCTCAAAAAGGTTACTAGTTTACGAATACCTCCAGAACAATAGTCTTGACAAAATTCTATTCGATTTGTACTCGTTCTTAATCCCTGGATGGTTCTTGGATTCATTTTTTTGTACATGTATCTTGCAACTAATACATTTAATGTTCTTAGTTAGAGAGGGTAATTTGAATATTTGCATTTGTGATGCAGGGTTACCCCTGCTTACACCCACAGTATGCATGTACAATGCATAATCATATTTGTCCCAGGAATTTTAACTCACTATCGAGTCAAAATCTTCAACTATTAATGTTTTAGGCCCCCTTTATTGAACTCTACGGAATCATTCATTACAATAGCCCAGTCTTTACTAAACCACCTTTCTATCAGACTTAATCACCCCTTATAAACCTTCGTTAATATTTTATTAAGTCCTTAAAGTCACGTATATACATCAAACCTCACACTTTCCTTTGGTTGGTTCGGACTTAACCCATCAAACCTTCATATTGTGCTTTATTCTATTATAAACCCTTTAAAAGGGAAATATACATAAAACATACCTTTTCCGCACTTTTTAAAGCCCTTGCACAGTTTCCAAGATCTCCCTTATCGCTAATCGCAATTGCCATAGTCCCGCGGGTCACATTAACACATGACTCTTATCACCCCCGATATGTGATTAACATATCCTTCTGGACTTCAAATACCATTAACCGTGCTTAATTAGTTATCGGGTCCGCTCCATCGCTCGTCATTTTACTCCTCCGCCGATAAAGCACCTTTAAATGTTGCGATGTGATCACTCCGATGATCGCATCGACAATCGCAATCGCAATTGCTTAAAGCTTGAAGCCGAGGTTTATTACCTCTGCGAAGTGCGATTAACTCTCCGTTGTTGATCAGAGTATACGATCCAACGGTTCACGCTTCGATCGCATATCACAATCGCTCAAGGTTTGAGGCTGGGGTTCATTGCTCCTATTGCTTTCCTCCGATGTGATATATCATAACTCCGCTCCATTCTTTGCGACTTAATCCTGGTCAATGATCGTAAAGATCAACAGCTATTGTTCATTAACGTTTCACTTCTTAGCTCCTCACTTACTTGGTTTTTTTTGCTATTTCTTCAGTATTTCATTGTGGTTTCAAGTTTCTTCAATGATTCTAGGTCTTCCGCTGTTCCTCTGTGACTCCCTCCTGAGATTAAACTGTGCGAGTTCTTAAATCACTGTCATTTTAGAGCATTAATTTGATCCTTCGAATGGATCAACAGCCCATTACGAGCCTCTGTCTCTCTCTCTTCCTCTCTGTGCATTCGCTGAACTCTGCCTGCATATATAGGTTATGAAAATCTCTGATTCATTGTAATTTATCATTCGATATTCAATCACACAATTATACAGTCATGAATCAAATTATTGTATACCAACACATATAAAAATGGATTACATATTAAGGCTCTGTCTTTCTGGCCTAATTCTTCTAAGTAGTAGCCTTTGCTTCACATTCTGCCCGCAGGCTTACAAACGCACTTTAGCTATCTATCTAGCCTATCTAAAACATCTAACCTCTGTCTTTTCCTTTTAGGCTTACATTTATACAAAGGGATTATAAAACCAATTCCTAGTTTAGATCCATAAATTCCTCAACAAAATCCTAAAATCTCTTCCTCATCCCTAAGGATCCTCTCTAATCCATAAAATCATGAACTAACTCCTAATCTGAGTTTTACAATTAATTCTCAAATCCTCTCATCTCTCAATTATCCTAAATCCCTCATGTTCTCCTACATTCGAGAACATTTACAAATATGCCTCACTATATTCAATTAAATCCTATTCTCATTAAAATCACTCAAAAGCCTAAATAATTACATTAATTCAAAACATAGGAACCCAACTTCCTTAAAACACAAGACCCCCTATGTCTACTAAAATATAATGATTTTCTCTGAGCCGAATGCTCCTACATCAGACTCCCAAAGTAGAAAATTTTCATGATCTCCTGATCATGTGTCTTCATATGTTGTTAGAAAACCTCCAGGGTCCCAAACTTTAGTTTGTAACTGTCTGAAAGCTCTGCACCTTTGTTGCTGCTGTATGTCTACTATTGAATTCATGACCGGAGAATCCACAGTTTTAAGATTTTTGTACCAACGTTTCAAATCCCAAATGGGATCCATCATCATGATATGAGAATGATGATGAGCAGAAGAGCAACAAAGAATTGATAAATAGGGACGAGGATAAAACAATTAGAATGACAAACTGTCGGCTGACATAATTTTTATAATTTTAATTAATTATTAATTTGTTTAATTAATTTTATTAATTTCATTAACTTTATAATATTATAATTTTAATTAATTTTAATTTTTATAATTTTAATTAATTTTATAATTTTATAATTTTATAATTTTAATTAATTTTAATTTTTATAATTTTAATTAATTTTATTAATTTGTTTTATTAATGTCTACTATTTTCTGTTTCATCTTCCTCTCCTTGTCAATCAGGTTCATACTCTGATTGATCATGCTTCCTGCTGCTATCATTCTCCCCCATATGGACTGTTTCATCATCAACTGCCATAATTCTTCAATCTCTGTCTCCAGTTCATCCTTGGACTGGTCCATATTCTGCATCTTCCTTCTTCCTCTTTCTTTTTGCTTCAGGTTGTTGTTGCTGTCCACTAACTCTTCAAATTGCTGTCGGTTACTTTCACTTTGTAGTTGCTGGTTTATTTTTTTTCTACTTTTTCTCTTGCTACCATTGTAGACATTGCTATTGCTCTTGCTCCAACTTTTGCTTTGACTCCTACGCTTAGTGCCTCCATTTCATCCTTACCCTCTTTCATGATAATCTCTGTTTGTAATGAATCATGACTTTCTAGCATTCTCTCCAACAATTGAGCATCTCTGTTCCATGGATTAAATTCTTCCATAAAATCTTCTTCTTCCATTTTTATTTGGCTGCTCATCTGTGCCAAATTTCCTCCAGCATCTACAACTAAACCTGCAATCATAAAACAATGATTAAAATAAAAAACATAAGACTTCTGTGCCTTTTCCTCCTTTGGCAAAAATTCAGTTTGCTTCTCTGTTTTCTCCTCCTTTATCAGCACATCAATATGCTGATTTGAATTCTCAAAAGAATTCATGAGACTGTCAACTAGTCTCTCCACACCATCTGTTCTAATGATTTCTTTCTGTCCATGTCCACTGTAGTGAACTTCATTCTCGTTCAATTCTGATTTTACAACCTGAACACTTACTTTTTTGGTCTTCCAGTATTTTCTCCAAAAGACTTAACTCCTGCCACAAATTTGCCATCTCACTTGGAATTTCTCCCAAAAGTTTTATACAATCCTCAATATCTTCTTCTTTGTCACAAGCATAACTTATTGACACTATTTCTTCATTCTCGATCATAATAAAATTCTGATCCTCTATCTCTTTGATAGTTTTAGATGTCTGTCCATCACTCTCCCTTTGATCATTTAAGAAAATCAATTCCTCGTTATCCTTACCAACAACAAATTCCTTATCAAAAGAAATAACTGTCTCATTCCTATTGAAGATATTTCCTCTATTAATCATGGAATTTATGAACTCCTTTTGCTGTAATAACTCAACTTGATCTTCATTTGAAAGAAAATCATCATCATAGTTTATCTGTCAATTTTCAGCTTCATTCAATACATTTCCATAAAATGGTTTGTCTTCTGCAATACCTGCGTTCATACACAACCTGTCAGTTGTAAAACCACAAGACCTCATGATCTCATCTGATGATTCAATCATCAATTCCTCCTGCTGTTCCAAGTCCTTTACATGACTTAGAAATATTTCGATGGTCTTCTCCTCAATCTCATCAAGTTCTTTACTTGATTGCTTGATATCCTTCTCTACTTCTTCTTTTAAAACAGAATTTATATTCTTCCTGTCTTCTTCCTTCTTTATGACAATATCAACAAATTGTCCTTCTTTACATGTTTCTCCTGCAAACATAAACAAATTGTCAGATTTAAAATCTTGTGATCCTTTGATCTCACTTGAAGTTTCTGTCTCCAAGTCTTCATCTTCACCCAGAACTTCACCCTACTCTGGTTCACAAATGGACACTTCCATTTCCAACTCAGCTTCTCTGAGTTTTCCCATTAGCCACCTTACTTTCCTTTGCTGTAGCCTTCTCTACAACTTATGCCACTTCACTGGCTTCTTCTTTAATACCCAACCTTGTCTTTGACTTTCCTCTAGCAGCATTATCAATACATTGAGTTGTTCTTTCATCTCAACGATCTCTCTATCAATTTCTTCTTGACTCATCCTCTTGCCATTTGCCTTGGCATTTTCTTTCTTCATCTTTCTTTTGTTGTGGTATTCCTCAGAACCTCTGCTATGACTATCAATAGCCATCTTCTTCTCCATCTTCATGAGTTCTTCACTCATTCACTATGAGTTGCACTAAATCGTCTACAACAGCAAGTCCTCTCTGCTGCCACTTACCTCACCAAGCTTTCCTCTGTACTTGGTCTTTTGGCAAGCAATTGGTTCTCTATCTCTGGAACCTCCTTTGAGCACTCTTCTCTGCTCCTTCTAGGCTTCAAATCCTCTGCACCTTCTTAAGAACACAACTGTCCTCTTGTATTTCAATCACCATGAAATACTTGGTTTTGACCACTTCTTCTTTCGCTTAGAAAATCTTACCAGCTTCCTTTATTAACTTGGCAATTCTACCCACATCCTTTCTGGAATTTCCTTTGTGATCTGCAACAATACCTTTGCAGTAACAAGTCTCCTCCTTGCTACATATGCCTCACTAAGCTTCTCTCCTTTGAGCTCAGTCTTTTAGCATCTCTCTGGTTCTTTCCTTTGGAACCAATTTGAGCACTCCTTGCTCTAGGCTTGTTGCAATCTTCTCACCTCCTTATGCTGTCACCTGCATATCAATGTTACTCAAGCCAAAGATCATTCCCATGCTTTCAAAAGCTTGCTTCTCAGTTTCCTTTTGAGAATACTCTTATCCTCTTTGTCCAACCTTCAATTGGATTCTTCAAGTTCACATTTGAGTGAATCTCCACTTTACCAAGGAACAACATCACGGTGTTTTCCTTATGTTGCTACTTGTGCAATAATATAAAAACAATATATTCTCCAATATTCAAATAAAATTAAACAAAACATGTCATCTCACCTTCAAGATCTCTATGTGATCTTGTTCCACCATCCCACCTGTACTTTGAGTGGATTGTCCTCTGTTTCTTGCATCTACTACACATCACCTCTGTGTACCTTCTGTTTGTCAGATTAGAATCTGATCCCCTCTTACCTGCATATACACTTTAACACATAACTCTGTTTTAATTATTTCACATAGAATTTCTTTGTTCTGTTTAACACCAATTGTTTCAATTACAATTTTTCTCTAATACCAAATGACACAGGGTTACCCCTGCTTACACCCACAGTATGCATGTACAATGCATAATCATATTTGTCCCAGGAATTTTAACTCACTATCGAGTCAAAATCTTCAACCATCAATGGTTTAGGCCCCCTTTATTGAACTCTACGGAATCATTCATTACAATAGCCCAGTCTTTATTAAACCACCTTTCTATCAGACTTAATCACCCCTTATAAACCTTTGTTAATCTTTTATTAAGTCCTTAAAGCCGCATATATACATCAAACCTCACACTTTCCTTTGGTTGGTTCGGACTTAACCCATCAAACCTTCATATCGTGCTTTATTCTATTATAAACCCTTTAAAAGGGAAATATACATAAAACATACCTTTTCTGCACTTTTTAAAGCCCTTGCACAGTTTCCGAGATCTCCCTTATCGCTAATTACAATCGCCATAGTCCCATGGGTCACATTAACACATGACTCTTATCACCTTCAATATGCGATTAACATATCCTTTCGGACTTCAAATACCATTAACCGTGCTTAATTACTTATCGGGTCCGCTCCATCGCTTGTCACATTACTCCTCTGCTGATAAAGCACCTTTAAATGTTGCGATGAGATCACTCCGATGATTGCATCGGCGATCGCAATCGCTTAAAGCTTGAAGTCGGGGTTTATTACCTCTGTGAAGTACAATTAACTCTCCACCGTTAATAAGAGTATACGATCCAATGGTTCATGCTTCGATCGCATATCGCAATCGTTAAGGTTTTGAGGTCGGGGTTCATTTCTCCTATTTCTTTCCTCCAATGTGATATATCATAACTCCGCTCCATTCTTTGCGACTTAATCCTAGTCGTTGATCGTAAAGATCCAACGACTACTGTGCATTAACGTTTCACTTCTTCGCTCCTCGCTTACTTGGTTTTTTCTGCTATTTCTTCAGTATTTCACTATGGTTTCGGGTTTCTTCAATGATTCTGGGTCTTTTGCTGTTCCGTTGTGACTCCCTCCTGAGCTTAAACTCTGTGAGTTCTTAAATCACTGTCATTCTAGAGCATTAATTTGATCCTTCGAATGGATCAACGGCCCATTACGAGCCTTTGTCTCGCTCTCTTCCTCTCTGTGCATTCGCTGAACTCCGCCTACATATATAGGTTATGCAAATCTCTGATTCATTGTAATTTATCATTCGATATTCAATCACACAATTATACAGTCATGAATCGAATTCTTGTATACCAACACATATAACAAATGATTACATATTAAGGCTCTGTCTTTCTGGCCTGATTCTTCTAATTAGTGGCCTCTGCTTCACACTCTGCCCGTAGGCTTACAAACACACTTTAGCTATCTATCTAGCCTATCTAAAACATCTAACCTCTGTCTTTGCCTTTTAGGCTTACATTTATACAAAGGGATTCTAAAACCAATTCCTGGTTTAGATCCATAGATTCCTCAACAAAATCCTAAAATCTCTTCCTCATCCCTAAGGATCCTCTCTAATCCATAAAATCATGAACTAACTCCTAATCTGAGTTTTACAATTAATTCTCAAATTCTATCATCTCTCAATTATCCTAAATCCCTCGTGTTCTCCTATATTCGAGAACATTTACAAATATGCCTCACTATATTCAATTATTCTCATTAAAATTACTTAAAAGCCTAAATAATTACATTACTTCAAAACATAGGAACCCAACTTCCTTAAAACACAAGACCCCCTGTGTCTACTAAAATATAATGATTTTCTCTAAGATGAATGCTCCTGCATTAATTTGAATGACATAAACAAGATAAAAATTGTTGTTTTTTGAGAGTTAACTGTGGGTTTACTGATCTGAATTGGCAAATAGTTTATGCTTTATTCAAAGAAAATTGATTGGAATGTGCATAATTATAATTGTCACCACAAATTTTGTATTTACCTTAGAAAAGTTAAAAAAAATAGATGAATGATCAAGATAATTTGAAGTGTACAGAACAGTGACAAAGGAGTTCAACACACTTGTGATGATGAGCTGAGATTGATTTTATAATTTTCTAGGTTTGAAGCTAGTATGTTGTTTTTTTTCAACAAGTAAATTGAAATTTACTCATTTTCTTCCTGAAATGATGTGAACGCTTCATTAACATAAATGTGTAAGGGTAAATATCCTATCCTAGTGTTATACCCAGTTGTTCCTGGCTAAAGCGGTTTCAAAAAACCAGTTAGCTCGTCTTCATGTCTTTTTTCGTTTTTGTTTTCATTGAAAACAATCAAATTTGCATTAGCTAAGCTACAAAGTGGAAATCGAATGAAAATTTGCAAATTCATTGAAATTGTCTACATAGTTTGTTTGTAATGAATAAAAAAATACCAATGAAGTCTTTGTATTGCAGATGCTTTCATTTTAACATATGCTTTCATTTTTACAGAGCCTCTCAAAGTGGTGAGAAAAATTGACCTTCTAATGATGTTGCTTCACTATGGAGTTGCCCGCTAAACAAGATGTCGTGAGCAGAACTGGCCTTCTGATGATGTTGCTTCACTATGGATCTTCCCACCAAACGGTGGAGCAAAGCTTGTACAAACAACTATTGATGGAGAAAATCTTGTTCAAACGGATAAACATAGAATCTTGGAGCAAAGCTTAATCCAACAACAAAGTTGATTGAATGAATGAATTTACACAATGAATTTAGATGCAACAAACAAAAATTTGGACAGGTAGGCAAGTAAAGTTTTTTGCTCTTATGTAAACCATATTTTTGAAACGGTAGGAATGGTTTGACATGGCAGGCATGACCCGTCTCTAGACAATCACAAATGTAATATGAGTTTTAACATATACTAATACCCCACTAGCGGTTGTTCATGAGCTACCATTTAATGCTTTCGACTAATGCTAGCATTAGTTTACTAGTTTCAGAATGCCAAGAAAACAAATAAATATAGCATATGGTTTTACCTCCCCGCTTCGGGAAGAGGCCAAATAAGATGGTGAAAGAGAATGCAGTGTTGAATATGCAATGCGGGCCTAATTTTTTTTCTTATTGTGATCGTTAGTAGCTTAAATTAATGTTAAAGGCCACCATTTCGATCACCAGGCAAGGCAGGGACTAATAAGTGAGTACAAGACCTTGGAGCCATTGCACCTTTCATGGAAATAAATTTCCAGTTTAAATCACATTTCGTATGTTTTTTTACCCACACATTAAATGTTACATGGTTCATTCTAAGTGGTGGCCTTGATTATTCATGTTTTAATGGGATTTATTAAAATACAACATTAATTGATGATAGTTTTAGAATTAATGAATTTGATGTTGTTTCCTTCATCATAAGTGAATGAAGGATGCATGATGACATTGTGGATTTGAAAGAGCAAAAACATTTCATGTTCTTATTTTCATCAATTATGTTGTTGTTTTTTAATTCATTTTCTATTAACAGAATATTTGTTTTCATAGGTAATTGGTTATGTTTTTAATTTTTATGATTTGTGTAATGAGTTATTAAGTTGTGTAGGTAGTATGCTATTTGTGTCTTATTAGTATCATATATTGGGGATATTCTTGTGCCTTACATTAGTTTGCATGTGTAAAGAGCTAAATGAAGAAGGAAGGTGCACAAGTGGGGTGAAGGAGAATGAATATAAGACCAAAACCTAATGCAACTTCATAGAGGCACAATAAGCAAAAGGGTGTTTCCAAACTAGAAAAAACAAGGAGGGACCTAAGAAGCACTTATTGACCTCAAAAAAAGAACAATTCATTGATTAAGTCTCATACCCATAGATGGATGGAGTGCAAAGGATGTTGAATAATTTTTTTAACTGTGCAATGAATATGAAGAAAATGTAACTTCCAACCAAATATAAATGCAAGGCGAGATTGGAAATGAAAGTGATGGACGTATGCAACCAAGAGTGAAGAAATGGATGTCAAAGTGATGAGAATGCTTGTATTCAGTTGGTGTTATTTTGAAAGTCTCACTTGAGTGCATAAAATGTTGTAACTTCTTAATTTTTGTTGTAGTTTATCGTCACAAATCAATTGAAGAGTTAGTGTGAGAATAAGATGAATTCTTGGATGGTTGAGATCTTAGGAAGTACAACAATAATCTATGGTAACTCAAGAATCATTAAAGCCATGTGAAGAGTCAAGCATTTGAAAGATCAAGAGCCATGAACTAAACTTATCAGTATAACCATTGTCTTCTTTTTTAGCACTGCAAGCTATCTTCATATGTTAATAAAAATATTGTTGTTAGTAATTTGCTTCACACTCTTGGATGTTGTGTTTGTAATATAGACCATTTTTTTGCATAATTTTTTACTACTTGTGGATGTTGATTTTCACTTATCTTATTTCTTGCTAACCTCTAATCTGAAATAGGAAGTTTCTTGGTGGCGTGGCAATGGACTATTCTCTAATTTTCAACTACTTTGATTATTCAAATGCACCTGTATTTCTTTCATTTTATTTCTTATATTTGATTTGCAATAGTCCTCAACAAGTTGTGGACTATTCTTTATTGTTTATGGCCTTTGGATATCCATATGCATTAGCTAGGAGCTATCTCTTCTACTGATATATGCCTAGCTTTGTTTCATTTCAGCTTGTTGGTTTTATGATATGCAAGTGTTCTCAATTTGATAATTCTACTTTGGAAGGGAATTGAAAGCTTCTTATTCAAGTTCATTTTTAATAACACTTGTGGACTATTCTCCCTCTCATGAGTTGAATTTTCGTCTCTTGTTCTTACTCCTAGCGTTAACATTTGGATTGATGATACCAGATTGCATTTTCATTTATACATTTAAATTATAAAGCTTAAAAAAAGCATTCTACATTCTAGGGCATAAATGAAGGGGTTACCATTTTCAACAAAGAAAGGTCTAATTAAGTCTTCTCATATGATAAACATATGTGGTTGATGAATATTATTGTACAAGCAAATATGTACATCTACCACTAGTGACTGTGTTTATCCAAGAAACTTAACCACATCACACTACAAACTTGAAAAAATAAGATTTATTAACAACACACATGTTTGGTGGGTATTTTCATATCTAAATAACCAATGAATTCATATACACTTACATAATTATAATGTTGGGAGAACCCCATTCTATGAATGCTAGGAATAAATTATTTAATTATAATTTTAGCAATAATTATTTATGGCTCAGTCTAACTAATAGAAGAAATGACTTTTTGGCGGGAATCTAATAATAGAATTTGTAGCAAGTTTGTGATTTATTGTTGTTTAAAATGCAATTTTGAATGCATAAATGGATTGAATGCCCTAAAAAACCCTTAAGGCACTGAAATTTTGCAAATCAAACAACTTAAAGTTATTGATTTTTAAAAATATCTACCCAATTTTGAACAAAATTAACTGCTAAAAAAAAGAGTGCTAAAAATTCTATAAGTTAGACTTCAAGATTATTTAGTAATTAATAACTTACTAATTGACTACAATAAAATATATTAATGAATTGCTAATGAAATACAATAAATGACATCAATAATAACTAAATTAAAATGAACCACCCTAATAAGCATCAATGCATTCATACTCTATGTGGGATATAGAAAATGAACTGTAAATGATTTTAATAATAACCATTAAATATTTAAATGATGTTGTTTAACTATTTTACTTTTTGAAGTTTTTTTGGTAAGATTTTTTTAATGCATAAATAGATTTGGCACTCTAGAAAATATCTATGTAGAGTTCATAGATTAAATTTGTAATTTCAATAAATTCATGCCTAATTTCCAACCAATTTAATTGAAAAATATACCCAACATATCTCCAAAACGTAAAATTATTAGACTAAGACATTCTAAACTTAACCTATAACACTTACTTTAGCTTATATATATATATATATATATATATATATATATATATATATAAGTCATAAATCATAAGTTGTATAGCTATGAGGTTTTTTTAACAAATTGCCTAGGATTTTTGATACAATTTCCCCTCATTGAAATATGAAATGATATCATTGAGAATGGATTTTATAAATCCATATGAAATTTTCAAAATTTCATTACAAAATGATTTTTTTTAGAGTAAAAAAACATTGGAAATTTTTATTAAAAGAGAAAAACTAGTACACATATCATCCCAAAAGAGTCCATCATGATAAAAATAAAATGTTCACAGTTTATATATCATCCTAAAAGAGTCCATCATGATCAAAATAAATTGTTAACATTTTTCAACTAAAAGTTCCCAAAAAGACATAAGAGATCAAAACATACATGTGTGTTCTAAACTAATGAAAGTCTGACCATATTTCTTAAAAATACATGCTCAAAGCAACATCCAAAAAGAAAAAAATGATGTTGCAACAGATTGGATCTCTTGAATAGAAAATGTCAAACAAGAGCGATCTCACCCTCATCCAAAACCACCACGTCTGATTTGAGTCTAAAGTGAAAAGAGCATGGGATCGCCTGAAAACCTTCCTTTAATAACCCATCGATTGCATTGTTATGTTCCCTGTAAACATGCTTAAAGGAGATGTCAGAAAAGGATTGAATTAACAACTTGACACTAGTCAAGCAATTAACCAGGGAAAGAGGTGAAAATTAACAATTTGATACCATTCAACCAATTATCCAGGGAAGGAGGTGACAATTTAGACTTCCCTGTAACCCCATCAATAATGGTCTTGGAGTCAGCATAAATAGAAATCCAATCCAATTGTATCGTCGTATTCCACCCAATAATGCACAAGAGAGCAAAGAATAACTTGAATAACATTGGTTTACATTAGGAATGAAACGTGATCCAATCCTGTCCATCCATGAGAGTCGGTGATCCCATCTTGTCCATCCATGAGAGTCGCTACACTGATTGTTTACTAAATTACATTTTGGAAATGAGACTATCAATTTTAATTCAAATTGCAACTGAGAGCCGTTTCAAAAAATTCAAAATGGTGTTTTACTTATTTTGGAATTTTTTTAGCAATTTAATTGATCATTTATTTAGATTTTTTTTTCAACAATTTAATTTATCATTTAGTATTATGTAAAGTATAAGATTAAAGGTTCAAATCTCTAAACTAATTTATCTTTAACAAAAAAAAGTTTACCTAGATACCAAGATGTTTATCTAAATACTCTCCGACACTTAGAATATGGTAATAATGACAAAATATAGAAACTTAATGGTATAGTGATAGTAGCCTAAATCAATATATATTACAACCTTATGTAAAACCAATTCCTAAATATAAACTCCCAATAATAATAATATAAGTTCGAATAACCAATTTGAAATTTAAACCATCAATCTTAACTCAAATAACATCTGAGAGCCTAAATTGTAATAAATAATAACGAGATCTTGTGCATTTTGAAAGGAAAAATTTAATGCGTGCATTGACATAGGTAGCATAATTTGGAATGTTCGTTTTTATCCATTAAGTATAGAATTTGTGCAGTGTGAAAGGAAAATTTTAATGCGTACATTTAGATCTGTATTTATAATCTACAATAATCAGTTTTTTGGGATTTTGTGCAAAATCGAAAGGAAAATTTTAATGCGTGCAGTTAGATGTGTATTTATATTTAGCATTGATACTTTCTATGTACAATATATTTGTGGCGGATTTTATGACTTTGATATTTGATCGAGGCACCTTCTCAGGAGTCTAATAACTAAATAGGACATATATAAAAGCTCTCAGATTATGAATGTATCATGAGTCTCACTCCCTAGAGTTGCATTGTCTGGAACTGGAGTATATAGAGTATATATTCTGTAAGAATTAAGATGGCCATGGACACTGGGCTGTCCCAATGTTTATTAGCAGTTCTAGTTTTATCCTTGGTCTTACCAGGGGCAATGGCAGTTGGGGGTGGTGCTTATAAATATCGTATGTCCTCTGGACTAACCACTGTCCCTGGTCATAACTATAGAGATGCTTTAGCCAAAAGTATTCTGTTTTTTGAAGGCCAGAGATCAGGAAAATTGCCTCCAAATCAACGCTTGAATTGGAGAAAAGACTCTGCTCTCAGAGATGGCTCAGCTGCAAATGTAAGGTTGCCTTATTTATACTTATTATATTGCCTATAGAACTGTAGAGGTTTAAACAAAAATCAAGTGTAAGCATGTAGCAGTTGATGGATATATACTACTTCTTCCTTTTATATTTTAAATCTTTTCTATTTTAGATTTCTGCCAGTTAACTGTAATGGTCTATTCCTTTGACAGTAATGGTGTTATATGTCTTGACTTTTTCTACTTTCATTGGGAAGATATTTTTATGTGGATTGGGGATTTTGTGTATATGATGAATATGGAGTGAAGTAAATTATTAATTTTGAGTCATGAATATTAGTGGGAATCTTGCAAATTGATTTCAAACATCAAAATTCCAGAGGCCTGAGTTACTGTTGGGACTTGCATTCATATTGCTTATATCTTTTTGCATTACAGGCGTATAGGTGACACCTCCATGCCTTTTAGGCCTGAGTTACTGTTGGGACTTGCATTCATATTGCTTATATCTTTTTGCATTACAGGCGTATAGGTGACACCTCCATGCCTTTTAGATATTCAAATTTACCATTTAGATACATTCAAACTTTCCACCTTAACACTTGTTAGAGTTTCTTTGACCTAAATGGTACTTTGTCTTGATTTTCCAGTATTTTTATGCGGATTGTAGATTTTGTGTATCCAACCGATATGGTGTAAACTGTTAACTTTGAGCCATGTCCTTTGGATGCCCAAATTTACAGTCCAGATAAACTCAAACCTTCCACTTAACACTTGTTTGAGTTGCTTTTACAATTTTCAAAATGGCATTCTTAACTTTGAGCCATGTCCTTTGGATGCCCAAATTTACAGTCCAGATAAACTCAAACCTTCCACTTAACACTTGTTTGAGTTGCTTTTACAATTTTCAAAATGGCATTCTTAACTTTGAGCCATGTCCTTTGGATGCCCAAATTTACAGTCCAGATAAACTCAAACCTTCCACTTAACACTTGTTTGAGTTGCTTCGACTGTAATGGTGTTTTTTCTTGATCTTTTCAATTTCGATTGCAGATTCTATTTATCCAATAAACATGAAGTAAAGTAAACTGTTAACTTTGCGACATGATCTTTGAATACGAAAATCTGCAGTCTCAGTAAAGTCAAAGCTGCATGCCAAAATCTGCAGTTTAAATAAAGTCAAACCTTCCACCTTAACACTGGTTTGAGTCTATATTTTCTATATTGGGTATTTTGAACCACTTTCAATTTTTTCCTCTGGAATGATTTACTCAGTCCTTAATTTAAATAAAGTCAAACCTTCCGCCTTAACACTGGTTTGAGTCTATATTTTCTATATTGGGTATTTTGAACCACTTTCAATTTCTTCCTCTGGAATGATTTACTCAGTCCTTGAGATGATCCCAATATTGAAAACGTCCATGGAAAATCTGAAGGCCCTAACTCTGAAGCAATGCAGACAATGCACCTCGCCCATTAAATGTAAAAATCTGTGTACTGGATGCAGGTGGACTTGGTGGGAGGATACTATGATGCAGGAGACAATCTCAAATTCGGTTTCCCTATGGCTTTTACAACCACGATGCTAGCATGGAGCGTGTTAGAATTCGGAAAGTTCATGCACGAGGAGCTGGATAACGCCAAGAATTCAATTCGTTGGGCTACAGATTATTTCCTCAAAGCAGCAGCTTTTCCGGACACTTTATACGTGCAGGTACCATATTTGCATAGTTTCATAGGATTTTGATATATGTTGGTTTACTTTGTGTAGTGTTGAAATTGATTTACTGTTATGAAGGGGTGTATGCTGATCTATTTTCAATAAATAACATGGGGAAGCGATTAGTTGGCCAACCCATTGGTTACTACAAAGATAGTTCGCATGAAGATGGTTATGTTTTGATTTAATCAAAGGGGTGATTTTAGCTACTATTATTATAACTTTTAGGCATTACCAATATGCCCTGTTTGACTTTTAGGCATTACCAAGATGACCCTCAAGCAGGGCATAGGGCTAATTAGAGGTTTGAAGTAGCAACATGGCAAGGGGTTCCTTCACAGTATATTTTATCACCAAATGATTTCCACCTGGGGTATCTTGATTTATTTGTAAGGATTAATATGGGTAACTAGTTGTTAACTAGCTAGATTTCCACCTGGGGTATCTTGATTTATTTGTAAGGATTAATATGGGTAACTAGCTGTTTGTAGTTAGTAGCTAGAGTGTTTGGGACTATTAAGAGACATGTTTAGTTTATTGTGATAAGGCTTAAATAATAGGTGATTTTTAATAGATCTCACTCTTGTTGAGTTAGACATTATTATATATATTTAACTTGAGAAATGTTAAATATACTCTTAATATTATAGTGACAATATCACAAAAAAGGAAAAAAAAGAATAGTAATGCTCGCAAAAAAAACCTAGACAATTAAAATTAATTAACCTGAAGAAGATGGACTTGATGAGTGGTCAGATTGACAAGTGGTGGACCTTGATTATTGGGTTTTGCTGTTTGTCGATACCATCCAACCTGAAGAGGATGGACTTGATGAGTGGTCAGCCTGACAAGTGGTGGACCTTGATTATTGGGTTTTGCTGTTTGTTGATACCATCCAACCTGTTTATTCAAGATGAATCAAGCTCTTCTAGAAACTACTATATAATCTCCTCTACTACTACTAGAAAATCTCCAAAACCTCCGGCTCATTTCATGATATTGTATATCGCAGGTCGGTGAACCCTATGCAGATCACGATTGCTGGGAGAGACCAGAAGACATGGACACCCCCAGAACAGTTTACAAGATTACCAAAGACAATCCTGGCTCAGAAGTTGCCGCTGAAACAGCTGCAGCATTGGCTGCTGCGTCCATTGTGTTCAGAACATCAGATGTCCAGTATTCCCAGCAGCTTCTTCAAACTGCAGTTCGGGTAAGATCAATGTTCAAACCTGAGGGAATTTTTTCCTAAAAAAATATGAAATCTGGTGTTCTGCTTGTCGGTTTTTTTGGGCTACTTCTTGGGAGTAACTTCCCTTCTTATAATGTCTGCAATAGTTGTTCGAGTTTGCAGACAAATACAGGGGAGCATATAATGATGACCCCAGCGTGAGACCAGCTGTGTGTCCTTTCTACTGCGACTATGATGGATACCAGGTATTTTTGCATCATATATTATAATTTCAGTTAAGTCTCTGCACAATCTCTAAAATAGACTTGCAATGCAGTATCTATTTGTAAATAAAATTAGGCAGCCTAGTTGCACTGGTCGACGTTTTGACATGTTACAATATCATATAATATAATATAATATAATTGAGATTACTCTTAACTCTGAACTCTGATTTATTTTTAAGCATAAGAGATATGAAAGTTTCATTTGCCTCTCTCTTTTCATAAGAGATTTGGCCAAAAAATCATTTATATGTTCTCCTTTCATCTGCATATCTCTTTTCTTAAGAGATTTGTCCTTAAAAAAACATTTTTAAATCTCTTTTGCTAGTAGATTGGGTCTTGAAAATTTCATTTTTTATATCTTATTTATTCATCTTCTTTATAGATATTTTGCTAGCAGATTTGACGGTGAAAAAATCATTACTCATTTTCCTTTTGACTTTTCAACATTTAGAAGACTCAACAACATTAAACTATGCTTTTTTTTCAATTCTAACAGGATTTTAAATAAAATATATCAGATAATTTACCAAAAAGAACAAAATAAAATCACTTAATTAGAGTAATACTTTTTAAGATAATGATAAATATCAATACAAACAAACTTGCAACTTGATCTTTTCCAACTGCTTTCATATTCCTTTTCAAACTTATTTCATATTCCTTTCTAATGGTGCCAAATAACTATGCAAATAAACCTGCTGCACTTTAATCTTTTTAAACTGATTTCCACTCTTTAGTGATGTCATCCAAGTCAATGTCTATGTTTGATTTTTACCAAAACATTCCCTCTAAAAAAATGTTTGGCTAAAGAACATTCCTATAGAAGCCTTTTTAGAATCTTCTTTCTTACTTTAAGGCAACAAATTTGCTTCAAAACCAGGAAACTTAGGACATTCCACAGATCTGCATTTTAGTAGTGTACTGGGCGTACAGATGTTTCCAATGAAAAATGGTAATATGACGGGATTGTCAAAGGTTCATGTCAATAATGAAAGTCTCTAATTCATAAATTTTTCTGTTGTGATTTCAAATAGTTTATAGAAGTAACAAACAAAGTAGTTGCTTAGTGAAAATAAATACCCATCATGCCTAATCAGCTGAAATATCAGACCAAACCGTTCCCTCTTGTCCTGCATTTCAAGACTAACATATATGCCTCCTGGTTTACAGGATGAATTGCTATGGGGTGCTGCATGGTTGCACAAGGCAACACGGAATAGAGCATATATTCAATACATTCTAGCTAATGGCTTGGCACTTGGAGCTGACCAAACCACGTTTGAATTTGGGTGGGACAACAAGCATGCAGGACTAAATGTTTTACTAGCCAAGGTAAATACTCTTGTCAATGCATCAAACTTTTCTTCAACATGTCTTCTATCTGTACAGAGTTTATGACCAAAGATCATCTAGCTCCATCCTTATGTTACTGTTCTTTTGTGAATCTCTTCCCCTGAATAATTGGGAAAACTGAATCGTTTTATGCAGTCAGTCTTGATACACAATGTGACAAGTCTGCAAAACTACAAGGGGTATGCTGATGACTTCATCTGCTCTCTATTGCCAGAATCACCTTCTTCGCAACATCAATACACTCCAGGTTTGATGTTAATAGGCCATTTTTATGTTATGGCGAAGGCTAATTTATTTATTTATTTTTTAATATAGATTTTAAAATATTTTGAAAATCTAATTAGTATAAGTAAAGCTAAATAATTGACATTATTTATATTAGAATTTTTTTTGTTATATCAATATATATTTTTATATATTAATACAGTTAAAACTATTTACAAATCGATTCCAAATACTAAAATTCCAAAAACAATAATAATAATAATTTAATATTAAAATAAAAAACAAAACACCAAATAAACATTAACCATGATATTTTCATTCTTATAATTATTTTATTGGGTTATTGCCAATCTGTTTGGTTAAAGAAGTGAAGTTACTCATGTATCAGTACTGTTCAACAGGTGGACTTATCTACACGGATGAAGGTAGCAACATGCAGCGTGTTACAGCCTTCTCGTTTCTACTTCTAGCCTATGCTAAAAGTTTGAGCCATAGTTCTCAAAATGTTCAATGTGGATCAGTACTAATTACTCCTGCTCGCCTCAGATCAGCTGCCAAGCGCCAGGTACTGTCCATGGAAATGGAAATTCATAACTAAATATTGGACCAAACTTTAATGTATGTCTGGTAATTCTCAGTATTAGTAAAAGGGGCAAGGGTTTAGTTGAATTGGGCGGTGCTAAGGCGTTGAAAGGGTTAGTTCAATAAGTGATGTTTTTAATATTCCTGGTTCTTTGGGTAAAGTTAGTTTGATTGAGTAGTATATTTAATATCATTGGGTTTTCATGAGTTTTGTTAATCTTTTTAAATTAAATTAAGAGGGATAGTTTTTGTTCAGGATTTTATTAAAGAATAATTTTCAATTTGTTTGGATATGTAACTGTATGGAATAAAATCAAATTTTGATTTTGTTTTATACTTATTCAATGATGGGATCTTGAGGGGATTTAGGGCGTAAGAATTTCAAATCTAGAACACTCTTTAAATTTGAAGGTTTCTGTAAATTTAGTGTCAGACTTGGATATTTAACGGGTATGGAATAAAGTCAGTTGTTAATTTGTTTTATGCCTATTCAATATAGTTATTACAGAGTAAGAATTTTAAATCTAAAACATTCATCAAATTTGATGGTTTCTGCAACTCTAGTGCCAAAAAAAATGTTGAAGGGTAGAGAAAATTTTTGGTTATATTTGATGAACAAATCATCTGTTGATGGGCAATATGATGGGCAATTTACCAGTAGTGATAGGCAATTTACCAGTCAAATTTCATTGATGAGCTAATCTAGAATTGATAAGGACAAACTTTTTATTAATATAAATATAAAAATACTATGAAGTTAATTGGGTTTCTCTGGAGTGATTAAGAAAAATGATTAAAATGCTCCTCACAGAAATTTAGGAAAAATGATTAAAATGTTCCTCACTGAAATTTAATTTCTGCAAATTACATGATAAGCTTTGAACTTTAGGGATGAAAACGAATACTCTGTCAAAAATCAAAACATATATATTCATCGAATAAAGATATTTTCCGAAAAGAAATCCTATTGTTATTAATACTCTACTGACACTGTAACTGGTTGTGATACAGGTGGACTACATACTTGGAGATAATCCTCTGAGTTTTTCATATATGGTGGGATATGGTCCTCGCTTCCCTCAATACATTCATCACCGAGGTTCATCTTTACCCTCTGTGACAGTGTATCCTTATCATATATCTTGTTATCATGGCTCCAGCTTATTTGCTGACAATAGTCCCAACCCAAATCTTCTGGTGGGGGCAGTCGTGGGAGGACCAGATCAAAACGACCAATATGATGACGTTCGGTCAGCCTTCAAGCAATCCGAACCCACCACATACATCAATGCACCACTGGTAGGCGTGCTTGCATATTTCAATGCCCATCCAAACTACTAAATCCAATCATGGCACAGGGAAAAAATCAATTTCATGAAAACCATTTGCAAGCTTTAACAAGTTTGGAACTTAGATTCTTAAATTAGCAATCAGTATTGGCTGGCATCCACTGCGATAAAGGATTCATAAGAGGCTTCTAAGTTAATTACCAACTGAAGATCTGGTAACTCCATGGTTATCAGGTTTCCTTTAGCGATCTGGGTAGTTATGTAAAACTAATTTTAGTGTTTCAGAGATGTCCTGATTCATGATTTATGTACTCTGAGAAATACATCCTCAATCTGGGCAACCGTGGCTATTACAGGTTGTGCTTGAATTTAAAAATAAAAGGTGTCTGGCAAGCCTGCCAACCTATTTTTAAATCGCCATTTATCTTCCTTGTACGAAGGTTCCATATATGCTTTACAAATTCATGTAACCAAGCATGGAATTTTAATTATGTGCTTATAGCAATGGCATGATTATGGAATAAATGCTATATTTATGATTGTTAATTTGGTTTTTTTTTGGTGGGTAAAATCTTTCTAAGAAATTGTGTTTCATAAATTAGATAACCAAGATTTTGGTTCAACATTCCATATATTTTTATTATATAATTTAGAATACATTTTATTATAAATTTTTGAAAATTAATACTTACAATAAATAATAATTATATAATAACTATTAAATAATTTAGTAAATAATGTACATATAAGTAAATCAAAATCTAACATTAACTAATTATATATAGTTAGTTAAGGTTAGATTTTGATTTATTTATGTGTATTCAATAGTTATGGTTGGGTTTTGATTTACTTATTGGTCACAAAAGTATTTAATATAATCTTTAAGTTAAAACTCTCATTTATCACATTGAAATTAAATTTTGCTTAATAATAAAAATTTCTTCATTTTAAATCATTAAATGTAAATCTTTCAAACAAATAAAAAATATATTTTACAAATGTGAAAAATAAAAATTAATATACATACTTTTAGGAAAATTATTTTAAGAAATTAATAAATACCAAAATTAGAGGAAACAAACAAGTATTATATCTATAATATTTACATAAAAATAACGTTAAATATAAATATCTTAACAATATTTATAAATCTAAATATTCATAGAATATAATCATTAAAAAATCCTAAAAATATGACAATTCTCTTAATTAAACCAAAATAATTAATCATAATAACTTTTTAATATTAATAATTAAATGAAAACAAACTAATATTTTAAACCAAATATCATCCCAACTTCAATTATACTCACAATTACTTATTCTCATCCAATAAAAATTACTCTAAGTCAATGTTCATCCTAACACAATTATACTCTTATTACTTTTTCTATTGGACTAATTTAAGATAATTATCACATTAAAAAATTAATTAAAATAATTAAAAAATACAAAAATCACAATTAAATGTAAGAAAATAACAAATATTTCTTTTCCCAAGGAAAAAGGCACAATTTTCCTTAATAAATTAAGAAAATTGCATGATGTATCATTCAGCATGTATGAGATGCATTCTTCATTCAACATAGTACTCAACATACATATAGATTACAAACAAAATTGCAGAGAGAAATATAACCGCCAAGAAACTATAAAACCATATCAATGTCCCAAGAAAAATTGTTAAGACAAAAAACAAAATAAACATAGAATGATTAGAGTGATCATTTTGAGTGGTTCCCATTCATCTCAATGAAAGGACGGTGGAAGAACTAATAGAACTCTCCATCTCTGAACTCTTGAATTATCCATTGACCCTGTTCAGCTACGCGACCTCTTTGGAAAGACGATCAACAATCTCATTCCTTTCCCTGTATATATGAGAGCATACAATAAAATCAAATTGTGATTTTAGTGTAAATACATCATCCAGTGTGTCCCTGAGTGTGTGCAAGTGACAATGATATACATCATTTATCCAATTTATTACAAGCTGTGAATCCCCAAAGATCTGAATCCTTTGACAATTTTGTTCCCACGTGAATAATAGGAGATGTTTTAAACTGTTAAGCTCAACATAATTATTAGTGCCCCTGCCAAGGCCAACTTGGATTCTGAAAGACAAATGATCATTCAAGTGAAGAATGACACCCCCCCACAGCCCTTAGCTTGGGCCGAACCATCAAAATAACCCCATGGTGAATGTGTATCAATGGTTTCAGGAGAAATGACGCGCGACAGCTTGCTGTCCAATGTATCAGGTAGTAGATTGAAGATGGACACGTAGTGCAAATTGGTGGCAAGCCAGTTTATTTGCGCATCTTGGAAGATCGTACGATTCCTGTTTAATTAGTTCCCCAACAAACAATAACGGGCAGATTTCTGTCCTTTTGAGAGTGTGCCTTAGACCACCTTCAGTGCCATGCCTCCTCAAGATTTTGGCCAGACCATGTAGTCCTTAGATTTAGCATTGAAATTATTTGTGACCAAAACTGTGCCGTGACCGAGTAGAGGAGAAAAACATGATTCACATTCTCAAAATTTGATTTGCATAAACAACAATGAGAGGGACCGTGTAAAGCCCGTCTCATAAGGTTTAATTCAGTTAGGGCTTTGTTTGTGAGAATACACCACATGAAAAACTTGGTTTTTGGAGGGGCTTTTAATTTCCAGAGATGTCGCCACCACCAGGTGATCATACCATTTTCCTCAGCAGACATAAGAGCAACATAGGAGCTTTTTGTGAGTATCGTCCATGAGGGGTGGTGGCCCATATGAGCTCATCATATTTTTCAGCCCTAATGAAATGATTCCAATCCCCTGCCCATCTTTTCGGTATGTTCAAAGCTCTTTGATCCCGTCATCGTTAGGGGCAACTAGGGGTCGAGACCTGCAATCGCAATATGAGCTATCTTAGTGAATCCAGTCACCGAGAGGAACTGACGAAGGGCCCTAGGAAGGATATGGGCATTCCCGCACCCAGTCTAGGCATCAGTGCCTAAACGAACCTACTCCCCATTACCAATTTTCCAAGCAAGCCCCTATTTGATGGTATTGAAAGATTGGGTGATTTCCTTCCATATAATAGAGGCACCAACAAACGACATGCTGGGACTGCTAATCCACTCCATAATTGAGAGAGGGTGTATGTATTTGAAGTATAATACCTATTTCCAAAGGCTTTCTGACTTGATAAATTTCCATCCCATTTTGGCTGCTAGGGCCTTTGTGAAAGACTGAAGGTGTTTTAAGCCCCATCCCCCCAGATTTTTTGGCTTCCTGATCCTGTCCTAGCTGACCCTGGCAAAATTCCTCCCTGTGTATTGTCCCCTCCAAAGGAAGCGACAACAAATTTGTTGAATCTTGTTTAGAATGCCTTTAGGGATCCATGGCAACATCATCCAGTAAACCGAGATGGCCTCGAGCACCGATTTTATGAGAGTGAGCATGCCTGCCCTGGAGAGCCATCGTTGTTGCTAGATGTTAATCCTGATTTCAATCTTTGCAATGAGCCAAGCCCAGCCAACGATTCGATAGCCATTCAGTTTCAGTATGAACCCCATATATTTTAGGCCCGCATCTAGTTCCTATCTGACAAATTAGAAATTGTTGGGATGCATACCGTTCCTCATTTTGGAGGCAGGTCACATAGATGATCGTGGATTTTCCAAAATTGGGTTCCATACCTGTGGCTTTGCAAAAAAGAGATAATATGTTTTTGAAAACATATGAATCATGAAAAGAACCATTTAGAAATATAAGTACATCATCAACAAACAGAAGATGCGAGAGGGTAGTCATATCTGAAATCTGGACACCCCCTAGATCACCCGCCTCACGAGCATTTTTAATCAATCTGCTTAGTCCTTCCATGATTAGCAGAAAAAGGAGGGGGGAAAGAGGGCATCCCTGCCTAAGACCACACTCAGCATGAAAAAAACCGGAAGCCGCCCCATTTATAAGGATACTAAAAGAGGTAGAAGAGATACAACACATGATCTAGGAGATAAAAGAGTGATGATAGTCAATATGAGGGAGAATGAGCTGAAGATAGGACCAACTCACCCTATCAAAAGCTTTGGAGAGGTCGATATTTAATATCATGGACTTCTTATTCTTCTTTTTGATTGAATGAAGGGCCTCCTGGGTAGTCCCAATAACTTCGTGAATATGACGGTCACTGAGGAAAGCACACTGTTCCTTGGATATCATCTTGGAGAGGATCAGTTTTACATGGAGGGAGATGGTTTTGGAAATGATTTTATAGAAGCTGTTGCAGAGGGAGATAGGGCGATAATCATCAAAGGTAAGGGGCTTATCAATCTTGGGGATGAGGGCTAGGAAAGTCGCATTAAAACCTTCATGCATTCTGCCGGAAGTTTTGCACTCCTTTATAGCCTTGAGAAGATCAGACCCTATCAGCTCAAAGAAAGTGCTATAGAATTCCACCGACCACCCATCCGGCCCCAGACTTTTGTCTTTTTTAAAACATTTCATCACAGCTTCAAGTTCCCCCAGTGAGACCGGAGCTAATAAGGCCTCCATCTCTTCAGGCTTGACAAAACTAGGAAAATCCTCTGCTAAACAAATGATGTCCGAGAGGGTTACACCCCTTGGGGCCTTATAAATATTGGAAAAGTGTCGAACACCCATATCAGCCAATTGATGGAAAGTATTAGCCTCCCTACCTTCTATATCATGCAGTTCCCAAATAGTGTTGATTGCCTTTCTCCCCCGGGCGTACTGATGGAAAAACTTGGAATTTTCATCCCCAGCTTTTAGCCAAAGAGCTTTGCTTTTTAATTGCTATGAATCCTCTTTCAATCTCAGTAGTCTAATCTTTCCTGTTTCTAATTTAATTATACGTGCCTTTGTGTCAATCGATGCAAAACTACTAGTCCCAGATGCTTCCAATAAATTAAGCTCATTTTCAATCCTTTGCAGATCAGTCTCATCCTTCCCCTCTTTTTCCTTTGCCCATTCGATGTTTTTGTCTTAATACAAGCCATATTTTTTGTTATGACCTTTGCCGGGGATATATGATCACCCAACCTATAGTGGATCCACAAATCTGTGACAATTTTATGGAACTGGGTTTCTCAAAATAACAAATATTTATATTTTAATAATTAAAAAAAATATAAAATTAACTTAATTTATAATCTTTTATATATATATATATATATATATATAATAATAATATTATATGAAAAATTAAATAATTTAAAAAAGAAATAATAATATTCCTTTAAAATTTATAATATGATATTTTCTTCGTTCCTACTCATACACATAGTTTTGTTTTTTAAGCAAAAAGTAGTATGTTTGCTTTATACAGTATATCAACTATGATCACTTTATAAATACATATAAGATAATTTTTCATTGAGATTATTTTAACCAGGTTTAGAACATGAGTATGATAATCTATGTACACATGATTTATAAGCTCTTGGATTCTACTATTCATATACTCATACACAATGTTATTTTTTTAAGCAAAAAGCAGTATGTTTCCTTTACAAAGTATAGCAACTATGATGTTCACGATAATTTTTGATTGAAATTATTTTAACCAAGTTTAAAACCTGAGTACGATAATCTATGTACACGACTTTCTAGATTCTACTATTCATATATAAAAAAAAATTTCTTTGTTATCCATTTACATTATGTTACTTTAGCATGTTAACTAAATTTTCTCCTCAAGTTCCATCTCCAAATTAGTTCATTATTATTAACCCATCTCATTCTTTTTGATGCTTAAAGAGCTTATAGGTAATTGAGTGATGGATAATGCCATATTATGCAGGTTGGCTTGGCTATATTAGCAGTCACTTTATTGAGGGGACACTCGATTTGTAACTCAACAATTTGTTGTCTTTACTGTTATGGGGTTTTCATCAATAAAATAATTTTACTATTTCTATTTGTTTCCTAGGTTTACACTTGGTTTACACACTAAAAGAGAAATACCTTCTAGTAGAGGTTATAACAAAGGTTTTTATTGTTATAAAATTGACAAAAAATGTCAAAAAAACATCTGCTAAAACATTCGTTTGCGATAACGGATAAGCCAAGATTATAACGAAATTTCATCACAACTGAAAAAATCTGGGTGGCCAGAGTTTTAGCGGATGTTTTTTTTTTTTTTTTGCGGTGTGCTTCATGGAAAAATTGGCACTGATGCGCTACATATATAAAAGCATCGGGGTTGCATACATAACTAAAAGCACCTAGTCAGTAAATGGAAAGAACATAGGTGCCTGAAATGTATACTGCCCCGGTGTGTATATATCAAAAAATGACCTGGGGCGTTCTTTTAAGGAATGACACTAGGGCAGGGGAAAAAATATTGTAGACCCGGTGCTTTTATTTAAACTCACAACGCCAATGTGTATGCTTTGTATAAATGCACCAGTGAACTAAGGTTATAAAAGAACAAGTGCTGTTAATTTTAATAATACATCGGAGTTGGAAATAATATTTTGTAGGACTAGGGCATTAGTTCTATAAAAGCACCGATGTGTTAAGAATTATAATGCACTGGATCATTAATTGCAAACAATACTGGTGCTTGAAGATCTAAATACCCCCAAAAAATATGTCGCCATGACACTTTTATATAACATAATGCACTGTTTGTGTTTATGCTATGGACACACGGGTCTTTTGTATGAGATTTTCTTTTTTTTGGAAACATCAACCTATGACAGTGAGATTATTGTAATTTTAAAAATTCGTTATTCATAAAAAAATCGACATATATCTTATAACAGTATTCATATAAATTAGAATTTGATAAGTGCATTTGTATATGATGTTTGGGTTAATTTGTTGTATTATCAAATTTCACATCTATTCATTATAATATTTAATCATCCATGTTAAAAATAGCAACAAGAAATCCTAATTTAATTTGTCCTTGATTTAAATTAGGAATAAAATCGAAATTCCATTGGCATAGCAACTTGTAATAGTTAATTTGACTTAGTTGGGTTAGTAAATTCAAGTTGGAAGTATATTTAGAGTCATGTAGAGTGATTCCTAAATTTTAGGGGCCCAAGTTGAGTTCTTTTGAGTTGTAATTAATTAACTCAGTCTAATTGAGTTATAGTAAGTTAAACTAGTTCAAACAGTTGGAGGAACTAGTAGGAGGTCTAGTAGTGGGGATCAACGTCAGTGCAACTTCACTGCTCCACCAATTAACTGAAGATTCACTCATAAATAACTCATACATGTCAGTTCAGAGGAAGAACCAATTGAGATTAGAGTTCAAGGACAATGTACTATTAGTTGTATACTTTTATGAGTTGTACAAGTGGTGCATGAAATCAGTAGAAGGCCTATGATGGATTGCGTAGTTATGAGTGGGGAATTCCAAATTAAATATGGGCTAATTCTCTCAAGAATTGCACAAGAAAATAGAGGCTTGGCAGGCAACAAAATTGGCTAAGTTTTGGCTTGAGATGGTTTGTGAAGCAGAGAGATAGATTGTACTTGTGCATGAATTGTTCGGGTTGAACAAGCATTGTATTTTCTTCTCAGATATTCTGGTTAATGTAATATAGATAGTCGAGGTTTTGAGCAGTTGCTTTCCCTAGAAAAATATTGTGTTATGTGCGATTGAAATTCTTCCTTTTCTGCTTAGTGTTTTCATCGATCAATTTTGGTTTCCGCTGATGAGTAGAGTAGATTCTTGTCTTATGTTTTAGCATATCACATAAGTTGTTGAATCTACAAGTAAAAATATACATGGTATTAGAGCTGAAGACATTATAGAAAAGGAGAATTGAGTTTGTTGTGAAGGTGAAATCGAATTTGCGAGTCCATACTTTAGATTCAATCGTATGTCATTCTACGGTTTGAGACTTGAGTATGCCCTAGAGGGTAGCTCGAATTACATATCTTGGAAGGACAGGATGGAGGTAGTGCTGGAAGACAATAGGCTAAAGGAATTCATAAATCATGATATTATGAAGCCTCCAACATCTGATGCTAAAAATATGGCTAAATGGAGAAATTGTGTGGCAAAAGCAAGAGGGATTATCCTAGAAGGAGTTCGGGATCATATTGTCTCAAATATCTATGGTAAGGAAAATCCATTTGCAACGTGGAAGGGATTGACAAAACTTGTTTCAAAATAGTAGTGACCACATGAAGTGGGCACTGAAGGACAAACTCAAAAAGATCAAGATGGAGAAGGGAAACTCTATTATGAAGTACTTGACCAATTTCACTCAATGTCGAGATGAGCTTGGAAGTGTCAGGATTACTGTTTCCGAAGACGATCTGGTGAGCCTAGCACTTATAGGAATTGCTTGATTTTAGAATTTTGTGATCCATACTAATTTTGATAAATTCTTTCGGATTAATCACATCATGAGTTTTTGGTCGACATTTCGAACCATCTATTGTGGTTCATCCTCAGGACAAAGGTGAGAAATAAGTTAGTTAGAATGTTTAAATAACAAGGTTGCATCTGTTCCAAAGTTAGCCATTAGGAAATAGTTGTTAGGAATTAGCCATTAAAAAATTAGTTGAATAAATTTATTATTATTTTGTTATGTTTTATTTTAATTTAGTAATGTTTTTAATTAAAATAATATTGAATTAAAATTAGTTATATTAATTTAATAATAATATAATAAGGATTTAATATTTGTAAATATATAATTAAAATACGTTTAATATGGTTATTATAAAAATGAATAATATTCGATAATTATATTTAAATATTGGATAATATTTTAATAGGGAGGTTAAAGAGGATGGCAGGGATTGTGGTTCGACTTGGTACATGAAGAGATTTAGCGGAACACCAGAGACGGATCCTCATCAAAGCATGATGATGAGGAGAATTGTGCCTTAGTGGGTAAGGCAAAGAAAGGGAAGGGGAAGTCATCCCATTCCAAATCAGATTTTTGTCAGGGCGGCAAGAAGAAGGACATGTCAAAAATCAAGTGTTTTCACTGTCACGAGCTGGGACACTTTTCCACAAAGTGTCCACACAAGAAGGCCGGTAAGAATCCCTCAGGAGGAGCGATAGGTGAAGCTCTTGCTTCACAGTTCAAACTGGATTTTACCCTCATTGCTTGTATGGTGTCATTGATGATGGGTAGTGTGTGGTACCTGGACAGTGGAGCTTCATTCCATATGAACAATAACAAATATCTCTTCAGTAACTTGGAGGAGAAGGATATTGAGATGGGTGATGATGGGAGGTATAACGCAACCGAGACCGATACAATTATCTTTCAGAGGGAGTTTGGTTGTCCCCTCACTCTGTGAAATGTTATGTATGTTCCATGTTCGAAGAAGTACTTGGTTTCGATTGCAATGTTGGAGGATAGAGGCTAAGATGTGATATTATGTAAGGGAAAGGCATTCCTTTGTCACATAGCCATAGGATAGGTGAAAAGGATAGGGGTTTGAGTGAAGAACCTCTACAAATTGGAGGTAGAAGACCGTGCTTATTTGAGCACTAAAGTAGAGAATGTGTAGAGCCGAGACATTGATGAGTTGTGGCACAAGAGATTGGGTTGCTTACATCATGGTGCTTTGAAGATATTGCAAAAAATTTCTACAGGGCTTCCCAAGGGTACACTAAAGCCGAGAGACACATGCAAAGTGTGTACATTAGGCAAGTACACCAAAGCTTCCTTTCATGACAAAGATAGTGAAGCACATGCGATCCTTGATCAAGTTCACTCAGATGTGTGTGGACTGTTCTCGACAGCATCCATGACTAAACACAAGTATTATGTTATATTTGTTGATGTTTTTTCTCGTAAGTGTTGGATTTTCTTCATGCAGAAGAAAGATCAGACATTCACAAAGTTTTGTAAATTTAAAGCCTTTGTCAAGAAAGATATTGGCAGGAAAGTTAAAGCTCTAAGAAGTGATAACAATGGAGGTTATGCATCAAATGAGTTCAAAAATTCTGTGCATTAGAAGGAAATTGGCTGGAGTTGATAGCACCTCATAACCCACAACAGAATGGGGTGGCTGAAAGGAGAAACATGAGTATTGTGGGAGAGGCACGAGTGATGTTGCATGATTAGGGCCTACCATTACACTTGTGGGCTGAATCATGAAACGCAGCCATTTATTTGTAGAGCAAAAGCCCTCATCGAATTCTCAGGATGAGTACACCGGAAGAGGATTTTTCAGGGAAGAAACCAGATGTGGCACACTTAAGGATCTTTGGTACACTTATACACCTCAAAATTATCGGGTGTACCTGTCAACCAACATGATGACAATGGTTCACAGAGATGTAAAACTCGATGAAGAGAAGGCCATGAGATTTTTCCTTGAGAGGGAGCTTCAGCTACATGTAGATGAGGATCTATTAGCTCCAAAGGAGGAACCTCAGGATAATGTGGAGCAACCACATGCAAAGGAGCAGGGAGTGGAAACACCCACTCATGTAAAGTCTTCCAAAGATGGGAGAAAGTGAACCAAAGAGGATGACAGGTTATTTCATGATGCTAGAGAGAATGTGGGAGCAACCACATCACAACGCATGTAGAGGAGATCATCAGAGAGGTAAACTAGCTACATGGCTATGATGAGCAAGAGTGTAGAGATTGAGCCATCCTCTTTTGAGGAAGTATTGCAACTAATAGTTTGGGTTGATGTCATGGTTGAGGAGTATGACTCCATTATCAAGAACAATGTTTGGGAAGTGGTCCCAAGACCGACAGACAAGTCAGTGGTGAGTTCCATATGGCTTTACAAGGTAAAGCAAGCAATTGATGGTAGTGTGGAGAAACACAAGGCCATGTTTGTGGCCAGAGGGTTCTCTCAGGTGGAGGGGATTGATTACGATGATAATTTTTCTCCTGTAGCAAGGTACTCATCAATCAGATCCATTCTAGCACTGTCAACACAAATGGGATGGAAGATACATCAGATGGATGTAAAGAAAACATTCCTCAATGACATGATTGAGGAAGAGGTGTATATTGAGCAGTGTGAAGGATTTGATACCTTCAACAGAGAGTCTCATGTGTGCAGACTCAAGCGAGCACTGTATGGACTGAAACAAGCACCCCGTGCTTGGTACACCAAGATCGATAACTACTTCATCGGGTTGGGATTCACCAAACATGAAGTAGATGTGAACCTTTACCATATTGTGGTTGAAGGTAAATTGTTGGTTGTTGTTTTATATGTCGATGATTTGATTCTGACGGGTGATGATAAGCTGATCAAGTCTTGCAAAGAGGATATTGCAAGAGAGTTTGAAATGAACGACTTAGGGCTCATGCACTACTTTTTGGGGATGGAAGTATGGCAAGGAGATGATGAAATGTTTGTCTCTTAGGGCAAGTGTGCAAATGAGATACTGAAGAAATTACACATGGAGAGCGGTAAACCTATGGAGACTCCTCTAGCTAGTAACTGGAGGAAGGAGGATGCTACTCTAGGTGAAGTAGTGGAGGCTACTATTTATAGATAGCTTGTGGGTTCACTCTTGTATTTGGTGAACACATGACCGAACATGTGTTATGCAGTAAACCAGCTTAGTCAAGCTATGATTAAGCCTATCAAACTGTATTGGAAGGCAACCAAACATGTGTTGAGATACCTCACAAGAACCATTCAGTTTGGTCTTTGGTACATACAAACAGAGGGAGTGAAGATTTAAGGCTTCACTGATGCAGAATGGGAAGGGAGTCCACCTGACAAGAAGAGCGCATCAGGTGGGATCTTCAATATTGGGTCAGCAACTGTTTCTTGGTACAATAGGAAACAAAGATCAGTTGCACTCAGTTCAGTAGAAGCAAAGTACATGGATGCCAGTCAAGAAGCTTATGAGGCTATCTGGATGAGGAAGATTCTTGTTGGCTTGTTTGGTCAGTAGATGGATCCAACAATGATTTACTGTGAAAATCTGATTTGTATCAAACTCTCTCAGAATCTAGTTTTTCATGATCGGTCAAAGCATATTGATATTCGGTATCATCATCTTTGAGCTTGTGTGCAGAGGAGAATCATGTTGCTAGAGTACATTACCACAGAGGAGGAGGATGCAGATATTTTGACAAAAGCCTTGTCAAGATGCAAATTCGAGTTTCATAGAGGCAGGATTATGGTAGCAGATAATCCATTTCTTGTTGACAGGGAGTGTTAAAAATAGCAACAAGAAATCCTAATTTAATTTGTCGTTGAATTAAATTATGAATTAAATCAAAATTCTATTTTCCTAGCAACTTCTAATAGTTAACTAAGTTAATTTGACTTAGTTGGCTCAATAAATTCAAGTTGGGAGTCTATTTAGTCATGTAGAGTTATTCCTAAATTTTAGGGGCCTAGGTTGAGTTCTTAAAATTGTGTTTCATAAATTAGATAACCTAGGTTTTGGTTCAACATTCCATATATTTTTATTATATAATTTGGAATATATTTTATTATTTAATAAATTTACAATTTTATTTTATAAATAATAATATTTAGATATTATTTTAATATTAATTTTTGAAGAGAAAATTAATACTTACAATAAATAATAATGGTAGAATAACTATTAAATGGTTTAGTAAGAAATTTACATATAAGTAAATCAAAATCTAACATTAACTAATTATATATATAGTTAGTTAATGTTGAATTTTGATTTACTTATGTGTACATTGGTTACGAAACCATTTAATAGTTATTGTTGAGTTTTGATTTACTTATTAGTCACAAAACTATTTAATATAATCTTTAAGTTAAAATTCTCATTTACCACATTGTAATTAAATTTTAACAATAAAAATCTCTTCATTTTAGATCATTAAATATAAATCTTTTGAACAAATAAAAAATATATTTTACAAATGTGAAAACTAAAAAATTAACATACATATTTTTTGGAAAATTATTATAAAACATTAATAAATACGAAAATTACAAAAAACAAACAAAGATTATACTTATAGTATTTACATATAAATAATGTTAAATATAAATATCTAACAATATTTATAAGTCTAAATATTCATAGAATATAATCGTAAAAAAAAACCCTAAAAATACGACAATTCTCTTAATTAAACCAAAATAATTAATCATAATAATTTTTTAATATTAACAATTAAATAAAAACAAACTAATATTTTAAACCAAACATCATCCTAACTTCAATTATACTTACAATTACTCATTCTCATCAAATAAAAATTACTTTAAATCAATGCTCATCCTAACACAATTATACTCTTATTACTTTTTGTATTGGACTAATTTAATATAATTATCACATTAAAAAATTAATTAAAATAATAAAAAAAATACAAAAATCACAATTAAATATATGAAAATAACAAATAAATTTTTTTTTTCCAAGGAAAAAGGCTCAATATTCCTTAATAAATTAAAAAAATTACATGTTGTATCATTCATCATGTATGAGATGCATTCTTCATTCAATATAGTACTCACCATATATGTAGATTACAAACAAAATTGCAGAGAGAAATATAACCACCAAGAAAGTATAAAACCATAGCAATGTCCCAAGAAAAACTGTTAAGAAAAAAACAAAATAAACACAGAATGATCAAAGTGATCATTTTGAGTGGTTCCCATTCATCTCAATGAAAGGACGGTGGAAAAACTGATAGAACTCTCCATCTCTGAACTCCTGAATTATCCATTGGCCCTGTTCAGTTGCGTGGCCTCTTTGGAAAGACGATCAACAATCTCATTCCTTTCCCTGTATATATGAGAGCATACAATAAATGAAATTGTGATTTTAGTGTAAATAGATCATCCAGTGTGTCCATGAGTGTCTGCAAGTGAAAATGACATACATAGTTTATCCAATTTATTACAAGCTGTGAATCCCCAAAGATCTGAATCCTTTGACAATTTTGTTCCCACGCGAATAATATGAGATGTTTTAAATTGTTAAGCTCAGCATAATTATTAGTGCCCCTGCTAAGGCCAACTTTGATTCTGAAAGACAAATGATCATTCAAGTGAAGAATGAAACCCCCCCACAACACTTCTCTTGGGACGAACCATCAAAATAACCCCACGGTGAATGTGTATCAATGGTTTCAGGAGAAGTGGCGTGTGACAACTTGTTGTCCAATGTATCAGGTAGTAGATTGAAGATGGCCATAGAGTGTGAACTGGTGGCTAGCTAGTTTATCTGCGCATCTTGGAAGATCATACGATTCTTGTTTAACCAGATTCCCCAACAAACAATTAGGGGCAGATTTCTGTCCTTTTGAGTGTGTGCCTCAGACCACCATTAGTGCCATGCCTCCTCAAGATTTTGGCCAGACCATGTAGTCCTTAAATTTAGCATTGAAATTATTTGTGACCAAAACTGTGCTGTGATGGGGCAGAGGAGAAAAACATGATTCGCATCCTCAAAATTTGATTTGCATAAACAACAAAGACAAGGACTGTGTAAAGCCTGTCTCATAAGGTTTAATTCAGTTGGGGCTTTGTTTGTGAGAATACACCACATGAACAACTTGGTTTTCGGAGGGGCTTTTAATTTCCAGAGATGTCACCACCACCAGCTAATCATACCATTTTCCTTTGCTGACATAAGAGCAACATAGCTAGCTTTTGGAGAGTATCGTCCATGAGGGGCGGTGGCCCATATGAGCTCATCATCTTTTTCAGCCAGCCTGATTTTGGCTTCCTCTAATGCCCCAATGAAACGATTCCAATCCCCTGACCATCTTTTCGGTATGTTCAAAGCTCTTTGATCCCGCCATCGCTGGGGCAACCAGGGGTCTAGACTTACAATTGCAATATGAGCTATCTTAGTGAACCCAGTCACCGAGAGGAACTGTTGAAGGGCCCTAGGAAGGATATGGGCATTCCCGCACCCAGTCCAGGCATCAGTGCCTAAACACACCTGCTCCCCATTACCAATTTTCCAAGCAAGCCCCTATTTGATGGTATTGAAGGATTGGGTGATTGCCTTCCATATAATGGAAGCACCAACAGAGGACATGCTGGGACTGCGAATCCACTCCATAATTGAGAGGGGGTGTATGTATTTGAAGTATATTACCTCTTGCCAAAGGCTTTCTGACTTGATAATTTTCCAGCCCATTTTGGCCGCTAGGGCCTTTGCGAAAGACTGAAGGTTTTTTAAGCCCCATCCCCCATATTTTTAGGCTTCCCGATCCTGTCCCAGCTGACCCAGGCAAAAGTCCTCCCTGTGTGTTGTCCCCTCCAGAGGAAGCGACAACAAATTTGTTGAATCATGTTTAGAATGCCTTTAGGGATCCATGCCAACGTCATCCAGTAAACTGAGATGGCCTCGAGCATCGATTTTATGAGAGTGAGCCTTCCTACCGTGGAGAGCCATCGTTGTTGCCATATGCTAATACTACTTTCAATAATTGCAATGAGACAAGCCCAGTCAATGATTTGATAGCCATTTGAGTCTGAAACCCAGATATTTTAGGCCCACATCTAGTTCCTGTATGACAAATTCGAATTGTTGGGATGCATACCATTCCTCATTTTTGAGGCAGGTCACATAGACGATCGTGGATTTTCCAAAATTGGGTTCCATACCAGTGGATTTGCAAAAGAGAGATAATATGTTTTGAAAACATATGAATCATGAAAAGAACCATTTAGAAATATAAGTACATCATCAACAAACAGAAGGTGCAAGAGGGTAGTCATATCTAAAATTTGGACATCCCTTAGATCACCCACCTCATGAGCATTTTTAATCAATCTTCTTAGTCCTTCCATGATTAGAAGAAAAATGAGGGGGGAAAGAGGGCATCCCTACCTAAGACCACGCTCAACATGAAAAAATAGAAGCCACCCCATTTATAAAGATACTAAAAGAGGCTGAAGAGATACAACACATGATCTAGGAGATAAAAGAGTGATGATAACCGATATGAGTGAGAATGAGCTGAAGGTAGGACCAAATTTCCCTATCAAAAGCTTTGGAGAGGTCGATATTTAATATGATGGAATTAATATTCTACTTTTTGATCGAATGAAGGGCTTCCTAAGCAATCCCAATAGCTTTGTGAATCTGGCGATGAATGAGGAAAGCAAACTGTTCCTTGGATATCAACTTAGAGAGGATCGGTTTTACACGAAGGGTAATGGTTTTGGAAATGATTTTATAGAAGCTATTGCAGAGGGAGATAGGGTGATAATCATAAAAGGTAAGGGGCTTATCAATATTGGGGATGAGGGCTAGGAAAGTCGCATTAAAACTTTCATGCTTTCTTCTGGAATTTCTGCACTCCTCTATAGCCTTGAGAAGATCAGACCCTATCAGCTCAAAGAAAGTGTTAAAGAATTCTGTCGACCACCCATTCGGCCTCAGACCTTTGTCTTTTTTAAAAATTTCATCACAACTTCAAGTTCCCCTAGCGAGACTGGAGCTAATAAGGCCTCCATCTCGTCAAGCTCGACAAAACTAGGAAAAGCCTATGCTAAATGAATGATGTCCGGGAGGGTTACACCCCTTGGGGCCTTATAAATATTGGAAAAGTGCCGAACACCCATATCAACCAATTGATGGAAAGTATTAGCCTCCCTGCCTTTTGTATCATGCAGTTCCCAAATAGTGTTGATCACCTTTCTCCCCCGGGCGTACTGATGGAAAAACTTGGAATTCTCATCCCCAACTTTTAGCCATAGTGCTCTGCTTTTTAACCGCCAGGACTCCTCTTTCAATCTCAATAGTCTAATATTTTCTGTTTCTAATTGGATTAGATGTGCCTTCGTGTCAATCGATGCAAAACTACTAGTCCCAGAGGCTTCCAATAAATTAAGTTCATTTTCAATCCTTTGCAGATCAGTCTCATCCTTCCTTTGTTTTTCCTTCGCCCATTCAATTGTTTTTGTTTTAAGACAAGCCAGATTTTTTGTTATAACCTTCATCGGGGATATATGATTGCCCGACCTATAGTGGATCCATGAATTTGTAACAATTTTATAAAACTAGGCTTCTCAAAATAAAAAATATTTCATTACACAGTAACTAATATTTATATTTTAATAATTTATATTAACTTTATATATATATAATTTTATTATTATTATAATATTACATGAAAAATTAAATAATTAAAAAAAAATAATATTCCTTTAAAATTTATAACATGATATTTTCTTTACACAGTATATCAACTATGATCACTTTATAAATACATATAAGATAATTTTTCATTGAGATTATTTTAACTAGGTTTAGAACATGAGTATGATAATCTATGTACACATATTTTATAAGCTCTTGGATTCTACTATTCATATATAGATTTTTTTTGGTTATCCATTTACATTATGTTACTTTAGCATGTTAACTAAATTTTCTCCACAAGTTCCATCTCCACATTAGTTAATTATTATTAACCCATCTCATCCTTTTTGATGCTTAAAGAGCTTATAGGTAATTAAGCGATGGAGAATGCCATACCATGCATGTTGGCTATATTAACAGTCACTTTCTTGAGGGGACACTCAGTTTGTAACTCAACAATTTGTTGTCTTTGATGTTAGGGGTTTCCATCAATAAAGTAATTTTATTATCTCTATTTGTTTCCTAGGTTTGCACTTGGTTTACACACTACAAGAAAAATACTTTCTACTAGAGGTTATAACGAAGGTTTTTATTGTTATAAAATTGACAAAAATTGTCAAAAAACATATGCTAAAACATTCGTTTGCGACAGCAGATAAGCCAAGATTATAACGAAATTTCATCACAACTGAAAATTTCTAGGTGGTCGGAGTTTTAGTGAATGTTTTTTTTTTTTTGCGGTGTGATTCATGGAAAAGGTGGCACCGATGCGCTACATATATAAAAGCATCGAGGCTACATACATAACTAAAAGCACCTAGGCAGTAAATGCAAAGAACACTGGTGCCTGAAATGTATACTTCCCCGGTGTGTATATATCAAAAAATGACCTGGGGCATTCTTTTAAGGAATGACACTAGGGTAGGGTAAAAAATACTGCAGACCCGATGCTTTTATTTAAACTCACAACGCCAATGCGTTTGCTTTGTATAAATGCACCAGTAAAATAAGGATATAAAAGAATAGGTGTTGTTAATTTTAATAATACACCAAATTTGGAAATAATATTTTGTAGGACTAGGGCATTAGTTCTATAAAAGCATCAGTGTGTTAAGAATTATAATGCACTGGAGCATTAATTGCAAACAATACTGGTGCTTGAAGAATTAAATGCCTTGGTGCTGTTGTTTTTTGAAAAGGCACTGATCATGCAAAAAAGATGTCGTCATGACACTCTTATATAACATAATGCACTATGCGTGTTTATGTTATGGACACATAAGTTTTTCTCTTTTTTTGGAAACATCGACTTGTGACAGTGCAATTATTGTAATTTTTAAAATTCTTTATTCATAAAAAAATCGACATATATCTTATAATAATATTCATATAAATTAGAATTTGATAAGTGCATTTGTATATGATGTTTGGGTTAATTTGTTATATTATCAAATTTCACATCTATTCATTACAATATTTAATCATCCATGTTAAAAATAGCAACAAGAAATCCTAATTAAATTTTCCTTGAATTAAATTAGGAATTAAATTGAAATTCCATTCTCATAGCAACTTGTAATAATTTACTAAGTTAATTTGACATAGTTGACTTAGTAAATTCGAGTTGGAAGTATATTTAGAGTCATGTAGAGTGATTCCTAAATTTTAGGGGCCCAGGTTGAGTTCTTTTGAGTTGTAATTAATTAACTCAGTCTAACTGAGTTATAGTCAGTTAAAATAGTTCAAACAGTTGAAGGAACTAGTAGGAGGTCTAGTAGTGGGGATCAATGTTAGTGCAACTTCACTGCTCCACTAGTTAACTAAAGATTCACTCATAAATAACTCATGCGTGTCAGTTCAGAGGAAGACCCAATTGAGATTAGAGTTCAGGGACAATGTACTATTAGTTGTATAATTTTCTGAGTTGTACAAATGGTGCATGCAATCAGTAGAAGGCCTATGATGGATTGTGCAGTTATGAGTGGGGAATTTCCCAATTAAATATGGGCTAATTCTCTCAAGAATTGCACAAGGAAGTAGGGGCTTGGTAGGCAACAAAATTGGCTAAGTGTTGGCTTGAGATGGTTTGTGAAGCAGAGAGATAGATTTTACTTGTGCAGGAATTGTTCAGGTTGAACAAGCATTGTATTTTCTTCTCAGATCTTCTGGTTAATGCAATATAGATAGTCGAGGTTTTGAGCAGTTGCTTTCCCTAGAAAAATATTGTGTTATGTGTGATTGAAATTCTTCCTTTTCTGCTTAGTGTTTTCATCGATCAATTTTGGTTTCCGCTGATGAGTAGAGTAGATTCTTGTCTTATGTTTTAGCATATCACATAAGTTTTTGAATCTACAAGTAAAAATATACATGGTATCAAAGTTGAAGACATTATAGAAGAGGAGAATTCAAGTTTGTTGTGCAGGTGAAATCGAATTTGCGGGTCCATAGTTCAGATTCAACAGTATGTCATTCTACGGTCTGAGACTTGAGTATGCCCTAGAAGGTAGATCAAATTACATATCTTGGAAGGACAGGATGGAGGTGGTGCTAGAAGACAATAAGCTAAAGGAATTCATAAATCATGATATTCTGAAGCCTCCAACATCTGATGCTAAAAATCTAGTTGAATGGAGAAATTGCGTGGCAAAAGCAAGAAGGATTATCCTAGAAGGAGTTTGAGATCATATTGTCTAAATTGTCTATGGTAAGGAAACTCCATTTGCAATGTGGAAGGGATTGACAAAATCTATTTCAAAATAGTAGTGACCACATGAAGTTGGCACTGAAGGACAAACTCGAAAACATCAAGATGGAGAAGGGAAAATCTATTCTAAAGTACTTGACCAATTTCACTCAATGTCGAGATGAGCTTGGAAGTATTGGGATTACTATTGCCGAAGACGATTTGGTGAGCCTAGAACTTATAGGAATTTCTTGATTTTAGAATTTTGTGATCCATACTGATTTTGATAAATTCTTTTGGATTAATCACATCATGAGTTTTTGGTCGACATTTTGAAACATCTGTTGTGGTTCATCCATAGGAAAAAAGTGAAAAAATAAGTCAGTTGGAATGTTTAAATAGCAAGGATGCATATGTTCCAGAGTTAGACGTTAGGAAATAACTGTTAGGAATTAGCCGTTAAAAAAATAGTTGAATAAATTTATTATTATTTTGTTATGTTTTATTTTAATTTATTAATATTTTTAATTAAAATAATATTGAATTCAAATTAGTTGTATTAGTTTAATAATAATATAATAAGAATTGAATATTTGTAAATATATAATTACAAATACGTTTAATATGGCTATTATAAAAAATGAATAATATTCAATAATTATATTTAAATATTGGATAATATTTTAATAGGGAGGTCAAAGAGGATGGCGGGGATCCAAATTCTACTTAACTTCCAACCATTGTCCCTATTACAATTAATAGCACGCTTTTCAATTTCAATGGATTCTCGAAGCTTCCTATGATGGAAGTGATCAATCTTGATGATGACCCGAGAATCTTCGATGTAGACATGGTGATTGAATTTCACTTCGTCTTCAGCTAAAGATGAGGAATGAGAGCGGTTGTGCTTAATATCTGCTGCATGTTCTTGGATTCTCTAGTTAATGGAGCGACCGATTTCCCCAATGTAGGGAATCCCACAAGAACATGGGATGGAGTAGACCCCTTTCATGTCTTTAGGGTTTACAAGGTCTTTGACGGATCTAAGATAATTTCTAATGGTATTAAGGGGTTTGAAGGTAGCATAAACTTTTTTCTTTTTGAGAATATGAGAAATCTTTTCGGTGGTCCCTTGAATAAAAGGAAGTTGAAAAATGGAGATTGTATTGTCACGAGAAGGTTTAATCTTTGATTCTTTACTAGCCCTTAGAAAAGCTTTGAGGCCTTGTTTCCTGCTATAGCTGTTATTTTGAAAAACTTTTAGAAGATGAGATTTATCTTCTTCTAAGTGATTCTCATAAGAAATTCTTAGAGCACGGGTCACAAGGGTGTTGAGAACCTTGAGTTTTTGTGTTGGAAAATGATGAGGACTAGCATGAATATATTGTTTCGTGTGTGCTTTTTTGTGAAAAACTCAGAGACACAGAACCATCATCCATTCCCAAGAGCTGGCATAGTTACCAAGTATCAATTAATGGGAGGGAGAAGCTACCAAAGTGAGAGCGATTGTGGTTTGACTTGGTACATGAAGAGATTTGGCGAAACACTAGAGACAGATCATCATCAAAGCATGATGATGAGGAGATTAATTGTTCCTTAGTGGGTAAGGCAAAGGAAGGGAAGGGGAAATCATCCCATTCCAAATCAGATTCTTGTCAGGGTGGAAAGAAGAAGGACATGTCAAAAATCAAGTGTTTTCACTGTCAAAAGCTAGGACACTTTACCACAAAGAGTCCTCATAAGAAGGCCGGTAAGAAGCCCTCAGGAAGAGCGACAGGTGAATCTCTTGCTTCATAGTTAAAAATGGATTTTACCCTCATTATTGTATGGTGTCATTGATGATGGGTAGTGTGTGGTACCTGGACAGTGGAGCTCCATTCCATATGAACGATAACAAAGAGCTCTTCAGTAACTTGGAGGAGAAGGATATCCAAATGCATATTGAGATGGATGATGATGGGAGGTATAGCACAACCAAGATTGATACAATTACCTTTCAGAGGGAGTCTGGTTCTCCCCTCACTTTGTGAGATGTTATGTATGTTCCACGTTTGAAGAAGAACTTGGTTTCTGTTGCAATGTTGGGGGATAGAGGCTAAGATGTGATATTATGTAAGGGAAATGAATTCCTTCATCACATAGCCACAGGACAGGTGAAGAGGATAGGGGTTTGAGTGAAGAACCTCTATAGATTGGAGGTAGAAGACTGTGCTTCTTTAAGCACTAAAGCAGAGAATGTGTAGAGCTAAGACATCGATGAGTTGTGGCACAAGATATTGGGTCGCTTACATCATGGTGCTTTGAAGATATTGCAACAAATTTATACAGGGCTTCCCAAGGGTACACTAGAGAAAAGAGACACATTGAAAGTGTGTACATTGGGCAAGTACACCAAAGATTCCTTTCATGATGTCATGCGGAAAGAGTCAATTTTGCGGACAAAACCAACCTCCCTAGAAGCTTAAGGCTTTCTAGTGACAAACAAGACAATTAAGAACAATCCTTCTCTAAATATGCATTTACCATATAAGAAATCAAGTGTTTAGATCCTACCTGTAGTCCAACGCTGTTGTAGTAGTCCAGCCTCGTCGATCCGGATGAGCTCCTCCTTCTCTTCGAAACCTACATTCACTAACAATCAAACGATTAAATAGCACCTGAATATCTCATAAAATAAAACATATTTAACATACAGACCAAGGAGTATATGAAACAACTCATAAATAACAAATTGCTGAGAAGAATGGACTTATTTGTATTAATAGGAAACAAAAGAAACCATTACAACCTGAGCCTTGGTGTTGTGCAAGTTCCTCCCAGGGTCCAGCAAGAGTTCTCCTTTACTTTGATCAGCTCACCCACTTCCAAATGAAACAAGAAAGGATGGGAATCTCTCCTCACAAGCTTCTACAAGGAAGTCCTAATTCCAGCAGCATCTACCCTTAGGAATATTCAGCTTTCAACCTCTCCTCCCTCTGGCCCAATACCTGTATTTATAGTGCTCTAGAGGAAGTTAATCAGGTCCACCATCAATGGGATAAGCCCCTCTTTGGATGGGTTAGCTCCCCTCTTGATGGGATAAGTTCCTCTTTCATAGGGATACATGAACCATCTGGAGGCGCTCAATACACGTCAAACAAGCTTCTAGAATGCTCTAGAAATGACTACAAGTAACTTTTTTAAGATGAAACTCGCGCCTTTTGACCTTTACAGGGGTACGCACCCACCCCTTTACATACAGAGCATACAAGTACGCAGGTATTGTGAACTTGGGTTGCGTACACGCAGGTAAGGCTGAGAGAAACTGCGTACCCAGAGATAATTGACTTTAAATGACTTTTCTCTCTTTTTTGGAGTTTGACATGAAAAGCAAAGGCATGAGACTTGCCAAGGAGGATAGTATGACAGTTGATGGAGCCATACTAACTGCAAATAGTCATGGTGACATTTTTTAGTGTAACAGATTGCCCCCTAAAGTGCGAAGCCTGTAGTAGATTAGGGTTTTAGATCATCTAGGAAGGGTGAAGTACTTTATCATTTCAAGGATTATCTTGTGGAGAGCCCGGTCAGAACCTGCAAATATTCAACACAAAATACATATATAAGATGGTATCATCGCTGAGGTAGGCATTCCCATACTCAGATTGAAAACTTTAACTAACAATCTAACTACTGCTCTGATACAGGAATGATTTTGCAGTACATCATAATCATAGACACATGTAGACACAGTATGGACGCAGCCATCTGTTTATAGTTAGTCTACTTATACAATGAATACAAAACTCCTCGCAGCCTGGATGGTGGAAACTAGATCCAGGGTCTTCATTTCTACTTCTCGAATCGGTACGATTCTATCCATGCGAATAAATGAGTTGATGTCGAGCATGGTAGAAACCACTTGATTACCAGTCAATGATGTAAACTGTTAACAAGTGTGAGAGAAACCACCAGTGATGTCAATGGTTCTCAAAGTACCCAGTACAATCCATGAGATGCGAATGAATGTGTTGATGTCGAACATGTCACGGAATCCTTCGATCGAAAGTTAATGATGTAAACTGTCGTCAAAGGCGAGAAACCTGCCATTGATGCATGCAGACTTCAAGGTACTGACGATTTCTAAGTCATCTCTCTAGATAATGTGCTGATGTCGATAGAAAGCGACCCGTTGCAGGCAAGCCCACAACACGAAATCATAGTTCAAGTTGAAGAAATGTTGCTGTAAGGACTGACTCAGGGATGGTCAAAATGGATGACAAGTATTTTGCATATGAATGGTTTGTTCGCAGAGACCTCTTGAACACATAATTACACGACAGATGGCTTGGCGATGATTGACCCAAAGTTAATACCCAGAGACGGTTTAAGACTTTCAAAGTGGTTTAATCAACTTTAAGACAAAGGATTTCCCAACCCAGGTGAATGAAAAGTGTCGTGTTCAAGAGTGGTAATAAGGTTTTTCTGTGACAAAGGATAACAAATAGGCTCATTCTTCTCTCTTTTCCCCCACCATTTCTGGCAAGTACCTCTTTACTTTTTACAAGCTTGAGGAGGATAACATATGCTTGATTATAAGCTCATCCTTCGGATGAGTCCAACTTAGTTTAGATTCGAACCCTAAGAAGGAGTGGTCCGTTCCTGTTTGTAATCGAACAGGTCCTCTACTGTGAAATTTTAACGAGTCCAGTATAGGAGAAACTCGGCGTTTTTCAATTTTAGAGAGTCTGAAAAAACTAAAGAAGACTCCAGGGTTGAACTTTTTCGTAAATTTGTGTCTCCCAAGCCCGAAAAAGTATAAAATAATACTTGAGAGAACTGCTTGATCTTGCGACCAAGGAGTACTTTCATGATTAGTGTCTTTGACCTGAAAAGTAAAAAGCGATCAAGGACACGTCGTTTTATTTCCAGTATCGAGTTTGAAATGACAAAAACCCGGCAATCTTTTCCCGTTTTTACTGTCAGAAAAGGGCTATAAGGGGACCGTCTTTTAATTCCGTTTTAACGAGTGTAAAAGAAAACGCTCGGCAATCTTTTCATGTTTTAGGAGTCAGAAAAGGGCTTAAAAGATGACTCTGATGTTTTGGTTTGTGAAAAATGATAATTTTCCGTGAAAGTCCTTTTGTCCTGCACAAAAACAACACATTACTCATACCTGTTTAAGATAGGCAAAAATACATTGAAAAATATCCTTTCATGGTGAAAAATAAATAAACTTAGCATTCATTTATCCAAAAAACCTATAAAAAGACCTTTTACCATGTCATTTTTACCATTTTACTGTTGAGGGAGAGAAAAGGGCTTTTGGCAAGAAATTTCCCGTGGACTTTGCGGAGAATCCGACTGTCGGAATCGAGCGCCGTCTCTTTCAGGTATTTCACAACATCCTCCTCTTTGTTTTCATCCGTTTAGAATTTCATTTTAGGCCCTAGTTTGATTTTTTGGGGGCTTTGGGGTTTAAAGATCCGCTTCTCGGGGTACGCAGGTGCCCCATGGGTGACCTGCATACCCCGACATTTTCGTTAATGGGAAAATGGCAGGAGTACGCAGCCTACCTTTAGAACAGCTGCGTACCCACGCTCTGTTTCTGAACACGGGGTGCGTACTCCGCGCAAAGCATTTTTAAACCCCCAAATCTCAAATTTGAACCATTAATTTTTGATTTAGTGAATTCTAATGGATGTTTTCTAGTGTGTAGATTGCCCATCATGCTTGATTGGCGCGAAAGAGAACACGAAGATGTCGATTTGGCCGCAATAGATCATCAACCTTCCATTGATGCTTTGAAGGCATGCGGTCTCTACAAATACTGGGCCATACCTGGCATGAGGGCCCAGGTGCGATTCTTAGAGTGGCTGGTTGAAAGGTGGAACGTTCAGGATCAATGTTTTTACATCGGAGGGCACCAGCTCGAGATAGAGCCCTCAGACATGTACTTTCTCACTGGTTTGCCTAATAGGGGCGAGCAACTGTCTCTATTCGGGACTAGGCCGGGTGGCCAATCCCTTGCTAGTCTCCAGCTAGAGTGGTGCAATAATCAAAACCAGGAGAAGGGGATAGAAATCAAATACATATCCCGACCTGAACTTATGGTAATTGCCTTTACAGTTACCAGACTCTGCGGCGCAGCCGCTTTGCACATTGCCATCAGGTCCCAATGCAGATGGCGATTGATTGCTTCCGAGGCACCATTTTCAACTGGTGCGATGCTGTGTTGGCCAATATGAAGGGCCAACTGACTAGGGAAAAGAACGGGTAATTAAAGACCTTTGGGTATGGGCCTTTAGTTGTGAGCTTTGCCCTAGAGAGAGTTCTAATGCTGATCCCGCAGCATCTCACTGTTGAGGCTGGGCCTCCTCGGGAGCCAAAGTTGATGCGATGGGTTGCGGTGATGGCCCGACATCCTGATGAGGGAGCGGGAGTTGTCCGATTTCCTGCCGGTTACTTTCACTGGTTGGAGGACCAGGTCTTTGCGATCCAGGATTTTCCTTATGCCGGAGTGGATTTCGCGGTGATCCGGACATGGTTCTTCCACAGGGAGAACAATGGGACGACAGCGGTACTTCATTTTTCACAAGTTTTTAAATTATCTATATTTTTTTTGTTTTTATATATTGTCTCAAAACTGACAGTAAAAATTTTCAAAATGCAGATGTGGGTCCACGACGTCTAGCCAATCTCCGGCCTTTCGAGAGGAGACAACCAGTTGCACAGGCACCGGTCCCACAGGACGTGGCTGCAGAGACCTTAGCCGAGTTGGAGTAGGATCTAGAGCGTCTGACGGCGGATATACCAGAGACTACTATAGATGATATTCCTATCAGACTTCAGTGCTATGTAGTCGCAGTCCCAGGACCTTTTAGGAGGTTCTTGTGTAGGGTAGCCCGTGCAGTGGTGTCGTATAGAGATCATCACCAGTGATTGGTTGATCGTTTTTGTAGACACATGTGACATTTTGGTTTTTTGTACTTATCATTTTTGCCGATCATAAGGTGTTTTGCAACCTATGATCGAAGACGATGTATTTTTGACACACTCCTATCTATATATATCATTATTACCGGCTTATCTAGTTAAACATGTGTGATTAAATGTTAATGTTTTTAAATTTACATGTATGATTATTGCAAAAGTCTGTCTAACATTCGAGAAGCAATTGCATCTGCTAATGTATTAAAAGACCTTGGAATATGTTGATATTCAATGTAATCAAACTCACGTTCCAAGAGACGCACTCTCAAAAATAATCTTAATAACACTGGATTTCTAATGGCATAAACTCTATTAAGCTGTAATACAACGAGTTCAGAATCTAACCTCACTATCAAACTCCGAATCCCAAATGAAATAGATTCAGATAATAACTCAATCACTGCACTGTATTCTGCAATGTTGTTTGTTGTTTGACCGAGGCTCACCCCATGCATAGAAACTTACTCGTCAGAGGGCGAATAGATAACCCAAGCTGCGGAAGAGATATTCCATGTATTACGACAAGCACCATCAACGAATCCAATATACGTTTGGAGAGGCATCGACATCTGCAAACATCAAGGGTAAAACCAAGATAAGCAGAATAACGACGAAAAACACACTTTCTAAGCTAAGCACACTGTCTATACTAACAAACACACCAGCTAGAAAGAAAAATTAACCTAACTAACTTAACTAAAATCTTCACACCCATCATTTAAGCATAGTACCTCTTTAGGTAAAGTCCATTTCTGGGTTTACCGAAAGAGTCCCCGTCAAAGTCAACCAGCTCATAGGCCCCTTTTGCTAGCTTTCGCTTAACAATGTAGGGCCCATGCAAAATAGGAACGAACTTTCCAGCACCTAATTTATCGTTAGCTTGATCATACAATAGCACTAGGTCTCCTTCCGAAAAATTTCGAGGGGTCACATTTCGATCATACTGAGCTTTCATTCGTTTTGCATGAGTCTCGATTGCCAGTGCAGCATCGCGTCGAGTCTCATCTAATTGAGCTAAGTATAATAAACGCTTCTCCTCTTCGGAAGTAGTTGGAAGTAATTCAACAGCCATTTGAAGTGATGGGATTTCGCATTCAATGGGCAACACAGCTTCCAAACCGTAAACTAGCTGGAAAGGAGTGAACCCTGTTGATGTTTTCACTGAAGTTCGATATGCCCAAAGCGTGGAAAATAACATGTTGTGCCAATTCGACCGATGAATCCAAATGATTCGTCGGATCATGGTAACCAAAACTTTGTTGATGGACTCAACCAGACCGTTGGCTTGTGGATAATAAGGAGTTGAGCTATCGTGACGCAAACCAAGCTGGCCTGTAAGTTCTGTCATCATAATGTTTCGAAAATGGCGCCCATGGTCAGTGATTATCGCTTGTGGGACACCAAACCTAGCAATAATGTGATTGAATACGAAAATCGCAGCTGTCTTGCCCTTTGCCTCGAATGTAGGCATCGCCTCGGCCCACTTAGTAAAATAATCAACCGCAAGGATGATATGCGCATGCCCCCGGCCGAGTGAGGGTTACATGTAATAAAGTCGATACCCCATTTGGCAAAAGGACCAACGACAATTATAGGGTGGAGAGGAGCTGGTGGTGCGCGCATCTTGCGATCAAACACTTGACAGTTGTGGCATTTTCGGACCGCAATGATACAATCTTTAAACATGGACGGCCAGAAATAGCCAGCACGCAACACCTTTTGAGCTATGGCATACACAGACATATGACCGGCACACGCCCCAGAGTGACAGTCATTCAAAACCCTTTCTGCCTCTTCGTGAGTTAAGCAACGTCGGAAAACCAAGTCTGCCCCACGGCGATAAAGAGTATCTCCAATAATTTTGTACTGTTGGGACTGGAATCGAATTTTCCGACGTTCCGACTTTGAAGCTTCGGGCCGAAAGGATTGGGTTTGGAGATAGACGATTATATCCCCATACCACGGATCTAAAGTGCTGATGAGAAACAAAGATTTGTCCGCAATGGGTTCCTCTGCCACAGTTTCCGTGTTAGCACGTGGGAAGTCACACATTAACTCTGCAAAGACTAAAGATTTCTTAGACTTATATTTTTCAAACTCCAAGTCGAACTCTTGCAGGATAACGATCCATTTAGAGTACTTGCCCCCTAGCAATTGTTTAGTCAAAATATAGATCATAGGGTTGCAATCCGAAATGACTGTAGTTTTACGGAGAAGAATGTAATGACGAAAATGTTGGATAGCCTGAACGGCTGCCAGGGCCAATTTCTCCACATGCAAATATTTTAACTCAGTGGGATTTAACGTCCTACTAAGATAATATATTACATGTTCCGTTGCAAATTCGTCTTCCTGAACTAACACCATTCCAATAGTAGAATGAGAGGCAGCGAGGTACAAGAAGTAGTCTTGGTTGTAGTTGGGAGGATGCAACAATGGTGCATGGGTCAACGCGTGTTTAAGTGCATCAAAAGATTGCTGAGCAATCTCATCCCAAGAGAATTGAGCGTTCTGTTTCAACAACCGTGTAAAACCTTTTGTAACCTCGGCGTAGTTAGGAATGAATCGGAGTAGAAAGTTTGCTTTCCCCTGCAAACTTTGGAGTTGGTGAAGACTCGAAGGAGGAGGCAATTTGATGATAGCTTCGACCTTCGAGGGATCGACGCGAATGTCGGCTTTTGAAACTACAAATCCCAGCAATCGTCCCACTTCGATACAGAAGACACATTTGTGTGGGTTCAAACGTATACGATAATGCCTACACCTCATGAAGATTGCTCGTAAATGAGCAAGGTGATCAACTCGATGTAATGAATGAGCAGGCAAATCATCGAGGTATGGCTGCACAATGTGTTTGATGTCATGAAACGCATAAGACATCGCCCTTTGAAAAGTGGCTCCGGCATTCTTAAGCCCAAAAGGTAATTTGCAATAAGCAAATGTCCCCCATGGACAAATGAAAGCCATTTTTTGGTTGATCGGCAGGTAGAATATTGATTTGATTATAACCGGAAAAACCGTCCATAAAGGAAAATATTTCACTGCCGGCACAATCATCAATTATTTGATCGATATAGGGTGTTGGATAGTTGTCTTTGGAACAAGCACGATTGATATCCCTATAGTCGATACATATTCTTATTGTTCCTTATTTTTTGTTAACCGGAACAATATTCGATACCCTATCCGTTAAGGGGATCGGATAAATGAAACCTGCTTTCAACAGCTTCTCAACTTCCGCTTTAATTGCAGCCGCTTTTCGAGGGTGAATCTGATGCAAACGTTGCCGAACGGGTTTAGCGTCCGGGTAAGTCTTAATCTCATGGACAACAATTGCGCGATCAATTCCTGGCATTTCCTCATAGGACCAGGCAAACACGTTGCATAATTCTTGAAATAGGGCCTTGTACGTCTGAATTTCATCATCTGAACACGAGGCACCTATATGAATGTTTTCAATGATTTCGGGCTTGACTGAAATGTCAATGGGAACAGTGCGAGAGATGTTTCCCAAATTCAGCTCTGAATCAGGATGTTTCATTGGACTCTGAGCTTCCTTGACATATTCAGCTGTAAAAACTGATGAGAAATCGTTTTCAAAGCGATCATCCTCAGGTAAAAACGAAGATCTATGATGGAGATCTTCCCATGGTAAATCGTCTACACACAAGACTTCACAAAGTTGTTCGTTAGATGACACAACTTCGGGAAACACTATTAACTCCGAGGTTGAAGTGAAAAGTGATTCCTCAACGACCACATTCATTTGGTCGATTTTGGTTGAACGCGAGTCGGTAAAAGACTGCACGGCTTTGTAAGCAATTTCATACAGACTCAAAGGCATAGCATCACCAAATGAGTCTATTTCAGATTCGGAAGGAACGATCCAAGGATCGTCGTAAACAATGGTATCTGATGTAATCATATGAATAGATGCAAACGAAGACACGACGTTGATTGGAGGAAAAGGAAAAGTTCCCAGTAAACCGGCATCTTTAACTAATCCTACACCAACATCCTTATAAGGGATAGTCGTTTTACCAACATGCTGGATACTCTCTGAAGAGGCTGGGTCGGATTCGAGAAGCAATTGCATCTGCTAATGTATTAAAAGACCTTGGAATATGTTGATATTCAATGTAATCAAACTCACGTTCCAAGAGACGCACTCTCAAAAATAATCTTAATAACACTGGATTTCTAAATTATGGCATAAACTCTATTAAGCTGTAATACAACGAGTTCAGAATCTAACCTCACTATCAAACTCCGAATCCCAAATGAAATAGATTCAGATAATAACTCAATCACTGCACTGTATTCTGCAATGTTGTTTGTTGTTTGACCGAGGCTCACCCCATGCATAGAAACTAACTCGTCAGAGGGCGAATAGATAACCCAAGCTGCGGAAGAGATATTCCATGTATTACGACAAGCACCATCAGCGAATCCAATATACGTTTGGAGAGGCATCGACATCTGCAAACATCAAGGGTAAAACCAAGATAAGCAGAATAACGACGAAAAACACACTTTCTAAGCTAAGCACACTGTCTATACTAACAAACACACCAGCTAGAAAGAAAAATTAACCTAACTAACTTAACTAAAATCTTCACACCCATCATTTAAGCATAGTACCTCTTTAGGTAAAGTCCATTTCTGGGTTTACCCAAAGAGTACCCGTCAAAGTCAACCAGCTCATAGGCCCCTTTTGCTAGCTTTCGCTTAACAATGTAGGGCCCATGCCACATAGGAACGAACTTTCCAACACCTAATTTATCGTTAGCTTGATCATACAATAGCACTAGGTCTCCTTCCGAAAAATTTCGAGGGGTCACATTTCGATCATACTGAGCTTTCATTCGTTTTGCATGAGTCTCGATTGCCAGTGCAGCATCGTGTCGAGTCTCATCTAATTGAGCTAAGTATAATAAACGCTTCTCCTCTTCGGAAGTAGCTGGAAGTAATTCGACAGCCATTTGAAGTGATGGGATTTCGCATTCAATGGGCAACACAGCTTCCAAACCGTAAACTAGCTGGAAAGGAGTGAACCCTGTTGATGTTTTCACTGAAGTTCGATATGCCCAAAGCGCGGAAAATAACATGTTGTGCCAATTCGACCGATGAATCCCAATGATTCGTCGGATCATGATAACCAAAAATTTGTTGATGGACTCAACCAGACCGTTGGCTTGTGGATAATAAGGAGTTGAGCTATCATAACGCAAACCAAGCTGGCCTATAAGTTCTGTCATCATAATGTTTCGAAAATGGCGCCCATGGTCAGTGATTATCCCTTGTGGGACACCAAACCTAGCAATAATGTGATTGAATACGAAAATCGCAGCTGTCTTGCCGTCTGCCTCGAATGTAGGCATCGCCTCGGCCCACTTAGTAAAATAATCAACCGCAAGGATGATATATGCATGCCCCCCGGCCGAGTGAGGGTTACATGTAATAAATTCGATACCCCATTTGGCAAAAGGACCAACGACAATTATAGGGTGGAGAGGAGCTGGTGGTGCGCGCATCTTGCGATCAAACACTTGACAGCTGTGGCATTTTCGGACCGCAATGATACAATCTTTAAACATGGACGGCTAGAAATAGCCAGCACGCAACACCTTCTGAGCTGTGGCATACCCAGACATATGACCGCCACATGCCCCAGAGTGACAGTCATTCAAAACCCTTTCTGCCTCTTCGTGAGTTAAGCAATGTCGCAAAACCAAGTCTGCCCCACGGCGATAAAGAGTATCTCCAATAATTTTGTACTGTTGGGACTGGAATCGAATTTTCCGACGTTCCGACTTTGAAGCTTCGGGCCGAAAGGATTGGGTTTGGAGATAGACGATTATATCCCCATACCACGGATCTAAAGTGCTGATGAGAAACAAAGATTCGTCCGTAATGGGTTCCTCTGCCACAGTTTCCATGTCAGCACGCGGGAAGTCACACATTAACTCTGCAAAGACTAAAGATTTCTTAGACTTAGATTTTTCAAACTCCAAGTCGAACTCTTGCAGGATAACGATCCATTTAGAGTACTTGCCCCCTAGCAATTTTTTAGTCAAAATATAGATCATAGGGTTGCAATCCGAAATGACTGTAGTTTTACGGAGAAGAATGTAATGACGAAAATGTTGGATAGCCTGAACGGCTGCCAAGGCCAATTTCTCCACATGCGAATATTTTAACTCAGTGGGATTTAACGTCCTACTAAGATAATATATCACATGTTCCGTTGCAAATTCGTCTTCCTGAACTAACACCATTCCAATAGTAGAATGAGAGGCAGCGAGGTACAAGAAGTAGTCTTGGTTGTAGTTGGGAGGATGCAACAATGGTGCATGGGTCAACGCGTGTTTAAGTGCATCAAAAGATTGCTGAGCAATCTCATCCCAAGAGAATTGAGCGTTCTGTTTCAACAACCGTGTAAAACCTTTTGTAACCTCGGCGTAGTTAGGAATGAATCGGAGTAGAAAGTTTGCTTTCCCCTGCAAACTTTGGAGTTGGCGAAGACTCGAAGGAGGAGGCAATTTGATGATAGCTTCGACCTTCGAGGGATCGACGCGAATGTCGGCTTTTGAAACTACAAATCCCAACAATCGTCCCACTTCGATACAGAAGACACATTTGTGTGGGTTCAAACGTATACGATAATGCCTACACCTCATGAAGATTGCTCGTAAATGAGCAAGGTGATCAACTCGATGTAATGAATGAGCAGGCAAATCATCGAGGTACGGCTGCACAATGTGTTTGATGTCATGAAACGCATAAGACATCGCCCTTTGAAAAGTGGCTCCGGCATTCTTAAGCCCAAAAGGTAATTTGCAATAAGCAAATGTCCCCCATGGACAAATGAAAGCCATTTTTGGTTGATCGGCAGGTAGAATATTGATTTGATTGTAACCGGAAAAACCGTCCATAAAGGAAAATATTTCACTGCCGGCACAATCATCAATTATTTGATCGATATAGGGTGTTGGATAGTTGTCTTTGGGACAAGCACGATTGATATCCCTATAGTCGATACATATTCTTATTGTTCCTTGTTTTTTGTTAACCGGAACAATATTCGATACCCTATTCGTTAAGGGGATCGGATAAATGAAACCTACTTTCAACAGCTTCTCAACTTCCGCTTTAATTGCAGCCGCTTTTCGAGGGTGAATCTGATGCAAACGTTGTCGAACGGGTTTAGCGTCCAGCTAAGTCTTAATCTCATGGACAACAATTTCGGATCAATTCCTGGCATTTCCTCATAGGACCAGGCAAACACGTCGCAGAATTCTTGAAATAGGGCCTTGTACGTCTGAATTTCGTCATCTGAACACGAGGCACCTATATGAATGTTTTCAATGATTCCGGGCTTGACTGAAATGTCAATGGGAACAGTGCGAGAGATGTTTCCCAAATTCAGCTCTGAATCAGGATGTTTCATTGGACTCTGAGCTTCCTTGACATATTCAGCTGTAAAAACTGATGAGAAATCGTTTTCAAAGCGATCATCCTCAGGTAAAAATGAAGATCTATGATGGAGATCTTCCCATGGTAAATCGTCTACACACAGGACTTCACAAAGTTGTTCGTCAGATGACACAACTTCGGGAAACGCTATTAACTCCGAGGTTGAAGTGAAAAGTGATTCCTCACGGACCACATTCATTTGGTCGATTTTGGTTGAACGCGAGTCGGTAAAAGACTGCACGGCTTCGTAAGCAATTTCATACGGACTCAAAGGCATAGCATCACCAAATGAGTCTATTTCAGATTCAGAAGGAACGATCCAAGGATCGTCGTAAACAATGGTATCTGATGTAATCATATGAATAGATGCAAACGAAGACACGGCGTTGATTGGAGGAAAAGGAAAAGTTCCCAGTAAACCGGCATCTTTAACTAATCCTACACCAACATCCTTATAAGGGATAGTCATTTTATCGACATGCTGGATACTCTCTGAAGAGGCTGGGTCGGATGAAAAGTAAGCCAGCTGGTCTATGGTCATGATCTTGCCATTATGTGGAAATTTTATTACTCTGAAGACCGATGAGATGACCGCTGTCATAACGTAAGACCAACTTCGACCCAAGAGAAGGTTGTAGTCTAGAGGGGCATCAACCAACTCCACATCCAGACTAACGGTTTATCCTTCAACCCCTAAAGGCAAATCCTGTAGAATGCCAAACGGATGGAACCCACGGCCATCAAAGGCCTTAAGAATTGTCGGGGATTGATTAAGTGAAGGAGAACCAAGCGATCTCCAACACTGTATCGACATAATACACGTGGAAGCTCCCTCATCAATTACAGTCCGATGAATAGGCCTGTTTTTTACTATCACTGGAATCTGGAAAGCCATCTGATGAGGTAAACGCGGTGTACTATTTTCTAGGTCAAAGATTATCAGGTTCGGGTCCTGAACATCAACAGCTCCTACAGCCGACAAAAGTAATTTTCGTTGTGCTGGACATGATTGCAGCACTTCTAAAGCCGACATTGCTGAGGGTGAAACAGCTAAATCCTCAACAATGTTGTAATTCTGGGCCGCTCTCGCATGTGGATTGAAAGCAGACCTTCGAAGTACACCCTTGGCGGGCGGTTTAATTACTAAGTCAGGGTTAGGTTTCTCGATCTGTAGTGGATCGGAACCGGGAGCTGAGGTTGATGGATTTGACTGAGAAGATTCTGCTTCTTTCGATCCATCAACAGGACTTTTACTACCATAATCATGTGACCGAGTCGCAATCCTTACATGAGACATCATCAATATGGGTTCTTCAACGACACTCGAGGAAGAACCTATCATTTTGCTATCTTTCGGAAATGGGTCCTTCAAGACAGCAGGAATTTGGGAACCCTTGATGAGTTTCGCAACCTCGGCCCGATGAGGGCAATCTCTTGTAAAATGATCTTCTTCACAAATAAGACAAGGATAACGGGGCTTGCGCTTTTCGTCATTGGTTTCCGACTTTTCTATTTTCTCCTTTGGAGTTTTTTCTGCTTTATTCTTCTTCTTGCTTTTCTTCTTCCCACCGTTTTTTGATTTAGCCGTAGACGTCTCTACAGCGTGAATATCAGCGGAAACTTCAGCAGAAGACTCTCCTGTCGGGGAGTCTGGTAAGGTGATAATGGGCGAAGAATTCTTTGAAGACTTCTTCTTGCTTTTAGTATTTACCGTACCAATCATGCCATCAACAGCATGAGATCCCGAAGGAGCAGCAACGATTTGATTCGACTTTGGAAGATCTGGGATCTTTTCGTGTAATGTACCCGACTGAGTATAAACTAAGTCAAGGTACTGCACTTGAGCAATGACTTGCTCTTCAGTAACTACTCTGGCCTTAGCTACGTCTTCAGTAATCTTCGGTAATAATGATTTAACAAACCATTCAGCTAAGATTTGGTCCAGGATAAAAACTTTCACTAATCGCCTTCGACGTCTCCATTCATGAATATGATCGGAAATATAAGTGGACGTCGACTGTTTTAATGAAGTTAATAACTCGGTGCCATTATCGTATCTGACCGGCAACTGAAAATGTGTTAAGAACGATGTAGCTAACTGACTAAAATTATAAAAAGAGGCCCGTGGTAACTCAATGTACCGCTTGGCCGCGAGACCAATGAGCGTACGCTGAAAAAGACGTAAATGGATCGAATCATCCGAGATGGAATTTGAAGCACACCAGAGGTGGTAAGTCATCACGTGATTTGATGGATCCTCTCCAGACTTACCTTCGAACTTGGGTATGTCACTGGGCAACTTATTTGGCATTGGCGGCCAGAACGGAAGATAATTTATTGGATCGTTCGTTAGGCGCGTCAAGTCTGGTAAATCCAAAGTTGCAATAAACGGCAATTGCCGATTAGGATCCCTAAAACTCTGGGTCACAAGACCAGTCCCAGGAGGAGGATATCCAGGATAACTTGGAACAGGAATCGCATTTGGGATATTGTATCCTCCCGGAAAACCAAGATTAACTGGACCGTACTGGGGTTGCTGTGGTTGTTGATAAGTGTACCTAGGATACGGTTGATATTGGTAAACCGTTTGTTGGATAGCAGGCCCGTATTGGTACTGTCCTTGGTACGGTTGATAAACAAATTGTGGTTGAGAAGTGACAACCGTACTTAAACCTGGCTGCCCCACAGGCATCTGAACCGTAGATCCAGACAAGGGTAAAGATGTCTGCGGAGTAGTGGCAGAGATAGTAGAAACCGGAGCTGTCGATACTCCAGAAGTAGGTGTGGTGGAAGGAACAGATGTTGCGGTAGTTGCAGCAGTCGTTTGAGATGGAGTACTAGGTGCAATTGGCGACTGAGTAACTACCGAAGGTACAAAAGTTTGAACATTAGACTGGACTGGTTGCTGGGGTGGACCAGAAACCACAGGTTGTCCAGTTTGAGATGAAAACTGTACGCTTGGCTGCAACACTTGTTGAACTTGCGATGGATCCCACACTACATTCATTCCGGGGTATTGACCCATGACAGGTTGAGGATATTGAGATCCATAACCGGATTGAGGGTAGGATTGATAATTGAAAGGTACATTTCCCGTACCTTGAACATAAGATTGACCTTGAGGTGGTTGATAACCTTGACTCGAGTACTGACCTTGGGGTAGATACCCTTGAGGTAAGTACTGATACTGGGGTTGACCTTGAGGCATATATTGATACTGAGGTTGACCCTGGGGTACATATTGAGGCTGGGGTTGACCTTGAGGAATGTATTGTACCATGGGTACATACTGTCCTTGAGGTTGCCCCCCAGACGCAAGTTGTGTACCTTGAGGTTGCCCCCCAGGCGTTAATTGAGGCTGCCCCCCAGGCGGTAATTGACCACCTTGAGGTTGAGAACCGGGAATTGAACCTGACATCATATAAATGTCTCCTGCACCCAGCGGTTTATTACCATTGTTTCCAGCTAATGACCCATGTCCAATGGGTTGAGGAGATGCCCCTGCAAAAGTACCAGAGAGTGACTGATACCCAGCAGGAACAGAAAGACCACCATACAAGAAATATTCAGGAGGTTGAGTAAACACGGACGACTGACTAGACATATTTACAGGAGTATAAATACCTCCGGATGGATAAGGAGTACGAGGTGGAGAAAAACTTATCCCTGAGTTGTCTAAGTAATTAGTTAACGAAAGATACCAAGTAGTACTTCTAGGTGGACTGTAAAAAAATATATTCACGCTCCCTTAGATCAATGTAGGTTGATCTTCAAGAATAGGGCCACCTACTTCTTCTTCTGGAGCAGGTTCTTCAATAGGTATCAAACCAGAAGGAAGATTTTCGGTGATGACTCTTTCTACCCTAGGTGAATCAGGAACACTACAAGTTGGAGTAACAGGTTCAGATATTTCAGGTTCTTCGCCTATATCACTAGTAGATGAAAAACTACCAGCAAGCTCGGAAACTGCAACAGCTTCAGGATTATAACCTGTTTCTAGACTTTGGTAATCTGGATGCACTACCAACGAAGACTCTCCTTCTTCAGGTGAACCTACTCTACTGCCACTAGGAGGAGTTACAAGGACTTTCAAACCTTCGTAATGACTCGGGACGTCTTGAGGAGGCTCACCCCGAAGTCTACAGGATTTCCTCAACAAATCGGCCACGGTAACAATCTCAGGAGACTGGCCCCGAAGTCTACGGGACTGTCTCGGTAATTTCGCCACAGTTAAAACTTTTAACTACTGCACACGCAAACAAAGTAAAATCTCAGAGCAAACCGCCTAAAGCCTCTAAAGAACCAAACAAATTTGAATCACACGCCTAAAGAATCTAGGGCGTCAAACCATGCACAAACAGTAGCCTTCCGGACTGAAAACACTAGTTGGTGATGAAGCCCAACATCGCCGAATTCAGTACAGAAGTGGTGGGTGGAACAGTTACCCCGACAACCTGCTTAATGAATAGACCGGCACAAGTTCCTCCACTTTAACCGTCTCGAGTGAAGTGAACCCCCTAGAAAATCCAAGTGAGTCTAGCCGACGTCTGCTCCAGGTACAGTGGGATCTTCCCTCCACCGTCACCTCGGGTAGAATCCTAAAGATAATGGTCACTAAGGTTACCAACAACAACAAATATACCTGGGGGAACAGTCTACGACCCGATAGCATGCAAGGGCAGAGTAACAAGCTCAATCCCCTTGCCGGCTCCTTGACAATAATCCAAGGTTTACCGACAAGTGACCCTAGGCTCCTCGAAAATAATCCGAGGTTTACCGTTTGTAATACGTGCGTATCTGGCGTCTTTCCCAATGAAGGAGGATTGATCCCCTCACTGGTTCGGACACGGTCTCGTGCTTCTCCTTTAAGAGGAGCTTTCCCAGAGTACAAATGAAACAGTTGGATTTATCCTACCACAAGATAAGCTACTTGTTTGGTTTTGCTGTCTTGGAGAGTTAATTACTCTCCTACTCCAAGACACTAGCCTGATCTATATTGGTGTTTCAGAGCCCTAGTAAATAAAAAGTTACTAAGTTGATTTTACTTTAAGCGTTAATTTTTATGGCTTTTTTTTAAGACAAAAGGTAGCGGAGATGAAACTGATGGTGTGTAGACTCAACTCAAACCACTAAAAAGACGCACTTAGGATGATTTATACTAATTTTCCTTTTTCAATGAATTCCTTAGCTAAGAGAGTTGGAGAATGCAAAATTTATATAAAGACAACTTTCTTGGCAATGAAAATCAAAGAAACAATCTCTTTATCTTTTCCAAAGCATACAACACATGACCACTAATTATTCTACGAAAATTCCTTTTTCATTCAAAGCCTCAAATGCCACTAAGCAAACTTTTCCTTCAAAAGATATTTTTGGATTTTTTACTACTTAACAAAGCATTTAAAAATAAAAAATCAAACCTTTACAAATCTATGACAATCAAACCAAAGCTACTTAAAAGCAAATCAAAAGAAATTCACCTAATAAGAAAATCTAATGAGGCCAAAACCTACAAAGTATGATCCCAGGATGTTTTACTCAGTCGTGATTTAACTAAGGACTAGTCAATGCAGAATCAAAAACTAGCCAAAAACAAACATCAAATTTTTTTGTTCTTTTTCGTAAAATGAAATTCACAGTTCAATCAACAAACTTTTTCGAGATTCGGCAAAGAGACAAAGAAAAGGTAGGTGTCTCACAAGGGTAGATTCTATGAAAGGTACGACTCCTAAGAAGACTACAAATACCAGGGAGATCCAAGGTTTCACGACTTCTATAGCCAAAATCACTACAGGACCAATGTAAAAATCAAACCCTAAGGCCAGAAACTCTACGAATTCCACTAAAACACTTGACACTGATGAAACAAGTTCAGATGAAGATCTCTGGTAGGTAACCAGTGGATCTGGGTGGAAAAAAACAAATTAAAAGCAAAATCTAAGAGGCAAAAAGGAGAAAATTGAAATTTTCTCAATTTTGACAGGGTACGCAGGAAACCTGTTTACACAGGTGCGGGTACGCTTTGTGCACAAAGCTACAGTGCGTACAAGTATGCACTGTGCTGAACTCAGAGGTTGCGTACTTCTAGCAAAACTAAGAAAAAGTAAAATCTAATTTAACCCTAAGCTAGCCATCCAAACACACAGTCAGAAAACCAAAAACCAGAAAGAAAAAGACTTTTCTTAGATCAAATTTTCAGACAAAGGAAAAATCATTCACATCAATGGAGTTCCTCAGTGGAGTCGCCATTTTGTCATGCGGAAAGAGTCAATTTTGCGGACAAAACCAACCTCCCTAGAAGCTTAAGGCTTTCTAGTGACAAACAAGACAATTAAGAACAATCCTTCTCTAAATATGCATTTACCATATAAGAAATCAAGTGTTTAGATCCTACCTGTAGTCCAACGCTGTTGTAGTAGTCCAGCCTCGTCGATCCGGATGAGCTCCTCCTTCTCTTCGAAACCTGTATTCACTAACAATCAAACGATTAATTAGCACCTGAATATCTCATAAAATAAAACATATTTAACATACAGACCAAGGAGTATATGAAACAACTCATAAATAACAAATTGTTGAGAAGAATGGACTTATTTGTATTAATAGGAAACAAAAGAAACCATTACAACCTGAGCCTTGGTGTTGTGCAAGTTCCTCCCAGGGTCCAGCAAGAGTTCTCCTTTACTTTGATCAGCTCACCCACTTCCAAATGAAACAAGAAAGGATGGGAATCTCTCCTCACAAGCTTCTACAAGGAAGTCCTAATTCCAGCAGCATCTACCCTTAGGAATATTCAGCTTTCAACCTCTCCTCCCTCTGGCCCAATGCCTATATTTATAGTGCTCTAGAGGAAGTTAATCAAGTCCACCATCAATGGGATAAGCCCCTCTTTGGATGGGTTAGCTCCCCTCTTGATGGGATAAGTTCCTCTTTCATAGGGATACATGAACCATCTGGAGGCGCTCAATACACGTCAAACAAGCTTCTAGAATGCTCTAAAAATGACTACAAGTAACTTTTTTAAGATGAAACTCGCGCCTTTTGACCTTTACAGGGGTACGCACCCACCCCTTTACATACAGAGCGTACAAGTACGCAGGTATTGTGAACTTGGGTTGTGTACACGCAGGGAAGGCTGAGAGAAACTGCGTACCCAGAGATAATTGACTTTAAATGACTTTTCTCTCTTTTTTGGAGTTTGACATGAAAAGCAGAGGCATGAGACTTGCCAAGGAGGATAGTATGACAGTTGATGGAGCCATACTAACTGCAAATAGTCATGGTGACATTTTTTAGTGTAACACATGACAAAGACAGTGAAGCACATGCGATCCTTGATCAAGTTCACTTAGATGTGCGTGGATCGTTCTCGACAACATCCACGACCAAGCACAAGTATTATGCTATATTTGTTGATATTTTTTCTTGTAAGTGTTGGATTTTATTCATGCAAAAGAAAGATCAGACGTTTGCAAAATTTTGTAAATTTAAAGCCTTTGTCGAGAAAGATACTGGAAGGAAAGTTAAATCCCTAAGAGGTGATAACAATGGAGATTATGTGTCGAATGAGTTTAAAACCTTCTGCGCATTAGAAGGAAATTGAGTGGAGTTGATAGAACCTCATAACCCACAATAAAATGGGGTGGCTAAAAGGAAGAACATGAGTATTCTGGGAGTGGCATGGGTGATGTTGCATGATCAGGGCCTACCATTACACTTGTGGGTTGAATCATGAAACACAACTATTTATTTGCAGAACAAAAGCCCTCATCGAATTCTTGGGATGAGTACACCGGAAGAGGATTTTTCAGGGAAGAAACCAGATGTGGCACACTTCAGGATATTTGGTTCATCAGTCTACTTCCATGTTACCAAAGATGCACGAAAAAAATATAGAACCAACATCAAAGTTGAGCATATTTGTGGGGTACACTTATAGACCTCAAAATTATCGGGTGTACCTGCCAACCAACAAGATGAAAATGGTTAAAAGAGATGTAAAATTCGATGAAGAGAAGGCCATGAGATTTTCCCCTGAGAGGGAACTTCAACTACATGTATATGAGGATCTATTAGCTCCAAAGGAGGAACCTCAGGATAAGGTGGAGCAGACACATGCAAAGGAGCAGGGAGTGGAAACACCCACTCATGCAAAGTCTTCCAAAGATGGGAGAAAGTGAACCAAAGTGGTTGACATGTTATTTCATGATGCTAGAGAGAATGTGGGAGCAACCACATCACAACACATGCAGAGGAGATCACCAGAGAGGTACACTAGCTACATGGCTATGATGAGCGAGAGTGTAGAGATTGAGCCATCCTCTTTTGAGGAAGCAGTGCAACAAACAATTTGGGTTGATGTCATGGTTGAGGAGTATGACTCCATTATCAAGAATATTGTTTGGGAAGTGGTTCCAAGACCGACATACAAGTCAGTGGTGAGTTCCATATCAATTTACAAGGTAAAGCAAGCAATTGATGGTAGTGTGGAGAAACACAATGCCATGTTTGTGGCTAGAGGGTTCTCTCAGGTGGGGAGGATTGATTACGATGATATTTTTCTCATGTAGCAAGGTACTGATCAACCAGATCCATTCTAGCACTGTTAGCACAAATGGGATGGAGGATACATCAAATGGATGTAGAGAAAACATTCCTCAATGACATGATTAAAGAAGAGGTTATATTGAGTAGCCTGAAGGATTTGATACCTTCAACAGAGAGTCTCATGTGTGTAGACTCAAGTGAGCATTGTATGGACTGACGCAAGCACCCCGTGATTAGTACAACAAGATCGATAACTACTTCACCAGGTTGGGATTCGCCAAACATGAAGTAGATCTGAAACTTTACCATATTGCGGTTGAAGGTAAATTGTTGGTTATTGTTTTATATGTCGATGATTTGATTCTAACGGGTGATGATAAGATGATCAAGTCTTGGAAAGAGGATATTGAAAGAGAGTTTGAAATGAAGGAATTAGGGCTCATGCACTACTTTCTGGGGATGGAAGTATGGCAAGGAGATGATGAATTGTTTGTCTCTCAAGGCAAGTGTGCAAATGAGATACTAAAGAAATTACACACGGAGAGTAGTAAACCCATGGAGACTCCTCTAGTTGGTAATTGGAGGAAGGAGGATGCTACTCTAGGTGAAGTAGTGGAGGATACTATTTATAGATAGCTTGTGGGTTCACTCATGTATTTGGTGAACACATGACTGAACATGTGTTATTCCATTAATCAGCTTAGTCAAGCTATGGTTAAGCCTATCAAACTGTATTGTAAGGCAGCCAAACATGTATTGAGATACCTCACAAGAACCATTCAGTTTGGTCTTTGGTACATATAGACAAAGGGAGTGAAGATTCAAGGCTTCACTGATGCAGATTGGGAAGGGAGTCCACATGACAAGAAGAGCGCATCAGGTGGGATCTTCAATATTGGGTCAGCTATTGTTTCTTGGTACAACAGGAAACAAAGATCAGTTGCACTCAATTTAGTAGAAGCAGAGTACATGGATGCTAGTCAAGCAACTTGTGAGGCTATCTGGATGAGGAAGATTCTTGTTGGCTTGTTTGGTCAGCAGATGGATCCATCAATGATTTATTGTGAAAATCCGATTTGTATCAAACTCTATGAGAATCTAGTTTTTCATGATCGGTCAAAGCATATTAATATTTGGTATCATCATCTTTGAGCTTGTGTGTAGAGGAGAATCATGTTGTTGGAGTACATTCCCACAAAGGAGCAGGATGCAGATATTTTTCCAAAGGCCTTGTCAAGATGCAAATTCGAGTTTCACAAAGGCAGGATCAGGGTAGTAGATAATCCATTTCTTGTTGAGAGGTAGTGTTAAAAATAGAAACAAGAAATCCTAATTTAATTTGTCGTTGAATTAAATTATGAATTAAATCAAAATTCTATTCTCATAGCAACTTGTAATAGTTAACTAAGTTAATTTGACTTAGTTGGCTCAATAAATTCGAGTTGGAAGTCTATTTAGAGTCATGTAGAGTGATTCCTAAATTTTAGGGGTCTAGGTTGAGTTCTTTTGAGTTGTAATTAATTAACTCAGTCTAACTAAGTTATAGTAAGTTAAACTAGTTCAAACAGTTGGATGAACTAGTAGGAGGTCTAGTAGTGGGGATCAACTTTAGTGTAGCTTCACTGATCCACTAGTTAACTGAATATTCACTCATAAATAACTCATGCATGTTAGTTCAGAGGAAGGGAAAGTTCAGATTAGAGTTCAGGGATAGTGTACTATCAGTTGTATAATTTTTTGAGTTGTACAAATGGTGCATGCAATTAGTAAAAGGTCTATGATGGATTGCGCAGTTATGAGTGGGGAATTTCCCAATTAAACATGTGCCTATTATCTCAAGAATTGCATAAGTAGGGGCTTGGCAGATAACAAAATTTGCTAAGTGTTGGCTTGAGATGGCTTGTGAAGCAGAGAGATAGATTGTACTTGTGCAAGAATTGTTTGGGTTGAACAAGCATTGTATTTTCTTCTCAAATCTTTTGGTTAATGCAATATAGATAGTCAAGGTTTTGAGCAGTTGCTTTCCGCAGAAAAATATTGTGTTATGTGCGATTGAAATTCTTCCTTTTCTTTCTTAGTGTTTTCATCGATCAATTTTGGTGTTCGCTGATGAGTATAGTAGATTCTTATCTTATGTTTTAGCATATCACATAAGCTGTTGAATCTACAAGTAAAAATATACAATCCATATATTCAATTAGCGGTGTAACATTCCATAACGACATTGGATAAAACAATAGAATAAATTAAAATGTATTTTATTATACATCAATAAGAGACTCTTTGTCATACAAAATGGGATTGTTATTGGTAACCCATTGTCTTTCAATTGGGACACTATGTCCATTACATTAAACAAAATGTTTGATTTTCAGAGACAATTATTTCAAAAAATTATAACAGGTTGCATTGATATCTAAATGGATCATCATTCTTCGCTGGAACTACTATTAGTGCTCGAGCTACTTCCATGACTTGGGTTAATTGAACATTTTTTGTTGTTGTTTGCATCTCTTTTTTTTGGGTTCTTAATCTTGTTCATCCGCAAGCATAAAAATAAAGTGTAATGAGTGTATCTACATTGGTGAGAATAACGAAAATTGAAATAAATGATATACATCAATGTCAATCGAATAACAATGTACTATAACAAGAAGTGACTTATTAACCATACACATGGTTTCAAAACCAAGTCTCATGCCTTGTTGCAACAAGTCTTCTGTTGGCGTAGTTCCATACTTTACTTTCTGCATGTTTTTAAACCCCATTATAAATCATAGATTTTATATAAAGGATTTTTTTGTTCTATTAATTATAAACTCAGAGAAGTAAAACAACATAGATACATACAAATTCCATAATTATTTTTTGATATGCCAACATATACTCACAACCGATATTTAACCCAATGTCAATCAATTATTCCAATTGCTCTTCTTCGTATTTTAGCTCCTATTTGAAGACATTCAAGGATGGTTGCTGTAAAACAACTTAAAATATACAAAAATAAAACCTTGAGTTGTTATAAGGAAATATTATCAATTACTCACAAACTTCTCTTTTCTTCCTTGTCGTTCTGTTTTATGTGCTGAATGAGTTCCAATTTTTTTTCTTTTCTGCAAGAAAATACTTGAAAATCAATATCTAATGCTAAATTATTTTTTTATATGTTCAAAGTCAATCATGATTACATATATTTGGAGCACGTTGTTGGTGAGATGATTCCTCCTTTGATGCAATTATGTCCATTTCTTTGACCATCTCCTTATACACTTTTTTGGACATTCCTACTGACATGTTTCACATATCAACTCGTTGATCATTTGAGATTTTCATAATCTTCCTGAAAAAAGTAATAAACTATTTTTATATTGATATATGAAAACAAAATATAATAAAATTGATATTAATAAATGAATGGTTTGTAGTAATATATACATATAATTCTAGAAAATCATTTTAATTAGGAATATTACATTTCGAATGATTTTTTTGTTGTAGTATGTTTTTGCTTTTGCAAGTTTGATATGTCTCATTGACCATTGCTCTAGAAACACTTCTTGTAGTTTAGATATAATTTGGTTCTTGAAATCATTGAATTGATTTTTGGAATGTAATTGGAAAGTACATATATACGTTCATTCCACTAGATCCCTCATAGTTTTGTAAAAAATTCCCCCCCTTTTATTAACCTCCAACGCCAGTCCAGATGAGCTAATGAGCAATTCATCATTATTTACATGTTCTATAATTTTTCTTTTCTTAGAATGACAATGATATTTTCCTTCGTTGTTTCTCCCTATAGAACATTAAACATATATGAATTAACAGATTGTTTAAAACATGTTATCTAATATTCTTAAGTATATTATTAAGGAAAAAAATTCTTATTGAATAATATTTTTCATTCACTTGACTCATTCTTCTACAATTCTTCTATCAGACTTTTACGCTTTTCTATGCTTAGATGAGAAATAATCTTATTGAACTTCTTCATTTTTTTACTCTACATGACACACACTAACCAATTCATATTAGCTAAACTTACATATAGTTCAAGCATATTAATTTTGTAAATAATTTACAAAGAACTTGTCTTCTATGCTTTTTTCGATGTGTTATCATTGTGTCGATCAATATTTTTGTTACTTGACACCTTCTCAAACATTTTTTATGAATATACAACTTGTACCATTCAATAAAGAAGCCACTAAATATATTTTATACATAATTCAAATAGTTTTCAGAAAAAATAAACACACTGATGCATTTACGCCATTAAACACACTGAGTGTGTAATTTTTCAGCACCATCAACCAAAAATAATTTTAAATTATGATGGTGTGATTTGCAACGATAAATACACCACAATGACTTAACAATGTTATTTGACAGAGGTGCACTGGTGCGTTATATTACACCGGGAGCACTGATGAACTGATTGGACAAAACTGATAGGGTTATAATACATCGTCACTTGTATTACACAAGGTGCATCGACGTGTTATATTACATTAGCGCACTGTGAAACATGCACCTATTTTTAAAAAATTAGATAAGACCAACAGGGTTTGGATATAATTCAATAAGTGATCCCTCTACTTTACATGTCAAACACCCTATATATAGTAAGTATACAAATCCATTATATCTAAAATGCCTAAAACAAAAAACTTAATTGTGAAGTGGTAGAGGGAGTTAAACCCTAAGGTGAAATTCTGCAGTCAAAGCAAGGGATTAAGGTAAGTATTGATTTCTTTTTTGTTTTTGTTTTTGAAATTTAATTAAATTTAAATAAGAACAAAGATCGCAAAATTTTTCACTAATAAAATCAATAGTAAATTTTTTATTATACATTGTTTTTAATTTTTAATTTAATTTAAAGTTATTTATTTATTTATTTGATTTTACTATTTTTTTTGAATTGTGAATAAATCTAACAAAAATTGTAAAGAATTATAACGATAAAATTTATATTTTTTCTATTTGGGGTTTTCAGTGAATCGACATACCTTCAAAAGCTGACCTTTCTGCGGTTCCAAAATATTTTGCTGCTCCACCGTGCTCCTAGTATGTCTCTTTTGAAAATGATCTATTTTTTAATTAAACCCCAACAAAAATTGTAACTTTTTTTATTAGTAAATCAACAATAAAATTTAGAAATTTTACTACATAGGGTTTTGAGTGAATTACCATACATTTCAGCTTTTGATCTTCCAAATAGTTCTATTGCTCCAAAGTATTATGTTGTTGCACATTGCTCCTAGTATGTCTCTCTTGCCAATCACTCCCTTGAAATTTTGGGAGAAATTATGAAATAGTGAATACATTTTTACTATTTAAAAGAATTTATAGAATTAGTTTTCGAAAAATTAATTGCCGCTCATTTTTGAATTAAAAAAAAAAACTGAGGTGTTTTTTTAATCCAAACATTGATGCATTTGATAGTAAAGACCATCGATGCATTTACAAAAAAAGGGCATCGACTTGCTAGGGTGCCAAAAATTTTCAACGCACCAACATGATACAATGTTTTTTTTAGGAATCTTGACACTGTGCGATTAATATTTTAACACAACAATGTAGTTTGTATTTAAATGCATTGGTGTTGTAATTGTTATAAGAGCACCAACATGGTAGAGTTCGTTTTTATTTTCAAAATCCCAGAAACAGGTGTGTACCAATGTCGTTTTTATTTAAACGCATTGATGCAGTTTTGTACAATAACATCGATTCAAAAGCATATTTTATATTTTTTAGAATGCCGGAAACCGGTGCGGGTATTATTTGAATGCCCCAGCACTTTTATAATTTAAATGCATCTGTGAAATTTTTTCTGATAATCGCACCGGTAAGGTTTAAAACCTATCTGATTTTTCTTTTTTTGTAAATCAACATTCTATTCATTCATCAGAAAATAAGTACATCAAAAACAAAATGCAGGTAATCTCACCTCGACTAGATTTTTTGACTACCGTGATCAACATATGACAAAGAAATAGAAAGATAACAAAAGATACAATCCACAACATAGGAGGCCAAAAGGACCATAAAATACATAAAATAAGTAGAACACCTGTAACCATGCTAGTCATCTGAAGTGATTAAATCTGGGTTATCCGGGGTTGTTCCAGGAAGAGGTGGAGGGCAGAAAGGACACTGGACATGATCCTCGAATTAGGCCATCCAAGACTCCAACTTCTCCACTTTCTTAGCTAACAGTTTATGGCCACGCCAGACCACCATGACTCGCTCTCGGACATGGCACTGGAAGTAGTGCATCTTGTTCAATGTGGCTATGAGCTCAACATGTTCTTCCTGGCATACTTGCTCGGAGGTTTCCAAGCGATTAAGAACCGATTGGATCAAGTCCCTGCAATTTTCCAAACAACACAGATGGTCATCACTCTGTCCACATCATACACGCCTTGCCTTCCTTTGTCTTTCAAAACTCCATGTCGCACCACTCCATCTCACTGGTGAGGTTGTGGAATGTGACCCCCATGACCAACCCTTGAGATACCATGACCACAACCACCGCAGACTCCAGACATCACCCAACCTGACTGCCCAACACTCCTGGCACCCCGCTTAGTTCCAATTTTCACCCCTTCCACCACTGTCACTTGTATTGGAGACTCCCAATACCCCTGTCCAGTTGAGCTAGGATTTGACGAGGAAGAGGACCGACTGCGATGAGGAACCGGGAGCATTTTTACAGAAACAATACCGGTTACAGAGGACAAGGAAACCAATGAACTGGTATACAAATGACAACTTCAACCACTAGGGTTTGCCCCACCCACTTCGGATGGGTTACCGATAAACATACAAACAATTTCCAACCAAAAAATAGGAGCTGAGCCCATGCTTTGTCGCCCTCAACCTTTCGCTGATAGCTCACTGGTCCAACCGCCCAAAAGCTTGTACACCCTTGACGCAGAAACCACTGAAACATACAAAAGCCTGAGGAAGAGCTGCAATGGAGGGTAATTCGTTTTCCTTGCAGATGCATATGGAAACCCACCTACTCGCAGCAGAACCACTGACTTGCTTGCACCACCGGAGGTTCTGCTCCTCTCTCACACTAAGACATCAAATTCCACACACTAGATAAGAAATTGACGAATTTACAGACCCATAAGTCACGAAGGGGTTGCTGGTGCCAAAGTCTCCTCCTTTCCCAAAAAATAACTCCTCACTTCTTCCACCTCCCACTCACAGAATTCCAATCGCATTCACTGAACTGATTCCAGACCTAGCAACACACACCACCCTCCATAAACCTTCGTTGTTCATCTCCTCCAATTCAATTCGAGGTTGATGGAGGTTTCACATAGATTGCCATAACGCCTCCCATACACAAGTAACTGTGAGAGGATGGGGAGTTTGGTCCTCATACGGTCTGTTAGGTGGATTTCATAATTGCCCACATGTTACCTTGTGTTCTCGGCTCATCACCCCCATCGGGGAAAAGCTATCTAAAATTTTATTTTAACACAAAATGACACATTAATCTCAAATTATCCTTTAGGATTCATCCACATGAATTACAATAGTTCATAGTATACATTTTATGCTTAAAGCCGCCCTATTATTGAAAAATGGTTTGAAAACTATATTGAAATTCAAATTGTGGTTATATGGTTTTCGAAATTAATTTTAGATATCCACACATAATTTTATTTTTTATTTTTCTTGAATGCAGGGACAAAATATCAATAATATCAAATGGCCAATTCTTCAAATTCTAGCTCATTCCATATTGTTGATCAAAGTCCTTCACAAAGTTCTCCCTTTCCATCTCCAATAAGTTCATATTTTATTTATATTTCGATTATCTAATTGATTTTTTTTAATCCATGTCAATTTGAATAAAAATGTATCCAAATTTGCAGGATCCCGATTTAGAATCGAGTTCAAATGTACACAAATATTCCTCCATTTCAAAAACATCAGAATCCCTTATCAAGAGCAGCATATCAGAAGCAGTTGGTAGAGGAAAATGAATAGCCTCTTCACCTTGCCAATTGGAACATGGCATCTTCCAGCCACAATATTGGATCAATGATGGTAATAATTATTTGGTATAATGTAATTTCAACAAACCAATTGCATTGATGTGCTTACTAATATCATTGATATTGTACTAATGACGTTCAATATTTTTTGAAATTAGGATTCTAATGATGATGGACGACCCACCTACTATCTTCTGGTGCATCCCAATACAACGTCAACTCGAGAGAAGGCTGCATTAAGAGAAAAACTGGGAGAGGAAGCATACAAAGAATGGTTGAATCAACTACCTAATACTTATTTAATTCCCATTACGTCTAGATTCACCAACTAGGAATGACAACTACATAGTAGTTCTTCATCACAAGTTGGTAATGGAGGCAATAAAATAGAGGTTGGTGTGGATGATTACTTATGGGACATCACTGCCATGGATGAAATGTTGTTAGATGCATTCCAGAATGATGAGCTAGGGGATGATTCTCATATCATTGATACCTTATTTGAAAGCCATAAATCTTCACCACCCCTCTCTTTGGACCTAGAAACAAGTCAAAGTCTACTCAAATTTGGACAACATTGTTGCTATACAACGTGACATCAAAGTTTGGCATGTCGAACGTATGTCTCTCGACAATATTGAGGTAATTCACCTACATGATCGATCAAGTGCCTTATATTTTGAGAAATCTTGTTACACAATCAACATTAAAAATGGTCGATTTTACGAATGTTAAATATTTACATTGTATAATTATTTTTCCCATCAACTGTAGGTTATTCAAAGATAAGGTTATTCAGAGTGATAATTTCTTTCCGGGTAGTTGCGAAGAGGCAAAGCAGTTGTTGAAAATGTTCGACGTTGAGTACATGTCATATCATGCATGTCTGAATCATTGTATTCTATATAGAGGAGAATATGCAGACAAAGAGATAGGCCCAAAATGTGGGCATGATAGGTACCATAATTAAAAAAATGGGTAAATCACATGGCCCTCCTCATAAGATATTGAGGCACATGGTTATAATCCCAAGGATTCAAAGGCTCTTTCATTGCAAAGAATTAGTTATGTTGCACGAATGACATGCCTCACACAGAAGTGAGTCAGAGGTTATGTGAATCCCAATAGATTCAATAACCATGAAGCATATAGGGAATATATGGCCTGAAAAATTCAAGGATGAAGTACAAATTCTATAACTCAGTATAGCCATGGATGGCGTCAACCCATATTCCATCCAAAACACCAACAATTCTATTTGGCCTGTAGTAGTGATCAATAACAATATCCCCCAATGATTGTCTGTGAAGAATGAACATCTTATGTTGGCTCTCATAGTCCTTGGTAGAAGACAAGTGAACAATATGGATGTCTACTTACAATCATTGGTAGATGAATTGAAGGAATTATGCAAAGGGATAGATGTGTACAATGTATCAAGATCCATCACAACAGAGATGTGTTTTATGTTGTATGACATATGTGATTACACCATACATGATTATCCAACCTTAGGAGTTTGCTCTAGTAAATTATTTTTTTATTGATTTGTTTATATACATAACAATATTGTTTCACATATTAATTTAATTCATTGCAATTGTTTTGATCTTCATGGTCGCAAATGTGTCGGTTTGTATACAATAATTTTGAAGGTCTTATAGCGAAAGGGTGTCATGGATGTAAATGTTGTGGACCTTATCTGAGGGCTAGGTGGCCTGAACACGTACGAAAGCCAATGTATGGCTGCTCCATGGTATTCCTCCCAGAATAACGCCTTTACAGAAGAACAACATCCACTTTCAACCGTAAACTAGAGAGAGCCGAAAGGCCTACAATAATGACACCAACTGAATGGACTAGAGCATATAAGAGAGGAGGAGTTTGCATAAATGTTCAATTCAAATGGGGAGCCTATGTTTGATGATCCAAAATTCTTCGACAAATATGTTGAGAAATTCCCAATGGGATGAAAAGGAAATCTGTCTTTTATGAGCTCCAAGATTGGGAGCATATTAAGATTTCCCACTTACTAGATCCCATGCATATATTTAAAAATGTTTCATCTTCTTTATAGAGGCACATATCATCGAAATAAAATGACTCATTGGCTATTAGGAGAGATATTATTTCTTCAAAAACTAAAAAGAAACATTGGCCAAGAAAATAAACTAGAGGAAAGGTTGGTCTCTCTTGGTCTTTCAAAGAAGGTGATGTCCCATGGATTTTAAACAAAGATGATCTTTCTTTGGAAAAGGAAGTTATAATGAGTGTGAGGGTGTCTTGTTTATATGGGTCTTCACTATGGCGCTGCTTCACAGTAGAAGAATGTTTGTCGGGTATCAAATCACATGACCATTTTAACCTTCTGAGAATACGTATGTCAAAAACATGATTATATATATATATATATCTAGTGTTTTTTTCTTTTTTTCTTATGTAATGAGATATTTTATAATTAATTTTTATATAATTTACATTTTACAGTGCAGTGTCACTATACTTTTCTCATGTGTGGGTGTGTGAACCATGACTTCCCCCAAGACCTACAACGTACCATATCTAAATTATCTGTATTTGTACGCTGGATCACATCAAAGGAGATTCATATGGCTAGCATTCCACAGTGGCGTCAAGAGATAGCTGAGATTGATTATATGTTTGAGAAGGAACTTCTGAGGAATTTCATGGACTTGCATGTTCATCTTTAAATTCACCTAATATATGAGGTTGAATTAGTTGGGGTGGTTTCTTGTTGTTGGATGTTCTTCTTATAGAGGCACATGAACAAATTGAAAGGGTTTGTTCTACAAAGGGAAAAACTCAAGGGGTCTATGACAGAGGGGTATATATCATATGATTATTTTTTTTATGCAAGTGAGTACATCAAGCAGATCAATAACACCCCAAGTGCGGCGATTTGGGATGAGGAAAGGGATGAAGACAAAAAATGAGAGCTTCTTGAAATGTATGGAAAGAGGGGCATGATAAAGAGTAAATGACTTATCATTTGTCAAATTTCTACACAGTAACGATTCAGACTAAACTTCATATTAATGCATATTTTATCTCATACATACAATATATGTTGGTTTGATTTCATTAGCAAATTCAGAAATCGAAGCCATCAACAAATTCATTCGTTACAATATGGAAGTGCCACAATCGTGGGTCGCATTTTACAAGTAGGAGGAAATGAGACAGTGACATGACATAATTCAAATGGTTGAATGGTAGAAGAATGCATTAATCAGATCATTTATAAGAAAATATGCCAATGACATGCCCTAATAGTTGGGCTGCTGATCAACCCAGAGATAAGTACGTGCATTTGGTCGTTACCCACATTATGAAGAGATGCACTAAACATAGGGATTAGGTGCAATAACTCGGTAATTATAATATATTTCTATACATTTTTAAGTTCATACTGCAATTTTAAATCGTAACATATATATATATATATATATATATATATATATATATATATATGTTTGGGTTATTAGAAACATGACAATGTTGATTTTTTCATTTTTTATAGGTGCATTTGTTCCCATCTATGTGGACATATGGACATCATTTTCACATGAAGGATGCTGATGATGGATGCATGACACAATACTATGGAGTGGAAGTCAAGTTCGACCAATCTAGTCGTGCTAGCCACCACAATCAAAACCTAATGCATGGGACGTTAGGTTATATTGGAAAGATACAACAAATCATTCAAGTGGACTTTTCTTTGTTCCAATGTATTATTTTTAGGTGCAAGTGGCGTGACACCTTTGATTGGAATAATGTAAAAGGAAGATCATGATAGTGGATTGATATCTATCAAATCTAGAAAAATGTGGCATGAAGCTAAAGAGCCTTATGTTTTTCAAAAACACTGATACCAAGTGTTATTTTACCCATATGTGTTGGATAGGGATTGGTGGTTCGTATTAAGACATAACTCTAAATCAAAACATATTTTTTAGAACAACAATGTTATCATGCCAAGTGAGGAAGATAACCAGGGTGATGACAACGAAGAGTGATATGTACTTGTGTTATTTCATTATTTATACTATTGTTGTATGTTTTTTTTTTCTTTATTTCGCTAATTATATTGTTTTTTTATTCGTCTTGTTGGAATTTTATATAATTGGTAAGATTCACAAATGTTTTTACATGTTTTTTTGCAGTGGAAACATTTTTACACTTAAAACTAAGTATTTCCAATTATGTACAATATCTATGATAATAAGGATTCAAGGTCACAATCCTTCTCAAATAGGAAAATGAGAAGAATATAATCAAAATGAGTAAATAGTAAATTTAGAAACAACAATGAAGATTTATTCTCGATTTAGATACTTATTGGTTTATTAATCAGTTCACATGTTTTTTCTTCTTGTTTAGTTCAAAATCAATATAAATCATGTAGTGATAACTCTATGAGGACTTTAACAATGAAACAATTATGTATTAAATTTAAGATTAAATTCTTAACATGAGAGGTAAAGCCATGTTTACTATATTTAAATTACAATTCTTACATGTAAATTAAAAGGTCTTATGCATGTATAAAATGGTGATTACATCTTTTTATGGACCATAAGAGAAACCAATGGGATTACACAGATGCATGAGAGGTTTTAATTTTTTTCTTGATGGATAATTGATCAATTTTGACTTTTCCTTTCAATGGTAATTATAAATAAAAGTTGAATTAATAAATATTTTATGGCTAAGAATTAAATGATAAATAATGTGATAGTGATTAAGAGACTTTTGTTTGACTTTTTAATAGACTTGGTGATGCATTTTTCTTTCCCATTTAGATTATGTAAAATAAATATCTATTTTTATGTATTTATAAGTAAATTATTTAAAGTAGACATGTCTTTGTCATTGTGAACATGATGTAATATTAGCTAAGAGGAATGTGAAAACATGAATTTTAGTGATTATCTCGTGATAAGTATGTGGAAAAAATAACATTTCTTGAGCTGTTCATTAACAAATAATCAAATATATTATTTGTCAAAAGTTTAAATCTAATATCATACGATTTTTGTATTATTTAACTCATACTTATTATTAAAAAGTGCTAAATTTAAATTAGTACAATAGCAAATAAAGAACCAAAATAGCACCAATAGAGCAATTCCAATAGAGCAAATCATCAACTACAAGTAACTTCACAAGCCTTATTTTATATTTCTTGATCCTCATCTTTAGAGAGAGAAATTTCTAATTTAAATTGGTAAGAGTTGCTATAAATATTAAATTTAAATTGCTTGAAAATCTCATAACTTTAGTGATAAATTAAATTTTATAAAAATAGAATTTTTTAAGTTATATTAAATCTAAATTAATTATAAAAATTATGACTTAAGTTTTTTAAATTTAACAATAGATTGAATTTTATAAACCAATATAGATCCATCTTAACAACGGATCTACCAAGAGCCGAGAGGGATCAAATCTCATTATATGAAAATCTCTTTTTAGAATGTAAAACTTGAAAAAAAAATGTACATGTCAAAAGATTTAATCTCTTTTAGTGATTGATAAATCTGTGATTAAAATAGATCTATAGTACTTGTTTTCTATCTCTATATACATATTGACCATAGTATAATTTTTCATTGGTTAAATTGTAATTTTGATATTTGATATTAAAAATTAAATTAGTTATACATTCTTATTAAGAAATAACTAAATTATTCTACCTTTAATTATTTATTCCTTGTGAGTATTGAAATATTTTACTAATTAAGTTAGAATGGATATGAATGAACTATCTAAGCAATAGAAAATTATTTATTGTAATTTTACAATCATAGTTTCAACCATGCTAAACTTTGTAATTTATAAAAATATCTTTGCATTTTTTTAAAGTAAGTCTTTTTGCATGCAATTTCATATATAACATTTTGGTATAAGTTCACCAATACATAATCTATAATAACTATTATTTCATAAAAATAAACATCATGATGATAACCATCTAACAAAAATAGATATCTTCTAAGATACACATTCAAATTCACTACCATCATTTAATTATATACACCTCTAGCACATATAAGCATCATTAGCTAGCACACAAATCGAATAATCTAACATGGCACCATCATCGTGATCACATGTAACAAAATACAAACATTGCAATCTAGCATATTTTTTTTTTTTTGCTAATGCAAGAGTCGGACCTTCAAATTCATTAATCAACAAATAAAGTACATAAAATACATCAATTCTCGCATGGTCATTGACCATGGAGAGACCCCATCAAAACCTGAAACCGGGCTCAAAGCACAAGCCCCCCTCCCTACCACCAAACCTTACATCTCTCAAAAGAAAAATACAAGAGTCTGGATTCGGACCCGAAAAGAAACAATAGTTGCCAAAATATAAAGGTAACACATCCGCCCGACTTCTTAACCTGTGAATCAGTTGCCAGAGTGATAAGTCTCTTGACCCCAAGGATACACATTTCCCACCAAAACCTAACATGCCTCTTTAATCTTGACCGTTGAACCTCACCGTTCAATCCAATGGTTATGGACAATATTGCTATGAAAAGCTACACGACGTTTACTGTAAGGGCCCGTAGACCTACATGATCGATCTTATCCGTTGATCTACTTTGTGAGATCCAATGGTTGAGACTAATATTGCACCCGCCTACATTCGCGAACATTAGCGTGCGATGAGGGTGGTATTCCTCTCGACCCCACCGCCATGTGGAGCACACTGAGTGGGATCGCTCCCGAAAAGGAAATACCGCTTCCTGCTTGTGAGGGCCGTGATCACCTAAAAACCACTCAGGCCGCGGTAAAGTGAGCCAAACTGAAAGATCTCTGGTTTTGCGGCCTCCGAGTGTCCTCGGCTCCCAACCATTCGCTGCGTCAACCCTCCTTGACCCGATGTGTATTGAAGCCGCTGCCATCCTTCCTGTTATCCATGAAACCCATTCGTCCTTGCTGTTGCAACTGGAAACTTTAGTGAACCAATTAACCTGGGATTCGCCAGTTGACCACTACAATCCGCTCTCAAAAGACTCGACTGTGAGCAAACCTCTAAACGAACAACTGCTAGACAGATGTACCCGCCTCCATGGCTCTTTTAAGGAACATTGTCTTATCTTCATCTGCTTGGTTTTGACACTCCGTTTTTAATCTATTTCGAGGGAGCTCTTGCCAGTTCGTTGCCACCCTATTATCTGTGCATATCACTCCTTGATTAGCAAGCAAATCTGCTAGTTTATTGGCCTTTCTTCGCACATGTGAAAAACTGACTGTTCTCAGGCTCTGTAGGTGACTGTGAATCCATTGAAAGACTTGGATTAGCCTCCAGTTTTTTGAGGATTTTTCTGGTTTCGTTCCCCAGCTTATTCTCTTAACCGAGTTAATGATTAACTCGGAATCAGCTTCAATGATCGTATTTTGGCGGTTTTCCTAAACCAGGAACTCAAGACATTGTTCCATGGCCATTAATTCCGCCATGTTGTTGGTGGCCTTTCCTAAGTGACCATGGAAGATGAACAGAATACTTCCATTACCATCCCTTAACACCCCTTCATGCCCAGCCGTGCCTGAATTTCCTTTAGAAGCACCATCAATGTTGAATTTCAGAAAGCCCTTAGGGGGAGGATGCTAGAAATCTAGCTCAGGATGCAAAATTGAAACTTTCCTAACTAAGCCCTGAGGAACGAGTCCCTGCAACTCTAGCTTATAGAGAATCCTCCAATCTGTTGCAGAAGGGGGATTCGTAGGAATATTTCTAACTATAGTGCCAACCGTTTCCTTAGTTTGTTTTAGGATTAGATCATAGAGACACTGGGAAGATTTCTTAACATTCTTGAAGATTTTATTGTTCCTTTATTTCCAGACATTCCAAATAATGAAGCTTGGTGTAAGTTCCCAAGCTAAACTCAAAACTTCATTATCCGAAAAGTTCCTTCTCCATTTGGTGAGGGTATTGAAAAGACTTCCAATATCTCTGTCAGATTGTTGGAAGATAGAGGCGTAAGAATCCCATAATTTGGAAGTGAAAATGCAGTTGTTGAGAAGGTGCTCCATTGTCTCCTCTTGAGCTTCACAGAGTTGGCATCTAGAAGGCCCCAGGACACCCCTCTTCCTAATGTTATCCCAGGTCAGAATTTTCCTGTGCAGTACCAGCCACATAAAAAGTTTAATTTTCATCCAACCTTGATGCTTCCATAGGTTTTGCCAAATCCTGTCTGGAGCATGGGAATCTAGTTCAAGGAGTATGAGTTTAGCTTCCTTGAGATTAAAGGTCCCCTCATTATTGTTGCCCCATCTCAGCTGGTCATGCCCCCTTGAAACTAGAATTTTCCTTTGTTCTAACATTTTCATCAGTCTTTCAGCCTTAGTTTTTAGGGGACTGTCATTTTTGAGATCAAATTTCCTCCAGTTTCTCCATTTCCCTGAACTATTGCTTTGATCCCAAAAATCCTTAACCTTGGTGAGCTCCTTAGTGTCTGTCTCTACTTTGAGGTCCTCCAAATCCTCCTATAACAGAATAGGTTCTTGTTACCATCTATCCTCCTAGAATAAGGCTAAGTCTCCCTCTCTAATTTCCCAGAAGCCGTTATATTGAATTAAGCCTCCGTTTTCCTAGGCTTTCTTCCAAATATGTGATCCTCTTATATTACCATCAATCCTTATACGGTCATTATCTAGCCAAGAGCTTGCATCAATGTGCTTTTGGTTCTTTTATCCATCGCCACCATAATTTTGCCCCTAGAACCTTGCTTAGAATCTCAGGATCATCCAATCCAAGACCCCCGTGGTTTTTGGGTTTGCAGATTTTTTCCTAGGAAACTAAGGCCCATTTCTTCTTTTCTTCCCCCTTGCCCCAAAGAAAGTCTCTTTGTATGTTTCTCATTTGATGCAGGACTCCTTTAGGAGCAGGGATAGCTGAAAGCATAAAGATTGGGATTGATTGTAGTACAGCCTTTGTGAGGACCAACCTGCCAGCCAAGTTTAATGATCTCATAGTCCATTTCCTGGTTTTGTCTTGTAGTTTGTTAATCATTGGCTCCCAGATGCTCTTGTGTAACGGTTTAGCAGTTAGAGGAACTCCCAGATATTTTGAGGGGAGAGAATCTCTTTGAAAGCCCAGAATTCTAGATATGTTCCTCTAAATAGAAATGTTAGTATTGAAGAAAAAAATCTTAGATTTGGAAAGATTAACTTCCATACCTGAAGCCATGGAAAAGTCACTGAGGATTTGTTTATACACAAGAGCTTCTTTGACTGTGGGTATTCCTTGCAGCATGGTGTCATCCACAAATTGTTGATGAGTCAAGGCCTGTCCATTGTCAGAGAGTTGGAGACCCTTGATATTACCAACTTCTTTTGCATGCTTGATAGACCTACCCAGTCCTTCCATCATGAGGATGAAGAGAAAGGGAGAGAGTGGGTCACCCTGCCTAAGGCCTCTAGAAGGAATGAAAGTCTTCGAAGGAGAACCATTGACCAGAATTGAAAAACTGGAAGAAGTAACCAAAGCCAGGATCCATCTTACCCAATTGTGGTCAAACCTGAAAGCAATAAGAACTTTCCTGATATAGATCCAATTCAGCTTATCATAAGCTTTGGCTATGTCCAATTGCATGATCATTCCAGCCTTTCTCTTGCTAGTAAGAGAGTGCACCACTTCATGTGCTTGAATGATGTTATTAAGAATTTTCCTTCCTTCCACATATCCAGATTGTTCCCCTGAAACTAGTGAAGGCAAGAGGGTTTTGAGTCTGTTTGCAACAACTTTTGATATCATCTTGTAAACCACATTGCATAAAGCTATAGGTCTGAACCCATCAGGGGTTTGAGCCAGCTCTTGTTTAGGGATCAGGGCAATAAAAGAGGTATTCAGAGCCTTCAAAATGGTTTTGTTCATTTTGGAATCTTCCACTACCTGCAAAATGTCCTGCTTGATAATGTTCCAGCAAGCTTTGAAGAAGTCGACATTGAAACCGTCCAGACCTGGCGCCTTACCATTCTACAGTTCTTTGAGTACCCCGCTAACCTCCTCTTCAGTCACTGGCCTGTAAAGGTTGACATTATCCTCTTTGGATACCATCCTGGGTATATGCTTAGTGAAGTCCCGGATGTAGTGTTCTCTATCATAACAGGTTTCCTGTGCGATGTTTCGAAAGTGTTGAACTAGAACTACTTCTATTTCTTCATGAGAATTGAGAAGATTTCCTCTTTTATCCTTGATCAAAGAAATTCTGTTATGAGCTCTGTTTGCCATGGTGGATTTGTGGAAAAATCTAGTATTACATTCACCTTCTTTTAGCCACTAGACTCTAGATTTTTGTCTCCAAAATATTTCCTCTTGTTTGCATAAATTCTCCCAGTTTTGATGATATTTGGTAGCTTGATCACTTCTGACTTTGTCATGGCCCTCCTTGATAAGGGCTTGGTTAAGTTCCTGCATTTTACCTTCAATAGTTTTTTTCTCTTCAAAGATATTTCCAAATTCATTCTTGTTCCAATCTTTAAGCCGGAGCTTGATGTGTTTTAGTCTTTTCTGAAGAAGGAACATTCTGGTTCCCTGAATGTTTAAATCTTTTGACCACCATTTGGCTATGTTGCTGATGAAATCTGGGTGGGAAAGCCAGATGTTCTCAAATCTAAAAGGTCTGTTCCTAGGGGTACCAATGCCCTAAACCTCTAGTTGTACCGGCCAGTGATCTGAGCCTCCAAAGGGGAGCACTCTTGCTACCATTTCCTTGTCATTGAGCATAAGATCCTTTGAGATTATGAATCTGTCTAATTTTGAGGCTACCTGAGACTCTCCTCCTCTTTTATTGTTCCAAGTAAAGATTCCATTACTCGTTACAATGTCCACCAGCTTCATCTTATCGATAAAGGTTTGAAAAGCCAAAGAGTCTTTGCCTAGAACTCTAGTTCCCCCTTTTTTTTCCGTAAGTGATTTGATCATGTTGAAATCACCCCCCAAGATCTAGGGTATTCCTACATGTCTGTCTCTAAGATTCTCCAGAGAGTTTAGAAGCCTGAGTTTGTCATCCATTCTTTGAGGGCCATAAACATTCGTTACCAGGTAGGTTTCCTTGTCTCCCACAGGTTGAATTACTACAGATAAATAATCCCTAGATGCCTCCGCATCTATTAAGCCAATTTTTTGTGGGTTCCAAAGAGTGAGAATACCTCCTGCTGTATTCTCTGCTTTGACTTCCAGAAACTCAAATCTATTGAGCCATTTACTATGGATATCTCTTATCTTCTGGATGGAACACTTAGTTTCTTGGATGAAAATCACATCCAGAGCTGCTTGTTTCATTCTATTACTCAGTAATCTTTGTTTTCTTTTACTACCTAGACCCCTGATATTCCAAGAAGTGAACTTCATTATTAAAGATTAGTAAAGGAGTAACTGGATAGGTCTTTCATCTTACCTGAATCTATCATTAGCTTTCCACATTCCATCAACAACTCATTCTGCTTTTTTCTGCCCCTTTTCTTTCCTGGGTTTCTGGGTGCTAGTCTTGCTGTGTTTTTCATCGTTTTCACTCCTTCGTTGCCTTGCCTATCTTTGTGTTTTTGTCTGTCCACCCCTTTAGTCTGGGTTTTCCATAAAAACAGTTGTTGAACTCTATTGAACTCCTCTGTAGGTAACGAGTCTAACCCTTCTTTGGTTCCTTGATTCAAGAAACCTTCTAAATCTAGGTTCTCTTTTTCAAGAATTTCCTGGAGTTCATGGTCCTCCATTTCCATCTCACTTTGGGTCATTTCATGATCCATCTCCTGTTCTGCATCACTCATCATAAATTCTTTCTGTTTGTTATTTTCTTGTATTTGTTCATTGTCTTCTGCTTTCTCCTCCTCCACTAGACTTCCTTCCTTTGCCTTATCTGTTTCTATTGAACCTTCGTCTACTTCGAGGACTTGAAACATGTTCTGGCTAGCTTGTTGCCCTGCTGATTTACGTGTTTTTGGTCCTCTTTTGCCTCCTTTTCCTTTATGTTCCACCTTGAAGAAGCTTTCTGAATCCTTCATTGTGTCAGTTTTGTTTTTTCTCTCTATTTTACTGAGAGGGCAGTCTCTGAACAGGTGTCCATGCTCGTGACATTTGCGACATCTAAATGGAATATGTTCATAATCTACTGTTTGTATCCATTCTTCATCAAAAACTTCCAAAATAACCTCGTCTGGCAGAGCTCCAGAGAGATCCATCTCCACACATATTCTAGCAAAGGAAGTATATTTTCCCCTTTTAGTGGCCTCAACAACTATGACAAATCATCCTAACTTATTTCCTATGGCGGATAGAGATTCCATTTGCCAATAATCAAGAGGTAGAGAATAGAGTCGTACCCAAACTGGGACCGATGTAAAAGTTTCGCATTCTGGAACAAAATTCATAATCCAAGGTCGCATATAAAAGCCTTCTACAACATAAAAGTAGGGGCCCTCCTTCAAACACTCTATCCTTATCTTCAATATTTGTAAATACTACAGTGAAAAAACCCTTAGACCTAAGATGTAGGTCAATGCTGCCTTTTGGTTTCCAGTGGTATTTAATCCACGTTTGTAAGGCTTTTTCAGTGGGCCATAAACCCATGAATTTACAAATGATTTCATATGTTTGCATGTGATCCCTGTGCGCCTGCAGCGCCAGATCATTTAAAATGACCCTGGGAGTTACCACTGCTTTGGGTTTGCATGGTCCCATGTGTGCTTTGTCTTTTGTTCCTTGCTCCTTGTCTTCTTCCTCATTTTCCTTTGCATCATTATGCTTCCTTGACTTAGTTCCCTCTTGTTCTTCTTCACTGTTTCTTTCCCTTCCTTCTGAAGGCTCTCTGTCATTTTCCATTGGTTTTTTCCCCTGCTGGCCACAGCCTACTTGTAGGAGGGAGTGGAGCTCCCTCCTTTGCGTCCTTCCATGGAGAACAACCTCTGTAACAGTCTAAAACCCTAGTTTTTCATCCTACTTCAGCGCTCCATAAGAGAGGTAAGAACATTGCAATTTAACATCATCACCACACACATCCTCAAATTAAATACATCTCATGTCAAATAACTGATATCACATACACATCTATTTGCAAGCACATTAAATGAACATATCTAACATGACCTAACAATATACAAGTCAACACCAACATATAAATTAAGTACATAAACATGAACAAAAAAGATGCACCATATATATATATATATATATATATATATATATATATATACAAGTCAAATAACCAAAATCAAATATCTGATACAATAGACGTTGTAGTGGCAACCTGGTTTGTAGTAGAAGACAATGGATGGTCAACTATTGCCTCAATGTTTTTCAATCTTTGAGGTGGAGGAGGAGGTGGTTGGTCTTCTTTATCAGGAGAAACATGAGGCACATCCTCTAGATTTGGCATATGATTGTTAAGTGAATGACAAGGAATTGTACTACCGGTAGGATCACTAACACCCTAACCATGATCCGATGGGGTAGTATTAAAACACTGTGATCACCAGCCTCATCATCATGATTTGATGGGGTAGAAATGTGTGAAGGCTCATCTGACGTATCTGGTGTTTCATGCCATGCATCCCTCATCCTTGCCAATAGCCTGCTATCTCTGATAATATGATGCATACAAATCATCATCTCGCGTGGACAGTCCCTCAAGAGATCCACTCACCTCAGATCTATGCTGATATCTTGAGCCCTCACAGGGTGGACTCGCTCCTCAACCAAAACTCTAGACAATATATCGCAGTAGTTCGTCCTAAATATCATACTATCCCTATGAGCCCAGATGCCCACACACCCCTGAGGATGTTCCTCACCCTCTTCAGCCTCAGCTATCTCCTCAGTTGCTCCCTCCGGTGGGGGAGGAAGCATGTCCCTAATGAATGTGTTGATGTCTATAAAATATATAGTACACACCAATAATTAGAGAATTTAATTAAACAATTTAATAAAACAAGTTAAAGAATTTGTTAGAATAAATTTTATTCTAAACAATTGAGACAATAAAATAAAACTAGATTAATTTAAAGAAACAATAATATTACCTCTATCATCTGTAGGCTCATCCGGTGTGAAGAGGATGTTGGGACATTGTCTCCAACCAATATTCGCATACAAAAATGACAAGAAGATAAACGCGTGGTTGTCCTCACTAGTCAGTAGCGCCAGTGCCTGGGCAAAAATTCTGGCCAAATACTTTGGTAGGCCCCTCTTGGGCATCATTTTCCCCACATGCACATCTACACCTTCGTCATCGACCTAGGAGGGTGATGGTTAAATTTAGGCCTTCTCTATGGAAAACCCTCAAAAAATAAACAAAAATCCTTTGAAGCGAAAAGGAAGTTCGTCCTCCCATGTATCATGGCACGAAATCTATCTAAAGCTATACAAAACTGCCTAGAAAAAAGGTAGACCATCTGATACATTGTGGCACTTGAATCAAAGAATTGACATAATACAAAAGAGGGAAACTATTGCACTTCCCATCACTAGTAAAGTGTGAAATGGTGGTCACTAATAATGAGAGGCACCTAATCTCCTGTGCATAAAAATAAGAAATTCGCAGCTGTCCACCACACACCTACAAATTTTCATGATGGAATGCATGAGGCCCAACATATCTATGAGAGTAGGCAAGTTGACTCTCTGCTGCAACCCCATGCGAGACATAAGGGAAATGGAGAAAATCCTCCCCTCTTCTGGATAGGTCAGTGATAAAATATATGTCCTCCTCAGAGGGCCTATACTACACCTCATGACTGACATGGAAACCCCACTCTTGGATATTCCATAGACGGATCAGATGTGCCAACAAGATAGAGTGTGCCTTCAGGGATGTAGCCTCCTCATAGTACTTGAGGAGGCCTACATTCCTCAAGAGTGCTTGGGTCACTGCACTAATAGGGCGAGGGTATAAATCCCTCTCCCTCTCTAAGGCTTCCCATGGTCAGACCACATTATATTGGTCTGCCATTTTCTCCTGATCCTGCTGCTGCTCCCTATGTTGGCGTCTCTGCTACATGATTGACATATAAAATACATCAACCTCATATATAAAACACATTTTTTTTTATTAAATGAAAATTGTACATATAAATATGGAAACATAACTTTCAATTCAAAAAAAAAAATCCCGTATGTAGCCAAAAAGTAGTCATGCACCAATTTCGGTGCACTATCAATCATAACCATACCGAATACAATGCGTAAATATGTATGATGCACCACTTTTGGTTCACATAGTTAAATTTTCATCATGGTGCGTCTCAAACTTATGCACATATAACCTTTTCGCACCGGTACGGAATGTTCAAGTTATGGAATGCATCTATCTATATTTTTTAATATTATTTTTACACTGTGTTTGGTAAATATAAATGCACCAGGCGTAACCTAAAAATGTACACATTGACGTACAATTTATATCTTTTCTCGATGTTTTTTCATTTACGAAATGCATCGCAAAAATGGCGGTGTGTTAGGATCATGCACTAAATAGCGGTGCACCCTATAGATTTATAGGGTGCACCGTTATCAATGCGAGCCGAAATTGTTGAGCGCACCATGCAGGATTTTTTTTTTTTCAAAAACAGTGGATTTTTTAGCTATTTTGCAATTCTAATTTGTTAAAAAATTAAATTAGAAAGAAACATACACATTATCTGGACATTTTCTTCTTGGGGAGGCATTGTTGATATGTAATTGAGAAAAACAAATTTTACCACCGGTTTATAAAATTGGAAATCCACGCACTGAGCATGGTACTAAAGGATGGTGAGCAAGAGAAGCACCAGCGTAAGGGCACTTGCATGAGGAAAGAGTGGCACTAGTGACTCAAATATCTACAAAAATGTAGATGGTAAAAATAAAATTTACGGCCAAGAGGTTTTTTATTGTATTTAACTCTCTTTCGATGTGTTATTATAACTTCTTTGGTGCATCAGATATCCAAGAGCACCACTTTTTTTTTTAAATTAAAAAACCTATAGAAATTATTTTTTTAAGACGCTCTGGGGCATTCTAATACATGTACTACACTGTTTTTTTGTTGGACTGTACCACCACATTTAAAAAAAAAGTTAAAATCGCCTAGCGATGCTCTTTAGAAGATGCACTAGGGCATTTTAATACACGAACAACACCGGTGTTTCGTTGGAATATAACACCACATTGTTTTGAAATTTAAAAACTATAGTGGTGCTCCTTTTAAGTATGCATAAGGGTGTTTTACAACAAGAACGACACTAGTGTTATGACTGGATATAACACCAATAATTTTTAAAATTTAACCTTTTTTTTATGATGCTATCAATTATTCAAGGACCAATGCGTGGCATACTATTCATGCACTGGGTCATTATAGTATTGGTTTAGCACCAAGTCATCATCACAGTATAGCACGAGATTGGGAAAAATGAATTTTACGACCACCATTTTTGTAAATTTAATCTTTTTCTAGTGTTATCGAGTAGTATATGCACCAATGTTATTTGTTATTTAGCACACCATTTTTTTTTAATTTATTATTATTATTATTATTATTATTTTTTTTTAATTTTAAAAAATAAATATACCATGGTGCACCATGTTCTATTTGGAATCAGTGGTTATATGGATAATAAAGCACCAGTGCATTTGTATATTGTAGATGCAATGTCAAAAAAAATCTACTAAAACATCTGCCAACCCACCTCCACTAGTGACCTTCGCTACAAATAGATTTTTGGGCTATTTTTATAGGGGCTTCTGCAAAAACATATGCTAGAAGGTATTTTCCTTGTAGTGACAACAAAGGAAATTTCCATTTTATTTGTCTTATATACAATTCTTGACATCTACAAACTCATCAAAATTATATGAACTTATAAAATGGATGATGACTTGCTTGTCAATGTGCCATTGGCATTTCCAAGCTCATTTGTCTAGGTTACCTCCTTCCACTTTTTAACTACATAGATAATCAATTTCAAGCTTAATATGACTAGAAATAGAGTGAAGTAAACTTACCACCTAATGTCATTGATACCAATAGTTGTACATCAGGAATGACTCCATCTGACCTATTATAAGAAACAAATTATTTTGAGGACCACCTTTTTGTTGAAAATATCAACAAGAAATGATAAAAATAGAATCCAGAATATTCCAAATTTTAATTTGTACTTGAATTAAAATTGTGAAATAAAATTTGAATTTAGTCTCACCAGCTGCTTGGAAATAATTAATTAATTCATTATGGATTAATTAGCTGGAGAAATTCAAGTTAGAAGTTTTTCTGCAGTCATGCAACAATTATCCCTTAAATTAAGGAGATAAGATTGAGTTATATTTGAGTTGTAATTAGTTAGCTCAATTTACTGAGTTAAGTCTAGTTAAATTAGTTCCAAACTGTTTGAGGAAATAATTGTGAGTTATCAGTCAGTTGATGCATGCATGCACTCAACTAGTGTACTCCAGATAAATGAAGATTCCCTCATTAGAAACTCATGCATGTCTATTTTGAGAAAGACCCAGTTGAGCTAAATGTCAAGGACAGTGTACTATCAATTGCATGTTTTCTCCTATAAAGGAAACTCATGCGTGTAGAAGGAACAAGGTTCCTTGAGGATTGCGCAGTTCTGACAGTGTGTTAGAGCAGTGTTACACTGGGTGAAGGAGACCATCCTAGAGGTAGCTGCACAATGAAATAGGAGCTTGGAGGGCAGAGAGGAAGGCTTGAGAGAAGCTTTGATTGTCTGTGAGCATCTGTAAGGATTGTACTAAGAGCTGGCTAGCTGTGAGAGCTAAGGCTTTATATAATTCCTATGTATTTCCACCTTATATGATAATACAGATAGTGGGGTTTTTAGCTGAGGCTTTCCCAAAGTATTTTCATGTGTATTGTGCATTGATTCTTCTTCTTCTTCTAGTTATATGTGCTCAACTCTGATTCAGCTCAATCTTTAAGCTTCCGCAAATTGATAGTAGAAGTAGATTATAGTATTTTGCTTTGGTTATATTGCATTATCGAGTTAATCTACTATCAAATTTTCTACATAGATCTCAAAAGTAGATTTGTAGAGAATTTGCAGGAAATTATACATGGTATCATAGCTGAGTTTATTGGAGCTGTGAAAAGTATACAGAGAAGTGAATTTGAAGGTTGAAGTTCTGGGTTGTAGGTGCAAATCGAATTCTTATCATACTTCAAGGTTGGTCAATGGCATTCTATGGCTTACGACTTGAGTATGCCTTGGAAGGTAGCTTGAATTACATAGCATGGAAAGATCACATGGAGATTGTATTAGAAGACAACGGTTTGAAGTATTTCATTGATCAGGAAATCCCAAAGCTAGGTTCAACTAATGCACAAGAATTGGTTGAGTGGAAGAAGTGTGTGGCGAGGGCAAGATAGATCATCCTTGAGGGAGTTCGAGAGCATATTGTCTTGAGTCTCCATGGGAAGGATACTCCATATTCAATGTGGAATACATTGAAGGAACTTTACCAGAATAGTAGCGACTAGAGGAAATTGGTGCTTAAGGATAAGCTTCGAAGAATCAAGATGAAGAACGAAAATACTATTTCCACATATCTGAACAAGCTCACCACCTGTAGAGATGAGCTTGGAAGTGTGGGAATAACTACTGCCAATGATGATATGGTGAGCCTCGCTCTCCTTGGCCTTCTAAAGAGCTGGAATAGCTACTAGGACTCTGTGAATGAAAGGGAGAAACTGCTAGATTGAGAATGACTGTGGTCGGATCTGATGCAGGAGGAGATGAGGAGGAGCACTTGAGATGGTTCTTCATCCAAGGATGATGATGAAGAAAATCTGGCCTTAGCAAGTAAGGCAAGGAAAGGAAAGGGGAAGGCGTCCCATTCCGAATCAAATTCTTCTCATGGAGGGAAGAAGGTTGACAAGTCTAATGTGAGATGCTTTAATTGTCACGAGATGGGTCATTATACGACTAATTTCCCATCGAAGAAGTCAAATAAGGGATCCTTGGAAGGATCGGAAGGTGAGGCATTAGCCTCTCAGTTCGAAATGGACTTTACTCTCATCGCATGCATGGTGTCATCGATGATGGGTTGTGGTTGATATCTTGACAGTGGAGCCTCATTCCACATGATCGGCGATAAAAGTTTATTCAGTGCCTTGGAGGAGAAAGACCTCAAGATGCGCATAGAGATGGGTGACGACGAAAGGTTTAGTGTTTTAGGAGTGGGTACGGTTGCTTTTTAGAGGGAGCATGGAGCTTCTATCACCTTGACCAATGTGAAGTATGTGCCTGGACTGAAGAAGAACTTGGTATCGATCGCGATGTTGGAGGACAAAGGCTACGATGTTGTTTTTAGTAAGGGAAAGGTTTTCCTTAGACACATCACCACTCTTCATTATCAAATGTTTATGGAATTGGGAACTTTGATAATCCAATTTTGTGTTAAGGAGACTTCACTATAGCTTGCTTACATTACTAGCCAATATGTTAACTTGCTAGTTATTTTCTTTAAGCACATGAAAGAACTCAACCTCCTCAAGCCTTGCCACTTATTTTTTTATTCTATGGAATCTTATTGATAAAACACTATTTTAATTGTCAACATTTTTGTGCATAGTTTTAATAGTTTTTATTAGCCCCCAGTGATAATTATTCTTCTATAACATATTTCATTAACATTCCTTAAACCTTAGAATTAACATTCCTTAGACCTTGGAATAAAGCAAGAGCTTTAACTTGATTGTTTGTGGTCCTTTACAAACACCATGAAAATGAGTTTTCTTCAATGATTCCTCTCGCTCCAGGAAACCCTTATTTATACATTCATATTAAAAACTAAGTCCATTTTGGTTTGCCTCATGCATAATAATTTGTGCAAGAATTTTCTAATTTGTAAAATTAGCTATATAATATTATATATATTTTCTTTCAAAATAATTATATTGTTAAATATTAGTTTGATTGAGAAAAATTTTTATACATTTCTAAATTGAAATGGATTTTGGGTTATACCACTTTTATTGGAGATTTTGAGTGAAAATGGTTAAACATTCTATGAAACTTTTTATGGTTTTCCATTGTTAGATTCCGGCTGAGTGATATTTGTTGAAATTGCAAAGTTAGAGTGATGGGATTATGAATTTAATGCAAAAATAGATTTAACACTTTATATCTCCTTATTGTAACAATGTTTTTTTTTTTCCTGAGAAATACCTTTATTTTTCATATGAGGGATATATATGTTTTAGTCCTCAAGGGATTGCCTAGAAAATAATGCTCAAAGACATTACAAGAAATACTTATTATGAACTCAACATGTCACATGCAGAAATTAAACTTAGGTGGAGATGATACCAACATTTATCCCAACCACCCAAACTAATCCCAATTGCGTACTATAGAAAAATTATTGTATCAATATTTAAAGTTTCATTTTATTTAAGAAATTATTAACACTAAATTCAAGTATAGTATTTTTTGAAATGCAATTTTACTTGAGTTTATTATTCATCATTAGTTCAAAAACACATTATAAATAAATAAAGATAACAATGCTTCTAATGATGATTGGGGATGACTACATGTTATTTTGAAGAATCTTTTTTATAATACTAAAATCAAACTCCACTTATTGGAAGGTAATATACTGATTGAACATTTTGAAATTTTTGTTAATATTTTGGAAGATTAGATAATTTATAAAGGAAAATAAAGAAAGTTGTGATAACTTATCATCACATTTATTAAAATGATTTAAAAGTTATATATTTAAAAATTTTATATGTTGGAGTTTACAATTATACTACGAGGGGGGAGGATGAATTAGTATAATGATAATTTTTACTTATTTAAATATTTAAACATCATAAAACATCAATCTCATAAACTGAACAAGTAACACAAGATATACATGGAAACCCTTATGAGAGAAAACCACAAAACTTCTTTATATGAAAGATCTTGTAGGCACCAACCTACATGAGACACCAATCCCCTCTGCTACTTTCTAGTAGTAGCCTATAAAAGACACCAATCCCCTTTGCTTCTTTGTAGGCACAAGCTATAAGAGACACCAATACCCTTTGCTGCTTTGTAGGCACCAACCTCCAAGAGACATCTATCCCCTTTACTACTTTGTAGGAACCAACCTAAATGAGGCACCAATCCCCTTTGTTACTTTGTAAGAACCAACCTATAGGAGACACCAATCCCCTCTGTTTCTTTGTAGGCACCAACCTACTTCACTTAGTATGCTTGCTTCTTGCAATGTTCGTTAGATGATCTTGCTTTCACCAAGTATTCTTGCTTCTTCTACCTCCACTAGGCTTGTTAGTTGCTTTTTCCTCCACCATGTATACTTTCTACTTATTTTTCACTAGGTATACTTCTTCCAAAACTTGTTTCTTTTGGATTCTTCCCAAAAAAAAATTGTATAACATGCCACATATTCAATTTGTAAATATGGTTTTAAAATTTCTACCATATGTACCTAGAGACCTCTTTTTTGTATACTCCGTATTTCATAATTAGAAACATCTCATAAAGCAAATTATAAAAAAACTGCCAATCTGATCTATTTGAAGCATGTTTCAGTAGCATTCAGGAATACTAACTTCCTCATATCATATCTCTGAAAATATAGCAAAACAATATTTGAAATTTTTACCATAAATACCTTAATATATATTATTTATCTCCTCTAGATTTCATAGTCTGAAACATCTTAAAAAGAAATTTATAGAAAAAATTCCAATATGACCTATTTGAAGCATGTTTAAGGAGCATTCAAGAACACTAACCTCCTTAGATCATATCTACAAAATTAGAGAAAAAAATTATTTAAAATTTCTACCATATGTACCTTGAGATCTCTTCTTTCTCCCCTCCATATTGCATAATCTAAACATCTTAGAAATAAATTTATAGAAGCAAATCCAACCTACTTGAAGCATGTTTTAGGATCATTTAGGAAAACTAACTTCCTCAAATTATATCTGTGAAATTGTATGGAAAAAGGTAAATTTTTTTCCATAAGTACCTAGATGTATATTCTCTGTCTCCTCCATATTTCATAGTATAAAAATCATAGAAATAAATTTATAGAGAAAATACCAAGTTGACCTGTCTGAAGCATGTTTCAGGAGTATTCAAGAAGGCTAAATTCCTCAAATCATATCTTCGATATTATAGAAAATCAAGGTATGAGAATTTAACCACAATTACATGAAGATATTCTCTTTATCTCCTCCAAGTTCTATTGTTTGAAACATTCTAGAAGAAAAGTTATAGCAAAAATTCTAAGATGAATCGTTCACCCCATAAATCACATTTTTGCTTCCACCTTTAGACTCCACGTATCATCCCAAAAATTATTCCTTAGCTCCTCTTGCAACCTTAGAACTTTTCTTGCTTGGATGGTGTTCAAGTCCATTCATATTCCATTTATTTATAGTATATATATGTTCACTTATGGGGATGCCATGTAAAATAGGTTGGGTTGACATGTTTGCACTTTAAATGGGTCATCTCGATCAAATATTTCATATCTCTTAATTCCTATAGATTTAGAGGGAGTGCCATATACCATTGGAAAAGTCCCAGAATAAGTTTTCCTCTGCAGGCTATAAGTTATTTTGTGGAGTTTAATGGTTGAATCCCAAAATGTGATTTATGGGGTAAACAAGTTATCCTATAATTTTCATTATAAATTTTGTTTTGGGAGGTTCCAAAGGCCGGAACTTGGATCATAGTGAGGGGAAATACCACTGAACATTTGGTTCAATTTTCAAATATTGGTTTGCTGTATTTTTGGAGTTATGCTCTAAGAAAGTCAAGCTTCATAAATGCTCCTGAAATAAGGTAAGTTTGGTTCTTTTCACTATACATTTTCTTCTAGGTGGCTTTAGATGCTGAAAATTGTATTAAATTTAGGGTGAATCTAGAGGAAAGGCTTTTAGAAATTTTAGAGTTTTATTATCTATATTTTCGAAGTAATGTTATAAGAAATTCTAGCTTGTTGAATGCTCCTGACATAAGGTTAGTTTGAAATTTTCACTATAACTTTTATATGGGGTGGATTCAGAGGCTGAAACTTCAACCATACTTAGGGGAAATCTCGAGGAGGTTTGATAGAGATTTAAGATATTGGTTTTCTGTACTTCTTGACGTATTTTCTAAGGAAGTTGGTTCTCTTGAATCCTCTTGAAAAAAAACCTCAAAATAGGTAAACTTGGAATTCATTCCATAAAATTGTTTGTTTTTGAAAGGTTCCACACTGTGAAATTTCAAGGAGACAGGGAAAAATTTTCAAAGTACCAGTGGTAGAAATTTCATATTTTGGTCCTCTATAATTTTTGAGATATACTCTATGGAATATTGGGGTTTGAAAGAAACAAACAGTGCACACAAACTGTTTGATGAAATACCCCAACAAGATGTGGGTTTGTGGATGATTATTAGACAATGTGTAACAAATGTTTGATAAAATGCTTTGAAGAAAATGTGATGCCCCGCATACCTAATGAAGGGTTAGGGGGTTATGTGTGTTACAAAGTGGTATAAGAGCTTATTGTGTATCTTGTGAAGTTTTTTTTTTTTTTTAAATTCTGTGTATCCTTAATCAAGAATTAAGACATTGAGTATATTACAAAGTGGTATTATAGGATGGTTCAACAGTAGACTTGGATGGGATTAAGAATAAGTGAAATGGGAGCTCTAATACTATGTTAGAAAGTGGTATCATATCTAAGTTTCATCATATAATCTTGATGGGTTCAAGTATAGGAAATAATTTAAGTTTTAAATTAATACTTATTCATGCACGTGTACTTAAGTGAAATTATTTTGTTATATATATATGAATGCACTAATGTTACTTGAAGACTAACTTTCAATATTGTATATGTTCCCAGAATGCATAATGTAGCTATAGATACATTAACAAATGCTACTGTTAGGTTGTCACCGCTTAGGGACGATTTTTCTATTGAACTTCTTTATAAGGCATCCATCCCTCACAATATCACTAATTTGCGTGTTTTCAATGATGACCAGAAAATACTGCATTTCATGGTGAACGCTAATGTGTTCAAATATGCAACCATTAATGAAGATAAGCATGACAAATCATTGCAAGATGCAGCTCAAGAAAGAAAGGAGAACCCCATGCTTAAGGGCATGGTATCATTAGAGAAGTTGTATGACTTGGAGAATCACTTTAGAGGACCAGTCAACGCCAAAACTCATAGTTCAACACTGTCGCATGAGAAAATCAATCTTGGAATGGAGAAAGATCTGAAGTTTGTGAATCTTGGTACTCGTTACACTCCTCAAGAGTGGAAAGCCTTTATCCATATTTTCAAGAAGTACCAATATGTCTTCGCGTGGATGTATGATGAGCTCAAAACTTATGACACATGAATAATCCAGTATGGTATTCCAATAAAGGAAGGGGCCAAGCTTTTTTAGTAGAAGTTGTGGAAGGTACATTCAATGCTTGAGCACCTAATTCAGAAGGAGTTAAGGAATTTGTTGGATGCTCGGATTATTTATAAAGTGTGACATTTGACATGGGTTTCTAATCTGGTCCCAGTAAGGAAGAAGTCAAGGGAAATATGCTTGTTCATAGATTTCTGAAATCTCAAATTCACCTCAGATTTTTTTTTATTATATGTGGTGCCATCAATGGAGCAGATATTACAAAAAGTATTTGGGTCAGAAATGTTTTCTTTGCTTGATGAATTTTTTGGTTACAACTAGTTTCTAGTCTCAGAGCCTGATAGATTGAAAAAAACATTTCAAACAAAGTGGGGAACATTTTCTTTCAGAAGAATGCCTTTTGGGCTAGTTAATGTTGATCCAACCTTCCAACGTGAAATGGACATCACATTCCATGGTTTGATTGGTCAGAGCTTGGTGGTGTATCTTGATGATGTCATGACATTTTCAAAGAAGAGATTTGACCACTTGTGCCACCTGAAGCAAATTTTCAAGTGATGTTGAAAATATGGGATGTCTCATAATCGCAAGATGAGCATTTTCGCAGTGTCTGAGGGAAATCTCTTGGGAAACATCATAGAAAAAAGTGTATTAAATTGGACCTTGAAAGGGTTAAGGCTATCACATAGACTCCCTTCCTAGTGAACAAGAAAGCCATGAAGTCCTTCTTGGGGAAGATAAAATTTCTCCGCAAGTTCATCTCCAATTAGGCCGAAAGAGTAAAACCCATATAGGATATGGTCAAGAAGGATGCAATATACAAGTGGGATAAAAGGGAAAATAATGCATTTTCCCATATTAAATATGAGATCACAAAAGAACCAACCTTTTGTAACCCAAATTTCAACAAGTATTTCCTTCTCTACACCTTTGCTTCTGATACTTCTCTTTTTGTCATGCTTATGCAGAAAGATTATAAGAATGATGAGTGACCTATATCCTTTATGAGTGCTAGCTTACAAGGACTTGAACTCAATTATCTTGCCATTGATAAACATGCTTATGCGGTATATAAGGAGATGAAGCAATTCTAACCCCAACTTTTGAAGAATAATTGTATTATCTTTGTGCCACACCCAACAGTCAGATCGTTGTTTGTCCAACAAGAGTTGGGTGAGAGAAGAGCAAACTGGATGACTAGTTTACAAGAGTATGATCTAGAATTCAAACTAGTTCACACTATCAAGGGCCATGGTCTCTGCCAGCGAGTAGCAAAAGCAATGAATACACCAGAAGATGATTCATCTGGATGGGAGTAGGAGATCGAGATGTACAATGTTGAGTGAGTTACCCCCACTAATATCTCAAAATGCTTGTATGCAGATGGTTGACAATATCTTGAGCATGGTACTTTTCCCTCTCATTTTTCCACATGAAAAAAGAGAGTAATCAAATTGAAAGCTTTACCTTATTAGTTGGTGCATGGGGTGATTTTCAGAAAGAAACACAATGGAGTCCTGCTCAGATGCTTAGAAGCACTAGATTCATAAAATGTGTTACATGATCTCCATGATGGACCAACTAGAGGACACTTTGTGGGTGACACTACAACACATAAAGTCATGCAGACCTGTTTTTATTGGCACACACTATTCAAATATGCTCACACATATGCCTGCAAGTGTTTGGTTTTTCATAAGTGTGTCGAACAAGGAAAGAAGTTAGCCACCCCGTTGTAGCTAATCATTGTGAAAGAACCATCTCAAAAATGGGCTTTGGATGTTATCAATGAGATTTTTCTGCACTCATCAAAGAAACATTGCTATATTCTTACTACCACAAATTAGTTTACGTGGTGGAAATAACTGGTTCCAATCAAGCAAGTGAACGATTAGGAAGTTATCAACTTCCTAAAATAGAATATCATTTCCAGGTTTGTCGTTCCGACTTCACTTAATTTTATAATGCAACGTATTTTTCATCATTGAGATTATATGATTTTGCATTGAAAAATGGTATTATATTGAAACATTTTTCTAATTACTATCTGCAAGGAAATGGTCTTGCTGAGTCCACTAATAAGAACCTTATTTGCATCATCAAGAAGATCATTTTCTCTAAATAGAGGAACTGAGACTCTGCTGTGGTGAACACCTTATGGGTTGACCACGTCATGCCTAAGCCTTCTCTGAATACGTCTCCCTACTTCCTGGTGTATGGAAAATAAGCCATCCTACCTCCAAACATATATTTTCCTACCCTTCAATTTTCACAAGAGTCCCAAGGTAAGCCATGCTTATCGGTTTAGAGTAGGATAGACACCCTTCGCAAGCTATAGGAAGAAAGACAGAAATATAAAGAAAATGTTTCCCTCCATCAGAGTCATATCAAGAGATGGGTTGAGAATAAGTCTGCAGGGAAAAATTAGTTCAGTGTGGGTGACCTAGTCTTGAAGTGGGACAAAGCCCACGAAGAAAAAGGTAAACATACTAATCTCCAGTCCCTGTGGATCAAACTGTATACCATGCATGGGAAGCTTGGCCAACACACATATCATCTCCAATCTTTAGACATGAAGATTGATTGTCTTCATGTTAATGGTAAAGATTTAAAATAGTATTTTTAATGATGGTATAAGGTTGTTCCTTACCCTATGTACATAGTTTGTTCTTTTGGTTGTTTGTTTTCTTCGGTATTGCATTTTTGTTTCCAATTTATGTAAATAAGCATCATGTGTAAATGTGTTTTTTGTATTCTTTGTGTGTGGTTGAATTGAAAAGAGTCTTGTGACACTACAACATTTGGCTAACCTTTGGTCCTTCTTCTTTTCTTTGGTTACATATTTTGGTCAATGATGTTCTGATGGAAATTACGATCCTTTTGTAAACAGAGTTTTCTATTGATCCATGATACCCATGTCTATTCTAGAAACCTTGCACCTGTACTTGGTTCTCTATGTTTCAATGTTTTCCATACTTATCCAATCAAGTAGAGAAGGACAAGGGGAAAAATCTAAATGAGCAAATTAAAATCAGAGGCCCCTATATGCTTATCTAAAGGAACAAATTCTTCTACTCTCAATAAGTTAGGGTCCCTCTTCCACCCATAATATGAATAAGTGCCTATGCACAGTCCTATATAAAATACATAAATAAAGGCAAAACAAGAGAAAGGCTTCCTACATAGGAAGGTGAAGCAAGCAACTCCATCGAGGTATTTTATAGGCTTTCTGGTAGTGGAACAATGTTTATGTTCATATAGTGACTCCGTCGGGGTACTGTCCAGGCCTGCTGGTAGTAGAGAAACACCATAGATGAAAAACTATACTCTGAAAATATAAAGCTCAGAAGCTATACTACCATTTCCTGATTCGCAACATTGAGGTATTACTGGCCTTCTGTTTATGTTTGACCAAAAAAGGATAGAGGGGACTAATTTTGTGCATGGGGTAAGTGGGGAAACTGAAGTAACCTGAACAATGAATCAATACTCCCTATAGAAATAGACCCTGCACAAAAGAATCAACCATGACAGAGAAGGTGGAATTATACCTATGTGTCACCAAGTGTTGTCACTGCTACAACACCCTCCAAAATTTTGGCCTACATCCAAATTTCAGAGCCTACTTCTACTTTGGATGCTTTCATCACAAGCATTAAGATTTATTGCATGTGTTTTCTCTAAGTGTCCATGTCCAATTTGCAAGAAAACAAAAGTTTCATCTTTTATATGTGGAGTGTCACACAATGCACGAAAGCTAGTTTTGGAGGTTTCAAGGGGTAACCTTTGTGTAAATGTATTGGTCTTACCATGAAAACATGAATCACACTTATTTCCAAAGTTTCAAGTATTGTCACACAAGTGTCATCACGATCATTGCAAAGTGTATCTTTGGTGTTGCACTTGGTGTACATCATCACAAAGTTGTAGCATTGAGGAAAGGATGTCGTTCATGAGTTCTGAGTGTTCCATGTTGCATTGTCAAGTGATCTAAGTGTATGATCATGTTCAAAGTCATTCTTTTCCTATCTTCCTTTCATTGATCTGACAATTAGTCAAATTGGAACTCCCCAACTGGGCCACTCAACCTCTTTCAGCCTTCAAGAACTACATATTGCGTAGTCTTAGCCCTCAATCAACAATCTTGTATCTTGGCACTATGCAATGCGTAATCTTTTCCTCCCAAAACTGCACATTGTACAATCTCAATGCTCAAGCCCAACCCCTGAGCTCTAGAACTGTGCAAGTGTCTCATCCAACTCGACTTGAACTGTGCATTGTGAAGTCACAGTCCTCAAGACCCAACCTTGAGCTCTTGATATGCACAATTACATAATCACCTGGTCTCCATGTCTTTCTAGCACGACGCAGTGGGTAAACTCAGTGCTCAAGCCCTCAACCTAGCTCCTTAAATCCCTCAACTGTGAAATCCTTAAGCCCAGTCCAGCTTGAATTTCACATTATGCAATCTCAAGGCTCAGTCCTCACCCTTGACAGCCTAAGTTGTGTAATTGTGTAGTACATGAGTCTCTCCCTCATCCTGCCACCCAGTTCAAGCTCATTCAGTGGATCATCATGCAACATATTAGACTAGGGTTTTATCGGACTGATGTCGTCTTGTCATGAGTGAATTGCAAATGTAGGTACTATATCATGCTATGATAGGATGATGAAGAAGGATATGGAGAAGGAGACCATGTTAGAAGACACCTCTGTAGCTGCAAATACAAGTTGATCAATCAGGAGGAAGCAGAGGGACATTAGTTTGCGACAACAACTCAAGATCTAATAACATTGAATAATCCTCATTTTTAGCCATATGGAGGTGGAAGAAGAGATCATGTTGTATCTTCAAGATACACAATGCAAGCAACAATAAAGAATGACTTGCCATTTCCATGTCAGCATGTAGTCCATGTCATAAGTATCATGTCATGTCATGTCATGAGTCCTCATGTGCCACATCATTTTGTGAATTATGTAAATTCTTATTTGAAATGTATTGTAATGTAGAAGTCCCAAGGACATGTACATAATTTAAAGAGTCATGTAAGAGTTGAAAAGTCATAGAGAAGTCAAAAAATCATGAGGGTAGTCCAAGAGTCACAAGGGAGGTAAAGGATCACCCCATTTGTTATATATACACCCTCATTGTATAAGCAAAAGACTTTTCACCTTGGATTCTCCCATAAGGGATGAGAGAGACAGAGTTAGTTATTTTGTGTAGCAAGTAGTATCTCCAACGCTCCACCATTGGAGCTAGTGGTGGTCATTGTATTCATGTGTCTTGGGAATTTTACTTAATATTTGAAGCCTGATGGAAAACACATTCTTCATGCATGGATTATGAATATTTGTAAGACTGTTTTGTAAATGTTTATGATTCATGTTTGTTTTCACCTGTACTAAAGTACTTGAACTATTTCAGTTATTTTAGTGCTTATCATATTGAGAATGTGTTGTAATGGTTGAAACAATCGACACATCTTCGTGGACTATTCCACCGGATGTTACACAAATATTTCCTATTCACATGCGTCTTTGCTAAGACGGTACTATTAAATATATCCTAGAGGCTCACTTTATTTTCCCTCCATAGTATCAGAACCTTGACACACACTTGTAACTGAACATTCACCAGGAAAATTGACTTGCTTTTTGAGGGCACATATGTGATTCTCTCTCTTGCTAACAATTAAAGCCAATGAAAATATTTAAGTAGATGTAAACTGGGTTGTATTCGGGATGGGGCTCCTACACAAAATGGTGTGAGGCATAATTGGGACCTTATATCGGGGAGACCACTTTTAATGTTGGAAATTCCAACACTATCAATAGGTTCCGGCTAAAATTCTCCTTATGGAAAAACCTGCAATATAGAACAATCAATCACATGATCAACATTTTTTACATATCTTATAAGTAATGAAACATGAAAAACATCTTGGGATTTCACTATCGGAGGTAGTGAAAGTTTGTAATACACTAGTCCAATGCTCTCAAGGATCTCTAAAGGCCCACAATACCAAGGTGCCAACTTTGCACATGACCTAATCCTCAAGGAGATATTCTTGTGCTTGATGCAAAAACACACCCATTCCCCAACCTGAAACTCCTTAAACACCCTATGATGATATGCATAACTCTTCTGTCTATCGTGTGTTGCCTTTAAATTCTTCTTGATAACCTGAATTTCCTGTTCCATCTCTGCCAACATGCACGATATTATCAACATCCTGTTCACTAGATCGCTCCAGCTGATGAGATTATTACAATTCCACCCATAAAGTTCCTCAAATAAACTCATCCTCAGTAACTCACAGTACCTATTATAGTAAGAAAGTTCAACCAATGGAATATACTCCTCCCACCTCCTCTGTTGATGCATAACATACATTCTCAACATGTCCTCCAAAATCCTGTTGACCCTCTCTGTCTATCCATTTGTGTGCAGCTGATAAGTTGTATTAAAGGTGAAGTATGTACCCAACCTACAAATAAATCCTTCAAAAACCTTGAAGTGAACTTGGCATCTCAATCTTCTTCAGAACACCATGAAACCTCACTATCTCCCTGATGAAGGCCTATGCTACGTCACTAGTTGAAAAAGTAGACTTAACTGCAATGAAGTGAGCTACCTTTGTCAACTTGTCAACCAAAACCATGATGGAATCATGCTATCCTTGATAAAACTATAATGAAATCCATGGAAATAACCTCCCATTTCCATTCCAGAATCAGAATTGCTTGTACTAAACCACCTTGATGCTTACGCTCTTCTTTTACCAGTTGACAATCCAAACAAGCTGCAACAAACTTTGCCACCACTTTCTTCAATTTTGGCCAATGGTAGAACTTCTTAACCTTTGTCAATATATTCTGATATCCCAAATGTCCTGAATAAGACTTAACATGAAATTCCCACAAGATAAGCTTTTTAATCTCATTGTTGTCTAGCACATAGATCCGATCCATAAATCTGACCAAACCATATGATGTCAAATGACAATCCATATCTTGATCACCTATACCCTATTGTTGTAACCTATTCCTAAGCTCCCTATACATGTCATCTTGTTATCTGGCCTATAAGATATGATCCTATAAATATGTACCATAAGTACTCATAGCTACTACGTGATTTACCTATACTCTTCTGCTAAGAGCATCTGCAACCCTGTTCTCCTTACCCTTGATGTACTTGATCTTGAAATCAAACTCATTGAGCATGGCCAACCATCTAGATTTCTTAGCATTCAAACTAGGTTGGTCAAATAAGTACCTTATGCCATTGTGATCACTCATCAACACAAACCTCCTATCAGGAAGATAGTTTCTCCACATCTTCAATGCATGAATTATTGCTGCCAACTCAAGATTATGTTTCACATAGTTCTGCTCATGCTCATTCAGTTTCCTTGATTTTCAACAAACCACATGTCCCTCCTACATCAAGACTCCACCAAGTCATATCTTGCAAGAATATATACACACCCCGAACTCTTTATCTGGTTCACAATCTTTAGAACTGGAGCATTTGTCAAAAACTACTTCAACTACTCAAAACTAGCCATCTGCAACCCTATTCTCCTTACCCTTGATGTACTTGATCTTGAAATGGAACTCACTGAGCGTGGCCAACCATCTAGATTTCTTGGCATTCAAATTAGGTTGGTCAAATAAGTACCTTAGCCCACTGTGATCACTCATCAACATAAACCTCCTGTCAAGAAGATAGTGCCTCCACATCTTCAATGCATGAACGATTGCTGCCAACTCAAGATTATGTTTCACATAGTTCTTCTCATTCTCATTAAGTTTCCTTAATTTTCAACATACCACATGTCCCTCATACATCAAGACTCCACCAAGTCATCTCTTACAAGAATCTGTACACACCACGAACCATTTATTTGGATTCACAATCTTTATAACTGGAGCATTTGTCAAAAATTGCTTCGACTACTCAAAACTAGCAACACATTCTTCTGTCCATTCAAACTTATTTCCCTTTCTCTGTAATGATGTAATAGGATAGGAAATCCATGATAATATCCTAATGAACCTCCTGTAGTAACTTGGTAACCCCAAGAATGATCTGACCTCATCCACATTCCTAGGAGATTCCCACTCCATGATATCTCTTATCTTTTCTAGATCCTTTGCTATTCCTTCCTTGGAAACCACGTGCCCCAAATAATGAACCTATATCTGAAATAAAATGCATTTACTAAGATTGGCATACAACTAATGCTCTCTTAGAAATTTTAACACTGCTGCTAGATATTCTGCATGATCTTCCTCATTCTTAGAATATATCAATATATCATCAATGAATACAATAAAAAACTTGTCCAGATAAGGACACAACACATTATTAATCAAATAAATGAAAGTAGCTGGAGCATTAGTTAAACCAAAAGGAACCAAAACAAACTCATAATGCCCATAACTAGTCTAGAAAGCAGTCTTGTAGTTGTCCTCTTCTTTGATGTGTACTTGATGATATCATGATCTCAAATCAATCTTCCAGACTACTACTCCATTCAACTGATCAAACAAGTCATCGATCCTTGGTAACATATACCTGTTATTAATCGTTAGCTTGTTCAACTGCCTGTAATCAATACACAACCTGAGAGTACCATCTTTCTTCTTCACAAACAATACTGATGCACCCCAAGGTGACACACTTGGCATAATGTATTCCTTGTCAAACATTTCCTTCAACTACAACTTCAATTCCAATAATGCTGGTGTGCTCATCCTGTATGGTGCCTTTGATGTTGGTGCTACTCTTGGTACCAACTCAATAGAAAATTCCACTTCCCTGTGAGGTCGAAACTTTGAAATCTCTGTTGGAAACACATCCCGAAACTGCTATAAAATTTGATACCTCTTCAAGACTTCCACATACTCAACATCTTTACCTTTATCACTAGAAATATGCAATGCAAATAATACACATTGTTTCTTATGACTGCACTTTTCCTGCATAGCTGTAACCATTCTAACTGATGTTTCCTTCTTCTTACCCCGCAATATTCTCTGTTATCCACTCTCGTCTAAGCACTCAATATCCTTCTCATAATAATCCACCTTAGTCCTATGAAGGTACAACCAATCCATACTTAGAAGTATACTATATGATCCTGTTGTAATGGCTACAACCAACCTCCAAAATTTTTCCTTAGCTTCGTTTTGGAGCCTCCATTGCAACCTTCACAGCAGCTCGGCTTGCTTCATCAAGTTCACAAGATTTAGTGTTTTGCATGCACAAAGGCATCCTGTTAATCATAGATCGATGCATTCCCCTCATAGGATGATCACCTAGACTTGGTCTAGCTATAGGCTGAGCAGGTCCCCCAAGAAATTGCGCATTTTTGGAGGCAACTAGCCTTCCCTCCAGAAATTTCACAATCCTGACTGGTAGCCTGCTGGACTCCAGAATTGTGCAATTCTAGTAGTCAACACTCACAGTGAAAATTGTGCAATTTTCCCTAATAAGGCTGCTTAGCCCAAAATTTGCGCAAATCTGGGCAGCAATCAACTGCTCTGCTAGAAATTGTGCAAATATCATGGGAAGCTAGCTCAACTCCCAGCCAAAAATGCACATTTTCTCCCAACATTCGAACAGTCTCTTGCATGTGTAGCTAGGTTGACTGGTTCCCTCCGGGGCTGAGCAAAACTGGTTTGCATGCATGTGCTACTTCTCCCAAAGCAGCATGCAAAGGCATCCCTTGTTTTAGGGATCTATTTTTAGCAATTGGAGGTTACATGCAAGGATAATTTCAAAAACCTCCCACCAAAGGTCGCTCTCCCTAGATTTGTGGCATGAGCATCACAACCTTGATGTATCAAAACTCATCAAAAGAACACCATAGAGCTCATTCCTCACATCAACCTTGCAGCTCTGACATCCCACATCACATCTAGGAGCTATCGGCACACTCAACTCAACTGTTTTGGGGTAAGCTCGTTTTCCATGACTTGTGTTGCATTTCTGGCGCTTTTTGTGTTTCACTTCGTATGAACACTATCTACTTGATTTCAGTGAGCGCTTGCCATCGTTTACATGTATACTAACTTGTCCTAGAACTATTTTAGTTTTTGTTGCTATCTCACTGCTGTCGCATGCATGAAACTGTTTTGCACGAACGATTGACGATTCAACAACTCGCTTCACCCACATGAATGTTGATCTATTTATTGAATCTTTCATTCATGTTTGCATGCATTTTCAAATACTTCTACTTTCACTTAGTGTCACCGTGCATTCGCTTCCACATTTTCTTTCAGTTGCTCATTAGCGAGTCTGGGCAGCCTTGGCCCAGGCTATGCCTCACTAAGAGCCTCGTCAAGACAACATTACGCAATCATAAGAGGAAGCCTCTATATTCCTCTCAAGAAATGCGCATTTATGCCCAGTGACTGTCCTCTAGGACTGTTTTGCACATTTCTGAGGGACAGTGACTGCTAGCCCAGAAAATTGTGCAATGTAGTCACTAGGCCTGCAACCATTTCTAGTCGAGCTTGCGCATTGCGTAATTCCATCAATCAAAAACTATATTGGACTGTGCATTGCATAGTTCTAGCAATAAATCAGTATCCTAGCAGCCTAGACTGTGCCTTGCGTAGTCTTGGCATTCAGTCTCCCGACCTCTCGGCACAAATTACGCAACCTTCATGATCAGTCACACAGGTATGTTGCAAGTCAGTTCCCAAGTTCATTTTGGTTTCCGACTAACAGATTGCTTGCCATGAGTGTTTCCATGTCTTTAGGTATTGCAGGTGTTCATCTTCCTCTCAGCAGTGCATGTACAATAGTTTCCAGAGAGCAGAGTCGAAGACACTATTTAGAGCACACATGGAGATGCAGCCGATCAAATGTTTATGAGCTTGCCTACTCACGAAGATATCAAGTTGTTCATATAAAAGGACATCAATATATGATAGTAGCAACATCACATCGAGCAACATCATGAAAAACAAATGATGGTAGCATACCAAATGCAATGAATGCAAGAGGAAGGTTGTTGAAAACACAGAGGCAGAACAAAGTTGCGAGCTCAAACAAATCCACTGATGATGAAAGAAACTTTGGAGACTAAAGCTATGAGGTGACGGTACGACATGAAGATTGCACAAAGATAGAGAATGGAACGAAGAAGGAGTTTCATGTGTTGAAACAAAAACTCAAGGAAGAACATGAAGTTGCACAGACAGATGAATGAGTTGCAACAGGAACAGGAACAACAGTGGGCGCAACATGCACTCACGGATGAAACTACACCCGTACAAGTTAAAGATCCATCCTAGCAGGTGGGATGGAGCAGACATGGTGAGAAGTGTTGTTGGTCACATGCAAGGGATTCAGTAGCATGCATGTCATTGTGCGCACGCATGTGATCCAAACCATTCAGCACACTCACCAAGGCAAAGACAAGAAGCAAGTCCAATTGGAGCTGAACATGTACTTTGGCAAGTTGATGCGCATGACCACTAGCACACACTTGAAGAACAACACAGACACTATGCATAAATGCGTTTCTGTTTCAGCTGCACCCAAGAAGACCATGCACATGTTAGAAGATGGTTTGGATGAAGGAGTTGAACCAATGCACCGGTTGCAACGAAGGCAATAGTTCGCTTCAGTAAGATGTCACCATGGGGCACATGTACACCATCACAAGCATGTCAAAAAGTTGGTCTCACCTCAACAAACCGAGTGTTAGTGATGTATTGCATGGATTTCTCAAGTTGTTTTGTCTCATATGAGCACATGTGCATTGTAATGTAATGTCACGTCAAGTGGAAGTTCAAGTGTCAATAGTTGGATTAAACAATCATACAGTAGATGAAGAGTCATGAGGGTATATGAACTGTCACAAAGGGGAATGTCAAGAGTAACCCCACCCTTTGCTATAAATAGAACCTCATAACTCATTGTAAAGGCTTTTGGTCAGCCAAGCTTTCGATAAGACTATCTTGGAGAAAGCTTGGACAGTGTTGTAACGCGCCTTGGCTTCTCCACTGCATGGAGCTAGTTCATCTCTTTGGAGGAGTAGGTGGATGTGGCTGTAACATTCCACTATTGGGGCTAGCAAGTTTACATGGATGTCTTGTATGACTGGAACTTACACTTCTTTATATAATAAGAGCCAACACGTTTCATGCATATGTTGTATTGTATTCCAGCTGTCTTGTTACTCTAAATGGCATATGAATTTTCTTTCTTATGCACACATGTATGGACTTCCCTGTATGAGCATGTACGAATCTTAATGAAATGTGTTTATTGGTTTAACCATCACTTTGGATTACCAGTTGACTTGCTTTCTAGCTTGTGATGCATCTTCGCTCGTGTATTCCCTTCCCATCTGAGTACTGTTAAAGGTTGCCAAGGGGCACACTCATCTCACCCCCATGTGTTAGAGCCTCTCATGCACCTTCCTTGACTCACTGCAGCGGTCACATCCTTGCTACCAACAGAGTTATCGTACTTGCCTCTATGCGAAATCGCAATCAAATCATTGCTATACGACCCACTGTTGGGACTCCTACACCAAATAGTTTGAGGTCTAATTGGGACTTCTTACCGGGGACATCCCCTTGACATGTTGGCAGGTCCAACACCATCAAAAATCCTAATGGAAGCACATTTAGATGTGTTGATGTAGCATACCATTCAATGAAAATGCACAAGCTCTTACTCAATGATGAATTTTTTTCTTAGTACCTATAGCCGATTGCACTAACGAAGACTTTGCATGCAATTATTTTCCTAATCCACACTTATCCACTAGGTTAGGATTAACATAACTATAATTAGATCCATGGTCAATCAAAATAGAAAAAACTTAATTAAAAAGCTTACTGTCCATCTCGATAATAGATTCTTGGTGGTCCGCCTGCCTGCTATCCAATGCTGCATAGATTCGAGGAATGCTCTGTCCAACATCCCCAACTGTTTGCACCTCCTGAGCACTTTAGATCTAAGGTCTACCACCCTGATACTACAAATAATTCTTCTTGAGATGCTCCTTACCACATATCCAATACTAAAATTGTCTCCTACCATCACCTTTATTTGCTTCTCTCTAGGATGAGACCCATGTCCCATCTTAACTGCATTAAACTTCTTGTAAGGAACAAAATTCTCTTTCTTACCTGCATCCTGAGGTCTTGTTCGATTCAGTGGCCATTTACCTTTATTCTTATTATTCCCTTTCAACCTTTCTTAGACTCAGTATTACACTTTGATTGCTCATAAAAGTGCTCCAGCTTCCTAATGAATTCTTCCAATGATCAAGGCTCATCATACTCAATTCAATCCTTAAATGCTAATGGTAATCCACTGTCAAATATCTAAACTTTGACTTTCTCATCCTTAAGATATGGTACATACCTTAACAACTCCACGAAATTAGTCATGTACTCCTCGTCTGTCATCGATCCCATCTTCAACTCACATAAATCCTTCGATTTACTGTCGTAGTACCTCTTTGACAAACACTTCTTTCTGAAAAATATCTTGAATTCATGCCAACTCAAATCCTTTGTCCTGATGTGTGTAACACGCTTCACATATTCCCACTAGATGTTTTCTTCCCCCTTAAGGTTAAAAATAGCTATCATGGCCTTCATGTTCTCTGTGTAATCATGCAGCTAAAATAATTTCTTCATCCCATGCAACCATGCCTCTATATCTTCTTGTTTCTTCAAATCCACATCAAATGTAGGTAGCTTGGATTTCTTGAGTTCATGCAAAAAATATCCCCTGTCACTTCTCTTGTAAGGATGATAGTGATGATGACCATGATACCTGTCTTGAACATAACTAGAGTAGAACCCATGTTCACTGCTTCTCCTATCAGGTGTATCCAAGAACCCACCATATATGACTATTTCATCCTTATCCAACTTGTGCCCACCATGATACCTACTTCCATATGCCCCATTAGTCCTGTCCTCCTATCCATAACTAATAGTGGTCGTCCCTGTCTCTACAAGTCTAACAAACTCTGAAGGATAACTACATTGACCTATGCTTGTTTCTCCTGTGCCATGGAAAGTCTCCCTTATGACAATGATTCTGTCATTATCTGCTTTGAACCTTCTTATTTATGCCTTCAATCTTCTCAATGTGTTTGCTATGTACAAAGAGTATTAATCTCTTGGCTACTCATCTGATCTATAAGTGGAGTCTCATGAACTGTAATCCACCATTTTTCTAGTCATCTTTGATCTTCTTCTTCCTGCAAATATACCATGTCAGCTAAACCAAAATATAAACATAATCAACATACCTCAATGAAGTCCAGGGGAGGCTATGTCATCTGTAAAATTAGTCCATATTAGCACGATATATGTATAATCATAATCACATCAATATATCAATCTCATGCATGAATATACCAACTACATACCATGACCTCATGCACGAAAACCATAACCATGAAAATGCATGCATAACAACCACATAGACAACTGACATGCATGCATGACAAACACATTCTGCCCATGTAGTCCAAGTATTGAACCATGCTTTGATACCACTCTATAACCACCCATCCCACATTTACCCTCTTTCACTGATGTGTTGCGGTAAACATGAGGTAGGGGCTACTATGACATGACTTTACCTCCTAGATCATGTTAAGGAAATGGACTCGACAAAATGAAACATTACTGACCTTCCTTAAGAGCTATATGACCCACATGAGTTAAAAAAGCACTCTAGGTGCCCAAAACCTGAGCTAAATTTCCATTTTAGTGATTTGGACTCCTAGTTTCTTGCATAACAAGGAAATCCAGTGGTTGTGATCCTTTAGTCACATGGATAACCCTTCCTCCTAGCGATTGTAATCTAGATTTTCCATTTCTAAGAATGCGACCTTGGATTCTGAGCCACTTTTTTAGGGACAGTATCCAGACCTCTACCTAGAACTTGATAGAAATTTCCAAAATGATGAATGACACAAGGAAAAAGCCATTAATGCAAAAATTAGTCAAAAATTGACCTAACCAAGCCTAACCATGACAAAAATTTCGTCAAACACATTGTGAACATGTAATTTACAGGTCATAAATGAATATCTGAACATAGGGGTCTCATACTTATCTAAAAGTCATCAAGAAGTTCTAATGCCCTCTCACAATAGCTACAATAACATCTATTAGGTCATGTATTCAATAACCATTTTTTTACCAATCAAAACATGATAAGATGCATAGCTAGAATCTGTCGTAAAACCATGCTTATAACCAACATATAACCAAAATACTAGTAATGATAGAAAATCCATCAAAGACACATAATAAAAAGTATAAATACTCATGAAATACAAGAGGAAAAGAATCTTATTAACCTATGAAAAATCCAACCAAGTCATAGACTTACATGCACTACCTGACCATAGATTGAGTTGAACCAAATATTTCTTTTGGCCAATCACACTCATGCCATATTCCAAGCATGAATGTGGGACTCACACAAAACAAGTAGGGATTTCTTAGGCTTTACCTCAATACTACCAAAACCATTCAAGGGACTCCTAGGCCCAAAACAAGTACCTACACAACCAGACTTTACCGCAATCCCACCAGTATCGGTCAAGGGATTCCTAGGCCCAAATAAAAACATACACTACTAGGCTTTACCGTAATCCCATCAAAACTGGTCAAGGGATCACTAGGCCCTAAACAAGCTTGGATGCCTTCATATTTATTCACCAATGCCTTAAGGAATTTTTCTGTCTCCACCCTTTGGATTTACCATAATCCCACCATTATCGGTCAAGGGATTCCTATGCCCTTGGGAATTTTCTTGAGACCACCTCACCCCATTCCAAAACCATTCGACAATCCAAAGCTCAACCAAATGAAAGAACCCCATCACACAGTGGCTATCTAGAAATGTCAAGGAAAAGCTGAAACCAGTGTCACACCTGGAAAAACCCATGCCAATGAAAATAAGAGGACCAAATACACACATGCATGTACCATGCATGCCAAAACTAGCAAGGAAATCATACATGCAACTTGATACCTGCAATTAATCCCATTGTAGCCACTTGATCCAACTCTTCATTACTTGATCCTTGCTTTTGTGTTCTTATTTTCCCTTCCTTTCTCCAATACTAGAGTGCTCCAAGAATTCTCTAAGTGTGCAAGAGTACGAGAGAGAGAATATAGAGAGAGCTCCAAAATTGAACTGACTAAAGCTGTGAACTGATCCTCAAAAACCTTTTTATCATTGAGGCCTATATTTTCTTCAATTTCCTCTATTTTCCTTCAATTTCCTCTTCACGTGCAACTTGTGACCTTTCACCTTCCTTTTCTCCTATTTTCATATACTTTCATAAATATATGCCAATTAATGTCTCTTTGCCTTTTCAAAGCCTTTGCCAAGGCATTTACCAATTCCCCTTAGCCATAATAAACCAAAAAGAATACTCACTAGGATGTTTTTCCCAACATTCAGTTTGAAATACATGTCCCATGACCTTGGTCTTATTTTTTCCTTCATTAAATTTTATTACATGAACTTTTAACCCAGGGCTATTATAGTTAAACTACAATAATTTTAATTTAGATGTCAAGATGTAAACTACAAATAAGTTTTATTGATTATATTTCTTTTGAGGTTATCTAAAATAACTTAAGAGTCATATATATATATATATATATATATATATATATATATATATATATATATATATATATATATATATATATATAGATATATATAACATGGCATATTTATTAATAACATAAAAATATTTCAATGTTGTTCATAACCTAGATTGTTGAATTTCCATTTTAAGTAAAATAATATATCAACTTGGTTGTTACATATTGAAATGGATTTTCTAGAAACCAAATATGTATGGTCCATGTATATAGATCTATAAAATTTCTTGCATGCTCAACATGAATACTATACACATGACATTTAAAAAATTTAAGATGAAAAATTTAATTAAATCTAAATCTAAATCCCTATTGATTCTAAATTTTAATTAAATTTTAGATCTATGGGGTTCACATAAGGATCTTATCCCTAAAATAAAACCTTCTTGAAATTTGGTGTACTTTAGAAACTTAAGAACCTCAAGGAAACTAAATATTATATAACATATATGTACACCATTATGAATTCATCCTAGATAAGAGGGAAACATTTCTCTATTCAAAATTACAAAATTATAACGGTATTCAATTGTCACATTTATAGATTACAAAAATCATACATTTTAGATCTCTTATACTAGATTAGATTACACTTGACTATTATAGACTCGACTTCAGGGCTTTTCATTTGCATCATCTACTCATCTGGCCAATGGCTCATAGGAATGCAAGTATCCATAATATGTTCATGGTTTGATTCTGTCATCTTCCATCTCCTTTGTTTACCTTTATTTGTTTGATTTCTATGACATTGATTCGAGATGTTGACTAGATGACTGTATTGACAAGATATATATTTAGGCATAAAATCTTTATAAATTATGCGATCAGTCTGTTCTTTAACCTTTTCAAAAAAATGTCCGATCATAACCATGTCACCAATTTGGTATGTGAATTATCCATCTTTATATGGTCTCACCAACCTACTTTTCACCTGTGTGCATCGCATCAAATAGTATGCCACATTATCTTAATTTCCTGCGAGGGTAATGGCAATAAAACAATCACCTACAACTAAAATACAAAATATGTATTAGTTAAATGCGTTTATTTATAGATGATCTATTAATGATAGATGGGCCACATACATTCCCTTACAAGATAAGAGACTTGATCATGATCAAGTGAAATGATGGCCTCTTCATTGTGCATATCTTGCCATGTTAGAATTGGATGAGGTCCCTTTGGATTAAGAGGGACATATTTCCATCCTTTCACATACCCATGTTTTTCACAGTGATCAAGTCTACATCCATCAACACCAATGCAAAACTCACAAAAACATGCAAGTTTTCTTGTCTCGATGGAAAATATTTCCCCCATGTCTTTGCTCCACACTGAGTGTAATTCCCTTGTTCCTTCTACAATATTAAAATACCAAGGAATGGATCTATTCACATTGCCAAGTTCAATATTCTAGAAGAACCTACACATAAGCCTTATAGATCCATGACCTTCATGTCCTAAATGGGATCTACACCAGTTGACCACCTCTAGTGATGATTTGAGTCAATTTGCATCATGAATCATTTGGTACCTCCTAAGTTCTCACTTCACACAAGCACCTGCACCATCATGCTCACCCTTTCCATGTCATGTTTCAAAGTAGCTCCAAGTATGCTGAATTTTTGTCTTCTTGTGTATTCAGCTCAACCAATAAAAAGTACGTGTTGACTTGAACTACCCTGCACAACCATTTGACCATATCCAATGCTTCCTTAATGATATGTCATATTTTTTGAATGATTCATAAATCAGGTCAAAGAAATGTTGCATGAACAATGTGTCATGCTCATGATCATCACTGATGTAAAAGTGATACTCCTTAATCACATCACGTGACTCGTCAGTGTTATCCCTACCATCAATGTTCAATTGTGCATGTCTGTACAAAACATGTATGAATATGGACACTTGGTTTGAGTGATAATACTCACTTTGTATCTCTGTCTGAGGAGAAAATGTGTAATTCTCAGCAAATTCCACCACTGATAATATTGTCCCTGTTTGAAATATTTCGTGAGAATGCTTAAATTCAGATGCTTGCCACCTGGACTTCTGTAAGTGTTTGATATATTTATAGATCTGGTTTTGAAACACCCCCATGAATTGTGAAATAGGAATCTCATCCTCAACATTGTTGATCCTCTTAAGCTTCAAAGTTGAAGAAGGTGATTGATTTCCCATGACATAATCATAATGCTTCCATGTGATGGTGACATCTGACATCCCAAACTAGTTGGGATCAATAAGAGAGTTCCTATGGAATAATTCCAAATCACCACATTCATTGCATCTTCTCACACCTATACATATTTTCTTGTAATACACTTCTTTTGGCCCCCTTCTGCACAATATTGATGAAACAAAATCACGCACAGTAGTTGTGACATTTCTTCTTGTAAAATTCCTAGAAAGTGTCATAATGAAGATGGAAGTCAACACGATATTGACAACAAGACATGTCATGGATTGTATTAGGCATAATAAACCATGGCTTCAATTTCTGAATCATCCTTATGGATATCTTCACATGGAAATTTCTTTCTTGAAATTCCTCGAACAATGCAACTTCTGTCATTTCTGTAATATATTCACCATTATCTGTGTAATGTTGTATGGCATGATTTTTATCTAGAATAACACGAGAATGGTTCTCCCAAAACTCTACCACAAATGCTTTGATTCCTGTTGTAAGCTTGTCTTGGTAGGGTTGCGTGTTGATAAGATCCCAACAAGAAGATTCATCATTTTCATTCACTCGAACCATGAATTTGGTATGCTTGGCAATGTATTTCTTGAGACATGGAGAAATTTTGAAAATTTTGCCAACTTTTATTGACTTGATGTACTTGGTGCAACAATAATAATTGCAATTTCCCTGCACGCAACTTGAACATCACATTTTTTATTTTTTATTTTATTTTCTAAACATACTAAATTCTTTGGATATATTTTTAGTGACTTCATACGTGTCTTTGTTCTTTTATCATCTTGGACACCCAAAATATTTGTGACATGTTTTAGTTTCTTATGTTTGATCAACCCATGTAGTATCTGAGCTTGTGCAACAACTGAATGTTTCTCAAAATATTGTTGAATGATGTTATTGACATGGTATCTAATAGTGCGAGAAGGGATAGGATCCCCAAGGTCCTCTATTGTTCTTGCATCTAAATTTTCTGCAAATAGTCCACCCATTTCTGAACCACTACAACTCCTTATTATCTTGTCAACTTGAGAGGAAACAATTTTTTCTTCCAGTGGTTGATCAACTTGATAGGGAAAATCTTCTTCCTCCATTGGTTGATTAGCTTGACATGGCACATGTTGTTCCCCTAGTGACAATTGATCAACTTGATAGGGCACATGTTCCTCTAGTGGTTGATTAGGTCCATAGGGAACATCTTGATCATCATATGGTTGATCAAATTGATGGGACACATCTTCTCCCTCATGTGGCTATTAAATTTTTGTCCATACATAGTGGAATACAAAATATACTTGTAAGTCAAGTGAATCATCATCATAAGACAAGTGAATAGTAAATATAAACATTTTTATTTAAGAAATCACCATAGGTTGAAGGTCATGATATGATTTGATAGTAGGTAGCTAGGTAGAAAAAGTTGACATGGATTAGGGGTTCTAAGTTGAAACATGGAAATAAAAGGGTTTTGATCTTAGGTAAACATGGGTCAAAGAAGAGCACAAGTCAATAAAAGTATTGGTCCATGTGTCAACAAAAAGGATATTTCAAAATACGATGAAAGGTAAAATAATTCATCCTCAATCAATAAAAATCAATTTGGAAACTCTAGAGTTCTAGTCACAAACCCTAGGGAAAATTTAAATGAAAAACAAGTTGACATTTGGAAACTAGGTAGCAGAAGTTGACATGGACCAAGGGTTATAAGTTGAAACATGAAAAGAAAAGGGTTTCGAGCTTAGAGAAAGATGGGTCAAAGAAGAGCACAAGTCAGTAAAAGTATCGATCCCTGTGTCAACAAAAAGAGTGTTTCATAATATGATGAAAGGTAAAAGAATTCTTCCTAAGTCAACAAAAATCAATTTGGAAACCTTAGGGTTCTAGTCACAAACCCTAGGGAAAAGTTAAATGAAAAACGAGTTGACATTTGGAAGCTAGGTAGCATAATTTAACATGGACCAAGGGTTCTATGTTGAAACATGAAAAGAAAAGCGTTTCGAGCTTAGGGAAATATGGGTCGAAGAAGAGAGCACCAGTAAAGGTATCGGTCCATGTGTCAACAAAAAGGGTGATTCAGAATATGATTAAATGTAAAATCATTCATCCTCAATAAATAACAACTGGTTTGGAAACCCTAGGGTTCTAGTCACATGGACCAAGGGTTCTAAGTTGAAACATGAAAAGAAAAGGTTTTTGAGCTCAGGGAAAGATGGGTCGAAGAAGAGAGCAGGTTACTAAAAGTATCAGTCCCTATGTAAATAAAATGGGTGATTTAGAATATGATGAAAGTTAAAAGAATTTTCATGATAATGTGAATTAAATGTAGGAGGCACTTGAAGATGATATAATCCCTATGAAACATGTAACTAATGACAAGCATTCTATTATGAGAAATAAATCAGTTAGCAAGAAAGGAAAGAAATCAACAACACTTGAGATTGTTGCATTTGTAAGAACACCTAAACACATACATTTTCTTTAGGAAAACAAAATGAATCACATACATAAGACAAAGAAAAAAATAAATGGTTAATTTTCCCTTTAATTCTAATGTGTGAAAAATCAACAAAAAATGTTTATTTGAGGTTTTTCGTATGAGAAAAATTCCTAAAATGACCTAACGTCCTTCCACTCAAGTAGTAACTGGGCCTTGTGAATATTTTAAAATAGGGTACTGGGGCCACGTCATAAATGTCATTGATGACACTTCTAGCAACCAAAAAACCAACCAAGGTATGGATAGGGTTATGGTGGCTAAACCTACTAGGGCTACATCTCGAAAGAGCCGACGACACTTCCAGTAGCTTGACCAAGATCACCTCAACTGTAAGTTACATGCGTCTAGTGGGAATGGATGAATCTCGGCTTCTAGTTGTGAGTTTTGGACCCATAACCGCTACCATTAGTCGGGAGACAACATGAAGGTCTGTGATAATCCACCACCTAGGCCTTACCCCCTTCATGAGTTTCTCTCCATTTACTGGATTTGTCACTAGATGATGCAGGATTTTAAGTTCCCTAAAAGACAAGTTTATATGTTTCAATATGAAAAACAACCATGATGGTTTATGTGCTGCCTATCACCATGGTCCTAGCTTGAACTATAAATTATCTTGTGGCCCATGTGGGGAATTTAGTGTGTTTAGGTTAAGATTGTTTTTGGAAAGGATTTTCTTTACTTAGGGTGTGCAACAAAATATATGCTCAAATAGATTAGGTTCAAAGATTTCTGAAATAAAATACCCTTTATACAAATTTTAAGTGACCTTAGTGTGTCGGGTGAATGTGTGTGCAAGTAAAATTGTGAGCATACAAAGTGTGAATTGATGTGGATATGAGGTGATCCTTTACAATTCCCTTAATTAAACCATGTGATGTTTGTTCTTTGCAAGAAAAGAAATACTTCTTTCCTAATTATACTATGTGAGCATATGTTTGTGTGAAAAATTTCAAAGTAAAATATAAACAATTACTCTACTTGTAATGGTTAGTAAAACAAATTGGTTAGTAGTGATGGTGTGTGCAAGGTGAATCTAGTGCACATACAAAGTGTTTGAATTGCAAGTATGTGGATATGTGGTTCATGATCCTTTAATACAATTCCCCTAATTACACTATGTGATGTTTGTTCCTTGCAAGAAAAGAAATGATGTGTGGATGATGGACCACTTACTTCTTTCCTAATTATACTATGTGAGCATATGTTTGAGTGCAAAATTTCAAAGTAAAATATAAGCCTCAATTACTCTACTTGTAATGGTTAGTAAAGCAAATTGGTTAGTAGTGATGGTGTGTGCAAGGTGAATCTAGTGCACATACAAAGTGTTTGAATTGCAAGTATGTGTGAAATATGTATTATATAGTTATAATGTGTGGTTAAATATATTTCTATAAATGGTTAATAAAATACAATATTGTCAATTTTTTTAAAATAATTTGACAAATCATAAGAATATTGTCTCCATTTACTAAGTGAAGCATTTGACCTTTTTCAAAATTAGTTCTTCTTAGCAACAACTTTTCGTTTCTTTAAGAGACTATATAAATCCTCAACTAAAAGTGAGTTCTACAACAAAATATATATCTATAAATTCATACAAATTTAATCAACTGTCAAATAAATTGTGACTGAAAAACCATACAATACATAAATGCACACTCCATGATACAATAAAGAACCTATTCAACTATTTTTTAAATATGTTAATATTTGAAACCGTACTATACAAAATCAAATTAGTTGGAAATTTTTTTCTTCATTAGAAGAACCATATCATTTAACATCTTCAAACATGTAACTAAAATTACCGTAAAACAATAGTAAGAAGAAATTTCTTAAAGGAAGAACTTATCATAACTACAAAGAGTTTCACAATTCCATATAAAAAGGGGAAGAAACGTGGGATGAGAAGGAAAATGAAGTTTTTGATAAGGAAACAAAAATAAATCAAGAGATAAAGGTTTTAGTGGATCTAGAGAATAAGGAAGATGCTTCAAGGTCTTATCAACAAAGAATGTACATTGTTATCATCTGTGGTGAAGAGGGGCACAAATGATTAGAGTGTTTTTTGGGGAGAATGTACATGGAAATTTTAGCACAACAATTAAGTAAGGCACAAGGAGGGGTAAGAAGCTTTTAAAAACTATATGTTTCTACAAGGAATGTCCTTTTTATGCATGTGAAAAGATGGATATCCAACGTCTTTTATGTTTTCAATTATTTTCATCAAATCTTGACAAATTTTAAAATAAAAAACTCCTCTTTTTTACTTTTGAACCATATTTTGCAATATATTTCATGATTACATGTTGAGAATAAACTAGATGAATTTAATCGAGATTAGATTGCCACCGTCTAAGAGGATTAACATTGTAAACATTTCTAGCATGTCATCAATATATGCATGCTAGTTTATTTATTTATTTATTTTTATTTTTATTTATTTATTTTATTATTATTATTATTTTTATTTTTTTTCAGTGTGGTTCATAGATACCCGTGGTCACTGGGTAGCCGCTACATTCACAGATCACCTCTAGGGTGGACCCCACCCGAAGGGGGTCACACCCCTTGGCCATATTTACTTGGCTTGACCCCAAGAGCTTTCGGGAATTGACCCTGTGACCTCCTAATTAGTGAGGCACATATTTGACCGATTGAGCTAACTCTTGGGGCTCTAGTTTATTTATTTTATATTTTATATTTATGAATTTAATATTGATTAATCACATGAGTCTTCCATGAAGAATTATAATTATATGCAATAGTACACTCCTTCTTGTGTAAGCACGAATCTACACTACACTTTGTAAGTCTTAAAAAACTTGTTCTTTTTAAAAAAATCTCATAACCTTCATGTGAGAATTGAAAGAAGAAACCTGTGAGGTTTTAAAAGGTAGGGATCATCATTTAGGATTCAAAGAACTATTAAATGTTATATATGATGACGAATGTTACGAATGTTTAATGTTGTTAAATATATGTTTACAAATAATGTCTTATCAGTTCATGCACATTGGAAGTAGGGATATTCTTGCTCCTTCTAGATCTTGACACATTTTCTCTCTTTTAATTCCTACTTGGGATATTGAACATTAATCAAAGTAATGTTTATAGGTTTTGGAGCACCTATGTGAACCATTTTTGCTAATCCATCTTGTAAATAAATTGTCATGAATTGTAATTCATGTAAATACTATATGGAAATTATGTTCCAATGGCTTTAAACCATTACAATTAAAAGGTGATTCATAATTTGCATGAATTCAAGTGGTTTAAACAAATTCCAATAAACCATGGTTTCAAGTGGTTTCCTTTAATTGTTATTACATCTCATTTTTTAAGTACATGGTGTTACTTTCAATGCTTATTTTATATCAATTTTATTGTTTCATTCTCCATTTATTTCTGGTTTTCAATCATATTTCCTAATGCATACAATATGGAACAAGTAATATGAGAAGTGAGACAATTTGAATTACCTATATTTGCATGAATTTCTTGAATTGCATGATCTTCTTGTTCTCTCAATGTCTGACATCTTTTTCTCATCCTTTCTTTAGATTTCTCTTGTATTTCCTCTGTGAATGACAATTTCTTTCCTTTTCTAGATCCAAATCTCTAATCTACCATGTTTGTTGTGAATCCTTGTGTAATTTTCACACTGAGATATTTCTCTATGAATGAATGTTTGTTGTTTTTTTTCTACAATTGAATTTAGACTCTAATTTATTTGTTGACATTAGAGGCTCAATTGAGCCCTTGAGCCATATCATTTACCATTATTAACATTAATAAAAGTTGTTAAGGGGGTTGGTGGGTTAGAATTTTTAATGGCTCGACTGAGCCTATAGTTAACAACGTATTCGACTTGTTCAAGGGTTACTTTAACGCTCGATCGATATATTTGAATTTGAAATTTAGGCACTCGATCGAGCCTCTTAAGTCATAAAATCCACAATTTCAGCACCCCTTCTGTAAAATTTCTTGCAACACCATTTTGTACCCTAACGGACTTAGGGCTAAATTTGACTTTAGGTGGCGGAGTTGATCACATTGGATTCATGAAGGAATCCTCTATCCAATGGCATATGTGTTTGACCATTTTGAATTCATATGATATTTTTAATCTAATTTATTTTAAACATAATGTTTGAATTTTTTTTTGAATTGTTTTAAAGAGGTTGAATAAAAAATCAATATCATAAAATATACACAACGATTTTTTTTTCAAAAAATACTAATATCTTCATTTACGAGTCCTTTTCAAAAGGGTACTTTTGGTTTTTCAATTTATTTAAATAGTTGAAAAAAACTTTATGTGAACACATGTGTCTGCAAAATGCAATTGAAATATTACTTTGCCAACTTCGAAAAAAATAAATAAATTATTTTTGCATAAAAAATATTTTTTTAATATAAAAAATTTAGATCTTTTAATGTAGATCATGCTCATACACACACACACACACACACACACACACATATATATACACATATATAAATATACATATATATGCACATATATACACACACACACACACACACACACACATATATATATTTTTAATTACACATTTTAGTCTAAGTTATACTACGTGAACGCACACATACCTCTTATGATGTGTGAAAATTTGCAAGGACAAGCATTTCGTTTAATGGATAATTGACCTATTATAGGACACTAAATATTTTTGAAAAAATATCAGTAGGACAAAACATAATTCTCCACAATTTGTCTTTTTACTCCAAATCAAAATTAACAATTATTATATGAATTTTGAGGGCTTCAATTTGATAAAAGAGAAAAAACTTGAAATTTCAAGGGCTTCAATGTGATAAAAGAGAAAAAACTTGAAATTTCATTACCACATTTGGCTCAAAGGTATAACCCATCTTCATGCTTTCACACACACACAAGAGTTTTACTCTAAATCCCCCACACACACACACACACATGTATAAGAGTTTTACTCTAAATCCCACACACACACACACACACACATGTATAAGAGTTTTACTCTAAATCCCACCAAAAGGTATTGAAATGATAATTAATTGAAAGCAAATACTAAAGAAAAACCAATTCTTCCCAATTCATTATTTGGATCAACAATAGGTTGGAACCTATGAGTGTATTCACACAAACATTTGGTAAACTATTCATACTTCCATCAAAGCCAATAACAATGATCAAATTTTCTGACGAGTCTTTTGTTGTGATTATGTTTACATGTAATCTTATTGAGCCATAGATAATATTACATTATTTTATACCTTCAACAAAGAAAAAAAAACTTAAAATGAGAATCAAAACAATAATGAAAACCAAAATATTGTAATACTCCATATCCATATTTGAGGTACCATGGCTCGTAATTTTGAAAATAAGAACAATAACTTCAATTACTTCCTTTGTTTAAGATAACTCTTAATAATCTTTGCTCGTAGAGATGATTTCCCTTTTTTTTTGAAACTCATGATATGCATTCCACATTCCACATTTCTTTCACGTTTCAGATATTTTAATCTAAACCTAAACCTCCAAGCTCTAGGATAATTAATTCCAAAAACATGCTAGCTAAAGCAATATTGTTTTGTGAGTAATTACTCAATTACTCACAAAGAACTAAAAAACAATTACATTAACAAAAAGGAAAATTACAATAACAAAAGGGAAAATGCAGTTACACAAATATGAAAAACAATTACATTAACAAAATCGAAAATTACATTAACAAAAGAGAAAATGTAGTTGCACAAATCCGGTCAGTGGCATATAATTCGGCTAAAAGAATGATTATTTCCCCACCGAATAACTTCCTTTTCAATACATTTTTTTCATAACAACTCACATTACACACTCCCCTTTACCCATTTCCATATTGTCATTACTTTTGTAATCATGATTATGACTGACTAAAGATGCTCGAAATTCTTCAAATATAGAAGTAATCATTATTTTAAAAATCTTCATATACAAAATTAATCATTATTATGGCCCATTCAAAATGCTCCAAATTCTTCACATACTTGAAGACAAAGTCAAATCACTGAAATATCACTAGAAGTTAGTTTTATTGTTATGTTATATGGCAGAAACATGATAGGGTTGTAGTCTACATATCTTGTATGTAAACAATCGACACTTCTAATATATAGATATAATTGTGTTATGATTCTCCCATTTGCCATTGGATTTTACTCAGTGAGGTCGAGGCGCATATCATAGGAGCTTATTGGACGCAATTTTCATGTCTTCTACCTCAATTTTTTATTTTTTATTTTTTTTATTTTTTATTTTTTATTTTTATTTTTATTTATTTATTTATTATTTGTTTTATTTATTTATTTTTTTATTTTTTAATTTTTTTTTTTTTTTTTCCTTTCGGGAAGAGTTTCTTGAGAATTGGAAAGCACTTGTGAGCGATTTGTATTAGTTTAGACCTTGTTTTGACATTTCCCCACAGAAAATCATATAGCCCTATTAGAATCACAATTCCTCCCAGTACACGGTATTCAAAGGATAAGTCCAGTCTGGTTAGTAACCTAAATTGTTCTATTTGCAAAAATGAACAACCTCAAATTGATTCATTAATTCGATAAGTTAGAAAGGAACGAACTATGAAAATTTCTGAATCTTTACAAACATATACCCTACTGCAGTTACTGGTTTAACATCTCTTACTTGTTATTTCATTCAAGAAGTTATTTAATTAGATAAAAAGTGATGTAAACACTATTGCAGAATACATTGACATAAAAATCATAAGCAACAACAATAGATGAGACAAACACATAAGGGACATCGTTATTTTTGGACAACACATCCCCGGAAAAACCCAATGCAGGAAAATCGGTGCAACAGATATAGGGTTTTTATTATTAAGCAAGCAGAATCTAAGTACAATAGGTTGCCTCTCACACTGGCTAACCTTTTAGAGAAATCATGGCAACAAGAAATACATTCGAGGGTTTACCTCGTTCCCCATGTCATGGCTGATCCAATGAGTGATCTGACCCTCCTGGCAAACATTGTGAAGTCTCTGTACAATCATTGCATGGGCTAGCGCCTTGCCTCTAGAAGATTGTGTCACCCTTTCTGCTAGATCGATTTGCTAGATGAAGACTGTTGTTCATCCCCCTTGGCTCAGAACCTTGATTCTCCAGCAAAATTTCGAACTACTCACAAATACTTTGCACTACCACTACAAGAGCCCCTCTATACTGCGTCAACTCTACATGAGCCCCTCCTGGGTTTCATAGGCCTCTACACTGCCTCCCTGATTCTCAAGCCTGTGTTGCCTCCTGATGCTCAAGATGCCTCTCTACTACATAGTCTTTGACTCAAAACTTCCTCTTTGATCCAAATCTCTGCTTCTACTCCTCTCACTGCAACTCAGATCACTTGTTCGATTTTCTTAGCAAACCATGCCCCATAAAAATCGAACTGACTGATCAACTTGGTGTATCTCCAATTGACCCTTAAGCCTCCTCTTATACTTTTCCTATTGATGAATCAACGACCGAGATTAAGTCTCTAATCAACGGATAAGATTAAATTAGACTTGTTCCTCATCTCTTAGAAGCTTCTCACCCACATTTTCATTAATACCCATTAATATATTTATTTTCCTAAATTTAGAATTAGGAACCCCATTAAAAATATTAATTAATTTAATAAAATACAATCCGGGTGGAATTTAACCAAACGATTTTTGGGTCTTGGAGATCTCATGTGTTCTAGCCCCTCCACAAAATTTCGGAGCTAGAGCACATCCGATGCTACCCAAAATCAACACTCCCTCTTAGCAAGGAATGTGTTATAACAATACTTCCTAGCAGAAGTATCACATTGATCCACGATATCGGTCCTATGTGTTGCTGATGCTCGGCCTGCTGCCCTTCATCCACTGCACTGCTGCAACCTGTACTATTGCCCATGACACTTCCACTACCACTGCTGAATTTGTACTACAACTCCCTCTCAATATGTTGCATCATGTTGCCCATAACATTGCCACTGCTAACCGTTGCACTGCAACTTAGTTGCTTAGAACTAAGAAACTGAAAAAGTCACCCAAAGTTGACATGGTTGTTAGTCTACATACCTCATGATGCTGAAGCTACCCCTGCTTCTAATTTGTGTTTACCCTATGATTCTACAACGTTGCTATCATATTTGCTCTGTGCCTCCCACACTGCTCAACACTCTACTACTGCTTCTGACTTTGGCACTCTAGCTCCGCCACTGTCACTCCATCATCCCTCACACCAATTGACCCTCGTCATTCTGCTATTTTCATTAAGGGATCTCATAGCTGTATGTGATCTAAGAGTTTGGGCACCTCAAGGATCTTACCCCTTTGTAGTCCTCCCGGCTACAACTCAATATCGCCCCACCTCTTCTCTAGAGGTGCATGAGAATTCATAGCACACTCATCATCATCACCCTCTTTGGCAGCTTGCTTTGGAGCAACCTTTGAGTCAAACTTCTCTTCTTTTCCCTTCTTCTGAGGGCACTGCATGGAGAAATGTCCCATTTCTCCACATCTGAAGCATTTGACTTTGGATATGTCTTTATTTTTCCTCTTCAGTTTCCCTTGTTATCCACTGATGTGAGAGATGCATCTCCTCTTCCTCCTTCTTGATTCTGATTCCTTTGTCGCTACTTCCTGCCTTAGTTAATCACCTAGTCTCTTCCTGTCGAAGAGATTCCCACATCGCTTCCCAACTGGGGAGAGAAGCCCTACCCAAGATGCTCTAGACAAAGGTTTCCCAGTCTTCAGTCACTGCATTTAGGTTAGTCTTAACCATGAACTCAGGATCTAGTGTAGACCCCACGGAAGTTAGCTGGTCTCGAATCCCTTGTAATCTAAGAAGGAAGGGATCAATTTCTTCTTCATTCTGCATTTGGTATTGCCTTAGCTGATTCTCAAACAACATCTTCCGTTGAATGAAATTTCCCCTGTACAAGGTAGTCAAGGCCTCCCACATTTCCCTTGTTGTGTCCTTTTCAACAATATGTGGGATCACATTGTTCTTGACTCCGTCCAAGATCATGCACTTCACCTTTGCTTGAGCCTCCTCATATTTCTTGAGAGGATCAGCATTGAACGAAACACAAACCACTATCAAGGCATAATCGTTGATGCGATTCTTATCCAAGATTGCCAAGATCCTAACCTTCCAAATGACAAAGTTGGATGCTCCATCCAATCTGTCATGATCCCTTAGTCCATTAACTTCCATCTCTACTCAAATGAGTGTCGAACAGGTTCTCTTATCCCTCTTTCATTGATGCCCAACAAAACTCGGATTTGGATTTCTTTGTCACTAGAAATCCTCTAAGGAACAAGTTTCCTCTAAACTCCCTTTGAGTCTCCTTTCGCTAAATAATTTCGAATCACTACTCTCCAATCCTCCTTTGTTGCTGCTAAGCAAACTGAGCCTAAATTTCTTTGGCAAGAAATCTGTTAAGGCAGTGACTCCCTCTTGACTGTGTCAACTCTGCATTAGCCCCTCCTCAGCTACATAGGCCTCTCTATCGCCTCCCTGATGCTCAAGCTTCCTCTCTACTATGTACTCTTTGGCTCTGAGCTTCCTCTCTGATCGAAATCTCTACTTTTGCGCCTCTCATTGCAACTTAGATCACCTGTTTGATTTTCTCAGCAAACCATGCCCCAAAAAAAATCAAACTGACTGATCAACTTGGTGTATCTCCAACCGACCCTCAAGCCTCCTCTTATACTTTTCGTGTTAATGAATCAATGACCGAGATTAGGTCCCCCATCAATGGCTAAGATTAATTTAGACTTGATCCTCATCTCTTAGAAGCTTCTCACCCATATTTTCATTAATACCCATTAATATTTTTATTTTCCTAAGTTTAGACTTAGGAACCCCATTAAAAATATTAATTATGTTAATAAAATACAATCCAGGTGGAATTTCACCAAACTATTTCTAGGTCTTGGAGATCTCATGTGTTCTAGCCCCTCCACAAAATTTTGGATCTAGAGCACATCCTATGCTACCCAAAATCAACATGAACAAACCTGTCCAAATAAATGCACTTAGAGAGAGTAATAGCTCCCAAAATGATCGTGATTACTATCATCAAAGGAGTGAATGTTGTAATAAACACGAGCCCTTTTATGGGAATGATTATGCCTTGTAGATAATATGCAATTGTTGAACCAAATACCTCTTGCGCCCATCAATATTTGTTTACAATATACACCATTTGTTAATGACCTTCATATCCACCCAATCTCCCAATCTTCAATTCAAAAAATTATGTAACATAAATTTCCCTCATCTAAAGGAAATGAAAAACCAAACTTAAAATGTAGACTGTAGATAGAAGGTTGATATCCCATCGTAACGTCCATTTGGAAATATCATGCACGATAGCTAGGCCCAGAACTATCGCCTGTACTGTCCCCAAAAACATATTAAGGTGGCCAGGGAAATTAGCAGAGAATATTTCTTTAGGGCTGCAACTTGCACAATATTGTACAAAATTGTGAATTACAATGTTTATATATACGAGTAGTAATTTCCCTAAAGCATGCTAGCTAAAGCAATATTGTGTTGCGAGTAGTTACTTAGTTACTCACAGAGAACTGAAAACAATTCTTTGACAACAATTACATTAATTGAAATATGTTCTATCAAAATAATTACATTAACAAAAGGGAAAATGTAGTTGCACAAATCTCGACAGTGGCATAAAATTCGACTAAAAGAATGATTATTTCATTACAATCCATTGCATGTGTCGTAAAGGTGCAAATAAAACCTTCAAAATATGAACCAATAAGACGATTACAAATTGGTTTTTTAATAATGTTAAAAAATACATATATATTTTATAAAGTTAAACATTAGAGAATATATTGGTCAAAGCTTATCTAATGGGTAGTCAAAGGCAAATCGGTTGACATGGTCTAATAATAATAAAACACAATATTCTCCAGAATTGTACTAGCTAGAAAAGTAAAACATCAAATAGTTGAATTATGCCTAATTTAAATAACAACAATGAGGGTCTAATAATAATAAAACACAATATTCTCTAGAATTGTACTAGCTAGAAAAGCAAAACATCAAATAGTTGAATTATACATAATTTAAATAGCAACGATAATTTAGGGCTGGAAGAGTAAGCTCCCCACTTCAATGGTATCAAAACATCTTAGCTCTTGTTAAATCATAAGTTATTTGTATATATGAGTTGAAGGAAATTAGATATACTTTTAGTGTTATAATGACAAGAAAATTTGATCTTAAACTTTACCTAAATTACTATAATAAATTATTTATTCACCATAATTTAAAAAAATTAATTATATAATAAAATAAAATAAAACCTAACATAAATTAATTTTGTGTAAACTTATAATTTTAATAACAAAGTATTGTAATTTAATAACGAAATAGGAACTATAAATAAACAGTATTAAATAACCACGCTTTCAAACTTAATCACGATAATACCATGTTATGACCACGCCATAACCGTAAAATATAAAATTTTAATATTAACTATTAGACTTCATAAAATATGGTACACAATTTTTTTACATGCAAAAGAGTGATTACATTAATGCTTTGGTTTCTATTTACAATGATAGGGGATCCCATCCCTCAATCAATAATAAGAATAAATAATAATAAGAAATGAATCAATCCAATAAATAATAATAAGAAATGAATCGGATGGATGGCTGGATTTATGATTGCATTGATGTATTTATTTAATATTTATTTAATTTAGACTGAATTTAATTAAAGGTTAGTTTTAATATTAGATTAAATAATAAAATATTTAGCTATATGATTTATTTTACTAGTTTCAATTTTACTTTTTCATTCTTGTGAGCATCACTCGATGCAATGAGTGTAAGTGGACTATTCAAAAATCATGAGAAATTAGTCAGTTATGACTACTTCTCATGGAAATGGTCATAGATGAATGACTTAACGTAATTGAATCCCAAAAAATGATATCTAATATAATGCACTATGAAAACCCCCAATACTTAATTCAAAAGAGTGAAGGGAACTCTACTTGAATGGTTCATGAGGCAAAATACTTGCTAAGGTTTTGCAAATGGGGTAGCAAGCTAACTGGGCTTCATTATGGGGAAAACTCCACAGTTAAGCGTGCTTGAGCCAGAGGTGATCCGTGATGGATGACCTCCCGAGAAGTCCTAGTTACCGGGTGCAAGCCCCAAAAGTGATGATTGACGCTATGTGATTCATTTCACTAGTTTCAATCCACTTCCGGAAGTGGTTACCGGGTTCAAGTGATCCGAAATGGATACTAAATCAAGAAGAAAAGGTATTACAGACTCATGTGCAGGAAAATGCCTATATTACCTAGTGCAACGGATCGAAAAGAGTGCGAATAATATAGACAATGTGCAATTATAAAACATAATAAACACACATCAACACAATCAAAATAATAAAGGAGTTCACCAGACCCCTTGGTTACGTCTCCTGGTCCAACTTTCAGTGTTGACCTCTATATTATGTGTTCAAGAACAGATTATTACAAGAGTGAGCTCAAAAACAGAGTCTCAAACCAACAGTGACATCAAAGAGGGATCTGCTCAGAAACCTCGAGCCTAAAAGAGTGCAAAGACTCTCCCTCTGTCATCTTCCTCTATTCATTCTGCCTCGATCGAACTGACTGACTGTCTTTCTGTGACTGTCTTCAACTGACTTCCTCTGTTCTGTTATGCGATGGCTTTTTAATCCTATTGACCCTGTTTGTTTGCCTTCCCTCTTCGAGCTCTCTATCTTCCTCTTCTGTCTGCTCACTTCCTTTCGACGTTGGACACGTCTTGTTAAGACAAAACGCTAAAGCACAAGAACTCCTTTGTATTTTGATTTTATAACGGAAATACACCAAAAGACAGAAAATCCCGACCAAATGCCACATATTGGATTTCAAATTTTATAGTGCCGCATCTATAATCCTCTCGGGTCCGCCTTTTATCACTAACACAAGCCCTTTGTATTCCACACCATTGATTTTCCTTCGATTCGACAGTTTGCATCCAACCCAAAACATCAAGTAGTTCGCTTGATCTCCACCGTTGATCCAGGATCTCCAATCCAATGGCTGTTAGCCATTTCGGGTGGCCTACTTGCATGGAGATTACCTGCTCGAAAAAGCAGTTTTCTCTCTCTTGCGGCATGCTATGTGTCGGCCAGTGTATGGAATCAGGCGGAGCCTATCCAATACTTCTTACCGCCTGAAGCCCGCCCGAAATAAGATTTACCACGGAACTCAAATTATATAAAGTCATATTTATAAACCTTTCAGGTCCGTGCATATCGTGTAGTCTTTGGGCTTGCTGGTTAAGTCCTCCCCTTTCGAATCTGCGATGCGATATACATGGTCTCCGCCGTTAATCTACGCGCTGATCTGACGGTCTATGTTACATCGCTGGATCACAGTCGCAACTCACTCAGGGTTGGAGCCGATATGCCCTGCTGACCTCTGCCGATGCGATATCGCCGATTTAATCTGGGTCGTTGATGTGGCTGATCCGATGGCTCCAGTGCAACGTTATTTCAACCTTCACTTTACTTGGGTTTCCGCCATTCTTTAGTGTTTTCCTCTGCGATAGTGTTTCCCAATAATTAATATATATGAAGACTTAGACTTAGAGGTTTGATACAAGATCCATTTTGGACCACGCCTTCCCACTGAAAAGCTTTTGGACCACCAAAAGTTGGTTTTTAGGCATCGATCAAGTGGGGATACAGCTCTCTTACTTGTCTAACTTCTATCCATCGTGCTTGGCTTGTATTTGAACCTTTGAGTCCCACTCTCAGGTACTCAACATCCCCTTGATGCGTAGTTCTTACCTTCTTGTCTATAACTGTGTCCTCTTGTAACTCATTGAGATACTCAGGTGACAAATCCCCAATAGAAGGCCACTGACTTTTCTCTTCAGGATCTTCAATCAATGAAGGTTCATACAATCTCAAGTTTTCTGCATTAACGATTGAATAGATCTGCATGTAAGCTGGCAAATCAAGGTGAAAAGCATTTTCACCAATTCTATCAAGTATCTTGAAAGGTCCATACCTTATTGGTTTTAGCTTCTTTCCTTCACCCTGCATTCTGTCTTTGCTGATGTACAACCAGATTTGATCACCAACTTGAAAACTATGCTCAACTCGATGCTTGTCATGTCTTGCCTTGTACTTGGCTTGACTTCTTTCCAGTTGTTCCTGTACTGCCTAGTGAATTTCCTGGATTTGTTCAATGAACTTGGTTGCTTTGTCCACATCATTGTGTCCATCAATTACTATGTCTTTACCAAAGACAAAATCCAAGGGAGACTTTGGTATAAAACCAAAACAAGTCTCAAAATGAGATCTCTGAGTAGAAGAGTGCTTGGCATGGTTGTAGCATGATGCACATAACACAAATGCTCATCCCAAAGCTTGGGATGCTTGCTGAAATAACCCCTGAGCAACTGGATCACTGTCCTGTTGACCACTTCTGTCTGACCATCTGTTTGTGGATGAAATGCTGTGCTTTTCTTCAACCCAGTGTCCATCAACTCCCATAAACTTGACCAAAACTTCCCAACAAATCGAGAATCTCGATCATATATAATAGAAGTGGGTAACCCAAAATGAACCCATACATTCTGAAAGAACAACTTTGCTATTTGTTCAGTTGTAACCTGCTTGTTACATGGTATCAAAATACACATTTTACTGGACTTGTCCACAATAAAATACAAATAATCATGACATTTCCTAGACTTTGGCAACCCCCCAACAAAATCCATGGAAACACTTTCCCAAGGACGAGAAGGAATTGGAAGTGGAGTGTACAAGCCTAATCTCCTATTATTGGGTTTGCTTGTAGCACACATAGTACACCCTTTGATATATATAGAAACTGTCTCATGCATTCTAGGCCAATAACAGAACCTTTGCAATTGTGCAATTATTTTACTTACACCAAAATGACCTGATATGAGAGAAGTATGTGCTTCTCGAATCATGTTAACTCTTTCAGTTTGTGGAATGCATAACTTTCCCAAATGATATAAGAGTTGGTCCTTCACATAATAATCCAATTCTTCTACTTGCTTGCCATAACTTAAAGTTGCATATACATCTTTAAAATCTACATCTTGAGCATATTGTTCAATGTAACTTTCATGCATTACTGAGTTATGCTTAAGTATAGTCGACACATTTATGATTGGTCTTAATAACATGTCTGCAACCTTATTGTGTATGCCCTTCTTATATCTGATCACAGGATGAAATTGTTGTAGAAAACCCATCCACCTATAATGTCTTGATTGTTGCAATTTAGTTTGTGAGTGAAAATATTGAAGTGGTTTATGATCTGTATGTATGATTGTTTCTTTACCCATTAGGTAATGTTTCCACTTTTTCACACTTTGTACTATTGCATACAATTCTTTATCATATGTAGGATAATTAACTGCTGTAGAAGTAAATGTCTCAGAATGATAGCATATGGGTTTTTCATGTTGCATCAACACTGCTCCCATGGCATAGTCACCAACATCTGTCTCAATCTCAAATGGATGTTGAAGATCTGACAATGCTAGTATTGGTGCTGTACTGATTTTTTCTTTTAAGGTGTCGAAGACTTTCTGCTGTTTTCCTCCCCACTTAAACACCTGTTTTAATCCTGTTAAAGCATGTAACGGAGCTGCAATCAGTGAGAAGTTAGCAATAAAATTTCTCTAGTATTGTGCTGCCCCTAGGAAACTCCTAACATATGTAGCAGATTTGGGTTTAGGCTAGTTCACAATGACTTCAACCTTAGAGGGATCTATCTTCAATTCACCACCCCCTACAATATAACCCAAATAATTTAAATATGTTCTGCCAAATTCACATTTTGACAACTTTACATAGATATTTTCTCTTTTTAAAACATCTAAAGTTTGATTCACATGCTTTACATGGTCTTGCCATGTATTACTAAAAACGAGAATGTCATCTAAATAAACAACTACAAAATCATCAATAAATGGTCTGAGTACATCATTCATGACTTTGATAAATGTAGTAGGAGCATTAGTTAAGCCAAAAGGCATAACCAACCATTCGTACAATCCTTGCTTTGTCTTGAAAGCAGTCTTCCATGCATCCTGTTCTGCAACTCTGACCTGATGATAACCACTTCGCAAGTCTAACTTAGAAAAGTAAACTGCTTGTTTTAATTGATCTAACAAATCATCAATACGAGGAAGAGGATAATGATTCTTGATTGTTATTTTATTTAGTGCTCTATAATCAATGCACATTCTCCACGAACCATCTTTATTTCTCACCAACATGATTGGAGATCCACATGGTGATGTGCTTGGTTGTATAAACTCTTTATCGAGAAACTCCTGTACCTGCTTCTTTATCTCTGCATTCTCTAAAGCTGACAACTTGTACATTCCAATGTTAAGCAATGGAGCATCTTGCTGCAAATAAATGTCGTGTACTATTTCTCGCTTGGGTGGCAGATGTTTTGGTTCTTGAAATAGAACATCATACTCTGAAACAACATTAACTAAATCAGCTTTCTGTTTAGAATCACAGCCTTCAAATGCATTGGTTTTTTCAGGATCTTTTGTCTTTACAACCATTAGTAAAAATTGCTTACTTTAATTCACAATTCATTTCATCTGTCCTGAGTTTATGAGAGAATAATTATGTTTGAGTTTATGAGCTCTTACAATATATTCTATTCCATCTTTAGTGAGTTGATACTTATTCTCAGCTCTATAGAAAATAGCGTTTCTATCATACAAGTATGGACTTCCCAAAACAATACCACACATATCCAATGGAACTATATCTAACTCAACCTCATCTACAAATGTTGATCCAATATCAAACCTAAGTTTACATTGTCTCATTACTTGTAGCTTTGTTTTATCACACACCCAACCTAATGGATATGGCTTCTCATGAGGTTTGATTTGTGATCTCAACTTCTTTACAATTGTTTCAGAAATCAAATTTACTTGTGATCCACTATCAAATAAAGTATCAATCATATTATGCTTGGAAATTACTCTAATACGAAAAAGCTCATTTCTTTCTCTCTCATTATTTTCATTATCAACAGATTGTGCATAATTACTTGTGGATGCTTTAGAATCTTTACCTTTAATACTTGTGGCTATAACTATTGTTTCATCACCTGAATTTGATCCTAAGTCCTACTGAATAGCAGCAACATTCTTCTTCTCCTTTCCACCGAACTTCTTAGGTTTCAGTTCTGGATGCAAAAACCAGCGGTGTGCCTCATTGTGTCCTTCTTTCTTGCAATGAGTGCATGAAGGTTTATCCTTCTTTACAGTGTTTGCTTTTCTCTCCTTCCATTTCAGTTTCTCCTTTTCCTTGCTCTTGCTTACAAAATATTTAGATGATCCCCCAACCTCTGGGTTTACATTCTTACCTCTAGCTTCTAGATGTGTGGCTTGAACTGATACATCATCTAAGCTAGTGGGATTAAACATGAGAATATTATTCTTTAAATAGTTATGAAGACCACCTATATACTTCAATAAAGTCTTAGGTGAGTCTAATGATATTCCTAGAGTTAAAGCCCTCTTTCTGAATTCCTGAGTATAACTTTGTACACTTTGACCCTTCAACGGACGAAGAGTTTTCCAACTCATCATTGCCTACTTCATGTAAGCTAAAGGATATAATTTCTTTTTGATAGCAGAAACAAATTCATTCTAGGTAGAAATGATTTTACCATGTTTTTGCAGACCAGCTTGTGTCTTGCCTTACCACCATACTAGTGTAGTTCCTCCAAGTCGAAGGCTAGCTAGCTGAATCTTCTTCCTTTTTGAATCAACGTTCTGTACCCTACAATATACATCAATTTGTCTTATCCAATTATCTAGCTTTTCTACATTGAGTTCTCCATCATAAATTGGCAAATCAAACTTCACATCTAATTTGATTTAGGAAGTTTTCTTCTTCTTCTTAAAAGAGCTAGAAGATGATGATGGTGGAGATGGTGGAGGAATCATTCCTCCTTTTCCTTTGCCTTTTGGAGGGGAAACTAGAAAAGGTTCCTCTGCTCCTTTGTCTGGTTTGGGTGTTGCAGTGCTTTCACCTTGACCCTTCTTAAATTCCAGATACATCTCTTCCACCATGGCTTGGAGTGTCTTAAAACTTTCTATAAATTGAGATTCTGATCCCAATGGAGCTTCTTCTGCCATTCTCCTCTGAGAATAGACTCTTCCAATCTCTAGATTAGCCTCAACAAGTTCTCCTTCTCCTAGTCTGAGCTTTAATCTAGTTAGCATTCAAAATCCAGCACAAGCTTGTTTAACCTTAATAAAACCAAAACCAAATGCTCTAATACCACTTGATCCGAAATGGATACTAAATCAAGAAGAAAAGGTATTACATACTCATGTGCAGGAAAATTCCTATATTACCTAGTGCAAACGATCGAAAAGATTGCGAATAATATAGACAATGAGTAGTTATAAAACATAACAAACACACGTCAACACAATGAAAATAATAAAGGAGTTCACTAGACCCCCTGGCTACGTCTCCTGGTCTAGATTTCAGTGTCGACCTCTATTTTATGTCTTCAAGAACAGATTATTACAAGAGTGAGCTCAAAAACAGAGTCTCAACCAACAGTGACATCAAAGAGGGATCTGCTCGAAAATCTCCAGTCTAAAAGAGTGCATAGACTCTCCCTCTGTCCTCTTCCTCTATTCAATCTGCCTCGATCTGACTGACTGACTGTCTTTCTGTGACTGTCTTCAACTGACTTCCTCTGTTCTGTTATGGGATGGCTTTTTAAGCCTATCGGCCCTGTCTATTTGCCTTCCCTCTTCAGACTCTCTGTCTTCCTCTTTTGTCCATTCACCATCCTTTCGACGTTGGACATGTTTTGTTAAGACAAAATGCTTAAAGCACAAGAACTCTGTATTTTGATTTTATAATGGAAATACACCAAAACACAGAAAAACCCGACAAAACGCCGTATATTGGATTTCAAATTTTATAGTGCCACATCTATAATCCTCTTGGGTCTGCCTTTTATCGCTGTCGCAAGCCCTTTGTATTCCACATCGTTGATTTGCCTTCAATCCGATGGTTCGCATCCAACCCGAAACATCAAGTAGTCTGCTCGATCTCCACCATTGATCCACGATCTCCAATCCAATGGCTGTCAGCCATTTCGGGTGGCCTACTTGCACGAAGATTACTCGCCCGAAAAAGCGGTTTTCTCTCTCCTGCAGCGTGCTACGTGTCGGCCAGTGTATGGAATCGGGCGGAGCCTCTCCAATACTGCTTACCACCTGAAGCCCGCCCGAAATACCATTTACCACAGAACTCAAATTATATAAAGTCGCATTTATAAACCCTTTTGGGTCCGTGCATATCGCGTAGTCTTTGGGCCTGTTGGTTAAGTCCTCCCCTTTGGAATCTGCGATGCGATATACGTGGTCTCCGCCGTTGATCTGTGCATTGATCCGATGGTCCACGTTACATCGCTGGATCGCAGTCGCAACTCACTCAGGGTTGGCGCTGATATGCCCTGCTGACCTTTGCCAATGCGATATCGCCGATTTAATCTGGGCTGTTGATCTGGCCGATCCGACGGCTCTGGTGCAACGTTACTTCAACCTTCACTTTACTTGGGTTTCCGCCATTCTTTAGTGTTTTCTTCTGCGATAGTGTTTCCCGATAGTTAATATATATGAAGACTTAGACTTAGAGGTTTGATACAAGATCCATTTTGGATCAACAAGCCCCGAAAGTGATGATTGACGCTATGTGATTCATTTCACTAGTTTCAATCCCACTTCCGGAAGTGGTTACCGGGTGCATGCCCCGGAAGTGATGATTGACACTATGTGATTCATTTCACTAGTTTCAATCCCACTTCCGGAAGTGATGATTGACCCTATGTGATTCATTTCACTAGTTTCAATCCTACTTCACCCCCGAGAATCCCAAAAAATGATATCTAATCTTATAAAATAGTCTATTTTTTTTAATTTATATAATCATTTTTTTTCATATTTAGTTTTTTTGGATATATTATTTTGTTAATTTTACTTTGGAATTATAAATTTAAAATATATAATGCATGTAAATTAATTTTTTCCTATATATTTAAAAATATATTTTAAATAAGGAAAAAATATAATATAATTCAAAATTATATCATTAAATATTAATTAACAAAAACTTTACAAAAATATAATCAACGCTAATAATTAATATTATCATTAATATATATTTATTATAAATTTATTTTATTTATATTATAATTTTAATAACAAAATATGAACCATAAATCATTTTTTCAAACTCAATCACTATAACACCAAACCATTTGATCCTAAACCTTACCTAATATACTGCAATAAATTATCTATTCGCTATAATTTAAAAAATATAATTATATGATATGTTAAATTTAAATAAAATAAAATATAACTATAACCGACCCCTCCAATAAAATATAATCCTTATCACGTATTATAATTTTAATAATAAGATAAGAAATATAAATACCGACTCTTCCAATAAAATATAATCAACACTAATCACGTATTATAAATTTAATAATAAAATAAAAAAATATAAATGACTAATGTTGAATAACCAGCAAAATAGGAACCACAAATAACCAGTATTAAATAACCACGCTTTCAAACTTAATCACCATAATAACAAGCCATCAGTGTAAAATATAAATTTTTAATATTAATTATTACACTATTCATAAAATATATTGCACACTATTTTATATGCAAAAGAGTTATTACATAGAGTAGTTTTGGTCAGAGTTGTTTTTAGTGTGATTTTTTTGACGAAAAATTTGAGACATAGAGTAGTTTTGGTCAGAGTTGTTTTTAGTGTGATTTTTTTGACGAAAAATTTGAGGTGAAATCTTGATTTGTGTTATCTAAGCTGGTTTTTTAATTGCATATTTGGATTCAGCAGGCTGAAAAACCCTTAGGGCACTTTGATTATGTGTAGTCTAACGAGGCCGAGGAGTTCCCTGGAAAGTTATGGAAATTCTGGTCATATTTAGTTATGGAAATTCTGGTCATATTTAGAGAAAATCCGGCCAGGATTTTTGTAAATCCAAGTTATAGTTGTTAAACTTCAAAATTTTAGGTGTCCTAGATGTTTTACATGGTGCTGAATCTATTTCTACCATCAAAAACACAATTCAAACACTGCCTCTACAAGATTTTTTGAATTTTTTTGTCTGGATTCCGCCACTTTTGGCTGTCCGGCAATTCCTCCGCCTCCTTAGACAACTCCCTTAGATTGTGTCGGAATTACCCATCAAACTTGTGATTTCAATTAATTGCTGCCGGATTTTAAAGAAATTTAATTGGAAAAACCTACCAGAAAAGATTCCAAAAATTCGCAGTAAAGACAACTCCGTTTTGGTTTGTATTTACAATAATCCCTTCCGTCAATGAATAATAAGAATAAATAATAATAAGATGGAGAATTTAAATGATTGGATTTTATTTATTTATTTTATTTTTAATTTAAATAGACTGTTAGTTTTAATATAAGTCTTTAGATGAAAAAATAATATGTTTAATGTGGTTATGGTACGGGTTGAATTTGAATATTTTATAAAATAGTTTTTATTTTTTTAATTAATTATAATTTAAAATATATATTCTAATTCTTTATTTTTTAAATTGATTTAGTTTTTGGTTATAAATTTAAAATATGTAATTTGCATAATTTGAATGTTTTATTATTTTTAAAAAATTAAATTTATTTATATATTTAAAAGTACATTTTATATGACAAAAAACCATAATTTAATCGAAAATTATATCACTCAACACTAATTAAAACCCCAAAACATCATATAAATAAAATATAACTGATTGAAATAACAACAATAATTTATGAAAAATGAAAACGGAAAGTTTAATTTTAAATAAAATAAAAATAACAAAAATTTGTAACATTTGTTATGGTCAACTATTTCAATAAAATATAATCAACACTGATAATCAATATTATTATCAATATATACATATATTATAACTTTAATAACAAAATACTAACCCTACATAACTTTAATAATAACTCTTTCAATCTTGATCACCATAATACCAAGCCATAACTATTAAATATAATTTTTCCATCTTAATTATTACACTATCATAAAAATATGGTACGGTACAGGTTTTTATGGCGTAGTTTAATTAGTAGAGGGAATGATTTTTTAAAGCATTTTTTATTAATTTTATTCAAAATTTTATATAGATTTTTAGAAATTATATATTGAAATTGTTTAATTTGTAAAGATGGAGTGCATCAAAGATTTAAGGTGCTGAATTTATTTATACATTCAAAATATATTTTAAATAATAAAAAATTACAATTTTGCTAGAAATTTTATGGCTGGATTCTGGTAAAAAAAACTATCTCATCTATTTATTAAATAGAATAAACCAATATACAAAATAATTATTGCATAAATGAGTTTTGGTTTATATTTATAATGAAAAGTGATCCCATCCCTCAATGTATGATAAGAATAAATATTAATAACAGGTAACTGGGGTTGATTGTTAAATTAGGAGGAATTCACATGATTGCATTTATTTATTTATGTATTTTATTCGAGATGTCTTTAGTGGGACTTTTTGGAATTTTTTTGGTGGGTTTTTCTAGTCTAATTTCTCTAAAATCTGGCAGGAATTTATTGAAATCACAAGTTTGGTGGGCAACTATATGTATAGTTAAAAGTCAAGATTCCACCTCAATTTTTCTGCAAGATTCCGACCCAAAAGACCAATAAATTACACTAAAAACAACTCCATTTTTATTTATGATGTAAATTAAGTTTAACTGAGGTTAGTTTTCTTATTAGAAAGAAGAATGATATAATTTAAGAGACGGTAATATTCATATTAGATGGAAGAATAATATATTGAAGTTTTAATATGACATTTGGGAGCATGATAGGTAGAATGTTCTCAATAAGATTGTGCGGTGCTGGTTGATTATATATATATATATATATATATATTTATTTATTTATTGGTAATTTTATATGCGGTGTTGGTTGATTATGCATATATATATATATTTATTTATTTATTGGTAATTTTATAAGTTTAAACCTTTGATAATTTTTAGAAAACTAATTCGTATATGTATTTAAAAATTTATTTTAAAAATCACAATCTGGTCCAGAATGTATAAATGAATTCTAATTTAAAAACCAAAACAGTTAGAATATGCCCCATTAAAATAACAACGATGATTTAATGAAAAGATGGAAACCGAAATTTCTGCTGTTTGATCGGAAAATTATATTGTTTGCATTTAGAGGGGTGGTTATGATTCGGAATATTGCTTTTCACGGACATTTTGTTGATGTAGAACGAGAAATTTAATGCGTGCATTTAGTGAGTAGTTAACGTTTGGACAAATAGATTTTACAGGATTTTACATGGAGCGCCTTCCAAGGAACCCAATAACAAAATATGAGGAGTATATATATCTGGGCTCTCGGAATTTTAATGGATCATAACTCTCGCTCATTCGTGTTGCATTCTCTCACTGAGTGCAACATATATTCAGTCAGAATTATGATCGAAATGGGTGGAGGGCTATCACAATGTTTACTCATAATGTTGGTCTCATCCTTGCTCTTACCAGGAGCAATGGAGGCCAAACGTGTCAAGCAAATAAATGGGCAGCCCTCCACAGCAGGCTCCCGCCATAACTACAAGGATGCTTTGTCCAAAAGCATTCTCTTCTATGAAGGCCAGAGATCAGGAAAACTGCCTCCAAATCAACGCATGACCTGGAGAAGGGACTCTGCCTTAGGAGACGGTTCAGCAGCAAATGTAAGGATTCACCATTGTTATGTTATGTTGATTTTTCAATGCTCAAGCAATATACTCAAAACACCTTCTATGGCACCTAACCCTGAAGCAATATACTCAAAACCCCTTCTATGGCACCTAACCCTGAAGCAATATACTCAAAACACCTTGCTTGATAGTGTTAAAATCTGTGTACTGGATGCAGGTGGACTTGGTAGGAGGGTACTATGATGCTTGTTAGTGTAACATTCTGTTTTCTGGATGCAGGTGGACTTGGTAGGAGGGTACTATGATGCAGGAGACAATGTCAAATATGGTTTTCCAATGGCTTTTACAACCACGATGCTATCATGGAGTGTGTTAGAATTTGGAAAGCTCATGGATGATGATCTACCACATGCCCTTACTGCAATTCGTTGGGCTACAGACTATCTCCTCAAAACAGTAGTTTATCCAGACACTATATATGTGCAGGTCTTTCATATTTATATCTCACATATTTGCATAGTTTCATAGAATTTTGGTGTGTGCTAGCCTATTATTTTATGTGACTTGAAATTGTTTCTACTATGATGAATTCTCCTCTCAGATATATAATGTGGTATATTACAGGTGGGTGATCCCAATTCAGATCATCATTGCTGGGAGAGACCAGAAGACATGGACACTCCCAGAACAGTTTACAAGATTAACAAAGAAAATCCTGGCTCAGAAGTTGCTGCTGAAAAAGCTGCAGCATTGGCTGCTGCCTCCATGGTGTTTCAAAAAACAGACCCCCGGTATTCTCGGCGTCTCCTCCAAACTGCAGTGTGGGTAAGACCAATGCTCAAACCTCAGGATATCTGTTCCTTTCAAAAACATGAAATCGGCATTTTTAACTATTAGATGTTTTAGGTTTAAGCTTTTGGCGGGAATTTGGCTAAAAAAATTTGGATGAAATTTTGAATTTTTGTTTTTAGTTTTGTTTTCGTTTTTCATTGCATATATAGATTCTGTAATTGAAAAACTTTTTCATGTAACTGAAAAACTTCTTGGGTACGCAAATTATAAAAAATTAGCAACTCCATCTTGTGAATTTAACAAATTCTACACAAATTTGATCCAAAAATTCCCTAAAAAATCTCGAAAATGTCTAACAGATATAATACGCTCATGAAATCAGGTGTTCTTCCTATCTGAATTTTAGCTTGACAGTCACTTCCCTTCTTATAATGTTTTCAACAGGTGTTCGACTTTGCAGACAAATACAGGGGAGCATATAGTGATAATCCTTCACTGAGATCAGGAGTGTGTCCTTTCTACTGCAGCTATAGTGGATACGAGGTAATACTCCATATGCAACTTTTGACATATGCCAAGCAAAATTGCACTAGATATTATGACTTCAGTTAGTTCTCTATATTTTCTCCATTTCCTCCATTTCTATACAGTTATGAAATAAAATTAGAATGGTAATGGAGTAATTTTTTCAAAAAATATTGTGTAACTTATCTGCACTTGCCCATGTCTTCAATATATATATATATATATATATGAGAGGGGTTTTCTTTCCATTACCAAAAGGTCTGGAAATACTAGGAATAGTATTTTGTCAGAAAGCATTTCTGCACTGGGTTTTTTAAAGAAATTTCTCTGAAGTTTTTTTTCCCATTACAAAGGTCTGGAAACACTAGGAACAGTATTTGGTCAGAAAGCATATCTGTACTAGGGTGTTTTAGAAATTTCAATTTTACTTTAACGCAACATTTTTGTTTTGAAACTCAAAAACTTAAAACATATTCTGAGTCGGTGAGCAGACAGATCGACATTTCAGTGGTGTAAGCGGTGTATATATTTATCAAATGAAAATACTATGATAATATTGAAGTCTCTATTTGCAAGTAGTTATCTAGTGATTTCAAATAAAATACAGTCAAAGAAGGCCGTCTTATTTTGATTGCACATTTTCCAGATATTTTGAAATTGGATCAGAATTTGTAGCCAAGTTTAAATTCAGGTTAAACAAAATTAACCTGCATCCAAAAATATTATGATAATATTGAAGTCTTTACTCATATATATAATTTTTAAATAAAATATTGTGAAGGATGATTAGTTTATCTTTTTCAAATATTTTGGAATTTGACGAATAAGAGTGAAGTCAAAGCATGAACATGGCTTTTATTTCTCAAATTTCAAAATATTACGATAATATTTAAGTTTTTATTTGCTACGTGATTATGTAATTTAGAATAAAATATAGTGAATGATGGTCATTTTATTTTGAAATTTGATAAATAAGTGAGATCAAAAAATTAACTTTAATTCTGTTTATCAGATTCCAAAATATTCTCAAAATCCATAATTGAGTTTAAATTTAACTCAAACAAAATTGAAACTAACATATAAACGTCTTGGTTAGGATGAATTGATATGGGGTGCAGCATGGTTGCTGAAGGCTACAAAGAACAAAGCATATAGAGAATATATACTTAAAAATGGCTTAGAATTTGGATCTGAAGAAAACACCTTCGAATTTGGATGGGACAATAAGCGTGCGGGAATTGATGTTTTGTTAGCCAAGGTAAACTCTATTGTATTTTTATGTTGATTGTAGATTCCAAGAATATAAGTTATTTCTATTTATCAATACATTTAAATTTTCATAGAATCCAAAATAAATTCTATAAATTTTCATCAAAGTCAAATTAAATTCTATAAACATTTTTATATCGATTGCAGATTCCAAAAATATATGTAGTTTCTATTTTTCAATGCAACTAAATTAGCATCCGTTGTGATTCTCGTCCCCAAATAATTGGCCAAATGTATGCGTTTTATGCAGTTTTTCTTGCATGGGAATGTAACAGTTCTGGGAGGCTACAAAGAGAACGCTGACTATTTCATCTGCTCTCTCATGCCAGAATCACCTTATTCGCAGAAGCAATTCACACCAGGTTCAGTGTTTGCACAGAAACTATAAGTATAGACATTGATATTTTTCCAAAGTATTTGGCATTGTTAGTGTGTTTGATTTTGAGGAAGAAATTAATCATGCATGACTGCTATAACAGGTGGACTTATCTACAAGGATGCAGGGGGTAACATGCAGCGAGTTACAGCCTTCTCATTTCTACTTTTAACCTATGCTAGTTATTTGAACAATGCTAATCAAACTGTTGTATGTGGAGCAACAATAATTCGTCCTGAGAGACTCAGACAATTTGCCAAGCGACAGGTATTTTCCATGTTACTCATCATGGGAATGAAATATGTCAAAACTACCCATTTGTGTTATTAATTATATGATATTGTGCATGCAGGTGGACTACATACTGGGAGATAATCCTCTCAAACTTTCATATATGGTGGGATATGGTCATCGCTTTCCTCAAGGAATTCATCACAGAGCCGCATCTTTACCCTCAGTTGCAGTGCAGCCTACTCCCATAAAATGTAATGGTGGGGCCAAATTGTTTGCTGCCTCAGATCCCAACCCTAATATTCTGGTTGGTGCAATCACTGGAGGGCCAGATGGAAACGACCAATATGCAGACAGTCGGGCACTCCCCGCGCAATCCGAACCCACCACCTACTACAATGCACCACTGGTAGGGGCACTGGCATTTTTCAGTGGCCATCCAGAATTCTGAGTTCAAACACCATTGCTATACAAGTTCATGGGTGGCACTCAAGCTAATAACCAATTGAAGAAATATTAACATCTAATCATCAGATTTCCATTGGTGACCTTGGTTATTTTGTTGTGTGATCTTTTATATCTGAAAATTATTCTTATATGTCCATCGTTATTACTGTGGGAAATATATATCCTCCAAGTTCGGCAATCCCGACTTAGTTTTGGACCCTCAGTTTTTAAATATACAAAGTTAATGGACAGCCATGCCACCTATCCTTAAACTGCCATTTATCTCACTTGAATAAATGTTACAGATATTTTATCTGTATGAAATTATTTAACCACAAGGTACTGTAATAGGAGAAATGATATTCTCTATAGTTTCGCACGACCATGTTGCAATATGTTTTAGCATTAACGTTTCTTTCCTTAACCAATGTTTTGAAAATCAAATTGCTGTTTATTTATTTCAATTTTTAAATTCGAATTTATTTTAGTTGGATTAGGATGGGAGATGTGTATTTATTTCAGTTTTCAATTTTGAATTTTTAGTTGGATCAGAATGGGAGATGGTATGACAAATTTATATATCGAAATGTTTCAATTAATTTAATAGATTTACATTGCATTTATATAAATAAATAAATAAATTTTAGAATAATAAATATGTAATTTTGGGGAAAAATGTAATGAAATAATTAAAGCATGTAAATTTTTATAGTTATAAGTTGAATAATTCTTTTAAATTCACACCGTTCATATTTAAAGAAAATAATTACATTGTTATAGTATATTTTGTAATAGTTATTAAAAAGCTTTTGTTTTTAATAAAAGATTTTAAGGATAAACATTTTTCAATTAATATCATGCCATTATGTTTTAATAGGCATCACTAAAACACTATATAGACAAATACAAATTTGTTAGGAAAATAAATTTTTTTGAGATAAAACACCACTTCTTGATGTTTTCCTTAACACTAACAAACCTTCCTATGAATCTACAACTCTTTACCCATCACTACCATGACATCATGCTTTAAAAGGAATCACTAAAACACTATATATACAAATACACATTAAGAAAACCAAAAATATAGAGAAAATATCTCTTCTTCATATTTTTATTAATACTACATTTTCGGCGGTGGAGGCACAACGGAAGCAGATAGGGTTTTAGTGAGACGAGGATTTTTCCATGGATGGGCACAGAGGAGGGGGCTCCACCCCCTCCTACAAAGCAGCGGTGGTCAACAACAGCAAAAAACCCCTGGATAAAGGCAGGAGTAATGCGGAGGATGGAAGGAAAAACAGGGAAGAGGAAGCAGAGGAACCCATATCGACGGAGAATGATAGCACAAAAGACAAGGAGGAAAGGGCCAAAAAACAAGGAACAAAAGACAAAAATCGAAAGGGACCGTGTAAACCCAAGGCTGAATTCACTCCAAGAGTAGTTTTAAATAATCCTGAGCTGCAGGCGCACAGGGAGCACATGCAGACTTATGCAATCATATGCAAATTCATGGGACTATGGCCCACTGAAAAAGCATTACAATCTTGGATCAGATACCACTGGAAACCTAAAGGAAGCATTGATCTTCATCTAGGGTCCAAGGGTTTCTTTACTGTGGTGTTCACCAACATTGAGGATAAAGACAGAGTGTTTGAAGGTGGACCCTACTTTTATGCAGCAGCAGGGCTCTATATGAGGCCATGGAAGATGAATTTTGCTCCGGAGAAGGAAACCTTCACTTCAGTGCCGGTATGGGTAAGACTCTACTCTCTACCTCTTGACTATTGGCAAATAGAATCACTAGCTGCCATAGGCAATAAATTAGGGAGGTTTGTCAAAGCTGCTGAAGCCACTAGGAGGAGAAAATATACATCCTTTGCTAGGATCTGCGTGGAGATGGATCTATCTGGAGCTCTTCCGGATGAAGTTATCTTGGAGGTCTTTGATGAAGAATGGGTACAGACAGTAGACTACGAGCATATTCCATTTAGATGTCATAGCTGCCATGAACACGGGCACCTTTTAAGAGACTGTCCTCTCAGCAAAGCAGAAAACAAAGGAAACACTAACACAATGAAAGATACAGACAGTTTTCAAAAAGTAGTTCACAAAGGAAAAAACAACAAAAAAGGGCCAAAACAACACCAAGTGGGAGGTCAAAAGGCCAGTCGAAATCAGTTCCAAGTTCTTGAAGAGGAAGAAGAAACAGTAGGAGAAGATCAAGTGATGAAGGAAGGATATGAAAGGAGGGAAAAGGAAGATGATAATGAACAAACGCAGGAAAATGAAAAACAGAAAGGAAAAATGATGTGTGTTTGAGAACTGGAAATGGATCAGGAGATGAACCAGAGTGAGATGGAAACAGAAGACAATGAGCTATAGGAGATCCTGGACAAAAAAAACCTAGATCTAGAAGGGTTCTTACATCAGGTGATCTGAATTTGAAACTACTTGAAATTTGTTTGCAAGGTATTCAATTCAGAATTAAACATGTTTAAAAGATTTCCATGTCTTGCAGAAAGAAAACACATGAAATTTTCAGCTGTTCATGACCCATTTAAGCATAGCAGAGTTATTTCCTTTTACTGTTTAACACATTAAAACAAATTTGATCTGCAAAATAAATAAACCAAAAATGCAAAAGAATTTGATAAAGCAGTTCACCCCCTCCAGGGCTATGTCTGCTGGGTCCAAAGCTCCCAATCGGGCTTGTCCTTGTTTTTATTAAATGATAAAATTGAAAATACAGCTGAATAGAAGCATATACAGGAGAAATAGATGGTAAAAATGGATTCAGAACACTTTAATCCTTTAGTATTGACTATTGGATCACCTCCAATGGATACCTGCAACCCTATACAGCCTTCACAAAACTGGGCCCTAGTGGCTCCTAGAACTTTCACGGCTCCAAAACCTTTGAAAATGACCTCAAATGGCTGTAAGACCTACACCAATGGCTTTAGAAGGTCGAAATACCCAAAATCAAAAAAAAATTCGTCCAAAACCGCCTTTCCTAGCCAAAGTTATGGCCATTTAAAGTTTCTCCAGTTTGCCCCTATAAAAACTCCAGCTAACTTTAGTTAACTCCAGATAGCTCCGCCAATTATTGCGGGTCCGCCAAATTTGGCGCTCCTGCCAAAATTTCGCCAACTTAACTGCAGTTACATTTAATGTTTGGTGGTTGCCTCAGATTTCGTGCCCAGCGGAATATTCCTTTTTTAATTTTTTTTTGAAAAATTAAAATTTCTAATGTTATGGACAAATTCTTCTTTTTGCCATAACTTCCTCATACGGCGACCGTTTTTCGAACTGTTTGCGGCGCCGGAATCAAGAAGACGAGCACTTTCCAGTCATTCAACTTTAAACTAGTTCTAAGCACTTTAAATTTTGAGCATTTTACGATACTTAGGACATGAGCCCCTGATCACGCCTCCCCATTGGGAAGCTTTTGGACCCCAAAAGCCTTCAACTACCTGTTAAAGAGGTGAGGGTACAGCTCCCTCACTCTGTCCACCTCCATCCACTTTGCCTTGTTCGGTTTGCTGCCTTTGAAACCAACCCGAACATAATCTACACTGCCCCTTCTTGAAGTGTGTGTCCTTCTGTCAAGGATTGTATCTTCTTTCAGCTCATCTAATAATTCTGGCGAGAAATATTCTATAGATGGCAGCTGAACAACATTTTCATGATCAACAATCAAAGGAGGTTCATACAAACGTAAGTTCTCCACATTGACAATAGAATACATTTGCATGTAGGAAGACAAATCTAATTGAAAAGCATTATTTCCAACCTTCTTGAGGATTTTGAATGGACCATAACGAATAGGCTTCAGCTTTTTACCTTCTCCTTGCATCCTTTCCTTACTAATGTACAGCCATACCTCATCTCCTTCTTGAAACTTGTGATCGACTCTATGCTTGTCATGTCTTTCCTTGTACTTGCCTTGACTCTTCTCAAGCTATTCTTGAATTTGCTGATGTATTTGCTGAATTCTTTCAATGAATGAACGAGCTTTGTCAATGTCACTATGTCCCTCAATGGCGACATCTTTCTCAAGAATGAAATCAAGAGGTGATTTTGGCAAGTAACCAAAACAAGCTTCAAACAGTGAGGTGTTTGTGGAAGAGTGCTTGGCACGATTGTAAGCATGCTGTATGTAGTGTAAATGTTCATCCCAAAGCTTGGGATGCTTGCTGCAATAACCTCTCAAGAGGTGCACAATGGTTCTGTTCACAACTTCGGTTTGTCCATCTGTTTGCGGATGGAAAGTAGTACTTTTCTTCAAAATTGTGTCCATCATCTCCCATAGGTTGGACCAAAAATTCCCCACAAATCTTGAATCCCTGTCACTAATAATGGAAGTAGGCAAACCAAAGTGAATCCATATATGATGAAAAAATAATTCAGCAGTTTGTTCAGCAGTTATAGTTTTCTTACAAGGCATAAGTATACACATTTTGCTGAAACGATCAACTACTACATATAAATAATCATGCTGCTTTCGAGATTTTGGCAAACCTCCTACAAAATCCATAGAGATGCTCTCCCATGGTCTAGAAGGTACCGGCAAAGGAGTATACAAACCAAGCTTCCTATTGCTAGGCTTGCTTGTAGCACATAATGAACAACCTCTTATGAACCTTGAAACAGAATCTACCATGCGAGGCCAATAGCAATACCTCTGTAGATGTGCAACTGTTTTTCTCACACCAAAATGGCCAGCAATAAGAGAAGAATGAGCTTCTCTTATGAAATTTATCCTCTCCCCCTGTGGTATACACAACTTGCCCAAATGAAACAGCAAATTGTTATGCATGTGATAGTCATTTTCCTCTACATGATTTCCTTTACTCAAGTTAGCATACACATCTTTAAAGTCATCATCAGATGCATATTGTTCTATGTAACTATCATGTACAATGGAATCATTCTTAAGTAAAGTAACAACACCAATAATAGGCCTTGAAAGCATATCAACAACCTTATTCAAAGTACCTTTCTTATACCTTATTACCAAATGGAACTGTTGCAAGAAGCCCATCCATCTGAAGTGTCGTGACTGTTGTAACTTGCTTTGTGATTGCAAGTACTGTAAGGGTTGATGGTCAGTATGTATAACAGTTTCTTTGCCCATCAAGTAGTGTTTCCACTTTTTGACGCTTTGTACCAACGCATACAACTCCTTATCATATGTAGGATAATTTACAACAGCACCATTAAAAGTTTCAGAATGAAAAGCAATAGGCTTACCATGTTGTAGAAGAACTGCACCCATAGCATAATCACTAGCATCAGTTTGTATCTCAAATGGCTGTCTCAAATCCGGTAATGCAAGGACTGGAGCTGAACTAATCTTCTCTTTCAAAGATTCAAAAGCTTTTTGCTGCTTGCCTCCCCATTGGAAAGCATGCTTCACACTTGTCACTGCATGCATAGGAGCTGCTATAGAAGAGAAGTTAGAGATAAACTTCCTCCAATATTGAGCTGCACCCAAAAAACTTCTTACCTCTGTTATGGATTTGGGAGTAGGCCACTTCACAATAGCCTCAATCTTAGCAGGATCAATTCTCAAAGCACCTCCTCCTACTATGTGTCCCAAATAAACCAAAGAAGTCTTTCCAAATTCACACTTTGACATTTTAAGAAATAACTGATTCTTCTTCAAAACATCAAGTACTTTTCTAACATGCATGACATGATCTTCTCTAGACTTGCTGAAAATTAAGATGTCATCTAAGTAGATAATAACGAAATCATCAAGAAAAGGGTGCAAGACGTCATCCATTACCCGCATGAAAGTTGCAGGTGCATTGCACAAACCAAACAACATCACAAGCCACTCAAAGAGTCCTTGTTTGGTTTTAAAGGCTGTCTTCCAAATGTCACTTTCTTCAATTCTTACTTGATGATATCCACTGCGCAAGTCTAGCTTAGTGAAATATCGAGCATCTTTCAGCTGGTCTAGCAAATCATCTATCCTTGGGAGTGGGTAACGATTCTTTACCGTTATCTTGTTCAAGGCCCTGAAATCAACACACATACGCCAAGTGCCATCTTTCTTTGGAATCAATACAATCGGTGACCCACATGGCGAAGTACTTGGCCTTATGAAACCCTTGTCCAACAAGTCCTTGATTTGCTTCTTTATTTCAGCATTCTCCATAATAGACATGCGGTACATGCCTATGTTTGGAAGAGGACAATCTGGATGCAAATGGATTTCATGCTGAATCTCCCTCTTAGGAGGCAAACCTGTTGGCTCCTGAAACATCTCATGATATGCATCAACTACATCATACAGATCTGATTTAAGTTTTGGATCACAATTGTCAAATGAATCATGATTCACATCAACCTTGGGCTTAATCATAAGAAGAACAAAATTCTTACTTGAATTGACCAACCTTTTTACTTGTCCTGCATTCACCATCGCTATATTTGTCTTCTTGCGATGAGCTCTAACAATGAACTCCTTGCCATCTTTGAACAGATGATATTTGTTTTCATGGCGATGAAAGATAGCTTTCCTGTCAAACAAGTAAGGACTTCCCAAAACAATTCCTGCTATATCAAAAGGTACCACATCAAGTTCAACTGTGTCAATAAAATGTGCAGTAATTGCAAAGCGCAATGTGCACTTTCTTGAAACTTGTAAATTTGCATCCTTGCAAATCCATCCAAGTGGATATGGCTTCGGATGTGGAACGGTCTCAAGTTTAAGCTGCTTGACCAAGTCCTCTGATATAAGGTTTGCTTGTGACCCACTATCAAAAAGTGTGTCAATTTTAGTATGTTTTGAAATCACCATCACATGAAACAGTTCAATTCTTTCTTCCTCATTAGGAGCTTGTACATGGCAGTTTGAGGTACTAGTGCTGGCTTGAGTTTCAACTTCTTTTCCCTTCAATTTTTTCAAACCCATGGCTATAATTTTGGTTTCATCACCTGAATCTTCCCCTAAATCTTGTGGGGTAGATGTAGTAGCAGCAGTTTTCTGTTTCCCTTTGGATTTGTTAAATTGAGGTCTTTTTTCAGGATATAATTTCCAACAGTTTTTCTCCTCATGGCCTGGTTTAGAACAGTGTTTACAGATCACTTTCTCACTCTCCTGTTTGACAGATGCATTCTTTTTGCTCTTTCCCTTGGAGGTTTTCTCTTTGTTTTTCCCCTTGGGGGGCTTGTTTCTACCCTCTTCAAATGTGTTTTTTCCCCTTGCCTCTAAATGGGTAGCTTGGACACAAACCTCGTCCAGGCTAGTAGGGTTAAACATCAAGATGGTGTGTCTAAGGTAGCTATGCAAGCCACCAATGTATTTCAGCAAGGTTTCCTGGGTCTGCAAATCTACCCCTAACAAGAGAGCTCTTCTCCTGAATTCTTGGGTGTAGTCTTGGACACTCTGACCCTTAAGTTGTCTGAAATTTTGCCAATTCATAATGGCCTTCTGCATGTGAGCAAGAGGATAAAATTGTTTTTTAATGGCTAACGGAAATTCAGGCCATGTTAAGGTAACCTTACTAAATTTCTTGATCTCCTCTTTAGTCTTGGCCTCCCACCAGACCAATGCTGCTCCATCCATTCTCAAAGAAGCCAACTGAATCTTTGTGGCATCATCATGCATATTTTGGATCCTCAAGTAAACTTCCAACTGCCTAATCCAGTTGTCAAGCTTTTCTGCATTCACTTCACCATTAAACATAGGTAATTCGAATTTTACATCAAGCTTCAAAAAAGGACTTTTTTCAGAGGATCTATGCTTATGAACAGAAGAAGACGAAGATGAAGAGGAAGAAGGTGAAGATGGGGGTGGTGGATCACCATTTCCTCTATGTCCTTTCTTGGAATGATCATCATCCTTCTTACCTCCTAAAGAGCCCTCTCCTTCATGTGGATGTTTGGACCCTTCTCCAGCCAATTTCTCATTTCTTTCTTGGTACAATATCCTCACCATTTCAGTGAGGTCAAGAAAGCCTTTCTGAAGACTCTTTCTTCTTCTCTTGGATCTGTCTCTGTAGGAATTTCTCCTTCATGTTCAGACATCCTTGAAGCTTCTGCTGAGACTCTTGAGGGTGAAATTGAAGGTGGAGGTGATGGCTCTCTGGCCTTCCCTGACTGAGATTCTCTTGTTCTCTAGTCAACTTTCCTTCCCCTCTTTTAAGTTTCAACCTGGTAAGCATCAATACTTTGCAAGACAGTTAGAAGATCTTTGCACAAAAACCCTGAGCTCTGATACCAACTTGATCTGAATTTGAAACTACTTAAAATTTTTTTGCAAGGTATTCAATTCAGAATTAAACATGTTTAAAAGATTTCCATGTCTTGCAGAAAGAAAACACATGAAATTTTCAGTTGTTCATGACCCATTTAAGCATAGCAGAGTTATTTCCTTTTACTATTTAACACATTAAAATGAATTTGATCTGCAAAATAAATCAACCACAAATGCAAAAGAAGTTGATAAAGCAGTTCACCCCCTCCAGGGCTACGTCTGCTGGGTCCAAAGCTCCCAACCGGGCTTGTCCTTGTTTTTATTAAATGCTCAAACTGAAAATACAACTGAATAGAAGCATCTACAGGAGAAATAGATGGTAAAAATGGATTCAAAAAACTTGAATCCTTTAGGATTGACTATTGGATCACCTCCAATGGATACCTGCAACCCTATACAGCCTTCACAAAACTGGGCCCTAGTGGCTCCTAGAACTTTCACGGCTCCAAAACCTCTGCAAATGACCTCAGATGGTTGTAAGACCTGCACCAATGGCTCTAGAAGGTCGAAAATACCCAAAAAAAAAAAAAAAAAAAATCGTCCAAAACCACCTTTCCTAGCCAAAGTTATGGCCATTTAAAGTTTCTCCAGTTTGCCCCTATAAAAATTCCAGCTGACTTTAGTTAACTCCAAATAGCTCCGCCAATTATGGCGGGTCCGCCAAATTTGGCGCTCCTGCCAAAATTCCGCCAACTTAACTGCAGTTACATTTAATGTTTGGTGGTTGCCTCAGATTTCATGCCCGGCAGAATATTCCTTTTTTAATTTTTTTTTGAAAAATTAAAATTTCTAATGTTTTGGACAAATTATTTTTTTTGCCATAACTTCCTCATACGGCGACCGTTTTTCGAACCGTTTGAGGCGCTGGAATCGGGAAGATGAGCACTTTCCAGTCATTCAACTTTGAACTAGTTCTAAGAACTTTAAATTTTGAGCATTTTACGACACTTAGGACATGAGCACCTGATCATCAGGGAACTACAAGTGGGGTGGAATCAATACCACAAGAAGAGATCATTAGAATTCAGCAGTTATTCCTATGGAAAACTTAGGCCAAGGGTTTGGAGAAAGTAAACAACACTGATAAACAGAGGATTGAAGGAGTGAAAGTAGTAAAAATAACTCCGAGGCTTGCACCGAGATATCCTGGAAAGAAAAGAGGAAGGAAAAAGCAGAACGAGCTTCTGATGGAATGTGGAAAACTCATGGTAGACTCAGGTAAGATGAAAGATCTAACCAGTTACTCCTTCACCAATCTTTGATCATGAAGTTCAAAACTTGGAATATTAGAGGTCTAGGAAGCAAGAGAAAACAAATAATTTTGAATAACAGAATGAAGCAAACAACCCTGGATATAATTTTTGTCCAAGAAACGAAATGCTCTATTAAAAAATTAAGACAAATTCATGGCAAATGGCTCAGTAGTTTTGAGTTTCTAGAAGTTAAAGCGGAAAACACAGCGGGGGTATCCTCACCCTCTGGAATCCAATGAAGATTGGAATAATAGATGTGGAGGCATTAAGGAATTACTTATCAGTGGTCATACAACCGGTAGGAGACAGGGACACTTTTCTAGTTACGAATGTTTATGGCCCTCAAAGATTAGATGACAAAATTAGATTTATAGACTCCTTGGTGGATCTACGGGCCAGGCATGAAGGGTTACCATGGATCATTGGAGGAGACTTCAATATGATCAGATCCCTCTCAGAGAAAAAAGGGGGCACAAGAGCTCTAAACAAAGACTCCTCATCCTTCCAAGACTTTTTAGAAAACATGAAGCTTGTGGACATTGAGACGAACAATGGCCTCTGCACATGGAATAATAAAAGAGGAGGGGATTCCCAGGTAGCCTCCAAGCTAGACAGATTTATGATCTCAGAGGATCTCATGCTTTTAAACAAGGAAATAATTACAGAAATTCTACCTTTTGGAGGCTCAGATCACTGGCCGGTTCAAATGGAGATCAAGGGCATATGCACCCGAAGAAACCGACGTTTCAGGTTTGAAAATATTTGGCTTTCACACCCAAATTTTAGAAGCAACTTTTAGAAATGGTGGGTGGAAGATCTGCAGTTTCAGGGATCTTCAATGTTCCTGCTACACAAAAGATTAAAGCACATCAAGATGAAACTAAAATATTGGAACAAGAATGAATTTGGAAACATTTTTGCAGACAAGAAATATGTTGAAAATAAAATCCAAGAGCTCAGCCAAGCTTTGATGAAGGAAGGATTTGATAAGAACAAAAATGAGCAGGTAGAGAAACATCATCAAGAATGGGAACAGTTATGTAAACAAGAGGAAATTTTTTGGAGACAAAAATCTAGAGTCCAATGGCTAAAGGAAGGGGAGCGTAACACTAAATTTTTCCATAGATCCACGATAGCTAACAGGACCCACAACAGGATCTCCTCGATTAAGGATGAGGATGGGTAGATCCATCAATCCCATGAAGAAATAGAAGCAGTGCTAGTTAGACAATTCAAAGGTATTGCCCAGGAAAACTTTTTAACAAGGGAACCTTTCATCAAGGACTTCACTAAACACATACCTAAGCTAGTTTCTAAAGAGGACAACTGTAATCTAAACAGACCTATAACTAAAAAGGAGGTCAGTGAGGTACTCAAAGAAATGCAAAATGGCAAAGCTCTGGGTCCGGATGGATTTAATGCGGATTTCTTCAAAGCTTGTTGGGACATAGTAAAAAAGGATATTGTAAGGGTAGTAGAAGATTCTAGGCTGAACAAATCAGTTTTGAAAGCTCTCAACGCCTTTTTTTTTTTTTTTTTTAACATAGTCGGTTGCTGTATTAATAACTGAAAAAAAGATGGGAGTCAGGACTCCTGAGATACATTAAGTGCTGAGGGCAGCCAGGGTCAGTGGAGTTACAAAACAGATATCTCTCCTTGATCCTTCTCCTACTTGTTCTGTCTTTAAGGACTTCTAAACTACTGTAGACTCTTACATATTGGAGCAGCAAAAACTGACATTTACAAATCATTTCTAATCTAAGTTAATATCGCTGATATGCCTTGCTGTAGATTCCTCTGATTTTTCATCCCCGTCTGTTTGCTTGGTGCTTGAGGAGCTTGGGGCTGCGTTGTTGCGTTTGTCCATCATATATTTCAGAATCGTTATGGACACTTCTGCATGGATACACCTGTTTGAAAAATGGTTGAACTGTTGATGGAGAGAAGAAACCCTGTGCAAGAAGAGATCAATTTCTGCTTGGTATTTGTCATTAATGATGCGATTCTGGTCATCGATTCTTGCTTCCAAAATCCTCTGTTGATTGTCTAAGATATGTTGTTGGGCTCTAATTTCTTCCAGCTCAGCTTGCAAGTTTAAGCAGTGCAAACAATCCTCATTGCGAGCCATAACTGATGCTGAGGGAGGGGAAAATAGAGGGCGGATGGGGGCGAAGAGGGACTGCCAATGGATTCGGTCAACAACGCGGGGAGCAGAAATCTTCCAGGTTACAAAGGCAGGAGAAGAAAATCGGATAACGACGCAGCTAGAAGATTGGTAGATCCACCTGGAACCAGAGGCAGGAATGAATAGCCGCGATGAGTCGCAGAGAGGAGCAATCGGGGGGTAGAGCGCAGGGATAAGGAGAGGGGAGGGAGGATATAAGGAGAGGCGGGAGGGGTGAGAGCCGGTCACGAGAAATGAGAGGGAGTCCAGAGAGAGGCACGGAAAGGTCAGAGACCTATCCAGTGAAGCCCGAGGAAGAAGATTGATAAGATAGAGACCAGCATGGTTATTGATATTGAGAAGAATTTGGAGAGGATAATATCTTTGCCATATCCCTATGCGGATAGCAATTTTGCTGAAGGCCTGATAGGTCTGATTCCAATCCTTTTTGTCAGTACTGTCTGAATTGGTGCGGAAAGGATTCACTCGGATCATGGCAAGGGCTGATGGATCTCCTCAGTGTTGCAACACAAACTGCCTACTGTCCTTTCACACGCTCTGTTGGCATATCCATCGGCCTGCTTGTTGAGATTACGAAGGATATGGAAGTACTGCAAGTTCGCCATTGCCTAATGCAGCAATTGATTTCGCCTGAGATCTCAACGCCTCTTTCATTGCCCTTATTCCAAAATAGGAAAATGCTCAACCGCCAGAGAAGTACGGGCCCATAGCCTTATGCAATGTAGTTTACAAAATAATTTCCAAGGTGGTGGCCAACAGACTCAAACCTTTGATGCCTTTGCTTGTTTCGGGTGAACAATCGGGGTATGTTGAAGGCAGACAAATTCTAGATAACATCATTCAAGCTCATGAAGTAGTTCACTCGTTAACAAGCAGGAGGAAAGCAGGTATGATAATGCAATTGGACATAGCCAAAGCTTATGACAAAGTAAACTGGACATATATCAGGAAAGTGCTCACGGCGTATGGTTTTGATCATAATTGGATCAGATGGGTCATGGCCCTTGTGACTTCCTCCAGCTCCTCAATTTTAGTTAATGGATCCCCCTCTGAAATTTTTATTCCTTCTAGGGGTCTCAGACAGGGTGACCCGCTCTCTCCTTTTCTTTTCATCCTCATGATGGAAGGGCTCGAAAGGTCCATTAAGCATGCTAAAGTAATGGGCAAAATTAAAGGACTCCAACTGTCGGAGAATGGTCAAGCTCTGACCCATCAATAGTTTGTTGATGATACCATGTTACAAGGAATTCCCACAGTCAAGGAAGCGCTTGCCTACAAACAAATCTTGAATGACTTTGCTATGGCAACAGGTATGGAGGTCAATCTTTCCAAATCAAAAAATTTCTTTTTCAACACCCACATTGCCATTCAGAGAAATATCTCTAGAATTCTTGGCTTTTAAAGAGAATCCCTTCCCTTCAAGTATCTGGGAGTTCCTCTAATAGAAAAACCTTTGTATAAGAGCATTTGGGAATAGTTAATCAACAAGATGCAAGATAAGGTCAAAAAATGGACGATCAGATCTTTAAATCTAGCTAGAAGACCAGTCCTCACAAAAGCTGTGCTCCAAGCTATCCCAATATTTATGCTTTCTGCTCTCCTAGTTCCAAATGGACTCTTAAAGAAATTGAGAAATATACAAAGAGATTTTATTTGGGGCAACGAGGAAACAGGAAAAAATGGGCTTTAGTTTCATGGGAAAAAATATGTAATCGTAAGAACCAAGGAGGACTAGGACTAGATGATCCAGAGATTCCCAATAAGGCTCTTGGAGCCAAGCTTTGGTGGCGGTGGGTTAAAGATCCTAAAGCTCAATGGGCAAACATCTGGAAGGAAAAATATGCCAGATCCTGGCAATATTCTGAGCTGATAAGATTGTCTGGAAATATAAAGGGCTCTCCCATTTGGAACAATACCTGGGAGAACAGAGAGGTGGTTCTAAAAAACAGTTTTTGGGAAATTAGAAATGGAGATCAGGCACTATTCTGGGAGGATAAGTGGCAACAAGAGCCAACACTCTTGAGAGAGGATTTTTTGAGCCTCAAGCATGAGATAGATAACCAAGGACTGGTAAAGGTAAAGGACTTCTGGGATCAGAATCAAAATACTAGAAACTGGAGAGTGTGGAAAAAAATAGCTAGCAGAGGGGACAAAATAATTGACAGTAGAGCCGAGACCCTAAAGAGAATGTTGGATCAGAGAATGATTCTTGTCACTGAAGGGCAGGACCAACTAAGATGGGGTAACAACAAAGAGGGCAACTTCAACATTAAGGAAGCTAAAGATATTCTCTTAGGGCCAGAGTCCCAAGGTCTGGACAGAATTTGGCAGAAACTTTGGAGAAGCAAGAGCTGGATGAAGATCAAACTCTTTATGTGGTTGGTTAACCACAGAAAAATCTTAACCTAGGACAACATTAGAAAGAGGGGGATGCTAGGGCCCTCCAGATGCCAGCTCTGTGAAGCTCAAGAGGAGACAATGGAACATCTTCTCAACAGCTGCAGTTTCACCTCTGGGTTATGGGATTACTTTTCCACCATCTTTAATCAGTCTGACAGAGACAAAAATTGTATCACTAACACCCTAAACAGTTGGAGGAATAAGGTCTCTGACAATGAAGTCCTTAACTCAACCTGGGCTCTCTTGCCAAGCTTCATAATATGGAATGTGTGGAAAGAAAAAAACAAAAGAATCTTAAAAGAAGAAAGAATTCCTCTCTCCGACTATTGGAACAGATCTTGAAACAACTAAAAGAGACAGTAGGCACAACTATTAGGGATCTCCCCAAGAATCCTCCCTCAGAAACAGATTTGAGAATTCTCAGGCAGTTAGACTTGGAAGGGTTCACTCCACAAGGTATAGATAGGAAAAAAGGCATGAGGGAAATGGTCAAGGAATACTGGAAACCCCCTCCAAAAGGTTTTCTGAAGTACAACATTGATGGTGCTTCAAAAGATAACCCTGGAATGGCTGGCTTTGGAGGAGTTCTACGGGATGAAAATGGAAGCATCATCTCCCTCTTCCATTGTCATTTAGGAAAAGCCACCAACAACATGGTGGAATTAATGGCTTTGGAGCAATGCTTAGATTCTCTGAAACAGGACAACTGCCAGAATGTGATAATAGAAGCTGATTCAGAGTTAGTTATCAATGCGGCCAAGAAAATCAGCCATGGAACGAGGCCGGAAAAAGTCACAAAACACTAGAGGTTAATAAGGGTGCTCCAGAAAATACAGGTTCATCTTCAAGGACTACGCACACTCACATTCACTCATGTGCGCAGAAATGCCAACAAATTGGCGGACATTCTGGCCAATCAAGGTGTTACATGCAGGGATAGCAAACTTTCGATGGGCTGGCTGGCTATGCCACAGAGTGAACTAAAAGAACTCTACCATAACCAAGCGGAAGAGGATAAAAAAGTGAATGAGAACAACACCAAGGAAGACAATCCGCAATAAGAAGACTGATGCAAGATTCTCCTTTTGGTCAAATAGGTATAGGGTAGTTGAATCGCATGGGACGGTCCCTGCAACTATGGTTTTCACAAACACTGAAAATCTCCATAAGCGGGCGATGGGTTGTGCGTAGTTTGGTAAATGGTTGAGGGTTTTAACTATTGGTTATGTTTTGGCGGCAAATCTCCATTCTTTACAGGGTCGGGAGGATAAACCACTTCTGGAGTGGTATGGGCGTGATCGCACTGCTTTTAATGCAAAAGCGGTTTTTGTTCACTTGGCAGCGATTCCATACATCAACAGACACGTGGATGAGGGTTGGGTCGGAAAACCACCCTCATCGCACGATAAAACTCGTTCATTTTGGGCGAGCGATATCCACCATAGCTGTCCATCTTGGCGGGCCCGATCAATGGACAGGATTGCATGTTTGGTTTAGTGGGGTCGGGAGTTAAACCATTGCTGGAGTGGTATGGGCGCGATCGCACCGCTTTTAACGCAAAAGTGGTTTTTGTTCACTCGGCAGTGATACCATACATCAACGGACACGTGGATGAGGGCTGGGTCGGAAAACCACCCTCATCGCACGATAAACCTCGTTCATTTTGGGTGAGCGATATTCACCATAGCTGTCCGATCTTGGCGGGCCCGATCAATGGACAGGATTGCATGTTTGGTTTGGTGGGACCGTTTTGCATCTCCGACGCCGGGTTTAGTTAGGCTAGCGGACAGCTGTGTTATTGTGGCTGGTCAAGAGCTTGTTGGCGCGGGTCTTAGTGGGGTGGGTTCTTGTCCACGATGACCCTCGTCGTTTATTTTTTGGTCGGCTTTCAAAGGTTTTGCGAGTACTTTTTGTGGTTAGAGAGCCTTGTTGTCATAGGTTTTCTCTTTCTGCCTTTCACCACTCTGTTTGGTGAATCTATGTAAATAATGTAATTTTTGGTTGATTTAATGGAATTGAAGGTACAACTCTCGCTTAAGCAAAAAAAAGATATTTTTATTAATACTAACAAACTTTTTTATGAATATGTAATCCTTTTTTGCCAAGTCATCATAGAGATATGACAATTTTGTGAAAGGGCTTAAGCCTAGATACTATTTGGATAGCCTATTTTAGAAGAGAGTTTGATTTATGAAGCCCCTATTTATTCTTTCTATTGGTGGTTTAAGTCCCCAAATGCCTAGATCTCTTCCATTTTCATTTCCCTTGATGGATATGATAGAAAGTAACTCAAGTTTTAATCAATTTTTTTATTTCAATACCCAATCCTTAATAAAAATGAAATTCAATAATATTAAAAAGGTATAAGCATCCACCTAATCCACATGAGCCTAGGTTGCTTATGGAGGCTCCATCATAGTCTTTTAAGTCATATTCATTCTTTTTAATCCAAACCATTTGTAGATCATCATAATTGTATTTGATAATATGTGGCACTTATAAGGGTCTAGTAGAAATATCTTGAAATATTTCTTTGTTCATGATGATGATCCAAATTTACTAAAGAACCATCATTGTTGTAAGAGACCCAACACCCTAGGTGTTATTAAGATGGGGTCATACAATTTTCTAACTAAAATCTCACTTAGAAGCCATCTCACCATCTCAAATATTTTTAATGACAAGAATTATTTCAAAATTTGAGTCACTAGTATGAAGTTATGGCCCTCCAAAGATTTTAGGGTTTACTCTTTTCATGCCCAATGATTTCTACTGCAATTTCCATGTGGCAATGATGTGGCATTGACCTACATGGAATATGTGGGATTCCATGCCATACATCTGAAGTTCAACCTCTATCACAACTAAAAAGGGGAGGGGTATATTAGGTCATTATTTCATAAGCCAAATAATCTTTTGATGCAATATGTCACATCCACTTATTCTTTGGAGATTGACATGTTGCATTCAACATAAAATTCTCCCTTGAAACACGTTGATGATGCTAGCCTATCAATGTTATGAAATATAAAACTTGTCGCAAGGTTTCAACCACGATTTGTTTTACATTTCAAGTAATATTTGGGCACGAAACTTCTTTTATGAAATTGAGCATTATCTTTATCACTAAAATGAAATGTCTTTCATCGAATCATCTTCCTTTATCACTGAGATCATCTTTCTATCTCATTGATACACATTTCTTTATTATTGAGATCATCATTCTATCTCGCCATTACGCATTATCTTTATCATTGAGATCATATTTTTGTCTCATTGATATGCATTCCCTTGTTGTTGAGACTTAATTTTCTTCTCATCAATACACATATCTTTATCATTGAGACTTCATTTTCTCCTCATTGATAAACATCTCTTTATTGTTTGAGACATAATTTTCTGTAGAAATTCCTTGTAGACTGAAATTGCAAATTGTAATATGCTAAAACAATTGACTTGAATCTACTCTACTCATCAGCAAACACAATAAATGATCGATGAACTCACGAAACAAATAAGAGAGAATTCAATCATGCATAACACAATATTTTTATGGGGAAAGCCACAGCTAAAAACCCCTGCTATATCTATATTGCATTAATAAGAAAATATGAGAATATTACAATGCTTTTCTCAAGCCCGAGCAACCTCTACACTATCTCTATCTATCTCATGCTTCCTAGACAAGCTCAAGCCAATACTTAGCCAATTATGTTGCCTACCAAGCTCCTATTTCCTTGCGCAGTTTCCTTGTGAATTATCTCATATTTAATTGGGGAATTCCACAAATATGAATTGTGCAATCCTCATAGGCCTTCTTTTGATTGCATGCACCACTTGTACAATTCAGATGACTGTTGGGTTGTGTTATATTCTTTCCACGACTAGCCCATGTAGTTAACTGGGGGGTGGAGCCCCCTCTTCATTGCGCCGATTGCGTAGCAGGGGGGGTCACAGGGGGTTTGAGGGGTGCAGGTAACCCCACTCTATGGGGTCCAGGGTAGCTCCCCGGAAAATTTTGTTTTTTGGACCCTATATTAGGTTGGGCGGACCTACCTATGGTTTTGTGCATGATTTTCGCACATGTTTTTGGAAGTGATGGTTTTCGGTCCATGGTTTTGGACGCGATGGTTTTCAGTTCATAGTATTTGATGCTTCGGCATGTATAAATATGTATTGTAACATTGAGAGGAAGATAATGAAAAATCAAGCTGGTAGTCCCGGTTTTGGGATCCAGGGGAAAATTTCTGTGTATATGTGTTTTATGTGTTATGCTCTTGCATTGTTTATTTTTTGTGTTTTAGAATTTGTATGCAGGTAATTTCTGTACGGGGTTAAAACCTACATTTGGTATCTAAGTTGTTTTGGCTTCAAGGGGATGCCTTTGTTGCTGAAGGGTTTCACTCAGGCCTATGGTAGACCCTGTTTAGTGAGAGATCTGTGGGATCGATTCTAGTGGTGAAAGACGATGGCTAGCAGTGGAAAGATAGAGATCGAGAAATTTAATGGTCAGAGTTTTGAGTTTTGGAAACTAAAGATGGAGGATCTGTTGGTGGATAAAGATCAGTGGATCGCGTTAGATCCTGTATTAAACTAACAGGAGTGTCCGATGAAGAATGAAAGAAGTTGGATCAGAATGCTAAGAGCACAATACGATTGTGTGTCTTGGATTCAGTATTGCTGAAAGTATCAGGGGAAGCTATGGTGAAGGCTTTGTGGGACAAGTTAGGGACTTTGTACCAATCTAAGTCTCTGGTGAATAAACTGTTCCTACAGAAAAAGATGTATAACATAAGGATGAAAGATGGAGACTCAGTGACATAATACTAGTGATTACCCCATTACTATTGCAGTTGTATCCCTTATTAATATTATTGTGCCCCTATTTTCCCCATATTGTTATCACTGTGCCCCATAGAATCTCTCTATTGTTATTTTTGTGCCTTTATATTATTATTGTTAGTTCGACTTGGTTATATTGTGACCCCTTAGACTCCTATATATAGAAAGGAGGTTTTGTCATTTGTATCATCAAAGAATTGTTCATTTATGTAATGTAAAGGAGGTTTCCCCCTCGAAGAGGCTGAATTCTAAGGCATTCATCTATCTTTTTGTGAGTTGGTTTCATAACATTTGGTATCAGAGCTTTGGATTCTAGGGTTTCACTGCTCCAAATAGGTCATCGTGGCATTTCCGCTATAACTTTTTTCTACGACGTTTCAGGTGCTAAAACAAAATCCCATTTGGGTTGAAATCATTCTGAAACTCAGGTCCAAAATTCGGAGCTTTTTGCGCTATATTTGTGGAGATATGATCTCAGGAAGTTGGAATTTTTGCAGACTCCCGAATTACATTCCAAACAAGTGACCTGGGGAAAATAGTCATAACTTTTGTTTTGAGCATTAGATTGAATTTCATAAGAATTTACAGAAAGAGGAAAGATTGTAGTTTCTTGTGTATATTTTGTAGATCCTAAGATCAAAACAGTGACACGTGGCACTTCATACAAGTTTGCTCTTCTGAAAATGTATATAATCAAGTCATCTTGGGAGATTGTGCATAACTCTTTCTTGGAGAATCTAAATTCGATTAGACTGGTGACATTGGAAAGAGGACGCAGAGGGCTATTGTAAGTCGTAATTTAAGAACTGGAAGATTCGAAATTACAGAGATACATCAGATGCAATATCAAGCTCCTACAAAGTGAAAAAAGGTGTGTAGATTTTTTAACTTTTTGCATAAGCTTGGTTTGAAAAATTAGTTTGAAGAAATTCAAAGGGCATAGTGAAGCATTATTTTCGGTAACTAATGCCCTGAGGAAAGAAAATGCAAATGCCTAGTAAGAAACTTGAAAGCTCTAGTGTGACTCATGAAGAAGAGGAAGAAATGCAACATGATATATCAAAATTATGAGACCAAGTGCAACAAATGTCACTCACATGAAAAGTAACAGAATCTAAGATGGATGGTTTAAAGAACGATGTATAAGCTAAGATGAATGACGTGAAAGCTAATATGGACGAGTTGAAGATAGATTTGAAGATAGATTTGAAGACAGGAATGGAAGATTTGAAGACAAACATGGAAGATTTGAAGACATATTTGACAAAGTTTCTACAAGAAATGCTTACTAGTGGTCAAAGGTAGTGAATGAAACTCATGATGAGAACAAAATAAAGGTTAATCATGAGTTGAAGATAGATTTGAAGATAGATTTGAAGACAGGAATGGAAGATTTGAAGACAAACATGGAAGATTTGAAGACATATTTGACAAAGTTTCTACAAGAAATGCTTACTAGTGGTCAAAGGGTAGTGAATGAAACTCATGATGAGAACAAAATAAAGGTTAATCATGATTTCATAGACTCTAACGTTGGATCGAAGAACCACCATATTCCAAAAATTGATATGAGGAAGTTTGATGGCAAGGATCCCGCAACATGGATACTACAGACAGAGCAATTTTTCGATTTCCATAATGTGCAGAACACAGGAAAGATACGTATTGCAACTTCATATTTGGAACCAAATCAGTTTGTATGGTATCAATGGCTTTTCTCTCGTAAACAAATTGTCACTTGGGCAATTTTTACGGAAGAAATGACAGCACATTATGAGGATACAAAAAGCAACACTTTTTCTAGCCAATTGATAAGTCTCAAACAAAAGGGTTCAATGATGGATCACATTGAGGACTTCCAAAAATTGAACATAAGGGTCAAAGATATTCCATAGGAGCACAAGATTTATGTGTTCATAGGGACTTTAAAGGATAATATCCAACATGAGGTTCACCTTTGGGAACTTGATTCATTGGAGAAGGCATTCAGGTTAGCAAGAAAAATGGAAAGCAAAATTATGGCCACCAGGAAGCCTACCACTCACAACAATAAATATGGAAGTGTTGTTGCCCCTAGCCTTCTACAACCTAGAAGGTTGACACCACAACAATTGGAAGAAAAACGAGCAAAAGGGCTTTGTTACAGTTGTGATAGCAAATACACTAAAGGAAGAAATTATTCTACATAGATTGTGAAGAGGAGGAAGAAAAAGGAACAAGAAATGTCAAAAGAAGTGGATATACTCGAGGAACAAACCCTAGATAAAGAAATAATGAATTTGACCATATCTTGTAATGCATTGGCTCAAATTATCACTCCCCAAACTATCAAGATAGAATGACATATCAAGAAGAAAAAGGTAATAGTGTTGATTGATTCAGGAAGTACCCACAATTTTATTCATTGTAAGATAGCAAAAGAATTGAATTTCTTCCTATATCCAGCAGCAGAGTGTCAAGTGATGGTTGCAAGTGGAGGAATCATAAATTTCTCTGGAAAGTGCCACAATATCAAGCTATCCATGGGAGAATATGTATTGAATAGCCTAATGCTTTCCATTCCAATTGGAGGTGCTGATGTTGTACTAGGAGTCCAATGGATACAATCCTTGGGTACAATAACTTTTAATTTTCAAGAACTTTTCATGAAATTTTCTGCGGAAAGAAAGGAAGTTGAATTAAGGGGTATTGCAAGGAAACAGGGAAATATAATCAGCTCTAATGGTATGACAAAGCTTCTAAAAAAGGAACAACGAGGTGTAATTGCACAATTATGTTCGCTAGATGTTTCCACATCGAAATCATTTATTTCTCCAGATCTCCAAAAAGTCTTGGACAATCATTCCAAGGTATTCCAGACTCCCAAAGGTCTCCCACCTTTTCGTGATCATGATCATGCTATTTGATTCCAGGAAGTGTTCCTCCAAACATCAGGCCGTACAGATATCCGTATGCCCAAAAGAGTGAAATTGAACGTATGGTTGCAGAAATGCTAGAGGCTGGTATAATTCAACCTAGTCAAAGTTCTTTCTTTTCTCTAGTAGTATTGGTGCACAAGAAGGATGGATCATGGCGCATGTGTCCGGATTATAGGGAGCTCAACAAGCTCACTATTAAAGATAAGTTTTCCATTCCTGTCATTGATGAATTATTGGATGAATTGCATGGATCAATTTACTTCACCAAGTTGGATCTTCGATCAGGATATCATCAAATCAGAATGAAGACTGAATACATTTTGAAAACAACATTTAGAACTCATGAGGGTCATTATGAATTTTTGGTTATGCCTTTTAGCCTTACCAATGCACCTTCTACATTTCAAGGTTTGATGAATTCCATTTTCAAACCCTTCCTAAGAAAATTTGGGTTAGTATTTTTTGATGATATAATAATATACAATGACTCTTGGAAGGATCATGTTGAACATGTTGACAGGGTGCTACAACTATTGGAGGAGAAACAATTATATGCAAAAAGATCCAAATGTTCCTTTGGAGTACAAGAGGTGGAATATCTAGGTCATATTGTATCTCATGAAGGAGTTAAGGTAGACCCTAGCAAAATTAAAGCCATTAAGGAATGGATAATCCCCATATCCATAAAGCATCTGCGAGGATTTTTCGGGTTGACAGGGTATTATCACAAGTTTGTTAAGAATTGAGGGAGAATAACAACACCTCTAACAACATTATTGAAGAAAGATGCATTTTCATGTACTCTAGAAGCAACAAAGGCCTTCGAACATCTTAAAGAGGTAATGTGCCAAGCACCGGTCTTAGCTACATCGGACTTCACAATAACCTTTATTGTGGAATGTGATGCTTTAGGAAATGGAATTGGCGTTGTTTTAATGCAAGATGAAAGACCCATTGCTTTCGAAAGTCATCCAATCAAGGGAAAGTTTTTACGCAAAGCTATTTATGAGAAGGAAATGTTGGCAATACTACATGCACTTAAGAAATGGCAACCCTACCTAATGGGAAGACACTTCAAAGTAAAAATAGGTCATGATAACCTTAAATACTTTTTAGAACAAAGATTATCCTCTGAAGAGAAACAAAAATGGGTCACAAAGATGTTGGGTTATGACTTTGAAATCATCTACAAAAATGGGAAGCAAAATGTTGTGGCAGATGCACTCTTAAGAAAGGATGAGGATGTGGAAGAATTTTTGTGCACCATTTCTATTATCCAACCATATTGGATAAACGAAGTAAGGGAGGAATGGAAGAATGACGAAGAAGTGTGGGCATTTATTCGAAAGTTACAACAAGATTCCAGTACATCTAATACATTTATTTGGAAAAATGATTCGTTATGGTACAAATATCGCTTATACCTTTGTAATAATTCCCAACTCAAACAAAATATTCTTATGGAATTGCACACTTCTCCCTTAGGAGGGCACTCAGGATTTTTAAAAACTTACCACAGGTTTAAGAAAGATTTTTTTTGGGATGGACTTAAATCGGCTATTCAAATGTTTGTGGCGAAGTGTTTGGTTTTCCAACAAAATAAAGTTGAAACAATTAAGACCCCAGGTCTATTACAAACTTTATCTATTCCAAGCCAATGTTGGGAGGAGGTTTCAATGGATTTTATCACAGGTTTACCCAAGTCTGAGGGAAAGAGTGTCATCATGGTGGTAGTTGATAGACTTACCAAGTATGCACACTTTTGTGCATAGCAATGTAAACTTTGAAATGGGAACTATAAACTCAAAATGGGAACTCTAGCAAAAAAACCCCGAAAAAACATAAAAAACAGTGCTAAAAATGAAAAGTGTGTATACTGGAACGATGGTTTTTTATTTTTAGGGCCAATTTTGAACATGTTTTAAAAATGGTAGTGAAAACAAAATTTTCGTGCAAAATACAGCTTGAAAACGAAAAAGTGATGATACTGGAACAATGATTTTTTTTAGGGTCAATCTTAATTTTTTTTAAAAAATGCTAGTAAAACCGAATTTTTATGTGCCAAACAAAGTTGTTTATGAGGAAAAAAACACATTAATGTTTTTGGTAGAATAACATTTTTCTTTCCTAAGTATAAATCCAACATGTTCTCAACCATAACATGCTAGATATAAAAGAAATTGAAAGTTTTTCAACCATAAAATTACGAAACCATGACATTATGAACAAATTACATCACTAAATGAATTCAAAAGTCATTATTTGTATATTGAATGAAACATACATTATATCTCTAATTTAATGTTGCATTGTAGATATTTTAAACAATAAAAATTATCATAATTAAGACATATAATCCAACAACATAAAAATGACTCAACTTCTCATTTAACACCATATGGAAATCAAAAAATTTATTTGAAGATACGATGCATACATCAGTTATATAAACTGTCTTAAACAATTATTCAAAATCACTCATATTTTCTTGCACACCATCAGAATTCACATCTTCATATGAGTGACTGGATGCTGACGAAGATGTTCCATATTCTTCTCTTTCATCAACTAGTGCCCCATCTGAGTCCACATGCATGCCCACCATTTCAGGTTTCAAAATTCTTCTAGATCTACTTAGCAAACTCCCATCTCAACGCTGTACCTTATGGTAACAAACTTTTCAAAATATCTATCGTCTTGAAGCGAAGCTTTCCTCTCTTTGTTAAATTGAAGTCATAAACAAGTATGTCAACATCCTCCAATTTTAATATGTTTGTGCGGTGGTGATTTGTATTTTTACCCTTTCTTTTTCTCTTTCCACCATTTTTTTTGTCAACTACCATCTCTGGCTTATACACACCATTGAATGGGTGTGTATTTGTGGCATACCAATGTACTTCAACACCTGTAACATCCTCATTTTCTGTAAAGACATTTATAACTTTAGCAACCCAGAATGGATAGCCATTGGGATCTCCATCTGCTAGCACTGCGTCATGCAACCCTTCTTAATATCTTGTACTGAACCCTTGTTAAAGGTCTTCCATGGCTTCACATTGTGCATGAGATCTTCTGGAACCAATATACATCTCTCCTTCCTCTGCCTGTGAAGAATTAATAATACCTTGAGATTGTTGTTGTTCAACAATGTTTACTTCCTCATGTTCATTCAACACATTTTGTGGCCAAATAAATGGATTTTTCAAAGGTATACCTTCATTTTTTGTTGTTGAAATGATATCATTTTGATTATTGAAAAATGACTCCCACCAAACTGAATCAACAATGTCAAAGTACTCATATGTATATCTAATATATTTTTTAATTTCTTCTAGGCAATCATAATAATTTATATCTCTATTTTGTCTACATGCATTATGAACTTCACCAACTGATTGTAATAACAATATTTTTGATGCAAATACTGGATGATCTGGAATGAACTTCAAAAATTGCAAACCTGATGATGGTGCCCATTCTGTAGTAGTTGAATACTTCTTTCCCCATATTAGTGTTTTCCCATCAATTTTTTTGATACGAAATTGATGTTGGAAGCTAATGTCATTAAGTTGTTCAATGCATTTCCCCTCACCATATGATCCCAGAATAAACCTTAGCATGTCAACAGTTTCTTCCAACACATCAAATTTAGGCTCTGGCATGTATGATTTCTTAATACATTCAATTAATGACGGCAAGCTTCCAACTTCTTTCCTCATCAATGTGATTGAAAAAAGACTGAACATTTGATCAATATGGTCATGAGTGTGCCCAACAAGAAGGAAACCAACCTTTACCTTCTAAGAAATTCTCAATTCAACAAGCATGTTTAGATATCCAAAAACAACATGATTTTTGTTTTCCCAGCAAGTGTTGTCCAATTGTAGATACAAAACTTCAGGAAGATTACAAGACCAATGAGAAAGCACATCATGAATTATGGTTATGGTTAGATTTGCATCATTATGAATATTTGGAGCTATAAAGTACACCCTTGGCAACATTTTACCATTGAAGACCATACAACCAACCAATTGATACTGAATAAAATTTTCCTCCTGTAATTTTTGGGTGTGCGAACAAAATGTGGTAAAAGTGTTTTCTTCTGGTCCATACCATCAATTATCAAACCCAAATATTTATTTGGATTATCATAACACTTCTTTCGATGCTTGTACAACTTTTTCCTTTCATTTTTTTGTTGTTCGCCATGCTCCTGAAGTTCTTTGACAATTGAATCTACACAACATAAAAGAAATCCATTAAGAAATATGTTTTTCATAGTTGATGACTATATACTTTTAAAAGTTAAAGTTATGAATGCTTACTTCTTTCTGACCCTTCACATTTGTCCCTTTTTGATTTAAGAGAAAAACATGTATTGCAAAGCCCCATCCTTGTCTTCTTAGGAATACGGACATTGTTGAATTATTTCTTCCATACCTTCACAAAATATTGATATGTAATAAACCGGCCATGTCGCTTACCACCTTCTGCATATTCTTCGTATAAGTTGTAGATTTTTCGTCTTGAAAAATTATCTGGAATATGTATTGTCTCTTTATTTTGCATACACTCTCCATGCTTTGAAAAGAAATCTTTCATCCATGACATTGCAGTATTTGATAATGGCCCAAATTGTCTTTTATGACGTACTTCTAAATAAAATGTGGGATCCTTTTCCAATTTTTCTTGAATTCTCGAGAGACGAAAATTCCTAATCGAATGAAACATTTTGAAAAATTTTCTACAAATAAATAAAGTCCTAATATGATAATCATAAACTCACAATGTAGTTTGCAAGCACCCAAATAAATATGAATTTTGCATGCTTTTATTCATTGAAAAATATCTCTTCGTGCTCTCTAATGCAAATTTGAAATCCATATGTTTCAAGCAATCTTTTTGGCAACATTCACTTGAAATGAGAGCATTGATAGAACTTCTTCTCGTCATATATTCTGCTCTACCCCTGGTATAACTAGAACATCTTGCATTGATACGAAAAGGTCTGCTCCTACTCCTCGATACAATATTTCTTGGCAACATCTCCATCATTGGATCATCATTTGTATAAGAATTTTCATTATCATTAATAGGAACGTTATCCACACTATGATCAGCTGTGCTTTTCAAATACTGACTTGGAGGATATTCTTCATCTTCCCCTTCTTCAGTGCTACTATCATAGTCCTTAGAATTCGGACTGAATGGAAAATTTGACTCGATGTTTATTGGATATTCTTCCTCATGTGCATTATCAATGCCACTCTCGTAGTCCACAGAATTAGGACTACGTTGAAAATGTGACTGTTTACTTACTAAAAATGCTACATCCTATCCTTTTTCACTGCTACCTTTATACTCATTAGAATTAGGACTAAGTGCATCATCCTGTCTTTCATCACTACTGCTCTCATAGTCCTTAGAATTAGGACTAAGAGGACACTGACACTCCATTCTTTTGAAATTCATCATCACGCTCTTCATCACTGTTGCTTTCATAGTCCTTAGAATTAGGACTAAGTGGACACTGTGACATTCCATTCTTTTGAAATTCATCATCCTGCTCTTCATCACTGCTGCTCTCATAGTCCTCAGAATTAGGACTAAGTGGACACTGTGACACTCCATACTTTTGAAATTCATCATCATGCTCTTCATCATTGCTACTCTCATAGTCCTTAGAATTAGGACTAAGTGGACAATTTGACACTCCATTCTTTTGAAATTCATTATCACGCTCTTCATCACTGCTGCTCTCATAGTCATTAGAATTAGGACTAAGTGGACACCGTGACACTCCATTCTTTTGAAATTCGTCATCATTCTCTTCAACATTGATGTTCTCGTAGTCTTTAGAATTAGGACTAAGTGGACACCGTGACACTCCATTTTTTTGAACTTCACCATCATTCTCTTCATCACTTTTACTCTCATAGTCCTTACAATTAGGACTAAGTGGACACCATGACACTCCATTCTTTTGAAATATGTCATCAAGCTCATCGTCACTGCTGCTTTCATAATCCTTAAAATTAGGACTAAGTGGAATCTGTGACTCTTTATTTATTTGAAATTCTCCATTCCCCCTTTCATCAGTGCTACTCTCATAGTCCTTATAATTAGGACTAAGTGGAAGAATTGACTTTCTATTCATAGTGGAAGAATTCCCACTATATTCATCAATATAAATAGAGTTGTTACGCGATGAAGATGTTGATGTTGTATAAATCAAAACTTCACTATCAGGACAATTCATCCCTTTCAAATAGAAGATGTTGAATGATACAAATGGAGAGTTTCCTAAAGATATTATATAGCTCAGAGAACGAAATTTTCCCTCCAAAAAATTTGTTAGATTTATTTCCTTTCATTATTTTATCCTACAATTTATTGAAAATTGTAAACTATTTTTTTTTATAAAATAAATCATTAAAGTTAAAATTGTAAACTACAACTTCTACTTAAATTATTTTAATAGTTAAAGTATATAATATTTACTAAATAATTGATTTTTTTTAAAAATTTTATAATACATTCTAGAACAAATTAATTCCACATTCACCCCACTGTAAAACAATTTCATAATATTTGCTTTATCATATTTTGTTTCATCGCCATAAAAAATTAACATGTAAAGTTTTTTAAAACAAATTAATCTCACACTAACCGTACGGTAAAAAATATCTATAATTTCACCTATATAATAAATTCCATTATCATTATTACTCACATCACATCAAGGTTTTCTAAGGTTCGATGAAAGACTTGGAGTGAATTTGTGGAGCAGTGACATTGCTATCAACAACATATTCAACGAAGAATTCTCGTAATTGAAAGGTTAGTTAAATTTTTTTCTTGAAAATTTTAATATTAAAAAAGTTTAATGAAGTAGATTGATTTTTTTTTTTTAATTAATACTTTTTGTGAGCCAAATTAACCAATACGTCCGTCGTGAGCATGGTGGGCCCGGTAAATCTCATGACGGCAACCCACCTCGTGTCACCCCGGTGGCCCGCTTGCCCGAGGGCTGTTGGGAGATTTTGTGAATCGCCCAACAACCCCCTAGTGGGCAGGCAGGGTGGCGCGGGGTGGGGCTGCTGCAGCCCACCCCGCGCCACCCTGGTGGCTCGCCTGGTGGGTTGTTGTGCGATTCTCGGAGCCCACCCCGCACCACCCCGACAGCCCACTCGGCCGCAGCCCACCCCGCACCACCCTGGCGGCCCACCCGGTGGGTTGTTGTGCGATTCTCGGAGCCCACCCCGCACCACCCCGACAGCCCACTCGCCCGCCACGCGGTTGGGTGGGTCGCTGGGGTGGCACGGGGTAGGCTGCCGCAACCCCACACCCCGCCACCCTGCCTGCTCGCCCAAGGGGCTGTTAGGCGATTCTCGGAATTGGAATTGCCCAAAAGCCCCCCGGGCCAGCGGGCAGGCCGCCGGGGTGGGCTGCCGCAGCCCACTCCACGCCACCCCTGCAGCCTGCTCGCCTGCCCGGTGGGCTGTTGGGCAATTCCAGGAATCACCCAACCGCCACCCGTGGGCGGGCAGGTCACCGGGGTGGCGCGGAGTGGGCTACAGCAGCCCACCCCATGCCACCCCGGCGGCTTGCCCGCTCGCGGGGTGGATGTTGGGCGATTCACAGCAGCCCCACCTCGTGCCACCCCGGAAGCCGGCCCGCCTGCGGGTGGCTGCTAGGCGATTCTACTGCAGCCCCACCTCGTGCCACCTCGGCGGCCCCCCCGACTACCAGGGGTGGGTTTGGGTGATTCCCGGTAGCCCACCCCGCGCCACCCCGATGGCTCGTCCGCCCACGGGTGGCTGTTGGGCGATTTGCGGCAGCCTAACCCGCGCCACCCCGACGGCCCGCCCGCCTGCCCGAGGGGGTTTGGCGATTCCCGGAATTGCCCAACCCTCGTGGGTGGGCGGGTTGGCCATCGGGGTGGTGTGGGAATTGCCCAACCTTTGCGAGGGGGTTGCGGGCTACCGTGGTGGCGCAGGGTGGGGCCGTCGAGGTGTTGCAGCCCCACCCTGTGCCACCCTAGCGGCCCACCCTCCCGCCTGCGGGGGTTGGGCAATTCTCGGAATCGCCTGCCATCCCATGGACGGGTGGGCCAAAGGGGTGGCGCCAGGAGGCTTCTATTATTTCTCCTCATATTGATCTCCTTCTCGGTCTTCAATCTACCCCTCAAGGGGGGGGTTGGGGGGTAGATTATGAAAGGTAGATTGAAGACGGAGAAGGAGATCAATGTGGGGAGAAATGGTAGAAGTTGTTGCCGCAGCCCCCTTCGTTCCACCATGCCCGATAAGCTGTCGGGGTGGCATAGGAGGGAGGCTGTGGTAGACCCCCATGCCACCTTGGTGGCCACCCTGTGGGTGGGGGGGCCACCGGGGTGGCACAGGGGGAGGCCGTGGCAACAACTTCTACTATTTCTCACTACATTGATCTCCTTCTCTGTCTTCAATCTACCCTTCAACCTCTTCCCTAAGGGGTAGATTGAAGATGGAGAAGGAGATCAATGTGGGGAGAAATGGTAGAAGTTATTGCCATAGCCTCCCTCCGCACCACCCCGGCGATTCGCCTGCCCGCGGGGTGGCGGGAAATTTTCCTAGTATTAATATTTTTTAATTTTAATGATCTGATTATACAAATTAAAAATTTATGATATATTTTTGTTGTTAATTTAAGTTAATATGTTTTCGTTATTTACTGATTTATGTGTTTCTTTTTTTAGGAAAATGGCATCAAAGAAGATTTTTGTGAATCTTTCTGGACCAAAGACTCTTAAAGGTGTATCTTCAAAAAACATTGGTGAACGAACTCCACCTGAGCTCATGGCTACAAATTTTTCAAGTGCCTCAAATGATAAGAAGATGATTTCATACTGAAAGAATTCAAAAGAAGTGAAATTTCCATCAAGAATCTGGTATGTGAAAGAAATAGAATGCCAAAATGTGAATATATATCTATATATTGATATACTGAATGATAATGGAATTTATGAGGTGATGGGAAGAGTCATAGATATGTGTTCGGTACCGGAAACTGAAGTTGTTTACATACTTACAAAACCTCCCAAGTCACATGAAAGGATTAAATTCCGACTATCATATTCATTGTATGACATGAGAGAGGTATTTACAAAGTTGTGTAAACAAATCATAAATGAGATGAAACAAAATATCGTAAGTATTGTTATTTATATTTGTATTTTGCGTTCTTGTAACTGTCTCACTATATTTTTTTAACTTTGTTTTTATTGACATATGATATTTTGTTTGGTAGAATTTTGTTGAAAGTTGTTCAATTAGGTTGGGAGGCATTCATTTTATAGAGCATGATATTATGAAAGTTGTCAATGGTTTCTACTCAGTGTCAGAAGAAAATATGGAAAACAAACAAAATGTAGTAATTGATGATGCTACAAAACCACATCCAAGGGATCAGAAAAAAAGGCCTCTAGTGGATAAATCTAGCAATGGTAGACAAGTTACTTTTGAAGACGATGAAGTTGAAACTGACAGTGAAGCATATGTTGTTGTTATTGAAGATGACATTGTTATTGAGAAGAGCCGTAAAAGACCAAAAGTAACAATGCCCAAGATTAAATATGTTACAGTTAATGATGAGAATGTTATGAAGAAGAAAAGTAAAGTTGAAGATTTTGAAGTAGTCATTACCAGTAGTCAAGAACCTAGTGAAACTTCAAAAGAAAGCAGAGAAATCATTACACCAGGAGCTGATTTAGAGGATGGCATTACCAAAAGAAAACAAAATTCCATTCGACAGGATTTGACAAAGAGAAATTTAATTGATGGTGGTCGTACATTTCAGCTTAATGTCAGACAAATCTATAAGGCAAGTGAAGGACAATGTCAATATCAAGTCAGAAAGCCACATCATCTGCATGTTCACAAATTGAAGACACTGATGAGGTATAATCCATATGCTCATGTGGTTAGTTATGTGCTTCTTGTTGATCCAGTTCAAGTTCCCAACGAAGAAGCATTTGATAAGTCAAAATGTTTTGAATACAATTATTATGTGCTTGGGGGGGACCATTCTGTAGAAGCTCAAAGACAATTGATGGAGGAATATCCTAATAACCCACATTTTGAAACAATGAAATGTATCATTTATGCTGATTTATCATATACATAAGCAAAATTAGTGGCATGGGATCATAATTTAGATAATGAATATAGGATGTCTATGACTTTTATCCAAAGGGTTAGATTTATTCATAGTGAATTTAAAGAAAAATGTGGTAGGGTGTTGGGTCCATATAAGACTAGTGATTACCCCATTACTATTGTAGTTATACCCCTTATTTATATTGTTGTGCCCCTATTACTCCCATGTTATTTCTGTGCCCCATAGAATCCCTCTATTGTTATTTTTGTGGCTTTATATTATTATTGTTAGGTCGGCTGGATTATATTGTGACTCCTTAGACTCCTATATATAGAAAGGAGATTTTGTCATTTGTATCATCCAAGAATTGTTCATTTATATAATGTAAAGGAGGTTTCCCCCTCGAAGAGGCTGAATTCTAAGGCGTTGATCTATCTTTTCTATCTTTTCTTGAGCTGGTTTCATAACATTTGGTATCAGAGCTTTGGATTCTAGGGTTTCGCTGCTCCAAACAGGTCATCGTGGCATTTTCGCTATAAATTTTTTTCTGTGACGTTTCAGAAGTCGCAAAAACCCATTTGAGAAGAAATCGCGCTGAACCTTGGGTCCAAATTTCAGAGCTTTTCATGCGACATTTGCGGAGATATGATCTGAGGAAGTTGGTCTTTTTGCAGACTCCTGAATTACATTCAAAACATGTGACCTGGGGAAAATCCTCATAACTTTCTCTCTGGGGATCGGATTGAAATTTCGTAAGAAGGTACAGAAAGAGGACGGACTGTAGTTTCTTGTATGCATTTTTCATATCCAAAGGTTAAAACAGTGACACGTGGCACTTCATACAATTTCGCTCTTCTGGAAAGGTCTATAATCAGGGGTCATCTTGGGAGATTGTGCATAACTCTTTCTTAGAGAATCCAATTTGGATAAGACTGGTGGCATTGGAAATTTTTGGACAGAATTATTTTCTTGTCTTGGTACTCAGTTAGCTCATAGCTCATCTTATCATCCTCAATCTGATGGGAAAACTGAGATAGTAAACAAATGTTTGGAAGGATATCTTCGTTGCTTTGTACCTGACAAACATACACAATGGGTCAAATGATTGCCTCTGGCTGAATGGTGGTATAACACTTCCTTCCATACAACAAAAAAAAGACCCCATTTATGGCACTTTATGGGTATCAACCACCATCCATCACATCATATTTAAGAGAAAATTCTAAGGTTCAGGCAGTGGAACATCACATCGAACATCAACAACAAGTCCTCCAACTCTTAAAGGATAACCTCGTGCGGGCACAAAATAGAATGAAACAACAGGAAGATCAACATCGCAGTGAAAGAAGTTTTGATGTAGGTGATTGGGTATTCCTACAACTACAACCATATAAGAAAATGTCCCTAAAGCAAGCAAAGAAGGATAATAAATTATCACCAAAGTATTATGGTCCATACAAGGTGTTGCAAAAGATTAGTACTATGGCATACAAATTGGAGCTTCCTGCAGCTTCTCGATTGCACCCAGTTTTCCATGTTTCATGTTTAAAGAAGGTTATAGGCCATAAGCTCCCAGTTCAAACAATATTGCCAGAACTTGACGAGGAAGGAAAAATTATATTGGAACCAGAAGTTGTCACAGAAACAAGAACTCGACAGCTACGAAATCGATCAATTTCAGAGTATCTTATCAAGTGGAAGAACTTATCCGCTGAAGATTCCATATGGGAGGATGAGAATTTTATGCAGAAGTATCCAAAACTACTCAAGCGTTGAGGACAACACTTTTTTGAAGGAGAGGGGCATGTTGGGTCCATATAATACTAGTGACTACCCCATTACTATTGTAGTTATACCCCTTATTTATATTGTTGTGCCCCTATTACCCCCATTTTGTTATTTCTGTGCCCCATAGAATCCCTCTATTGTTATTTTTGTGGCTTTATATTATTATTGTTAGGTCCGCTGGATTATATTGTGACTCCTTAGACTCCTATATATAGAAAGGAGATTTTGTCATTTGTATCATCCAAGAATTGTTCATTTATGTAATGTAAAGGAGGTTGCCCCCTCGAAGAGGATGAATTCTAAGGCGTTGTTCTATCTTTTCTATCTTTTCTTGAGCTGGTTACATAACATAGGGATAGGATAAATGTTACTGTAGATTTTCAAAAGAAATGTTGTATGGAAATATGCTATCAAATTGAAGAAAAAACCAATTCAAAAGGTGGAAAAGGAAACAAAATTAGTGATTTATTTATAGGTGTTGATAACATTTTCCAGTTGGCATTTAGAACTGGAGATGTATGGGAGTTGATTGATGAGATTTTTAGCATGTGGGAAAACATTGACATTAAAAACTAGAAGGTCAAAAAGTCTAAGCCATTGATATGTAGCAGCAGTAAATCAGGTCCTGAAATGAAGCAGCTTCCAGAAGATATGACTATCACACCTTGGAGAGCAATGCAAGGAGTGAAAGATGAAAAAATTGTCAAAACAATATTATCTCGTGTGAGGTTAGGGGAATTATCATTGGAGGAAATGTCTGAGGAATTTCAAAAGTAATTTTGTTGAATTATTTTTATTTATTTCTAGATTATAATTTTCTTTTAAATAAAACATGTTGTTCTTGGTAGTATTTGTTATACATATCATTATATTAACTTTTTGTTACTTTATCTATGCAGTCACAAAGTTTACATGAAAATTCAAGAACAAATGGTTAAATTGTTGAATGAAGATAGTTGGGATGATGTTGTACGCAACTATCTAGATTCAAGTTCTACATCAACATTCAAAGTTTTTTTTCTTGCATTTGAAAAGGTATCTTGATTTATACATTCATTATTATTCATTTGTGTACTATTTTTAATTTATAACTTACACATATATTTGTTTATTTTATAAAAGATGAAGAAGGATGATAATGGAGCACCAGAGAGTTTTAGAACCTTTATTAAAAAAATAAAGATTGAAAGACTAAGGAAGCAACGTATTAAGAATGTTGAACTTGATCCAACTCTTACTCATTTCATTTGAAATGGGCTAGACACTATTCAATATCAAGTAATACAAGGCGACTGTGAAGACATTGCTAAACTCATACCTAAAAGGGATTATGCCCTAGTTATTGTAGATATTCCCCATGGTTTCAATATTCCAAACATTGACTATGATAGTGACCCTTATACTTATCAAGCTTTTAGTAAAGTGGTTGCGGGATTTGTAGAAGTCAAGTCATCACCATTATGGAGATTTGTGACATTTCATTCAGACACACAATTGGCAATGGTATTGTCAAGTTTCAAGGGGAAAACAAATTCAAGGATGCAGCTTACATGGTAAGACATTTAAAATGTATATTTGATTAATGTTGAAAAATTCATTTATGTACAAGTTAATTGAACTTTTACTATTTCATGTTACAGGCAAAAGTCAAATCTTTTTAACTGTGAAGATCAACTATTTATAAATGATTGTGAGTTCATTCATATTGATAGTTGGGCAGAAGATGATAGCTATATGTCTATGATTTTTAATCGGGTAGACGGAAATAGTCATAGCCAAATACTGACTTATGATGTTATTGTGAGAAAACTAACATATGAAGACAAAGAAGCAAAAGGAGAGATAGTTAACATTTATCAAAAACCACAATTATTGATTAACTATCTTATAGAAATATGTTCAAGTGAAGGAGATCGGGTTCTGGATTTATTTTCTGGTTCAGGTAAGTTTTATTATATGGAATTGAATTTCAATATGTTATTTTTTAATTAATATGTCATTGTACTAATTTACTTCATTATTTCTTTAGTGCTTAATAATTATGTACAACACTAGCATGTTGCCTTCAAAAAGGTAGAAATTGCATTGCAATTGAAAAAGATCCAATACAGTGCAATTTCATTCAGCAAAGAATTAATGCTCTTCAATTTCTTCCAGATGCAATGCAAGAAATTGGGTTGAAGAAAGGGGACTTTAGTGAATCACGTGTGGCAAAAAAGGCAAAGGAACCCCAACCACCATTACATGGAATGTTTGGAAAGACATACATTGGGAGATTCACAAACATCAAAAATCCATTAGAAGAGGAAAATGAACAAAAGGAAACAGAAAATATTGTGGAAGAAGACAATGATGAAACTTTAGAGGACGAAGAGTTTGATTTACGTGACATTGTTGATTAAATTTAAGTTATGATTGGAAAGCAAGCTCATTTTTTGTAACTATTAAGTAGTTATACTTGTAATGTTTTGACTTTGACATTTTATGAGAAGAATATACACTCAATTAAGATTGTTATGCGTTCAATATATGTAATATGTGATTTTTGCATTAATATTTAAGTTAATCATTGTTTTTTGAAAAAAGTGATTATTATTAATTTTTTGACATGAAATTCATTAAAAAAAACTATTATTTAACCATTTTTAGTTAAAATTTTCGTATAAAAATTGTGATTTTGACATGTCAATTCTAGCAAAAAATTATCAAAACGTGTAGTTTTTTAGTTATATTTATGTTAAATTTTTTTTATGTTATTTGTTAAAAAAATATTGTTTTTAGAAACAATTATTTCATGTGGATTGAAAAATTAATTAACAATGTATAAGTATGTAGAATATCGAAAATTCAAAATATCGACCTTCTTCTTTAAATATGCAAAACAATAAAAACCTCACTACAAAAAAATTAAAATTAAAATAAAAACAAGAAAATATGAAGAAAAAGACCACTTCAAAAACTATTACAATTACAAAATAATTATTTACATTTCATACATTAGAAAAAAAAAAGAGCCTTTTAAAAAAAGAGCCAGGTGTAGAATTACCACTTTTTTAAATCAATGTAAAAAACACTACCATTCTAAAATGCAATGTACATAAAAAAATTATAGTGCCAAAAACTATGCTCTAAAAAAACATGTGTGTTTTGCATCATCCATTTTCAAATTCGGGTCACTTTTTTGCTATCTCTACAAAACGGATAACAGTATGAGTTCCCATTTCAAAGTTTACATTGTTGCATTATCACATCCATTTAAAGCCAATACAGTTTCTACTACGTTTATGGAAACAATTCAAAATCTACATGGAAACCAAAAGATTATTGTAAGTGATAGAGATCCCACTTTCACTGGAAATTTGTGGACATAATTATTTTTTTTGTCTTGGTACTCAGTTAGCTCATAGCTCATCCTTAATCTGATGGGCAGACTAAAATAGTAAACAAATGTTTGGAAGGATATCTTCATTACTTTGTATCTGATAAACAGACACAATGGGTCAAATGGTTGCCTCTGGCTGAATGGTGGTATAACACTTCCTACCATACCGCAACAAAAATGACCCCATTTATGGAACTTTATGGATATCAGCCACCATCCATCACATCATATTTAAGAGAAAATTTTGAGGTTCAAGCAGTGGAACATCACATTGAGCATCAACAACAAAATCTCCAACTCTTAAAGGATAGCCTCGTGTTGGCGCAAAATAGAATGAAACAACAGGAAGATCAACATTGCAACGAAAGAAGTTTTGATGTAGGTGACTGGGTATTCTTATGGTTACAACCATATAAAAAAATGTCCCTCAAGCAAGCTAAGAAGGATAATAAATTATCACCAAGTATTATGGTCCATACAAGGTGTTGCAAAAGATTGGTACTATGGCATACAGATTGGAGCTTCCTACAGCTTCTTGAGTGCACCCAGTTTTCCATGTTTTATGTTTAAAGAAGGTTATAGGTGACAAGCTCCCATTTCAAACAATATTTCCAGAACTTTACGAGGAAGGAAAAATCATATTAGAACTGGAAGCAGTCACAGAAACAAGAACTCGACAGCTACGAAATCGATCAATTTCGGAGTATCTCATCAAGTGGAAGAACTTATCCGCTGAAGATTCCACATGGGAGGATGAGAATTTTATACAGAAACATCCAGAACTACTCAAGCATTGAGGACAACACTTTTTTTGAAGGAGAGGGGCATGTTAGGACCCTATAATACTAGTGATTACCCCATTACTATTATAGTTGTATCCCTTATTAATATTGTTGTGCCCCTATTGTCCTCATATTGTTATTACTGTGCCCCATAGAATCCCTCCATGGTTATTTTTGTGTCTTTATATTATTATTGTTAGGCCAGCTTGGTTATATTCTGACCCCTTAGATTCCTATATATAGAAAGGAAGTTTTTTCATTTGTATCATCAAAGAATTGTTCATTTATGTAATGTAAAGGACGTTGGCCCCTCGAAGAGGTTGAATTCTAAGGCGTTCATCTATCTTTTCTATCTTTTTGTGAATTGGTTTCATAACACAGTTATTATCTATTGATATTAAAATTTTAGATGAAGATAAGTGCATCAGTTTGTTGTGTTCTCTACCAGATTCGTGGGATAGTCTAGTTATTGCAATAGGTGGCAATGCAACTGCCTTGCAGTTTGATGAAATAGTCTCATCCTTGTTGACAGAGGAGATGAGACAGAAAAATATGGAGAGACAGAATGGTGATGCCGTGTCTGTACGAGGACGGTCTCAGAACATAAACAAAAATAAGTCATCGAGTGGGAGATCTAAATCTCCAGGAAAACCTATAAAGGTGGTGTGCTGGAAATGCGGAAAGGAAGGGCACTACAAAAGGGACTGTAAATCTAAAGCTCTTGATAAGGGAAAGGGATCTGATGATTCTCCTTCTGTAGAGGCGAAAACCACCTCAGATGAAGGTGCGGATGTGTACTTGGCTTCTTCAAGTACACATGTAGATCATGAGGCATGGTTGATTGACTCAGGTGCATCCTTTCACTTCACTCCCCATAGAGAGTGGTTCTGTGAGTATGAGAAATACGATGGTGGTGATGTCTTCTTAGGGGATGATAGGAAGGCTAGAATCATTGGTCACAGAAAAGTAAAGTTGAAGTTGCAAGGTGGAAGGGTTAGAACACTTTCAGGTGCTGTGCATATTCCTGCATTGGACAGAAATTTGATTTCTGTAAGCAAGCTGGATGATGCAAGAGTAAAAACAATGTTCGAGAAGGATACCTGCAAGATGGTTTGGGGAGCACTGGTATTGATGTGGGGAGTTCGGATTGGAACTCTGTACAAGTTGCAAGGTAGCATTGTTGTTGATGGGTGCAATAGTTCTGTGGTTCCTAAAAGTGAAGCAAAAAATTTAGTGGTCTCTGGAGAGAATACCATGCTGTGGCATCAAAGGCTTGGAAATATTGGAGAGAAGGGCCTTCGAATACTTCATGGTAAAGGTATGAGTAATAGCTTTCTAGGTTTTCATTTCTATGAAAATTTTGTATATGGGAAGCAGAATCAGGTGAGTTTCCCCTCTGGTGGTAAGAGGGCGAAACAAATATTAGAACTTGTGCACAGTGATGTGTTTGGACTTGTGAAGGTTCCATCACTAGGTAAGTCTATGTACTATGTATTATTTATAGATGACTTCTCAAGGAATACATGGATATATTTCCTTAAGAAGAAATATGAAGTCTTTGACAGGTTTAAAGAATTTAAGGCTCTGGTGGAAAACCAGACAGAGAAGAAGATAAAGGTGTTGAGGACAGATAAAGGTGGAGAGTTTTGGAGTAAGGAATTTGAGGAATTCTATAAGAAATGTTGTATAGCATGGCAAAGGACTACTCCATACACACCTGAGAAAAATGGAGTTACAGAAAGAATGAATAAGACGTTGATGGAAAGGGAAAAAAGCATGCTAAGTGGTGCCAGGCTAGGGCAGGAATTCTGGGTAGAGGCAGTGGAGACAACATGTTACTTGGTCAATAGATCACCTTCATCAACGTTGGAGGATAATACTCCATGAGAGGTATGGAATGGTAAGAAACCCTCTCTTTCACATCTGAGGGTATTTGGATGTGATGCATATGTACATGTTCCAAAGGAGAAAAGAACCAAGTTGGATAGTAAATATGAAAAGTGCATCTTTATTGGGTATAAGGATGGTTTAAAGGGTTATAAGCTTTGGAATCTATTAACAAGGAAGGTTGTGTACAACCAAGATGTGGTGTTCAGAGAGGTGAAAGATGTTATTAAACATGAAGTCCAACCAAAATAATATGAGAAGATAGAGTTTGAGCTAAAGGAGGAAGAATCAGACTCTACAGCAGAGTAGGAATCAGAAGATGAAGAGCCACAAACTCCAGGTGTGAGAAGATTAGTTTGAGAAAGAAGACAACCAGAAAGGTATAGTCCATCTGTTTTTTGTTCAAATTTTGCTTTATCTATTACTAATGATGATCCTAGAACTATGAAGGAAGCAGTAGATTCAGAGGATAGAAAACTCTGGAAGGAGGCCATGGTTGATGAAATGACATCTTTGCACAAAAACGAGGCTTGGGATCTGGTGGAGTTGCCAGCTAGAAGGAAACCCATTGGCAAAAAATGGGTGTTCAAGAAGAAGACAACTGCAGAAGGAAAGGTGGAGAAATACAAAGCTTGGTTGGTATCAAAAGGTTATTCCCAGGTGTTTGGGAATTGATTTTGGTGATATTTTTTCTCCTGTTTCCAAGGTAACTTCTATTAGATTACTTTTATCTGTTGCTGCTGCTTTTGATTTTTAGGTAGAACAGATGGATGTGAAGACAACATTTCTTCACGGGGATCTGGAAGAGGAGATATACATGAAGCAACCTGAAGGTTTTACGGTGAAGGGTAAGAAAGAACTGGTATGCAAGTTAAAGAAGTCTCTGTATGGTTTAAAAAAGTCACGAAGGATGTGGTATCAGAAATTTAATACATTTATACTGGGACTTGGCTTCACCAGAAGCAAAGTGGATCATTGTGTGTATTTTAAATTAATTGGTGACCATGTTATTTATCTGGTCTTGTATGTGGATGATATGTTGCTGGTTGGAAATGATAAAGAAATTATCCAGGATTTGAAGACCCATTTGTCCATCTTGGTGCTGCAAACTATATTTTGGGCATGGAAATTAAAAGAGATCAGAAAAAGAGGAAGCTCTGGTTAAACCAGAGGAAGTATGTCAAGACAATATTGCAGAGGTTTAATATGCAGGATAGTAAATTGGTGAAGGCTCCTATTCCTGTAGGTGTAAAGTTATCTGCTGAATAGTGTCCCAAGACACAAGAAGAGGAAGAGGACATGTCCCGTGTTCCATATGAAAGTGCAGTCGGTATCTTGATGTATGTGATAGTCTATACTAGACTAGACATTGCACATGCAGTGGGAGTATTGAGCAGGTTTATGTCAAAACTAGGGAAGGAGCACTGGACAGCAGTGAAACCGGTTTTCAGGTATTTGCGTGGCACTAGTGATTATGGTTTGTGCTACCAAGGAAGACCAGGATTGGACAGAGTGTTGGATATTTGTGGCTTTGTTGATGTAGACTGGGCTGGAGATCTGGATCAGAGAATATCTACAAGTGGGTATGTGTTTAACCTATTTGGAGGTGCAGTTAGTTGGATGAGTAAGAAACAATCTGTAGTGGCACTATCAACTACAGAGGCAGAATACATGGCAGCCACTCATGTAAGCAAGGAAGCAGTTTGGTTACAGATATTGTGTTCAAGTATGGGGTTAGTGCAGGGAGCTATAAGGATAGACTGTGACAACCAAAGTGCAATTTTCTTGGCAAAGAACCCTGCATATCATTCAAAGACAAAGCACATTGATGTTCAGTATCACTTTGTGAGGGATATGATATAAGACAAAAAGGTTTTGCTGGTAAAGGTGGACACTTTGAAGAATACTACTAGAGAAACAATGGGCATTGCAGTGTTGGATAAATGACTAAGCTCTCTTGTGGCCCCCTGTGGAAATAAAACAACAAGTGGGAGAATGTTGGGTTGTGTTATATTCTTTCCACGACTAGCCCACGTAGTTAAATGGGGGGTTAGAAGGGGGGGAAAATCCCCCCCTTCTTTGTGCTGATTGTGTAGCAGGGGGGTCCCAGGGGGTTTGAGGGGTGCAAATAACCTCACTTTATAGGATCGAGGGCAACGCCCCAGATTTTTTTTTTTGGACTCTATATTAGGTTGGGTAGACCTACCTATGGTTTTGTGCATGATTATTGCACATGGTTTTGGATGCGATGGTTTTCGGTCCATGGTTTTAGATGCGATGGTGTTTAATCCATGGTATTGGATGCTTCGGCATGTATAAATATGTATTGTAACATTGAGAGGAACATAATAAAAAATCAAGCTGGTAGTCCCGGTTTTGGGATCCAGGGGAAAATCTCTATGTATATGTGTTTTATGTGTTATGTTCTTGCATTGTTTATTTTCTGTGTTTTAGAATTCGTATGCAAGTAATTTCTATACGGGGTTAAAACCTACAATGATTATACAACTGATAGTACACTATCTCTGAACTTCAATCCCAATTGGGTCTTTCTCTGATCTGACATGCATGAGTTAATTATGAGTGAATTTTCAGTTTACTAGTTAATCACTATAGGTTACACCCCACTACTACAAGTTATACTCCACTACTGGACCTCCCATTAATTCCTCCATCAGTTGGAACTAGTTTAAATGAATTTAACTTAGTTAAATTGAATTAAATAATTACGACTCAAAATAAACTCAACCAGGGCTCCTAAAAAGTAGGAGACACTCTACATGGCTCAAGTTAGAGCCTTAACTCGAATTAACTAGGCCAACCTAAGTCAGATTGACTTAGTTAACTATTACTAGTTGTCATGAGATGTGGAATTACAATCTAATTCCTAATTTAATTCAAGGAAAAAATTAAATTATGATTTTCTTGTTGCATTTTCAACATTTTCTCCTCACTGGTGCACATCTCTTTGTCACCATGACTTAATTTTCTCCTTTTTGATACAATTTGTGTCTATTGCCAAGACTATTCTTTATTGGAAAGTTTTATTCTTCCTTTTGACAACATGTCAACCTATGTTATTTTTATCTCATCAACATATCAACCCCTTTATTATATTTCCAATGGCATATTACCTTGATCTTTTCATTTCGAGTGATAAATACTTTATTTGGGCATGTTGTGTCGACTAAGAATACTATTATTTAGCAACGCATGAATCTACTTAAGAATTCTAATTTGTTGATACATAGTCAAATTGCATCCACATTCTTCTAATTTTAACTAAGAAATGAGCAAGGTTGGATAACTTCATAAGAGGCCTCCCTTGACTCACTCAAAGCACTGGGAATGGAATTTAGATGCTTGGAACTTTTTAGGATAGTCAAGTGAAAGTTAAGGAGGTTTTCCCCTTCCTTTACAACATAGTCAACATGCTTATTATATCAAAGTAACAAATCTTCATGTTTGGTTACATAAGCATATGTGAAATGGTGCAACTTTATTATGCGAGGCTCCTATAGGATAGGGTAAGCTACTATCACATTCTAACAACCAAGGCATCATTCAACCAGTTCTTCTACAAAAACACATCATTCATTCCTTCTTTTAACAATTCTCTCATGCACACACAAAATACATCATTCAACAACTTCATTTAGCATGGTTCTCATACACATGCATTCAATTAACTATGATATTGAAGGATTCTAAGGGTATGCCCACAACCCTCTAATTCTTGTCAACTTGTTTCCTATTCAACGAGTATCATGGGATATTTCAGATTTTAGAGCATTTCTCTTAGAGAAAATATCTCAAGCAACCATGGAGCACAAGTTAAAAATAAAAACATTTGGTTAGCCATATTAATCCTACTAAGCTATATGAGTTTCCCACAACAACCTTAATCTCAATGGAAGCTTGCCACTTAGATTGAAGGGGTACTAGTCCAAGGCTACCATTCAAGCCAAAATTTTCAAGAGGGTTATACACTTCATAGGTGATTATACTTTAATTTTATTTTAGATGTTTTGTCAAGACTAGCATTCCTTAATCAATTCCATAAAATCTAAGAATTTCTCCTTATTTCTCTTGCTTCCCTAGAAAGAAAATCATGATTGCATTAGCTTTTATGTAATCTTGTTTATTGCCCCAATGGATTATGAACAAGCAATATTAATGTTGAATTTGTTAGGAATTTTATAACCATAGTAACCTTAACTAATCATGCATACTCTTGCTCATAATAGCCAATTCTTAGTCACTCGAGCCTATGACTTGGCACTTGTCACAAATATTGCACATATACAGTTGGTGTTATAAGGGGACCTGAAATCCTCCATACTACTATTAGAAAAATCAATAGGCCTAGAGTGCTTATTCACTCAAACCTATCAACTTCAACTTAAAATCAGAGCTAGCTCTAGGGCTCTAAACATCCTCCTTAAAACTAGAATAAGAGGAAAAAATTTTAAGCACTCTCAGATAAGATGAATAAACTAAGAGACTTCTAAGTCTTATGCCCTTCATGGATTCATGAACAACATGAAGAACACTTTCAACAAATGGAGTTTGAACAAGGATTCAAGTAGCAACCCTAATATGCATATATGCATAAGATATGCCTAACGTCCATTAGAATCATTTCCATTTTATCATGTCATAAAAATTTCATTAATACCAATAGGTTCAAACAAAACATATACATGGGGATTTTCCCATTTAGGAAACACCAATTCAAAATATCATCATTCAATTTAATTGCAAATACCTTCATATTATAGTTGGCTAAACATAAGCCCCAATGGTTAGCTCCACTAGTCAAATAAGTGCCTTGCCGTTCGGGAGGTCACAAGGTCAATTCTCCCCAAAGCCCTTGGGGTCAGGCCTAGCTATTGGTCACGGGGCTTGATACCCTTGATAAATCTCAGATATTTCTGGTGGACGTAGCGGCCGCCCAGTGACTGCGGGTGTTCGTGAATCACCCCAAGAAAAAAAAAGGGTAAACATCATGTAGACAAATATGAACACTTGTTTGATAATTATAAATTCTTGTAACTAAAAGAAGGTGAGCTACTTTCCACCTAACCATAGGATTAGTTGCACATAAGTCTTCCTACAACTGGCCACCGCCTAGCCAAACCATTATATCACAAGCGGAACTCACATTCACGTGGGGGATGATAATTGTGAAGGAAAATATCCCTCACAAGAAATGAGACAAAAAGGAATCATCTTCCTATTTGAGCACATGCCTCTAGAAATTTAAGTGTTTCATTAATTAGCTTCCACAAAACTAGGGAATGCTTTAATTTATATATATTCCCTCAATTATTTACCTACCAGTGCCACTCGTGCTCACTTATCAATGCACAAAATTGCATCCCCATCATTCTCAGATAGGACCCAAAATGCTTTACATTAAATTAGTAAAGAAATTCAATTTTTATTAGATCAAGACCTTCAAGCATAAATCCTCGCTTTGGGATGGTTTCCTCTCTGCATGCAAAACTCTTCTCCAAAAATTTACTTCCTAATTCTTCCATACAAAGCCCCATGAATTCATGCATAAATTTACAAAAATTGAGGTGGGTATTCTATCTATACCTCTCATTTACTTTTGATATTCCATTTCAACCACTTCCCCATCCCTTGATTATTGTGGGGAGATAACTTTTCAACTACTAGGACTTCCTCATTAATTGATTTTCCTTTTGGGAAGAAAGGGACGAGGATGGAATAATTTTCAATTCCAAATTTGTAATATGACTTTGGAAAGGGTAATCAATGTTATAAGAAAGGTAAATACCACAACCCACTTAGTAGTTCCTATTTGTGGTCTCATGATTAGAGTAGATGTTCATTCCCTCTATCAAATGTTCAATACTTTCCCATTAATATGTGAAATATATTTACATAATTTCTTCTTCATCCACTTTAATTTATCAAAATTATGAAATATGAGTGTTGTAAGGAATCAAAATGGGGTGTTACATTCTTCTACCCCTTAAAAGAGCACCATCTTCAGTGTTCTACCATTTATAATATTTTTCTTATGTTGCTAAAAAAAATGGGTATGCCACTCGGATGCGGGTGACTATCGAGTTCATTAATGGTGTCAATTGGGAATGGCGGCACTTGGCCCTTCTAGCTGCTGGCTTGCACTTATTTCAATGTCACGACTCGGCACTTGATGGCCCATCTTAGGCGAGAGCAGGTCCACTTGTAGATTGAATTAAATGCACACTCTGGTCGAGACAAGGCCACTACTGGTTTAAGCATGGTGCATTCGGCCCTCAACTCCAATGTTCGCACCTCGTACTCTAGCCTTTGTCCGCCCTTTGCCAGAATCCCTTGTAGTAGAACAGTTTTTGGCACCTGCTGTTCGCTCCTGTTGGCTCTGGAATGTGAAATTGGGTCTCCTTCTTCCCCTCCCCAGTCGTGCTCGCTGAAGCTTGATCAGGCTCCCTATGTGCTCTCTCATCCTCCCGTCAAAGAATCCCATTTCTCTGAGCATCCCCTGCGTAGCCTTGCCATGGTTCGGCACCGTATGAGAAGCCACCATGGTGGGAGTCATGGTGGCCGCATGCGTTCTCAAGCTCCTCAGTCCATTGAGCAGCCTCCCCTCTCTGCTTCTCTGCCTTCATCTCGTGCCAATTCTCCCCCGTCCAGTCTGTCTCGCAGACCCTTCCTGCACAATGCTTTCTGGTCGACTCATTTTAAGTTTAGAGTAACCTGAATAGGCCCATTATCATGGCCAATATCACCATCGTTTTATCTAAAGAAGAGGCCCAGCCTCATGCTCCTGCGCGTATCTCGGCAGAGCTCTCTCAGGGCACTCATAGAATTGCAGGCAGGCATGGCTCGGTGCAGAACCTGGCTGAAGAAGGTAAGGCGGATGAGCGTGGCAGTCAGCATGAGGAGGGTGACATTCCAGATGACACGCGGCCACCTGGTGGCAGTTCTCATGGCGCCACTGTTGCGGTGGACATTGCGGGCAGCTCAAGCGGCACCCGCCCTACGATGGTTACTCCAGGAGGCAGCGGAGTTGGTGACGTGGTGCGGGATGGTGAAATCTGGTATGGTAATGCTTGCCCTATTGTTGAGGAGCCTCTGGACTTGGACATCCCCATGTGATGCCGCCTGGACCCCCTCGCGACTTCTCAGAGTGTTTTGTTTCACTACTCGCTGGTTAGGTTCGACTGTTCTTGGTTTGATGGTTCTGGTTAAATTTTTGTGGATTGGCAGTCTGTGGTTTCTTTTGCTGGTGTGTACAACATTTCTATAATTTTGGTTCTGTCGATGTATTCCTATTCCTATGTAAGGTTTTTTGTTCTCTATAACTAATTTTCCCAATTTTGGGACAGTTTTGGTGTCCTGAAGGCACCCAGTTGCTCTCGGCTGAGGCTTCTGCCTCTTTGTAATTTTATTCTTCTTTCCTTCTAATAGAATTAGTCTTTACCCAAAAAAAAGGGTATGCCAGTCATGGAATCCTCTAGTTCCAATGTACACTCATCTACTCCAAATTTCTTCCATTACACCTTTACTTATGCAATGGCTTGGTTCTAGAGCAATGTTTCCTTCTTGTCCAGTACATATAAAGGCTTTGGTTGGAAATATTGTTTGGGCTCCACTTGGATCACAATATAATCAATGATATGATTATAATAATGCACATATTTATTAAGAAAATTTACATGGAAAAAATTATTTTCCTTAATAGTATGAGGTAAAGCAAACATATATGCCACTAGTCCCACTCTCTCTAGAATCCTAAATAGTCCATAGTAGTGGAGGTGTCAATGTAGCAAAATTTCCTATTCTTAGAGAACTATTTTTGGGTGTAACCAGAAGATACATGTGATATCCCACTTTGAATTATCTATGGCCCTATTTTTGTTCACATAAATCTTTTGACAATCCTATGCTACTTTCAATATCTACTCAATTTTTATAACCTCTTTTTCAATTTATTTCAACATTTATTGTCTAATTGTGATTCAATCAACCAAATTATCCAAATTGATTGGGACATTGCATTTCCTACTATAAGATGTTTCAAAAGCAATAATATTTAATGAATCTTGGTAGCCATTATTATCAACAAATTCTACCAAGGATAGATAATCCTCCCATTTGGTAGGTTACTCATGACATGCATGCAAAGCATGCCTTCCAATATTTGGTTTGTCCTTTATGTTTTTCGTTTGTTTGGGAATGATAGGTGAGTATTGAAAGCTAATTGAATCCCAAATCCTTGGAATAATGCATTTCCAAACCTTGATGTAAGATTAGCATCTCAGTCAAATATAATTACGCTTAGCATACCATGCATTCTAAATATATCTTTCATGAAGGAATTTAAAATAATGAAATGAACAACCTTGCTCAAATTTCCCACTACCTGATCCAGGTGGATGTTGGTGGCCACCCACCTATCCCACTTGGACACCCACAACTGTCTCTTTAAGTTTTTCAGTTTCCGTAATTGTAGCACAATTTACTATTTTTAGCAGATTTTCGGGTCCTAAAATTTCGGAGCCATTTTGAGCCCTAAACGACGTTTTTTGGGAAATATAGGAGCAACATGGGTCCATTGACCGATGTTTCTCTTCCCAAAATTGTAGTGCTCAGATAGATCTTTCTAATGAGCTATTATACGTGTCAAACGAAGATTGGGTGCTAAAGTTACGACCCTGGGAAGTTGATGTACCAACTTACCCAAAACGGGGCCCACAATTTGGCATTTCATCTTCTAGGGTTAGGTTTTGGGATGTGAAAGGTTTTCCATTATTTCTCAACAATAAATAGGCCTTCGAGCTTCATTGTAACACAGTTCAGAGGCATGTAGCCACCACATCTCTTCTTAGAGATAAGCTACCATTGCCGTAGCTGGTTTATTTCCATTTATGTTTGTAAGCATATTTCAGTATTTTACATTAATGAAATGAAGTATTATTTCCACTGCATCTTTATGTATATTTTCATCTCTGTATTTTTTTGCGCTCCTGTTTAAATCTGGATCAGTGATATCAAAATGGTTTGCTTTTTCTCTATTTTTCTTTGCATGTCTCCAATGAGGTCAGGATATAAGGATTTAGGGCTTGAACTGGTCGAACCTTTGCAAGACTAGCCTAGAAAATCCCAATGGCTTCCCATGGCGGATGCAAAGAAAGATGAGGGGGCAGGAGATCCTATCAAAAGCTTGCTCAAAGAAGCCCTTGAGTGACAAAGGAACACGATTATGGAAAACTTTGCCCAGATTCTTCAGCGGCTACCTAGAGGCAACGCATCGGCTTCCAACAACTACTCTGGAAATGCCACACCGTTTAAGGTACAAGTTAATCTTGAAATCCCCATCTTCAAGGGTCAAATAGATGAAGATGCCATAGATAAATGGTTAAATATGCTAGATGGGTATTTTTATGTTCATGAATTTTCGAGTTGGGAAAAGATTGTTTTCGCTCTTCTCAAAGCAGCCCCCCAAGTCAAGGACTAGTGGGAAACCTACTGCGAGCAGAAGGATGAAAGTACAGGCTCACTATTTTTAGTCGTACCCACATGGGATTCATTCTGAGATGCCATCAAGGAGCAGTATTACCCTATCAAGAGATATCAGGACAAATACATCAAGTGGACCACGCTGCGGCAGGGACGAGACCAAGATGTGCCGGAGTTCACAAACATTTTTTATACCCTTCGCACACAATTAGGTATCAAAGATTCTGAGCTGCATCTTATACTCAAATACCGTGACTGCCTACATAGATACATCTAGGAAGAGATGGAGTTCCTAAACATCTCCTCGCTCGGCATGACATACCGATATGCTGTCAAAATCGAGCAAAAGTTAAAATAGAAGAAGCGACACTTTGGATCTACAAATCTGAAGACTAAGGGACAAAGCTAAGGCGGGGTGACCCAAGACAACCCATCAAAGCCGCAAGAAAAGAATAACACCACGAAGTCGAAGAAGGACACAAGAAAGTGGTGTGAGTTCCACAAGAGTCCCACTCATAACACAAGTGAGTGTCGGACCAAGTAGTCGCTAGTGGCCGAGTTGAAGGCTTCAGAATCAAATGCATGTTTCGACCCTGAGTTAGAACCCAACAAGGGGAATGGAAAAGGAAAGCAGATCATTGATGCGGAGCCCAGTGTCACTGTTGCCACCGCTAAGATCCAGAAGAATGAGCCCGAAGATCCAGAGGAGGGGGAACATCTTTTCCACTCACAGATGTGGGTGAAGGTTTCGTCGCTACAATTCATTGTCTACAGTGGCAACCAAAACAACCTCATTTCAGCAGAGGTCATGAAGCACTTGGGCCTACCGACTACACCACATTCGTAGCCGTACAATATCGGGTGGATTCATGAAGGACGAGATCTCAAAGTTCACCAGTAGTGCCGCCTTCCCTATAGCATCAAGCCCTTTACAAAAAAGGTATTGTGTGATGTTACACCTCTGGATGTTTGTGATGTATTATTAGGCCAACCATACTTGTGGAGGCAACGTGCTATGTATGAGTCAAGGCCTCGTGCTGTCATTATTTCTTTATGTAATTTATTATACAGGATATTGGAGGTAGCCCCACCTACCACCACCTCTTTGATCACTACTAAGAAAGGCAACAAGCTCATCTCCTAGACTAGGAAATTCATCTGTCTGGTTCGCTCCCAAAGAAAGGGGAAGATCGTCACCACATCCATGAACCCCGTGAAGGGTTCCTCCATGCAGCAACAACAACAAAGGGATATGGTCATGACAGAACACAGGAACAACTTCTCCTCACCCACAGGGGTACCACACAAGCTTCAAGTGGGCAACAAAGTCTGGTTGCATCTACAGAAAGAACGCCATACAAGAGCCCATCAGAAGCTCTGACCACACCGACATGGTCCTTACACCATTATCAAGGTTGTGGGAGACAATGATTTGGGGGAAAAAATTCCCCCATTCTCGCTTGCACCGAGTGTTCAATGTGTGCCGCTCTCGACCATGCTTCCCACCACTGGACACATCCGAGATTGCAGAACAACTCACCAGGGACCAAGTTCAGCAGATGGAGGAACTCAACGCAATGGGAACCATTGCTTCCTAAGGGAGGAGGAATGATCCAGGTGGATGTTGGTGGCCACCCACCTATCCCACTTGGACCCCCACAACTGTCTCTTTCAGTTTTTCAGTTTCCGTAATTGCAGCACAATTTACTATTTTTAGCAGCTTTTCAGGTTTTGAACTTCCGGAGTCGTTTTAAGGCCATAAACGACGTTTTTTGGGAAATGTGGGAGCAACATGGGTCCATGGACCGATGTTTCTCTTCTCGGAGTTGTAGTGCTCAGATATATCTTTCTAACGAGCTATTGTACGCGTCAAATGAAGATCGCGTGCCAAAGTTATGACCGCGGGAAGTTGATTTTCCAACTTACCCAAAATGTGGCCCATAATTTGGCGTTTCATCTTCTAGGGTTAGGTTTTGGGATGTGAAAGGTTTTCCATTGTTTCTCAACAATAAATAGGCCTTTGAGCCTCATTGTAACACGGTTCAAAGACATGTAGCCGCCACATCTCTTCTCAGAGATAAGCTACCATCGCCCTAGCTGGTTTATTTCCATTTATGTTTGTAAGCATATTTCAGTATTTTACATTAATGAAATGAAGTATTATTTATGCTACATCTTTCTGTATATGGTCATATCTGTATTTTGTTGTGCTCCTATTTAAATTCAAATCAGTGGTATCAAAGGGGTTTGCTTTTTCTCTTTTCTTCTTTGCATGTCCCCAATGAGGTCGGGATATAAGGAGTTAGGGCTTGAACTGGTCAAACCTTTGCAAGACCACCCTAGCAAATCCTGATGGCCTCCCATGGCGGATGAAAAGAAAGACGAGGGTGCAGGAGATCCTATCAAAATCTTGCTCGAAGAAACCCTCGAGTGACAAAGGAACGCGATGATGGACAGCTTCACCCAGATTCTTCAGCGGCTACCCAGAGGCGATGCATCAGCTTCCAACAACTACTCTGGAAATGCCACATCATTTAAGGTACAAGTTAATTTTGAAATCCCCATCTTCGAGGGTCAAATAGACGCAGATGCTATAGATAAATGGTTAAATCTGCTAGATGGGTATTTTTTTGTTCATAAATTTTCGAGTCGGGACTTCTCAAAGCAGCACCCCACATCAAGGACTGGTGGGAAACCTACTGCGAGCAGAAGGATGAAAGTATAGGCTCACTATTTTTAGTCGCACCCACATGGGATTCATATCCAGGATGCCATCAAGGAGTAGTATTGCCTTGTCAAGAGCTATGAGGACAAATACATCAAGCGGACCATGTTGCGGCAGGGACGAGACCAAGATGTGCCGGAGTTCACAAACATTTTTCATACCCTTCGCACATAGTTGGGTATCAAAGATTCTAAGCTGCATCTTGTACTCAAATACTGCAGCTGCCTACACAGATACATCGAGGAAGAGATAGAGTTCCTGAACATCTCCTCGCTCAACACGGGGTACCGATACGCTGTCAAAATCGAGCAAAAGTTCAAACAGAAGAAGCGAGACTTTGGATTTGAAAATCCGAAGACTAAGGGACAAAGCCAAGGCGAGGTGACCCAAGACAACCTGTCAAAGCTGCAAGAAAAGAACAACACCATGAAGTTGAAGAAGGACAAAAGAAAGTGGTGTGAGTTCCACAAGAGTCCCACTCATAACACAAGTGAGTGTCAGACCAAGCAGTCGCTAGTGGTGGAGTTGAAGGCTTTAGAATCAGATGCATGTTCTGACCCAGAGTCAGAACCCAACAAAAGGAATGGAAAAGGGAAGCAGATCATTGATGCGGAGCCCAGCGTCACTGTTGCCACTGCTAAGATCTAGAAGAATGAGCTCAAAGATCCAGAGGAGGGGGTATGTCTTTTCCACTCACAGATGTGGGTGAAGGGTTTGCCGCTGCAATTCATTGTCAATAGTAGCAGCCAAAACAACCTCATTTCAGCATAGGTCGTGAAGCGGTTGGGCCTACCGAGTACACCACATTCGTAGCCGTACAGTATCGGGTGGCTTCATGAAGGACGAGATCTCAAAGTTCGCCAGCAAAGCCGCCTTCTCTACAACATCAAGCCCTTCACAGACGAGGTATTGTGTGATGTTACACATCTGGATGTTTGTGATGTATTATTAGACCAACCATACTTGTGGAGGTGACATGCTATGTATGAGTCAAGGCCTCGTGCTGTCATTATTTCTTTGTGTAATTCATTATATAGGATACTGAAGGTAGCCCACCTACCACCACCTCTTTGATCACTACTAAGAAAGGCAACAAGCTCATCTCCTAGACTAGGAAATTCATCTGCCTGGTTCACTCCCAAAGAAGGGGGAAGATCATCACCACATCCATGACCCCCACGAAGGGTTCCTCCACGCAACAACAGCAGCAAAGGGATATGGTCGTGACAGAACACAGGAACAACTTCTTCTCACCCATAGGGGTACCACACAAGCTTCAGGTGGTCAACAAAGTCTGGTTGCATCTGCAAAAAGAACGCTTTACAAGAGCCCATCAGAAGCTCTGACCACGCCGACATGGTCCATACACCATTCCCAAGGTTGTGAGAGACAATGCTTTGGGGGAGAACATTCCCTCATTCCCGCTTGCACCAAGTGTTCAATGTGTGCTGCTCTCGACCATGCTTCCGACCACTGGACACATCCGAGATTACAAAAGAACTCACTAGGGACCAAGTTCAGTAGATGGAGGAACTCAACGCAATGGGGACCATTGCTTCCTAAGGGGGTAGGAATGATCTAGGTGGATGTTGGTGGCCACTCACCTATCTCACTTGGATCCCCACAACTGTCTCTTTCAGTTTTTTATTTTCCATAATTGCAGCACAATTTACTATTTTTAGCAGCTTTTCGGGTCCTGAACTTCTGGAGCCGTTTTGAGGCCCTAAACGACGTGTTTTGTGAAATTTGGGAGCAACATGGGCCTACGGATTGATGTTGCTCTTCCCAAAGTTGTAGTTCTCAGATAGATCTTTCTAACAAGCTATTGTATGCGTTAAATGAAGATTGGTTGTCAAAGTTACGTCCCCGGGAAGTTGATGTACCAACTTACCTAAAACGGGGCTCACAATTTGGCGTTTCATCTTCTAGGGTTAGGTTTTGGGATGTGAAAGGTTTTCCATTGTTTCTCAATAAATAGGCCTTCGAGCCTCATTGTAACACAGTTCAGAGGCATGTAGCCACCACATCTCTTCTCAGAGATAAGCTACCATCACCTTAGCTGGTTTATTTCCATTTATGTTTGTAAGCATATTTCAGTATTTTACATTAATGAAATAAAGTATTATTTCCACTACATCTTTATGTATATGATCATCTCTGTATTTTGTTGCATTCCTATTTAAATCCGGATCACTACCACCATTATTGCACCATGTTTTGTAATTCTCGGAAAACCTAAGATAAAAGACATGGATATAGTTTCCCACTTCCATTCTAGAATCAATAGTGGTCACACTAAACCTACTCGATTTTAATGCTCAATCATGAATTTCTAACACTCAAGGCATTTGGAAATATACTCCATAAGTTTTTTTTTATCCTAGGCTAATAATATAGCTTTTGTGTTGCTATGACAATTTTCTAATACCCTAGGTGTCTGAAATAGGGTCTCTTATGGAGTTCATCCATGATAATCATTTTCAATTATATGGAGTTTGGTAGTACAATTTTCCCTTATATGATAGCAACTCACATTAAAGGAAATTTCAGCCTACAAGTGCCCATGAAATTTCCATGTCATAATATGTAAACAATCAAAATCCTTTAAATTTAAAAAGAGGTACATGTAAATATTTTTAGGGAAAATTGTCTAAAAAATAATTTTTTAATTGTATATTTAGCTTATTTCCTTATGATTTTACTCAAATTTCAAGTGTAGACACTGGTTGGATGCATAATTAAATTCCACATCTAACGAGTACTCATTATCCATACTTTTGATAAGACTCACATTGATAAAAAAATGGAGATACTTTAAAAAAGTGTATTGATAGATTTTTTTATTGCATCTTCAATTTTTATTAATGTAGGTATTCTCAAAAATATGAATTATGGGTACTCATTGGATGCAAAATTTAATTCCACATCCAACTAATGTCTACACTTGAAATTTGAGTAAGCCTATAAGGTGATAAGCCAAAAGTACAATTAAAAAAAGTTGTTTTCTTTTTTTCCCTCCAAAATTCATAACACTTATTTTATTATTTTAACTATTATTTTATTATTTTTCCTTTGAAGGCCACTTTTAGGCTGAAATTTCCTGTAATGTCTCTAGTCAACTGATACTCCTCACATTTATGCCCTTTGGTCTCTTGCTACAAGAATTCCTTAATACATTCACAATGCTCATCATTTTGTAGTGCATTTTTTATCCACAGTTTCAAATTTATTTTACTTACACTTATTGTTGCCATATGAATTACTTCCAAGCTATGGCTTAGCACATCTTCCACTTGATTTATTTACACGTTATATGTTTGATCATGAATCATATTCATTAATGACATCCAACTATCTAGCTTGCATGGCATTCAAATAGGATTAACAAACATATATTTCAACCCAATATAGTCTATCATTAGTACAAGCGTTCAACCAAGAAAGTCATGCATCACATTTTCAAGGCATGGAATATAACTACAACCTCTAGGTCATGCATAACATAAGCTTCTCATGCTCACTGAGTTTCCTATATGTGTAATTGATTACAAATTTGTCTTGCATGAGAAATCTATCAAGTCCATCCTTGCACACATCCCTGCATACAAGGAAATGTTTTTATGTATCTGTAATCTTCAATATGAATCCATTGGTAATATGTTTTAATTGTTGGAAACTTTCCTTCTATTTCTCCAACCATTCAAACCCTACTCCTTTGCAATGAAGTGATTGGATGGTCAATCTTGGAGAATCTTTGAATAAAGCTCCTACATTATCATACCAATCCCATAAATGATCTCACCTCTGATACATTCCTTGGAGCAAGCCAATCCATGATGGTATTTGTCTTTTATAGATTTACTATAATACCCTATTTTGGAATCACATGATTTAAGTAATGGATATGCTTATAATAGACACTTGACATGTTGAAATTAACGTATAAGTGATGCTCCCTCAATACCTATAAAATTGTTCTAAGGTTTTCTTTATGCTCCCTCCAAGTATTATAATAAATAATAATATCATCAATGAACACCAAAACGAATTGGTCCAAGTACTTATTTAGAATGTTGTTCATGAAGCACAAAAAAGTGGTTGGTTCATGGTATAAATGGCACCACCACAAATTCATGTTGAATGTATCTCATCTAGAATGTTGTCTTGTGGATATCCTCATCCTTATTATACCTTTATGATATCTAAATATTAATCCTACCTTCGAAAACACAATGGACCTTGTCAACTGATTGAATAAATCATTAATCATTGGAACAAATACCTATTCTTGGTAGCTACCTTGTTCAATTTCCTATAAATGATGCACAATCTAAGGGTACCATCATTATTTTCACAAATAATGTTGGTGATGCCCAAGGAGACAAAATTGGCCTAACATATCCTTTATCCCACATTTCCTTCAACTACATCTTCAGCTTTACCAACTTTGGAGTACTCATATTGTATGTAATTTTGGATACAAGTGTTGCTTCTAGCATGATAATTATTGAGAATTCAATGTCTCATTTAGGAGGTAGTCCCACTATATTCTCCAAAAGCATGGCATTTAATACTAAATTAATGTGTAATGTTCAATATTCAACTCCTCCTAAAGTAATGGGTAATGTCCGATCTTCAATTCATTGTTTTATATGGACTTTAGTACATGGATAATATACATTAGAGAAAATTTAATAAAAAAAATGGGCCTCCGAAGGAAATTATAAAACAATATTCCATGTGTGACACATCAAAGTTTCATATGCCACATCATACTTCCATATGATCTAGACTAATATAACATTACTAAATGAATGTTAAAAATAATAATGATAACTTTAATCCCCTCAAGTTGTGGATCAATTAGTGATAAAAGCGCTCCTTGTGATGTTGTTGGTTAGAACCTCACCTAGCTTGTGTTTCGTGCTTGGGGGGGTGTGGTACACCTAGAGGTCATAGTTGTAGTGCTTGAAATTAACCCGTCACACAAGTACAAGCCTCAACCTAGTTGTTGATTCCTCTAGACAATAATAACAATAATTAGTAAATAAAAATATGTTTAAATTCTTGTACATAGACAATACATGATAATAGATATCATATCATAGATAATTATTAATAATATATAATACAAAATAAATTAAATAATATGTCATTAATGTTGATTTTTCATGATTTCCTATACTGATAATTACTTCAAATGATTACTTCACTAGTTTTTCTTGTATCACATTCATCATTAAGAAATCACACGTAGAAAATCTCAACAATAAACCAATTAAGATACTAGACCATGAAGAGACAACCAAACACAAGATACAAAAAAATTATCTCGAGAAAACCCCAAACTAAGGGAAAGACCCAACAACCTTTTCTTAGATAATTTTTTCCAATTCAAAAAGGAATACAATCTAACTTTTCGAGTAAAATCAAGTCAAACTAACTAGTAATCAAACTTGGGTCAAACCTAGTCAAATTGCCTATGAATAGCCTCAAACATTTGGTCAATTATGCCTAAAAATATTTAGTCCTCTTTAGAGAATTAGGTCATCCTTAGAAGAATTCAGTTTGCCTCAAGTTTCATCCTTATATTCTTCCTTAGATTTCATCATTTATTCTACAACAAATTTTGTCCTTTATTCTAAATCATATTTCATCCTTTTTTGTCCCTCATGTGTCAACAAAAGTGATATTGTTATGCTCTTAATCTGCAAGACGATACCAAAATACCAAGAATGCGAAGAAATATACCCATAACATAGAACAATGAGAAATAACAACAAGTATTTGATTATTTAGAAAGCAATGTTCACTTGCCTCTTCGAGGGGGCAACCTCCAATAGAGCTGAGCTCAATTACAAAATAAGACACGATGCTCCTTGAGGGGAGTCTCTATCCTTTATATAGGATTCTACATGCAATACCATGGAGCAATACCATGGTTCTTGTTAACACCATCTATCTAATGCCATGGCCCATTTGCAACTAACTGTGGTCCCTTCATTAAATGCAGGTTAACCACTTACAATTATTAATATGGGCTTTATTGACTCTTTAGTTAACTATAACTATGACTTGATCCTATTCATAAATAAGGGGGTTAGTGTTGGACCCTAACATGCCCTCCCCCATAAGAATAGCCTTGTCCTCAAGGCTGAAGTTGCGGAAACTGCTGAAGGATAGTAGCTAGTTCCCAGGTTGCATCTTCCAAAGAGGTGTTTTTCCACTTGACAAGGACTTCCTTGATCTTGTGGCCACGCAAGGGCCTTTCGCGTGTGTCAAGAACCTATTCAAGTTGGAGCCAGATGGACCCTTATTCATCCACTTCAGGTAGACTAGTTTGAATTTTGCAATGGTTCCCAATCACTTTCTTAAAGCATGAGACATGGAAGACTAGATGGATTTTTGGAGTGGGTGGCAAAGATAGCTTGTAGGCGACTTCTCCAATACGATGAAGTACTTGATACGGTCTGTAGAATTTTGGAGATAATTTTTGACAACCCTTGTCTTTGAGTGATGTTTGCTTATATGGTTGCAGCCTTAAAAATACCTAATCCCCTTCTTGAAATTGGCGTTCTGAGCGATGTTGATCCGTCTGTTGCTTCATGTGGTTTTGGGCTTGATGAAGATTCTCTCTAAGGTAGGCCAACATGGTTGTGCGGTTCTGTAGGAGTTGATCCACTGCTTGTACCTTCAAGCATCCGTTGATATAAGAAGTAGGGGAAGGAGGGAGTTGACCATAAACTGCTTCATATGGAGTCATTTTGGTGGTGGCATGATAGTTGGTGTTATACCACCATTTGGCTAAAGGTAACCACTGTACCCAAAGATGTTGATTTTTTGAGGTGAAAAACCTAAGGTAGGTCTCCAGACATTTGTTGACTACTTCAGTTTGACCATCAGTTTGTGGATGATAAGAAGTATTGAGTTGTAGTTGGGTACCTTGTAGCTGGAAGAGTTCCTGCCAAAAGTTACTAGTGAAGATCGGGTCATGATCAGACACAATGGAAGTGGGCATGCCATGCAATTTGAAGATCTGATCCATGAAAGATTGAGTGACCAAAGTCGGTGTAAAAGGGTGGGGTAGGGCACAAAAATGAGCATACTTAGAAAGTCCGTCCACAACCACCATGATGATTGATTTGTTTCCTAACTTTGGAAGACTCATAATGAAATCCATAGAAACCTCCATCCAGATTGAGGCCGGGATGGGAAATGGTAGTAATGTGCCTGGGGATTTGACCGTTTCTCCTTTGTGGTGCTGACAGATGTCACATTCAGCTACAAAAGTAAGAATGTCCTTTTTCATGCATGTCCAAAAAAATGATCTTCGAGTGCGAGCATACGTCTTCTAAAAGCCTGAATGTCCTACAGTGGGAGACAAGTGCAACTCCACCAAAATGCGGCTTTTGAGGGTGGATGTTGGTGATATTACGACTCTATCCTTGTAGCAAAGAATCTCATCCTGCCACGAGTATCCTGCTGTGGAATTTGGATCCGCTTGCAATTGATTAATGAGTTGGGAGAGCTAGGGATGTGAAAACCAATTCCTTGCAAGCCTCTTCAATCCATTCTGGAACGGGAAGGGACATTGCAAGCAAGGTACTTTCCTCCTCAAATTGGTGGGATAACACATCTGCTACAATATTTTTGCACCCTTTCTTGTAAATTATCTCATAATCATATCCTAGCATTTTGGCGAGTCATTTATTTTGTTGTGGCGAGGATAGGCATTGCTCGAAAAAATATTTAAGGCTTTGATTGTTTGTGCGGATTTGGAAATGTCACCCCAATAAGTATGGTCGCCAAGTATCTATTGCATGTAAGATGGCCATCATCTCCTTCTCATAGGTATATTGTCCCAGATTCTTCCCACTTAGTTGTTGGCTCATGAAGGCCAAGGGTCGACTGCATTAAGACTGCCCCAATACCTGTACCAGAAGCATCACATTCAATCACAAAAGATTTGGTGAAGTCGGGTAGTGCTAAGACTGGAGTGGAACACATGGCATGTTTGAGAGCTATAAAGGCTTGTTGTGCTTCATCATTCCAAAGGAATGAATTTTTCTTGAGGATTTGAGTGAGGGGCCTAGCAATGCAACCATAATTGCGGAAAAATTTGCAATAGTAGCCTGTGAAACCCAAAAATCCTCTTAAGCTCTTCAAGGTATTTGGTTGAGGCCAATCTTGCATTGCCTAGATCTTTTTGGGGTCCACCCTAACACCTTCACGCCCCACAATGTGGCCCAAATACTCAACTTCTTCCATGCCAAAAGAGAACTTGGACATCTTGACAAATAATTTATGCTTGCGGAGTAGTTGTAAGAGCAGATCTACATGCTGAAGATGTGTGGCCCAGGTGCGACTCTAGATGAGGATGTCATCAAAGAAAACAAGGACAAATTTTCTGAGATATGGTTTGAGTAGGTGGTTCATCAGGCTCTGAAAAGTGGATGGGGCATTACAAAGACCAAATGGCATGACCAGGATTTCATAATGGCCTTCATGAGTTCGGAAAGCAGTCTTTGGGATGTCTACTTCTTTCATGCGAATTTGGTGATAGCTTGAGCGAAGATCGAGCTTAGTAAAGAATTGAGCCCCATTTAGTTCATCTAGCAAATCATCGAAAACTAGGATGGGAAATTTATCTTTGATCATCAACTTATTGAGGGCCCTGAAGTCTGGACACATATGCCATTCCCCATATTTCTTGAGCACCATGTCTACTGGCAATGAATAAGGACTAATGCTAGGATGAATGGTGCCTGCTTCCAAGAGTTCCTTGATGATTTTTTCAATTTCATTCTTTTGGGCGAACGGATATCTATATGGGCACACTTTTGGTGGTTGGGCCCATGGGACCAAAGTAATGCTATGATCATGTTCCCCTCTTGAGGGTGGAAGCTCATGAGGCTTGTCAAAGATTGGCAGATGGTTTTTTAAGATCTGTTGCATCTCAAGATGAATATGAAGAGAATTGAGTTCTAAGGCCTGGATGGCATTAAATTGGGCTATAACTCCATGGTGACCCTTTTTTAACAAATTTTCCATCCGATGTGAGCTGACGATAGAGGGAGCTCCCACCTGGAGTCCGCGGAGGGTATGTGTGTGGTTGTTCTGCTTAAAGCTCATATATAACTCTTGGAAATCCATTGTGATTGGGCCAAGTGTGCGAAGCAATTTAGCACCTAGGACAATGTCGCACTAAAACATGTGGGTCTTTAACTGATAATCCCCCATTTGAAGTTTGACATTTTCACAGTGGCCTTCACATTTCATTGTCCCCCCATTGGCAATTTGGACCTGGAAGTTAGAAACTGCTGGGACAAAACAATGCACTACTTACGCGAATCTTTGATGGATAAAATTATGTGTACTGCCACTATTTATCAAGACTACTACTGGGCGATGCTTAATAAAACCTCTGATTTTGAGAGTTTGGGGAGAAGAAATCCCTACCAAAGCATGCAACAAGATAACTGGTTCTTCAGGTACATTGTCCTGTTGTTTGTCCTCTTCTTCCTCCTCTGGTTCCTCAAGTGGTGGGGCTTCCTTTGATGAACTGTGATCAGTAGCATCAATTTGAAAGAATTTGGGCTCCTTGCATTTATGCCCAGGGGAGTATTTCTCATCATAGTAGTAACACAATCCTTGCTTTCTTCTGCCATTTCTGCTGGTGACACCTTTTGAACCTTAAGTGTTTGGGTAGTGCTTTGAGCCTAGGTGGGGCGACCCTTGGCTATGAAATTTGGGTGATTGTACTAGGCCGCTAACACACGTTCTACTTCACGAGCTATCCTGCAAGCATGCAGCCATGAGATAGGGTGTTGCAGTCAGACGTGGGCTTGTATGGCTTCTTTGAGACCACTGACAAAACATTCCACGTAGAACTCATCGTGCAGACCTCCTGTGTGGAAAGCTAAGGCTTCAAAGGTTGTAATATATTCATTCACTGTTCCTGTCTGTCGAAGCTCAGTGAGATGACCCAAAAGATTAGATTCATCGTCAAAGAGATCGGTAAGAGTTTTTTTGAATGTCTGCCAGGTCAAGGGCCTTCCATAGCAATGTTGATGCCATTGCCACCATTGCCATCTTTCATTGTCCAAGCACATGCTACCCACACTAAGCTGAGTCGCATCATCCGTGATGTAATTCAGTGTGAAATATTGCTCCATTTGTGCTATCCATGTGGCCGGGTGAGAGCGATCAAATTTATACATGTCCAGCTTGGGTGGTCACGACGGGGATTGTTGGTGGGTGCCAAAGAGGTGAAGAGACTAGCTAGACTCGCCCTCAATGTTTTCATTGCCAGTATATGCCTCCGTGCGTTCCTCCATCTTGCCTTTTAAGAGTGTTTCATTTAAGTTCTTCAGCTGCAACAGTACATCTTTCAATGCTGATTCAAGGTTTTCAATCCTCTCATTGGCCATAGCTTGAGCTCTAGTTTGTACCATGCACCGATCCAATGTACTTGAAATTTGGGACCACCCGAAATTTTTTTCACTAACAATTGAATGGTACCACCTTGCTCAGCTTGTCGACCTGATTCTTATGGGCTAAGTCTCCAATAAGTGTCCCAGGGGGCCTCAGACTTGTTTTTTTTTTACTCCGAGCGGAGTTTTACTCCTTTCTTAGGAATATTGTAGTAGCCGAATCCCAGAAAATTCAATGCTGCTCAAAGTCCTGCGAAAATCACGCCCAAGTATAGGAACCCACACAATTGGTCAGATCTGAATGGCGGATCTGATTGTTGCGACGACTACAGAGCCCAAACTGCTAGATCTGGATGGTGGATTTGATGGATCTGATAGATCTGAATGGCTCTAGGAGTGTCAGGTGCTACAGATTGCAATATACATAAGGGTCTGACAATAGTACTCGGCCTAATCTTTTAGGGCACTAACCAAGGAGGATCAACCGTACCCTTAGCCGTACAACCCGACTACCCTATTGTACGCGCGAGTAATCTCCCCGAGTGCCGTTTTTGGTGTACTGTAGCAGCATGATGGCAGATGCTTTATCTATGGCAAGGTTTCAAGGGAGCTAGGGGGCTTCCGATATACTTAGAGGGTACTTGGAAGACAATCCGTTCGCGGTTCTGTCTAATGCACTACTACTCAAAGGGGTACCCATAGGGGTTACAAGGGTGTCTAACAAGCGTGACCACCTCTTGTATTTCCTATGTGCATGCCTTCCCAAATCCGTAGGTTTATGTGCTCAATGACAGATCTCGTGGTTTAAAGACGCTGGAACACATCTCTAGCCAAATTTTTTTTGCTAAAAACTAGAGATCCCACCGGCCTTGGAAAGCGCTTTGATACCACTTGTTATGCTCTTAACCTGCAAGACGATACCAGAATACCAAATATCTGAAAAAATATACCTAGAACATAGAACAATGAGAAATAACAGCAAGTATTTGATTATTCAGAAAACAATGTTCACTTGCCTCTTCGAGGGGGCAACCTCTAATAGAGTTGAGCTCAATTACAAAATAAGACATGATGCTCCTGGAGGGGAGTCTCTATCCTTTATATAGGATTCATACATGCAATACCATGGGGCAATACCATGGTTCTTATTAATACCATCTATCTAACTCACTGTGGTCCCTTCATTAAATGTGGGTTAACCACTTACAATTATTAATATGGGCTTTATTGACTCTTTACTTAACTATAACTATGACTCGATCCTATTCATAAATAAGGGGGTTAGGGTTGGACCCTAACAGAAATTAATTTACACCTAAAGAAGGAGGTCAAATGGATTTTATATAGAGATCAAAAGAGCCTGAATTGGTCTGACTATTGGACTGAGCTGACTTGAACTTGTGGAGGAGACGACCTTACATTTTGGAGGCAAAATTCACAATTTAAAAATTCAAAAATTTCTTCTTTTTGAGCTGACTTGAAATATAATTCATATTTATCATTTCTTTTATTTTGGAGGGCTAAGACAATTTATGAAGACCCACCATAGCTATAAAATTGAACACCCCTCTTATCTAGGGAGGTATTCATAATACAATTCCAAATTTTCTATTATTGAATAAAATTTTCTCTATCCTAAGAAAGGGTTGAATGAACTTAGCTATGTTGATGAATTCATCCACCTCGTGTTCTATACAAGAACCATGTGGAAATAATCCCTGCATAATCATTAAATAGAGGAACTAGCTACCCATTAGTTCTAGGATCATCAATGTCCAAGTCATCTCTTGGAGTCTTGTCAGGAACCCCACCCAACCCATGGTAAAATCCTTGGGTCATTAATCTACCAAGTGATCCCTTGGAGTCTTGTCAAGAACCCCATTTGACCCATGGTTAAACCCAGGGCCCATTTACCATCCCCACATGTCATCACATGTAATTGAATGGAAAAAATACTTTCCTGATTATTTAAGGCCCTCACTCAACCCATTAGAAAAACCCCATGGAAATGTGGTTAGAACCTACTGATAAGGGGAGCACTTGGAGGCCTCAATGCTAACTGGGCTAATCTCCCCAACCATAGATCATGGTTTCTCGGTCAAACCTAAGGGAGATTATATACCTCTTGATGCTACAACATCAACACTTCTTTCAAGGGAAACATTCTCAATTACTTCAAGCTTGTCCAACTTCATTGAAGGATGTGATAATGTCATCACACAACTTGACCATAGAAATACATAGGAGCCTCACTGCTCCTTTTGTTTCACGTTCATTTATCATCATGACTGTACCTGATCAAACAATCTTGAAGCTCCCCTACTTCCATTAGGGGATCTTTGAGGTCTAAAATGGGTCACCTAAAGAAATTATAAAATAATAGTGAAAATAATAAAATAAGATTAGATTATATCATCAAATTTTAGAAGGAAAAAATACAAAACTATTTTTTCAACTCGTATTTTCAACCTATCTCCCTACAGATTTACTCAAATTTCGGGCAGACACACTCGTTGGATGTAGAATTTGATTCCTCATTCAAGGAGTACACATGTTGCATACTTTTGATGGACCTTGCTACACGAAAAATGAGAAATGCATGAAAAACATGATTGTAATAACGTTTTTTCATGTATTTCTCATTTTTCGTGTAGTAGGGTGCATTGAAAGTATGCAATATGGGTGATCCTTGGATGAAGAATTAAATTTTGCATCCAACAAGTACCCTCGCTTGAAATTTGAGTAAAAACTTAGGGAGATAAGTTGAAAATATGGGTGGAAAAAGTAGTTTTATTATTTTATTATTTTTTAATCTTTGTACTTTTTTACTCTGAAAATGATGAATCATCCACCATGGTTGACATCATAATCTTGAATCCTATTTGTTCTTATAAAGTTGATTTTGGTTGTACATTTTTCTTAGGAGGCCCATTTTAGACCTCAAAATTCCTCTAATGTCATCTTGTTAAACTGAAATTGGAACAAATTTCTTCTCAATGTCCTGCCTCTTTCTGGGAGAATAGTCGATTTGCAATTTATATTTGCCAACAAGTGCTTGATTTTGTTAATACCTTTAAGTCATTATTGAATTTCCACAAATTTTGGTACAATGACCTCCTTCAAACTTTCTGGTCTACTTGCTCCCTTTGAACTAGGAGGCATTCTAAATATCAATATAATTTATTCCTTTTGAACACGAACCATTCTTGGGAGAGTCCTCTTGTCACATACTTTTCTTTGTTTATCCAATACTTCCATTTATTTCCATATCCTTGCATCCCTCACAATGTACTTGCAATTCTCACTAGGATGCCATGGAAGAATGATGATAACCCAACAAAATAAACAAATACAGGAGGCTAATAGAAAAAAATAACAATAAAGGAAGAGAAATATAAAGTACTTATCTTTTGATATGAGGATTGAAGGGAATCTCCCTCTCAAGCATTTCCTTCTTGCATCCATCTTATAAACTCATCATTCTTGTCCTCATCAATACATAGTCCTTCTTTCCTTCCTTGCATGAGTTAGGTTTTCTTCTTTCAACAGAAACATCAAACTAGGTCAAGCTCTAGGGTTATCCAAAAATCGTGTGGACTTCTTATTCAAGCCTTCTAGGCTACCAAGGTTTACAAACCCCAGATTTCCCATTTTCATCTACACCTTTTTCATATGCAAGTTTTCTTTCCATATCCAAATAACCAAAGCCATATAATCGCTATGCCTTTGCATATGCGGTTAAATCCATCATTTTCATCAATCCATCAAGGACATATCTGTTGAAAATAACAACAAGAAATGTTTAAAATAGAATCTTGAAATTCAAATTTAATTTGTCCTTGAATTAAATTGTGAATTAAAATTGTAATTCTTTTCTCATAGCAACTTGTAAATAGTTAATTAAGTTTAATTAACTTAATTATCTTAGGAATTTCGAGTTGGAAGTCTTTCTGTAGTCATGTATATGTTCTCCCTAAATTTTAGGGGTCCAGGATGAGTTTATTTGAGTTGTAATTAGATTAACTCAATTTACTGAGTTATGGTGAGTTAAATTAGTTTTAACTGTTTGTGGAACTAATAAAGGACTATCAGTGAGCTGGTGCATTGGTGCATCCACAAGTGTTACTCCAATTAACTGAAGTTTTCCTCATGAGAAACTCAACCATGTCAGTTGAGAGAAAGATCTAGTTGAGACTAGAGTGTAGGGACAATGTACTATCAGTTGTATGATTTACTAATTTGTAAATATCATGCATGTAATCAGAGAAGGACCTATGTTTGGGTTGCGTAGTTTTGGAAGCACGAATTCCATTTAAATATAGGTTATTCATCCTAGGAATTGTGTAAGGAGATAGGGCCTTGGAGAGCTACAAAATAGGCTAAGGATTTGGCTTGAGCTAGCTTATGACCTGAGAATTGATTATAGTTGTACAGGGATTGTTCTTGTGAGAACAAGTGTTGTATTCTCATCTTGGATTTCTGATTAATGCAATATAGATAGTATGGGTTTTGAGTTGTGTCTTTCCTTGGATAAATATTGCATTATGTGCCATTGATTATCTTCCTCTTGTCGATTATTGTTTTCATTGATGTTTATGTGCTTCCGTTGTAAAGAGTAGAGTAGATTGTTGTCTTGTGTTTTACCAAATTACATGAGTTGTGAATCTACAGGTAAATCTACGTTGTATGAGAGCTAGATTTGTAGAAATTTTCTACATGGTATCGAAGTTGAATTCAATATACTAGAGGAGATTTCGAAGTTTTGAGTTCAGGGTCATAGGTGAAATTCAAATTTTCAATACATACTTCAGATGGCATTCTAAAGTTTGCAGCTTGAGTATGCCTTGGATGGAAGATCAAATTATATAGCCTGGAAGGACATGATGGAGGTCGTGTTGGAGGATAATGGCTTGAAGGAATTCATTGATCAATACATTCCTAAGCCACTAGCATCAAATGCAAAAGATTTGGTCGAATGGAAAAGTGTGTGGCAAGAGCAAGGTGGATAATCCTTGAGGGAGTTCGAGACCACATTGTCTCGAGTCTCCATGGTAAGAAAACTCCGTATGCTATGTGGAAAGCATTTAAGGACTTGTATCATAACAACAGTGACCAAAGGAAATTGGCACTAAAGGACAAACTTCGAAAAATCAAAATGGAGAAAGGCGTGACTATTCCAAAATACTTGACCAAGTTAACAGTCTCAATGACATGATGAACTTGGAAGTGTTGGAATCACTGTTCCCAAGGATGATATGGTGAGCCTAGATCTTCTAGGACTTCCCAAGAGTTGGCATAGTAATTAGGACTCTGTCAATGGGAAGGAGAAGCTGCCAGATTGGGAAAGACTATGGTTGGATTTGGTAGAAGAGGAGTTTCGATGTAACACCAGAGATGAGACCTCTTCCAAGGAAGTGGAAGAGGAATTTTCCTTACCAAATAAGGCAAAGAAGGCAAAGGGAAATAAGTCCCAAGGCAAGGCGTGTGGCAAGAAGACAGACTTGTCGAAATTGAAGTATTTTCACTATAGTCACGAGCACGGGAACTATGACACAAATTTCCCACAGAAGAAAGTAAGCAAGAAGGAGCTTGCAGTAGCTGCAGTAGTTGAAGCTCTAGCTTCACAATTTGAACTTTATTTCACTCTCGTTGCATGCATGGCCAACACTGTAATGGGAGGTGTGTGGTATCTTGACAACGGTGCCTCATTCCATATGACGCGAAGCAAAGATCTTTTTTGTGATTTTGAGGAGAAATACCTCAAGCAGAGCATAGAGTTTGGAGATGACGAGAGGTATAATGCTACCGGGTTGGTTACGATTACCTTTCAAAGGGACTTTGGATCCCCTCCCAGGATCACAGTTGTGATGTATGTTTTAGGACTAAAGAAGAATCTTGTTTAAGTTGCAGTATTAGAAGATCGTGGCTATGGTGTGATTTTTAGTAAGGGAAAGGTTTTCCCTAAACACGTCGCCATGGGACATGTGAAACATATCAGTGCATGGGTTAAGAACCTATATGCTCTTGAGGTAAAAGATGCATGCAAATACTTGAGGAGCAAGGAAAAGGTTAGAGACTTGGTGATTGAGAGGGAGAGTAAATTACCTCTCAACATGCAGTCCCAAAAGAAGCCTTAGAAGCAGCTTCAGGAAATTGTGGAGCAACCAAAATTGGACAAGCTAAGAGGAGAAAGAGTGGGGATATCCACTCAAGCAGTCTCAGAAGTAGTCTCAAACAATTATGGAGCAACGAAAATTGGAGAACCAGAGAGGAGACTGAGTGGAGGCATCCACTCATGCAGATACCTCCAATAGAGGGAAATTTTGAGCCAAGTGGGCAGAGGGAGCACATGCAACCATACCTCTAGGTGTGAGGTGGGGTGATGTGAAGTGATAGTCTTAAGAGGGATGAAATTGGGTAGGGTCCATTGAGAGGTTTTATCTCATAGATCGCACCTTGCTACGAGGCCCAAAGTACATAGTAGCAAGAGGAATCAGTGGTGGTTGATGCAGTCAAAGATCAGAGTGACAAAGGCTAGAGCACTCAAATACTGAAGAGCACAGAGAAGAGTTGACAACATTGCAGAAAGGAAGAGTCAGTAGAAGCGTAGAGTTTTCAATCGAAAGAGGAAATAATAGTTAGAGAATTTGATAACAGATGCATCATACTGATTCGGGTTGGATTTTTTTTTTTTTTTAAGTTGTTGTAGCAACAATGCTAGAGAGAAATGTTGCATGCAAAACATTCCAAAGGTTCAAGATCGGGATCGAGTTGAATTCCTTTCTTGTTGAGAGGTAGTGTTAAAAATAACAACAAGAAATGTTAAAAATAGAATCTGGAAATTCCATTTTAATTTGTCCTTGAATTAAATTGTGAATTAAAATTGTAATTATTTTCTCATAGCAACTTGTAAATAGTTAATTAAGTTTAATTAACTTAATTAGTTTAGGAATTTCGAGTTGGAAGTCTTTGTGTAGTGATGTATATGTTCTCCCTAAATTTTAGAGGTCCAAGATGATTTTATTTGAGTTGTAATTAGATTAACTCAATTTACTGAGTTATGGTCAGTTAAATTAGTTCTAACTGCTTGTGGAACTAATAGAGGACTAACACTCAATTGGTGCATTGGTGCATCCACAAGTGTTACTCCAATTAACTGAAGTTTTCCTCATGAGAAACTCATGCATGTTAGTTGAGAGAAAGATCCAGTTGAGACTAGAGTGTAGGGACAATGTACTATCAGTTGTATGATTTACTGATTTGTAAATATCATGCATGTAATCAGAGAAGGACCTATGTTTGGATTGTGTAGTTTTGGAAGCATGAATTCCATTTAAATACAGGCTATTCATCCTAGGAATTGTGTAAGGAGATAGGGGCTTGGAGAGCTACAGAATAGGCTAAGGAGTTGGCTTGAGCTAGCTTGTGAGCTAAGAGTTGATTATAGTTGTGCAGGGATTGTTCTTGTGAGAACAAGCATTGTATTCTCATCTTGGATTTCTGATTAATGCAATATAGATAGTAGGGGTTTTGAATTGTGGCTTTCCTCGGATAAATATTGCGTTATGTGCCATTGATTATCTTCCTCGTCGATTACTGTTTTCATCGATCTTTATGTGCTTCCGCTGTAAAGAGTAGAATAGATTCTTGTCTTCTATTTTAAGAAATTACATGCGCTGTGAATTTACAGAAAAATCTACAATATCAGGGTTAACAATCCATTATAGATTTTGTATGACAACATAACCTCAAGGTTCGTGACATAAATGCAACATATTGCTTCAAAATACATTCTGAAATACAATAACGTTATATTTGACAAGAGTCCTTACTTAGTCATAGCTTATCCATGGCATTAGAGGCTTCGATCAACGCAACTTCAAACTTTGCTTTTGAACACATATATTTGTAGTATAAAGGAAGTATTCCTACGCAAGTTTGTATACAAACTTCAATATGACACACTTCAAGTTGTCAAAACAATCTTGGTACGTAATTCTTCTCCCATTAGCCAGGTTTGTCTGGCCTAATTAGGGTAGGCCTCATTTATGGTAACATCGAACTTCACTTAGCTTCGTGAGTACAACATGCAAATACATTTTTTAATACATCCCAGTTAGGTCTCTTAAGACAAAATAAGGTAATCGAATCATTTATGCGTAAATGTTGATGGGGAAAATCATAATAGGAAAACAAAATGTGCTATGAGTCCATTGATGAGGTTGTTATCAAAATGATAGCTCCTCCAACTATCATAAAAGTAAGTTGTCTTTAAAAGAGAAAATAAGATTATGTTTTTTATAAGAATTATTCATCAAACAAACCTTAATTTTGTTGTAATCAATGACCTTTGAATGTTACTATGAAATGTTATTGCTATTCAATCAACTAACCTAGATGCTCTATTAGAAGATATGTATGCAAGATAGGAAGCTTCCATATCTCCTTCAGTTTGGGAACATTTTTGAACCATGAATTTAAAGCTAAGAGCTTGAGACTTCTTTCCCTCTAGTTCCAATTTCCTTGGATCATATAATTTTCTAGTTTATCCTCCGAAGAACAATGACACCACAGTATAATGCAAGGTATCTGTCAAAACTTATTTGTTCACAAATAGACTCCATGAACACGTTTTAATGTTTGTATTTAGAGGGGTAGTTATGATTCGGAATGTTGCTTTTTACGGACATTTTGTTGATTTAAAACGAGAAATTTAATGCGTGCATTTAGTGAGCAGTTACCATTTGGACTAATAGTTTTTACAGGCCAATTGTAAGATTTTACATGGAGCGCCTTCCAAGGAACCCAATAACAAAATGTGAGGAGTATATATATCTGAGCTCTCGCGGTATTTTAATAGATCATAACTCTCGCTCATTCGTGTTGCATTCTCTCGCTGAGTGCAGCATATACTCAGTGAGAATTAAGATCGAAATGGGTGGAGGGCTATCCCAATGTTTATTCATAATGTTGGTCTCATCCTTGCTCTTACCAGGAGCAATGGAGGCCAGCCGTGTCAAGCAACTAAATGGGCAGCCCTCCACAAAGGGTCCCCGCCATAACTACAAGGATGCTTTGTCCAAAAGTATTCTCTTCTATGAAGGCCAGAGATCAGGAAAACTGCCTGCGAATCAACGCATGACCTGGAGAAGGGACTCTGCCTTACGAGACGGTTCAGCAGCAAATGTAAGGATTCATCATTGCTATGTTATTTTTGATTTTTCAATATGCAAAGTATCATAGATCTTTTTATATTTCGCAACAAAAAGAAATTTGTTAAATATTTTTTTCACTAATTTATATTTCTTCATATTAAATCTACTAAACCAACCACACAAACTACTTCATCATCATCAATGATTTACTTCTTACATAGTCCTAAGGATGAACCTATGATTTACTCAGTCATAAGGATGAACCCAAGATTGAGAATGTGCAATGAAAAATCTATGGCACCTAACCCTGAAGGAATATACTCAAAACACCTTCTATGGCACCTTACCCTGACGCAATATACTCAAAACACCTTGCTTGATAGTGTAAAAATCTGTGTACTGGATGCAGGTGGACTTCGTAGGAGGGTACTATGATGCTTGTTAGTGTAACATTCTGTTTTCTGGATGCAGGTGGACTTGGTAGGAGGGTACTATGATGCAGGAGACAATGTCAAATATGGTTTTCCAATGGCTTATACAGTCACGATGCTATCATGGAGTGTGTTAGAATTTGGAAATCTCATGGATAAAGAGCTACCACATGCTCTTACTGCAATTCGTTGGGCTACAGACTATCTCCTCAAAACAGTAGTTTATCCAGACACTATATATGTGCAGGTCTTTCATATTTATATCTCACATATTTGCATAGTTTCATAGAATTTTGGTGTGAGCTGGCCTATTATTTTATGTGACTTGAAATTGTTTCTACTATAATGAATTCTCCTCTCAGATATGTAATGTGGTATATTACAGGTGGGTGATCCCAATTCAGATCATCATTGCTGGGAGAGACCAGAAGACATGGACACTCCCAGAACAGTTTACAAGATTAACAAAGAAAATCCTGGCTCAGAAGTTGCTGCTGAAAAAGCTGCAGCATTGGCTGCTGCCTCCATGGTGTTTCAAAAGTCAGATCCCCGGTATTCTCGGCGTCTCCTCAAAACTGCTTTGTGGGTAAGACCAATGTTCAAACCTTAGGGTATTTGTTCCTTTCAAAAACATGAAATCGGCATTTTCTAACTATTAGATATTTTAGGTTTAAGTTTTTGACTGGAATTTGGCTAAATAATTTTGAATGAAATTTTGAATTTTTGTTTTTTTTTTAATTTTGTTTTTGCTTTTTCTTTGCATATATAGATTCTGTAATTGAAAATAATTTTTTTTGGTAATCTTTTTGGGTACGAAAATTACAAAAGTTCACAACTCAATCTTGTGAATTACAAATTCTTCATCAAAAATTTTCAAAAAAAATCTCGAAAATGTCTGACAGATATAACACGGTCATGGAATCAGGTGTTCTTCCTATCTGAATTTTAGCTTGACAGTCACTTCCCTTCTTATAATGTTTTCAACAGGTGTTCGACTTTGCAGACAAATACAGGGGAGCATATAGTGATAATCCTTCACTGAGATCAGGAGTGTGTCCTTTCTACTGCAGCTATAGTGGATACGAGGTAATACTCCATTTGCAACTTTTGACACATGCCAAGCAAAATTGCACTAGATATTATGACTTCAGTTAGTTCTCTATATTTTCTCCATTTCTATACAGTTATGAAATAAAATTAGAATGGTAATGGAGTAATTTTTTCAAAAAATATTGTGTAACTTATCTGCACTTGCCCATGTTTTTTAAAGGTCTGGAAATAGTATTTTGTCAGAAGGCATTTCTGTACTGGGTTTTTTAAAGAAATTTCTCTGAAGTTTTTTTTCCCATTACAAAGGTCTGGAAACAGTATTTGGTCAGAAAGCATATCTGTACTATAGTGTTTTAGAAATTTCAATTTTACTTTAACGCAACATTTTTGTTTTAAAACTCAAAAAATTGAAACATATTCTAAGTCGGTGAGCAGACAGATCGACATTTCAGTGGTGTAAGGGGCGTATATATTTATCACATGAAAATACTATGATAATATTGAAGTCTCTATTTGTAAGTGTTTATCTAGTGATTTCAAATAAAATACAGTCAAAGAAGGCCGTCTTATCTTGATTGCACATTTTCCAAATATTTTGAAATTGATTATTGAAGTTTTTAGATATATATGATTTTTAAATATATAGTGAATAATGGTTATTTTATTTTTTTCAAATATTTTGAAATCTGACGAATAAGAGTGATGTCAAAGAATTAATATCGCTTTTGTTTGTCAATTCTAAAATATTATGATAATATTTAAGTTTTTATTTGCTAAGTGATTATCTGTAAAATGTAGTGAATGATGGTCGTTTTATTTTGATTGTACATTTTTTAAATATTTTGTAATTTGATAAATAAGTAAGATCCAAAATTAATTTTAATTCTGTTTATCAGATTTCAAAATATTCTCAAAATCCATAATTGAGTTTAAATTTAGCTTTAAATAAAACTGAAACTAACATATAAACCTCACCTATTGGTTAGGATGAATTGATATGGGGTGCAGCATGGTTGCTGAAGGCCACAAAGAACAAAACATATAGAGAATATATACTTAAAAATGGCTTAGAATTTGGGTCCGAAGACAACACTTTCGAATTTGGGTGGGACAATAAGCGTGGTGGAACTGATGTTTTGCTAGCCAAGGTAAACTCTATTGTATTTTTATGTTGATTGCAGATTCTAAGAATATAAGTGATTTCTATTTGTCAATACATTTCAATTTTCATTGAGATAAATTCTATAAATTTTTATAGAAATCAAAATAAATTCTATAAGCATTTTTATGTCAATTGCAAATTCCAAAAATATATATAATTTCTATTTTTCAATGCAACTAAATTAAGATCAGTTGTGATTCTCTTCCCTAAATAATGCGAAATGTAATGATCGTTTTATGCAGTATGTCTTGCATGAGAATGTAACAGCTCTGGGAGGCTACAGGGAGAACGCTGACTCTTTCATCTGCTCTCTCTTGCCAGAATCACCTTATTCGGAGAAGCAATTCACGCCAGGTTCAGTGTTTGCACACAAACTAGTATAAACATTGATATTTTTCCAAAGTATTTGGCATTGCCAGTGTGTTTGATTTTGAGGAAGAAATTAATCATGCATGACTGCTGTAACAGGTGGACTTATCTTTAAGGATCCAGGGGGTAACATGCAGCGAGTTACAGCCTTCTCATTTCTAGTTTTAACCTATGCTAGTTATTTGGAGGATGCTAAACAAACTGTTGCGTGTGGAGGAACAATAATTCGTCCTGACCGACTGAGACAATTTGCCAAGCGACAGGTATTTTTCATGTTACTCATCATGGGAATGAAATATAATAGAGTTCAGGTTTCTGTGATCTATAGAGAGAATTTTTTCAGCGAAAATCACATGAAATACTATTTGTCGACTCATTTCGAACCAACAAGTGTGGTTCATCTTCAGGACAATAGCTTTTCCATACAAAGATTCAATAATAAAATTCAGGCTTCTGTGATTCAATAATAGAGTTCAGTAAATGAAATATGTCAAAACTACCCATTTGTGTTATTAACCATATGATATTGTGCATGCAGGTGGACTACATACTGGGAGATAATCCTCTCCAACTTTCATATATGGTGGGATATGGTCCTCGCTTTCCTCAACGTATTCATCACAGAGCCGCATCTTTAGCCTCAGTTGCAGCGCACCCTGCTCCCATAAAATGTGATGGCGGGGCCAAATTGTTTGCTGCCTCAGATCCCAACCCTAATATTCTGACTGGTGCAATCACTGGAGGGCCAGATGCAAACGACCAATATGCAGACAGTCGGGCACTCCCCGCGCAATCCGAACCCACCACCTACTACAATGCACCATTGGTAGGGGCACTGGCATTTTTCTGTGCCCATCCAGAAGTATAAGTTCAAACACCATTGCTATACAAGTTCAAGGGTGGCACTCAAGCTAATAACCAGTTGAAGAAATATTAGCATCTAGTCATCAGATTTCCATTGGCGACCTTGGTTATCTTGTAGTGTTATCTTTTATAGTCTGAAAATTACTCTTATATGTCAGTGGGAAATATATATCCTCAAGTTGGGTCAACCCCGACTTAGTTTTGGACCCTCAGTTTAAATATACAGAGATAATGGATAGCCATGCCACCTATATTTCAACTGCCATTTATCCTCACTTGAATAAATGTTGCAGATATTTTATCTGTAGAAATTATATAACCACAAGGTACTGTAATTGGAGAAATGCGATTCTCTATAATTTCGCACGACCATGTTGCAATATATTTTAGCATTAACGTTTCTTTCCTTAACCAATGATTTTGAAAATCAAATTGATGTGTATTTATTTCCATTTTTTATTTTTAGTTGGATGAGGATGGGAGATGGTATGGCAAATTTATATGTAGAAATGTTTCCATTAATTTATTAAATTTACATTATTTCCATTAATTTATTAAATTTACATTATAACTATATAAATAGACAATTTTTAGAAAAAAATAATAATTTTGAGATAAAAATAAAAAATATAATTTTGAGATAAAAATGTGATAGAAATAATTAAAGTATGTAAATATTTACAATTATAAGTTGAATAATTGTTATAAATTCATATGGTTCATATTTAGAGGAAATAATTACATTATGTCATGATATATTTTGTAATAGTTATAACCGATTTCTATTAAAACATTAAAAAATATTTCATTTTTGATGCTAACTATAATCTAAGCATTTTTCTATCAATATCATGGCATTATGTTTTAAAAGGTATCACTAAAATACCATATAGACAGATACACATTTATTAGGAAAACCAAAAATTTAGAGATAAAACAGCACTTCTTGATGTTTTTGTTAACATCAACAAACCTACCTATGAATCTACAACTCTTTACCCATCCCTATCATGGCATCACGCCTTAAAATGAATCACTAAAACACTATATAGACAAAAACACATTTATTACGAAAACAAAAAAATATACAGAAAATATCTCTTCTTGATATTTTTATTAATACTAACAAACCTTTCTATGAATTTGTAATCCTTATTTGCTAAGTCATAAACTACATAGTTGTTCTCTCTAAAGATATGAGAGAATTTTGTGAAAGGGCTTAAGCCTAGATACTATTTGGATGACATATTTTAGAAGAGAGTTCGATTTATGAAGCCCCTATTTATTTGGATGACATATTTTAGAAGAGAGTTTGATTTATGAAGCCCCTATTTATTCTTTCTACAGTTGGTTTAAGTCCCCAAAGGCCTAGATCTCTTCCATTTTCATTTCCCTTGATGGATATGATAGTAAGAAAGTAACTCAAGTTTTAATCTTCTTCTTTTTTTTTCTTTTTCTTTTTTTCAATACCCAATCCTGAATAGAAAAGGAAATTCAATAAGATTAAAAAGGTATAAGCATCCACCTACTGCACATGAGCCTAGGTTGCCTATGGAGGCCCCATCAAAGACTTTTAAGGGTAGGAGTTGTATTTGGAGATATATTTAAGTCATGTTCATTTTTTTTTATCCAAACCATTTGTAGACCATCATAATTGTATTTGATAATATGTAGCACTTATAAGGGTCTAGTAGCAATATCTTGAAATATTGCTTTGTTCATGACGATGATCCAATTTTACTAAAGAACCATCATTGTTGTAACAGACCCAACACCCTAGGTGTTATTAAGATGGGTCATAAAATTTTCTAACTTAAATATTACTTAGAAGCAAACTCACAATTTCAAAGCTTTTTAATGATGGGAATTTTATCGAAATTTGAGTTACTAGTATGAAGTTATGGCCCTCCAAAGATTTTAAGGTTTACTCTTTTCATGCCCAATCATTTCTACTACAATTTCCATGTGGCAATGATGTGGCATTGACCTACATGGAATATGTGGGATTCCATGCCATACATCTAAAGTTCAACCTCTATCATAACTAAAAAGAGGAGGGGGCATATTAGGTCATTATTTCACAAGCCAAAGAATCGTTTGATGTAATATGTCACACCTACTTGTTCTTTGGAGATTGACATGTTGCCTTCAATATAAAATTCTCCCTTGAAACACTTCAATGATGCTAGCCTATCGATGTTATGAAATATAAAACTTGTCGCAAGGTTTCAACCATAATTTGTTTCACATTTTAAGTAATATTTGGGCATGAAACTTCTTTTATGCCATTGAACATTATCTTTATCACTAAAATGAAATTTATTTCATTGAATAATCTTTCTTTATCATTGAGATCATCTTTATATCTCATCAATACACAATTATTTATCATTGAGATCATCCTTCTATCTCACCATTACACATTATCTTTATCATTGAGATCATATTTTTGTCTCATTGATATGCATTCCGTTGATGAGATTTCATTTTATTCTCGTCAATACAAATATTTTTGTCATTGAGACTTCATTTTCTCCTCATTGATAAATGTCTCTTTATTATTGCGACTTATTTTTCTCCTTGTCTGTGCACATCTCTTTGTCACCAAGACTTAATTTTCTCCTTTTTGATACAATTTGTGTCTATTGCCAAGACTATTCTTTATTGGAAAGTTTTATTCTTCCTTTTGTCAACATATCAACCTTTGTTACTTTTATCTCATCAGTATATCAACCCCTTTATTCTATTTCCAATGACATATTACCTTGATCATTTCTCAATTCTAGTGATAAATATTTTGTTTGGGCATGATGTGTCGACTACTTTTATTCAACAACACATGAATCTACCTAAGAATTCTAATCTATTGATACATAGTCAAATTTCACCCAAATACTTCTAATTTTAACTAAGAAATGAGAAAGCCTTGGTAACTTCATAAGGGACCTCCCTTGACTTGCTCAAAGAATTGGGAATGGAATTTAGATGCTTGAAACTTTTTAGGATAGTGAAGAGCAAGTTAAGGAGGATTTCCCCTTCGTTTACAACATAGTCAACATGCTTATTATATCAAAGTAAAAAGAATTCATGTTTGGTTACATAAGCATATGTGACATGGTGAAACTTTATTATGCGAGGCTCCTATAGGATAGGGTAAGCTATTACCACATTATAACAACCAAGGAATCATTCAACCAAATCTTCTACAAAAACTCATCATTCATTCCTTCTTTTAACAAAGTTCTCATGCACACCCAAAATACATCATTCAAAAACTTCATTTAGCATGGTTCTCATACACATGCATTCAATTAACTATGATATTGAAGGATTCTAAGGGTATGCCCACAACCCTATAATTATTATCAACTTGTTTCCTATTCAACAAGTATCATGGGATATTTCAGATTTTAGAGCATTTCTCTTAGTGAAAATATCTCAAGCAACCACGGAGCACAAGTTAAAAATAAAAACATATGGTTAGCCATATTAGTCCTACTAAGTTATATGAGTTTTCCACAACAACTTTAATCTCAATGGAAGCTTGACACTTAGATTGAAGGGGTATTAGTCCAAGACTACCATTCAAGCCAAAATTTTCAAGAGGGTTATACAATTCATAGGTGATTATACTTTAATTTAATTTTATATGTTTTGTGAAGACTAGCATTCTTTAATCAATTCCATAATATATAAGAATTTATCCTTATTTCTCTTGCTTCCCTAGAAAGAAAAGCATTATTGCATTGGCTTTTATGTAATCTTGTTTATGACCCCATTGTATTATGAACAAGAAATATTAATGATGATATTGTTAGGATTTTTATAACCATAATAACCTTAACTAAGGATGCATACTCTTACTCATAATAGCCAATTATTAGTCACTTGAGCCGACTTGGCACTTGTCACAAATATTGTACATATACACTTGGTGTTATAAGGGGAACTTAAATCCTCCATACTATTATTAGAAAAATCAATAGGCCTAGAGTGCTTATTCACTCAAACCTATCAACTTTAGTTTAAAATTAGAGCTAGCTCTAGGGCTCTAAACATCCTCCTTAAAACTAGAGTAAGAGGACAACATTTTAAGCACTCTTTTCTAAGATGAGGTTCGTACAAACTTAAGAAGTGTCGCAACTATATCTGCAGCATACAATGTGTCCTTACTTTGTTGTCATGATGTAATGGAGTGGATGTACTGAAGTCAAATCATAAACTAATTGCAAAAAATGAAATGTTCAAAATGGAATCTTAACCTATTGCAAGAAAGAAAGTACAAGGAAAGAGACGGAAATTCAATGCTAAATCACACCATTTCCTAATTAACTGCCAATAAACTATGCTTTAAAATAATGCTAAATTATCATGAACCAAATGCTACTATCTAAGCATGGAAGTAAGAAGCATCAAACCTCACTAATGTGCAAGTAAAGGGACCGAAATAAATCTATTTTTGTCTTTTTGTCTTTTCATACAAAATCAAGTATGCAAACTAATTCTTTTGGTGATGTTGCAGGTGAATTAAGGATGTTGGAGGATGGCTGGAAGGGTTAGGAGATGGTTGGATGGTGTGGGAGACCCTTGGGAGGATTTTGGTGACTTCCTAGAGGTTTTCCATCAATTCGGCCTCAAAACAGGCCATTTTAGGAAAACCTATAGGATGTACTAGAAACCTACAGGATCACATGAAACCTACAAGATACATCCAAGAGAAAAATGTGAGGTGTTGGAGGTGATGGGAGGCCTAGGAAAGGTGTGTTATGGGTGGAATGGAATGGGAAAATTCCCAGGATCACTCAGAATTCAAAACCAAAGTCGGAAGATGGATGGATTCACTCAAAAAGCTTGGAGAAGTTTCCTTGTGAAATGATGAAATTGGTGAGGGTTTAATGACCAAGCAAATCCAAATTGGATGGAACAAATTTGTTATTAAATAGGATGTTTTAGGTCCCTATTCCAAGTGGAATCACTCAAAAAGACCTAGGTTAACCCATGCAAAAAAAATAAAAAACATTACTAGTCGAAAATCTAGAAATTTGAGAAATAATGAGCTAGTGAATCTAAGAAATGCCTAACCAAATCAAGTGAAAATGCAATGCAATGATTTTTGTTATGAACTAGAATGTTTTTTTGATCTAATGCAAGTGGAATCAATTCGATTGAAGCTTGTTAGCATGCTCTAAAAAATAGCAGAAATTCATTGTTCTTTGCTAAAAAGGAGGTTGAACAATCTGGATTTTGGAATGAGAAGACTAATCCAAGAAACTCAATGATTATTATGAACTTCCAAAGCTTTTCCAAGGATGAAATAATGCTTTTGATCCTGCAAAAGAACTTACATCAACCATTTAACTCAATCCTACAACAACAAATTATTAATCCTAAATGCAGAAATAGAAAGGCATAAAAACTAGAGATGCATGTGAATAGGCAATGAAAAGAAGCAAGTAAAATGATACAAAATGGCTCTAAGGTTCTTGGGATGGCCAAGCCTAAGGAAAATCGGAGACCTATGGAGGAGAACAAGATTTAGAAGCTAAACATGAAACCAATCTTCATTATTTTCATCAATAGAATTACATCCCTGCAATAAAATACAATGGAACTGTAAAAATACAAGCTCTCTCCATAGTAACACTAATGAAAAATCTCCTCCTAGAGGAAAATTCGACTTGGTACTTCTAAAAAATGATTAGGAATCATTCCCCATGAATGGAGGAAGCTTTCCCCACGAAAATCCCTTGATTAGTGGATCTAGTCCCCAGTAGTAGGAATTTGCATTAAATGGCAAGGAACACATTCCTAGATTTTCTCAATCATTCCCTAGAGGAGACTTCGACTTGGTACTTATAAAAAATGACTAGGAATCATTCCACATGGATGGAGGAAGCTTTCCCCATCGAAATTCCTTGATTATTGGATCTGCTCCCTTGATTAGTGGAACACATTCCTAGATTTTCTCAATCATTGGAGTTCCACAATTTGTACCATAATTCCATAATATCTTGTTTACTTATTATTTATTAGTGATCCTCTAGTAGTAGGGAACAAGTTCCTAAATTATCTCCTCCTCCAACTCTTCATAATATGTGCAATATTCTCATAATATTCCACAAAAAATAATAATATTAGGCATAGATATTCAATTATTCATAAACCTTCCTAATGAATATATTAAAGTTAAGGAAGCTAGAGGAAAGAAGGAGGAGCAAACTAAGTGACGAGGGTTTTGAACAAGGGGTGACAAAAGCGAGCTGGTAACTATGGAGGGGCATGGAGGAGGGAGCTCCACTCCCTCCTACAGTAACGTGGTTTCAAACAGAAGCAAAGAGACGAGTCTGAACAATTTCTGGAAACCAACAGAGGTAGAGACAAAGACAACCGGTACTCAAAAGCCAGAAAGCAGTAAATCCCTTGAAAAGGAAGGGACCCACAAGGAGGCTAGGAGGGAAACGAAATCTGGAGACAGCAGTTAGAGAACGGAGAACATATCTATGACGGGACCCTGCAAGCCCAGGTCTAACATTAAACCCCAGGTGGTCTTAAATGATCCTACACTACAGGTGCACAGAGATCACATGGCGACTTATGCAATCATATGTAAGTTTATGGGTATATGGCCCACAAAGAAAACATTGTATACATGGATAAGAAACAACTGGAAACTGAAGGGAGAAATAAATCTACATCTTGGGTCCAAGGGTTTTTTCACTAGGGTTTTCACTAACCTGGAGGACAAAGATAGAGTTTTTGAAGGAGGACCCTACTTCTATGCTGCTGCAGGACTTTACATGTGACCTTAGGTGATGAAATTTTTTCCGGAGCGAGAAGCGTTCACATCGGTCTCGATATTGATTAGATTATACTCCTTACCTTTAGATTATTGGTTGTTGGAATCCTTAAAAGTTATAGGTAATAAATTAGGGCATTTTATAAAGATATCAGAGGTGACTGTGTGAGGTAAATATACCTCCTTCACCTGCATATGTGTAGAAATGGACTTATTGGGAGCACTCCCAAATGAAGTCATCCTAGAATTATATGATGAGGAATGGTTACACGCAGTCAACTATGAACACATCCCATTCATATGTCGTAAATGTCATGAACATGGGCACCTCTTCAAAGACTGCCCACTCAACAAAAGGGAGGACAACCTGAAAACCAACATAGGAAAATACCCTGAGGGTTTTACCAAAGTGGGAGGCAGAGGGAAAGGAGGGGGGAAAGTACCAAAAGAAACCTAGTGAGAACAAGCTACCAAGTCATAACAGTTTCGATATTTTAGAAGAAGAGGGGGGGGGGAATGGAACAAACAAGGAACCAGAGGACATTCATACAGAGAAAGAAAAAGAGGACAGCATGGAAATCATACAGGAATACAATGAACAAAAGGAGGACCCACCAAGCACTATGGAACTTGGCAGGGACCATGAGATGACCCCAAGTGAAGGAGGTACGGAGGACCAAGACCTACAGGAGATTCTTGAGAGGGAGAACCTTGAACTAGAAAAGTTTCTAGAGCAGGGAACCAACAAAGGGATTGACTCTCTGCCACAAGAGGAGTTTGACAGAGTACAACAGCTATTCCTCCGAAGGTCTCAAACAAAGGTTGCAGGAGTCAAAAGGAACCATGATAGCCAGGAGAACAGAGGGGTTAAATCAATGGAGATTACATTAGGACACTCCACCAAAAACCCAGGCAAGAAAAGAGGAAGAAAGAGACAGAATGAACTTCTGTCAGAGTGTGGGAAACTCATGATTAATTCAGGTAAGATGAAAGATCTCACCAATTACTCTTTCACAAACCCATCATTATGAAGCTTACAAACTGGAACATTAGAAGACTAGGAAGTAAAAGAAAACAAAGAAATCTCAGTAACAAAATAAAAGAAGAAAAACCAGACATGATGTTTATACAAGAAACAAAATGCTCAATAGAAAAGATCAGAGAAATACATAGTAAATGGCTTATCAAATATGAGTACCTAGAAGTTAAAGCAAATAATACAGCGAGGGGAAGTCTTACTCTATGGAATCCTCATAAATTTGAGATCTTGGATGTTGAGGCATCCATAAACCACCTTTCAATGGTTATACAACCTTTGGGGGACAAGGATTGTTACATGATAACAAATGTCTATGGTCCTCAACTTCTTGAAGACAAACTCAGGCTCCTCACCTCTCTAGAGGAGCTGAGAGAGAGATACCCAGTAATCCCCTATATTCTGGGAGGGGACTTTAACATGATTAGATATCTCATAGAGAAAAAGGGGGGACCAGAACACTTGGACGAGATGCAATTGCCTTCTAGAACTTCCTAAACAACATGAGACTGGTGGATATGGACACAATAAATGGTACCTTCACATGGAATAACAAGAGAGGAGGAACTTCCCAAGTTGCCTTGAAACTAGACAGATTTATAATCTCAGAGGATCTCCTTCTCTCTAGTCGTATCATGACAAATTTTATCCTTCCTTTTGGAGGCTCGAACCATTGGCCCATCCAGTTGGAAGCTTCATTTATTGGCACCCTGAGGAATAGACCTTTCAGGTTCGAAAATGTCTGGCTCACTCACCCTGACTTTATCACTAATATTGGAAAATGGTGGGCAGAAGACATGCCCACCCAAGGCACAAAAATGTTCCTCCTGCAACAGAGACTCAAACACATTAAGCTAAGGCTCAAAGAATGGAACAAAAATGAGTTTGGAAATATTTTTGAAGCCAAAAGAGAAGTGGAAAAAAAACTATAGGAAACTAATCAAATTCTCATCACAGAAGGCTTCACATAGGAAAGGAAAATGCAAGCAGACTCTCTTCAACAAGAATGGGACAATAGATGCCAGTAGGAGGAAATATTCTAGAGACAGAAATCAAGAGTTCAATGGATTAAAGAAGGGGAGAGAAATACTAGGTTCATTCACAAGTCTACCATGAAACACAGGGCTCATAATCAGATCACAAAACTCATAGATCCTCAAGGGAAAGAGCTAAATACTCACAAGGAAATGGAATTTTTTCTAGTACAACATTTTCAAAGCATAACAGAGGAGACCATTGCAGACAGATCTCAATTCACTAAGAGCTTCACTCAGCATATTCCAAAACTGGTAACCAGGGAAGATAATTATAATCTCAATAGGCCAGTAATAGAAGAAGAGGTCAATGAAGTAATCAAAGAGATGCACAATGGGAAAGCTCCAGGCCCAAATGGTTTCAATGTAGACTTCTTCAAAACATGCTAGGAAACAGTCAAACATGACATTCTTGATGTAGTGGAGGACTCGAGAAAATCAAGAACAGTTCTGAGAGCGCTTAATGAATCCTTCATAGCTCTAATCCCTAAACAGGAAAAATCCATGACACCAGATAGATTCAGACCCATAGCTTTATGCAATGTGGTGTACAAAATCATTTCCAAAGTTATCGCTAACAGACTCAAACCCCTTCTTCCAACTCTCGTGTCATAGGAGTAGACTGGATATGTGGAAGGTAGACAAATTCTAAATAATATCATTCAAGCTCATGAAGTGGTTCATTCCCTCAAGACCAATAAGCAATCAGGTATGGTAATACAATTGGACATAGCGAAAGCTTATGATAAGCTAAGCTGGTCTTACATTAGGGAAGTTCTTAAAGCCTATGAATTTGACCACAATTGGATAAAGTGGGTCAAGGCCCTGGTTAACACTGCTAGTTGTTCAGTCCTTCTTAGTGGCCCTCCATCTAGAACCTTCAGGCCATTGAGAGGCCTCAGGCAAGGAGATCCTCTCTCCCCATTCCTCTTCATTCTCATGATCGAAGGATTGGGCAAAGTGATTATTTCAGCCAAGGATGAAGGAAGAATCCAAGGACTCAAACTTACTCAGGATGGGGATACATTGACTCATCAACAATTAGTGGATGACACCATGCTACAAGGCATACCCATAGTCAATGAAGCCAAAGCTTTCAAAAAAATCCTGCATGATTTTGCAATGGCTACTTGCACTGAGGTAAGCCTCTCAAAATCGAAAGTTTTCTTTTTCAACAGTGATAACTCTATTCAAAGAAACCTCTCCAAAATTCTTGGCTTTCAAAGAGATCATCTTCCCTCCAAATATCTGGGAATGCCTCTCACTGATAAACCTCTGAGTAAGGAAGTCTAGGAGTCAGTTACAAATAAACTGAAGGACAAAGTCAACAATTGGACTAGCAGATCCTTGAATTTAGTAGGAAGGCTAATTCTTACAAAGGTTGTACTACAAACCATTCCAATTTTCATGTTTTCAGCCCTTCCTATCCCAATAGGAGTTTTACAGCAAATTAGGAATATCCAAAGAAATTTTCTTTGGGGTAAAGGGGAAGAGAAAAAGAAATGGGCTCTGGTAGCTTGGGACAAGCTTTGCAAACCCAAAACCCATGGTGGTTTGGGTCTCCATGACCCGGAGACTCTAAGCAAAGTTTTGGGGGAAAAACTTTGGTGGAGATGGCTAAAGGAAATGAGAAACCCCTGGGCTAAGATTTGGAAACAGAAATATGCAATGGAATGGTAGGAAAGGGACCACATTCGAATGACAGGACACATCAGGGGTTCCCATATTTGGAACAATTCTTGGGAGAACAGAGCCTTAGTTCAGAAACATAGTTTCTAGGAGATTAGAAATGGGAATTTGGCCTAGTTCTAGGAGGAAAACTGGCAGCATGAACATAACCTATGTAGAGAAGGACTAGGCATCATAAAAAATGATACCATTAATAAAGGACTGAAAAGGGTAAGTGACTTTTGGGATCAGTCAAGAGACACTGGTAAATGTGTAGGTTTTAACCCCGTGCAGAAATTACCTGCATACAAATTCTAAAACACATAAAATAAACAATGCGAGAGCATAACACATAAAACACATATACATAGAGATTTTCCCCTGGATCCCAAAACCGGGACTACCAGCTTGATTTTTCATTATGTTCCTTTCAATGTTACAATACATATTTATACATGCCGAAGCATCCAATACCATGGACCAAAAACCATCGCGTCCAAAACCATGGACTAAAAACCGTCGTGTCCAAAAAAAACATGTGCGAAAATCATGTACAAAACCATAGTTGGGTCCGCCCAACCTAACATAGGGTCCAAAACCAAAATTTTCTGGGGCGCTGCCCCGGAACCCATAAAGTGGGGTTACGGGTACACTTCAAACCCCCTGTGACCTCCCCCCCCCAACCCCCGATTAGCTACGTGGGCTAGTCGTGGAAATAATATAACACAACCCAACATTCTCCCACTTGTTGTTTTCTTTCCAGAAGGGGCAACAAGAGAGCTTAGTCATTTATCCACCCTGAAACGGCCATTGTCTCTCTACACCAAGAGAACTTCTCAGAGCTCACAGATTTTGTCAATGCATCTGCAGTATTCTTCAAAGTGTCCACCTTTACTAGCAGCACCTTTTTGTCTTCTATCATATCCCTCACAAAGTGATACTAAACATCAATGTGCTTTGTCTTTGAATGATATGCAGGGTTCTTTGCCAAGAAAATTGCACTTTGGCTGTCACAGTCTATCCTTATAGCTTCCTGTACTAACCCCATACTTGAACACAATCTCTGCAACCAAACTACTTCCTTGCTTGCATGAGTGGCTTCCATGTATTTTGCCTCTGTAGTTGATAGTGCCACTATAGATTGTTTCTTACTCATCCAACTAACTACACCTCCAAATAGGTTAAACACATACCCACTTGTAGATCTTCTCTGATCCAAATATCCAGTTCAGTCTGCATCAACAAAGCCATGAATATCCAACACTCTGTCCAATCCTGGTCTTCCTTGGTAGCACAAACCATAATCACTAGTGCCATGCAAATACCTGAAAACCCGCTTCACTGCTGTCCAATGCTCCTTTCCTGGTTTTGACATAAACTTGCTCAATACTCCCACTGCATGTGCAATGTCTGGTCTAGTACAAACCATTGCATACATCAGGCTACCGACTGCACTTGCATATGGAACACGAGACATGTCCTCTTCCTCTTCTTGTGTCTTGGAACACTGTTTAGAAGATAACCTCACACCTACAAGAATAGGAACCTTCACCGGTTTACTATCCTGCATATTAAACCTCTACAATATTGTCTCAACATACTTCCTCTGGTTTAACCAAAGCTTCCTCTTTGCCCGATCTCTTTTAATTTCCATGCCAAAAATATAGTTTGCAGCACCAAGATCTTTCATGTCGAATTTGGAGGACAATTGGGTCTTCAAATCCTGGATAACTTCTTTGTCATTTCCAACCAGCAACATGTCATCCACATACAAGACCAAATAAAAATAACACGGTCACCAATTAATTTAAAATACACACAATGATCTGCTTTGCTTTTGGTGAAGCCAAGTCCCTGTATAAATGTATCAAATTTTCGATACCACATCCTTGGTGACTGTTTTAACCCATACAAAGACTTCTTTAACTTGCATACCAGTTCTTTCTTACCCTTCACCACAAATCCTTCAGGTTGCTTCATGTAGATCTCCTCTTCTAGATCCCCGTGAAGAAATAATGTCTTCACATCCATCTGTTCTACCTCAAAATCAAAAGCAGCAGCAACAGATAAAAGTAATCTAATAGAAGTTACCTTGGCAACATGAGAAAAAATATCACCAAAATCAATTCCCGGCACCTGGGAATAATCTTTTGCTACCAACCGAGCTTTGTATTTCTCCACTTTTCCTTCTGCATTTGTCTTCTTTTTTAACACCCATTTTCTACCAGTGGGTTTCCTTCCAGCTGGAAACTCCACCAGATCCCAAGCCTCATATTTGTGCAAAGATGCCATTTCATCAACCATGGCCTCTTTCCAGATTTTTCCATCCTCTGAATCCACTGCTTCCTTCACAGTTCTAGGATCATCATCAGTAACAAACAAAGAAAATTTTTAACAGAAAGCAGATGGACTATACCTTTCTAGTTGCCTTCTTTCTCGAACTGATCTTCTTACAGCTGGAGTTTGTGGCTCTTCATCTTCTGATTCCTCCTCTATTGTAGAGTCTGATTCTTCCTCCTTTAGCTCAAACTCTATCTTCTCAGGTTCCTTCTGTTGGACTTCATGTTTAATAATATCTTTCACCTCTCTGAACACCACATCTCGACTGTACACAACCTTCCTTGTTACTAGGTTCCAAAGCTTATAACCCTTTAAACCATCATTATACCCAATAAAGGTGCACTTTTCAGATTTACTATCCAACTTGGTTCATTTCTCCTTTGGAACATGTACATATGCATCACATCGAAATACCCTTAGATGTGAAAGAGAGGGTTTCTTACCAGTCCATACCTCTTGTGGAGTCTTATCCTCCAACGCTGATGAAGGTGACCTATTGACCAGGTGTTGTGGCCACCAACAACCCCCCTCCTTATATAGTATTAGCAATAACACTAGGTAAGTGGGGTCCCTTAGTAAAAAATTCCAAAAATTCAATTAAGGCTCATGCATTTTACTCCTTAAGAAAACATCACATCGCACAAAGAATGATAGGACATTTCCTTATGAGTAAAAATGATAAACTGTGAAAGTGCGACGCGAATTCCATCACATCGCATGCATTAAGAAACGCTCACATTTGAAAACCTTAAAAAATTGCCGATATCCGATATGCGATATCGCATATCGCAATGTCGCATGAAAAACACATAACCATTTAATGATTGTAGTGATCCGCGATCTTGCGATAGCGCGATACTGTGATCCGCGATCTTGCAATAGCGCGATCGAACAACCCTGCGATAACACATCTTAATGAAATTTGCGGTAATGCGATATGAGATGCTGCGATGCGAATCGCAGAAACATTCCATCGCAGTTTTTTCCTGGATCAACATTCAAGAAAAGCTTTCCATAAACCAAGAACTGGATATGTGCTTTAATGATAATTAATGAATGATACACCAGTTTTTAATGAAAAACGGTTTTGTGTTTTTCGAAGAGTCATTTCACGTCAGGTGGCATGTTTTTGTACATCCGTAGAGCTTAAAGCTTTCTTGTCGATTTTTATTATCATTACTCTCTCCTCATGTGTGAACTACAGGAACGAAAAACAGAAGTAACACAAAGCAATGTGCAGGAAGCCATGGCGGAAAAGGGTAAAGCTCCAATGCTCAGAGACAGAGAAAAGATGCCATCATAAACAGATACCGCATGCAACAGAGCCACAAATTCACAGAGCGCTGCTGAGCTATCCATTACAAATCTTTCATTCAGAGCCATGGTTGAATGAGTAGTTGAACAATGCTGATGTCAATAGGCGGTTTAACGCACAAGGTCAGAAGCTCACAAAAGTAGTATGTTTACAAATTTTGAAGCTTATACCTGGTGAAGGAAAAGGCGCTAAAGGTGAAAAACGCATCAGATAGGCCCGGATCAAAGAACGGAGGCAGTTTCCGATTCGCGCATCACTGAGAAAATTGCTCAAAAAGCAAAGCCTCTAACTGCTCAGTCACTTGTAAGCTTGGAAAACGCAAGAAAGCAATGGTAAAGAATAAACTGGAAACAAAAAGCTGAAAGAAGAGGCAAAAGCAATTCGAGGATTAACCAAGTGGAACTTGGATTATTAGTGGGCATACACAGTAAATCCACATAGCCAGAGGATGACTCTTGAGGATATCATCGATTTTTCTGAAAAAATGGTGCCAGCTCTTACCATTTCTGTTTTCTTAGCTCAACCAAAAGCGGAAGACAGTCAGCCGACTTTACCCAGGCAAATATTAAATGCTCGCAACATTAAGGAGCAAATGCATAAATAGTTAGATATTAGATTTAATTTATAGAAATAGTTTTGCTTAGAAAAGGGCGGTCATTTAAACCGTATCCTGAATCTGTGTAATTAAGTTATTTAGTTAGTAGTATTTAAACTCTTCTCATGCATTTAAAGAAGGGTCCATAAATTTATCAAAAACTTGTCCTCAGAACATGCACTTTTGCACCCTCAGACGAGGTTGTGGTGAATGAATGGATCAAGATTTGTTGATGTTTGCATTTGATATCTGCTACTAATGTTGCACTTCTGTACTCTTAGTGGATATTAGAGCAAGGAGAGATAAATCATTGTTTCTTGAAGCTTATGAGTAGGACTAGTCATAAATGGTACTTTTATCTCTTGACCATTTCTGCTTATATGTTAAAGTGATATACAGTTTTTAGTTGTTTATGTATTATTGCATGAATGCTTGAGTTATCATTTGGCACTTTTGTATGGTGATAGCTATTTATTTATGCCTAATGTATGAATAACTTATTATGCGATATGATGTTCACAACTGTTTCGTCTAACTTTTTATGCGAAGTGGTTCATCTTGATTAATTTCCTTTCTTATAATCACTGAATGATCTTTATTACCAGTTGTTATTTGAAATCTCTTTAGATTGCATAATAGAAGAATTACATTCCAGGTTAGTATAGATTTAGATGTGTTGTTTATTAGATTACAATAGCATAGAATTAGATTAAAAGTTTGAATTAGAATATCTTAGATAGGAACTGTTAGATCAGCAACATCAAATTCTACACACACACACATAGATTGGGAAACTGGTCCCATTATCCCCAGTCGGACCCGCTATACCAAACGGATAAGGAGCTGCCAACCAAGGTCCGGACCGGGCGGGTATCCCCTTTGTTGTCGACCCGATTTTCAGGGCTTCAACATATTTGGCGCTAGAAGGAGGACCTGAACTATGAATGGCAAGTAAATCCAAATCTGAATACCATTCTGAGAGTAAATTGCCCTCATCATCTCCCCCGACTTCTCCATTACATTTAAATCCAGAGTCAGAAGTCGCTCGAGTATCAATCGCTGCTACACACCCTGATATTTCAGAACAATCTACCGTTGAACTTCCTGAAGTCGAATGCCTGATTCACAAACTTCAGCGATGTTCCATTTCTCCTCAGAGGTCTGATAAATCTCAAGGCAGCGTGACTTCGCAGTACAACCCTGCTCATCCCCTGACTAGGCGAAAGAGTGAAAAGTTTGGCGTTCAGCCAACCGAATTACCTCTTCCCACCAGGAAAAGAGTGAGGAAATCACCTAAAGAGTCTGACAGTGAGACTCTTTCGTCAACATCGTCCATCTCAACTACTTCACCGCGAAGTCAACCATCCACACCTCCACTACATATCATCGTCCAGCCGTCCACTGGAATCCCCACAACCCCTCTTCAATCATCTACAATCATAGTATCCTCATCCTCCCAGCCGCAGGGATCATCTTCTGCACTTTCCTCTGTTAGCAGTTCAACAATGGCCCAGTATCCATGGAATGACCCTGGGGCAGTCTTAATGTCTGCACCCTTGAGTCAAATATCGACCCATCCTGAGAAATGGCTGCCTAAATTCAATCCCGAGGCAGGCATGCTAGCAGAAGAGCACATAAACAACTTCATGCTTTCCATTAATCTCAATGAGGTTACTAATGAAGATGCTGTTGTTCGGATTTTTCCTTATACACTGCAAGGAACAGTCGGGTCATGGTACTTTTCATTACCCTCCGGATCCATCACAGGTTGGGACATCTTCCAGGACCAATTTCTAACCAAGTTTGGTGATGACAGGTCTACGACAACGTTAATCAATGACCTATCCAATCTTAAAGCCGAAACTAGAGAGCCTATCAAGGACTTCAATTTACGTTTCAACAAAATTCCTACTGCTTCCTAGCCCAGCGAAGAAGTACGATATGAATGGTATATTACCGCTCTACCATCGAACATAACAATCTTTGTAGATAGGGCTAATAAAACAACCTTAGCTAATAACATGAAAGAGGCGATAGCAGTAGAGAAACAAATAATGGCCCTGGAAAAGAGATCCGCGATAGAGGAACGTAAATCCAAAAAAGTCACCTTCAAGGAAGACTCCAAGAAGAAACAAGCAAAAGATCCATTTGATTTGGAAGGATTGCAGAAAGTTCTAAAGACCATGTCCAATGAATGGTCGACATAAAAAAGTAAGTAGCAGAAACTTCTTCAAAAAATCCCTACAGAGCTTTTAAAATAGGTCCTTCAACGGATGCAAAGCCATCCAATGCCATTTCAAATGCTGAATCCGAGGAAGAAGAAGAGGAAATTACCACTGAAGCGCAGACTGATGACGAAGAAGTTGTGGAATTACAAGGAATGTGGGATTTCATCCTCCCACAAGAAGAAGATCAAGAAGTATTTCCAATTAGCACACGAAGCAAAAATCAGCTTGATCCTCCCCAAACTATCCCTAAGCCGAAGAGCGCAAGCTCTGCAATAAAGGATAAAGTCGCGACAAAGAAAACGATATCTAAAGCGACTCAAACCAGCCTAGTCCAAACAGATGAAACGACTCCATCTAAAACACTTATAGTGTAGGATGAAATGGAGTACAATATTATTGAAGACATGAAGAAGACTAGGGCTAACATCACCCTTTACGAACTGAGCAAGTTGAAACATTAACAGAAGATAATGATGAAAGAATTACATGTCGTACCAGTTGCACCTTTGCCTGTTGTTGTACTTTCTCAAGCTTCCCATAACATGGGAAGACCTCCAACTAATGCGATCAATAAGATTGATCCAAATGACATCGCCCTAATTGGAGGAAGATCAAGATCTCACACTCCCCCGTTTCTCCTTACTTATGAAATCTTCAATAAAAATGTGCACAATTGTTTGGTAGATTCCGGTGCTTCATCGAATATTTTACCCAAATCTATATGTGCCAAGTTAAATGTTCAACCACAGAAATCCGCAGTGCGCATAGTTCAGCTAGATCGATCTCAAGTCAAAGTGATTGGCGAACTAAATCAAGTAACCATAAGGTTGTCATCCAACCCGAAGGTATGTCAGGTTAGTGACATTCTAGTTGCCGGTATCCCAGAATTCTATGGCTTAATTCTTAGCAGGGATTGGTCAGAAAAACTCCATGGATACTTCGCAACTGATTGGCCGCACATGTGGCTGCCCTACAACGGTAAACCAAATCAAATAAAAGTTGAACGAGAGCTACACCAGAAGTACATAGTAACGGAGTTAGAGGGAGAAAATGAACCAGTAGCGTATAACAACAGCATTATTGGCAATTACTCAGTAGATTCTTTCCTCGGCAATTTCAATGCTCATGCGTCACCCTATTTAGAACACTTTGTTTTGTCCCAAGTCGAAAAATTTTCTCGAACTGATAGTTCGAAATGTATCAATTTTTTAGATAAACCTGTAAATAAATCTTTGTTTTGGAAATTATTTTTTGATGGTTCTAGATCTAACGAAGGAGCAGGAGCAGGATGCATTCTAATTAGTCCAGAAGGAGACAAGATCATTCTCACATGCAAACTCGAATTCGATTGCACAAACAATACAACAGAATACGAGGCTTTGGTTCAAGGCCTGTACAAAGCAATCGGGTTAGATGTCAAGTATCTTCAAGTTTTTGGAGACTCTGAGATTGTGGTTAAACAGGTACGTAACACTATACATTGCTTATCAGGTCATTTAAAACATTAGCAATCCTTAGTACAAGATCTGACTGAGCATTTCATAGCGTTTAATATTTCTTCAATCCCCAGGCTCCAAAATGCAAGTGCAGACCTTTTGGCTAACGTAGCTTCTAAGCTTATTCCCTCCGAAGATTTTAGTGCAGATAGATTCTCAATAGAATTAATCTTAGACCATCCATTCCTGACAACATCACAAATTGGAGAGTATTCAATGACGATCCTGATATCGTAAATTTCCTCATGTCTGAAGGATCCAAATCCAATCAAATAATTGACGAAGACCAGCACGATCAACAATTGCAACAAAATAGCACGAATAATGCTATACCTGAGTCGGTGGTCAAGTTAGAAGACTTGTACGATTTGAAAGATCAGTTTAAAAGGTCTACCAATTCAAAACTCCAAAGTTCAACCTTGAACTATGAATTAGTAAACCTAGGGACTGATGCTAAACCACAAAACATTAATCTAGGCCTCGGCGTAGCCCCTGAAGAGAAACTAGCGTATATTCGTCTTTTGAGACAATATAGAAATGTTTTTGCCTGGAATTATGATGAGTTGAAAACATACGACACTTCCATCATCCAGCATATTATTCCCATGATCACTAATGAAAAACCTGTCCAACAAAAGCTGAGAAAGATCCACCCCAATTTAGAAAATCAGATAAAAACTGAGCTCAATAAGTTATTGAAAGCCAGGATAATATTTCCCGTCAAACATTCCAAATGGGTCTCCAATATGGTACCTGTTAGAAAGAAAAACGGAGATATTAGGATTTGCATTGACTTTCAGAACCTTAACAAAGCCTGTCAAAAAGATAATTTTCCTCTACCACCTATGGAACAGATACTGCAGGCAGTGGCGGGCTCAGAATTAATGTCTTTCTTGGATGGATTTTCAGGATACAATCAAGTGTTGGTACATCCTGATGATCAATTAAAAATCACATTCAGAACTAAATGGGGCACATACGCATTTTGAAAGATGCCATTTGGTTTGATTAATGCCGGTGCCACATTTCAAAGAGCCATGGACATCGCATTCAAAGGTTTAGTTAATAAATCTGTAGTAATTTATTTGGATGATATAACAGTGTACTCGAAGAAGCGTAGTGACCATCTCAAAGACCTGAAACAAATCTTTCAACGGTGTTTAAGGTATGGAATTTCACTTAACCCAAAGAAATCTTTTTTCGCACTAAGTGAAGGGAAAATTCTAGGATTCATAGTGTCAAAATCCGATATTCACATTGATCCCGACAGAATCAAAGAAATTTCTGAAATATCCCTACCTCATAACAAAAAATCCATGCAATCTTTCCTTGGTCAGATCAACTTTGTAAAGAGATTCGTTCCAGAATTTTCACGAATCGTGTCTCCTTTGCAAACCATGATTAAAAAGAATTCAAATTTTAAATGGGGTCAAGATGAACATGAAACATTCAACTTGATCAAACAAGCTATTATTAATGCTCCATCTTTAGCAACTCCGAATTTTTCAGAGCCTTTTATTTTATACACATTTGCCTCAGATAAGTCATATGCTGCGATTATAACTTAAGCAAATCAAGAAAAAGCAGAAGCTCCAATTGTGTTTTTTAGCTCAAATTTACAGGGTGCTGAACTGAATTATTCAGACGTGGAGAAACAAGCTTATGCTGTTTTCAAAGTGGTCAAATACTTCAGACCTTTCTTACTTAAAACCCATACTAAGATCATAGTACCGTTTCCAGCGTTAAGGAATCTTTTAGTACAGAAGGATGTGGGTGAGAAAAGGGCCAATTGGGTTACTGCCTTACAGGAATATGATATTGAGATCAAACCAGCAAACATTGTAAGAGGTCAAGGCTTCTGCAAAATGCTGGCTGGAGCATCGCAAATTTCTGAAATTCCATCTGAAGAGGTACAAATGTGTGAGGTAAGCCTAAACGATTCAGAATCATTATATGCTGATATCATTTATTATCTTAAGAATGGGTATGCTCCTTCACACCTTGATCATACTAAGAAAAGAGCCCTAAGGTTGAAAGCCAAACAATATCAGCTCATAAATGATATTCTTTTTAGAAAAAATTATGATTCTGTTCTTCTTAGGTGTCTTGAGAAAGCTGAAGCTGAAAAAGTTTTGCAGGAACTCCACGATGGGCTGGCAGGCGGACACTATGCTGGAGATGATACTGCACATAAAATCTTACGCGCAGGATATTACTGGCCCACGTTGTTTAAAGACTCCCACAGTTACGTGAGAAGATGTCAAGTCTGCCAAACTACTGCTGGAAGACAAAAGAAGCTATCCCTGTCACTACAGCCGGTAAACATTGAGCAACCTTTCAGTCAGTGGGGCTTGGACATAATAGGTGAGATCGTTCCTCACTCTTCTAAGCAGCATAGATACATCCTCACATCAACAGATTATTTTACTAAATGGGTAGAAGCAGTTCCGCTCAAGACGGCTAATTCTGAAAATATCATTGAGTTCATAGATAAATTTATAATCACCAGGTTTGGATTGCCATCTGCCTTAATGTTTGATAATGCATCATACTTTTCTGGAAATGAAATGACTGAATTTGCACTTAAAAAAGGATTCAAACTTAAATATTCAGCCAATTACTACCCACAAGGTAATGGGTTAGCTGAGTCAACAAATAAAAACCTAATCAGGATTATTAAAAGAACAATTGATCAAAATCAAAAAAATTGGCACAAGGCTTTGATATATGCTTTATGGGTAGATCAGATAACGCAAAAAGCTTCTATCGGCACTTCTCCCTTTAATTTAGTTTATGGGAAAGAAGTGGTTCTTCCGACTCACTTAGCAATTCCCTCTTTGTCTTTAGTACAATACATTGATGAAGTACCCACTTCCTCCTTACAGCTAAGACAAATGGAAATAATTAAATTAGAAGAAATTCGAGAACAAGCTAGGAAAACGCATGCTCATCATCAAGCACTAGTAAAATCCTCTTTTGATTCAAACATAATGACCGGAAAAGATTTTCAGATGGGAGAATTAGTTTTAAAGTGGGATAAGGCTCATGAAGAAAAGGGAAAACATACAAAATTTCAAAGGATGTGGCTTGGTCCTTTTCAGATTGTAGAAGTCGTAGGTCCATCAACGTTTGTGTTACAGGATTTAGCAGGTAAGAGGGATCCTTTGCCTATTAATGGACAAATTCTCAAGAAATATTTTCCATATAAGATTATTCTTCTATTTTTGTAGAATAGTTGTTTTTCTTTTTCATAATAAAACCAGTTGTGAGTGGTTACATTAGGCATTTACGAAAAAGACACCAATTCTCTTTCAGATTTTGAACTTTTCACTTGTATAAATAGAAAATCTTTTGGGAAATTGATCTTTATTATTGATAGATACAGTTAAAAACTTTAGCTTAGATATGATACTAGTTTCAACTTCAAAAATTTGATGAAAGCAACCTTTAGTGAAGAAATTGTTTTATCTCAGTACAATGAAAGGTATCAATAACAAAATAAAGATTCTATGTAGAACAGCTGTTTCCAAAAACTCTATTATTGTCGTCCAGAACTATCTTAAGGAAACAATGACTTCCTCCCTGCTAAGGAAAATCGCAACGTTCAGAGGAATAACCTAAGGATACACTTTATCTTGAAGAATAAGAGGTCTCATCATGAGCTGGCTTATCATTATCACAGATATTATAATTTGCTGACTTTGCTAATGCTGTACACCACAACAGGGAAATGACTCAAGATTGTTGCAATCAAAAGACGAGGGGTCTCATCACGAGCCAAATTGTTCAAAAAAGTTATAAATCAAGTGAATGACTGAGTCATAATTTGGCTACCAAACCAAGACATTGTTCTTTAAGAATAAAAAGAAAATCAAAGCAATAAGTGTGGATATGGATTTTTCTTTGAAAGTTGTAGGTCACCTTAAGTAGGATATAGGATCATTGCTGGGTAACAGGTAACCCTGTCGAGGCTATAAACGCCTGCTGGCAGCAGAGGCTCTACCTACGACAAATGAGCATATTTAAAACTGTTTTACAGAGGAGACTTTGTTTTATCTTTATAAGACCAAGTAATGGCTGATGTAAATACAAGGACTAGCCTGAGGAAGAAAATAGTCAAAGTACAAAATGGTTGAAACAAAATATCATTGATGGTTTAGAGCATAATGTACTCTATCTTTCCATAACAAAGTTTAATTTTCTAAAAAAAATTATGTTTTGGAAGTTTGAAAAAATTCAATAGAAAAGCAGAGATAACTGGTTCTTTCAAGTGAATCGCCAATTGTTGTGGCCACCAACAACCCCCCTCCTTATATAGTATTAGCAATAACACTAGGTAAGTGGGGACCCTTAGTAAAAAATTCAAAAAATTCAATTAAGGCTCATGCATTTTACTCCTTAAGAAAACATCGCATCGCGCAAAGAATGATAGGACATTTCCTTATGAGTAAAAATGATAAACTGTGAAAGTGCGACGCGAATTCCATCGCATCGCATGCATTAAGAAACGCTCACATTGGAAAACCTTAAAAAATCGCCGATATCCGATATGCGATATCGCATATCGCAATGTCGCATGAAAAACACATAACCATTTAACGATTGTAGCGATCCGCGATCTTGCGATAGCGCGATACTGCGATCCGCGATCTTGCGATAGCGCGATCGAGCAACCCTGCGATAACACATCTTAATGAAATTTGTGGTAATGCGATATGCGATGCTGCGATGCGAATCACAGAAACGTTCCATCGCAGATTTTCCCCGGCTCAACATTCAAGAAAAGCTTTCCATAAACCAAGAATTGGATATGCGCTTTAATGATAATTAATGAATGATATGCCAGTTGTTAATGAAAAACGGTTTTGTGTTTTTCGAAGAGTCAGTTCACGTCAGGTGGCATGTTTTTGTACATCCATAGAGCTTAAAGCTTTCTTGTCGATTTTTATTATCATTACTCTCTCCTCATGTGTGAACTACAGGAACGAAAAACAGAAGTAACACAAAGCAATGTGCAGGAAGCCATGGGGAAAAGGGTAAAGCTCCAATGCTCAGAGACAGAGAAAAGATGCCATCATAAATGGATACTGCATGCAACAGAGCCGCAGATTCACAGAGTGCTGCTGAGCTATCCATTACAGATCTTTCATTCACAGCCATGGTTGAATGAGTAGTTGAACAATGCTGATGTCAATAGGCGGTTTAATGCTCAAGGTCAGAAGCTCACGAAAGCAGTATGTTTACAAATTTTGAAGCTTATACCTGGTGAAGGAAAAGGCGCTAAAGGCGAAAAACGCATCATAGAGGCACGGATCAAAGAACGGAGGTAGTTTCCGATGCGCGATTAATGCTAGCTAATCGCGCATCGCTGATAAAATTTCTCAAAAAGCAAAGCCTCTAACTGCTCAGTCACTTGTAAGCCCGGAAAACGCAAGAAAGAAATGGTAAAGAATAAACTGGAAACATGAAGCTGAAAGAAGAGGCAGAAGCAATTCGAGGATTAACCAAGTGGAACTTGGATTATTACTGGGGATACACAGTAAATCCACATAGCCAGAGGATGACTCTCGAGTATATCATCGATTTTGCTGAAAAAATGGTGCCAGCTCTTACCATTTCTGTTTGCTTAGCTCAACCAAAAGCGGAAGACAGTCAGCCAACTTTACCCAAGAAAATATTGAATGCTCGCAACATTAAAGAGCAAATGTAGAAATAGTTAGATATTAGATTTAATTTTTAGAAATAGTTTTTCTTAGAAAAAGGGCGGTCATTTAAACCGTATCCTGAATCTGTGTAATTAAGTTATTTAGTTAGTAGTATTTAAACCCTTCTCATGCATTTAGAGAAGGGTCCATAAATTTATCAAAAACTTGTCCTCAGAACATGCACTTTTGCACCCTCAGAGGAGGTTTTGGTGAATGAATGGATCAGGATTTGTTGATGTTTGCATTTGATATCTGCTACTGATGTTGCACTTCTGTGCTCTTAGTGGATGTTAGAGCAAGGAGAGATAAATCATTGTTGCTTGAAGCTTATGAGTAGGACTAGTCATAAATAGTACTTTTATCTCTTGACCATTTCTGCTTATATGTTAAAGTGATATACAATTTTTAGTTGTTTATGTATTATTGCATGAATGCTTGAGTTATCATTTGGCACTTTTGTACGATGATAGCTATTTATTTATGCCTAATGTATGAATAGCTTATTATGTGATATGATGTTCACAACTGTTTCGTCTAACTTTTTATGCGAAGTGGTTCATATTGATTAATTTCCTTTCTTATAATCGCTGAATGATCTTTATTACCAGTTGTTATTTGAAATCTCTTTAGATCGCATAATATAAGAATTACATCCCGGGTTAGTATAGATTTAGATGTGATGTTTATTAGATTACAATAGCATAGAATTAGATTAAAAGTTTGAATTAGAATATCTTAGATAGGAAGTGTTAGATCAGCAACATCAAATTCTACACACACACACATAGATTGGGAAACTGATCCCACTATCCACAGTCGGACCCACTATACCAAACGGATAAGGAGCTGCCAACCAAGGTCCGGACCGGACGGGTATCCCCCTTGTTTTCAACTCGATTTTCGGGGCTTCAACACTAGGTAACATGCAGTATCCACCGCCTCTACCCAGAATTCCTGTCCTAACCTGGCACCACTGAGCATGCTTCTTGCCCTTTCCATCAACGTCTTGTTCATTCTTTTTGCAACTCCATTTTGCTGAGGTGTATATGGATTAGTCTTTTTCCGTGCTATACCACACTTCTTACAGAATTCATCAAATTCCTTACTGCAAAACTCTCCACCATTATCTGTCCTTAGCACCTTTATTTTCTTCTCTATCTGATTTTCCACGAGTGCCTTAAATTCTTTAAACTTGTCAAAGACTTTAGATTTCTTCTTAAGGAAATATATCTGTGTATTCCTTGAGATGTCATGTATAAATGATACATAGTACACAGACTTACCCAGTGATGGAATCTTCACAGGTCCAAACACATCACTGTGCACAAGCTCTAATATCTGTTTCACCCTCTTACTACCAGAGGGGAAACTCACCCAATTCTGCTTCCCATATACACAATTTTCATAGAAATCAAAATCTAGAGAGCTGTTACTCATACCTTCTACAATACCTTTACTATGAAGTATTCGAAGGCCCTTCTCTCCAATATGTCTAAGCCTTTGATGTCACAGCATGGTCTTTTCTCCAGAGACCACTAGATTTTCTGCTCCACTTTTAGGAACCACAGAACTGTTGCACCCATCAATAACAGTGCTACCTTGCAGCTTGTACAGAGTTCCAATCCGAACTCCCCACATCAATACCAGTGCTCCCCAAACCATTTTGCAGGTATCCTTCTCGAACACTGTTTTTACACTTGCATCATCCAGCTTGCTTACAGAAATCAAATTTCTGGCTCATGCAGGAATATGTAGAACACCTGGAATCATTCTAACCCTTCCACCTTGCAACTTCAACTTTACTTTTCCACGACCAATGATTCTATCCTTCCTGTCATCCCCCAAGAAGACATCACCACCATCATATTTCTCATACTCGCAGAACCACTCTCTATGGGGAGTGAAGTGAAAGGATGCACCTGAGTCAATCAACCATTCCTCATGATCTACATGTGTACTTGAAGAAGCCAAGTACACATCCCCACCTTCATCTGAGGTGGTTTTCGCCTCTACAGAAGGAGCCTCATCAGATCCTTTTTCTTTGTCAGGAGCTTTAGATTTACAGACCCTTTTAAAGTGGCCTTCCTTTCCGCATTTCCAGCACACCACCTTTACAGGTTTTCCTGGAGATTTAGATCCCCCTCTAGATTTAGATCTCCCACTCGATGACTTATTTTTGTTTCTGTTCTGGGACCGTCCTCGTACAAACAAGGCATCACCATTCTGGCTCTCCATATTTTTCCATCTCATCTCCTCCATCAGCAAGGATGAGACTATATCATCAAAATGCAAGGTACTTGCATTGCTACTTATTGCAATAACTAGACTATCCCACGAATATGGTAGAGAACACAACAAACTTATGCACTTATCTTCATCTGAAAATTTTAATATCAACAGATGCTAACTGACTTACCACAGTATTAAATGTGTTCAGATGCTCTGTCACAGAGTCTCCATCTTTCATCCTCAGGTTATATAGCTTTTTCCGCAAGAAGAGTTTATTCACCAGAGACTTAGATTGGTACAAAGTCCCTAACTTGTCCCACAAAGCCTTCATCGTATCTTCCCCTGATACATTCAACGATATTGAATCTGAGACACCCAATCATATTGTGCTCATTACCTTCCAATCCAACTTCTTCCATTCTTCATCAGACATTCCCGTTGGTTTAGTACCCGGATCTGCTGCAATCCACTCATATTTATCCACCAACAGATCCTCCATCTTGAGTTTCCAAAACTCAAAACTTTGGCCATTAAATATCTCGATCTCTATCTTTCCACTACTCGCCATCTTCTTTCACCACCAGAATCAATCTCGTAGATCTCCCACTGAACAGGGTCTACCACAGGCCCGAGTGAAACCCCTCAGCAACAAAGGCGTCCCCTTGAAGCCAAAACTGCTCTGATACCAAATGTAGTTTTTAACCCCATACAGAAATTACTTGCATATGAATTCTAAAACACATAAAATAAGAAATGCAAGAGCATGACACATATACACAGAGATTTTCCCCTGGATCCCAAAACCGAGACTACCAGCTTGATTTTTCATTATGTTCTTTTCAATGTTACAATACATATTTAGACATGTCAAAGCATCCAATACCATCGACCGAAAACCATCGCGTCCAAAACCATGTACTGAAAACCATCGCGTCCAAAAAAACATGTGCGAAAATCATGCACAAAACCATAGGTGGGTCCGCCCAACCTAACATAGGGTCCAAAACCAAAATTTTCGGGGGCGCTGCCCCAAACTCCATAAAGTGGGGTTACGGGTACACCTCAAACCCCCTTGTGACCTCCCCCCCCTCTAACCCCTAGTTAGCTATGTGGGCTAGTCGTGGAAAGAATATAACACTACCCAACAAAATGGAGAATTTGGAAGATACCATATTACAGTGAAGAGACCCTTTGAAGGCACAATGTAAAGTTCTTGAAGCGATTCTGGAAAAGAGGTGAATTTTGACTTCAACCTCGAATGATCTACTAAGATGGGGAAGAAACAATGAGGGCATCTTCAACCTCAAAGAATCCAAAAGAATAGCCACTGGACTTAACTATCCAAGCCCTGACAAAACTTGGAAAGATATTTGGAACAACCGACACTGGATGAAGATCAAATTGTTCATGTGGCTGGTACAACATAAAAAGATTTTGACTTGCGAAAATCTCAGAATGAGAGGTTTTGTTGGTCCATCAAGATGCCAGTTATGTGGTTTGTAGGAGGAAACTATGGATCACCTTCTCAACCTTTGCTCTTTCACCTCCACCTTATGGATTTGGGTGGCCTCTATCTTTAACCAAACAGTCAGGAACAAAAATGACATTACTGAAACTTTAAAGAATTGGAGGAAAAACTTCTCGGATAATGAGACAGTCAATTTAGCCTGGACTTTGATTCCAAGATTTTTGATCTGGGATGTTTGGAAAGAACGCAACATCAGGATCTTCAAAGATAAATCTGGCTCATCACAAAGCATCATGGCTCAGATCCTAAAATAGCTCAAAGAATCAGTTATGCCCTGCTGAGGCAACCACCTGAGAAACCCCTTGGTCAACGAGATGCTTACATTCTCGAACTATTGGGGCTCCAGTCACATGTCCCTCAGGGCACAAAAAAGAAATCAAGGCACATATCAAAAGGAAAAGCTTTCTAGCAACCCCCTCCCCATGTCTTTTTGAAATTCAACATAGATGGAGCCTCAAAAGGAAACCCTAGGGATGCTAGTTACGGAGGAGTCATAAGAGATGAAGAGGGCAACATAAAATTCATCTTTCATAGTCATTTGAGGAGGGAAACTAATAATATGGTGGAACTCATGGGCATTGAGAAAGGCTTAGAAATTCTGACTGATCATAATTTACATAACAAAATCATAGAGGAAAACTCGGAATTAACAATTAATTCAGTCAAAAGGATAGGCACTGGCACAACACCTAACAAAGTTTCGAACCACTGGAGACTTTTTCAGGTCTATCACTGAATTCGATCTCACCTAAGAACACTTAGAACTCTTATCTTTGTTCATGTGCGTAGAAATGCCAACAGAGTGGCGGACCGGCTAGCTAATGAAGGGGTGTTATGTACAAGAGACAACAAGTGCTGCTCGTGGGAGTTGGTTCCTGCAGGACAACTGTGTGAGGACTATTACACTCTGGCTCACGCAAATAGGGAGAATTATCAGTACATGAAGGGGAAACATCCAGTTGAAAATTAATCTGATGGATGTTAAGGGTTTGACAAACAGACGACACGAGAACTAACATATTTGGGTCACGCATATGGATGGAAGGTAGAGGAGAAAGAGTGCAAAACCAAAAGTGGCATCAAGAGCTTTGCTACAATACAATGTGGTTTTGCTATAGTTACAGTGATTTTTGGGCGTTCGCATTACCATAAGTGGTTTAACGGAAATGCTTCTGATGCCACCCACCATTCAACACGTGGCTCAAGGAGGAGAGAGAATACTGCCTTCATTGGGTGGGTATTCCTCGCTCTTCTTTCCATCCCGATATCCTTCACAGTCGTAAGATCTAGAGGTAGCAGATCTATGGCTGAGGTTTGTTGTGCTAGTTGTTGGAACTGGGATATCTTCCTTGCAAGTTCCTTCTTAGGAGCAAGATCAGGGAATTTCGGGCGGAACAACTGCTCGAAGGTTATCTACCTGGCAGACCCAAAAAAATTTCACCATGGTCTCTATTTCCTCATCGGGTCTACTTAATGACTTCTTGATTTCACTTGTTTTTGTTTAGAAGGTTGTTCTATTTTGTGGGCCCTTAGTCAAGATCTCGAGAAGTTTTCTTAGATTCCAAAGCATAGGGCACCAATTAACTCTTTGGCATTATGCTCCTTTGGGGGTGTTGTATTTTATGTAACCAATTTTTTTTAGCTTCATATGAATAGAAGTTCCATTTCTTGCTTCAACAAAAAAGAATATATTAAAGTTAAAAATAAATTATCTAATGCAAAAAGAGAGGCTTAAGGTACTAAAGGATGGTCATAAGCCTTAATTTATGTTTTACATTAGAGGCACAGGCCTTAATTTATGTCTAATTTAGAGGCCCATCACTAGGCTCATTTCAAAGCCAAGTTTAATTCCAAAAGAAGCATGATGATTAGGATTCAATTGTGAACATTTATGAAGGCATGAAAAGCCTTGTTCATATATCTTTGATATAAAAAATTAGCGTTATTTGTTTTGGGGGCTTATGAGTAGGTTTTAGTAGGTGTTGTGTATATGGCCAGAATAGGTTACGGGAAGATTTTCGTGTGACTGGATTGATGATCAAGATGTAACGAGGTATGGATAGGATATGGTAGGTTGACGAGAACATTGTGACAGAGACAGGATCAATGTTAAAGACTTATATTATTTGAAGAGCATGTGGATCCAGTTTAAAATATTATGAAAATTGGTCCACACAAAGTCAAGGAAGGAGGTAGGTGCCTCCACTGAGGTTTGGTTCCTCAATCAAGATGAAGCTTTCAACAATTTGACTCTTGCACATTTTCAAGGATAGTTCCTCAATCAGGTTGTAGCCTATAACAAGTGGGTACTTTCACATTTTTTAGGTTGGTGCCTCAATCATGTCGTATCATATTGCAATATTTTCTTGCAAATTTTGGGGGTAGGTTCCTCCAACAGGTCAGTGCCTACAAATCTATGTAATGAATTAAAGAAGAAGAAGAAAAATAACTTAGGCTTTTCTCTTGCAAGGCTTTTCACATAAAATCTTGTGTCCTTTTGTGTTGATGTGATGATGGATTCATGATGCATATTTTCATTTACTGTTATGACACAAATTGTTATGATAAATGGACAAATGATTTATTGTTGATGAAATGTTTTGAAATGATAAGTTTGGAACCACAATGATCCAAGGGGTCCAGAAAATGCTCAAAACTCAAAGTGATCAAATTCTCCTAAAACCAAAACCAAGTAATAGATCTCATCATTTTGGTTCCAACGATGCTTTAATTACCTCAATCTGACACCATACGAGCAAGTTATGATGTTATGAAGTTTTGGCCAAACATGAAAAAAGTCAAAGTTACAGTTTGACTTGCAAGTGTACGGATTGCCACGTGGAAGCATAGGGACCTGACACATGGTAGTATGAGATTCATCTGGGTTAGGAAAATTAGGAGCAAACAAGTGGGCCAATCACTGAGTGACACATGACCCAATCTCAGGGCGCCACATGGCACTCTAGATGAGGCCAAAATTTGGTTGAATGAAATTATGACAAGCCTCTGCAAGATTCAAATTTTCGACCCCCACAGAATGAAACCAATGGTCTACAAATGTGCGATGCATGTTCCTTATTAAACAAAAGTGGGTGCATTCTATTAAATTTGTATATGCTTGGTGGTCAGTGCATTTTATTTAATTTTTATAGGCTTGGCAGTTGGCCCAAGGTTTTATTGAAAGTAAAGGACCACTAACGAATAGTGTGGGGATTGGGCACATGGAACCACTGCCCGAAGTCGTGGCCCATGGCCATGTGAGAACAAAAAACCAGGGGCAGGGCTATCAGTGGAGGCCACAACCCATTAAAAAAAAATATTATATAATAAATACACCAACACAAATTACATCAATGGAGTCGAACCTCGACATGGAGGGTAACAAACCAACATGCCACCAATAGGCCAAGGTCCTTTTTGTTGAAAAATTAGCAGAAAGGGACATATTTGTAGACCAGTTTACAGACAAAATAGTAAAAGGCGCACATTTTGCTCATTTTTTAGCCTTTTTTAGTGTAACAAGAGCCTAGACATGGGTTTTTGAGCATTTTGGACATCATGTGAGTGTTATTTCTGCAAGTTGAGGCTTGTATTTTGATGTAATGATAACTTGAGCATCTTAATAAAGCAGTCACCATTGGAAGCTAGACCTGGATACATAGCCCAATATGGGTGAACTTCGTTATCAATTTGCACTTGTCTTATGCTACATTTTTATCCTCTTTTTACTATAAAATTTTTGCAAATTAACTTTTGTTTGTGTACTTTCACAATTTTGGTTCATTTCCTAAAAGGACATAAACTAACCTACAAATTGATCAATAAAACCTTCACTTTTATTTTTTTATCATACACAAATTCACCCCTCCCCTCTCAGTGTGATATGTAGCCTAATAAGTGGAATCAAATCTAGTTGCTTCAGGAAAAATTAATTATTGGAAGGTAGATCAATGGAGTTATGGCCAATGAAGGTAAGAGTAAGAAGAATTTTTCTTAGAAGAGGAAGTGCTGCAATTATGTGAGAAGTACATAATATCCTAAAGAATACATCCTATTCATGATCATATATGTTGAAAATAGCCAAAAAGAGAAGTTGGGTATTGCATTTTGTTTGAATTGTGGTAATGAAGGTCACTATACATCTATGTGTCATGTCATGTTACAAATAATAACGATGATGTTTCTTATCTAAATAAGGATAACAAACCAAAAGAAATAGAAGAAGAAATTGAGGTAGGAGTGGATTATGAAGGAGAACTCAAAATTCCCTTAAAGGAATTAAAGGCTTTAAGAAGAAGGGTTATTCAATTAGAAGGGAAGATTCAAGATTATAAAAGAAAATATGAACTCCAAAATGAGAAGGATCATGATATTGCTACGTTGAAGGCCCAACTAGAAGAAGAAAAATTATTGGATGAAGTAAGGGAAGCCCAGCTAAAATAAACAAAAGATCATTATGAAGCACTTGAAGATCATATCACTTTGTTAAAAATTGCATTAGAAAAGGTCAAAAATCAAAATGATGAAGGACAAGAGGATGCAACAGGAATGATACTTATTGTTATGAATATGGACCTATTGTGAATTTTAAGGCTCAATTAGTTGAAGACGCATCAAGGGGTCAGCCACAAGATTTGAAATTTGTTCAAGATGTGCTCACTGATTCTCTACAAGAGCTAAGGAATCTCACATCTCTTAACAAAGAACAAAGGGATCTATTTAAAATAGGGATGCCACGATGAATCAAATAAAATAAATATGAATGTCTTTGAATAAGAAATAATCCCCTTGCAATCCAAATTTGAAGAAGAAAAGAGAATGAGAGAAGTAATGAAGATCCAAGTGATTAAAAAATAAGAAGATGAGGAGCTTGAAGAAAGAAGTTGCCTCATTGAGGATTGAATTTGACAAAATCAACAAGAACTTAAAGAGCTGACAAGTATTAGATGTCATTCTTAGTTATCAGATATATTGATGTGAAAAAATAGGTCTTGGTTATATAGGTAATCTCTTTGCAGAGAAGAATTGAACTCGATGTCTCCAAAGATCGAAGAAAATCTGGAACACAACACTGGAATTATTCAAAATACAAGTCATAGTGAAGGCCAGATTGGTAGTGTTTCTACTCTAGGAAGTTATGCTAAGATTCTTAAGAAACACCCTTAAAAAGAAGAAACAATGTGATTAAAAACAAGCATTAGTAAATGATCAAACATCCTCCAAGGTAAAATATCTTCAAAATATATTCAAGGGAACATTTGTCATCCATGTATCAATGTATATTTCTTGGTTATTTATTTTCATGTGCAAATTTAGGGCATAAGGCTAGGGATTGAAAACTCTATGAAATAAATGAGCAAAATCATTATCAAACCTCCAAAAACAAGTTTTCAGGAAGACAAGGTCCGAATGGATTCAATAGTAGAAGATATACATTAGTTTCTACTTCATTCAAGTATAATACATAATTCTTTAAATGCCACAATATTGGTCACTTTGCATGAGAATGCAATATGAAGAGGTTATCTGAGCAAAATGGGGAAGAAAAAGTTTCTTATAGGAAAATAGAAAGTCACACTAGGTTTTGGAGAAGAAAACAAGTTTAGCTAGAAAAAGGATATCATGAAATTTCCTTAAGTGCTTAAGGCATTGATATAAATTTTTAATCGGTTTTGTACCCTAAGGCAGAACCCACGATTCTTCTATTTGAAGTTTTTCCTAATGAAGAAGTTCTATGTTTAAAGATTCTTATCCCATGTATGTTTTGGAGAAAGATTTTAAGGAAAGTACTAAGAATACTTTAGATATGGATTATTTGAAACTTGTATTTGAAGATAGGGAGAGAATGGAGGAGAAAAATAAGATGAACCAAGGTAATATGATCACTACTAGGGAAGCAGTTATTAATAGAAGAAATCACGGTGACCAAGAAAATTGTGTTGATCATTTGGCATAGTATATGAGAAAACATTTACTAGTGAAAGATTCTCCGAGTATGATTGAAATAAGTTTTGAAGAAGTAATATAGATGTAGGTTCAAGAAGGGATCCCAAGCATAGCGGAGTAGTTATAAAAAAGAGTAGTTAAGTAGTTCAAGGGAAGTTTAGCAATGATCCATCAATATAGAGACACTTGGTTTGAATATGTTAAAAAAATGTAGCAAGAAAGGCTCAATTTGACTTTAGCCATAGTCAAATTGAGTAAATCAAATTTCCACATCAGCAGGACAACTTGGAGGCAGTTAACTAGTGTGACATGGCTCTTATCACTTTTTTAGCTCTAAAAGTTTGTGTTAGAGGGCTTGGAGTTCATTCACACATGTGTGATTCCTAAATTTTAGTAATCCAGTTCAATTATTTTTAGTTGTATTCAATTAACTAACCTCTAACTATCTTTGGAGTCATTTGAAGGTCAATGGTGCAGCGGGACAACAATCTAACTTAGAGGTTTGTTATTTAACTCATAAATCAACCTAAACTAGCTAATGCATGCAAGGAATTCGAGTTGCTCCGCTGAAGTGGAGATGAAAAGGTAGTGTAACATTAGCTGTAAACTAGTTCTTATTGTATAGGTGTTTGATGTGGTTAGTTATCAATCCCTAGAATTGCACAATCAATTTAGAGGAAACTCCTAAAGAATAGGGTCTAATTGCCTCCAGAATTTTGCAAACAAATCGGAGGCTTGGTGAGAAAATTATTGGCCAAGTGTTGGCTATAATTTTTCATTGAGCAGAGAGAACAATTATCCTTTTGCAGGTTGAGCTTTGAGTTAGAGCTTGTAATAGCTTCTCTATTAATTTGATTAATGCAAAGAGGCTTGATGGTTTATTCACAGTTTGGTTCCCCTAGAAATCACTATGTATTTGTGGATTTTCTTATTGTGTGTCTATGCATGTTGTTCTAAATTGTGAATTTCATTCTGCAAATCGATAGAGTAGAATTGTGTCTCTTGATTTTAAATTTGATTTCTTGATAAGTTTCAATTCTATCAAATTTCTACATGGTATTGAAGCACTAAAATCACATTAGAACCAGTATTTCGATATTGTCTCTTAGGAATTTTGAAGTAGCAACTTCAGTGCGTCTGTTTTTCTTCGGGATTAGGGGAATTTCTTTTAATGAACTGAGATTGGAGTATGCCCTGGAGGGTAGCTTGAATTTCATAGTTGAGAAGGATCAAATGGAAGCAATGCTCGATGACAATGGTGTGATAGAATATGTTAAAACTAACAATGAAAAACCCCAGTAGTTGGATGCACAACAATTAGCCCAATGGAAGAAGGATGTTGTAAAGGCGATAAGGATTATTCTAGAAGGTGTGAGATACCATGTGGTCTCAAATCTCCATGGAAAAGAGACACCATGTATTATGTGGAAGAGAGTAACTAAGAAATTTGAGAATAAGAGTGACCATAGAGATTGGACCTGAAAGAAAAATTTTGAAACATGAGGATGTATAAGAATGGCACTATTCTTCATTATCTCTCTAGGTTTACACAAGTTCAATATGAGCTTGGAGGTGTCCAGGTGAATGTAGCAGAAGATGACCTAGTGAGCCTAGCTCTTTTAGGCCTTCCAAAATTCTAACATAGCTAGCATGACTCTATGAATGGAAGGGAAAAATTACTGAAATGGTAAATGTTGTGGTCCAATTTGGTTTAAGAAGAGTTCAAGATAAATTATAGATATGGACCTTCATCCAAAGTTGAGGATGAAGAGAATTTTGCATTGGTTGGAAAGGGGAAGAAGGGAAAAGATAATAATATCCAAAGAAAACCTGAGTCCAACCAAAATAATGGAAAGAAGAAAGACACGAGTAAGATAAAATGCTTCCACTACCACAAATTCGAGAACTATGCAACCAAATTTCCACACAAGAAGTCTACCAAGAAGCCTCCAAGAGGAGAAGCATGTGGCATAGTGCATGTCCAACACTATTATGGGGAGTGTGGGGTACCTTAATTCTGGTGCCTCATTCCATATGAAAGTGCGCAAGGAGTTTTTCAGTATCCTATAGGAGAAGGATCTCTAGATGGGGGATGGTGGGAGATACAGGGCTACTAGAATTTGTATTGTCACCTTTGAGAGGGAGAATGCCTCTACTCTTCACCTCAAAGATGTTATGTTTGTACCAAGGCTGAAGAAGAACCTGATCTCTATAGTATTATTGTAGGATCATGGCTATGATATTATTTTTAGTAAAGGGAAAGCCTTTCCGAAACACATAACTACTAAGAAAGTGAAGCAAATTGGGGTTCGAGTGAAGAACCTTTACAAAATTGAGGTGGGAGATTACACTGCATTGAGAATTAAGGCTGAAAAAGTGTAGATTTGAGGTGCTGGAGAACTCTGGCATAGGATATTGGGTCATATTATTATTCAACCAGGTCATAAAAAATATAGATCAATGACTTAAAAATTATCCTCTTCTAGGGGGAATCATCCTTTATATACATAAATGAATAATTCTTGGATGATTCAAAGGATAAGATCTCCTCGGTATATATAGGAGTCTAAGGGGTCACAATATAATTAGAGCCTACATAACAATAATAATGTAAGGGAACAAAAATAACAATAGTGGGCTTCTATGGGGCACAACAATAATAACATGGGGGATACATGGGAACAACAATAAAAATAGGGGGATACACTAATAAAAATAATGGGAATACACTAGTATTATAGGGACCTAACATGCCCCTCTCCTTCAAAAACGAGTTGTCCTCAACCCTTGAGTAGTTCTAGATGCTGATGTATAAAATTCCATCCTCCCATGTGGAATCTTCAGTGGGTAAGTTCTTCCACTTAATGAGATACTATGAAATTAATTGATTGATAGATGTTGGGTTCTTATTTTCGTGAATGCTTCAGGCTCAAATATGATTTTTCCTTCTTCATCAAGTTCTGGAAACACTGTTTGAGCTGGGATCTTGTCACCGATAACCTTCTTTAAGCATGAAACATGGAAAACTAGGTGTACTAAGGAAGATGAAAGCATCTCCAATTTGTATGTCATAGTACCAATATTTTGCAACACCTTGTAAGGAACATAGTACTTGGGTGATAATTTATTATCCTTATTAGCTAGCTTGAGGGAATTTTTTTGTATGGTTGTAGCCATAAAAATACCCAGTCGCCTATATTAAAACTTATTTCATTGTGATGTTGATATGCCTGTTGTTTCATTTGATTTTGCGCTAGAGTGAGGTTATCCTTTAAGAGTTGGAGAACTTGTTGTTGATGCTCGATGTGATCTTCCACTGCTTGAACCTTATGATGTGATGGATTGTGGATGATATCCATAAATTTCCATAAATGGGGTCATTTTTGTTACAATATGGAAGGAAGTGTTATACCACCATTCAGCTAGAGGTAACCACTTGACCCATTATGTTTGTTTATCTGATACAAATCAACAAAGATATCATTCCAAACATTTGTTCACTATCTCATTTTTCCTGTTATATTCAGGATGATAAGATGAGCTATGAGCTAGTTGAGTACCAAGACAAGAAAATAATTATGTCCAAAAATTTCTAGTGAAAATAGGATCTCTATCACTTACAATAATCTTTGGGTTTCCATGTAGCTTTTGAGTTGTTTCCATAAATGCAGTAGAAATTATGCTGGCTTTAACATGCATGCCCAACACTGTTATGGGGAGTGTGTAGTACCTTGATTCTAGTGCCTCGTTCCATATGAAAGTGTGCAAGGAGTTTTTATGTAGCCTAGAAGAGAAGGATCTCTAGATGCATATCAAAACGGGGATAATGGGAGATACAATTCTACTGGAATTGGTATTGTCACCTTTTAGAGGGAGAAAACCTCTCCTCTTCACCTCAAATATGTTATGTTTGTACGAGGGCTGAAGAAGAACCTAATATCTATAGTAGTATTGGAGGATCATGGCTATGATGTTATTTTTAGTAATGGGAAAGTCTTTCTAAGACACATAGCTACCAATAAAGTTAAGCAGATTGGGGGTTCGAGTGAATAACCTTTACAAACTTGAGGTGGGAGATTCAACTGCACTGAAAATTAAGGTTAAAAAAGTGCAGAGTTGAGGTGATGGAGAGCTCTAGAACAGGAGATTGGGTCATCTTGTTATTCAACCAGCTCACAAAAAAATAGATCAATGACTTAAAAATTATCCTCTTCTAGGGGGAATCATCCTTTACATTACATAAATGAATAATTCTTGGATGATTCAAAGGATAAGATCTCCTTGGTATATATATGAGTCTAAGGGGTCACAATATAATTAGAGCCTACATAATAATAATAATGTGAGGGAACAATAATAGCAATAGTGGGATTTTATGGGGCACAACAATAATAATATGGGGGATACATGGGCACAAAAATAAAAACAGGGGGATACACTAATAACAATAAGGGGAATACAATAGTATTATAGGGACCTAATATGCCCCTCTCCTTCAAAAACGAGTTTTCCTCAACTCTTGAGTAGTTATAAATAGTTATGTATAAAATTCCATTGTCCCATGTGGAATCTTCAGCGGGTAAGTTCTTCCACTTATGAGATACTATGAAATTAATCGATTCATAGTTGTCGAGTTCTGATTTTCGTGAATGATTCAATCTCAAATATGATTTTTGCTTTTTTGTCAAGTTCTGGAAACATTGTTTGAACTGGGATCTTGTCATTGATAACCTTCTTTAAGCATGAAACATGGAAAATTGGGTGTACTCGAGAAGATGAAGGAAACTCCAATTTGTATGCCATAGTACCAATCTTTTGTAACACCTTGTAAGGAACATAGTACTTGGGTGATAATTTATTATCCTTATTAGCTTGCTTGAGGGACATTTTTTTGTATGGTCATAGCGATAAAAATACCTAGTCACCTATATCAAAATCTATTTCATTGCAATGTTGATATGCCTCTTGTTTCATTCAATTCTGCACTACAATAAGGTTATCCTTTAAGAGTTGGAGAAATTTTTGTTGATGCTCGATGTGCTTTTCCATTGCTTGAACCTTATGATGTGATGGATGGTGGATGATATCCATAAATTTTCACAAATGGGGTCATTTTGGTTGTAGTATGGAAGGAAGTGTTATACCACCATTCAGCTAGAGGTAACCACTTGACCCAATGTGTTTGTTTATCCGATACAAATCAACAAAGATATCCTTCCAAACATTTTTTCACTGTCTCATTTTTCCCATTAGATTTAGGATGATAACATGAACTATGTTATAGTTGATACCAAGACAAGAAAATAATTTTGTCCAAAAATTTCCAGTGAAAATAGGATCTTTATCACTTACAATAATCTTTGGGTTTCCATGTAGCTTTTGAGTTGTTTCCATAAATGCAATAGCAACTATGTTGGCTTTAAAAGGATGATATAATGCACAAAAGTATGCATACTTGGTAAGTATATCAAATACCACCATGATGAAACTCTTTCCTTCAAGCTTGGGAAAACCTGTGATAAAATCCAGTGAGACCTCCTCCCAATGCTGACTTGGAATGGCTAAAGGTTGTAACAGACCCGTGGTCTTAATTGCCTCAACTTTACTTTGTTGGAAAACCAAACATTCTACCACAAACTTTTGAATATTAGATTTAAAACCATCCCAAAAAAAAATCCTTCATGACCATGTCGTAAGTTTTCAAAAATACTGAGTGCCCTATTAAGGGGTAGGTGTCCAATTCCAAAAAAATATTTTTCTTGAGTTGAGAATTCTTACAAAGATATAAGCCATCTTTGTACCATAATGAATCATTTTTCCAGCTAAATATATTAGATGTACTAGGATCTTGCCGCAACTTTTGAATGACTTCCCACACCTCTTCATCATTCTTCCATTCATCCCTTCCTTCAGTTATCCAATCAAGTTGGATAATAGAAATGGCACAAAGCAATGCTTCCACATCCTCGTTCTTTCTTGAGAGTGCATCTGCAATAATATTTTGCTTCCCTTTTTTGTAGATGATTTCAAAGTCATAACCAAACATATTTGTGACCCATTTTTGCTACTCTTTTGAAGATAATATTTGTTCCAAAAAGTATTTAAGGCTATCATGATCCGTTTTTACCTTGAAGTGTCTTCACATTCATTAAGGTCTCCATTCCCTGAGTGCATGTAGTGTTGCCAAGATTTACTTCCCATAAATAGGTTTATGTAAATAACTTCCTTTGATTGGACGACTTTCAAAAGAAATGGGTCTTCCTTCTTGCATTAAAAAAACACCAATTCCAATACCAGTGATTGGCACAATGCCTCTTTAAGATGTTCAAATACCTTAGTCGCTTCTATAGTCTAAGAAAATGCATCTTCCTTCAGTAGTTTTGTTAGAGGTGATGCTATTCTCCCATAATTCTTAACAAACTTGCGATAATACCATGTCAACCTGAGAAATCCTCAAAGATGGTTTACGGTTTTGGGGATTTTCCATTCCTTAATTGATTTAATGTTGTTAGGGTCTACCTTAAGACCCTCATGAGATATAGTATGACCCAAATATTCCTCCTCCTGTACTCCAAAGAAACATTTGGAGGTTTTTGCATATAATTGTTTCTCCTCTAATAATTTGAGCACCCTATCAACCTCTTGAACATGCTCCTTCCAAGACTTGTTGTAGATTAGTATATCATCAAAAATTACTAACACAAATTTTTGAGGGGTTTTAAAATGGAATTCATCAAACCTTGAAATGTAGAAGGTGCATTAGTATGTCCAAAAGGCATGACCAAAAATTCATAATGATCCTCATGAGTTCTGAATGTTGTTTTTAGAATGTCTTCGGTCTTCATTATAATTTGATGATATCCTGAACAAAGATTTAGCTTGGTAAAGTAAATCGATCCATGTAATTCATCCAAAAAAATTTCAATGATAGGAATGGGAATTTTATCTTTAATAGTGATCTTGTTGAGCTCCCTATACTCCAAACACATACACCATGATCCATCCTTCTTGTCCACCAATAATACTGGAGCAGAGAAAGAACTTTGACTAGGTTGAATTTGTTAGCCTCACTCTCTTAAAAATCAATAATAAATCCAACTATTAAATTAAATAAATAAAATCATGAGAATTCCTCAAACTAAGGATTCTAGTTTGGATGAGAGATTCTCTCCAACTAGCTCTCTTAAATTAGTGTGTAAGTTGAGAAATTGTCTCAACCAAGTGAGTCTAAGATAGATGCACTATCTTAAGACCACTTGTGCATGTATTTAAATGTATTATTAAATTATTTGAATAAGAGAGAATTACATGAGCATGAGAGACCACATGATGGCTCTCTGCCTTTTCTGCCAGTTTGTTTTTGTGTTAATTTGCTCTGCATATGGTTATATAGCTTTTTTATTCTTCTTCATGCGGTATCAGAGCCAGCAACGTTCAGATCTATTTGTTTTCTTATTTCTTGAGGACTAGTTGAGATTCGCTATCATTCGGCAATTTCATGAGTAGCTGCATGATTTGGATCGACCGACATCTTGAAGGCTATCAAATGGGGTTGTGTATATCAGGTTGTGGTCTATTTTATTCAACAGAATCGGTGTAGCTTGGTGTTGTGTGCTTCTTATGTCAGATAGGCGCAACGCTTAGGAGCAAAAAATAGTGCAATTGTTTCTTGTGAACCCGTAAACAAACCAACGTAAGCTGACATCGGCCAGTGTGTTTTTGGTGCTGCAACCTGCTACAAAGGAGATACTGACATCTCATTAATTCATTTGAATTCCCATTTTTCTTCTGGAAATTTGCTGAGCAGAAGTGAACGAGTTGTGCCATCAATAATCAAAAGACAGTTGCGGCTCTTGATGCCGCTACAATTAATTATGTTTGCGTTGACTATGTTGTTGCTGAGGTGATTAATCTTGCAAAATAGATATGCAATAAAAACCAAGGAAAGCTAAGTGTTCTCTCTTGAGGTATTATATGAAAGATTAAATCATTAGAAGAGGAGACACACAGAAGGACTGAGCACAATACTTGTGGAAATAGTGTGCGTTTAAAAAAAAGGGGAACAAACATTTGCGTGGAGTACTTGTGTCTTCAACAAGTTATTTTTATGGATATGAACCAAGTCTTTGACTAAAAAAAATCTAGAGGCATGGAGGATTTCGAAGTTGAAGGGAACCAACATGGAAGAAGACAAGAGCGTAATCGAATTTTCGAGAACATGGGCTTTCATGTGTGTTTTGTCATGCGAATTTGAGTTTTCTCCTTTGCCTTTAGTCCTCAGTAATCAGTAGGTTTTGCGTGTTTTTCTCTGTAAAACTATTTTTCTATGCTTTTGGAAATCCCACTTGTATTTACAAGAAGAAAATCCATGCCTAGAAGGGACCAGCATTGAATTGAGGGATGAAATCATGGGAAATTTGGTAGCATGGTCATAATTAGGAAAGGCTTCATCAGAGAGCTCGAGCTCTCTATTGTCCATTGCCATTTCAATCTCTCATTGCTAATTCCACATTACTTGCAATATCTTTTTTCTATAGAAGCGCCCAAGAGATGCAAGAACAAATTAGATGAAAAAAAACCGTGTAAATTCTCAGAATATCTGGTGTGAAGTCCATGAAATGAGTTGAAAGGTGTTATTCCCAATTCTCATGGGGAGTTTGATTGCCCATACATTCTTTTATTTCACTTTCAAATTTCTTTCTTATTACACTTCAGAATTTCCCATGTGAATAGGTACCTTTTTATATGCAATGTGCATGGTCTTCATGGAGAGGTCCATGTGAAATCCGCCACAGATTTTCCAAAATAATGTTTTCTGAAGCCGGGTGTGATGACAAATTCCAGCGTGAGCCAGGATAGCATAGTGGAAACTTGGTGAGCCAACGCTATTGGCTCCCATTTTGTGTTTTTACTAGTGATGTGCCTCGAGAACCGATGTACAAGTCTACAATCAAGTTGTAGAGCAAATCGACCTGTAGCCTTGAGCTTCGAAGCTTCCAGGTGCATGTCGGACATGGGTTTATTTTTCTCATCACAAGAGATTGAAACGTATGCTAGTGGCATAAGCCTTGGTTTTATTTTGACTTTTTTGGCTATATTTCGATTTCTTGGGCATCTTCTTTGATACATAGATCTCTTTGGTACATAGATCTTGGACAGAGAAATCGAAAATTGTGCACTCAAACTGGTAATTTTCAGAATTTCAATTTCTCCTACAGATTTTAAAGTTTTTAAGTGGGCATAAATTAGTTAAAGTCCTTCTTGGAGAGATAAAGTGTATAAATTTTATGTTTGGAGTCATGGAATATTCAATGAAATTTTTTTAATGGAGAAATAATAAGTGGAGATATAAGGTGAGGAGTGATAAATGTAAGTTTTTTTATTTTGGAGTAAATAAGGTGAAATGATTTTTGGTATTTGGAGTAATAAGTGATTTTTCCAATTTTGGATTTATAAGGGTGTAGTTGATTGTTTATGTACTCAATACTAAATAAAAACACATATGTTTGCTGGTGATTGTGTCCTAGATCCGCCCGAAATTGAACAAGGGGATCTTAGGTACACCATGTGTATGTTTGTGATGGGGCATGATTCTTGATATTGTTTTTGGTTTGTGTCTAGTTTTGACACTAACCTTCCTGTGGTATCTTTCTAATATGGTACACATGTACCATACAACACATGAACAACTTGCATGCACATAATCAATTTCATTCAAGCTTAAGTTCATAAGCACAAAGCGTCACGTCATCGACTTGATAAAAGTAATATTTTGCAACAACGTTTCACAACAGCTAATTCGCGCCATCATGTTAAGGATGCTACAAATCAAGCACTTCAAGCCTAACAAAATCAACATCATCAACACTTTTTTGTATCACTTGCAAATACACATTTTTTAACTCAATTGTACGGGTGCATTCTCGGCTGTAACTGACACCCTAATTTGAATTTTTAAGGTGAATACATTACGTCAAGTAAGTCTTCAACTGAGTCATCAAGATTGAACTTTTCATTTGTATCTTGGGTGCATTTTCGACAGTGTTCGAGACCATTTCCTTTTTTTACAAATCATCACATTCAGTGCGTACATTCAAGAAATCACAAGTGTCAGTAATCAATCAAGCAAGTTCAAGCAAACCATCTAGCAAGCAATCATCATCAAACAAGTGTATTCTATTCTTCAAATGAGAAATCAGCAATAAATCAAGCAAGCGTGTCATTCAAACAATCAAAGCAAGCAAGTGTGAGTTCAAACAATCAATTGTTAAAACAAGTTCAAGCGAGCTTGCAACAATCAATCGAACATCAAGAAAGCGAGTTCTACAAATCCAACAAGTATTAAAAGCAAGCGAGCGTGAATTCCAGCAAGTTCACATGGTGACAAGTATTCAGTTGTTAAAGATTCTTAACAATTTGATCCTCTCAACTAATGAAGGTATGGTACAAATCAGCAAAACAACTCTTGTTGACATTCAAGTGCATCTTCAACATGCACATGAAACAATTGAGTTCCTTCAACTGGAGTCGCAACTGTAGAGAAATGAGTTGCAAGAGAAGCGTGTTGCTTCCATGTCTTTGACCAATCTAGAGACATCTGATCATTCGACTTCCTTCATCCAACGAGCTTCAAGTGTTGAAGTTGTTCCAATGCAACTTTCTTCGAAACCCATCATCAAGCCATGGGAAGAAATTCAAAGTTATCAAAATCAATGTAGCTTAGCATATGTCAAAGATAATGAAAACTTACATATCCTTGATTATTCAAAGCCCATTCAATTCGTCAATGCCGGATTACTTGAACAAATCACCTCAGCAAGTTATCCGCAAGTTACAAAAAGACATCAATGCACACAAATTGAAAGTGCAAACAAACAGAAATGCATGCAAACTCAAGTTGCAGACAAACCGAAATGTTCTCATTGTCAAAGAATCGGTCATCTGGAAGATCAATGTTTTGATCTCCATCCTTGTAGCCATTGCAGCAAGTCGAATCATACATCAGAGAAATGTTGCAACCAATGGCAGTCAGCCAGATTGAAGATAAATTATTCATGGATTGATCCATGGGAATGGTCATCCACGGCTAGAAGATTGTACAAGTTTTACAATCAGATTCACTCACACATATTGCAGCCAACAGTCAAATGAATATGGTACTCTCGTGCAGTTGAACGAGGGAGTACACCAGTGAAATACTTCTCCACCTATAGGGGGAGTTCAGATATAATTTGGAGAATATTTCCTCTCCTTTCAAATGAAAAAGGGGGGGAAATGTCAATGAAATTGACAAGTGGTTGTCAGACTGAAAGTATTAGCAACATCAGCGAAGCAGCCAGTGGGCGATCATCATCAGCAAATACGCCAGTTAGTGTTCACCAAATTGTGTCAATGGACACCGGATGTTGTTTTCAAGCAAAGGACATATGGATCCTTTTACAGCTTGGCATGTGATGGAGTTGTCGAGTGACATATAGAGATGAATCAGCCATGCAGCTGATTCATGTTCTCTTCATATTTGAGTTTTTTTCAACATCCAGCTTTGGCGGTTTTTCAGGAAAATGTTTTTGAGGATCAACTTGAGAACTTGGAAGATGGTTCCTTGTTAATTTTGGATTTATCATTGAGGGGGGAATGTTAGCCTCACTCCCTTAAAAATCAATAATAAGTCCAATTATTAAATTAAATAAATTAAATCATGAGAAGTCCTCAAACTAAGGATTCTAGTTTGGATGAGAGATTCTCTCCAACTAGCTCTCCTAAATTAGTGTGTAAGTTGAGAAATTGTCTCAACCAAGTGAGTCTAAGATAGACGCAATATCTTAAGACCACTTTCTCATGTATTTAAACGTATTATTAAATTATTTAAATAAGAGAGAATTACATGAGCATGAGAGACCACATGATGGCTCTCTGCCTTTTCTACCAGTTTTATTTTTGTGTGTTAATTTGTTGTACATATGGTTATATAGCTTTGTGATTCTTCTTCAGATTTATACTAGCCTCTAGCATTTCTGCAACCATACGTTCAATTTCTCTCTTTTGGGCATAAGGATATCTGTAAGGTCTTATGTTTGGAGGAATACTTCCTAGAATCAAATGAATAGCATGATCATTATCATGGATAGGTGGGAGGGCTTTTGGAGTCTCAAATACGTTGGAATGATTGACTTTTTGGAGATTTGGAGAAATAGATGATTTTGATGTTTGAACCTCTAATGAGCATAACTATGCAATTACGCCTTTTTGTTCTTTCTTCAAAATATTTTTCATGCCATTAGAGTTGATTATCTTTCATGGTTTCCCTATGATACCCCTCAATTCAACTTCCTTTCCTTCCCAAAAGAAAATCAAGAAAAGTTCTTGAAAATTAAAAGCTAGTGTCCCGAAAGATTGTAACCATTAGACTCATAGTAAAACATCAACACCACCCATTGGAATGGAAAGCATTGGAATATTAAATACATATTTTCCCATGGTTACCTTAATATTATGGAACTTTCTAGACAAATTTATAGTTCCTCCATTTGCAACCATCACTCAATTTATAGCTCTTTTTTCCTCCAATTGTTGTGGCGTCAACCTTGTAGGTTTTGCAAGGCTAGGAGCATCAACACTACCATCTTTATAGTTGTGTGTGGTAGACTTCCTTGTTGCCATAATTTTGATTTCAACTTTTCTTGCCACCCTCAATTTCTTCTCCAATGAATCAGGTTCCCAAATTCGGACCTCATGCTGGATGTTATCCTTCAAAGTCCCTATGAATACATCAATTATATGCTACTGAGGAATATCAGTTACCCTAATATTCAATTTTTTGAAGTCCTCAATTTTCTCTTCCGTTGAACCCTTTTATCTGATATTTATCAATTGGCTAAAGAAGGTGTTGTTATTTGTATCCTCATAATGTGCTATCATTTCCTCCTTAAAAATTTACAAAGTGACAAGTGTTTTACAAGAAAAAAGCCATTGATAACATACAAATTTATTGGGTTCTAAATATAAAGATGCAATGTGTACCTTTTGTGTGTGTTGTACCTCATTTAGATCAAAATATTTCTCCATCTGTAGTATCCATGTTACCAGATCCTTGCCATCAAACTTCCTCATATCTATATTTGGAATGTGGTGGTTCTTAAACCCCACATTGAAGTCTCTAAAATCATAATTCATATTCCTTTGTCCTCATCATGATTTTCATGCATTACCTTGTCAACACTAGGAAGCCTTTCTTGCAACAACTTTGTCAAACATTCCTTTAAACCTTCTATGTTTGTTTTCAAACCATCCATATTAGCTTCCATTCCATCCTTCAAACCTTCCATGTTTACTTTTAAACCATCCATGTCATCTTTGGTTTCTCTTTGTGAGAGCAAAATTTGTTTCACTAGGTCCCGTAATTATGATATATCATGCTACAATTATTCATGTTCATGCGTCATAGTAGAAATTTCTGAGGGCTTAATGGGTGTATAATTCTTTTATTTTGGAGGAATTTTAGAACCAAATACTTATATATATGCTTCAATATGCCTTTCGAAAAACTTCAAGCTATTTTTTCAAACAAACACTATGACAAAATTTAAAAAATATACACCTTTTTCTTTATTTTTTGGAGATCAAAATTGCAATTGTTGTATCTCTATAATTTCGGATTTCCAAGGTCTAAAATTCCATCCTGTGGTATCCCTATGAATTCATACCAATATTGGATTCTTCAAAATATATTTATGGTAGATAGCCCATGATGACCTGATTATGGATTGGTTTAGTAAATCGAAGTTGTACGAGATTCCACGTGTCATTGTTTCAACATTCAGCCCTGTTATTTCTACAAAAAAAACTACCAACCATGCACTTTCAACCACTTTTTACATAATTCAAATCTAATGCCTGAAACGAAAGTTATGACAATTTTCCCTAGGTCAACTGTTTGAGATGGAATTCAGGAGCCTACAAAAACCCCAACTTCCCTGGATCATATATCAGAAACTATAGAGAACAAAGATATGAAAATTGTACACAAAGTTCAACAAGATTTTGGATCCACGTGGTCGAAATTTTAGCTTCTGAAGCCTCGTAGAAAAAAAATTATGGTGAAAATTCCAAGATTACTTGTTTGAAGAAGTGAAACTCTAGAATCCAAAGCTCTAATACCAAATGTTATACAACCAGCTCATAGAAAATATAGATCAATGACTTAAAAATTACTGCTTCGACGGGGAAACCTCCTTTGCATTATGTAAATGAGAAATTCCTGTATGATTCAAATGATAAGACCTCCTTGGTATATATAGGAGACTAAGGGGTCATAATATAATCAAATCCTACATAACAATAATAATGTAAGGGCACAACAATAACAATAGTGGGATTCTATGGGGCACAACAATAACAGCATGGGGGATACATGAGCACAAAAATAACTATAGGGCGATACACTAATAACAATAAGGGGAATAGAATATTATTATAGGGACTAACGCATCTACACCATGGTGCCTTAAAAATTCTGCAGAAAAATATCACTGGTCTCCCTAAAGGATCCCTTGACCAACATGATGTCTGCAAGGGTTTCACATTGGGGAAATATGTCAAAACCACCTTCAACGTTTAATATAGCAGAGTAGATACAATATTTGAGTGAGTCCACTATGATGTTTGTGGACACTTTTCTACGGCCTCCACAATAAAACATAAGTGCTATGTTATTTCTATTAATGATTTCCCAAGAAAATGTTGGATCTTCTTCATGCAGAAGAAGGATGAAGTTTTCTAAAAATAAAAATGAATTCAAGGCATTGGTTGAGAAGGAACTGGGAATAAGGTGAAGGCTCTCAAGAGCAACAATGGAGGTGAATTTGTTTCACGTGCCTTCAAGGATTTCTATGCCAAAGAAGGTATTCGAAGAGAGCTAACAACGCCCCATAACCCACATAAAAATGAGGTAGTTGAGAGGAAGAACAGGAGCATAGTGGGAGAAGCAAGGGTCATTTGCATGACCATGTCATGTTATTACATCTATGTGCAGAAGCATTCAACGTTGCAGTCTACTTGCAGAACAAGAGTCCTCATAGGATACTTGTTATGATCACACCGGAGGAAGCTTTCTCTAGGAGAAAGCCTCATGTTTCTCATTTAAAATTTTGGAGCTTTAGTGTATTGTCATGTCTCCAAGGATTCAAGGAAGAAACTTGATCCTACAACAGAGTTGGGAGTTTTTCTAGGATACACCAAAAATCCACACAATTAAAAGTGTATCTTCCTTCACCGAGGATGACAGTTATAAGGGGAGATGTCAAGTTCAATGAGGACACGTCTATGAAATGATCTCTAGAATGAGAGTTGAGTATCCCACCAAAGCAAGATATTTTATCTCCAAAGGAGGAGCCTTAGGATGAACTTCGGGAGGTTGTGTAGAAGCCACATGTAGAGGAGAAGACCAGAGGCAGAGTGGAGGCACCCACTCAACCAAAATATTCTAAAGAAGGGAGAAAGAGAACTAGAGAAGTTGATATATTGTTTCAAGATGCTAGGGAGAATGTGGGAGCACCCACATCATAGTGCAGAGAGAGAAGGTACATGATAGGTGCACTGGTTACATGGATCTCATGACAAAGCTCATTGAGACAAAGCCCTCTTCATTTGAAGAAGTAGTTGCTCGACCTGTTTGCATTGATATCATGGTGGAAGAATATGAATCCATCATGATGAATAGTGTATGGGAGGTGGTGCTGAGACCAGAAGGGAAATTAGTGGTTAGTTCAAGATCGATCTACAAAGTGAATCATGTAGCTGATGGGAGCATCGAGAAGTACAAGGCCAGATTTGTGGCCAAAGTTTTCTATATATAGAGGGAGTGGACTATGATGAAACTTTAACACCAGTTGCAAGATATTCCTTAATCAGATCCATTCTATCATTGGTTGTGCAAATGGGGTGGAAAATCCACCAAATGGATGTGAAGATTACATTTCTTAACGGTGTTGTTGAGGAGGAAATTTACATAGAGAATCTAGAAGGATTTGAGACATATGATCGAGAGTCGCATGTGTGTAGACTTAGAAGAACATTGTGTGGTCTCAAATAGGTGCCCTGAACATGGTACACTCATATTGACATTTATCGCATTGGATTGGGCTTCACCAAAATTGAAGCAAACACGAACCTCTATCACATTGTGGTAGATGGTAAGCTTCTTATTCTTGTTTTTTATGTCGATGATTTAATAATGATAGGTGATGAGAAATTGATCCACTCCTGCAAAGAGGATCTTGCAAGGGAATTTGCGATTAAAGACATGGGCCTTGTGCATTACTTCCTTAGGCTGGAAGTATGGTAGGGTGATGGGGATTTGTTTGTGTCTCAAGGAAATTATGCTACTAATATACTTTAGAGATTTCACATGGAGAGTTGTAAGCCCATGGACACACCTTTAGCTACAAACTGGAGGAAGGTGAATGCCACTTCAGGTGAAGAGGTGGATGCTACCATTTACAGGTAGATTGTGGGTTCACTAATGTATCTTGTTAAAACAATACCCAACATGTGCTATAAAATAAATCAACTTAGCCAAGCTATGGTGAGGCCTACAAAATTATATTGGAAGGCAATGAAGCATGCTTTATGATACGTCAAAGGCATTACCCAATATGTATTATGGTACAGACGAACAGAGCAAGTGAAGTTGAAAGGATTCACCAATGCAGATTGGGCAGGGAGTCCATCCGACAGGAAAAGTACATCAGGTTCTATCTTCATTGTTGGGTCTGCAGCTATTTCCTGGTATAGCAAGAAGCATAGGTTTGTGGTGCTTAGCTCTATAGAGGCTAAATACATGGTTGCAAGCCAAGCAACATCTAAAGCAATCTAGATGAGGAAAATACTTGTGGGTATTTTTAGTGGGAGCTATAGAAATCTTGACAATAATCCCTTGAAAAAGATTGCTAAGACGGTCGCTCTTGCTATTAAATCCAGCAGCATTGTCGGCTCCTTTAGCCATAAGCTAATTAAGAGTAGCCCTATCACTCCTAGGATCTATGGGCTTCCCAAAATCCATATAGAAGGAGTCCCCCTTAGACCCATTGTCAACACCATCGGTGGGCCAACCTTCCTTTTAGCTAAATATTTAGTTGCGAAGCTAAAGCCCCTGGTGGGGCAGATGGAGTCCTTTCTCAAATACTCCTCTTCTTTTGTTAGAGAGTTAAAGGACACAAAATTTGAACCAGATTTCATTCTGGTCAATTTTGATGTTGTTTCCCTGTACACTAGCATCCCCATTAAGGAAGCCCTAGATGTCATATTTCGTCTTACTGATCCCGACATAACAAATTTGGTTGAGATCTGCTTCACTTCTAATTTTTTCTATTTCAAAGGTGTGTTCTATGAAAAAACATGTGGGATAGCCATGGTTCCCCCTTGTCCCCTATCATTGCTAACCTATTCATGGAAGATTTTGAATCCAAAGCTTTATCCTCAGCTTTATTTAAACCTAAGATCTGGAAAATATTTGTTGATGACACCTGCACCATATGGCAGTACAGGCGTGATAAATTAGATCTCTTTTTCCAACATCTCAATAATCAATCTAATTCCATTAAGTTTACGATGGAGCATGAAGTCGATGGTTGCCTTCCTTTTCTTGATGTCCTCATTTCTAGAAAAGCTAATGGATATTTCTCCCATGAGGTATATAGAAAAAAGACTCATATTGAGTAGTATCTTCATGCCAATTCCCACCATTTCCCTGCTTAGAAGATAGGTGTTCTCATCGCGTTAGCCACTCGGGCTCTTAGTATTTCTGATGACGACCACTTTTCTAAAGAAACATCCCATCTCCTTAATTTTTTTGTCCATAATGGTTATAGTAGGTAGTAGGGTGTCAAAGCTTTCCTCAAAGTGAGTAAGGGTCCTAAGGTCAAGAAAGAACCCCTCAATCACAATTTAGGAGTCCACCTCCCCTTCATCCAAGGGACGACAGACAAGATTGCAAGAATCCTGAAAAAACATAATATTCCCTCGACCTTTAGACCCCTCAGCACCATTAGAAGCTCCCTAAAGTCTGTCAAAGACTAGGTGAACCCTATGGATATGAAAGGAGTTTATATCCCGTGTTCATGTGGAACCTCATATATCGCTGAAACTGGTCATTCTATTAACCAAAGGATTAAGGAACGTGCGGCTGATATCAAGCACGGGAGGACCAAATCTTCGGCTTTGGCTGAACATGCTGAGAATACCAAGCATCATATATGCATTGAGGAGGCTAAGGTTATCGCTAAGATTCCTCACTTTCATCATCATAAATTTAGGGAAGCCATTGAAATTGAGAGGTCTTCCAGTAATATTAATAGGGATGATGGCTGGAAAATTAGTAGCTACTGGATTCCCGCCCTCTCTTCTTAGTTGTGCTCTATCTTTGTCTAGAACCTTTGTCCTCTTTTTTTAATGAATATTAGTATTATTAATATTAATATTATTAGTATTATTATTATTAATATAAATAATTAATACTATTAGTAGCATTAATATTAATAAGACAATTAATATTAATAGTAAATACTGGTTTAATACTATTAGTATTATTAATATTAATATAAATAATTAATACTATTAGTATCATTAATATTAATAATACGATTAATATTAATAGTAATTACTAGTTTAATAATAATAATAAGCCGTAGATTTGATAATTATATTAATATTAATACTAAATACTAATATTAATATTAATAATACTAATAATACTAATTTGAATATTAGTAATACTAATAATAATACTTAGTATCATATTATGAATATTGATATCATTAATATTTAGTAATATGAAAGTTGATATCTCTTAGTAATATGAGAAATAGTAACAAAATAATAATAATAAAATATTATTAATACAAATGTTGAGATAATATATTAATAAGTAAAACCCTTTTATAAATTTATTAGTATTATCAAAACCCTAGTCAAATATAACCATTGGGTTAATAAGTTGATTTTAATATATATTGATTAAATAAACAATTAATCAAATAATTAAATCTATTTAAATAATATTAAATTTTTCCCTTTATCTCCCCTGGTCAAATATAGTCATTTTTCTAGTTGTTAGGTTGACATGTCTCCCTATTTAACCCTCTTCCTAGATCTACTTCTTCATCTTGTCTTGAAGATGAACCACACTTTTTGGTTCGAAACGCATCGAACAAAATCTCCAATGTGATTTCTTCCGAATTTTTTTTTTATACATAATGATATATTATGATCATCAAAGTTTCATTAAGCTCTCTAAGAATTCGTTATTTCATGACATGTCCAAGCACATTGCTATCTGGTATCATCATTTGTGATACTGTGTGAAGAGGAGAATTATGTTGCTACAGTTCATTCCAACTTAGGAGAAAGATGGTGGCATCTTGACAAAGGCATTATCAAGAGGTAAATTTGAATTCCATAGGTGCAGGGTATGGGTGGCTGAAAATCCCTTTCTTGTTAATAGGGGGCATTGAAAAAGTGTAGCAAGAAAGGATCAATTTGACTTTAGCCTTAGTCAAATTGAGTAAATCGAATTTCCACATCAACTGGAAAACTTGGAGGCAGTTAACTAGTGTGACATGGTTGGTGTCACTTAGTTAGCTCAGTAAATTCAAGTTAGAGGGCTTAGTGTTCAGTTATGCATGTGTGATTGCAAAATCTTAGTAATCCAGTTTAGTTATTTTCAATTGTATTTAGTTAACTAATCTCTAGCTATTGTTGGAGTCAATTGAAGGTCAGTGGTGCAGTGGGACAACAGTCTAACTAAGATATTTGTTAGTTAACTAATCAATCAACCCAAAATAGCTAGTGCATGCAAGGAATTTGAGTTCCTCACCTAAACTGGAGATGATAAGGCAGTGTAACACCAGTTGTAAACTAGTTCTTAGTGTACAAGTGTTGCATGCAGTCGGTGATCAATCCTTGGGAATTGTGCAATCAATTTTAGGGAAATTCCTAAAGAATAGGGGCTAATTTCCTCAGGAATTGCATAAGGAAATAGGAGGCTTGGTGAGAAAATAATTGGCCAAGTGTTGGCGAGAGTTTTTCATTGAGTAGAGAGAAAATTTATTCTTTTGCAGGTTGAGCTTAGAGTTGGAGTTAGCAATTGTAATAGTTTCTCTATTCATCTTATTAATGCAAAGAAGCCTCAGGGGTTTTTCCCAGTTGGGTTCCCCTAAAAATCATTTTGTATTTGTGGTTTTTCTTATTGCATGTCTATGCATGTTATTCTAAATTGTGAATTTCGTTTCACAAACCATTATATTAGAATTTTGTCTCTTGATTTTAGATTAAATTTCTTGAGAAGTTGCAATTCTAACAAATTTCTACAAAATAAATGATTTGTGCAGGTGATCTTCTAATCACTTGAAGGTGATATCTTAGTTGCAAAGAAAGTATAGGGCTAACTTCCAAGGGGATTATGATAACAAGGGGAATATGAGTACAATATGACAACAATATAGGGCATATGTTAGAAGAATCAAAGGAAAGAAATTAAGCATAGACCAAAACATTTTCAAGGAAAGATTCACAAATATGGAAGCACGTTGTCAAGGGTATATTTCATTGATCAAGTCCATAGGAAAATTTCAAGAACAATTGGAAAGAATTGGTTGGTACTTACATATGTACACATGAATCATGGTCATAGGGGGAGATCCCATCAGGTCCACAGGAAATTTTAGGAATAGTTGGAGTGCATTTGAAAGCACTTATAGATATATGGTATAAGGGGGAGACTTCATTTACAATAGGTTCAATCCCACACACAATCATGGAAGCATAGGAAGGAAACAAAGCCCCTTTTTCCATTAATGTCAAAGGGGTAGAGAATGAAGATAATGATAAGGAAGACATTGGGGATTAGAATACATATATTGACAAGGAAGACATTGAAGGAAAAAGTAGGAAGGAAAGAAAGAAGAATATTTGTAGCTGGTGAAGGGGATTGCCCAATAACATGTTAGGGGGGGTTCAATCCATTTATGTCAATTACCGTCAATGCCTAGTGGTGTTTTCATGAATGACAAAAGAGGTGATTAATGATCATAGTGTTATCACTGATGAAAAAAAGTGTCATTGATGTCAAAGGGGATGCCTAATAAAGTAGTAGTTTCATTCATGAATTAATATGATATCTTTATCTCTTGCATTCCCTCATCAAGTGAAGTAAAAGAAGATTGAATTTTATTGAATTTTTGTTGAGGATATGATGTCCTAATGAGTCTATGTATAGTATGGTTAGATGGTCCTCACTAAGACCTTTCCAATGGTATATCAAATTTTGAAAATATCCTCATGTATGAGAGGTTATGACCATTTGAATATAAGCATTCGTAAAAGGCATAAACTATGGGGAAAAACCCACAAACCCCATATTCATTAAACTTCAAACATGTTCAAGAGAGAATCAGGGTTTCGTGGCAGGTCAACGATGAACAACACCCCAATTTGCATGATATTTAACATTGTTAAAGTTATTGCATCTATAAATAGATATGACTGATCTATTAGTCATATGAAGAAATGAAAGAAATATGGTATCTCAACTTTCATGAATTTCAACCTCATTCTCTAGATAAATGAAGATATGAAACAAGGCAAAATTTTAATGGGCATACATGTAACCATTGATAGTTGGATGGAAAAGATAGTGTGGTAGTGGCATGGACCTCTTACATAGTTAGTTGTGATATGGTAGCTTTGACATGTGGAAAATATTGGTCGGTGAAAGGAGATGACGTGACTTGACACATAAATAGGATGAGATCAGAAGGGTGATGTGGCACCACCAAGGATCGCCACATGGCATGCACAATTGGTGCATTTTGATTGGTGAAAAGGTTGAAAATTGGTGACACGTGACAACTCTCATGAGCTTCCACATTGAATGATGACATCATGTTGACATCGTCATGTGGATGACCATGGAACTCTAAGGACTAGGTCTCATGGCATGGTCATTTTTGTTAAATATTATTGTCGTTAGAGCCATTAGACATATGGGACAATCACATGGTTTTACATATCCATATATGCATGAGTAATAATCAACCCATGGTCAACTCCCATGAACCCCAAGAACACCAAACCAATATAATATACATAAGCCATTAGTTCCAAGTGTACAAGAAACAACACACGTGAAAGTGAATGCATTGTTAACTCTATGGTCAAGTGGTTATTTCTAGTTCATTGTTGAGGAATAGGTTTGGTTTCAAACCCTGCAGAGGGTTTAATTCCACATATGTTAACCTGCGACCAGGTGCATTGGGCCATCTACTGGCATCTAATTTGGATCATGAATTCGACAGTTTGGTTTTGTTTTATCCATGATATGGTTCCACTCAATTAGAAACTTTGGGTTGCACTATGGAAATTTTCTAGTGACAAGTGGAGGTTATTAGAAACGAAGGATTGGATCTTGTGCCTCCCTTTCGTGTTAACTTGTTCGCATGTGCTATGGAGATTAAGCTTCACCAAGTGTAACCTGACACATCACACTAGTCATTGAGTTCCTGGGGTTTGATTTGTGTATGGATACGTATATTATATGTTAATTGGCAATGGGATTAGATCCCATTCTCTTATATTTGAAGTTATCTCTACCATAACAAAGTGGTTTGAAAAAATAGCATGGTAAGAATCATCAGAGAGTGAAATTGGTATTGGATCAATATTTGGTAGTTGAGTTCATAGGTTTGAGCCCCAACGGTTATGAGGTCATAATTTTTAACTTCTATTTTTCCTGCCTATCAGTGCTTTCTGTCAAATAGTTAAGACCCTGGAGTAGCAAATTTCGTATAACTATTTTCAGAAAGTGGTTATTTTGTAGAAATCACCCTGAAAGGGATATGTTTTTGAACACTTAATTTAATTTTTTATTTTATATGGTTTTTGTAGGTTTCTATGATCATTTCAAAGCCAAATTTAATTTCAGAAAAAACATGATGATAAAGATTTAGATGTGAACATTTTTGAAGGCAGGAAAAGCCTTGTTGATATATTTATGATGTCTAGAATTAGTATTATGTGTTTTGGGGATTATAAGTAGGTTGTTGTAGGTGTTTTTTATATGTCCATAATAGGTTTTGGGAAGAGTTTTATGTGACCAGATTGATGATCAAGATATAACAGGGTATGGACAAGATATGACAGGTTGATGACAACAACAGTAGCATGATAAATGTTGAAGACTTATATTATTTGAAGAGAATGTGGATCCAGTTTGAAATATTATGAAAAGTGGTCCACACAAAGTTGAGGAAGGAGGTAGGTTCCTCCACTAATGTATGTTCCTCAATTAGGATGAAGCCTACAACAAGTCAAATCTTACACGTTTTTTAATTTGGTTCCTCAATGAAGTTGTAGCCTATTGCAAGTGGGTACCTGCACATTTTTGAGTTGGTTTCCTCAATCAGGTTGTAGCCTATTGCAAGTAGTTTCTTACAAATCTTGTGTCTTGGTACCTCCAACATGTCGATGCCTGAAAATATATGTAACAAATTGAAGAAAAGGAAAAATAATTTTTGGTTTTCTCATGCAAGGGTTTCCACGTAAAAGATTGTGTCCTCTTTTGTTGTTGTGATGATGGCTTCTTGATGCATAGTTTCATTTATTTTTATGATGCAAAGTGTTATGATAAACTTATAGATTATTAATTATTGATGAAATATTTTGAAATGACAAGTTTTCCACTACATTGATTCATCCCCCCTCTTAGTTTGGTCTTTGGCCTAACACAAAGATGTTAAAAAATATTCATTAATGGACACTCTTCCCTTGCTTCCTCCTGACATGTCATAGTCTTCAAACAATATCAACATGATCACATCTGTCATTTATGACTCCGATGAATCACATGATCAATGGATTCTCACTTCTCCTTTGTACATTGACATGTACAACAATTAAACACTTTTGAGCCCCATTGAGTTGGATTATAAACCTATCCAAATGGTGATTGTTGAACCTGAACCAAGCCTCTCACATTATGTGTAACTTGATGCTCATTCCTTGCCTACATGGGATTTTGATCATTCATGTTCCCATGACTTCCTCAATACTATGATGCCATCTAATGAATCCATGGTGATCTCTAATCCACCTAGGGAAGAATCTTACCATCGGTCATATTTCTTCCCTCTTTGGAACATATACATGATGACTTACACCACCGCATTTCATTGTCAAATGTCAACTAGATGCAATATCCTATCATGGAAAACATTATGATTGGAGTATATTGCTCCAGATGAGATCTCTACCTATAACACTATTTTCAAATAATTCCACAATGTTTTCACTTAGTCCTATGAAGTTGATCCTTAGATTATAGAGTGTGCAATTATCACTTATGAAGGAGATAAACTAGTTCGAAAAGGGCTTCATATAGTAAATCCAAATAAAGATAATGTCATCAACGAAGAAGTTGAAAAATTGCCCAAAGATAAGTTCATATATCTAGTTCCCTTGATTGAATGGGTTTCCGACATCATTCCTGTCACCAAGAAATAAGGTACCATTAATGTCTATGTCAACTATAGGGGCCCTAACCAAGCATGTCCAAAAGATAATTTTCGAACCATGTTCATTGACTAGAACATCAATGAATACAATGGTAGTGAGATATTTTCCTTCATATATTGTTTCTTCATTTATAACTAGATTCAAATCAAACCAAAAGACCAACACAAAATGACTTTCATTTTCCCTTGGGGTACATTTGCATATAGGAAACTTCCTTTTGGTCTTAAAAATGTTGGTGTCACTTTCTAACAGGTCATGTCTTATTCTTTTTGTGACATCAAGTGAATTGTAGGGGCTCACTCTCATCGATGGGTCGATCATCTTACGCATATACGAGGCATCTTTCTCTGTTATTTCAAATACAATATTTGTTTGAATCCTCACAAGTGCATATTTTGAGTTATTTATGGATGATTTTTAGGCTTCATTGTGTCTAATTATGAGAGCACAATTGATTCTCTCAAGGTCGAGGTCATCATTAATCTACCTCCTTAGTCAACTTTAGAATTTGCAAGACAAAATGAACTTCTTATGTCAATTAATTTCTAACTTTGTTGAGATCACCAAGGGTTTCATGTGACTCCTTAAAAAGATACACCATTTGTATGGGATGAATAAGAATAATAAATTTTTAATGCCTTTAAAAAGGCCTTGAAATCATCCCCACTGTTGAGCCCTCTTAACTATAGTCAAGACTTCATTTTATACGATGTAGCCTCTAATTCAACTCCTTAAATTTTTCTTGTCCAAGAGGACAAGGTCTACCATCAGCATGTCATCTACTACCTTAGCAGAGGATTAGTGGGGGAAAAAATTTGCTATCCATACATTGAAAGTTTGTATTTAGTTTTTGTCTTCATTGTACACAAGCTTATAAATTACATCATATTACACAAGACTATCGTAGTCGTCGACTCCAACCCCATGTTCCATTTTCTTAGTAAACAAGTCATTAGGGGGAAGTATTCAAAATGGATATTTAATTTTCATGAATTTGATTTGGAGCTCATGTGTTTGAAATACAAGAAATCAATAGTATTTTCAAATATGTTATCCAATCTCCTTCCCACTAGTTGATCTTGGAGGATCCAAAAAGGCTAAAAATTTGAAGCCCTCAAATCTCAACAAAAATGACACCAAATCATAAAGCTTAATGAGAGATTTCCAAAAACACAAATGGCACCTCAAGTGAACTCAATATGAAAAATTTGTGGCTAAAATAAAATTTTCAACAAACAAAAAAAAGAAAGTATAGGTGGGACCAAGGTTCCATATGGCACTCCCACAACATTCCATGTGGCGGCCCATTTACTAGGAAGGTGGGATCCATGGCAGTTGATGTGGAAAGAAAAGGCAGGTGCAATAGCTAACATGGAATGAAAGACCAGATGCAACACCTCCACATGACGTCCAAGTTGGTACATGGTGTTGAGAGCTTTAATTAGTGATTAAATCTCCTAATATTTAATTGTCAAACAGGACTCGTAAGCATGAGTGGTACTACATTTTTGGTTCAAGATTAAGTTTAGAGTATCTAATTTTCCTTTGATCATTAAGCACAGAATTATGTAAAAGAAACAATACTAATTAAGAAACTATCACTCTTCTTTATTATGTCCCAATACTACTAGTGTAACCCATTATTGTTATTAGTACAACCCCCTTATTATATTGTTGTGCCCATGTAGTCCTCATATTGTTATTATTGTGCCCCATAGGAACCCACTATTATTATTATTATCCACTTACATTATTATTGTTATGTCGGCTTTGATTATATTATGACCCCTTAGACTCCTATTTATAGAAAGGAGGTCTTGTCATTTGTATCATCCAAGAATTGTTCATTTGTGGAATGTAAAGGAGTTTTCCCCCTCGAAGCAGCTGAATTCTAAGGCATTCATCTATATTTTCTATCTTTTTGTGAGTTGGTTTCATAACATTTGGTATCAGAGTTGTGGATTCTAGGGTTTCGCTACTCCAAATAGGTCATCGTGGAATTTTCGCTATAAATTTCTCGCTACGAAGTTTTAGAAGCTAAAACAAAAACCCATTTGAGACGAAATCGGTTTGTATCTTGCATCCGAATTTGAGATATTTTCTTGCTATATTTTCAGAAATATGATATGAGGAAGTTAGGGTTTTTGGAAGATCCAGAATTTCATCTCAAATAGGTCATCATGGAATTTTCGTTACAATATTTCTTCTACGAAGGTTCAGACTCTAAAATTAAAACCCATTTGAACCAAAATCTTCGTGAATCTCGGGTCTAAATTTTAGATCTTGTATCACTATATTTTCGTATAATATAATCTGAGACATTTAGGGTTTCTGTAGGCTCCTGAATTACATCCTAAACAGGTGACCTTGGGAAAATCGTCATAACTTTCTCTCTAAGCATCAAATTGCAATTTCATCAGAAGTTACAGAAAGAGGACGGACTATAGATATCTGTATATTGGTTTCAGGTCCTAAGGTTGAAACAGTGACACGTGGAACTTCGTACAAGTTATTTCTACTGAACTAGTCTATAATCGGGTCATCGTGGGAGATTTGACATAACGCTTCCTTACAGAATCCAATCTTGATCAGAATTTCAAGGTTAGAAAGAGGACTCAAAGGGATACGACAGGATGAAATTTCAAAACTTGGAGATCTAAAATTACAGAGTTACAATTGTTTCAAGATCGAGCTCCCATTATCAAGAAAAAACAAGATGAGGAAGTTTAATGACAAGGATCCGATAAACTGGATACTATAGATGGAGAAATATTTTGATCTACATGGCGTACCACTATTATAAAAGGTAAGTATTACATCTAATTATTTAGAACTAAATCAATTTTTATGGTATAAAGGGCTTTGTTCTCGTAAACTACTTGTTACGTGGTCAATTTTCACGGAGGAAATGATAGCACAATATGAGGATAAAGAGCAACACCTTCTTTAGCCTATTGATAAATATCAAACAAAAGTGTTCAATGGCAAAGAACATTAAGGACTTTCAAAAATTCAATACAAGGGAAAATGATATTCCAGAGAAGCAGAGGATTGATGTCTCCATAGGGACTTTACATGATAACATTCAACATGAGGTTTGTCATAGGGAACCTGATTCATTGGACAGGACAAGAAAAGTGCAAAGAAAAATTATGGCAACAAGGAAGTCTACCCCTCACAACTATAAATATGGAAGTATTGTTTATCCTATCCTTCCACAACCTACAAGGTTGACCCCACAACAATTGGAAGAAAAAAGAGAAAAAGGGCTTTGTTACAATTGTGATAAAAAATACACTAAAGGTCGTAAGTGTGCTGAGAAGAAATTATTTTACATAGATTATGAAGAGAAGGAAGAAAAGGATCAAGAAACATCAAAAGAAGGGGATATACACCAGGAGTCAACCCCAGAGAAAGAAGAAATGAATCCAACCATATCTTGTAAAGCATTGGCAAGAATTACCACTCCTCAAGCTCTCAATATAGAAGGAGACATCAAGAAGAAGAAGGTTCAAGAAGTGAAAGGTCACATCGAGAAAGAATAAATGAATCTGACCATATCATGTAATGCATTGGCCAGAATTACCACTCCTCAAACTGTCAAGATAGAAGGACATATCAAGAAGAAAAATGTTCAAGAAGTGAAAGATCACATCGAGCGTCAACAAGAAGTTCTCCAACTTTTAAAGGATAACGCCACTTTGGTGCAGAATCGAATGAAACAATAGGCAGATCAACATCACAGTGAAAGAAGTTTTGATGTAGGTGATTGGGTATTTTTACAGTTACATCTCAAGCAAGAAATTTATGAGAAGGAAATGTTAGCAATATTACATGCACTTAAGAAATGGTGACCTTACCTAATGGGAAGACACTTCAAGGTAAAAATCGAACATGATAGTCTTAAATACTTTTTAGAACAAAGATTATCTTTAGAAGAATAGAAAAAATGGGTCACAAATATGTTGGGCTATGACTTTGAAATCATCTACAAGAAGGGGAAGAAAAATGTTGTTTCAGATGCACTCTCAAGAAGGGATGAGGATGTGGAAGCATTGTTTTGTGCTATTTCTATTATTCAACCATATTGGATACACGAAGCAAGGGATGAATGGAAAAAGGACAAAGAAGTGTGGCCACTCATTCAAAAGTTGCAGAAGGTCCCAGTTCAAATAATATTGCGAGATATTTACAAGGAAGGAAAAATCATATTGGAACCTGGAGCATTCATAGAAACAAGAACCCGACAGCTACGAAATCGATCAATTTCAGAGTATCGCATCAAGTGGAAGAACTTACCCGCTGAAGATTCCACATGGGAGGAAAAAAATTTTGTATAGAAGCGTCAAGAACTACTGAAGCGTTGAGGACAACACTTTTTGAAGGGAGGGGCATGTTATGTCCCTATACTACTAGTGTAACCCCTTATTGTTATTAGTACAACTCCCTTATTATATCGTTGTGCCCATGTAGTCCCCATATTGTTATTATTGTGCCCCATAGAAACCCACTATTGTTATTATTGTGCCCTTGCATTATTATTGTTATGTTGGCTCTGATTATATTATGACCCCTTAAACTCCTATATATAGAAAGGAGGTCTTGTCATTTGTATCATCTAAGAATTTTTCATTTGTGGAATGTAAAGGAGGTTTCCCCCTCGAAGAGGCTGAATTCTAAGGCGTTCATCTATCTTTTCTATCTTTTTGTGAGCTAGTTTCATAACAATCTCATTCTCATAAAAAATAAGCAATATAAAGGAAATCAACTTAACTCAATCCACTATGTTCCTTATTCTAAATCTCTGCAACCAAAAGACAATATTACTGAAACCAAAATCTTAATGAAATTCACTCCAAGTACAAATCTCAAGCGAGGATTTAAACTTCTAGATATTTAAAGGACCAAACATCTATTTATTTGTAATAAAATATGATAAGAAGGCCAAACTGTAACTCTAATATCAAATCCCAATCTATTATATTCAATCCATTCTACCAAACTACTTTTACTTGGGAATGAGACACCTTCAAAACTTCACTTTGAATTGCTACAAAGATTGACTCTAAGAAAATGAAATCTTTGACAGAGTTATCTAAGCTTACTGCGTTTAAAATGGAAATCTAATCTATCCTAGAATTAACTATCTTCAAACAACTCAAAGTAATACGAAGAATCAAATTATACATGGAATGTAAATCACACAGTTCAATGCTTGAAATCAATCTATATACTACAATACTGGAAATGAAAATAAATATTATTCTATTATGTGTGAATAGATCTAAATTATCCTATGATAATTTAATAACTCAAATCAATGCTCTTGAATGAAATGCTTCAAAGTAAACCATACTGCGAAAACTAAATCATATTGCTTGAAACGAATCAAGCAATTCAATTTGTGGAAATGGAAAACACAATACCTATTGCTACCAAACTAAAATTCATTTGAAATCACAATCAAAACCTCACACCTTAAATCAATATCTCAATTATACAAGACAATCTACATTCACACTCATACCATTCATCATAAACTTCGTTATAGAGATAGACACAACGAAATAAACACATAGAGATCGTGCTATTTAGCTTCAAGAATCGATTGATTTTCCAATCATGGTCACTCCAATTATAAACATGAATGAATGCGACTTTAAATGAAAGAACTGTTGAAAAGTGTGCAACAAGAAATGCAAAATTTAGGAAGTGCTAAAAGTAGAACTGCTAAAAATAGCACTTCCAAAAATAGTAGTTTTTCCAATGAGCATTTTGGCCACCTTGGGTGAGAGGTGAAACTGCTAAAAATAGCATTTTTGGGTCCCTTCCTATTTATAGAAGTCCCTGGTCTATCTATAGGAAGTAAATTCGAATTTGGTCTTACCAACAGTTTGGAATATTAATTAATTAATTCTCCATGAGTTAATTAGTTAAAGAAAAGCAAACTTGAAGTCTTTGTGAGAACATGCAATTATTTCTCCACTAATTGGGGAATGTGTCCTTGATTTGCTCCACTGATTGAGGAATTAAGGATGAGTTCTATATTGAGAGGATCAATTGACTTAGTTTAACTTAGTCAAGTTCAGTTAGATTAATTTAACAAGTTGTTAAATTAATGAGATACAGTTTGTTGATGTTTGCATGCATGTGACAACTGTTATTTTCAGATAACTGTGTATTCACTCATGGATAACTTATGCATGTCAATTCTGTTAGAGACCCAGTTGAGATCAAAGAAAGGATAGTGTACTATCAGTTGGATGAATATTTTTCCTATAAAGGAAGCTCATCCATGATGAGGATTTATCTCCTTCAAGTTTGTGCAGTTAGATCAGAGGTTAGTGAGTGTGTGAAGAGGCCAAGTCACACAGAGGGTAGCACTGGACCCCAAGGAAACTGTACAAAGAAACAGGAGGCTTGGAGGGCAGAGGAGAAGGTTTGTGAGAAGCCTTTGACTATCTATGAGCAGCATATGGATTGTACTGAGAGCTGGATAGCTTCTGAGCTAAGGCTTTGTGTAATCCAGACTATATTTCCACTTGTATGATAATACAGAGATGGGGGTTTAGGCAGGTACTTTCCCCGGGTAAATTATTTTGTGTTATGTGTGATTGATACCTTCTTATCAGTTATATGTGTTCTTATTGATGTTGCTCATGGTTGATTAAGCTTCTGCTAAATTATTTGTAGAAGTAGATCAAGTGTTTTGCTTTAGTACATTGCATTACCAGGTTGATCTACAGGTGGGAAATTTCTACATGGTATCAGAGCTAGCTGATTTGTAGAAAAAGTTCTACATGGTATCAGAGCTAGCTGATTTGGTGGAAAAATTCTACAAAATTCTATAAGAACAAAACGCAGCTCTCCATCAAAATACAAACTTGGTTTATATAATGAATCAAAGCTCTTTAACACAGGAAATAAATCTTTAAATTGTGAAATATGTAAAGCAATGAACCAAAAATAATGATGAAATCATATACCAATATTCATAACTATAACACACAGGATTCAAACTATAAAATTACATGCACACACCTAGCTATCTGAACTGTTAATGGGGCTTATTTCCATAGGTGGTGGGCCCTCCCATGCCTGGAGTAAGCTAGTCTACTACAACAGAAGAAAGATCTAAAACATCAAATATATAGCTTGCAATTGACCATGATAACAATGCTTCTGTCTCACAACTTGAAAGTGATCATATATATTTTAAAAACAGAGTTTGAGAACCAATTAACATAAGTCACAATGTATCAACAGAAACAATTCTTAACCACCTAACTTGACTAACATTGTCTTTGCATTAAAACAACCTTTAAAGGCGATAGTATAAATGTAAAAATAACAATTTAACTAACTGTGGAAACCTTCGCAACTATCAACTAATCTAAGCACTTCTCGATCTGCTCCAAATTGTATTGTCTTTGCTTAGAAAAAACAACCTCCTTCTAGAGTAACTAACTTCCATTATGAGAGTAGTCTACTTTGATTCTGATCTGGAGGATCTTTGACCTTGGAATTATCACACTTAACATAGAAAATCAATCTTGGAAGCATTGTGCTTTTCCTCGTAGATCGATGTGTAACTTCGATGGTCAAAACAAGAAGGAGCCCACCTGGCCAGAGTGTCTCAAACTCAGTCAAGGATTGGTTGTTTGAATATGACAGCTGAGGTCAATATTGATGGCGAGGAATCCTTCCATTCATGCAGATCTATCAATCCTGTCACTAAGCTTCTAGCTAAACCCATGAATAAATAGTTAGAATATAGGACATAACTCAAAATTCACTTAAATTCAATCACAAATAGCAAAATGATGTCATTTAAGTGCATTTATTTCTAACTATATACTAGTGGGGTTTAGGGAGTGATGTAGGTGATAGGGTAGGTAATAGGAGTACTTTCATAGGCAAAAGATGGTGAAAATAGGGATGAGAGGTAGAAAATTGGGGACAAAAATGGGTGCCAACATCCCCCCATGCTGATTCGAATGCATGTCCTCATGCATGTTGCCATAGTATGCCAAAAATAGTACTGATGTGGTAGAAAAAGAAACTTTGGTCAAAGACCAGTGCCTTAACCAAGACCTATAACCCATGCTTAATTGGAACATAACACTTCTTAAACTGCAGAGCAAGCTCTTGAGCACTTAGCCTTTTGGTGGGTTTCACCCTGGAAATTTTCCAACGTAGCAACTGCTTGTTCCTCTGCTTCAGCTCATCATTCTGGGAATACAACTAAAGATTAGTTTCTCTGATCTGATGGTTAACTTCTCTGACATACTGAAATAAGACTCGATACTTGTTTGCTTGCTTACGAAGCTTAACAACCTTTCTCTGCAACTTCACTAAACAAACCTTCAGGTTTTCTTCTACTATAGGAATCAAAGTTTTCATGGGTGTTGTCGATTGTTGAGAGGCACTACCTCCTGGTGTTCTGCTATTACCTTTTCCCCATGAGGAAGCTTGCTGAACTTCTCTGCTGACCTTTTGACTAGGATTCTTGTTGGTGAGGACTAAACAGGGGACTGTGTTTCCAAATCTTGTGCAATGTCGAAGGGGATCTCTGTTGTAGATACTAAGACATGAATTTCTTCAGGGGAAGAATGCAATTCCTTTCCATCTGAGTCAGGAGAGGAAATAACATCAATACGCTCAAAATTTATAACTTTAGGAGTCTTAATCTTGTTCATGCTTCTAGTTCTTCGACGGCCTTGGATCGAAGTCTCTGCCATGGACATTGATGGTACTAGGGCTGGAAAAAGAGATTTCTTCCTCTTAGGCTTTGGTTCGATCCCTGCATGAGCTTCAGGAGCTTTCAATGTAGGTTCTTCACCTTTCGACCCGACAATATCAGTTGGCTCAGGTCGGTCTTTACTACTCCTGCTCTACTTATTCCTTCACTTATTTACCCTTCAGCCTTTTGAAGATGTCCCCTCTTCCATAGTATTAGAACAGGGTGTCAATTCGTGAGGGGTTTTGACAATAGGAGGGACATGGTTATTTGTAGGGTTAGGCGACATTTGGGAATGTTGTGACAAGGTCTCCCTCCTATGCTTAAGTGACTGTCCCACCAACCGTTGTCGACCTTTGAACTAAGTCTCTTCTCTAGGAAAATTTTCAATCAGGAATTCTTCCCAAGGCCTCCATTGCTTTGTAATCTCATAAAAAACTACCATTTTAATAAGATTATGGTGATATAATGTTGTCTTAGGGTTCCTACTCGTTGATTTCACCCCTTTAGACATTTTGTGCAAGCTTAACCTCAAGAAATGCGGGAAATTGATCTTACTATCTTCTGCAAAATGTGATAACAAGTGAATATGATATAAAAACACAATGGAATACCTTCCCTCACAGGTAACAAAGTGTTGCAACATGGTGATCAAAGGGTGCCATTTCTCTTCGATACAACTCCATAGTATACCTTTCATCCAGTTGATTGACTGATAGGCTGTTTGAGGAATGAGGCACAATTTGGAATATGTAATTGCCCACCCTTGAAGAATGGTTCACCCACAGAGGGTAGTCCTATAGTGTGGCTAAGAGACTCCTCTGTAACCTTAAAATTCAAATTACCAACTTTAACATGCTCTCCATCGAAGTTCTGAGCAAATGCCAGGGCTATTGTATCATTATATCCTTGAAATTTTCTTAAAAATGGAAACCATCCCCGCTCTTCAAGAATTCCTTTGCATTGTTGATACTCAGAGCTGTGAGAAAATTGACCAAAGGTCGGCTCATGGCGATCGACCCCCATGCCTGTGTAAAACCACAATTCCTGAATCCAACTAAAAAAATTATCTCTCTACCTGCAACACTAAGATAAGAATAGAATTCCCTTATGATTGACAAACAAAATGGTTGCCTTGATTTTGATGAGAAATGCCCCCATCGTGTTGATGATTTCACCCTCATTGTGCCTCCATGGGAATGGTTATCACGACGGCGGGGTAGTACCAGGCTGAAGTGTGATAATAGCCACGGTTCAGATGTGATGTAAGTGGGGAAGTTTGATAATGATTAGGATGACAGGGAGGATTTAACATGAGCCGAGAAGATTGATAGAGGTGTTTTAGGGAATGATGACAGGGATAAGGTAATGATTATAGGACAGGGAGTGTAAGGGCTCGACTTATGAAACAAAGGGTAGAAATGATTAGGGAACTAGAGGTTGCATATCACTTGACAACATTTTAACTATTCACAATTAAATCTAAACAAATTATGAGCACATACCTTACTAACTCAAAATGATTTAGGGTGTTGAGCTATAGAGATCAACCATATTTGGTTGATAGTAGAAGTAGACATTGATCAGGAAGCAATGCTTATGAAAATGAAGCATAAACACCAAATGTGCTCTAAAAATGTTGTTCCTGAAATACATTCACAATAGCAGACTTTAATTTTTACACATTAGAGTATAGAAAGCTGCTAAGTACATAAAATTTGGAGTACAAAATCTAAAAGTTTATCCTTGAGTACTGTCATGAAATCTGTTGAATGTTTCCTTCATAACATGATAAATCTACTCATCATCCCATAGATTTTAACCAGGCTAGGGATAATAACTTCCTAAGGCATTTCATATTTAGAGAGCTTGAAATGATAAAAAAGAAAGCTCTAGGGGGGCTTAATTTTCGTAAGTATTCCGATGAACCTAGAAAATAATAATTATTTGCCCAAAAAAATCCCTAACTACTACTACTCTATAATTTTAACGAGCCTACAATAGCCACTGCTCGAGGTTGTCATATTTAGATAGTCTGAAACACCCACATAAGACTCCAAGGGGCTTCTTTTCTGTAAATATTTCCTTAAGGCAGGAAAAGAATAAATATGTACTCAAGGAATCCCAAGGCTACCACTTTTCCATGCAGTTTTTATGAGCCAGGATCAGTTACTACTTAGGATTTTCAATTTTTGAGAGTCTAAAAACATCCAAAGAAGACTCTGAAAGGCTCCTTTTCCATAAATAATCTGTCAATTCTGGCTAAAGGAATAAACCTACCCAAGACAAATTTCTCCTTTATTCTACATGGGATGTGGGGAGAAACACCTAAAGATATGAAAAATGACAGACTGTTGTTTATTCTCTCTCTCTCTCTCTCTCTCTCTCTCTCTCTCTCTATATATATATATATATATATATATATATATATATATAAGAAATCAACTAGATGAACCAGCAAGAGGTTGGTCATTTTCATGGACCAGCTCCATCTCTGGATCTCTTCTTACCTCTTGCAAAAATTGTTGTCGGGAGAGAATTTGGTGATAAATCTTGAGTTGATGGCCATTTACTACAAAAGAGGTCTGATTGTCATCAATAGTTTTAATGCAGACTAAGCCATTGTTGAAAACCTCATCCACCTCATAGGGACCTAACCACCTAGTGGAGAATTTACCTTTGAACTGTTTGAACTTACTGTCATAAAGCAAGGCCCAATCTCCTGGACGAAAAATCTTCCTTTTAATAAACTTATCATCCCAACGAGCTCTTTGATCCTGCACCAACATAGTTCAATGGAATGCATCCTGTCTAATCTCGTCAATATCATTCAACTGCATTAACCTTTGTTCTTGGGCTTCATTAAGATTCATCCTGAGTTGAGCAGCAGTCTGAAATGTTTTCACTTGTCATTCAATAGGTAGCAACACCTGTTTACCATAAACTAGCTCATACAGGGTGTGCCCTGTCACATTCCTCCAAGTTATGCAGTAAGCCCATAATGCCTCCAATAACTTGTCAGCCCAATCCCTATGATGTAATAGAATGGTCTTGTTTAAGATGGATTCCAACACTTTTTTTGTGGATTCCACTTGCCCATTGGCTTGGGGGTGGTAAGGAGTAGATTTCTGATGTTTGATTCGATATTTTTCAATGAGAGCCTTGACAAATTTCAATGTGAATTTGTAGGTTTTAACCCCATATAGAAATTACCTACATACAAATTCTAAAACAAAGAAAATAAACTATGCGAGAGCATAACACATAAAACACATATACACAGAGATTTTCCCCTAGATCCCAAAACCGGGACTACCAGCTTGATTTTTCATTATGTTCCTTTCAATGTTACAATACATATTTATACATGTCGAACCATCCAATACCATGGACTGAAAACCATCATGTCCAAAACCATGGACCGAAAATCATGCACAAAACCATAGCGAGGTCCGCCCAACCTAATATAGGGTCCAAAAAAAAAAAATCTTAGGGTGTTGTCCTGGACCCCGTAGAGGGGGGCTATCTGCCCCCCTCAACCCCCCCCCCCCCCCCCCCAACTGCACAATCGGCACAACGAAGGGGGGGAAACCCCCTGGTTCGCTATGTGGGTTAGTCATGGAAAGAATAACACAACCCAACATTCTCACACTTGTTGTTTTCTTTCCACAGGGGCCACAAGAGAGCTTAGTCATTTATCCAGCCCTGCAATGCCCATTACTTCTCTACACCAAGAGAACTTCTCAGAGCTCATAGATTTTGTCAATGCATCTGCGGTATTCTTCAAAGTGTCCACCTTTACCAGCAACACCTTTTTTTCTTCTATCATATCCCTCACAAAGTGATACTGAACATCAATTTGCTTTATCTTTGAATGGTAACCAGGGTTCTTTGCTAAGAAAATTGCACTTTGGCTATCACAGTCTATCCTTATAGCTCCCTATACTAACCCCATACTTAAAAACAATCTCTACAACCAAACTGCTTCCTTGCTTGCATGAGTGGCTGCCATGTATTTTGCCTCTATAGTTGATAGTGCCACTACATATTGTTTCTTACTCATCCAACTGATTGCACCTCCAAATAGGTTAAACACATACCCACTTTTAGATCTTCTCTGATCTAGATCTCCAGCCCAGTCCGCATCAACGAAGCCATGGATATCCGAAACTTTTTCCAATCCTAGTCTTCCTTGGTAGCACAAACCATAAACACAAGTGCCACGCAAATACCTGAAAACCTGCTTCATTGTTATCCAATGCTCTTTCCCTGGTTTTGACATAACATGTTCAATACTCCCATTGCATGTGCAATGTCTGGTCTAGTACAAACCATCGCATACATCAATATACCAACTGCACTTGCATATGGAACATGGGACATATCCTCTTCCTCTTCTTGTGTCTTGGGACATTGTTCAGCAGATAACTTTACACCTACAGGAATAGGAACCTTAATCGGATTACTATCCTGCATATTAAACCTCTGCAATATTGTCTCAACATACTTCCTATAGTTTAACCAGAGCTTCCTCTTTGCCCAATCTCTTTTAATTTCAATGCCCAAAATATACTTTACAGCACTAAGATCTTTCATGTCAAATTTGGAGGACAATTAGGTCTTCAAATCCTGGATAATTTCTTTGTCATTTCCAACCAACAACATATCATCCACATACAATACCAGATAAATAACATTGTCACCAATTACTTTAAAATACACACAATGATCTACTTTGCTTCTGGTGAAGCCAAGTCCCTGTATAAATGTATCAAATTTTTAATACCACATCCTCGGTGACTGTTTTAACCCATATAGAGACTTCTTTAACTTGCATACCATTTCTTTCTTATTCTTCACCGCAAAACCTTTAGGTTGCTTCATGTAGATCTCCTCTTCCAGATCCCTGTGAAGAAATGTTGTCTTCACATCCATCTATTCTACCTCAAAATAAAAGGCAGTAGCAACAGATAAAAGTAATCTAATAGAAGCTACCTTGGCAACAGGAGAAAAAATATCACCAAAATCAATTCCCGACACCTGGAAATAACCTTTTGCTACCAACCGAACTTTGTATTTATCCACCTTTCCTTCTGCATTTGTCTTCTTCTTGAACGCCCATTTGCTGCCAATGGGTTTCCTTCTAGCCAGTAACTCCACCAGATCACAAGCCTCATTTTTGTGCAAAGATGCCACTTCATCAACCATGGCCTCTTTCCATAGTTTTCCATCTTCTGAATCTACTGCTTCCTTCACAGTTCTGGGATCATCATCAGTAATAGATAAAGCAAAATTTGAATAGAAAGAAGATATACTATACCTTTCTGGCTGCCTTCTTTCTCGAACTGATCTTCTCACACCCAGATTTTGCGGCTCTTCATCTTTTGATTCCTCCTCTGATGTAGAGTCTGATTCTTCCTCCTTTAGCTCAAACTATATCTTCTCAGGTTCCTTTGGTTGTAATTCATGTTTAATAACATCTTTCACCTCTCTCAACACCACATTTCACCTGTACACAACCTTCCTTGTTACTGGGTTCCAAAGCTTGTAACCCTTTAAACCATCCTTATACCCAATAAAGATGCACTTTTCAGATTTACTATCCAACTTGGTTCGTTTCTCCTTTGGAACATGTAAATATGCATCACATCCAAATACCCTCAAATGTGAAAGAGAGGCTTTCTTACCAGTCCTTACCTCTTGTGGATTATTATCCTCCAACATTGATGAAGGTGATCTATTGACCAAGTAACATGTTGTCTCCACTGCCTCTCCCCAGAGTTCATGTCCTAACCCAGCACCACTGAACATGCTTCTTGCCCTTTCCATCAGCGTCTTGTTCATTCTTTCTACAACTCCATTTTTTTGAGGTGTATATGGAGTAGTCTTCTGTCGTGTTGTACCACACTTCTTACAGAATTATTCAAATTCCTTACTGCAAAACTCTCCACTGTTATCTGTCCTCGGCACCTTTATCTTCTTCTCTGTCTGGTTTTCCACCAGAGCCTTAAATTCTTTAAACCTGTCAAAGACTTTAGATTTATTCTTAAGGAAATATATCCATGTATTCCTTGAGAATTCATCTATAAATGATACATAGTACGTAGACTTACCCAGTGATGGAATCTTCACAGGTCCAAACACATCATTGTGCACAAGCTCTAATATTTGTTTTGCCCTCTTACCACCAGAGGGGAAACTCACCCAATTTTGCTTCCCATATACACAATTTTCACATAAATCAAAATCTAGAGAGCTATTACTCATACCTTCTACCATACCTTTACCATGAAGTATTCGAAGGCCCTTCTCTCCAATATGTCCAAGCCTTTGATGCCACAACATGGTCTTCTCTCCAGAGACCACTAGATTTTTTGCTCCACTTTCAAAAACCACAAAATTGTTGCACCCAACAACAATAGTGCTACCTTGCAGCTTGTATAGAGTTCCAATCTAAACTCCCCGCATCAATACCAGTGCTCCCCGAACCATCTTGCAAGTATCCTTCTCAAACATTATTTTTACACCTGCATCATCTAGCTTGCTTATAGAAATCAAATTTCTGGCCAATGCAGGAATATGTAGAACACCCAGAAGTGTTCTAACCCTTCCACCTTGCAACTTCAACTTTGCTTTTCTGTGACCAATGATTCTAGCCTTCCTATCATCCCCTAAGAAGACATCACTACCATCATATTTCTCATACTCACAGAATCACTCTCTATGGGGAGTGAAGTGAAAGGATGCACCTGAGTCAATCAACCATGCCTCATGATCTGCATGTGTACTTGAAGAAGCAAAGTACACAGCCCCACCTTCATCTGAGGTGGTTTTCGCCTCTGTAGAAGGAGCATCATCAGATCCCTTTCCTTTGTCAAGAGCTTTAGATTTACAGTCACTTTGTAGTGCCCTTCCTTTTCGCATTTCCAGCACACCACCTTTACAGGTTTTCCTAGAGATTTAGATCTCCCTCTAGATTTTTGTTTCTATTCTGGGACCGTCTTCGTACAGACAAGGAATCACCACTCTAGCTCTCCATATTTTTCCGTCTCATCTTCTCCATCAGCAAGGATAAGACTATTTCATCAAACTGCAAAGCAGTTGAATTGCTACCTATTGCAATAACCAGACTATCCCATGAATCTGGTAGAGAACACAACAAACTAATGCACTTATCTTCATCTGATATTTTGATATCAATAGACGATAATTGACTTACCACAATATTAAATGCATTCAGATTCTCTGTCACCAAGTCTCCATCTTTCATCCTCGGGTTATACAAATTTTTACATAGGAATAGTTTATTCACCAGAGACTTAGATTGGTACAAATTCCTAGCTTGTCCCACAAAGCCTTCGTCGTAGCTTCCCCTAATACATTCAACAATACTGAATCTGAGACACATAATCGTATTGTGCTCTTTGCCTTCTAATCCAACTTCTTCTATTCTTCATCAGACACTACCATTGGTTTAGTACCCTGATCTACCACGATCCACTGATCTTTATCCACCAACAGATCCTCCATCTTGAGTTTCCACAACTCAAAACTCTGGCCATTAAATTTCTCGATCTCTATCTTTCCACTGCTCGCCATCTTCTTTCACCACCAAAATCGATCTTGCAGACCTCCCACTAAACAGGGTCTACCACAGGCCCAAGTGAAACCCCTCAGCAACAAAGGCATCCCCTTGAAGCCAAAACAGCTCTGATACCAAATGTAGGTTTTAACCCTGTACAAAAATTACCTGCATATGAATTCTAAAACACAAAAAATAAAAAATGCGAGAGCATAACACATAAAACACATATACACAGAGATTTCCCCTGGATCCCAAAACCGGGACTACCAGCCTGATTTTTCATTATGTTCCTTTCAATGTTATAATACATATTTATACATGCCGAAGCATCCAATACCATGGAATATGTTAGCATCAGAACTATTCTAAGTCTAGTAGCAGCTGAAGATTTGCATATTGAGAAGTTAGATGTAAAGACAGCCTTTCTACATGGGGATTTGGAGGAAGAGATATATATGCAGCAGCCACAAGGATATGAGGTAAAAGGGAAAGAGAAACTAGTGTGCCGGTTGAAGAAGAGCTTGTATGGCTTAAAACAGGCTCCAAGGCAGTGGTATCTAAAATTTGACAAGTTTATGTCTGAACAAGGTTATACTATATGTCACTCTGATACTAGTTGTTAGAAAATTATATATTACGGAGCAATGGAACACATAAAATATTGCAAAAATATAAACATAGAAAACGTATAAAACAAGAGAGACACAAATGTACGTGGTTCACCTAGTTTGGGCTACGTCCATGGAGAAACAACCAATCCTTCCTTTTATATTATCTAACAAACTAAAGAGATACAACCTACAGCAGATCCGTTGTAACACCCTCTTCGCTCTCAATATCCTCTCTCTTTCTCATTCAAAATACAAATCTGTATAGTGCAATACAATTCCCTCATATATAGTGAGGGGTTGCCTTTTAGGGAAAAAAACCCTAAATTAAACATAACTTATACCATCAAATCTCTGCCTAATAAACGATCCAGATTGACTAGAAATTACTATACTTTTACAAGGCAATTTTACATCTATTCCTAGCTTCGATAGCATTGCCCCCAAAACCCCCCACCAGGGGGGGCTCCCAAAAGGGCGCAGCGGCCCCCCCCTAAACCCCCCCTACAACGAATATTTTATGGGCGGTGTTGCCGCCCCATTTCGAATTGGGGTCTAATGTGGCAATACCTTTGAATACAGAAGATAATCAGGCTCCACACCCAACACATCGCATCCAAAACCATGTGTGAAAATCATGCACAAAACATAGGTAGGTCCCCCTCAAACACCCCAGATAGAGGGGGCTGCTGCCCCCCCTATGACCCCCCCACTACGCAATCGGAGCAACGAAGGGGGGGCTCTGCCCCCCTCTAACCCTCCGGTTCACTACGTAGGCTAGTCATGGAAAGAATAACACAACCCAACAAAATTATGTGCCCTGGTTAGTAACAATCTCTCGGGGTACTACAAATCTAGTGAAAATGTCTTCAAAACATAATTCCACTACTGCCTTCTCAGTTACAACATACAAAGCCTTGGCTTCCACCCACTTCGTAACATAGTCGGTGAAAACTAAAATATACTTTTTCTTCTTTGACATGGGGGAGATAGGTCCCACGAAATCTAATTCCAACTTCTCGAAAGGTTCTATTAATATATGTTTCTGAATTGTCATCTCGTTTGAATGAACTGGCCTCCCCATCCTCTAACAAGTGTCACAACTAGATACAAACTTTTTGGCATATTTTAAAAGCGAGGGCCAATAATACCCGGTATGAAGGACTTTGTATGTGGTCCTTTTGTCTGCAAAGTGTCCCCCACAAGGCTCATTGTGGCAGGCCTTCAACACATCAAATATCTCATTTTCTCGCACACATCTCCTCATGATCAAGTCGGATCCGTTGTAGAACAAGTATCCATCAATCCAAGAGTAGTTGACACTACGCTGTATAATGTTATGTTTTTCCCTAGTAGACAAATTCTAAGGCAACTTCCGTTACACCAGGTAGTTGGCAACATCTGCAAACCAAGAAGTAATGGTAGATAAAGCAAACAATTAGTCATCCAGAAATCATTTGGTACTGGGTTTGGTACATTTCCCTGCATGACATTCATTTGAGACAAGTCATCTGCCAAATTATCTTGTCCAGGCCTATCAATCACAATTATATTAAATTCTTGCAAAAGCAACATCCATCTAGTAATCCTACCATTAGTAATAGGTTTTTTTGTAAAAATTGTAATGGCAAAATGATCGGTATTGACACAGGTCTCATAATCGGTTATGTAATGTCTAAATTTTCTAATGGCATGAACAACTACTAACAATTCCTTTTTAGTAACTGTATAGTTCAATTCAGAATGGGAAATATTATTTCTAACAAAATAAATAGCATAAGAAGAGTGATCTTCCTTTTGTCCTAAGACTGCTCCAAGTGGCGTATCTAAAGCATCTATGCAAATGTGGAATGGCAAGGACCAATTTGGTCCCCTCAATAATGGAGTGATGGACAACCCGTCCTTTAATACCTGAAAATCATGTCGACAATCATCATTCCAAACAAAATCAGCATCCTTAGTTAGTAATTTAAATAAAGTTGTTGCAATTTGTAAAATTTTCAATAAATCGACAATAGTAACCCACATGTCTTAAAAATATTCTTACCTCTTTTTGTGTACTAGGAATTGAGATATGCGAGATTACCTCAATCTTGGTTGGATCGACTTTGATTCCTTCAAATGAAACATGATGGCCCAAGAATATCCCCTTAGTTTGCATAATTTTACATTTACTACTGCTAAGGGCCAGGTTGGCTTCTTGACATCGAATCAACACTCTTTCCAGATTTTCCATAGCTTGGGAAAAGTCATCTCCATACACTGTGAAGTCATTCATATAGACTTCTACACAGTCATGGATCAAGTCAAAAAATATGTCTAGGACATCTCACTAAAAGGTGGCTTGGGCATTGGAAAGGCCAAAAGGAAGAACTCGATAGGCATAGGTACCCCAAGGGAAAGTGAAAGTATATGGTCTTCTCTTGTTATTCCTCAGTTATTTGAATCTGGTTATACCCGTTGTACCCATCTAGAAAAGTGAAATACTTCTTACCAGAGAGTGTGTCAATTACCTGATCAATAAATGGTAGTAGAAAGTAATCTCATAGGGTGCCTCTATTTAACTCCCTGTAATCAACACATATGCGCCACCTACCATTCTTCTTTGGAACCACAACCAAAGGTGACACACATCTACTATCTGAAATAGGATAGATAAAATTTGCAACCAATAACTTCTACAACTCATCTTTTACAATTTCTTTCAAGGTTGGGTTCATGCGTCTTTTCGGCTATCGGATTGGTCTCATCTCCTCATTTGTTTAGATGTGGTGGATGCATGTATCTGGGTGTATGCCTTTCATCTCAAAATATTCCCAGGTGAAAGCTCCAGATTGTTCTTGAACCATGCTCAATAGTTGTTGCTCCTGTTCTTCATTTAGTTCATTGCCAATGTACAAAACTTTTCCTTCACTGATTTCAATTGGTTCGATAGTGAGCTCATTGTTGTCCTATACTGCTATGAATGAGGAAAATATAGCTGGATGACAAGCTTCCTGAAACTCGTTACTAAAAACATGCTGATAACCAGTAAAAGAAATTGGATAAGAAATATAAGAATGATCGGATAAAAATTCCCACAAAATATGATCTTCTGATTATTCCTGGAGTCCTCTAGATTGTTCTAAAGATAATAAAGGAAACATACAATCCTCATCTCCATAAGGAATCTCTAGCCATAAGGGTACTTCAATAGCAGTTTGAGTAGGGGGGGGAATTGACAAGGTTTGATTATATGAACCATTGGAAATGACCATTTCCCCACTTCGGTACCCTATCACAGCATCTGTAATAGCTAACCAAGGGCATCCTAGGACTACAGGGTGTCCTAGTTTTTTAGGAGAAATGACAATGAAATCAATGGCACATTTCCAAGAAGCATTGGTGACTATTATATCTTCTAGAATACCCATGGGTTTAATAATGGATTTATCTGCCAGTTCTAAAATAATAGGTGTAGGTTTGATCCCTTGCAATTGTAAAGATGTCATAGTTTCGAAAGTCATAGCATTAATCGTTGCTCCTAAGTCTACAAGGGTGTTTGGTAGAAGTACTCCATTGATTTCGATCGTCACTGTGGGATTTCTTGGGTCAATATATTTTAATGGTAAATTTGAGATCATCCTGGACATTTCACTCATGAATTTTACATTTTGGTTCTTGTGTCCTTTCCTTCCAGTTTCTTAATACAAAGGTATTTAATGATTTTAGTGTAGATAGGAATGTCCCTAATGGCTTGTAATAGTGGAATTTTAATACAAACATTCCTTAATTCTGATTCTAAATCATATTTAATTGGGATCTCTTCCTTCTTAACAAGTAATATTTCCGGGTAAGGAGGTTCATTTGGTTCTTCTTCTTTTTTATGTTTTTCTTATTGAATGTGATTTTCAGTTTGTTCTTGAGGGGCCTCTTCCTGAATAATGACAACTGATTTTTCCTTATTGACTATTTTCCCATATCATAGTTGAATCTCATTTATTGGGACAACAGTGATCATATAGGTAGGAAAAGGTTGTACTTCTATATTTTGTACAGGCTGAGGTTGTTTATTATGGTTGGGATTAGCTATGGGTTGTGCAGGCAACAAAGTAGGACAAGGCGGGTTCAATGATGGTGGTGCCTACGAGGATGATGGGTTAGATGGTGCAGGTAAAAGTTGGTGGAAAGGAGGAAGAGGCAGCGAGGGTTGTTGATAATGATTTGGGTTGTACCCCTGCTGATAAGGTTGAATGTTCAGATTGTAGGATGTACTAGGCATGTTTGAGTATGGAGGATAGGATTGGTTTTGGGGCTGAAAAGTGTTTCCATAAGGATTTCTCCTCCAATATTAATTCCAAGGAGTGTTTTGTGATTGAGGATTAAACCAAGGAGGATAATATGGCTGGAAACTCCAGGGTTGATTTTGACCATAGGCTTGAAAACTAGGATCTTGAAACATGTTTTGATTTGGGCTCCTCCAAGAGGGTTTCTTGCTTGTTTGTGGAAAATCATTTGTTTCAGCATTACCCTTATAGATAGCCTGTAAACTGGGAAGAGATGGACACTTCTCGGTTTCATGTTCTAAAGCACAGATCCCACAAACCTCAATAACATTAATGGGACACTCCCTCTTAGCATGCTTGTTTCTGCATTTAGGACAAAAGATTGCCATGGTAGCCCTCTCATCTTCTCATTTCTTTTTTAATTTTATTGTGTCAAGATAGTTACGAATAGTGTTTAGGATATCCATTTTGAAGTTTTCCAATAAGTTTCATAATTCCGCTCTAGTGACAGCGTTGGATGCATATTTTAGATTTCTTAGCACATAATCTCGAGAATTGTCATGGAGCTTTTTGCCTGCTTTAGCTTGACTTCATGAGTAAGTGAGACATAGTTCAGCCACTTCTATAAAAGGCTTTTGATAAACATCCCCACCACTTATAATATTTAGGGTTTCAATACATTCATCCCTCGTCCCCTTTAAAATGATAGTTCTGATAGTCTTCTCATCTAGATGTGCCCCCCGAGATTTATGGAAATTATAAAAGAAACATTCAAGATATTCTTCTAAGTTCTCATCTTCTAATTGTTGCATCCTAAGAATATTGTTCACATCCCTACTTTTACAGAAGTCTTGGTATTTCTTGAGAAATACAGACTTCATATCATCACAAGAGTAGATGGTATGTTCACCTAGGCTCATAAACCATCTAAGGGATGCATCTTTCAGGGTGGCTGGGAATAGCTTGAGCTTATGTGCATCCTCGTAATAATTATAACTCCTACATAAAATGTCAAATTCAAATAAGAAGGCATCTGGGTCTTTGGAGGACTTACCGTAGAAGAGCGGAAGAGATGCCATTGGTATGTTTTTCATAGTGATATTCCTGGTTACATCTAGAATAGGAAACCCAAAAGTGGTTTCTTCTTCTTCCTCTTCTTCTGATCCTCCCCTCAATCCTTCTTGGTTTCCTCTGAATGGGTTGTGATGTGGGCCTTCTCCTCCCCCCTAAAGTTCCTCATTGTTTCATCCAAATATGTTATGACGTTGGCCTTCTCCTTCTCCCAAATGACCCTCATTGATTTTGTTCTATCCTCCCTGTTCGACCATGTCTACTACATGTTCTTGAAGAGGTATGTTGATGATTACCCGATCAAAAAGAGGTACTGAAGGATGGTCCTTGATATTAGTTGATTCTAGATTTGTGACTGGTTCTTCTAATACAATTCCTTTTGTACTCCCAAAAATAATGTGTTCAATTGTTTCCTCATCTTGATTCAGAATCTCCCTCTCCGAAGCCACTTTTCTATCAACACCTCCTTCTTCTTGCTTTATTCCTGCATACCAATTGATAGGATTAGTGATTGGTGTGGTTGTTGGACCAAAAGTTGTAGGAAATTTTGAACTAGCAATAAATCTACCTTGACTATCCCTAGGCCTACTTCTACTTCTACGCATAAAGAAAAGGAAATAAAAGTTCAAATATAAGCAAAGATGATCAGACTTTGGAGCAACCCCACAATAGTGGATGCATGGCTCTTCACTCATGTCTTTTTGTACTCTCTCTACCCTCTGACTGTCAGCAATACCCTTGAAACTTTATAATAATAATATTACCTGAACCAAAATACAACTCCCCGGCAACAGCACCAAAATGTTGAGAGCTTTAATTACTGATTAAATCTCCTAATATTTAATTGTTAACTAGGACTCGTAAGCACGATTTGTACTGCATTTTTGGTTCAAGATTAAGTTCAGAGTATGTAATTTTCCTTTGATCATTAAGTACAAAATGATGGAAAAGAAACAATACTAATTAAGCAAACTAGCACTCATCTCATTCTCAGAAAACATAAGCAATATAAAGGAAATCAACTTAACTCAATCTAGTCTATTCCTTATTCTAAATCTCTAAAATCAAAAGACAATCTTACTAAAACCAAAGGCTTAATGAAATTCACTCCAAGTACAAATCTTAAGCGAGGATTTAAACTTCTAGCTATTTAAAGGACCAAACATCTATTTACTTGTAACAAAATATGATAAGAAGGCCAAACTATAACTCTAAGATCAAATCCTAATTTATTATCTTCAATCCATTCGAACCAAACTACTTTTACTTGGGAATGAGGCACCTTCAAAACTTCACTTTGAATTGCTACAGAGACTGACTCTAAGAAAATGAAATATTTAACAGAGTTATCTAAGCTTACTTCTATAAAATAAAATCCTATGTTACTGCATTTAAAATGGAAATCTAATCTATCCTAGAATTAATTATCTTCAAACAACTCAAAGCAATACGAAGAATCAAATCATACTAGGAATGTAAATCACACAGTTCAATGCTTGAAATCAATCTATATATTATAGTACTGGAAATGAAAATAAATCTTATTATATTATGCAAGAATAGATATAAATTATCCTATCATAATTTAATAATTCAAATCGATGCTCTTGAATGAAATGCTTCAAAGTAAACCACACTGCGAAAACTAAATCATAATGCTTGAAATGAATCAAACAATTCAAATTGTGGAAATGGAAAACGCAATACCTATTGCTACCAAACCTGAATTTGTTTGAAATCACAATCAAAACCTCACACCATAAATCAATCTCTCAATTATACAAAAGGAAATCTACATTCACACTCATACCATTCATCATAAACTTTGTTATAGAGATAGACACACTGAAATAAACACACAGAGATCGTGCTATATAGCTTCAAGAATCGATTGATTTTCCTATCATGGACACTCCAATTATAAACATGAATGAATGTGACTTTGAATGAAAGAACAGAGCATGGCTTTGTATCAAAATACAAACTCAGGTTATATAATGAATCAAAGCTCTTTAACACATGAAAGAAATCTTTAAATTGTGTAATCTGTAAAGCAACGAACCACACATATCATGAAATCATATACCAGTATTCATAAATGTAACACACAAGATTCAAAATATAAAATAACACACACACCTAGCTATTTGAACAGTTAATGTGGATTATTTCCAGAGGTCGTGGGCCCTCCCACGCCTGTAGTAAGTTAGTGTACTGCAACATAAGAAAGATATAAAACATCAAAGATATAGCTTGCAATCGACCATGATAACAACGATTATGGATCACAACTTGAAATTGATCATATACATTTTCAAAACAGATTTTGAGAACCAATTGTTATGAGTCACAATGTATCAACAACAACAATTCTTAACCAACTAGCTCGACTAGCATTGTCTTTGCATTACAACGACCTTTAAAGGCGACTGTATAAATGTAAAAATAACAATTTAACTAACTATGGAAACCTTAGCAACTATAAACTAATCTAAGCACTGCTCGATCTACTCCAAATCGTATTGACTTTACTTAGAACAAACAACTTCCTTCTAGAGTAACTAACTGCCATTATGAGAGTAGTCTACTTTGATTCTGATCTAGAGGATCTTCGGCCTTGGAATTATCACACTTAACATAGAAAATCGATCCTGGAAGCATCGTTCTTGTCCTCACAGATCGTTGTGTAACTTTGATGGTCAAAACAAGAAGAAGGAGCCCACCTGGCCAGACTATCTCGAACTCGGTCAAGGATTGGTTGTTTGAATATGACAATTGAGATCGATGTTGATGACGAGGCATCCTTCCATTCATGTAGACCTATCAATCCTGTCACCAAGATTCCAGCTAAACCCATGAATAAATAGTTACCATATAGGGACATAACTCAAAATTCACTTAAATTCAATCACAAATAGAAAAATGGCATTATTTAAGTGCATTTACCTCTGAGTTATGTACTAGTGGGGTTTAGGGAGTGATGTAGGTGATAGGGTAGGTAATAGGAGTACTTTCATAGGAAAAAGTTGGTAAAAATAGGGATGAGAGGTAGAAAATTGGGAACAAAAATGAGCACCAACAGGTGGTATTCAACTGGCCCAACCCACGACTGCCACATGGCAACACCTAGTTGGTTAGTTTATTGGAACTTTTGACAAAGTTAGTTGAAACCAACATGGATTTATGCTAATGAACCAAGCTGCAGGGCACACTGCATCCCAAATATATGTAACTAGGTGGAACATTCAAACATTAAACTCGGAAGACAATCAAACGAATATGGTGGAGGGGAACCATATTTGGAGGATTTTCCTACCCACACAACATTATCATATATATTCCAAAATTGGGATGTTCACATGATTGACACGGGGACCTCTCCCTAACCGTATGCCCTATTTAAATGCAAAAACAAAACTGCCCAATGGGTTGGGCTTGGTAAAGTACACCCATACACAAATACTTAAACCTTGCCATTCAACCAAAAAGAAGGGAGGGGGGGCGGGGTGGGGTGTGGAGGGAACCATGGGGAGCACTGAACAAACGAATCGATAGGTTTCCAAGGTGGAACAACTTATGTATAAGCAAGTGGGACCCACTCCCATATCAGACACATTTTTTTAGGCTTGAAAAGGATTCAAAGGAATATTCTATTTTTGTGGCATGTTTTTCGAGACAAATATTCTGAGAGGGGATCCATAAGTGAAGGTGACTAAACCATATGAAGTTTATAGTCATTTTTCATTATTTTTCGAGATGATTCCAGTGGTGTAATCATAATTTGGATCTCATTAGAGAATTTTGGGTCATCTCCAGAATTGAGGTATTACCATGCATTTTTCCATCATTTTGTTAAGATAATATAAAAGGCCTCTCTGCTAGAAGCATGGGCCAGAGAGGTAGTCCCATCTCTTGGATGAACCTTGTTATTAAATATTGGCACAATTTTCCATTATCATTACTCCATGTTTTTCTTCTTCATGTGTGTTGCACTTTATGGTTATTTCATGCTCATAGTGCAATTTGTTTTAAAAACTTTGAAGTAAAGATCCTTGATATGTTGGTATTGAAGCATGTCATTTCAAGTTTGGCATTAGAGTAGTCTTCTTTGTCGTGAATTGTGAGTGTGGAGGCATACCAGGGCTAATCTCAAACAGGATAAAGGAAAACCTAAGACTTTCAACCCTAATATTATATGTGCAACTCAAAGAAAGAAAACATAGATTGATGATGTTCACATAAAGAATGATAAGGCTTTCCACAAATATTTCTACTAGATTCTAGCCATGGCAGAAAAATTGTTTGCAAATTATCAAAAGATAGTGGCAAAGAAGGAAAAGAAGAAATCCAAAGTAATATATAATGCTTTAGTGAACTAGGGATTTGGAGGAGACCCTCTTGAGCCTCCATCTCCATCTTCAAGTTCAAATTCAAGTTCTTCTTCTTCTTCTTCTTCTTCGTCTCATTCTCATCATTCAAATGGCCATCAGAAAATTTCTAAAAAACCATTGTTAAAATTAGATCTAAAATTTGAGTTTCCCATGTTTAATGGAGAATATAATGCAGATAAGTTAAATAATTGGATTAGATAGATCACATTTTATTTACGTGTGCAATATATCAAATAGGACAAAGTAAAGATCTAGTTAGCGGCTCTTCAAATGGTAGGCACAACCCTTGTATGGTGGGAGAGAAAACTTTAAAAAGTTAATGAGTATAATGGTAAACTCCTTTCATCATGGTTTGGATTTACATTTTCACTAAGAGGAAAATTTTACCCACTCGGTTACAAATGGTGGTAAAATTTGAGACAGGGTAAAGGTCAGAATGTTCAAATTTTCACAGAAGAGTTTAAGAAGTAAGAATTGGAATTTCATATTCCTTTAGACTCACCAGAAAATTTGAAGAAACTTTGATGAAATATATTGAAGCTTTACATAGTTAAATTTGTCACTCATTGTTATTGTTTTTTCCCACTAAAATAGATGAAGCATGTGTGAAAGAAATTCATCTTGAAAAAAGGGGAAAGCATGGACAAGAATATCACCCAAAGAAGCATTCATCTAAGTTCCCTAACAAGAAGTTCAAAGGAAAAGGAAAGGGGAAGAAGAAATTGACAACAAATAGAGAGGAAGGAAAGCCCTCTTACACTAATTTCAAGAAACACAACCATGATGAGGAGCATTGTTGGAAACTACATATGGAATTAAGGCCTAACAAGTATAGTGGAAAATGGAAGAAGAAGATTGTTGCTACAATGCAATAAGACCTATAGTTTGATTCAGGTGATGAGATAAAGCTCACGTCCGTTGGGGTACAAGGTAAAAATTCCTTTCATGCTAGTTCAAGTTTTGAAAATAAATCTCTTGACGATGAAAGAAGAAGAAGCAAATTATTTCATATAAGAGTTGTATCTAAGCACACAAAAATAGATACACTATTTGATTTGGGTTCCCAAGTTAATTTGATATCAGAAACAATTGCTAAGAATTTGGGTTTGGGAGGAAGACCTCATCTCAAACCTTCTCCTCTTGGTTGGGTTTGCAAAAATAAAAACTCAATGTCACCAAGTAGCGTAGGTCCAAATTTTCTATTGCTTCAAATTTAGTATATGAGGTTGATTTGGATATTGTCCCACTTGAATTTTGTGGCATAGTTTTAGGAAGCCCATACGTATATGACAGAAAGGAATTCTTCTTTAGCCATCAAAACAAGTAGCATCTCACCAAAAATTTAGTGGAATATATTTTTAGAACTCATTGTATGACGATTATTTCAACTCTTGTTAGTGTAGGACAAATGAAGAGTCTCGTTAAATATAGAAAGAAATGTATGCTCATATGATTCTTTCAAAGGGTGTGATCCCTCTCACAAGAAATAAACGTTTGATATTTTTCTAACTATAATGAGATTTTTTAGGAACCAAGTGGATCACCATCTAAAAGGGAAATTAAGCATGAGATCCATATTCAATATGACATTCCTTTTCCAAATGTGGTCATGTACAATGTGAGTCAATTCTTTCATTGGGGAGGAAAGAAACATAAGGATTTTGACACCTTGAAAGAGAGGATCAACAAAACACCAATATTAGTCAACAAAAAATTAAGATCGAGATAGATGCCAGTGGATACACAATGGGTGCAGTATTGATGCAGCATCATAAGTTTGTTTGTTGTCACTTTGAAACTTTTTCTCCAGTTTTTTTAACTATCCCACGTGTGACAAAGAGTTGTATGCCTTGGTTTAAAGTGTCAAGAAATGGAAGCACTCATTGATAGGTAAGGAGAATAACATACATATAGACCATCATCCATTACAATACTTCCATTCACACACCAAAATGCAACAAGCTCGTCATTTCAAATGGATGGGTTTTCTTCAATAGTTCCATTTGGTATTAGAGCTTTGTATTCTAGGGTTTCACTACTTTCACCGAAGCTGATATTGTGACCACATGGAGATGAAATATTTGCGAACTTTAATTTTAAATCTTGATTCGCTATATTTTTTGAGATATGGTCCTAAGAGTTTAGATTTTTTTCATGCTCCTGAATTCATAATCAAACAAGTGAATGAAGGAAAATAGTCATAACTTTCCCTTCAAGCATCAGATTCAAATTTCGTAAAAAGTGAAAGAAAGATAACAGAATTTAGTTTCTTGTGTATCAATCTCAAGGTTGAAGGCTGAAATAGTAACACGTGGCATTACTTACAAGTTTACTCTATTCAAAACGTCCATAATCAGGTCATTGTGTTGAATTGACATAACAATATCTTGAAGAATCTAATTTTGGTCTGACTTTTGGTGTTGGAAAGAAGACTCATAGGGCTACTGTTGGGCGTGGGATCCCCCAAGGATAGTTTTGGTGCTAAAAGCCCATATTTTGGTCAAATTTTGTAATCCAAGTGTAAAGACTCCACATTTTGTGGTCGCGGAGTGCGTAGGTGTTAAAGAGTCATAGGGTTGTCCACCCTTATTTTAGAAGTGTAATGTCAGTTGTAAAAGATTTACCCATGGTTCGCGGACCATCGGATTGTATAAATAGATCTAAGCTCTAAGTAGTTTGATAGCAAGGAAGAATAGAAGATAGACACACGAAGATATGATCTGAGGTAGAAGTCTAAGTTTGGGTCATAGCGTAGGTAGAGGCTCTATAGCTAAGTGCGCAGAGACCTAGGGTAGAAGTCTGCAGCCGAGTGTGCGGACCCCTGCAGCTGAGTGCACAGGGCGGGCCGACTCTGTAATCGTCCAAAATTATCAATAAAGAGAAGTATTCTACAATTCTGTGTCTTTATTTCCTGTTTATGTATCTTGTTATGTTGGGTATGAATTTCACTTATAATTCTTATATGATGGGTGAATGTATGTAAATGTGTTGGTTAAGTGAATTCAAGTAAGAACATCTATTTACACAAAGCTAACTAAGATCGGTTAATAAAATAAGTAAGACACTTAGCCTAGTTTTGGAGATATCGCAGTTCGCTACCCTAGCAACATGAAAGTCCCTGAGCCACAGGTTAGGGCTGCACGAAAACCAATTGTACCCTTTCGCGAAGGTACTGAAGGGTGGAATAGAGAGCTAAGCAACCTGCGTGAAGGTAGGTATAGTCAGAATAAACCAACATCACAACCATCTCAAGGGTGCGGAAACTTGGTTCCAGCATCCCCCCATACTACTTCAAGTGAGACTTTAATCCACGCTCCACGGGCTGATGCCGAAAGGGCCAGTGGTGTAGAGATTTGTTTAGCTAGCTAACGCTAAACCTGGGTCAAGCCCCCTCAAGCCAACAAATGGTTCTGTTGTCGAGATTGGAATCTGCATAAGAAATGTGTGACGTCGTATCACCGGAATCCAACTAAGAAGGAGATTGGAGACTGGTTGTATAGAAAAATCCACAAACTCGCGGCACAGGAAAACAAAAACCCGCAACTGATAAAGGAATAGTGGTTGGACCAGTACTTGTATATAGATATCCATGAGATATTTTTCTGCTCTTTCCCTATTGAGCTATACGAGTGGATAGTGAACCTAGCAAATAGCAAATGAAGGTGGAAAGTTGATGGTCCTATTGTGTGGACCCCAGAGCTAGTGCGAAGGTTGGAAGCATCAGAGGATAAGATTGCTCGCGCTATCGATCATTGGCTCGATCGCGTCATAGGAGGATTTGTTACTGAATTCACGGTCGACACCTCAATCAGCTATAGCGAGGCAGAGCGATGCTTTTTCAAAGGACCACGAGGTAAGTACATAAAATCTTTGAATACTTGGATTAAAATGTTGTTGTGCGAAAAATGGGTTATGCAGCTACCTTGATGTTCGAGACTATGCGAAGCGGAAAAATTTACAAAAACGAAGGAAATAAGGGTCCAGAGTATAGCCCCTTGATTTCACCTTCGTGAAGGGACGAAGAAGTGATAGCGAAGGTTTCTCCACGAAGCGCTATTCAGTTAATAAGACAAGGATTCCTATGAATATTGCCTCTTCCCACACCACCTTCGACTTCACCGCCATCGCCTCCAACTTCACTCGTACCACCTCCACCTCCACCATGGTTTAATATGGAAAATACAGTGAAGTTGCCTTTGTTCAAAGGCTTGGGAAATGAGGACCCGGACCAATTCTAGTTTGTTGTGAGGGCTGTATGGGAAGCTCAAGGTGTTACAGATGATCACATAAAGAAGGCAACACTGGTTAGTGCTCTACAATATTGCACGCTAACCTGGTATATTAAGTACTCTAACGATAACCCGAATGCTAGAGTAGTAGACATCCAAGCAACACTAAATAGGGAATTTAGCAGGCCTAAATCTGAGGCGCAGTCGATTGTGGGATTCAAAGAGATCACGATGCGACCAGACGAGATGCCTTGGGAACTAGATCAGAGGTTGAAATGTACAATCTGCGAAGCCAACATGAATTTGACAGATGGACAGCATCACGAGTGGTTTGTGGCTTCGCTACTACCACACTTTAGGAGTGCCATGTCGCAATAGAAGATAACAACTTAGGCAAAGGACTTGGAGATTTCCATGAGACTAAATGATACTATGATGCAAGATCCTAATATAGGAGTTCAGCAAATCCATGCGCAACTGAAGCATCTATGCCTTGAGATGCAAGGTCTGAAGCAGGACAGATCAGTTTGACCAGAGGTATGCGAGGAAGTATGGTTCTTGAAATACAAGAGCCAGGGTCATGACAAAGACCATTTCCCAGTCTTTGCGAATTACCTTGCAGGGGGAGGACTGATGCATTTAAGGTTCGAAGCTCAAGTAGGACCTAGTGCGGGGCCTGCATTATGGTGTGCTATCTGTCAGGTAGCCAGAAAACATGCCACTGATAATTGTCACTTGCTACAGAAGTATGTACAAGCACTACAACAGCTGTTCTGCAACTTTTGTGGGTAGGTAGGACATGATGAGCATACTTGTAGGAGTTATGAATTGATGATGGATACAACTCCAGCCTACAGGGTTCAAGATGAAATGCAACCCCTTGATCAGAATGCAGGGATGGCGTGGACAAGATTTCACGGGTGCAGACGAGGCTGAGGTGGAGGAGGACCTGGTAGAGGTCGCGGACAATTGATTTTCTACAATTGCGAAAGACCAGGACACTATGCCCACAATTGCACTAATCCACACATCTTTCATGCAAATATTGCACGTTGTTTGATCATGAAACAGAAGACTGTCCTACATTGATAGCTAGGATACGAAACAAAGGGGCGCTACCACCTCCACCGACTTAGAACCTGCAGATGATGATGTATGAATCACGCAAGGAGGATAGGAACATAAACATAGTGCTTAGGAGTGGGATCGCGACATGGGATCGCAATGGGAAATAGCTAGAAGACATTACATGGGTTCGCAAAGCCCTAGAAAAAGAGGTTGAGTTCAACTTGGAGCACACTCGTGAAACCTTCATGCAAGCTAAGAAGAGCTTCGTTGAGGCCTCCACCTCAGGGAGAAAGGACAAGGCTGAGCCGAAGATGGACCCTTCGATGCTCACAACTTTCCTGGAAACCTGTATGAAGTTACTGCGTGACAGTAAGGCTGTGAAAGGGTTACAAGAACTCATCAATAGATGTGTTGGAACCGCGCCAGGTGAGCCATGTGTAGTACGAAAAATTGGCAAGCATAAAACGAGGACAGGATGGGAGATGAGACTGACCGCACAAATAGGAGAGTATGAAATGGATCAGGTCATTTTGGACCTGGGGTCAGATGTGAATGTCCTACCAAAGTAGACTTGGGAGTGAATGGGGAGACCTACACTGCAATGGTCTCCGATTCAGCTAAGGATGGCGAATCAGTAGAAAATCATCCCCATGGGGCAGCTGCAGGGGGTGACCATGGACATTGAGGGAGCGAGTGCATTAGTGGATTTTGAAGTAATAGAGATAGTGGATGATAGCAATCCCTACCCTATGCTCCTGGGAATTGACTGGGCTACTGATATGAACGGGGTAATCAATCTGAAGAAGTGAAAGATGATCTTTGAGAAGAAATCACTGCGCATAATAATACCCCTAGATCCTGTTGAAGGATCGCGCTATACGAAACCAGTCCGTGATTATGAGAGTGATGATGATCTGGACTGCATCTATAAGATAACAGCATGAGACCAAGACTGGGTGAATCCCACCATGGATGGATGGATTACATGGGATCATGAGAGTTCCTGCACTTCGAATTCCGATGAAGAAATAGAACACTAGCAGAATTGGTTACACAAAGTAACTACGTTGAATTGCAACATGATGACCCGGTCACTGCGCTGTGTGTCGTCAGAGACAAGAAATATGCCTAATTATGATGGTCTAAATGAGATATATATATGTTTGGATGCATTTGAATGGGAGATACCAGAAAAGCAATGCTTCCAAGCCTTGGACTGGGCACTGCGCGCTACGCCCGCAAGATGGTGGGGTACGCACAAGGGAAGCTTTGATGATTGGCGCAAATGTAAGAAGATGATGAGAACATGATTTGGGAAGCCTAAGATGCGACTAACAGACAAGTACAATGGGAAAAATGATCTGCATGTGCATCTGGCCAAATGGACGTAGGCTTATGGAGAAAAGCCCCAACCTGAGTGGGTGCACCTGTTCTGTCATACCCTAGATGTTATCCCAATGAATTAGTATATAGAAATAGAGCTCCACCATGGGACAAGTGACTGGGATATCCTACGTGAAGGATTCATGATGACATTTAGTTTTGAGGACAGGTTTGATAGTATTGATGAGGCGCTACAAGAGGTGAAAGCAGCGATCTTTAGGATACCGCAGGATCCTTTAGACCTAATTCAACTTGAATGGGCTACTTACCTGAGTCACGCGCTCGAATGTTATAATTTAACTATTGAAGATGACGATGAGGATTTGCAGAAGATTAACATTCCAGAAACAGAAGGCCACCGCGAGGTTCAAGGACCGCAGATTGAGAACCCTGATATAACCACGCCAGTGAAAACAAAACAAGTGAACATTGGTATGGAGGCAGAACCCAAATTCGCGAAGATTGGAGATTACTGGGACGATGTGACAGTGGATAAGGTCATTGAATTGCTCCGTGAATACCAGGACTTATTTCCTACCAAGTTTATGAATCTGAAAGGAATAATCGGAGACCTAGGATTGATGAAGATCATGCTAAAACCCGATGGGAAGCTAGTTAAGCATAGGCCTTACCGCCTCAATCTGAAATACAAGGAGAAGGTCCGCTTAGAGCTAGACAAGATGCTAGAAACAGGCATCATTGAGCCTATGGAAGAATCCAATTGGGTAAGCCCAATGGTGGTGCAAGAGAAGAAATTCATGTTGGAGAAGAAGAAGTGGGGATATGCCATCTCCAGCATTAAAAACCCTGTAGTCAAGGTATCAACACAAGTATTAGCAGGAAAGGTGATGCGAAAGTGCCGCGTGGATGAGGTGCCTACGCATATGATTTCATTAGTAGCCCAATGCACTAAAGCAGTCTAGTTCAATTGGGCGAATTATATATGTGGCGAGTTCCTTGTGAACTGTCACGAGGCACAGGAGCAGGGCAAGATGTTCTACTACGCGTGGCTCTTGTTGTCAATTGTACTGATGGCATGGGAGCTGCCAAAAGACGGCCAATTCCCTTCAGTCGCGTTGGACCTTTCATAGGCAACGAAGTATGCTTCGTTGTGGGCGACCAAGGACGTGCAACGTGTAAAATAAAGCAATATATTTTGGATCTTGTTGGAGATGAGTATCCAGATGGGGATCAATTGGAAGCCACAGTTGTCGCCCACGATATACATTAGTTTGCAGAGCTTTGTAGAGTTTAAAGTGGATTTCCACCATATCTTTATTAGGGCGCTAAAGGACCCCACGAAGACATGGCATAGCTTACCTTATCTGGCAATAGATGATGTTATCTTTGAAGTCCTCGAGTCTTGGCCATTAGAGTGGCGCATGGAAACAAGCTTCGCAGTGGAAATGGACAAGTTCGTCGCACAGTGTAAGAAGGAAGAAACAAAGCTCAGAATCAAGCAGTTGGCTGAGAAGTGCAGAAAAGAGGAAGCAGAGGCTAAGACCCAAGCAGTGCATGACACCATGAAATTGGTAGAATAGTAGGAGACAGGAGGAAAAGATCGCGAAGGACAGAAGTCACCTTCGCCTAGGGCTGACGCAGAAACAAAGGAGCCGACAAAAAAATGTGGCGCAGACTCATAGATGACATCCACCCAACTCAAGCATCAGCGACCACAAGAGAAGGTAGTGTCACGGAAGAAAACCAAGGCTTCAAAGACATCCTTGGACCCAATCACCCTTACTGAGGGGTATTTGCACGATATTGAAGAAATTGTGAGGGATGTCACTGCAGAGGCCCTCCAAGAGTTCGAAGAGCACCAGCAATTGGTATTAGCGTCTCTCCAGAAAAAGCTTCAAGAGTTGTAGGCTCTCACTCCACAGGCTGCCACAATGTCCACCAGCCTCGTGATTGGTACTCCAGCTACCGCAGAGATGTTGCGTGCAAGGGTGACCAACGCGATACTGCTACCATATGGGGAACTTACTATAGAAAATGAGGCCAACAGGCCCACGGTCAGCAACCTGAAAGGGGTGGGATTGAATAAGGTCGTGCTCCCTTAAGAGATGCTCCACCTCTTAAAGGATAGAGTCACCACGGAACTTAGGGCCTGAGAGAGTCACGCTCTGTAGGTGATGAGTGAGCAGTGCATCAATCCTGAGCAATTGGGCCTGCAACACAACGAGGCAGTGGAACAGAATAAGAAAATCATGCAGGTAGTGGAGGAAGCCTGCCAAATGGTTCAGGAGTTGGACATTTAGGCAGAAGAATCGATTGAGGCATGCGTCCACAAATTGGCCATAAGGGTGCACGACACACAGACAGAGATGGCTAGGATTTAGCTGGAGCTGAACCTAAAGATCGCAGAATTGTAGTTGAGGGCTCAGACTTCAACTCTACCAAAAGTCAGGGAACAACGTGCCAATACTTTTACAACATCAATAACGGCGGTCGATAGTGGAGTAGCAGACTGCACACAACTTTTTGAACAGTCATTCGAGGTCCTGACCACCCTGCAAGAGGACCCGAATGTAGAGCTCCTATAGACAAAGGCTTATGAGCTACAACAAAGATATGATGAGGTCAAAGGGACCACGCAGATGGTCACCCTTACGCAAAGGCTCGCAAGGATGTAGGAGGAAAAGGCACTTAAGGAACAGGTGGATGTTGCTCGACACAAAGAATCGGTCCTAAAAGCACACCTGCAGCAATGGATAAACGAGGCATATATGATCACAACTTCCACTGAAGGAAAGCTCATGACACTGTAGGCAACTCAGCAGAAGATTTAGGGTGGTAGTTCAACAGCAGTCACTGAGGAGAGAGTGGAAGAAGTCCAGCAGACGGTCGTTCAGTGCACTACCAAGGCTGCGGTCATCCAAACGGAGATGGGAGGTCTTCACGCTAAGATCTCCGCACCTGCAGAGTGACTCGAGGGTGAGTCACGATGTTTGTGTTGGGGGCCTGTTGGGCGCAGGATCCCCCAAGGGTAGTTTTGGGGCTAAAAGCCCATATTTTGGTCAAATTTTGTAATCCAAGTGTAAAGACTCCACATTTTGTGGTTGCGGAGCACATAGGTGTTAAAGAGTCATAGGTTTGTCCACCCTTATCTTGGAAATGTAATGTCGATTGTAAAAGATTTACCCATGGTCCAAGGACCATGGGATTGTATAAATAGAGCTAAGATCTAAATAGTTTGGTACCAAGGAAGAATAGAAGATAGACACACGAAGATATGATCTGAGGTAGAAGTCTAAGTTTCGGTCATAACATAACTAGAGGCTCTACAATTGAGTGCGTAGAGGCCTAGGGTAGAAGTCTGCAACTGAGTGCGCAGGGCGGGTCGAGTCTGTAATCATCCGAAATTATCAATACAGAGAAGTATTCCACAATTTTTGTGTCTTTATTTCCTGTTTATGCATCTTGTTATGTTGGGTATGAATTTCACATATAATACTTATATGATGTGCGAATGTATGTAAATGTGTTGGTTAAGTGAACACAAGTAAGAACATCTATTTACGTGAAGCTAACTAAGATCAATTAATAAGATAAGTAAGACACTTAGCCTAGTTTGAGAGATATCGCATTTCGCTGCCCTAGCAGCACGAAAGTCCTTGAGCCACAGGTTAGGGCTGCGCGAAAGCCAATTGTACCCTTTCACGAAGGTACTAAAGGGTGGAACAGAGGGCTAAGAAACTTACGCGAAGGTAGGTTTAGCTGGAATAAATTGACATCACAACCATCTCAAGGGTGTGGAAACTTGGTTCCAACATCCCCACATACTGCTTCCGGTGAGACTTTGGTCCGCGCTTTGTGGGCTGATAAAGAAAGGACCAGCAATGTAGGGATTTCTTTGGCTAACTAACGCTAAACCTAGGTCAGGCCCCCTCAAGCCAACAATTACCACAAGAAGGAATTTTAGACCTTGGAGATTTAAAATTACAGAGTTATAAATGTTTAAATATTGATCTCCTAAAAGGAAAAAAAAGGTGTGCATTATTTTTTTAATTGCATAATTTTCGTTTGGAAAATCAGTTTGAAGTGATTCCAAGGGCATATTGAAGAATATATATCAGTATTGGGTTCTAAAATTCCTCCCAAAAAAAACAATTCTACGCTTATTAAGCCCTCAGAAAGCTCTAGTATGACGCATGAAGAGGAAGAATCGCAACATGATTTATCAAAATTATGGGACCAAGTTCAACAAATTTCGCTCTCACAAAGAGAAACCAAAGATGAACTAAAAAGAGACATGGATGGATTAAAACCAGACATGGATGGCTTAAAAGGTGTCATGGATGGTATAAAAGGAAACATGGAGGCTTTTAAAGCAGACATGGATGCGAGGAACGCCAAATTGGAAAGGCTGAAAATTTTGTTGCAGGAAAGGATTCCCAATAGTGACAAGGCAATCCATGAAAATCATGATGAGGACAAAAGGAATATGAATTATGATTTTACTCCAATGTGGGGTTTAAGAACCACCACATTCCAAATATAGATATGAGGAATTTTGATGGCAAGGATCTAGTAACATGGATACTACAAATGGAGCAATATTTTGATCTACAGGACTCGCAACCCTCATAAAAGGTAAATATTTCATATTTATATTTAGAATCTAATCACTTTGCATGGTATAGATGGATTTTTTCTCGTAAATCACTTGTCACCTGGTCAATGTTTACGGAGGAAATGATAGCAAATTATGAAGATACAAAGAGAAACACATTTTTTAGCCAATTGATAAATCTCAAACAAAAGGGTTCAATGGTGGAGCATATTGAAGATTTCAAAAAATTGAATATTAATGTAACCAATATTCCAAAAGGGAATAGGATTGATGTATTCAAAGGGAATTTAAAATATAACATCCAACATGAGGTTCACCTTTTGGAACCTGATTCATTGGAGAAGGCATTCAGGGTGGCAAGAAAGGTTGAAAGCAAAATTATGGCAACAAGGAAGTCTACCACTCACAACTATAAAAATGGAAGTGTTGTTGCTCCTAGTCTTCCAAAACCTACAAGGTTGACACAAAAAAATTTGGAGGAAAAAGTAGCAAAAGGGCTTTGTTATAGTTGTGTATAAAATACACTAAAGGTCATAATTGTGCTGAGAATAAATTATTCTACATAGATTGTGAACAAGAAACATTAACGGAGGAGGATATACACTAGGAACCAACCCTAGAGAAAGAAGAAATGAATATGACCATATCTTGAATGCACTGGTAAGAATTACCACTCCTCAAACTTCAAGATATAAGGATATATCAATAATAAAAAGGTAATAGTATCAAATTATTCGGGTAGTACCCATAATTTTATTCATTTTAAGATAGCCAAGGAATTGAATTCCTTCCTATATCCAGCACCAGTGTCAAGTGATGGTTGCAAATGGAGTAACTATAAATTTCTCTGGAAATTGCCATAATATCAAGCTAAATATGGGGGAATATGTATTGAATAATCTAATTCTTTCCATTCCAATGGGTGGTTCTGGTGTTGTACTAGGAGTCCAATGGTTACAATCTTTGGGGACAATACCTTTCAATTTTCAAGAAATTTTCTTTAAAAAAAATTAGGAAGGAAGGAAGTTGAATTAAGGGGTATTGCAAGGAAAACATGAAAGATAATAGTATCTAATTGTGTGGAAAATCCTCTTAAGAAATAAAAATGGGGTGTAGTTGCACAATTATGCTCACTAGAGGTTCAAACATCGAAATTGTCTATTTCTCCAAATCTCCAAAAAGTCTTGAACAATCATTCCAAGGTGTTTGAGACTCTCAAAGTCCTCCAACCTATTAGTGATCATGATCATGCTATACATTTGATTCCAAGAAGTGTTCCTCCAAACATCATGCCTTACAGATATCCTTAGGCCCAAAAGAGTGAAATTGAACGTATGGTCGCAAAAATCTAAAGGCTAGTATAATTAAACCTAGTCAAAGTTCTTTCTCTACTCCATTAGTATTGGTCATGCCTTTTGACTTTACTAATGCACCTTCCACATTTCAAGGGTTGATGAATTTCATTTCAAACCCTTCCTTAGAAAATTTGTGTTAGTATTTTTTGATTATATACTAATCTACAAAAAGTCTTGGAAGGATCATGTTCAACATGTTGACAGGGTGCTCAAACTATTGGAGGAGAAATAACTATATGCAAAAATCTCCAAATGTTTCTTTGGAGTAGAGGAGGTGGAATATTTGGGTCATATTGTACCTCATGAGGGTGTTAAGGTAGACCCTAACAAAATTAAAGCCATTAAGGAATGGAAAATCTCCACAACCATAAAGCATATTCGAGGATTTTTCGGGTTGACAAGGTATTATCACAAGTTTGTTAATAATTATGGGAGAATAGCGGCACCTCTAACAACATTACTAAAGAAAGATGCATTTTATCAAACTCCAGATGCAACTAAGGAATTCGAACATCTTAAACAAGAAATGTGCCAAGAACCGGTCTTAGCTATTCCAGACTTCAAAAAAACCTTTATTGTGGTATGTGATGCCTCAGGAAATGGAATTGGTGTTGTTTTAATGCAAGAAGGAAGACACACTTCTTTTGAAATTTGTCCAATCAAAGGAAATCATTTACATAAACCTATTTATGAAAAGGAAATGTTGACAATACCACATGCACTAAAGAAATACAAACCTTACCTAATGGGAAGACACTTCAAGGTAAAAACAAATCATGATAGTCTTAAATACTTTTTGGAACAAAAATTATCTAAAGAAGAGTAGAAAAAATGGGTGACAAAGATGTTGGGTTATGACTTTGAGATCATCTAAAAAAAGGGAAGCAAAATGTTGTTGCAGATGCACTCTTAAGAAATGATGAGGATGTGGAAGCATTTCTTTGTGTCATTTCTATTATCCAACCTGATTGGATAACCAAACCAAGGGATGAATGGAAGAATGATGAATAGGTGTGGAAACTCATTCAAAAGTCGCAGCAAGATCCCAATACATATGATACATTTAGCTAGATTATTCATTATGGTACAAAATTTGCTTATATCTTTGTAAGAATTCCAAACTCAAACAAAATATTCTTTTGGAATTGCACAACTATCCCTTAGGAGGGAACTCAGGATCTTTAAAAACTTATGATAGGGTCACGAAGGAATTTTTTTGGGATGGCCTGAAATCTGATATTCAGAAGTTTGTGGCAGAATGTCTGGTTTGCCAACAAAATAGAGTTGAGATAATTAAGACCTTATCCATTCCAAGTCAACATTGGAAGGAGGTATCAATGGATTTTATCACGGGTTTACCCAAGTCTGAAGGAAAGAGTGTCATCATGGTGGTATTTGATGGACTTACCAAGTATGCACACTTTTGTGCATTATCTCATCCTTTTAAACCTAGTACAATTTCTACTGCATTTATGGAAACAATTCAAAAGCTACATAGAAACCCAAAGACTATAGTAGGTGATAGAGATCCCATTTTCACTGGAAATTTTTGGACGAAATTATTTTCTTTCCTTGGCACATAATTTCCTCATAGCTCATCTTATCATCCTCAATCTGATGGGAAAACTGAGACTGTAAACAAATGTTTGGAAGGGTATGTTGGTTGCTTTGTATCTGATAAACAAACACAATGGATCAAGTGGTTACCTCTAGCTGAATGGTGGTATAACACTTACTTCCATACTGCAACAAAAATGACCCCATTTATGGCACTTTATGGATATCATCCACTATCCATCACATCATATTTAAGAGAAAATTCTAAGGTCCAAGCAGTGGAATATCACATCGAGCATCAACAAAAAGTTCTCTAACTCTTAAAGCATAACCTCACTCTGGCGCAGAATCGAATGAAACAACAAGAAGATCAACATCGCAGTGAAGGAAGTTTTGACATAAGTCGCTGGGTATTCTTACGGATACAACCATACAAACAAATGTCTCTTAAGCAAGCTAAGAAGGATAATAAATTATCACCCAAGTACTACGAACCTTACAAGGTGTTTCAAAAGATTGGTACTATGGCATACAAATTGGAGTTTCCTGTATCTTCCCGAGTACTCCCAGTTTTCCATGATTCATGCTTAAATAAGGTTGTCCATGACAAGCTACTAGTTCAAAAGTGTTGCCAGAACTTGATGAAGAAGGAAAAATCATATTTGAGCCTGAAGCAATCATGGAAATAAGAACTCGACAACTACAAAATCAATCAATTTCATAGTATCTCATTAAGTGGAAGAACTTACCCGTTGAAGGTTCCACATGGGAGGATAAGAATTTTATACATAAGCATCCATAACTACTTAAGCGTTGAGGAAAACACTTTTTTGAATGAGAGGGGCATGCTAGGTTCCTATCATACTAATGTAGCCCCCTTATTGTCATTGTTGTGCACATGTAGCCCCCATATAATTATTGTTGTTCCCCATAGAAGCCCACTATTGTTATTTTTGTGCTCTTACATTATTATTTTTATGCAGGATCTTATTACATTGCAACCCCTTAGACTCCTATATATACAAAGTAGGTCTTGTTGTATCATCCAAGAATAATTCATTTATGTAATGTAAAGAAGGTTTCCCCCTCAAATAGAATAATTTCTAATTCGTTGATCTATCCTTTTTGTGAGTTGGTTTCATAAAAACTGATAAATGGTGGGATACACAATAAAGCCTGAGGGTGGAGACGGGAAAATTCCTCATGGTTTAGGTGGAGAAATCTAGAGGCATCCATGCTTATTTAGCGCCTAGTGATCCCTTGATCGGTATATGGTGGGATACACAGTAAATCCTGGTTATATAGATGAGGGTTTCATGCCTAAGAATCCCTTAAACGATAATGGTGGGATACATGGTAAAGCCTGAGAATCCTTGGTTGGTTTTTTTGTGAGTCCCACATTCATGGTTGGAATATGGCGCGAGGGTGATTGGTTGAAAGAAAGATTTTGTTCAGCCCAATCTATGTTCGAGTGGTACATGGAAGTCCCCGACTTGGTTAGTTTTGCATATGTTAATAAGAGCTCTTTTCCTCTTGTCTTATATGTGTAAATGTACTTGATATTATGTGGCTATGATGGTCGTTCTATTATTGTTGTTTATCTGGTTATATGTTGGTTACATGCATGGTTTTATGAAAGACTTGAGCTATTGCTCTCATAATGTTTTTATTAGTAAATGAAATGTAAATGAATGTAATACCTAATAGCTGATAATGTTTTTATTGTGACAGGGCATCATACCTTCTTCACAAATCTCAGCTAACTATGAGGACCTTATGTTTAGATGTATATTTATGACCTTTACATTACATGTTTATGATGTGTTTGACGAAATTCCTTTCATGGTTAGGATGATTCAGGTCAGGTCCTTGTTCAAGTTTTGCATTAGAGGCCTTATCTTCTTATTATTTATCATTTCTAAGAGTTTCATTACGTTCTGGGTCCTAGCCCAGAAAAAGTGGCTCAAATCATGTGGTTGTTGGCACAGAATTGGCTAAAAAAAATTGCAGCCACATGGAAGTCTTGTTGTGGGAGTGACTAGAGGGTTTCAATCGCATGGAGGGCTTGTCATGCGAGAGACTGGGGGTTTAGTTCAATTAAAAATCAAGTTAACTCAGGGTAGGGCACCTAGAGAGGTTGGTTAGCCTTTGGGGGTCCTATAGCTCCTTAGGGAGGTCAGTTTGGTTTTGGCTTGTCGATTCCACTTCCTTAATTGTACTTGCGAAGTTGAATCACATCATAGTAACTTTTTGTCAAATATTTAACCCAGACGACTAGTTAGCTTGGGTAAGTGTGTGAGGAGGGTGTTAGAGATTGGTATGAGAGAAGGTTCACTCCTTGGACTAGATGGGTGGAATGTGGTTGTCATGCATGCATGTAGATTGTATATGTTATTGATGTGTATACATGATGATGGTCATTGTTGTAGTTGTGTTGTAATGTAGAAGTGTTAATGTTGTTGTTGGGATGTGGTTGTCACGAATGCATGCCACTTGGATATTCATTTGTTATGCATGTCAGTGTCTATATGTTGTTATGAATACATTGTTATGGGCATGGTTGTCATGCATGAGGTCATGGTATGCAATTGGTATTATCTTGCATGGTAATTGGGTAATGATTGAGACAATGTCAATATATTTTATGATTATGATTATACATGTATTGTGCTAATCTGGATTGATCTTGCACATGAGATATCCTCCCCTGAACTATATTGACTATGTTGGTTATGTTTATATTTTGGTTTAGATGACATGATATACTTGTAGGAAGAAGAATATAAAATATGACTAGAAAAATGGTGGATTATAATTCTCGATATTCTCCCTATAGATCATATAAGCAACATGGTGATGAGTATTTCCCTCACATAACAAACAATTTTAGAAGTTTGAAGGCAGAAATAAGGAGTTGCAAGGTAGATAATGGTAGAAAAATTCAATCACAAGAGAGACTTGCTAGGGCACAAGAGAAATAAGCAGAGGTTAATCAAATTATCCTTCAGAGTTTTTCAGAACTGCAGAGACAGGGACCGCTTAGGATCCATCATGGACAGGAGTACAGGACTAATGAAGCCTGTGGTAGCAAATCTCATGATGGACACAGGTCAGATAGGTATGATACCATTAGGGATGGTAGATTCTTGGACACACCTAATAGGAGAGTCAGTGGACATGGGAATTATTTTAGTTCTGGTTCAGGCAAGTATCATGGTCATCATCGCTATCATCCTTACAGGAGGAGTGATAGGGGATATTTTCCATATGAGTTCAAGAAAGAAAATCCACCTATATTTGGCGGGGAAATGAAGAATTCATTGGATGTAGAAGCATGGTTACTTGGGATGAATAAGTTATTTTCGTTGCATGATTACTCAGAGAACATGAAGGCCAGAATAGCTGTGTTCATTCTTAAATGTAAAGAAAATATTTGGTGGGAAGATGTAAAGAATGTCAGGGGAATTCAGGAAGAGGAGTCGACTTGGAAAAATAATTCTATGAGACGAATATGGTATATATGACCAATGAGGAGTATACTAGCATATTATTGGATTTTTTGAAGTATGTACCTTATTTGAATGAGGAGTAGGTGAAATTTCAGAGATTCATCAATGGTTTGTCGGTAACGTTCAAAGACAAGATCGAGTTTAATGAGCCTAGATCATTGGAGAAATCCATCAGAAAGTTGAAACATTGTTATGAGCAATTGAATCGTAAGATATAGTCTCAGCAAGGTTGGAAAGGGACAGACAAAGCTAAGGGAAAGTGGCCAACAAAGAGAAAAAGACCTCAAGAGGAAAATTAATGTTGTTCCTTACAGGAAGTTTAATGTAGTTGTACAGAGACATGGATCAAAACTTGGAGGGAAGTAGAATAAAGGTGAGGGTAAGGGACAGTTGCAGTGTTGGATATGTGGCAAGTAACATCTCAAGATGGTTTTCCCATCATATTAGGGTGGTAGGCCTCAGATCTATAGTGCACAAGAAGTGTAGAAAGTTGGGGATGTTGGGCAAAGCACTCCTTAGATCTATGCATCATTGGATAATAGGTAGGTGGATCACCAGACATTTATTATCCAGATGGACAGTAAGCATTGTGATCAAGTTGTTTCTATTTTGATTGACCCTGGATCTAATTATAGTTATGTTAATCCTAACCTCATGGATAAGTGTGGTTTGAATAAAGAAGTACATGAAGAATATTAGTTATTGCAATTGGCTATAGGTACTGAGAAAAAAGTTCATCATTGGGTAAGAGCTTGTGCATTTGAGTTGAATGGTATGCCTACGTCAGCGCATATTAATTTACTTCTATTGAGATAATATAGTTTGCTTTCGGGTATGGATTGGTTTTACACTCACAGAACCAAAGTATATTGTTATGACAAGTCTATTGAGTGCTTGGATGAAAATGGAGAACATAAAATATTACAGGGTAAGAAGAAGACTACATCAATTAGAATGGTGATGTCCATGTAGGAAAAGCATAGTCACAAGAAAAGCATAGTCGGAGGAAAGGGTGTGTCTTATTTCTAGTGCATATTTCTAGTGATAAAGGCAAGGATGTTGAGGACACGGAGGTCCTGAACAGGTACCTGGTTTTACAATAGTTTCAAGATGTATTTGCCATAGATATTTTAGGATTGTCGCCTCATAAGGAAGTGGACTTTTCTATTGAGTTGGTACTAGGAGAAAAACCAACATCAAAGCAACCTTACAGGATGAGCACACTAGAGTTAGTGGAATTGAAGTTGCAGCTGAAGGAAATGCTTAACAAGGGATACATTAGGACAAGTGTTTCACCTTGGGGTGCACCAATATTGTTTTTAAAGAAAAAGGATGGTACTCTCAGATTATGCATTGATTACAACTGGTTGAAAAAGGTGACAATCAAGAACAAGTATCCGTTGTCGAGGATTGATAATTTGTTTTACTAGTTGAAGGGAGCAGCAGTGTTCTCGAAGATCGATCTGAGATTAAGATATCATCAGGTATGCATCAAAGAAGAGGACATCTAAAAGACCGCTTTTTGGACTAAGTATGGGCATTATGAATTTGTTTTAGTTCCATTTATTTTGACTAATGCTCCAACTACTTTTATGTGTTTGATGAATAGTGTGTTGCATCCTTATCTGGACAAGTTTGTTATTCTATTCATTAATGACATCTTGATGTATTCTAAGAATGAGGAAGAGCATGTCGAACACTTAGAAAGAATATTGAGATTGATAAAAGAGCAGCAGTTGTATGCCAGGCTTAGTAAATGCAATTTCTTCCAGATAGGGGTACATTACTTGGAGCATATTGTCTCCAAGGAAGGCATAACAATGGATCTGAAAAAGATAAGGGGTATCATGGAATGGGCAGGTCTTAGGAATGTGGATGAGGTGAGGTCATTTTTGGGGTTAGTAGGTTACTACAGGAGGTTCATTAGGAACTTGTTGTAGATTGCATATCCTATCACACCATTACAGCAAAAATGGAAGAAATTACATGAACAGAGGAATGTGCGACAAGTTTTGAGGAGTTAAAACAGTTGTTGAAAAATGGTCCAGTTCTAAATATTGCAAATTTGGACAAAGATTTTATGGTGTGTACAGATACTTGCAAGGGAGGACTTTGAGGAGTCATTATGTAGGATGGGTAGTTGGTATGTTACGAATCAAGGAAATTGAATGAGAATGAGAAAACTTATGTTACACATGATCTTGAGTTGGCAGTGATCATCCATGCTTTGAAGATGTGGAGAGACTATCTTCTTGGAAGGTGATTCATATTGATGATTTATCACAGCTGATTGAGATACTTATTTAACTCAATTGAATCTGAATGTTAGGAAATCTAGATGGTTGATGACGATCAGTGAGTTTGACTTTGAGATTAGGTACATGAAGGGAAAGGAAGATAGGGTTGCAGATCATCTTAGTAGAAGAGTGTAGGTGAATCATATAGAAGCTATGAGTTCATATGGGACAAGTTTACAAGATCAGATCTTATAGGTAGGACAAGAGGATGACAGGTATAGGGAACTTAGGCACAAGTTACAGCAGCAGGGTCCAGGTGATCAGGATGTGGGCTATCATCTTACAATATATGGTTTGATCAGGTTTTGGAACAGAATCTATGTGTTGGAAAACAGTGAGCTCAAGAAACTTATCTTGAGGGAATTTCATGCTAAGTCATATTCAATTCACCCAGGATACCAGAAGACATTAAAAATGGTGAAGAAGTTATACTATTGGTCGAATCTAAAGAAGGAAGTGGCAAAGTTTGTGGCTAGATGTTTGGATTGTCAATAGGTAAAATCATAGTGTAAGCATCCATGTGCTTTACTACAGTCGATTCCAATTCCAGAGTGGAAACGGGAGGTCATTTCTATGGATTTACTATAGGTTTGTTGAGGACATCTAGACAGCATGATTCCATCATGGTTGTGGTGGACAGGTTGAAAAAGGTAGCACACGTGATTCTGGTGAAGTCTACATATTTAGCTAGTGACATAGAACAAGTCTTCATCAAGGATATAGTGAGATTGCATGGCGTTTCGAAGAAGATTGTATAGAATGGAAATGCCCAGTTCACTTCCAGGTTTTGGAAAAAGCTATTTATAGGATTGGGTATAGAGTTTTCCTTCAACACAATTTATCATCCATAGATAGATGGGCATACAGAGAGGGTCAACAAGATCTTGGAGGAAATTTTGAGGATGTACATCATGCATCAGCAACAAAAGTGGGAAGAGTGCCTTCCACTAATTGAGTTTTCTTACGAAAATGGGTATCAAGAATCACTAAGGATGAGTTCATTTGAGGCACTCTATGCGAGGAGTTGTAATATCCCATCAGTTGGAGTGATCCAATGAAAAGGGTGTTCATTCAACCAGACATTTTCACATAAATGGAATAATACATACAGCTTATCAAGAAGAAAATAAAGGCAGCACAGGACATGTAGAAAATTTATGCAAATCAACACAGGGTATTTAAGGAGTTTCAGGTTGGGGAGCATGTGTACTTGCACATCAAGCCCAAGAAAATATCCTTGAGAATTGGGTCATGTGCGAAGCTAGCACCCCGGTATTGCGAGCCTTTCGAGATCCTTGAGAGGATTGGACTAGTGACCTATAGACTTGCGTTGCCACCGACAGTGAAATTCCATGATGTTTTCCATGTTTCATTACTTAAAAGATATGTAAAGGATTTTGATCATGTTATTGATTGGTCTGTATTGTAGGTGGAGCCAAAAGGACAATTCCAGTCGGAACCCTAATGCATTTTGTAGATAAATATGATCATGCTCCAGAATCAAGAAATCGAGTAGGTTACAGTGAAATGGAAGCACTTTGGGCCCGATGAAGTTGCATGGGAGATGGTTGATCAGATGCGGGCTATGTATCCTTCATTGTTTTCCTGTTGAGGATAATAACTTTTGATATATGTATATATGTATGTGTATGTAAATACCACAATGAGCTATGTTATAAAGCTCCAATAAGCGATATGGGTTTCATGTTATTATGTTGTCATGTTGGTTGCTTTTCAGTAGCATTGTTCATTGTAAATGCTACATTGAGATAAGTTATAAAGCGCCATGGGAAATATTTTTTTTCTTTTCAGCAGTCTTGTTGGTTGTAGGTGTCAATGAACATTAAGGAAAATGTTCCCATAAAGGGGAGGGGTCTGTAACAATCTCGAGTTAAAAGTTCATGTAATAAATTTAATAAAGGAAAAATAAAGCCAAGGTCATGGGACACATATTCCAAGTTGAATGTTGGGGAAAACATCCTAGTGGGTATTCACTTTGGTTTATTATGTCTAAGGGAAAATTGGGAAAGGCAATGACAAAGGCTTTGAAAAGGCAAGAGGCATTAATTGGCATTTTTTATGAAAATAAAGGAAGTTAGGAGAAAAGGAAGGTGAAAGGTCATAGGTTGCATGTGAGGAGTAAATTGAAGGAAAAATAATGGAAATTGAAGAAAATAGAGGCATCATTGATAAAAAGGCTTTTGCGGATCATTTCACAGCTTTTGTCAGTTTAGTTTTAGAGCTCTCTCTCTCTATTCTCTCTACTCTCTCATACTCTTGCACACTTGGAGCATTCTTAGAGCACTCTAGCATTGGAGAAAGGAAGGTAAAGGAAGGACAAGGAAGGAAAAGGAAAGTAAAGATCAAGTAAGGAAGAGTTAGATCAAGTAGCAACAGTCAGATTACTTGAATGTATGATTTCCTTTTTCCAATTTTGGCATGCATGGTATATGTATATGTGTATTTGGTTCTCTTGTTGTCATTGACATGGGTTTTTCCAAGTGTGATAGTGGTTTTAGCCTTTCCTTGTCATTTCTGAATAACCATGGTGTGATGGGGTTCTTTTACTTAATTGAGCTAGATTTTCATATGGTTTCGAAACTGTGTGGGCTGGTCTCAAGGAAATTCCTAAAGGTCTATGAATCTCTTGACTAGTAAATTGAAGGATACACAATCAAGCTTGAGGGCAGAAATAGGAAAATTCCTCGCAATTTAGGTGGAGAAATCTGGAGGCATTAATGCTTGTTTAGGGCCTAGTGATCCCTTGACTGGTATATTGTGGGATACATAATAAAGCCTAGTCGTATAGATGAGGGTTCCGGTCTTAGGAATCCCTTGACTAGTAATGGCAGGATACACAATAAATCTTGAGAAGCCCTGGTTGGTTTTGTTGCGAGTCCCATATTCATGCATGGAATATGGTGCAGGGGTGATTGGCTGAAAGAAATATTTGATTTAACCCAATCTATGGTCGGGTGGTACGTGGAAGTCCTTGAATTTGTTGGTTTTCCATATGCTAATAAGATCTCTTTTCCTCTTGTGTTTTATGTGTAAATGTACTTGATATTATGTGGCTATGATGGTTGTTATAGTACTATTGTTTATCTAGTTATATGTTTTTTATACATATGATTTTATGACAGACTAGAGTTATAGCTGTCATCATGTTTTTATTAGTAAATGAAATGTAAATGAATGTATGACCTAATAGATGGTAATGTTCTTATTGTGAGATGGAATCAAACCTTCTTGATGAATCTTAGATAAGTATGAGGCCCTTATGTTCATATGTGTATTTATGACCTGTACATTACATGTTCATGACCTTGTCTTCCTTTTATTTATCATTTCTGAGAGTTTCATTAAGTTCTGGGCAGAGGCCTAGGTCCTAGTACTAAAAAAGTGGATTAAATCTCGCGGTCATTGGCATAGAACTAGCTGAAAAAGTCTACAGTCACATGGAGGCCTTGTTGTGGGAGTGACTAGAGGGTTTCTATCGAATGGAGGGCTTGTCATGGGAGCGACTGGGGGCTTAGTTTAGTTAAAAAGAAAGTTAACTCAGGGGTTGGGCACCTACAATGGTTGGTTAGCCTCGGGGGGTCCTATAGATCTTGAGGAAGGTCAGTTTGGTTTTGGTGTGACGATTCCACTTCCTTAACTATACCTGGGTATTTGAATCACATCATAGTAACTCTTCATCACATATTTACCCTGGCGGACCGGTTAGCTTGCGTAAGTGTGGGAGGAGGGTGTTACAATATATATATATATATATATATATATATATATATATATATATATATATATATATATATATATATATATATATATATATATATATATATACATATATATATATATATGAAAAAACAGGGAGGCTTGTGGGCTTGACCACGTGAACTATCCCCAACTGTATGCCTAATTTAAAACACACCAAACAAAATGTGCAATGGGTAGGGCTTGGTAAAGTCCACCCACACAAAAATACTTAAACCTTACATTCAACCAGCAAGAGGGGGGCCATGAACCACATTGAGTGTCGAACAGAGGAGCCGACAAGTGGCCAATGTGGAATAAACCACATACAAGCAAGGGGGACGCACACCCATATCAAGCACACTTTTGGAGGCTCTGAAAGGATTACAAGGAATATTCTACTATTGTGGAATGGTTTTCAAGAAAAATATTCCAAAGGGGATCCAGAGGTGATGGAGACTAAATGATATGAATTTTATAGTCATTTTTCATGATTTTCGAGATGATTCCATTGGTGCAGTCATAATTTAAATCTCAGTAGTAGAATTTTTTGTCATATCCAAATTGAGGTATTGCCATGTAATTTTCCATCATTTTGCTGAGATAATATAAAATGTCTCTCCACTAGAAGCATGGCTCGGAGACATAGCCCCATCTCTTGGATTAACTCTGTTATCAAAACTTGGTGCAATTATTCATTGTCATTGCTCCATTTGTTTCTTCTTCATGCGTGTTGCACTTTATGGTTATTTCATGATCTTAATGCAATTCATTTTAAAATCATAAAATTAAATATCCTGGACATGTTGGTATCAACGTATGTCTAATCACTAGTGACGGAACAATGGTTACTGATTCATTTCTTGATGACTCTTTGTTCCTAATTAGATCATATGATCCATGATATGGGAATATACTTCTCTATCTCTAGACTCAATGCTTTCAACCCAAGTTGTCTTGTAATGAATGTTGGAGCATACACCACATTTCCAAACAATACCTCATCATAAATGATACCATTTATCACCGCAAGGTTGACTTGGTGTTATGTTGATGTTTGACTCAAGAAGAGGCCAAACATGTTTTGAATGATTTCCATGTGGGAGCATGTGGGAATCATCTATTTGGGTTAGCCATTACCCATAAAATACTATGCGTTAGGTACTTTTGGCTATCGATCTTCATAGATTATATGATTTTCATCCAAAGAAGTCATCCCTATCAAATATATATTTGTAAAATGCATGCTCATTATTGTAGCTCATTTTTCACTATGCCTTTAAATTGTAGAAAAAGAAAAATTATATATTTCAAAAAAAAAAAATCAATATCAAAACAAACAAAAAGACTTGGATTTTATTAAGGGTGGATTGAGATTATTGTTGAGAGTGATGCAGCGGTGGGGCCTGGTCGGAGTTATTATATATATATATAAACATGCATACATTTAAATGGCAGGCATCTACACTGGGTGGAGTTAAATGTTGTGTTGAGACCCTGCGATGGCCCCAACCCAAAATCACAACATGCTCGACTATTATACTAGCAAGTGGTTCTGTAAACGAAGTCAATGATCATGGTTGACTTGAGATCGATGGTGGATATGAGCTACGGGATCACACCAGGTGGGCTTCCCCCATTCTGGTGGGTGCCCCTGTAGCTCCATAGCAAGTGAGCGTGTTCGATAGTTCAATCCTCCACATCATCATTTCATCACTCCCACATCACCCCATCACATCATCATGTATCATCTGCCACTTCATCCATCCCGTACATGTCAATTTCACATTAATTCCATTTTCCCTCCATTTTTCCGTTTCCCCATAAACCCCGTTTATTCTCATTCTTCCCTTTTCATCATTTTTAGTTCTCCATGTCCGTAACCAATCGTTGTCCGGCTTGAAATTCAAATTATCATCACCAGTCATCTGTTAACCAAGTAATTATAAATCATCTCCACTTGTTAAAGTCTTCCAAATGTCAAAGAAAGTTGTGTTGTCGAGTTCTTCTACCCACATTCCTCTCATGGACACCAAGAGGGATGTTTTTGATCCAATTTTTTCTTTAAATCTAATGGAACTTCATCAACATATTCTAGTCAATCATAAGGGAGTCCCATGCTACAATCATAAAATCTGGTCTTTTTGCTGCAATAATTACCCAAACCTATGTTTTCCCAAAATTTATCTACTGTTTAGTCTCTGCTCTCTATCCTTAAAAGTGCTTTGTGATGAATGCACTAGGTGAAAATATTTTTAGGCGTCTTCCCTTTTAATTCAACATGCCTTGGACTTTCCACTTTCAATTATTTATACCACATTTGAAGAAGAATCTTTGTTGTCTTATTTCCAAAACTTGTCTAGGAAGGACTATGTCGAGATAAATTTCTTCTTAATGCCTACAAGACAACAATTTCCTATGGAATCTACTCAAATTTCTTTTGAAACTTTTTTTGAAGACGTAAGACCAATTCTGCAAATAATTGCCAAATTTTTGGGAAGGGAAAATACTATTGTCATTGACTGAACCATTTTGGGGATGTTTAATTTAATGTTTCAACTTGAGACTGTACTTGATATACCTACCTATTGGGAAAAAATGGTTAATTCTCAGTCGTTAGACCTTTCTCTTACTGGTTGTTTTAGATTTCCTTCATTAGTTACTTATCTTTTCTTGTACACTCAAGTGGAGAAATTCATGCATTTGGGTCTTAATATAATGGACATTCATAAAACGAAGCAGTAAGTGGTGAATTGGACAAATATCTTAAGAAGTTAGGCCAATTATGAAGGATTTGTATATTTCACTACCTCTTTATTGCCAGTCGCTTACTCCATTATAAATATCTCTCCTCCACCTTGCATTTTGCCAAAGACTCAATCTTCTGCGGCTTAGAAAATACATAGAAGTGGGTGATTGGTTCTAGTTTGAAGACTATACTGAGATTAGATTGTATGGAGCAGATGTTTCCCCTTATAGACTTCCTACATTTATTCCTATGAGGTATTTTTATTTATATTTTATCAAACAAAATTTAAATGTGGATCAGGTTCATTTTGTCCCAATAAAGAAGGGGCACCTATTCAAATTTCCAAAAATAATTGCAACTTTTATTGTGAACAATAGGCAGGCCATAAAAGAAGTGGAAAATATTCTTGAAGGCATGCAATTACAGCTAGGTGAAAAATGGTCATATGATCCCCACCATATTATCTCTAACAAAAGAGTAAAAAATTCATAAGCTCCTTATACACATGAACCTTGACTAGATATGGAAAAATTAGCAAATGGTGGTTAAGTAAGAGCTCAAGGTGGACAGATTGAGACTCCACACCCCACTAAAAAGGGATTGAGAAGAGGCAGTGGAGACATAATTTAATTGGAAAGTGAAGCAGGCCAGATTTTAAAAAGGTCAAGGTTCTTCGAGATTGAAAAGGAGCCTGAATCTTTGGCTGGAAGCTACTCAACTGCAATGGGTTTTCAAATGCAATTAGGAGATGCTACTTGTACACCTTCCCCAATACCTAAAGAAGCTTCTCAGAATGGTGTTCCTATATAAATAAGTTGTATAGTCAAATAGAAGAAAGGAACAGGAGGGTAAAATAAAATATTGAGGCTCATCTTCAATCACAATCAGTTTCTAAATATCACACTAGATTATTATCTGTCATGGATCTTGAGAGAAATCAATTGAAGTTGTCTTTCTCTCATCCTTCTGCATTGTCTGTTTCATCATCATTAGGTTTTAAAACTGTTAATTTCACTGTAGATGCAAGAGAAATCCCACTGCCTAACAAGATTAATTTGCACAGGAAAACTGGGGAATTGATCTACAGTGATTTAAGCAAAACATCCTTGGCTACTAGAAAAGTTGAAGCTTTATTAGCAAAAGTAGTTAATCAATTAAAATTGGAAAAGTAAAATTCCATAGACTTGTTCACCCAAAATGAGGAGTTAAAGAAATTAATTGTAAAAATTGGTGTGAATCCTGAAGACAAGAGTGCTATACAGAAACTTTTGCAGGGGGTAGAGGCTGAAATTCAAATCCTAAGGAAAAAGCTAAAATTACCTTTTGTGGAGCATGTCATGGCCCCAAAAATAGCTCAGGTGGAAAAGGAAAAAGAAATTCTAACAAATGATCTTTTGCAAAGAAATAATGAAATTGATGCACTCAAGGAAATGAATTCTACTTTACAACAGAAACTGGATTCACATGTTTGTACCATTTTAGTGCAACCTGATTCTGATGATCCTACAGAGAAGCTAACTAGAGTGATGACATAATTGAAAATATCAAAGGATGAGATGAAGAAGATGTAGAGAAATCTAGATGATACAAAAAATATCCTGAAAATAACAGAGAGGGAATTAGCCATGGCCAAAGACACAACCTCAAAATATCAAAATGATTATCAGATTGCTTCTCATGAAATTAAAGAATTGAAGGAGAAGGTGAAAGGGAATTTGTCCCTCATTCAAGTAAGGGAGATTATTTGGAATGCCATTATTCATATAGTGAAGAATGTCTGGGAATTTTTATAAAAATTGTAGCAGAGGAGAAAGCTATTGTTAGAGACTTGGAAAGCATAATTACTAAAAATAGACAAAATCTCCTGCAACGAGCACAATTTTCCAAAAATATGATCGAGTTGCTTAACTCTAAGTCATCACAAGAGTTAAGAGAAATGTAGATTAAAGACAGAACAAAATTGGTGTTGGAGATAAAAAAAAAATGGTTCTAAAAAAATTGTAGAGGAAAACAAGTGAGACAAAGTTGGTAGAAATCAAAGAGTCAGTTTTAAAGTTTAACACCAACTTTGACAAGAGGACCAGAGTAGGACTGCCTTCGTTCTAGGATCAATAGGGAAATCTACTTCCCTGGGAGACTTATGAAAACTTAGTGGTGGAAGCCAAAAGTAATATTAGCACTTCTCATGACAAAATAGCAGTTCTGAAAGGCACGACAATTCTAAAATATTTACATAGGGACTTTCAGCGATTATGGTTGATTAGAACGTTTTTTTTATTGAGAAGCCAGCTTATAGCAGAATCACCAATTTCAGAATGGAAAACACAAACTTTGTGAAAATTCAAAGCTTGGACATGACAGTCTGGAAGATTCAGAGAGTGTATGTATCCCATAGCAACAACAATAGAAGTTGGACCTTCTATTGGACCAAAATCTTAGATTACTCAATAAGAATAAACCATTTGTTACTTCATCAGAGTTATTTTTTTAAATTGTAAAATTATATAATTTTTTTTTAATTATCATGAATGTATTCCTTCGAAGGACCAAATAGTTTGAAATAGTTTAAGTAGTTACCAACTTTGATAGTTGACAGTTTCATATTTTTCCTCATTGTAATTATCATACAAAAGGAAATTTCAAGGAATGAGGAAGGGTTCTAGGTTTTTGGAGTTTAGAAGAAAAAAAAATATGCGTAATATTTGGATATTCTTGGTATTTTTAATAAAAATTTCAAAGTGATTCTAGACATGTGTTGAGTTTTTATTTGTTTCCTCATATCTGTGTACTTAATGTTGTTCTTCTATAGAAGAGAGTAATAAAGCTACTAGTCTTTAATATTACAATTTCACTGAGATTACGATATTTGTAATTTAAAGTCAAACAACCTTAATATGTGATCCTCTTTTTTGTGTTTCATTTAATATTTCTTCCATAATTTTGCTAAAGTTTAAAACAAGATATTCTGGTACAAGTATCATGTTGTTTAAAAAACTTTCCTTAAATATTGTTCATCCATTGTACTACAACTTAAAAGCATATTCATCATCAAAAGGCCACTTTGAAAGGGTGTTTGGTTCCAAGAAGAATTTATAGTTTTACATGTAAAACAAATACTTCTAGGGCTTAACAATGGAACAACAAGTTGGTAAATCCATGATTTTGAATAAATGTCTTGGGCACTGACCTCTACTCAGCCGGTTGTCTCCTAAGGTACAACACCCATCTTTCTCCCCTTCATCTTGTGGTTTTTGTTGGCCCCTTTCCAAAACGGGGTATTGATTTCATGGAATGTAATCCTACCTCATCTTGTGATCATAACTATGTTATTTTGGTTGTAGAATACTTCACTAAGTGGGATGAGGCTATGCCTACCTACTCAATAAGAGAACCATCGTGGATTTTTTTCCTTTTCAATGACATTATTGCCAGGTTTGGTGTCCATAAAGATTTTGTGACTGATCATGGATCTCACTTTTGTAATGTCATGATGACTGAATTGGTAGCCAAGTTGGGGTTCCACCATGAGAACTCCTCACCCTACTACCCTCAAGATAGTGGTCAAGTTGAGGCCATCAATTGTGTCTTGAAAAATATGATCCAACACGCAGTTAGGCACCACAAACAGAATGGAACCTAATGTTATTTTCAACATTTGGGATTATTGAACCTCAATTAAGATCTATAAGGAATTTACACATTTCCAACTCGTACATGGTGTAATTGAATGTGAAATCCCATCATTAAAACTTGTTGTTGAACTTCTCACTTCAGCCGAGGAAGAACGCCTCCTTTATTTGGCCCAATTTGATGAACAACATCATTACACTATATTAGCTAATGAGACCCATACAAAATGATTCAAACTATAGTATGACACATTTGTTCATTCTGACGTCTTTTCTAAAGGTGACTTGGTGTTGGTCTATGACCAACAACATGATAAACTTAGTGCGGGAAAGTTATAAGCCCCATAATAGAACAATCCCTACATTGTTAAACATGTGTTAAATAAGGAGGCATATGTGCTTGTCGATAATGATGGGAACAATCTCAGTGATCCACGCAATGGGCTCTACTTGAAGAAGTATTATGCCAAGGTCACTGGACATGGTGCCTTGTAAATGTGTATTTAGTGTATTTAGTGTAATATCTTTCTCTTTTTTGCATGTATGTTATGCTTCGATTAGCTACTTGTCATGTTTTGTACTTGGTTTGTGGGGGTCTATATTCCCTTTAATCTATGTACGATATGCCAATGGTGCCAACCATAGTTTTCAAAACATTACTTTTGTCGCTTGTGTTCTCTTTCCACCCATTAATGATTTTTTTAGTTCAAGAAGCATATTTCTAGGCTCTACCACTAACAATGTTTTAGAATATAGTGTTGTCATTGAACTCTTAAACGAAGTCGTAGCTCTACGCATCCATCAGTTGGTGCTTAATGTGGACTCTCAGCTTGTGGTATCGCAATTGAATCACATATTCCATGTTCAACATCCTATGTTATTTCATCATTATCTCAGGGTACGCTTTCTTAATCATTTAGTTGACTATATCATTTATCAACATGTCCCTAGAAGGTTTAATGTATTGGTTAACTCATTGGCTAAATATGTGTTAGAATGACCTGTCACATTTATAAAATCAAGTAAACTAAACATGCATGTACATAGACAACATGGGACCATTTGCATCATCATTGTAAATCATCCATAAGTAACAACTGAAATACATGTGTATATATATAGAACATAATTTTCATACATAATTATAAAACATATAATCCAGTATAGTTCCAAAATTAGACTCACAGGAACAAGCTCATAAGCCCATAACTACTACACTAATGTCCAAAATTTTCTTAAAGGGAGTACACATAGTTAATAGAGGTGTCCTACCACTAATCACCATCCAAGTCTCGGTGAGACTAATAATAGATGGCCATCTTGGCCACAAAACAAAGAATATAACACATCCCATTAGATATACCCATGGTGTGGCCCTGCATATGCCACGGAACATCCTTTAGTCATGTAAATGGTACACCCATCATCAGACCCTATAGATTCCACTACAACTACCTCATCTCACTACGGTCATAGTTCTCATCCAGATCTGAATCTCCTGGGGCCATCGATGGCTTGACCTCTCTAATTGCTCCATGACATATGTATAGAGACTCTCCCATAGGTCTATATGGTTAGATATATGTGTCAATAAACATGTTAATTATTAGTGCACTATACCATCAAAATATTAAAAGAAAAACAAACAAACAAAACAAAAAAAACACTTACTCACCCAAGTCTCCCCACTCCTCTCCAGGGGACAAAAATAAGTCGAGGTCTTGGCTGAAATCAGTCCATGTATATGAATATTCATTAATCATGATAATCTACTCCTTGAACCAATCATAGTTAAGATCACATGCCCATGTTTGTTCCCAACCTCCTAGCCTAGCCATCAACTTGATCCATTAGTTCATCTAGGGTTCCATCATCCCTAGTCGTAGTGTATAAATATATGGTTGCAATATTGACACCTACTCAAAAGGAATGATACTATTATGTTGCCATACCAAAGTAAGCTTTGTTTTCTTGTCCTGCAATTGGTCAACTACTCTTTTAATTTTTCCAACTATCCCTCACACCAGTTAAACATTGTTAGGACCATGCATTGAACTACAATGTCAACATGGATTCTATAAGCCAAGTGGGGACTCAGTTAACCTAGAACTTGGGTCATAGTGAACAGGATGGTACACAGAGGGAGGTCTATTATATCCTTCATTGGGATCTCTCCACTTTCCTTCCATGTAGTGGGAACACAATACTCTACAATGAAATCTTCCACATATCTCTCACCAACTAATTTTCCTCTAGGCACCACTACTAACATACCCTTTTCCTTTAAATTCCCATGAGAAAATAGATATATTATACTTATATGTTTAGCATAAGTCCCTATACTTTGAAATGTATATACATAGGATCCCACCATTGGATGATACTCTCTAGTAATCTAGGTTGAACCTCATATTTTGTGTTCCAAAGAACTTGAGAAGACCATAATTGTGAAAGGTAGCCACATCTTCAACATTATGTTCTCTTTCTGTCCACTCAATCATCTTGCAAGCCTTGAAGAACCCACATATCAAGCATCAATACATATCCATATCTCACAAACTATGACCAATCCCTACTTTCCCTAGGACATATATGCAAAACAAATCGTTCAACACTCTACTAATGGGTTCATTAGAGTTGCAACACTATCTTACCTTCAAGGGGAGCATGGAAGGGAAAAACCACTTTCCCTTTGCTCCATGACAGAGTGTTGGAGCGTATTTGACTTGGACAATGTCCCCTTAGTAGTTAATTTTCGGGAAAAAGTAAGGTTAAATGTATATCAAATGAAAGAGGAGGTTAAGATCTCTAACCTGGTGGTGAAAAAATATCGTTTCATGGCTTGACACTCTCAGGATCTGAAAAAAATCTGGTAGCAAGAGGGTTTCTCCACAAGTTGTCTCCTTTTGGGTAACAAATGAGCAAAATGATCAAAATTTCCTCTTTTTCTATGAAGGAAATGGTCTCAAAATATATCTTTTCACATTTACCATACATTTTTATGTTACATATTTCATTCTTGGGGGTATTTTTAATGTATTTTTATTATATTATCATGCTACTAATGATTCTGTAAGGATTGTTCAGCTATATTTTAGACATGAACATTTATTTTGTACCACATTTCATGGAGACTTGAGGTATACTTGCAAAACTAGCATATCACATTAGAATCCACATCAATCTTTCCAATGAACTTTTTTACCTTTCCCCTATTGTTTCATTGTTCCTTAGGTCCCACCTCATTAGGTTGCAACATTAACCATGCCTTTTTGCATGTTGTAACTTGTGGGGTAGAGACAGCCCTTCATGGTAACCCTTGAATAACAATTGATTTCCATTTTGGTGCCCATGTTATGTTCATTTGTAGGACTATGGATCCTCTTTAGATCCCACCATGACATCAAAATTGAGCCTCATGCCTCTCTTTGTCTATTATTTCTATCCATCTACAACCCTTATAGTGGTTCCCACTCTTTTTCTTGTTTTTTTTGTTCCTATGCCTATGGTATTTAGTGTCTTACTAGATGTTGCCATAATGTTGTTTTCCTTCCTCACAATTTCCAATCTTGTAGCCATGCTTTACCTCTTGCCTTTGCATCAATATTGCCTCCATCTTGTAACCCATATCACCCTTTCAAAAAGACCAATGTGATGAGAAAATTTCCATGGTCGGTCACTTTTCCACTACCTCTTTATTTTCTTAGGTTGATTATGTCAGCCTAATAACTAGATGCATACTATTATACCATTCATCTCTTTGGAACAAGATTTATTTTAGTCCTCTTCTCATGCCCGTTAAACAATGAAAATCTTGAGCTTCTTTTGCAAGATTTTCACACTTGTTAAACCACTTGAAAATTCCAAGTTCATTGTATTATTTCCTAGTCATTAGTCGATATGAAAGTTAGAAAGTAAACCCTTCTCTATTCTCATGCTCATTAAACCATGAGAAAGACATGAGTGTAATTTTATCTCTTTTTGGACCTTGCTAATATAAAAATCATGAAAAAAACATTGATCCAAGTATTCTTTTAACAATCTCTTAGTCTCATTAAAAAAGGAATGAAAAAATCACTATCGAGCTCACCTATCTTCTCTTTTGTGCTTGTTAAAAAATGAATGGGATAATCTATATGAAAAGGGGAAAGTGGGGAAGAGTCTATTCTTATTTATTTTGTCATGGCAGTTTTCAATCACCCTTAAACATGGAACTTGTTTGAGTTATCTTATTACATTTGGTCTTTTCCTCGCTTTAAAGCCACATCACCAACATGAGTCGAGTCATTTTGTTATTGAGTGAATATCTCACATTACTGGTTACCCTTCCAGTTCTCACACTATAGTTATTCCTCCTATGTCACCACTATGTTTGTATGGTATTCTTAATTCCAAGCTACCAAGTTCACATGTGTGTAGTGTTGTTATCTATTCAAAGGAAGTACTAGTATAGAGTCGACCATATTCCTTTTGTGTTGTCAGTCCTTGTATCAGTTGTACATAAATTCTTCATATTCTATCACTAGTAACCTCATTTTGGTGTCAATTTTGTGTTGAATGATGGGGGATACATTAAGGCACTCCTTCAGTGGATCTCTTCCCATCAAAGTCAACACCATATCTGGGATGTAGATATAGAAACAATCTAGTACATTGGAACTTGCAGTCCTTAGTGGAAGGCTTCCTCATGGTTGATAGTAAGTTTTCCTCATTGGCCCATGTTGATCGATTCTATGATTGCTTGATAATATCTCATTCATTCACACCCGATAGATTCTACTAGTTATCTTGGAAACAATTTTCATTATTGGTGGTCTCCCTTGCATCTGTTGATGTGATCCCTCAATGCTTGATAATTAGATGGTCTACCTGCATGCTCGACATCAACTCATTCATTTTTATGTATTCAATTCATACCATCTAGATGATTCAAATACATTGAGGTATGAGGCTACCTCACTCAAGCACATTTCCTCCTCCAAATTGCATTAGAGAATGTATTATGTACTTTGATGGCCATCATTTGGGCCCTCACAATAGTTTCCACAACCCTATTGATATCTACTATGAAAACAATCTACATTGTATCATGACTAGTCATTGATGACATGAGTCCATAATATGCTTTTTGGGCAACCATGATCTATTATTTTACTATTGAAAATGGGTATGCCTACCTTGGGGATGTATATTATCTATATTTGGCTATGACTTTTGTAAAATTTTCCATGTTTTTCATCTTTGTATCCCTTCATTTTCCCCACTCATTGAGATTCTTGTAATTTATTTTGGCTATTAACTTCTCTTCTAACCTCATACATTAGGGAAACATGTTATAGCTCAAAATGTCACAATTGTTTTCTTCCACTGCTCAAAGTACACCCACTTGTATCTACTAGGGAAAGGAATCAAAATGGAGGTTGGAATACATAAAGAAGTCCATGGAAACCACTACAAAAAACTAATGGTTTACCTCTTCAACGCCCCTTGAACACTAGCAGGGAGAGTTGCAATGCTCTTATTGGATTTCTAGGGATAGTTGTAATGCTCCAGTTACACAACAAAAGTGAGTTGAAGTGGATATGACTAGTAGAGTGAATGGATAAGGGGAAAAGAGGTTAGAATTGATCAATTCTAGAAGATAAGGATGAAAGGACCATATCAAACATGGTCAACAAAGTGTTTAGATATATCTGATCACTCCTCCAAAGTCCTCTATATAAGAAATGATCTCCATGCAACAAAGGGAGAAAAGTATATATAATGAAATTCTATTGGAATGAGGATCCAAATTATCCTTTCCATAAGCTATAGAATACTATGTGCTTTGACAGTGAGTTGTGGTGAGAGGAGGAACAAGGACCAAGGACTACAAAGGGAGAAACTATTGTAAAAACCAATGGTATAATAAAATAATTTTCCTTTATTTTGTTGTGATCTCAAATGAGCCTTATCCCTAAATCTCCACTAGCCATCCACATGTATGGTTGGAAAAGTATTTTATAGGAGTTTTCATCCCAACACATTTAATTTACCCTTTGTTAATCCATTTCTCTAATTTTCCGCTAACCATACACATGTATGGCTTGTGGTGTTTTTATTTTCAAGAAATCCTATATTGCTCAACATATTAATCTATTGATGTTGTTTCCTCGATGTTCAATTGGTCATTCAATGTAGGTTATATGGATTTCCTATGTTTGGGTGGTCTACTACCACTCAAATAAATTAGCCCTCAAGTTTGATGCCCAATTCTCCACTAATCGTCCACACATATGGATGATATTTTTTCAACTATCAAAGTCCCTCAAGCATTGCCCCACTCTTCCATCTCCAATATCTTTATCCCAAACTTGTCATTGTATCAAAACATGTCATCAACATGTGGCCTAATGCTATACACTTTAAAGTTGGCCTCCTCCATATATCTCCCTCTAGTGGATCAAATATTTTCATTCCCATCGTCTACATGCATGGCTAGCTCTTTCCTGATAATTTGATCTTATTGATGTGAAATAATGATTTATATTTTACTTCATGGGTTTGATGCCTCTGTCCCTAGATGTGTGTCTTAGAAACATGGCATTATGATTTCATCCATTGTCTCCCCTAAGCTTTCAATTATGTGACACCTACCTCCCTTTCACAATATCATGTGGTGTGTCTTGATCACATATCCTTAGCTAAATATTTCCTTACCCTTCTCACCATACATACCAACAATGTAATCCTTGAATATATTAGGTAACTTGACACCAAAATTCTCATTGGTGATAGGACATGAATTGGCCCATATTTTTCCAATATATATCCCACACATTAGATAGTTCTTTTTGTCAATTAAGGGTAGACTAAGTAGTTGAGGTGGGTTGTTAACTCCCTCACCACCCAAGTTTAATTCCCCAAAATGGCATTCTTCGCCTATATTTATTAGGCTCAAGGAGTAGGTTCCCTAGGGAGTTTTCACTCCATCTTTGGTCAATACAAGACGTCTCGGATATTTCTTAGTCATTGGGTGAATACTTTCAAAAAAAAACTACCTCAAAAGAACATGAAGGGACTGAATAATAGTACCAAGAACATTTATTGAATAAAACAATAACATGATAAAATTATTTACTTAGTTTAAGGTAAGTTTAAAATAGTTAATAAGTATCAAGAGAAAAATATCCAATTGAATTTAGCGTGTATAATGTAATATTTCAAGGACAAGAGATTCTGATTATGACATTCTCCTGAGGTGAGATCTCCACCCTATAAAGTATCCATTGGATTTCACAATATATCATCTTTTTCCCTCAAGAGTTCTTGAGTCACTACAAGGATACTCCTAATATTTTCATCTTCAATAAATCCACAAATTTCTCTCCCAAGATGCCAAGTGACCACAAGAGGGATACACAAAACCAAAAGCTTCTCTTTGGAAATCCTAGGAACAAGCTCAAGTGGTGATGATGGTGCATCAATAATATTAGAAGAAATTTAATAATTGTAAAGCCAAGTAAAACCCCATAGATCTATAAACGGGCCGAGCTATGGGATATTATCACCTCACCTTAGGGTAGAATTTCAACCCTCATATCTATAAAGGAATGGCATGAGGGACCTTGCATCCCAACCTTAGAACCTAAATCCTTGATTTGAAGAGGGAATCACAAGATTAAGGTTTAGATGTTCTATATTCGGAGAAAATATATTCATTGAGGCATGAAGCACTCTACCAATGAGTGTAGTTACATTGAGATATATTCTAGTATGACCCCAAAGGAGGGGGAAGATATGCTTTCTATGTCACACATGGAGTCAATCTTTCTAAATTTTCTCTTACATTTTCATATGTACATTACTTCATCTCATACCAATCCTTTCACTTGGGCCTATAATGAAATATATATATATATATATATATATATATATATATATATATATATATATATATATATATATATAGATTGTTTATTAGGTAGGGAAAACAATGTGATGGAATACAAGGAAGCTATAGTGGTAGCCTAAGCAAGAGCAAGGGGAAAATATGGAAAGGAAAAGTAGAAATGTCCATAGAAACACCAAAGTGGAGGACTTCTAAAGATTGAATATACGGAAAGGAACGCCAAAGATAAAGGATGGAATAATCTGCTAGAATGTATTCGTCAAAGAGATCCCAAAAGGAATTAGAACCAATTACTTGAGATGTGGAAAAATGTAGATAAGTAATAAGCTAGATGTGTCTTGAACAAGCCAAGAAGATCAAACTAACCTAAAAGAGATGGTAACACCATGTGGTCAACACACACAACACAACTATGCCACTTTCACTAAACTGGTCGAGGTTTTTCCTGACAGTTACATGTCATATCTAGGAAGTTTCCTAATTAAACCACTCGTAGACTCATCATGAGGGGGGGCAATGATTTTTTCAATTCTATAAATATGGGATACACCCTAGGGAGAGGGGGTGGGAACTTTTGTTTTCAAAGGAAATTAATATTTCGATTAGAACTATTTCTGCCCAATTTTTAATACTTGAGAAGTCAATTTCCTAGCCAAAATTTTGCTAAGAAAATCCATCTATCTCTTGGTCTACTATGGGAATAGCAGAGTTTTCTTCTATAAGTTATATTAGATATGTCTTTTCCAATTCTTATCTTAACTAGTTTAGAAGCTTAGCTTAAGAGATTTTCTTTTTCCTTGGACTATTTTGTTGGTACTAATTTCTTTTGTACAATATAGAATAGATCTCTCTCTTTATATTTGTGGTCATGTAACATTGCTTATTGAGTTCTACATAAGGATTTATTTGAACTCTGAATTTGATGAACTCATGCGATAAGAATACGTGTCTTAACAAACTATTTTGTATAGATGCATATTACTTTGCATATTAAGTTAGTTTCACATTTCTTTATTGGCTTAGTATAGCTTTATTTTCCTGTATATCAATTAGAGTAAAGTAATTTCTTCCTTTCTAAAATTAATATAGATTTGTATGTTGTGATTTAATAGATCCATACTAATCAAGTTTGTTGAATTATTGCTTTCTTTTTCCTTATTTCTTTATATACTAGTGATTGAATTATGCTTTACTAAATTTAGATTAATCTTGTTTTCTAAATTATAGTTCGTATGTTTCATAGTTTGTATGATAATGTTTTTCTTTTTTGTTTTTTGTTTTGGTTAGTTCACATCCTTTCCATTGTTAAATCCCATCAAAATTGGTTGACATACCATATAATCTAGAGGATATAGCTATCCCAAATATGGGAGATTCTATTTATGCCTTTCCTATGGGTTGAATCCCTTGAACTAATTTGTGGTGTATTTCATATGTCAACACCCCCAAAACACATCATCATGCTCTTAACACTAGATAGTATTCAATACTTGGCACTTTATGCTTATTTCCCTCTTCCATATGAATCACATAAATATAACACACTTTCCTAAAACTATTTTCCGGCTACATGGTTGAAATTTCTTTGATGGATATAGGCCTTGGAATCCCTTGAAATTTCCTTTGCTACCCTTCATAATCAATACAAGTGACTTCCTTATTATAGAAATCTAGGACAAGATGTTACTTGTCCAAGTAATCCATTCCATTCAAAAAGTCATATGAACCCAAAGTTATGATGTTCAAACATAAACCTATGTTGAATCTATTCATTTCCATTGGACATTCCTTAACCAGCCCATTGAAATTTCTCTTGGCTCTAGTAGATAGCTCAATGAACCAATATTTTCCATGATTACTTCTTTTCAAGTGAAACCTCTCAACAATATTAGGATATGTGTAGCTATTTCTAGCTCTATAATCTATTAAAACAACAATGGGTTGGTTATTGATATGGCCTTTTATCTCAATCATGCAATATTTATGGTATGCTGGCATATAGTCCAAGGATATATAAACCATTAGCATGCTTCTACCTATGTCTTCAACTGTATTATCCTCATTAGTTTTGTTAAGAACCCTCATCATTTCTTCTTTATGAGGACAATCCTTGTATATGTGATTTCCCTCACACCCCCCATCATTTTATTAGTTGATTTGTTGGCATTTTCCCCAAAGAATCTAACATTTTAGGTTTACTTTTTGTTGGTTTTCTCTACTAGTATTTTTGAGGTCTCTTCTAGAAGAATGAGAGGCTTGAATCTATTTTTCCTTTATTCCATCTTTCCTTTCTTGTTGTCATCCCAAGAATTTTGGAAAGTTGGATTTCCTTTATTATACTCATACATATAATTATACTACATTATGGCTTCCTCTGAGGTTTTTGGATTATCAAATTGAACCTCGCCCCTATAGAAATATGGAAATCCACTTAAAGATATTTGAATTTTAACTTTCTTATCCTTAATAAAACCCACATACTTTAAGAGCTCTAAGAACTTTTCATACTCATATCATGATTCCAAGCTTGAGTTCAAACACTTATTGCATCTTCTTATCATAGCATTGATTTGACAAGTATTTCTTCTCAAAATAATTTGTGAAGTCTCCATGTCCTATTCTCATCAATGTGCTTAACCTGCTTGAATTGGTCCCACCACAACAATTCCTAGGTGAACAATAATTCCTAGTAGCACTTTCGTAGTGTCTTGGCCCTCTATGATCATCCATCCCATCATGAGTTCTATGCTTTGTTTCCTAACTTGTATTAGAGTCCTTATTGATTTTCCTATGAAAAATGTTTAAACTATGTATTATATGAGTGTTAACTTGATTATTGGGCTCTTAACAATCTTTTATTATCAACCCTATAGATATACACTTCCATACTCAAACTCTTTATTGTTTATTGTTGGGACAGGGTCCCCTAGAGTCAATTTTGGGGTTAAAAGCCCAAGTTTTGGGGCAGAAAGCCCAAGTTTTTGTATGTAAAGTGTAAAGTCTCCGCAAATTGTGGTCGCGGAGCGCATAGATGTAAAGTGTCAAAAAGGGGTTTTACCCTTATTTTATGTAAGTTGTGTCGACTTTAGAAGATCTACCCATGGTCCGCGGACCATGGGATTGTATAAGAAGGAGAGTCTTAGAAGAGTCTAAGGGAGTTTTTGTTAGTTCTAAGTAAGTTTGATGGGTCATTAGCAGAAGGAGAGAAAAGTCTTAGAGTAATAGAGAGGCTCTGCAGCTGTGTGTGCAAAGGCCTAAGGTAGAAGTCCGCAGTTGAGTGCGCAGGGTAGTTAGAGTCTGTAAGAAGATCTAAAGCATTAATAAAGAAGATTACTCTAGAAATATCTGTGTCTGACCTATTTACTTCTGTTATGAATGAATGCAATTATGTTATGATAAATATTGAATTTATGGTTTAATGATATATTTATGTGTGAATCTGTATGTTTTACATTGTTACCTGAACACAAGTAATAATAACCATTTACGCATATAATATCTTAATGGATGTTGAAGTTGTCTTACACTTACGCTAATCTGGGTAAATATGGAAGTAGGAGTAGTTACAAAGACGCGTAAGTGGATGATTCACCTATTTAGGGTCCATGAAAGACATTCGTAGACCTTCGCGAAGGTCTAGAGACCGATTAAGGGAAATATATCGATAAGACCTAAAGGGATTATCGATCCACGCAAAGGCAGAGTTAGGGCATAAAACGACATCACTACCATCTATGGGTGTGGAAACTTGGTTCTAGCATCCCCCCATACTGCTTCGGGTGAGACTTTAGTCCGTGCTCTGCGGATTGATGCCAAAAGGGTCAGTAGTGTAGGGATTTGTTTGGCTAACCTAACGTTGAACCTGGGTCAGTGCCCTCTAAGCCAACATTTATCTAGTAGCTTTAGCTTTCGTGCTTTTCCTTCTCTGTGTCTATTTGATTCTTTCTTTTCATTGCCCAAGCTCATATCCAACCCTTTAACTTCCTCCTCATGGCTATAATATCCCTATGCATCTTCCACATATCAATTTCTTTTTATGTATTGTTAATTCTACTAAATGTGTATGCAACAAAATTTTGTTAGATAAAAAGATTCATAGTTCTAGAAATTATACATAGTTTGTTTTGCTATTTAAGGCCACAAGTTACCTTTTTTCGATTTGCTATGAATTTGTGTTTCTCAAATCAAAGTTACAGATAGATAAATATATTTTATTCTTCAATATATTTATAATGGCTACTATCCTGTTAAATTATGTGTTATGACTAGAAAGTTATGGCTCATTGAAATAAGCAATGTTCCCCTTTTCCTACACTTTTCACACTTGCAATTAAGCTTAGAGGCCAACTTCACCCACATATAGAGGAAAATATAGAAATATATAGAAAAATAAATCAAGAGAAAATATTAACATTGAATATGGTCAGTTCACAAAGTCTCTTATATTTATGATCTAATGTTTTAGCTAAAATCTGTAGCAATTTGGAAATTACAATTTTACACATTTTGCACTTTTTCCATTTTTAAGAATTTTTAGCCAAACCAGTTATTTCTCAAACTAAGAAATACTAGACAAAATTCCATATGAAAAATTTATCAAGTTTTATGAGTAGATAAAACATTGAGTAAATATGTTTTTGCAATTTCATCATTTGGAATTTCTTTTCCACCTTTGAAAAATCCAAAAAATGCCCCCAAAATGGCCTAGAATAATGGATGTTTCCCTATTTTGGCATCCTTTCTTCACACCCTTTTGGATTTTCTCAAAATTCCAATTTGGTATCTTTGTTCCTAAACTTGTTCCAGATTGTTCAAATTTCACCTTCATCAAAGTCCCATCACTATACACCACCATGTTCTTCAAAAAAATACTAATATGCATTTTCTAGAAAGTTTGAGAAAAAATGGCCAATTACCCTCACCAGATCTTTTGCATGATTAAAAAATACATAATTAACCCAAAAATTTCATCTCATTTGGATTTATTATGATCATGATATGGTTAAAACAATTTTTTGGCTATAAAGATCAGTTTTGTTTTAAACATAGGTAATCCTTATTGATGTGGCATCCTTGTTGATATGGCATGACACATGCATGTTGATGTTGATTTGTTAGTTAAGTCATATGTTTCAGCCCCCACATGTTCCACGTCATATTTATTCATCATTTTCCTACCATTTCATCCATCTTAATGTACCATGATCTTTCTCTCTCTTCCCTCTTCCCCTTTTTCAAATTGTGGGCCACCTAACCACTTTGTCTTCTCCTACCACCTAGTACCATCCTAACCATGGATGAGAGGCAACATCCCACCCTGTCTCTATTAGATGGAATTTCCTCAGCAATGACTGAGTACTCTTAACCCATAGTCGTTCCCAATGCGTATCACAGATGGTGTGTGATGGTTTCTACTTAACCCGGAAAATTGACAATGTAAATGTGAAAAACAAAAGTAAACAAGAAGGAGAATCAAATGTACCTTCTCATGGAATACATCTATCCATCAGTTGCAATGATTTAATTCTTCAAGATATTGGCTTCACAAATCTCCTTACTTGTGGTCGGCACAAAAATAACAACAAATCTCCAATTCTATGTCCCTGCAAACTAAAGTTATGACTTGCTTGAGATCAACTCGTACTCAATCGTGATTTACAATGTGACCCATATATTCAACCTCAAAATCCCAAAATCACATTTGGAGCTCTTTATAATTAATTGGTTCTCTCAAAAGTTACAAGGACTTATCAACATGCTCTATGTGTGATTCCCATTCTTTATTATATATCAAGATATCAAAAGAAGACCAACGCAAAATTGGATATGAAGGGTTTGGAAATATTTCCATGAGGCTATAGAAAGTGGATGGAGCATTAAAAAGACTAAAAAACATCACTAGAAAATCATAATGATCATCATGTGTTACGAAGTCCCTCTTAGGTATGATTGTCTATTTCATCCTAATTAGTGGTATCCTGAACATAGATAAAACTTGGCGAAAAACATTGCTTTGTGAAGTTCATTTAGGATATCATCAATAAATGGGATGGGAAATTTGTCATTGATTGTCAACATATTAAGAGCCAAAAAATCAAGACACATGTGCTAAAATCCTTTCTTCTTTAACACCATGAATACTAGTGATGAGTAAGGGCTTGCACTTGTACATATGATCCCATCCTCCAACAATCCTTTAATGATGTTGTATATCTCATTCTTTTGTGTAAAAGGTTTCCAATAAGGACATACATTTAGTGGTTGGCTTCTAGAATTAGTGGAATGTCATGGTCATGATATCGTCAAGAAGGGCTTAAACACTTTTGGTCTCAAAGATCTAATGATGTTTATCAAGGACTAGATGCAAGTCTAGGTGTATTTCTTGTGTTACATTATCCATAACTTGTATGGAATTAAATTGGAAATTAATACCAAAGTCGGTGTTCTTTAATAACATCTCCATATGATGATAGTTAACTATTTCATGAGAGGTTTCTTAAAGTCCTTAAAGGGTTTGTACATGACCTTCTTTAGTTAAACTCTTTTAGATTTCTTTGAAATCCATGGTGAGTGGTCTCAACCTACATAGCCATTCTACCCCCAGGGAGCATGAGTGTAGGGAATGAAGAGTAGTTTTTTTTTTATTTGTGCATAGATTACCATATCTTCGTCTATGACCCTTTGAGCCACTTTCAACCATGTAGCAAGATGTTGCATTCTGGATTGTGCTTGAATCTCCCACTTGAGGCCAGTAATGAAACATTCTTTATAGAAAAATCTACTAAGTTTTATGTATGGATGGATAACTTCTCAAAGGCTACCATAAAGTATATGACAGGGCCTTTTTGGTGTACCTAGGCAAGCTACCCCAAATAATGAATATCTCTCTCAAAAAATGCATGGATAGTTTTAACAAACTAACACCAAGCAATGTAGCCCATATAAGATTTTTTTATGCCATCGCCGCCATTGCTATCAAATTTTTGGATCTAGATACAAGACTGCCACCCTAAGTTTCAACATGTCATAAGTAATTCCCTAAAGGGTGAAGTAATGTTCCATCCAAGTGACCCATCTTGATGGATCAGAACAATCAAACTTATCTAGGTCCACCTTAGAAGAACAATGCCATAAGTTATCATTCATTAGTATATTGTTGTGTGGACCCAAAGAGAGCTGTGTGTAGCTAAGTATTTTTGAGTTAAAACATTCTTCCTAGTGTGCCTCAATGTGTTGTGTAGTCTAGTGTTGGAAATGTTTTTGCCAAACTATCCAACCTCTATTCCAAACTACTTATATTCTACTACATTTTTTGAAGTTGGCAATTAAGAATCATGTATCGAGCATCCAACTGATCCAATTGCTAGTAGAAGAGTGGGTAGACATATTTTCTAGGGATTTGATATGATGTGATTTATAGGAATCCACCATAGGTGAGATCACTAGAAAACGTGACCAAGTTAGGAAAAAGGAGAGTTAGATGCTATAGATTTTTGATATTCTTGCAAGGTCAAATAGTAGTACTTAGCATAATATTTTAGGGAACTAACTAAGGAGGTGCCCTTAGCCATACTACTTGACTCCCTAGGTACTAAAGAGTGATCTCCCCAAGTGTGTTCTCAGAATACTATAATGACTAGACAACCAATTAACTTAAAGTTGGTTCTAGATATGCCTAAGAGAGATTCCTATATACCTTAGGGTATGTGGATATGAGAGTATGTACACACGTATTGTCTAATGTGATACTACTTGAAATGATACCAACAAATGTTACAAAGGTTTCAAACAATGTAATTCCACTAGTATTCTTTCCAAACCATAGTTTTACCTATTAAATGGCATAATATTGTGATATTTAAAGACATTAGGACACATTTCTAAAAAAATAATTTGAAAATTTAGGAGCTTGTTGACCCAAGTTAATGCTCTTCAAATCACTAGAAATAATTTACTTGTTCAAGGTAGTGTTTGAGCCTGAAAATGTAAAATGATTACAACTTCTACTATACTCCTTGAATTGGCTATTATGATCCCAATTACGAAGTACCATAACTTCTTTACATCTACTAGCATGAATTTGACTGAAATCTATACACTCAATCAAAATATATCCAATACGTGAAATTCGCAAACATCACTGGAAAAAACCGTTCAAAAAGTTTGATTTTAAATCCACAATATCTACTTTTTTCGATAATTATTTTTCTTTTCTTGAAATGGGGCATTTTTTTAATAATAATTCATATATATGTTTGGTTTCTTCAAATTCTACACAAAAAAAATCATAAATCAACCTGAATTCTAAAATCATATTTTTTCAATCACAAATTTGCAAAAGGAAAAAAGAAAAAAGGAAAAAATCCACTTTGTTGCCCCCAAAATTCTCCCACTTCATGCCCAAGAAAGAGCTCTACTACCCGTTTTAATGTACCTAAACCCAAAACTTTAGAATATTGACATAAAATTCCATGCAAAACCAAAGAACATAAGAGAGAATAGATAAGCCCTAGAAAATATCTCTTTGTAATAAAAAATAAAGAGCTATGTACAGTTTCCTCTTCAAGGGCGCAACCTCCTAGAGAAAATCTCCAAATACAATAACAACTATTGACAAAACATTACATAACCTTCTATTGGATATGTGGCTATCCATAGAGAATCTTAAACTACCTACATACCTCCTTATAACGAGGGTCAGCTAACTAATTTGGGTGTTATTAATAAAAAGGACCATTTTACAATGAGTAATTATTAACTAACTATTTAATGTGCCTTATTCAACAAGAGTGGCCTCAAACATTAATAAAGTATTTAGGGCAGATAGAGTAAGACTCAAACAAAAGTATACGTACAACATTGGTAATATTGACATTATAAAGCCTAGATTTGACAACCAAGCCTTAATAAAGCATAAGCCTATCAAAACTCTATATTTGCAAAATGAGTAAGATTTATAAATGAAATAACACCTCCTAATCAATGAGATTAAAAGTCCTTAACCCCACACTTTTTTTTCATGCACAAGACAATGTCAAAAGTGTGTTTTACAATGCCATGGAATTTCTTTCCATGCAAAAGGTTTTCCTTGTATTCCATCTCCATTCCCACTATAATGTACCTAGCCTATGGAGTTTCATTTCAAAATGAATCTTTTAGGAATCATATCACATGAACTTAATAGTAATTTTATCTAAATGATTTCAATTTTGAGTTCGCATAAAATCGATGTTGATGTTCATGGTTCCATATACCTCTTATAAGAAATCCCTATTTTATCCAATCTTTTCTAAATAAACATATCTATTTTGATATTATTTATCATCTCACTAGAGTTTATATATTGGTTCACAAGTTATAGATACTATACATTACAAGTATGTGGACTACTTGGAACATTTGCTCACCTCTCAATCCCTTTTAAAAATTAACTCTCCTAATGTACAACCTTTCCTAACTAAACATATGTATTTTGACATTCTTTATCATCTCACTAAAATTTATATTTTAATTCACAAATTATTGATACTATACATTACAAGTATATAGAGTACTGGAGCATTTGCTCACCTCTCAATCCCTTTTAAAAATTGAGTCTCTTAATGTGCAACCTATTCCTATGCTAGGGCTTTCATTCTGGTTAATAAACTTCAATAACATTGAAATTTTAACCCTTTATGTATTGGAAATATTAAATACATATTTGCATATCTTAGTATGGTAAAAACATTCATGTGATAAAAACATTGAATTAGGAGAGTTCGTTCATAGTCTTTTTCAGTTTTCCTAAATGATTTCATTAGTAATTAAATTACACTGTTTATTCCTCAAGGGACTTTAAAATAAGACTGGTTTTATCTGGAATTTCAATTTTTGTTTTTTTTCTAGAAAGAAAATTTTGATATTATATTGAGGAGATATACAGACAAAAAGTTCAGGTGGTCCTGAACACCTTATAGCTCAAAACAACTTATAGTTCTAGTAGGCAGCATCTAAGAAAACCATGTGACAGATAACCATCATAAGAACCATCTCATCACTTCATTCTTTCTCAGTGCTTTTATAATGAATTATTATTATTTTTTCCAAGAATCCACCCATATTATTTTAAACATGAGATTATGGGCTTGTTTGTGGTTTTAAAATAACGCAGAGACTAATAGGAAATTTCTTTGCTATATGAAAATGTTTTTGTAATGCAACACTAAATGAATATTCTATTTCATTTAAAAAAATTAAATTTGTTCTTATTTATTCCATTAAAAAATAAATTTACTCTTTTTTATTCCATTAAAAAACTAAAAATTATATACATATATTTACGGAGAGTTCCTTATTTAGACCGTGATTCTTATATTTACATGGTTTCCTAAATATTCAAGTTTAATATTTTTGTAGTCTGATATATCTATATTTTTATTATTTAAAAACAGAATTATATTATTATAGCAATTGTGCATTTAAGGATTTCAACATACCATGTATCACTTCGACAAACCATGGATTTGATAGACCGAAAGAAGAAATTATCATGGATTTGATAGACGCAAAAGAATCACCCAATTTGGGATGATCTTAAGAGCAACTTTTATTTCTTCTTTTTCTCACAACCATGTTCCAACCAACACGGGACGAATCAACCAAAGTAATTTGCAGAATATTGTTAAGAGTTGAAGGAGATTCCTTGTTCGTGTCAAAAGATGTCAATTCATGAGCACACTTCAACATACCCAAAGATACATCTTTATTTACCAACTGCCTATTTGCAGGGGTATTGAGATCTCTGTTGAGTCCACATAAGTCTTATGAGTAGCGTTATTTAATCATGATCCCCCATAATCATATCATCATCAACACCCTCATCCTCTTAATCAGAAATATAAGAAGTCTTTCCCTCCATAAGGGGCGAGTCACAAGGTTTCTAACTTTTAGATTTAGAAGCTCTGTCGTGTATTTTCTTGTTGGAATTTCACAAAGGGCATGAATTCTATATATGGCTAGTTTGAAGACAAACGCGGCACCCAAACACAATATTCTTGTAATCTAGAGGTTGGGTCACAAGTATAATTAATTAGATATATTCATTAAGTTTTTTTAATACTTTTGTACTCATTTTACAAGTATAATTAGTTATATATACCCATTAACTTATATAGGTTTAGCTATGTGGGAACAACCAAAAGGCGATTGTCATGATGCTAAAGGCTCTCTCTAGGAAGACCTTCATATCATCTTCGTTATGGGGCTTTCCCAATCTTCGATTACTTTGACCATTGCAGGATTTATTTAGATACATTCTTGATCTATTCAATGGCCTAGGAACAATAGTTTAGATTGAGTAAACATACACATTAAATTGTTTAGTTACACTTGTTTCTCTTTTAGAACCTCAAAGTAAAATGTTGCTTATGCCCCTCCTTACTCTTGTTGAAAACTACAATATCATCAAAGTATACCACCACAAACTTGTCTAGGAAGGGACGAAGAATAGTGTTCATCAATGTGCAAAAGTGGCATGAGTGTTACATAGGCCAAAACACATCACCAAGAACTCATAATGTCAACATGGCCATCTTCGCTTCATCTCCCTATGTAATCCACTCTTGATAATATCCTTGTCTCAAATTAAGATTTGTGAACGCCTTGGCCTTAATTAATTTGTCGAAGCAATCTATTGCAAGTGGAAGTGGATATTAGTAAATCTCTATAGTCTAAATACATAAGCAGCTCGTCAATAATCTTCTTCTTCTTAAAAAGTATCGGCGCACCATATGGGGATCATGAAGGACGAATGAATCATGCATCAAACAAATTATCAAAACAATATTACCAACTTAAAAAGAAATTTACTAGATTCATGTTTTTTTGGAAATCACATCAAATCATGATTTTCATGTTGATTTTGAAAACCAGTGATCTAGCTGACCCTTTGTCTCATTTCAAGGTTAAATTTTAACATTTTTTAACCATGGCATTAAAAACCAAATATCATGATTACGAAACACATGAAACCCCACATTAAAATGGGAAAGTGGTGATTCATCATCACATCTTTTTATTTTCTTTTCTTTTTTTCTTCCTTTATTTTCAAGGGTTAAATTTCAAATATTTTTCAACCATGGCATTAAAGACCAAATATCATGACTACGAAGGATATGAAAAAACACATTGAAATACAAAAGTGGCGATGTAGTGTTACCCCTTTTTTAGGGTTAAAATTCAAACATTTTTCAACCATGGCATTAAAGACCAAATATCATGATTACGAAAAACCCTAAAATTAAACACTTCAATTTTGTCTACCTTTTTATTTTTCTTTTTCATTTTTTTAAAATGCGTGTTGTTTAACTATTTTTCGAAGTTGTAAAACTTTAATTTTATTTTAGGGGTTAAAATAATCAATTAATTGGCATTACATTGTAGATCATTTATACAATTGAGAAAAACAACCATAAAATCAACCGAATCTAAAAGTGACTTTACATAATTTTTGTTTAATTAATAGATATTTATTTAATAATTCACATTAAAAAATGATTGTAAATATTAAGTTTTTTTGGGGGGAAAAATCAAGTTAAAAACTAAAAAATAAAAATCTCGTTTTTTTATTCTAAAATTATTGGAAAACGTTATTAAAAAAAGGAAAATGCTAAGAAAATAATTAAAAAAGTAATAAATTTTATCCTTAAACATTCAAAAAATTTAAATAAAAACATAATAAAAATAAAAAATAAAAAAAATTAACACACACACACACATATATTTTAAAATTTTCATTAATATATTTTTCAGAAAATCCAATTATTTTATCACTGTGTGTGACTACTTTGTTGTTGTGGTTAGGGTTTAGCCTTAGTTGTCTGCTTCTGTTCCTACACTGAGAAATCTTTTAGATGGAAGTCCCCTTTTCAGTGTTGCTTTGATCCCTATCCTTTTTCGTTGCAATCACCGCTTTTGAGTTCTTGACTGTGTGTAAGACGGTCTACTATGTTTCGTCCTATGTGGATACTCTCTTGCCATGGCACCCTCAGCTACTGGTTCCAAATGCAATTCTTTTTCTTTAATGCCACTTTAGTGTTCCTTGATGACGTGTTCATTTTTGGCTCCTAGTTCTCCTGTCTCTGAATGTGTTGCATCCTCTTGAATTCCACCCTTGGCTTCCTTGATGGTGGGTTGGGACTTCTTGTTTGGTTCTGGTACTACCTTAGCAGTGCAAATAATGTTGCAACTCCTCTCTCCTTTTGTGTCAGAGTGGAATCGGATCTTGGTTCCTCAATCTCTAGGATGGTTGTGCATGAAGCCCCCTTGATTATAGTCCCATTAGTAGTTGAAGCTCTGCGTGAGGTGAATTTTTTCCTGGAGGCTGGCTTGATTTGCAGGTTTAATAACCTGTGTCTAAGATTGGTTGACCTCAATTCTTGTATCTATGAGAATTGGAAGCCCTTAATCTCTAACAATTTTAATATCTACCCCTTAGCAAGAGAATTTTTTACTCTAGTCCTTGATAAAGTTAATGATCGGATGTTGATTTTTGAATCTCGTCCGTGATTTTGATGAAATGTTGTCCTTTCCATGCAACCTTAATTCCCCTCCTTCAACCCTTTGATGACTTCAATATCTTCTACTCTAGTTTGGGGTAAGCTTCCTAATATCCCATTGCGTATGTGGAATCTCTCTTCATTGACTGAAATTGGTAATTCCTTAGGTAGATTTTATTGTTGTTGTGATGAAAGTAAACACTACTTGAAGCCCTCATATGCACATATCTGTGTGGAAATGGACTTTAACCAAGGATTCCCTTCCGAAATCAAATTAACAAGGCCCGACTACTTATGAATGCAAAAACTGGAGTATGAAATATTTATTTTCATTGTAGGGTTTGCTATGAAACTAAACATTCTCTTAAAAAGTGTCCCAATGCTGGGAAGAACAAATCAAAGAAAAACAATAGAAAACCAAAATTATGGGATGGTGCCAATTCTGATAATTATACAATTTATAAGGAGGTTCTTCCCCCAATTCTTAGTCATGAAGCCAATCTATAAAAGAACAAAACAAAAAAAGAAAAATAGAGGCCAAGAATGATACTCCTAAAGATCAAGAACTTTCAGCAGCAAATCAAGAGAAAATGGGCAATGGTATGGAGGATTATGTCAATTTAGTGAATGATGGTACTCCAAGTGCTTCTTTGGAAAATCCTCTTGGGAAAAAATCCTTTGTGGCTGATCATCCAACAAATTATGAACAAGGGCAAGAAAAACATCTCTAAGATCACATCCTCTAAGAGCATTTCTTCAAACATCAAGACTGAAAAGCTATTTGTTGGGTCGATTAGGTAGATGTAGGAGCACCTTCATTGGACCAAAAGAATGAAATTGTTGTAGAGATCAATCAAAGAATGGAGACAAGATAAATTCACCAAAAAACTTAGGATGAATCCAAGTTGAAAAAAAGATGAAAAGCAACTCTCCAAGGACAATGAGAAGTCAATCAAAGTTAAAATGGCTCTAAGTTGAGAATAAGATCAAATACATTTGGATTTTAAGGGTCTTTTGGAAACAAATTAGCTGGAATGTGATTTTTTTTTGTTTGTATGATTCCTCAATTAAGAATTTGGGTTGATCCTGCAAGCTCTATCCCAAATCTTCAAGGAATTTTTGTAACTCTTGTTCTTGGAAAATTGTAATGGTTCTGGGTCAAATCTCACATTTATTAATACAATCATCATTACCCATTTCATATATATATATATATATATATATAGATATATATATATATATATATATATATATATATATTGTTTATTTTAGAAAAAAAAAAGTAACTAAATATAATTTAATTAAAAAAATAGGGTGGATGAGCAATGCTCAACATCGCCCTCTCCCTACATAGCACATAACAGTTTGTACATTATGCGTGAGGGAGGGTAATGTCAGAGATAACCTTTTCACCTGATTTTTTTTTATGTATTATGGATTTCTCAATTAAGAATTTGGGTTGATCCTGTGTGCTCTATCCCAAATCTTCAAGGAATTTTTGTAACTCTTGTTCTAGGAAAATTGTAACGGTTCTAGGCCAAATCTCACATTTAGTAATACAATCATCACTATCCATTTCATATATATATATATATATATATATATATATATATATATATTAGAAAAAAAAATAAACTAAATATAATTTAATTAAAAAATAGGGTGGATGAGCGAAGCTCAACATCACCGTCTCCCATACATAGCACATAACACTTTATATGTTATGCGCGAGGGAGGGTAATGTCAGACATAGCCTTTTCACCTGATTTTTTTTATGTATTATGGAGTTCTCAATTAAGAATTTGGGTTGATCCTGCGTGCTCTTTTTTTTCCCGTAGAAAAAGTCGTAATTTCTATTAAGTCATAAGAAATTACATTCTGTAGATGTCTGAGCATATGCATACTGAGGCTGGATGCCTCTCAAAAAGTGTCAAAAAACTAAGATAGTTGTTCCAACCATGGAAAGGAAAACAAAAAAAACGACACATTCATATCCCGACTGTTTTACCTCCACGCAGGGAGTGTGCTCCGCGCAGGGAGACATGTATCTAAACAGCAAAAAGAACAAAAATTGTGGATGTTTCTCCAGTGCTATATACAGACTGTTATATAACTTTGTTGTATTTTCTATCATCAGTTGCTATGCAGCTGTAGATTGCTGCCGTGAAATATGGTTACCCCCGTGGGTCGATACATAAAATAAAACAGACTATATGAAAAACAAAGAAAACAGTGAGTGTGTATGATGGAACCCCTTTCAGTGTTGTGCTTCCCTTTGTGCCTGAAGATCAACAAAGGGCCTGTGATAGTGTTGAAAGAAGGTTCCATCCAGTTCTTCCTGGATTAGCCAGTCCTCTTCTTGCCTCTGCGCAGCTTGCTTGGATAGGTAGTCCGCCCGAGCGTTGCGCTCCCCGATGAGAAGACTGCTCCTCCCCTGCGTGCTCTATCCGAAATCTTCAAGGAATTTTTTTAACTCTTGTTCTCGGAAAATTGTAGCAGTTCTAAGCCAAATCTCACATTTATTAATACAATCATCATTACCCATCATATATATATATATATATATATATATATATATATATATATATATATATATATATATTATATATATATATATATATATATATAATTTTATTTTAATTTTAGAAAGAGAAAAAACTAAATATAATTTAATTAAAAAAATAGGGTGCATGAGCGATGCTCGACATCGCCCTCTCCCATACATAGCACATAACAGTTTGTACGTTATGCGTGAGGGAGGGTAATGTCAGACATAGCCTTTTCACCCGATTTTTTTATATGTATTATGGATTACTCAATTAAGAATTTGGGTTGATCCTGCGTGCTCCTTCAAGGAATTTTTGTAACTCTTTTTCTCAAAAAATTGTAACGGTTCTAGGTCAAATCTCACATTCATTAATACAGTCATCATTACCCACATATATATATATATATATATATATATATATATATATATATATATATATATATATATATATATATATAAGTTTAGAAAGAAAAAAAAAATTATACTAAATATAATTTAATTAAAAAAATAGTATGGATGAGTGATGCTCGACATTGCCCTCTCCCATACATAGCACATAACAATTTGTACGTTATGCATGAGGGAAGGCGATGTCAGACATAGCTTTTTCACCCACTAGGTCAGTCTGACTAGTCGCTCAGCCCACTACTGTGTGTTATGTATGGGGGAGGGCAATGCCAGACATCTCCCATTTGTCATGTGACAATTGACTACTCAGACTGTTAGTTGACTACTCAGTCTGTGTGGCTGAGCGACTGACTGCCAGGTCGAAACCGTGGAAGAGGTGCAATGCTCAATTAACATCATCCTCCCCACACACAACATACAATTTTAATTTTTTTAATTAAATTATATATATATATATATATATATATATATATATTATTTTTAATTAATAAGCTTTATTTTATTTTGTTTATTTTCTTTTAATGTATTTTTTTTAAAACTGCTATATTTTTTTTAATTAATTTTCTTATTTTTTTTACTTTTCTTTTATGTTTTTATAATTTTATCTCTACATTTTTGTGATGCTTTTTTTTAAATATATGTAGATTTTAAAACTTCTTTGTTTTATTATTTTTTATATAATATTTTTAATTATGGTTTTATTTTTTTAAATAATCTTTTAATTTTTATTGTATTTTATTTTTTATTTTTAAATTTGGTTTAATTTTGTTTTAAAGAATTTTAAAACTTTTTAGATTACGGGGCATAGAATAGACGTGACAAGGTGTTACGTTAAGGTACCTTTGGTGTAAATGTTATCAATTTGAAACTCTGTGAGCAAAAATCTAATCATGTTAAGGGCTGGTGTGGCTCAGGTTGGGTGTGATCTCTTAATGATTTTGACGGTTTAAATGCCCCTAGGTCATGACTACTCAAGCCACATGTTAGGCATGTCAGTGATCTTAGAACTCACATAATCTAGCAAACAAAAAAATATAATCATTTTTAATTTGTTTTTTTTAATTGTTTTTTAAAGAATATGTTTTTTAATTAATTAATTTGTTTTAATAAAAAAAAAAAAAATCAAAATTTTCATATTTTTAATTAAAAAAAATTATAAAAAATGTGTCGCATCTTTTTTTCTTTTTGAAGTGTGTTTTTCAAAAAAAAATGTATACTGGTGATTTTATAAGTCATAGTTACAAAATATTATAATTTTAGTGCTCCATTGAAAATGAGTCAAGTTGTCTTAGGCTATCTCAAAAGAGTTATAATTTTAACGTTAAAAAATAATAATAATTGCTTTTGGTAAAATTACTCTTTGATTTATATGTTTTCAGTTATGATATTTGGTTTATAATGTCATGATTGAAAATGTTGAAATTTTAAGGCCTTTTATACTCATGATATTTGGTTTTAATTCCATGGTTGGAAAATGTCAGAAATTTAATGTTTTTTTTAGTCATGTTATTTGATCTTTAATGCCACAGTTGAAAATTGTTGAAATTTAAAGTATTTTGTACTCATGATATTTGGTTTTAATTCCATTGTTGAAAAATGTCGTAATCTTAAGGTTTCTTGGAGTCATGTTATTTGATCTTTAACAACATGGTTGGAAATTGTTGAAATTTTAATGTTTTTCATCATGATTTTCATTTTTAATGCCATGGTTGAAAAATGTTGGAATTTTAACCCTAAAAAAAAGGTTGATGCAACACCATCACTTTTGTTTTTTGAAGTATTTTTCTCCATTGTTTGCACAAAAAAGGGCTTTTTGGGCTAGAATTCTTATTTTGAGGATACAATTCTCATTAAGTTGATAATATTGTTTCAATTGATGCTTCAACTCCTCCATCTCTAGTCCCGAAAATGTATAGGGTGTTAGAAATTAAATAATAAAGTAATGGAACACATAAAATATTGCAAAAACATAAACACGTCACACAAATATATGTGGTTCACCCAATTTGGGCTACGTCCACAGAGAAACGATCAGTCTTTCCTATTATATTATCCAAAAAGATGAAGGGATACAATCTACAACAAATCCGTTGTAACTTCCTCTTCGCTCTCACATAGTCTCCTCTCTTCTTCTCACACAGAATAATACACAATCATAATAAAATTCCCTCATATAAACCAATGGTTGCCTTCTAGGGCAAAAATCCCTAAATTAGCATAACTTCTATCGTCAAATCTTCTGCCTAATGAAAGACCCAGATTGACTATGAACTATAATATTTTACAAGGCAAGGCAAGCCCCCCCACACCCCCATGAGGGACTAGGATCTAACCACGACTACAAAAAAACCTTTGAACAATAAGGAAGATAATCGGGCTCCACACCCAACATAGGGAGCTTATGCTAGTTGTTTCAAACTAGGCTCAAACTCAATGTGATGGTCGAAAATGTGCCTAAGTGGGAGCACTTTTAGAAACTCGCCCAACATCTGATCTACATGTACCTCCAATAAGTCAAAAAGCTTAGCTATAATGGGCATCCCCACTCCCTCATCACCAACCTACTTGAACACAACAACGTACAACTTAGCATCTGGGCATCATGTTGCCCTCCTCATGCTTAAAGTAGAAATCAACTACACCTTCCCTTCAGGATTTCATGCAATTGTGCACACAATCCATGTCTCATTGTCACCAACCATAAAAATATGATCAGTCCATGATACCTTAATCACCACGTTCCCTATGAGAAATTATTGTCCCAATATCACATCAAAATCATCCATCTAGAATAATTTGAAGTCAACGCATCCACTCCATCAATCAATTTGTATCAACCCTACTAAGTCCATATCCTTGGCCACTTTGGCCTTGGAGTTTACCGCTTTCACTGTGACTCTATTTGTGGTTATTTTCAACTCAAGTTCACTTGTCAATCCTTCTCTCATGAAGTTATGCAATGAACATATATCCACGAGTTCTCATATTTCTCTTATGTTGATCACCATGTTCATGTAGCATTGCCTATGTAATTGGTTGTCATGTTTACTTCCTAAGACACCAGTCCTTATATCCATATCATCAAATGAAAAATAACAACAATAATTTGGCATACCTCCACAATCCCACACATTGGTATGATTTCTCACCATACTACTAGGCTACACATATGACCCACCTAGGATGGAGCATTACCACTCTCTAGTCATTCAACAATGGTGTGTTTTTCACTGGTGGTGAGACCACTTCAGTTTTACTTCACCCAAACTACGTCTCACAATTTCAACACTTACAATATATATCTTCATTCCAACTAAGATACCATGTAAGGCAAAAGAAGTAGTAAAGAAGTTCTTCAAACAGGTTGTGAAGTATTGGGTCTTCATATGAGTATTGTATCAAACAAAGATATAAGGCCTATGAGGAGTTTTTAGACCTATTTGTTCAAGCTTGGGGGGACACAATTGTTACACATTTTTGGGTTTCATTAACAAATAGATGCACATACAGAGCATATCAACTCTCCATTGGAGGATTACTTGAGACACTTTATGAGATTTGATTAAGAGAATTGGCCAGATTTGTTGGATGCAACACAATTCAACTATAATTTGTAAAAGAGTGTAGCTACATGTTATATTCCATGGGATCTTACCAATGGGAAAATGTGTATGACACCACATTTGGTGATATAGGGTTACTATGGGATGAGTCCCTTTGCCTTGGGATTCATGAATTATTGGCAAGAGAGATTGGAGTTGGCTCAAATACGCTTAATGGAAGCAGTAAAAATAATAAGAAGTGGGAAAGCTAAGACAAGAGAGATGAAAAGTTCAATGTGGGTGACAAGGTCTTTGTTAAGATGACTAAGGAGAAATTCCCACCACCATTAGGGATGTCTAAATCACTAGTGTGGAGTTTTGAGGATCCATTCAGAGTTTTTGAGCATATCAAAGATGTCGCCTATAGATTGGAGTTTCCTTTCCACTTATGGGCTCACCACCTTGTCTTTCATATCAGACAGTTGAAATATTCCTTGGAGAACATGAATGACCTAAGGAGAGTTGATCAATTTCATTCACCATCGTTGATTGTTAAACACCTAGAGTTGGAGATAGATAAGATCATGGCTTACACGATTTTCGAGATTGGAAACAATCAGAAGGGAGAGTCTTTTATGTGATAGAAAGATTCTCCATGAGAGGAGAATGGATGGGAGACATGACATTAATTGTGGAGATGGGAGAAACAACTACTGTATTTCGAAAGGAAGAATTGCTTAGGTGTGCCAGGATTTTTTAGGACAATAGTGGCTTGTAACTGAGGAGGATGTAACACCCTTAAGCACATAGGCATGTGTGCTCCCACACGATGCATGACTTCCACCAAACTAAGCATTAGGGGTGTCCAGGAATCATATGAGCCACTTATGTTTCAAGGTGTTGTAGTTCATCGTCACTCATGGACGAGTGCTTGCATAACATGACCAAACCGAGAGTTTGGTTTTATGCATGGAGGATACCCAGTTTTAGAAACTGAGTAAAGAACTCACATGACATGGACTGATGTGCCTAGTTTTTTGGCACACAACAAATGCGATGGAAATGATGAGAGAGATAGCCAATTCATGCATTCTTTAGTTAAAGGCATGGCCCATGCATAAGATGAGCTGAGAGGAGTTAAGCACAGTCGGTTATAGGTGTGGCCCACATGAGACAACGACATGATACAAGTTTGGGCATGACTGATTATAGGTGCAACCAGCATGACATGATGGTGAGATGCGTGGTCGGGTAAAGGTGTTCCCCCAACATATGTATGTTGTTAGGTTATGTATATCAAGGAGTGCACATAACATTGGCTCAGTCACATGAATCGATCCATGCATGGAGGCCATGTGTCAGTGCCATGAAGGTGAAGGGATGTGAGCCCTCACCTTCCCACACTCCATATATATAATGTAACACACCCCCTCCTAATCCACTGCAAAACATAGGTTAGGAGGATGTTTCTTACTATGATAACCCAAGATCCAAAGTGTTGTTATGGAAATGGGGCCTAAATTTTTTTTATCTTTTCAACTTAGTTAGACATCAACATTGTGTTCATCTCGTCAATATGATTCCAATGATATAAAGCTTTCCCTCAATCCGACCTTCAGATCAAGAGATGTGACCATTGAATTTCCTATGAATAAGAGCATGCCACATCATCATTCTGACCGTGTGGCAACCATTTGGCTATACCCACTTAGCTAATCTCCCAACACCACTTGAAATTTATTTATTAGTTATTGACTCATTCATGGATTTGGGTTCCACACCCCACACCATGTATTAATAGGAAAATTCTATGCATACATACATATAAACACACACACACAGAGACACACACACACGGAAATGCACAAGTACACGCACACGCGCACACACACAGATAATTTAGTTAATGAGAGTTAACTGTTGGAAATTATCTCATTTCCTAGCCATTGCAAATGCGTGTTTTAACTTCTTCTCCAGGATTGACTCTATGAGCTAACCCATCTGCGGGCTTGTAAATATGCACCAATGGTTATATCGTTGGGCTTACATGTCTACCATGACAACCCGAGCTTATATCATCCCACTCACTCCATTATGCGCTCCTCTTCATGCTTCTCAGAAATAGCCTCTGGGCTAAGATGTAACGTGGGCCACTCCTCCCAACACGTAATTTGCTTGTGATTGGTCTCTCTTACCACGCTAGCCCAACCCCGCGTCATCCTGAGTGTTCCTTTCACGTAACTTTTTGTAGGCTTCTAGGATGCAACTCCTCTACGTTGACATCATCACGGTCCTTTCCCAGTTGTTCATTTCCCTACTCAATATTGACCACTTATTACAGAGGCCTTGCAATCAGTTAAGCCTTGCGATCTTATAGCTAGTGATATGGCCTTGGAGAAAGAACCTACTTAGCCCAATAACTCTTGTCGTGACCTTGGATAAGGTTTTAAGGTTAAGGAAAATATATGAGGCTCCTGCCTATGGCATTTGCGAAGGGGATTCGATCTTGGCTCGGCCATGATGGTTCTAAGAGAGACAGGGAGAGTGTATGTCGTTTAGTCTACACTAATTCATTGGAATGGAAACTAACATGGATCGACTTTAATTGTCTTGCCCATAACTTGGGCCATGAGAGGTATACTCAAACTTGAATCTAGTGGTTTAACGGTAGACACACTGCGGGAATTAACACCACAATAGATTGAAGGAAATGCCTCAATGGCCTTACCAGGCTTAGAAGATTTCTTCAACCACCTTATTAGAGACTCAAGTGCGCCACCATGCTACTAATATTCATACATACAACTCACTCACAAGGACGACAACAGGGTATGTCAATCGTCTTTTCCACGAACATACATAAAGGTTTAACTTAGCCCTTTTGCTCAGGAAATCATTACATCCCATATCCTCACAAAACACAAGGAATACAACCATTATGGTGACAACATATGACGAGCTAAGCATTTAACAGGGCATAATCTTCTTAACAAGTGCATCTTGCACACACAAGGGTGTATTAGCATCCAAAAATCCCCGCATAAAAGCACAAGTACAAATGCATAAATGCGGAGCTATTCACTAGAACTTTGAATTCTCAAAACTCTAGGAACCATTCATCCCTCAAGAATTCAACAATAAGTTAGGAATTTATATAGTATGAAAGTATTGTTGTAAGGCCACAATAACAAGGGAACACGCTTCAGAACTCAAAACTTATAAATCCAAGAGGATCAACTAATCTTATTATAAACAACACTATATTGATCATTAATGTTGAGATTCCCTAGCTAGAATCATCAGTGAAAAATCACAACATATAGTGACATGTATCAAACACCATTTCCTTTTCATTACAGGAAGACATATGCAGTCATGCCACAAGTTCCATATTCATTTCAACAGTTCAACAATAACTTACTAGCAAGGAAATCATATAAACACTTATCTTCATTTAACCCTAAAGTTGGGCAACTAAGATTGAGGCTATGTCTCTCCACCCAACAATAGATAGTTACAACCAAGCCTTACTTGTAGTTGTCACCCTTGAGCCAGATTCCAAAGCCTAAGGTGGGGTGCTTCTGAGTATTTTCAGTTAGCCATCATAATTAAAACAGGATGTCACAAGGCCCTCACAACATTCAATCACCAGCTAAGCTCTTCATTACTCATATAGTTCAGGCACACACATAGTCATGCCAACATTTCACTATGCAGAGAACTCAAGCTCACTTTCAAGAGAAAGAGCCAACTATCAGGTAGTTTCAATAGTGATCAAGTTGTCTATGGGTGAGAAATTACTTTTCTATATGGTTCCACTGTGATTCAAGCACCATAGTTTCAACCCCAAGGCACTCCTAGTGGTCCGACAACCCTCAAAAGCACCTATGTGATTCTCCCAAATTCGAAGGGTTCACAAACCACAAGCTTCCAGTGGATCCTTTCACTCTTCCTTTTCATCTCTCTCTGCATTCTCCACACAACAAGCCTTGTATTTCATTTTTTTCTGACGTTCGCTTCTCTCTATCCTCATTTATGAGAGGAGACCCGAATGAATGTCACTCCTTTTTTCTAAAACCAATTAATTTCCCCCATTCCCCTTCACGACTTGCACAACAACCCATCACTTGACAACACAACCCATGTTGTTCTTCATTTTTCTGTCCTTTTCTTTGCTTATGGTTGGGCTAAAGGACACTTGGGGCAATCCTTCCACTTCAGTTGGATTCAATGCACAATCAACGCTTTAAATTGTTTTCCACCAACCAAGTGTGTTATTAAAGAAAACCATTTCCTCAAGCAACCCTCTACATCAAGCAATGGAATTTGTGTCCCTTTCTCAGCTATTTAAAATAATTACAATTATTTACGAGAGGGAAAAATGTTAACCAAGGGATATGACATATAACATATATGACAGGTTGGAGAGACACAATGAACTTACCATGCATCACTCACTCACATTACAAGGCGGAGATGGGAGAAGAACATGGACTTTCTTAGATAGTGAGTTGAACATATTTTGGGATATTTTGGGGTTTAAGGGATGTGTTGGAGCTGGCTCTCCCATCTTATCGAAAGAGGGAGAGGATCGAACTGGATATCAACACATGTGTTGGTTTTGGGGCAAGTTTATGGTGTAAGCAGTCGATTGTTGATAGTTTCTGGGACTGAGTTGCAGTCACGTGGCATGACCCGGGCACACACCTGTATTACATTGTATTGGAGCAGGTGTGGTCGGGTGGTGACTAGAGCCCTAGGCTGATGATATTGTTGTAATTGACATATGTAAAATAATCTTTGGAGTATAAGGTCGTGGGTCACTCCACCTATAAAGATTTTCATGTGTTATATATTGTGTGTATTTGCATGATTGTTGATGTTGATGGTATTTTTACATTTATGGTTTAAAGTGTATGAACATGCTAATGAAATTTAATGAAGTATAATAATACGTTTGTTTTGGGGAAGAAAATTTCAATTGCATAACTTGACGAAGACAAATATTGTAAGTGTTGAAATTGTGATGCATAGTTTGGGTGAAGTAAAACCGAAGTGGTCTTGCCATCATTGAGAAACACATTGGTGCCACACGACTAGAAAGTGCCAACATGCCATCTTAGCTAGAGTGTCGTGACAATAACACTTTGGTGTTTGAGATCATCTAAGTTTGGTAGGAATTTAGTCATGGTTAGGTCATTCATATTTTTTTGTGGGAGGGTGACTGGGGCTGGGATTTTTTGTAATAATAATAATAATTTAATTTTAAGGTCACATCCAAGCCTTCATCAAAATGGTATACGATATTTCATTATTTGTGAGATAAGGGACCAACTTTCATGGACATTTGATTGCTAAAATCCATGAAAGTATACATACTCCACCACCTCTAGATTTGAACCTATGACCTTTTATGATGAAGCAATTTCTTTTAACTATTAGACCTTTTCAAATTAATGTATAAATAACTATATTAAAATCTTTTTATCTCTCAAATATATATAATGATTATTTTATTCAAATTTCCGCTTATACTATGTAACAAATCAAACATTTTTTTTTTATGTATAGGCATTAAATTACCATTTTTTTTTTTATGTATAGGCATTAAATTACCCTATTTTATTTTTGAGTTTATAAAAAAAGAAATTTAGTAAAATAAATTTTAACCATACAACATGTTTATCATTAATTTTCTATCATTATATCCTTGAAAAACATGCTAATGTATTTAATGTATTTATTGTTTTCATTACTATTTCTTCATTTATTTTGATGGAACGTTTTGTTATCTTTGATCTTCACTCTATCACAACGTGAATTAAGTTATTGTAATTTTTAGATTATGAATGAGGATAACTTATGTTGTACATATATCCATTTTCTTTAAAAAATAAAAGTTTCAGATATTTGTGGAGTGTTAGAAAATGTTCTCAAGCAACTGGGAATTATATGAAGAATTCGAAAAATTGTGGGTTATTCTCATGACGTTATAAGATAGTTTCAATGCTGTTGTAGATAACTTCTAGGGATGTTCTATGGATATTTTAAGGATTTTTTAAGTAGATTTCAAGGATATTTCAAACATATATCTTCAATTTTGACAACCATGGACATTAACGATCGGATAATGTCATCATTTTTCACATCCATTATTTTTGCATTGCAATGAATTTAAATTTGTTATACAAGTTACAACTCAAAACATAGATTTTGTATGATGGTTTTCAATTTGGATTTCTAGTGATTTAAATATTCAACTTTCAACAACAATATTATGTAGAATTTCCTGCAAATACTCTACAAATCTACCTCTGAGATCTATGTAGAAAATATGACTGTAGATTAACTCGATAATGCAATATACCAAAGCAAAATACTATAATATACTTCTACTATCAAACTTGCGGAAGCTTAAAGATCGAGTTGAATCAGGGGAAAGCCTCAGCTAAAAACCCAACTATCTGTATTATCATACAAGGTGGAAATATATCAGAATTATACAAAGTCGTAGCTCTCACAGCCAGCTAGCTCTCAGTACAATCCTCCCGGATGCTCACAGGCAAACCTGGCTTCTCACAAGCCTTTCTCTCTGCCCTCCAAGCTCCTATTTCCTTGTGCAGTTACCTTTGGGATGATCTCCTTCACCCAGTGTAACACTTCTCTCACACACTGCTCTAACACACTGTCAAAATTGCGCAATCCTCAAGGAACCTTCCCTTGACTGCATGGATGAGTTTCCTTTATAGCAAAACACATGCAACTGATAGTAACATGTCCTTGACATTTATCTCAACTGGGTCTTTCTTTGAATAGACATGCATGAGTTTCTGATGAGGGAATCTTCAGTTATCTGGAGTACACTAGTTGAGTGCATGCATGCATCAACTGATTGATAACTCACAATTAGTTCCTCAAACAGTTTGGAACTAATTTAACTAGACTTAACTCAGTAAACTGAGCTAACTAATTACAACTCAAATATAACTTAATCTTATCTCCTTAATTAAGGGATAATCTCCTTAATTTAAGGGATAACTGTTGCATGACTGTAGAAAGACTTCTAACTTGAATTTCTCCAACTAATTAATCCATAATGAATTAATTAATTATTTCCAAGTAGCCAGTGAGACTAAATTCGAATTTTAATTCAATGAAAAATTAAAATTGGAATATTTTCAATTGTATTTTTATCATTTCTTGTTGATGTTTTCAACACTCCCTCTCAACAAGAAAGGAATTCAACTCGATCCTGATCCTGAACCTTTGGAATGTTCTGCATGCAACACTTCTCTCTAGTATTGTTTCTCCGGCAACTCCAGAAAGAAAAAAAACATCCAACCTGAATCAGTATGACGCATTTGTCATCAAAGTCTCTGACTGTTATTGCCTCGGTCCACTGAAAACTCTGTGCTTTTGCTGACTCAACCTTTTTGCACTGTTGTCAATCCTTCTCTGCGCTCTTTAGTATCTAACTGCTCTAGCCTCTGTCACTTTGATCTTTGACTGCATCAATCCCATTGATTCCTCCCGCTACTATGTACTTTGGGCTCCCGTAGTAAGGCACGATCCATGAGATAAAACCTCTCAATGGACCCTACCCAATTTCAGCCTTATTGGGACTATCACTTCACATCGCCCCACCTCACACTGGAGGTATGACTACATGTGATCCCTCTGCCCACTTCTCCAATTGTGGCTCCTCCACAATTGTCTGAGACTTTTTCTGGGGCTGCATGTTGAGAGGTAATTTACTCTCCCTCTCAACCACTAAGTCTCTAACATTTGCCTTGCTCCTCAAGGCTTTGAATGTATCTTGAACCTCAAGAGCATACAGGTTCTTAACTCCTGAACTAATCTGTTTCACCTGTCTCATGGTGATGTGTCTAAGGAAAACCTTTCCCTTACTAAAGACAACATTGTAGCCTTTTTCGTCCAACATTGTGACCGATACCAAGTTCTTCTTCAGTCCAGGCACATACTTCACATCGGTCAGGGTGATAGGAGCTCCATGCTCCCTTTGAAAAGAAACCGTGCCCACTCTGAAACACTAAACCTTTCATCGTCACCCATCTCTATGCGCATCTTGAGGTCTTTCTCCTCTAAGGCACTGAATAAATTTTTATTGTCGGTCATGTGGAATGAGGCTCCATTGTCAAGATACCAACCACAACCCATCATCGATGACATCATGCATGTGATGAGGGTGAAGTCCATTTCGAATTAAGAGGCTAATGCCTCACCTTCTGATCCTTCCGAGGATCCCTTCTTGGACTTCTTCGATGGGAAATTAATCGCATAATGTCCCATCTCGTGACAATTAAAGATTCTCACTTTAGACTTGTCACCCTTCCCTCCCTGATAAGAATTCGATTCGGAATGGGACACCTTCCCCTTCCCTTTCCTTGCCTTACTCACTAAGGCCAGATTTTCATCATCATCATCCTTGGGTGAAGAACCATCTCGTGTTCTCCTCTTGATCTCCTCCTGCATGAGATCTGACCATAGTCATTCCCAATCCGGAAGTTTCTCCCTTCCATTCACAGAGTCCTGGTAGCTATTCCAACCCTTTGGAAGGCCAAGGAGAGCGAGGCTCACCATATCATCATCGACAGTAGTTATCCCACACTTCCAAGCTCATCTCTGCAAGTGGTGAGCTTGTTCAGATAGGTGGAAATAGTATCGTCGTTCTCCATCTTGATTCTTCGAAGCTTATCCTTGAGCGCCAATTTCCTTTGGTCGCTACTATTCTAGTAGAGGTCTTTCAATGTCTTCCGCATTGAATATGGAGTATCCTTCCCATGGAGACTCGAGACAATATGGTCTCAAACTCCCTCAAGGATGATCTGTCTCGCCCTCGCCGCACACTTCTTCCACTCAACGAAATCTTGTGCATTAGTTGAACCTGGCTTTGGGATTTCTTGATCAATGAAATCCTTCAAACCGTTGTCTTCTAATACAACCTCCATGCGATCTTTCCATGCTATGTATTTCGAGCTGCCTTCCAAGGCATACTCGAGTCTCAATCCATAGAACGCCATTGGCCAACCTTGAAGTATGATATGAATTAGATTTGTACCTACAACCCCGAACTTCAAACTTCGAATTCTCTTCTCCGTATACTGTTCACTGCTCCAATAAGCTAGGCTCCGATACCATGTAGAATTTCCTGCAAATTCTCTACAAATCTACCTCTGAGATCTATGTAGAAAATCTGACTATATATTAACTCGATAATGCAATATACCAAATCAAAATACTATAATCTACTTTTACTATCAAACTTTCGGAAGTTTAAAGATCGAGCTGAATCAGAGCTGAACACATATAAGCATAAGAAAAAGAATCAATACACATGAAACACTAAAAATATTCAGGGGAAAGCCTCAACTAAAAACCCCATTATCTATATTATCATACAAGGTGGAAATACATCAGAATTATACAAAGCCTTAGCTCTCATAGCTAGCCAGCTCTTAGTACAATCCTCCTGGATGCTCACAGGAAAACCTAGCTTCTCACAAGCCTTTCTCTCTGCCCTCCAAGCTCCTATTTCCTTGCGTAGTTACCTCGGGGATGATCTCCTTCACCCAATGTAACACTTCTCTCACACACTGCTCTAACACACTATCAAAACTGTGCAATCCTCAAGGAACCTTCCCTTGACTGCATGGATGAGTTTCCTTTATAGGAAAACACATGCAACTGATAATAACATGCCCTTGAAATTTAGCTCAACTGGGTCTTTCTCTGAATAGACATGCATGAGTTTCTGATGAGGGAATCTTCAGTTATCTGGAGTACACTAGTTGAGTGCATGCATGCATCAACTGACTGATAACTCACAATTAGTTCCTCAAACAATTTGGAACTAATTTAACTGGACTTAACTCAGTAAACTGAGCTAACTAATTACAACTCAAATATAACTCAATCTTATCTCCTTAATTAAGGTATAATATCCTTAATTTAAGGGATAACTATTGCATGACTGCAGAAAGACTTCTAACTTGAATTTCTTCAACTAATTAATCCATAATGAATTAATTAATTATTTCCAAGCAGTTAGTGAGACTAAATTCGAATTTTAATTCACAATTCTAATTCAAGGACAAATTAAAATTGAAATATTCTAGATTCTATTTTTATCATTTCTTGTTGCTATTTTCAACACTTCCTCTCAACAATAAAGGAATTCAACTTGATCCCGATCCTGAACCTTTGTAATGTTCTGCATGCAACACTTCTCTCTAGTGTTGTTGCTCCGACAACTCCAGAAACAAAAGAAACATCCAACCTGAATCAGTGTGATGCATCTGTCATCAAAGTCTCTGACTATTATTGCCTATGTCAACTGAAAACTTTGCGCTTCTGCTGACTTAGTCTTTCTGCACCGTTTTCAATCCTCATCTGTGCTCTTCAGTATCTGACTGCTCTAGCCTCTGTCACTTTGATCTCTAACTGCATCAATCCCACTGATTCCTCCCGCTACTATGTACTTTGGGCTCCCGTAGTAAGGTACGATCCATGAGATAAAACCTCTCAATGGATCCTACCCAATTTTAGCCTTCTTGGGACTATCACTTCACATCGCCCCACCTCACACCTAGAGGTATGGCTGCATGTGATCCCTCTACCCACTTCTCCAATTGTGGCTCCTCCACAATTGTCTGAAACTTCTTCTGGAGCTGCATGTTGAGAGGTAATTTACTCTCCCTCTCAACCACCAAGTCTCTAACATTTGCCTTGCTCCTCAAGGCTTTGCATGCATCTTGAACCTCAAGAGCATACAGGTTCTTAACTTGTGAACCGATCTATTTCACTTGTCTCATGGTGATATGTCTAAGGAAAACCTTTCCCTTACTAAAGACAACATCGTAGCCTTTGTCCTCCAACATTGCGACTGATACCAAGTTCTTCTTCAATCCAGGCACATACTTCACATCGGTTAGGGTGATAGGAGCTCCATGCTCCCTCTAAAAAGAAATCGTGCCCACTCTTGAAACACTAAACCTTTCGTCGTCACCCATCTCTATGCGCATCTTGAGGTCTTTCTCCTCCAAAGCACTAAATAAACTTTTATCGCCGGTCATGTGGAATGAGGCTCCAATGTCAAGATACCAACCACAACCCATCATCATTGACACCATCCATGCGATGAGGGTGAAGTCCATTTCGAACTGAGAGGCTAATGCCTCACCTTCCGATCCTTCTGAGGATCCCTTCTTGGACTTCTTCGATGGACAATTAGTCACATAATGTCCCATCTCGTGACAATTAAAGCATCTCACTTTAGACTTGTCACCCTTCTTCCCTCCATGAGAAGCATTCGATTTGGAATGGGACACCTTCCCCTTCTCTTTCCTTGCCTTACTCGCTAAGGCTATATTTTCCTCATCGTCATCCTTGGATGAAGAACCATCTCGTGTGCTCCTCCTGATCTCCTCTTGAATGAGATCCGACTACAGTTGTTCCCAATCTGGAAGTTTCTACCTTTCATTCACAGAGTCCTGGTAACTATTCCAGCTCTTTGGAAGGCCAAGGAGAGCGAAGCTCACCATATCATCATCGGCAGTAGTTATCCCACACTTCCAATCTCATCTCTACAAGTTGTGAGCTTGTTCAGATATGTGTAAATAGTATCACCATTCTCCATCTTGATTCTTCGAAGCTTATCCTTGAGCGCCAATTTCCTCTGGTCGCTATTGTTCTGGTAGAGGTCCTTCAATGTCTTCCACATTGAATATGGAGTATCTTTCCCATGGAGACTCGAGACAATATGGTCTCAAACTCCCTCAAGGATGATCCGTCTCGCCCTCGCCACACACTTCTTCCACTCAACCAACTCTTGTGCATTAGTTGAACCTGACTTTTGGATTTCTTGATCAATGAAACCCTTCAAACTGTTGTCTTCTAATACAGCCTCCATGCGATCTTTCCATGCTATGTAATTTGAGATGCCTTCCAAGGCATACTCGAGTCTCAAGCCATAGAACGGCATTGGTCAACCTTGAAGTATGATATGGATTCGGTTTGTACCTGCAACCCCAAACTTCAAACTTCGAATTTTCTTCTCCATATACTGTTCACTACTCCGATAAACTAGGCTTTGATACCCTGTAAAATTTCCTGCAAATTCTCTACAAATCTACCTCTGAGATATATGTAGAAAATCTGACTATAGATTAACTCGATAATGCAATATACCAAAGCAAAATATTATAATCTATTTCTACTATCAAACTTGCGGAAGCTTAAAGATCGAGTTGAATTAGAGCTGAACACATATAACCATAAGAAGAAGAATCAATACACATGAAACACAGAAAATACTCAGGGGAAAGCCTTAGCTAAAAACCCCACCATCTGTATTATCATACAAGGTGGAAATACATCAAAATTATACAAAGCCTTAGCTCTCACAGCTAGCTAGCACTTAGTAGAATCCTCCTGGATGCTCACAGGAAAACCTGGCCTCTCACAAACCTTCATCTTTGCATTCCAAGCTCCTATTTCCTTGCGCAATTACCTCTAGGATGATCTCCTTCACCTAGTGTAACACTGCTCTCACACACTGCTCTAACACACTGTCAGAATTGCACAATCCTCAAGGAACCTTCCCTTGATTGCATGGATGAGTTTCCTTTATAGGAAAACACATGCAACTGATAATAACTTGTCCTTGACATTTAGCTCAACTGGGTCTTTCTCTGAATAGACATGCATGAGTTTCCGATGAGGGAATCTTCAGTTATCTGGAGTACACCAGTTGAGTGCATGCATGCATCAACTAACTGATAACTCACAATTAGTTCCTCAAACAGTTTGGAACTAATTTAACTGGACTTAACTCAGTAAACTGAGCTAACTAATTACAACTCAAATATAACTCAATCTTATCTCCTTAATTAAGGGATAATCTCCTTAATTTAAGGGAAAACTGTTGCATGACTGCAGAAAGACTTCTAACTTGAATTTCTCCAACTAATTAATCCATAATGAATTAATTAGTTATTTCCAAGCAGTTGGTGAGACTAAATTTGAATTTTAATTCAAGGACAAATTAAAATTGGAATATTCAGGATTCTATTTTTTATCATTTCTTGTTGCTATTTTCAACATATTACAACAAGCAGTGCATCCATGTCAAGAAAACAAAAAATGCAACATTTCAAAAAGTTGATCCTTGTGGTTATTGCTCTTATTCTTCTCATTTTTTGGGTCACCTCAACATTTTACATATTATCTATGGGTTTCTAAGAGTCATTCAGCTCCCGTTCTTTCTCCATCCCAACCTCGAGCATTCTAAAAACAATCAAGTACTAGTGATTTGGATTGGGTACTAAATGTTTGAACAAATTCCTATTCAATCTTCTTCTTAATATGATATATGCATCTAATCTCTTTATAAAACCAAAATGTTTTATAGTGGTTTTCAACACACTTGTAAAAGTATGGAAACATATTGAGAAGGGAATGCCTCTTATGTCTTAATATAATTATCATTAACAATAAATATGAGGAAGAAAAGTTGCTTTAAAGAGTTATTTGCCTTATACATCAATTATAGATCTTAGTTATAGATCTTATTGCACACTGAAAATAATTACACAAGTTAAATTGCATTTTTCTCATATCTTGCAGCCAATAATAGAATGCCATTTAACCCTTTTTTGAATTGTCAGGGCTTTTCAGAATTGGCAAGTCTAAGGGTTGTGCATGATACTATATAGATCTGCGTCTTTTCACTATCGATTGGGCCTTCTGCGACCTTGGCACTGGTGCTACATCTGCAGTGTGTCAATCTTGTGGCTGCCATCAGTTGGCCTAGGCCTCCCGGCTCTATTTTCTTTTGTGGGGCTCTTCTCTTTACTACGGTTTATAGATCTGTAGCTCTTCACTATCGATTGGGCCTTTTGCGGTTTATAGATCTGCGACTCTTCACTTCTCTTCGGAAATCTTTTGTGGCCTTCTACGGCCCTTGGCGCTGGTGCTACATCTGTCGATCTTGTGGCTGTCGTTAGTTGGCCTGGGCCTCCTGGCTCTATTTTTTTTTTTGCAGGGATCTTCTCTTTACTGCGGTTTACAGATCTGCAACTCTTCACTATCTATTGGACCTTCTATCTGCGACTCTTCTCTTTACTGTGGTTTATAGATTTGCGGCTCTTCACTTCTCTTCGGCAATCTTCTGTGGCCTTCTCTTCAACAATCTTTTATACTCAGCACTAGAGCATTCTCCAGATGGCTCCCAGCTTCGCAAAAATAGCTGCTAGCTCAGTTCCGTCCGCCTCTGGGGGGCAAGCTCTTGCCCATATCGTCAGTGAAGCCCCAGCTCCCACTATCCAGGTGGTCCAGGCCTCACTCGATGAGGCTTTGAAGTTCTCTGAAAGTTCCCTAATCTGCCGATTCAATGGTTTTTGGCCGCGGCTGACAGCTCTCCACAGTTGGATCTCAGAGGTATGGAAGCCTTTAATTCCTGATGCAATTAATAGCTACCCCTGTGCTAGGGGTTTCTTTATAGTATACTTTGAAAACCCTGAAAGCAGACACTGTATTCTGGATGTTGGCCCTTGCTTTTGGGAAAAATTAGGCCTATTCACGAGGCCATGGAACCCATCATTCGATCCCTCAACAACAGTAATAACCTCAACACCAGTTTGGGTGAGATTGCCAAACCTACCCTTGCATCTATGGAATTTATCTTCGCTAAAAGCCATTGGAAATGCAATTGGAAAATTTTACTGCAGGTGCCCAGAAACAGAGGAATATGTGAGAACCACCTATGCACGCATCTGTGTGGAAATGGACTTCAGCGCCGGATTCCCAGCTGAAATACACCTAACAAGTGAAGACTATGTGTGGAACCAGAAACTTGATTATGAAAGTGTCCTCTTTAGATGTCGATCCTGCTTTGAGATAGGCCACCTAGCCAAAAATTGCCCAAAAGCCTCCCAGAAAAATTCTGCTAGAAAAAATCACCACAGATACATGGTGGGAAGGAGCACAAAAAGAACACTACACTGTCATCAAAGAAGAATACTCTCAAGAAAACTCTGAATCACAAGAAATCAGGCAAGAACGAAACAACTCTCAAGATAAGCAGGGGGAAAGCCCCGCCCAACAACAAAAGAGTGAACTCAACAACCCCTCAAGCATCAACAGTTATGAGGATTTGAATACCGCACAAAAGAAATCTTCATTTAACAGCAAAGAAAATCTCCTAGACTAAACTTCTTCTCCAACTATCTTCAAAAGGACGAACACAATAGATCGCGAAGCTAAGACACCAATGCCCCCAAGAACCAGAAGAGATGAAGGAGATGCGAGATAAAGAAAGTTGGAAGACCGTAGAGAAAAAAAAAAAAGCTACAGCACCAATTTTGCCAAGAAAGACGAGGAGCCAAACAATTAGAAACTAAGAAAATTATAGGTCTGATAGACCAATTTGGTCTCAGTGGACGTTAACCACCACCACCACCATCATCATCATAATATAACTTATTACACTTACAAGCTTGAAGCAAACTACAAATGTTTATAGTGATTTTCGAATATTTAACACTGTCATTGTTCATCTGTGGGGGTGTATGGTTAGCAAGGAATAAAGATTTCTTTCAAAACAAGCTTTTTCCTCCAAATCAGGTGGCAACTGAGGTTCTTGCTATCCTTTATCATTTTCCGCATCCCATTGCTCCTCCTAGGCATAGACTTGTGATCCCATATGTAAGATACTCCTTTGGAATATCTCCAATTTACCCACTAAAATTTTTGAGTTTTACTGAGTTTGTCATTGAGGTATTTTGTCAAACAGTTTGTGTACATATGGTTGTAGGTGCACTTTTTGTAATTTATTTTAATAAAAATAGACACAATACGACAAATACACCATGAAAATGCTTCAACCCAGCAATATATAATTTATATCAAACTTATAAATGGTACATACCACTGATAGGGGCTTGTAACAACGAAACGAGAGAGACATATGAGTAAATGAATGGTAGTTCCTTTCATCAAACAATTAGGTTGCAGGTGTTTATTCCACAAGAAATGGGTAGCCTTCATTTTGATATATATATAGTATTTTGTCAAACAATTTGTGTACATATGGTTGTAGGTGCACTTTTTGTAATTTATTTCAATAAAAGTAGACAATACCACAAATACACCATGGAAATACTTCAACCCAACAATATATAATATATATCAAACTTAGAAATGGTACATATACCACTGATAAGGGCTTGTAACAACGAAATGAGAGAGACATATGAGTAAATGGATGATAGCTCCTTTCATCAAACAGTTAGGTTGTAAGTGTTTATTCCACAAGAAATGGATAACCTTCCTTCATTCATATATATATATATATATATATATATATATATTTATTTATATATCGTGTCTTACTGCGCAGCAGTCCACTCACCTTCTTTGATGATGGGACTCAACCTCCCAACTAGGAATATAGACCCGGAAATAATACCACAAATCAAGCAGCTAAACTCCAATTATATAATATAACAATACCCTTTGTAAGTATATACCTCAGCCCAAAACACACAGAATAGAATTCAGATTCCTAGGTGAGATGACTATTGCAAGTGAATGATATTGTCCCCTTCTGAGGATGATTCTTGACTCTCCAAAGATGCTCCTTTCAGCCCAGTGGTATGAAAAGGCTCTCGACCCTCCAAAGACAGTACCTTCAACCCAATAATATGATAAAACTCTCCTCTTGATGAGTGAACTTGATCTTTGAAATTATCCCATATAGTATTTCTAATCAATATAAAGTTATTGAAAACCTAAAAATTGCTATGTATATTATTTCCATCCCCAATTCATTATCTCTTATTTTTTTAAACCCAAAATATGTTAAAAGATAAAATGCTTGTTATGATAAATATATTTTACTTCTGATTAATATAAACTTATTGAAATCCTGGAAGTTGCTCTATGGTGTGTTAGTGTGTAACTGAAGTTAAATATGTTCTCTTAATGTGTGATATTTCCTTTACATTGTTATCAATTCTTACTGTGTTGTCTTGGCTTTGAGTATTTGAAGTTAAATATGTTCTCTTAATGTGTGATATTTCCTTTACATTGTTATCAATTCTCGCTGTGTTGTCTTGACTTTGAGTATTTAAGGTTGAATAGTTTCTGAAATGCTAATGGCTGTGTTTTCTTGGATTTGAATATTTGAGGTTGGAGTATTCTCCAAAATTCTGATATGTTTAGGTGGGATTACTTTGGGGTGGGGTAGAGGACATTTTCGAGGAAGATTTTGAGATTTAAAATCCCAACTCCAAAAGGACTTGAAATAAAAAACATGGTAAAAAACTATCCTGCCTGGGATTTTATTAGATTGGAGTTGGTGGAATTGAATCCAAAAAGATAAGACAAAAACTCTCTGATTTTATTAGATTGGAGTTACTGCAATGAAGTTACACACCAGCAAAATCTCAAATAAATGTGGAGTTCAGACTCAAAGGGGCTTGGTTGGTATTGTTATTTCCTTCAGCAACATGTGTGGTTGTTTTATTTGTGTAAATTTGACAGGTTGCATAAAGATGGTTTAGTCAATAAAAAAGAGGATTACAGGGAAGATTTCAAATTAAGATAAACATGACACTGCTAAAATGTATGAGGTGTGCATTGTGCAATCACATTTCAAAGTTTTGAATAATCAGAGATGATGTTGGAAGTTCTGAGGCAGTGGATACCTCCATGTGATCACTTCATCTCCCTGTCAGCAAAGATGCCAAATCACGCTTTCACAATGCTCTCTTTATATCCAAACATTCATCCTCACATGCATTTTTTAGCAAAGTCAACAAAAGGGGTATCAATCACCCGCTTTTTTCTGCAAGATGTACTGCCATTGCCATTGATGATCATCCCCTCCACTAATAATTCTGAGAAAAAAATTAAAGGGATGTTGCTCCTGATTCCGCTTTTCATGCTACGTTGGAACCATTTTCTGCACCTCACATGCAGGTGGGGTGAAGTTGCACATAAATGTACTTCATTAATTTGTCATTTGAAGAAAAAGTTGAATCCCCTTCTGCATTCAGTCAAACAAAGGGCAAAGAACAGAGGACTTTAAAGCACATAAGCCCGTGCATGAAATTAGGAATAGCCGTTGAAACGGGAGCCCTCACAGATATGACAGTTTTTTCGTTGTTGGGAATACCGTCAGTAGCAGTAAAAGCATCGTGAACAGGAGAAAACCCATCATGGAGAAGAGAATGCCCAAGGAATCCAATGACCCACCCACCATTTGGTTATCCATCACAGAAAATAAAAATGTATGCTATGTAGCTACCTCTTTGCTGTATGAGAATTATATATAAATATCTATTACTGGCCAGAATATAAGTATCTCATAGTTCTTGGGCTCTCTGTGCTTCTGAATCCCCCATGTCCGCATATTCCTGAGCTTGATATTCCCTTTAGTCTGCATAGATTTAAGATGGCTCTGAGTGCTCAGCTTATATCACAATGTGTATTAATGATATTGGTTTCATCCCTGCTATCATCAGCACCGAGGGCATCTGGTCATGCATTTTATGTAAATGAAGAGTCATATCTACAAAGCACCAGTGCCCATCATGACTATAGAGATGCTTTGTCCAAATCAGGTCATACATTTTATGTAAATGAAGAGCCATATCTACAAAGCACCAGTGCCCGTCATGACTATAGAGATGCTTTGTCCAAATGCATTCTGTTCTTTGAAGGCCAGAGGTCAGGAAAACTGCCTGCAAATCAACGCCTCAGATGGAGAAAAGACTCTGCCCTCAGAGATGGCTCGGCTGCAAATGTATGTTATTATTTGTTTTTCCTACATGATATATGTCAATGTTTGTATATGTTCTGCCATGGCCCTTAATCCCTCAACATTTGTGAATGCAGGTCGATTTGGTAGGAGGGTACTATGATGCAGGGGATAATATCAAGTTCGGTTTCCCTCTGGCTTTTACAGCCACTATGCTATCATGGAGTGTGATAGAATTCGGAAGGTTCATGGAAGATGAGCTACAGAATGCTGAGACTTCAATCCGTTGGGCGACGGATTATCTCCTCAAAGCAACAGCCCATCCAGATACAGTCTACGTTCAGGTTTAGTTTCTTCAGAATAAGTCCATGTCAAAGTTCATGTCTATTAATGTCACTTACAGGACACTTCATGTATAACGTTGTGTGCTATGGCAGGTGGGTAATGCCGATGCAGATCATTATTGCTGGGAGAGGCCAGAAGACATGGACACGCCCAGAAGTGTTTACAAAATCAACAAAGATAATCCAGGTTCAGATGTTGCCGCTGAATCAGCTGCAGCATTGGCTGCTGCATCTATTGTGTTCCGGACTTCAGACCCAGGGTACTCACAACTGCTTCTCAGAACTGCAATTCGGGTAAGCTAGTCAAAACTTCCACAACATGAGTATTGCTAACATACATAGAGGAGTGTTGTGTTCCCAGAGTTCAGACCCAGGGTATTCCCAACTGCTTCTCAGAACTGCAATTCGGGTAAACTAGTCAAAACTTCTACAACATTAGTATTGATAGTATACATAAGAGGAGGTAGAGACCTCCTTGAAACTGCAATTCTGATACGCTCAAGCCTTGAACTGCAATTCTAGTAAAGTTCAAAGTTAAAGAGTTTCAGAACACGGTATAGATAGTACATAGGAGGGAGTACAAACAACCCTTAAAATGCACTTGGAATAAGTGCACTGGTTAATCAAAATTTCCAAAATATTAGTGCAGCCCTTAAAATGCACTTGGAAAGAGTGCAATGCTTTACACAAATTTTACCGCAATTTACTAATCAGGATATTCCCAACGGCTTAACAAAAATGCATTTCAGGTAAGCTTATTTCTCAACAAAACTGCATTTCAGGTAAGCTTAATGTTTAATTAGAAATTCAAAACATATGTATATGTAGCATGGTTGAGGACAAATATCACCTGGTGTAGTAAAAAGTTAAATAGTTATGGCCTGGTGTAGGTCAATTTTCCAGTAGTAAGAATTCTAGAAACAGTTCAGGTAAATACTACATTATATTAATATTAAATTAGTTTGATTTTGATTGCAGATTCCAGGAATATCCAGAATATGATGGACAGGAAATAAGTTAAACAATTGACTTAGCTTCTATCCATTAGATTCCAAAATATTCCTGAATCTACAATAAATTCAACTATAAGGCCATACCAGGTGTGTGCTAAAGCAATGACACTTTTCAATATCTACCAGCTAACACTCTTCACAGTTATTTTTTTTCCTACAATATCTATCATCTCAGTTTTTTTGGTTGGCCCGTACCTCTGGTTATACATATAGCAAAAGAGAGAAATTGCAATTTGGGGAAGAAACAAGCAAACAAACAGCAATTTGGATAAGCTCAATATAAACATGAGTATTGATGATAAACCTAGAGGAGGTTAAGACAACCTTAAAATTGCAATTCTGGTTACCTAGTTTCAGAGGATAAGTATACACAAAACAGATAGAGACAGTGTTATTATAAATGGCAGCTAAGCTGCCAAAAAATTTGGGTTTTTTAACAAAATCTAATGAAATGTTTTACTCTGTTTACAGGTGTTTGGGTTCGCGGACAAATACAGGGGAGCATACAGTGATAGTCAGACCGTGAGAGCAGGAGTGTGCCCTTTCTACTGCGACTTCGATGGATACCAAGTAATGTTGCTGCAGTATATACATCTCATGTCTTGAAGAGCTTCAGCATACAATCTGCAGAATGATTGATTAGGAGTAACAAAAATAGGTCTTCCCGTTTTGCAGGACGAACTGCTGTGGGGTGCAGCCTGGTTGCACAAGGCAACGAAGAACCATTCATATATCAACTACATTCAAATAAATGGCAAGACACTTGGAGCTGACGAAAACATTAACGAATTTGGCTGGGACAACAAACATGCAGGAATAAATGTCCTGGTATCCAAGGTAATATTAATGCAGAGTCATACTTTTGAATGAACTCTTCTACTTGAAGTTCTCCTATGCAGACTGCAAAACTGGGGTTCTCTGTCCTTCTGGTACTGTTTCTGGGTTATTCTCCTTGTCTGAATACTGTTGGTGGTTTATTCTCCTTTTCTGAATACTGTTTCTTGGTTATTCTCCTTGTCTGAATGCTGTTTGAAGGTTTATTCTCCTTTTTATGAATACTGTTTCTTGGTTATTCTCCTTGTCTGAATACTTTTTGTGGTTTATTCTCCTTGTCTCCATAATAGTACCAAATCTGTGATATAAAATTTTTGTGTAGGAATTCTTGCTGGGAAAGGTAGCTTCTTTGCAAACTTACAGAGGATATGCTGATGACTTCATCTGTTCTCTCATACCAGAAACATCTGATGAGCATGTACCATTCACACCAGGTTGTATATCTTCACAAATATAATTAGCATAGATACTTTTTTACTCTAAAATTGGGCATAATCCTGTCTGAGATCTTACCAGGTTGTAACAGAATCTGGCTTCTCTGAGTGCAATAAACCATCATCTTCTTAAAATTTTGTTGGTGTTCCTAGTGGTGCATTGGGTGAATCATAAGTTAAGAAAGTTAATGTATGAGTACTGTAACAGGTGGACTTATCTACAAGCCAGGAGGGAGCAACATGCAACATGTTACAGCCATATCGTTTCTACTTTTAGCCTATGCTAATTATTTGGGCCATTCTTCTGAAGTTGTTCAATGTGGTAGCATCCAAGTCACTCCTTCTAGACTCAGAACAGCTGCCAAGCGCCAGGTTCTACTCAAGATTTGTCATTGGAATCCAAACTTGATAACAAAATATTGCATCAAACATAAAGGAAGCCTGGTTATTGTCAGTACTAAACTGATATTGTGGCTGGCTGTGTATGCAGGTGGACTACATACTGGGGGATAATCCTCTAAAGCTTTCGTACATGGTGGGATATGGTCCTCGCTTTCCCCAATATATTCATCACAGGGGCTCATCATTACCCTCTGTTACAGAGCATCCCAATCACATAACATGCAAGGGTGGCTCCCAATTCTTTTTCAGCAAAAATCCCAACCCAAATCTTCTGGTGGGGGCAGTGGTTGGAGGGCCAGATAGCCAAGACCAATATCCAGACAATAGGCCAAATTTCAGGCAATCCGAACCCACCACCTACATCAATGCTCCACTGGTAGGGGCGCTTGCATTTTTCAGTGGCCATCCAGAATTCTAACTTCAATCATAAACGAAGTATATACCATATAATGTAATATTTGCTTCAACAACCATATCTGTGAACAAGATGTACAGGATTAACCACCGTGATTATTATGTAACTATAATTTCCTTTTGTTAAAGGCCATGCCTTTTATTGTTGTAATGATGAAAGTATGCTTAAATGTCAAATAATAGTGGTAATGTTGTACATTACAGTGATAATTTACCGTGATAATTTGAGAAATGAAAAGGTGTACACTGTCTGAAAGCAGTGAAATAATATTAAAGCAATGCAAAAGGTAAAGTCCGACCACAATTGTCCCGCAATGACTTTCTTACAACGCACAAGATAAAGCAACATTATCTCTCCAATGCAGTACACTACACAATTAAGCATATTGAAGATTGAGAGTGACACAAAACTTTTATAACGTCCAAGCAAGTTTGCCAACTTCCAGTAACGATCAGGTGACCAATACTAATACTACAGCATTTCGGCATACTTTTCATTGATATGGTGACCCAGAAATTAAATGATAAAGCAAACGACTTGAGAGTTAAACCCAGGTCCAATCACCATCCATTGGACTAAATAATCAAATGCAATGTACATTTAAAACCATAATTTATATGAAATGACCCATGCTGGTTGGTAATTCAAGTTTTATATTGTGGAGCCGTTTTACCTACCCAAACAACCTTTAACTATTATAATAGGCCATCAGCCATGATAACTATAAATCATGTTTTTATTATATATAATTCTTAAAGTTTGTAAATGGTCATTGAACATAAAAAATAATATGTAGGTATTTGTTCTTTCATGATTTGTTTTGAAATCTAGATATCATTTAAAGTCTCTTCATCATTGTCGATATATTTTTGGTTCAAAGATGAATTGTACTAGGTTCTCTTTTGGTTAGGTGTACTCTAACTCTTCCACGTTTTGGCTTTTTTGCCAGAATCTAGCATTACAAGTTTTAACTTTTGGTTAGATGCACTATAACTCTTCCATGTTTTGGATTTTTTTAATGGAATCTAGTGATACAAGTTCTCACTACAATAGGATTTTGAATGCATAAATGAATTTAACACCTTGAAAAAATCAAGATTATAGAAATATACAGATTTCACAACTCAAACTTGTGATCCCAACAAATCCCTACAAAAATATATTTGGAAAAGGGCCAAAACATAGAAGAGTTAGGAAGTTTTTGGTTGTGCCTCAATGCACTGACTTGACTACTAAAATTTACAAGGTATACATCATTTACTCCTCAAATTTAAACTTGTGATTTCTTAGGAAGAAATACATGTTTTTAACCATTAAACCCTAATTAATTACTACTTTTTGATTTACCAAATTATTTTGGCCCTGTTTTTTTTGCCTGTTTTTTTTTTTTTTTGCCTTTGTGCCCAAATGATCATGGTGAATGACAATCACCAATATTTTTTACAAGAAAATAATGTGGCCCTTTATTCACTGTTTGAAAGCCCTTATGTCACTCTGATATGTCATCAACGTCATGAACATTGCCACATATAACTCCAATCAGTTTTTAACTGGCAACATTTATCCTCAAGTGTCAGAGCAAGACTGTGTCCTCCTACATTGACTATTATGGATATCAAGTAATGCTTGTTGGAGGTATACCTTCTCTATAGAATGATTGATGAAGACTAACTTAAATTGCTTTCTAGGGAAAATTGTTGTGAGGTGTCACCTGGGAAGAACCAATCATGTTTCAGACAAATGGTAAAACATTGGGAGCTGATGAAAACATACAAATTTGTGTGGGATAAATGTTGTGGTACCCAAAGTGCAAATTAACACACAGTCTCCAATGGAGAATCCATAGCTATTTGTCCTTATGGTATTGCTTGCCTATTATATCAAACAAGCGTTGTCTACCATGAGCATAATTTTGCCAAGATTGCGATTTTTTTTTTCTTAATTGGAATATGGTGATTTTTTTTTTCAAAAATATGTGAGAGTGTTTAAATCGTTTTTTTATGGTAGAAATGAATTCAACAGAAGAAACCAAAATCCTGAATTTTGATAGTTATAACCTGGATTTTCAAAAATTCCTATCAAATTTTCTTAAATCTTAACGAAATTGTGACCTCCTTAAACTATGGGTCAAAAAAACATTTAGATAGGAATTCCAGCTGGGTTAGCAACCTCTTTTCAAATCCATAGGGGATTCCGGGGATATGCTGATGACTTCATCTGCTCTTTCATGTTAGAAACATCGGATGGGAATTTAGCTAAATTTTGTAACATTGGACTGGATTTTGGTTGCATATTAATTGTCGCATATGGGAGGGAATCAGACTCCCTTTTTATCATTTAAATTGATTTTGGTTCATATAATCACAAATTGGGTTTTCACCAATCACACACACACACATATAAAAGATTTATCTCAGTCAATTGAGTTCAATAAAAATAATATGTGTTCCATATATATATATATATATATGGACTAACTTTAATTTATTTGAGTTTGTATCGTAGTCTAGTGACTTTAATAATAGGAATATGTGTGTTATAGTTTATGGGAGATTTGTGTATGAATTAAGGCACACCATGAACTTCCAAGATGAGTGACATTGAATTTTTTTATTCTACAAGTTTCTTCAAGATAAACTTACTTAAACTTGGATTATGCTTACTCTTCTTTTAATTAAGGGTGTGCATAATATATAAGTTAGCCAAAGTATCACAGGTACAAACCAAAATTACTTCACATCATGCAATATAAAGATACATGTACACAACACAATATGGTGTGGTCAACTCACTTTTATAATACCTAAAAGATGTATAATAATAACAAAGATTACAATCACAACCCATCGGTTTACATCAATGACCATCTGTGCCAAATCATACAACCAAGGCCTTCCTTGACCAATTCCAAAGATGAACCTCAAAATTTGTCTGCTCTAAAACACCAAGATTCATTCAACGTTAAATTGCAAATTTTGTTCAACCCTAAACTCCAAAATTTGGCCCTCTCCAAACCTCAAATTTCGAACTAGTCATCAAACACCAAAATTTAGACCATCTATTGAACCTCAAATTTCACCCCCGTGCAAACCTTAAATTCAGTTGGTCACGTCACAAGCTCTAGTGAACACCAAAATTTGGGCACATTGCTAAACCTTAAAATTCAGTCTCCAATTCAAGCGACTATATGTTGAGTGTGGAGGAGGCATGCTACATCGAACAAAGTCGTGAAACAGCATCCTGCATGCTTCCCTGTCTGGAAGGACTCGACATGGTTGTGCCAACTCTCCATCTGCTTTCGTCTCACGTCAAGCTTAGTTCACTCGATTTAAACTTGTTTCGACTCTTAAACTTGCTTGCCTTGCTTGTTCTTGAATTTCTCCCCATTTTCCAAGTCATTAATGTATTTATATTTGTTGGCCATGCCTCACTCAACCAATGTGTCATTTGGATGGGACACAACTCTTTGTCTAGTGAATGCTACAACTCCCAAAACAACATTTTGTCTCATTATGCCACCACTTTGTCTCATTGCACAAGCTCGTACTCATCTTAGGCGACTCAATCTATCCATCTCGTCATGTGACGACTCGCCCAATCAATTCCTGACTAACTCATATCGGCTCATTCTTCATGCACTTGTGCGCCTGGCCAACTTGTCTCACCTTGTTCCACTTGTGTATTCATATGCTTCACTAACTCTTCTTGACTTGTTCCACTTGCACTCACACCCAACTTCTTCAATCTGTCTCGTCGACAATGTTCCACACTTGTGCTAAGAATGTGGGCGGTCAACTCATTTTCCCAACTCGGTCATGTTGATTAACCCATGTCATCTCAGTTGGTCCATCGTTGTTGCACAACCCATCACGTCGCCACGATGGTGGAAATCCCAAATTCCACATTCCACTCCACACCATCTCTTGCAACGACCTAACAGCTCGTCTAGGTGCACCCATGCCATGTAATATCACATCGCAACTCAGTCTTGGTGCCCAACTTGTTTCACTAAAATGTCATGTGAATATTGGCCAGGCAAGGAAACCCCAAAATAAATTATGACGGCTAACCCAACCAAAATGCTTGTCACCTTCATTAATATGCTCGAGCACGCTCGTGCACTTGGTGCATCACCGCATCTGAGGGTGCTACAATGTGTTAATGAAAATGAGTTTGATAGTATGAATATGTGCAATAGGCGCCATTAGTATTATTTTTGAAATGCATCATATCATTGTTTCGGGTGTAACGCCATGTTTCTTATTATTTTAAGTGGGGAAATAAGTCAACACCAGATGGCTAATGATGTACATTCTCGAAAACTAAACACTAGAATAATTTTATGGAATGATGGGCACCACCAATCCGTTAACGAAATAAAGTGTAACAGCAAGTGTGGGACAATGGTTTTGGTAGGGAATCTTCAATGAGACAAAAGATAAAGTCACATGTACAACCGTACAAAATAGGACAAAATGTTTTGTACCTCCAACCATGGCCAATTGCGGTCATGGCACTGTTACAGGTGCCTAATATAACCAATAATCACTTCTCGGTGAGGTGGTGTTTGATTTAAAAAAAAAAATGGTGGGAATTCAACTTAAGTGGAAGAACATGTGATTTGTTTTCAAGTGGAAGAACATGTGACTTATTTTTATTTATGCGTAAATTAAGGAGAGAATACTTTCAGACATAAAATAATAGATTTTCCAGCATATTAATATTAGTATACATGAAGAAAAATAATATCAGAGAGTTTTATATAATAAGAGTTTTGAACTTGATAAAAGTATGGTGGAATTTTACTGTTGGAGATTCTACTTAATTTTAAATTGATTTAAATCATTCATAGTTGTTTTTAAGTGGAAGAGCATGTTTATTTTTACTTATGCGTAGATTAAGGAGAGAATATTTTCATCCAGAAAATAATAGAATTTTTAGCAGATTAATTTTAGTATACACGAAGAAGAAGAATATCAGAGAGTTTTATATAATAAGAGTTATGATTTTGATCACAGTTTTATCCATGATGGAATGGTATTCTGGGCAGTTTTACTCAATTTTAAATTGACCTAAATCATCAACAATTCAATCAAACTTTCGAATGGATAAGAATTATAGTTTCTAGTATTGCTATATTATGTTTCTTGGAAAAAAAAGATTACACAAAAATAAGTGTATTCGTATCAGTATGTATTAGGAAGAAAAATCAAATAGAGATTTCTATATTATCATAATCTTATCTTGATCTAAGTTTCATCATAGTGAAATGGTGGCCTTAGAGGATTTACTCAATTCGATAGTTACATAGATTTTTGAGAAATCAATCAAATTTCCAAACAAATAGGAATTGTATATTCATATATTGTCAGATTCTAATAATCATAGAAAATTTTGGTACAAGATTACCTAAGAGGATTTACTCAATTTCATAACTATCTAGATCGTTAAAAATCTTATCAAGGTTCTAAATAAATAGGAATTGTAGATTCCTATATTGTTAGATTCTAACAATCATATGAAAATGTGGAATAAGATTAAATAGCTCCATATATATTCAATCAATTAGATACATTTTAATTCAGGATCTTTAAGCAACAACAAAATTGCATTAATTGTGCAAAGTGATGGTTATACAACAAAGTACAAGGGAAATTTTGCAATGTGAGTATAATTGATGTTATGATATGTTATCCATATAATATTGAAAAAAAAAATCACATTATTGAACCATACATGAATATCCTTATCAACAAATGAGTTTATCATAGCTTTGACGAGTAAAATTAATTTTAATGGATGTTAATAAAATACTTGACCATTTTATTCTCTTAAAAAATTAACAATATACATTTTTTCTTTTGAAAAAAAACATATTATTATCCAGAAAAAATATCAAAATACCATAATCATAAAAGGATAAATCCTTTTATGATGTATCAGAAAATAAAGTGATCCATATTGAGCCTCTCTCATAATCTTCCCTAAAAAGAGACCAACACCCACTCATATGCCCGAGTTTCCTTCCCAAATAACCTTTCATGTATCCATACATAACATAAAAATAAATCATTAAAAGAGTGCCTCATACATTTATAAAAAAATCCCTAATCTTAATAGACCTTAATTTTAGAAGAAACATAATTAACCAATCCATGTATTTTTTACGTGTGCAGATCTTTTCATGCAGTGAAAACTCCGCACAAGCAATTGTTCACAAACAAAAATATGAGGAAACTTTCATGGCTTTGTTATGGCTCATGGTTCCATGAGTGGCTCCTTTGAACTATTATAGTTTAATTAATTAATAGTTAGTATAAATTATTGGTATTAATGTTACTGCTAATGCTCCACTTTCTAATGAAGATGGATCATTGCACTGATTCCAGAGTGTGGCCCACACTTAGACACTTTTGGCAGATTTAAATTCATATCACAATTTTGAAGGTTGTTCGTGATAATGTTTATATTTCCTTTTCATTTTAAATTCTATGATGTTTACGTGAGCTTTTCAAACTGATCTAAAATTCTGAGATTCCTGTGCATTTATTTTTATCAAATAATTATTAAGAATTAGACTTTTATTATTAAAAAGTTGGACTTGATTTTATGAATGAGAAGAAATTTTAAAACAAACAAAACGATAGATAAGCAACTATAAGTTGTTAAGATATATCTGGTTAATAAAAATCTTTCTGTGCATGCTTATATTTTGGTTTTGTTATTGTGACCATGAAAGTGTGTCTCTTCTATGGTGAGATCTATTTGGAAAAGAATTATAATTAAAGAACATGACATAACTAGGTTTGTACATATTTGTATATATCTGCTCACTTAGGTTTTATGTTGGACTTTCTATCCAAAATATGTGATTGCCCAATCTCACAACATCAACACAACAATAAAACTCATCTTTTGGCAACACAAGTTAGCATTGCTTATATTTTATGGTCTTAAATTGGTATTTGTTGGAAAGTTCCCAAATGGGATGTGCGGAGCTTTCTGCACAGTGAAAGATCCACACAAGCAATCATTCAAAAACAAAAATACGATGAAGCTTGCATGGCTTTGTTATGGCTCATGGTTCAATGAGCAGCTTCTCTGGAATATTATAGTTTAATTAATTAATAGTTAATATAAATGATTGTTATTAATATTAAATAACCTGGCATGATGCTATTGCTTTAATTTATAAATTAATAATATGTATGAGTGAGGAGAAAACTCCATGTAATAAGAAATTGCTCGTCAAGGTTATTGTGAACATTTACTGAGATAATGTTGTTTGTCGCGGTCTCAAATCATAATATATATAGGGATAGGGATTATAATGGAGGGACTATGGATATATAAGCTTCTACTCCTTCGCAATAGGGTTATGGAGTTTTTCAACTTGAGCATTAGACAAAATATCTTCCTCATTCGAACTTAAACAGGGACGCAACAAATTACAAGTATAACCATAAATACAGAGATGCATCAGAAATAAAACTTCATTTCATTAATATCAAATACATAAATATGCTTACAAATATAATGGAAATAAGACTAGCTCGGGCGATGGTAGCTTATCTTTGAGAATACATGTGGTGGCTACATGCCTCTAAATTGTGTTACAATGAAGCTCGAAGGACTTTTATTATTGAGAAACAATGGAAAACCCTAAACATAAAAAAACCTAACCCTAGGAGATGGAGCGCCAAAACTATGGGCCTCGTTTGGGTAAATTGGTACATCAACTTCCTGGGGTCGTAACTTTGGCATACGATCTCCATTTGACGTGCACAATACCTCGTTACAAATATATATCCAAAGAATACAACTTTCGAGTGGCCAACATTAATTGAGAACCCATGTTGGCCCCTATTTTCCCAAAAAACGTCGTTTAGGGCCTCAAAACGGCTCTGGAAGTTCAAGACCTGAAAAATTGGCAAAAAGAGTAAAATGTGCTACAATTAAGGAAACTAAAAAACTAAAAGAGACAGTGGTGGGGGTCCAAGTGGAATAGGTGGGTGGTTACCAACATCCACTTGGATCATATCCTTTCCTGCCATTGTCATTTCGGCTAAGTTGTGCATGAAACATAGGAGTCCCAATTCCAATTCTTAAATGTCAAGATCAAGCGACTCTATGCAAGCATTAAACATGCGGCTGAGATTAAAATGTCGTCACATTTTTTCTTCAAAAATTCTTAAGCAACTTATTTTGCTCTGCGAAGAGCAATGCCTTCAATATACGCAATATAGTGAATGTACCATGAACAATTAAGAGGCAAGGTGTAATGCCTCCTCCCACATTTACCCACTTTTACAAGCTCACCAGGGTAAACATGAGCAGAGTGTCACTATAATATTACTCGACCTCCAAGTTCTAGTTGTAGATGTGGGGCCTACAAACCAAATCTTATTACCATCCCTCAAAGACAACAGATCACTCGATAGCCTAACAACCACCCCAAGTGATCAATCCTGGAGTTAAAACTCATTTTCACAAGATTAACTCCCTTATCATACCCATAACATAACTTCCATGGGGTTGGGAGGCTATAATCGCATGCAAAAGCCTGGATAACAGTGGTTATGACCTAAATTCCTTAGTTCAGTGCTAGCGGTTGCAAGATCTATGCCACTTTTCCAGGCTAGCCTCCATACCACTACCCAAAATTGCATAGAACTTTCTACAAACATAACTAAGATAATAACAAGGGCAACCATTCAAACCTGAGCAAGAGCTTGACATGGACATGCCTAATACATGATACTCATTTTGTCAAACACATGGTAAACATAGAAGCTACAGGTCATGAATGAATATATAATGAGAATCACCAAGAAGGATCTATGCCCTCTCAAGCTAGTTGCAACAATACTTGTTAGCCCATGCATTCATCAACCATTTTGTTAGGTACTTATACTACTAGTGTAGTTCCTTATTGTTATTAGTGCAACCCCCTTATTATATTATTGTTATCATTGTGTCCCATAGAATCCCACTATTATTATTGTTGTGCCCTTACAATATTATTGTTATGTAGGCTCTGATTATATTGTGACCCCTAAGACTCCTATCTATAAAAAGGAGGTTTTGTCATTTATATCAACCAAGAATTATTCATTTGTGTACAGTAAAGGAGGTTTCCCCCTCTAAGAGGATAATTTTGAAGTCGTTGATCTATCTCTTATTCTATTTTGTGAGCTGGTCGCATAACACTTGGTATTAGAGCTTTGGATTCTAGGGTTTTGCTGCTTCAAATAGGTCATCGTGGAATTTTTGCTATAAATTTTTTTATATGAAGTTTTAGAATCTGAAATTAAAACTTATTTGAGCCAAATTCTTGATGAACTTTGTGTCCGAATTTCAGATCTTGTCTCGCTATAGTTTCAGAAATATGATCTAAGTAAATTAGGGTTTTTACAGTCTCCTGAATTCCATTACAAACAAGTGACCTTGGGAAAATAGTCATAACTTTCTCTCTTAGCATTGGATTCAAATTTCGTAAAATGTGATAGAAATAGGATGTACTTTAATTTTTTAGTATCATTTTCAGGACTGAAGGTCGAAACAATGACACTTGGCACTTCGTACAAGTTCACTCTACTAAACCAGTCTATAATCAGGTCATCTTGGGAGATTGGGCATACCTCTTTCTTGGAGAATCCAATATCGATCATAATTGTGGGGTTGAAAATAGGACTAAGAGGGATACCACAGGATGAAATTTCAGACCTTGGAGATCCGAAATTACAGTGATACGTTAGATTCAATATCGAGCACCTACAAAGAAAAAAAAAAGGTGTGTAATTTTGTTTTTAAATTTGCATAAGTTTTGTTTGAGAAAGTAGTTTGAAGTGATTTAAAGGGAATTTTGAAGCATAATTATCATTAATTGATGACCCGAATAAAGAAAATGGAAACACCTAGTAAGAACCCCGCGAAATATCTACTATGGCACATGAAGAAGCGAAAGAAATGCAACATGATATATCAAAATTACGAGACCAAGTGCAACAAATTTCACTCTCACAAAAAGTAACTGAAGCTAAGATGGATGGTTTGAAGAATGGAATCAAAGCTAAGATGAATGGTTTGAAGAATGACATGCAATCCAAGATCGTTGGTATAGAAGAAAAATTGAAAGGCGACATGGAAGATTTGAAGAAAGACATTGAAGGTTTGACAAAGTTGCTACAAGAAAGACTTCCTAATGGCGAAAAGGTAGTAGAAGAAACTCATGATGAGAAAAGAAATGTGAATCATGATTTCATAGAATCTAACATTGGATTGAATACCCACCACATTCCAAAGATCAATATGAGAAATTTTGATGGCAAGGATCCCGTAACATGGATAGTACAACTGGAGCAATATTTCGATCTCCATAATGTGTAAAACACACAAAAGGTGCGCATTGCAACTTTATATTTGGAACCCAATCAGTTTGTATGGTATCGATGGATTTTCTCTTGTAAACAAATTGTTAGTTAGTCAATTTTTACGAAGGAAATGATAGCACATTATGAGGATACAAAGCGCAACACCTTCTTTAGACAATTGATAAATCTCAAACAAAAGGGTTCAATGGTAAATGGAGCACATTGAGGACTTCCAAAAATTGAATATAAGGGTAAAGTATATTCTAGAGGAGCATAGGATTGATTTCTTCATAGGGACTTTAAAGGATAACATCCAACACAAGGTTCGTCTTTGGGTACTTGATTCATTGGAGAAGACATTTAGGTTGGAGAGAAAAACTGAAAGAAAAATTATGGCAACAAGGAATCCTACCACTCACAACTATAAAGATGGAAATGTTGTTGCTCCTAGCCTTCCACAACCAACAAGGTTGACACCACAACAATTGGAAGAAAAGAGAGAAAAAGGTCTTTGTTATAGTTGTGATGGAAAATACACTAAAGGTCATAAGTTTGCTGAGAAGAAATTAATTTACATAGATTGGGAAGAGGAGGAATAAAAGGAACAAGGAATGCCAAAATAAGAGGATATACACTACGAGCCAACCCCAGATAAAGAAGAAATGAATCCGACCATATCTTGTAATGCATTGACAGGAATTACCACTCCTAAAACTCTCAAGATAAAATGACATATCAAGAAGAAAAAGCTAAAAGTGTTGATTGATTTGGGTAGTACCCATAATTTTATTCATTGTAAGATAACCAAGGAAATGAATTACTTTGAATTGCTTTGAATTGAATTGAATTGTACTAGAAGTCCAATGGTTATAATCTTTGGGTACAATAAATTTTATTTTTTAAGAACTTTTCTTGAAATATTTTTGGGAAGGAAAGGAAGTTGAATTAAGGGGTATTGGAGGGAAACCAGGAAAGATAATCAGTTCTAATGGCATGACAAAGATTCTAAAGAAAGAACAATGGAGCATAATTGCATAGTTATGTTCACTAGAGGTTCAAACAGTGACATCATCTATTTCTACAGATCTCCAAAAAGTCTTGGACAATCATTATAAGGTTCAAACAGTGGAATATCACATCAAGCATCAACAACAATTTCTCCAACTCTTCAAGGATAACCTTAATTTGGCACAAAATCGAATGAAACAACAAACAGATCAACATTCCAGTGAAATAGGTTTTGATGTAGGCAACTGGGTGTTTTTACGGCTACAATCATGCAAACAAATGTCCCTCAAACAAGCTAAGAAGGATAATAAATTATCACCAAAGTACTATGGTCCTTACAAGGTGTGGAAAAATATTGATAATATGGCATACAAATTGGAGCTTCCCGCATCTTCCGATGTGCACCTAGTTTTTGTGTTTCAGGCTTAAAGAAGGTTATAGGTGACAAGCTCCCATTTCAAACAATAGTTTTGAAACTTGACGAGGAAAGAAATATCATATTGGAACCTAAAGCAGTCATGGAAATAAGAACCTAACAACTATGAAATCGATCAATTTCAGAGTATCTCATCAGGTGGAAGAACTTAACCGTTGAAGTTCCGCATGGGAGGATGAAAATTTTATACAGAATCATCTAGAACTACTCAAGCGTTGAGGACAACACTTTTTGGAAGGAGAGGGGCACGTTAGGTCCTTATACGATTAGTGTAGACCCTTATTGTTATTAGTGCAACCCCCTTATTGTATTGTTTTTATTATTGTGCCCCATAGAATCCCACTATTGTTATTTTTGTGCCCTTACAATATTATTGTTATGTAGGCTCTGATTATATTGTTACCCCTAACACTCCTATATATAGAAAGGAGGTCTTGTCATTTGTATCATCCAAGAATTATTCATTTTTGTAATGTAAAGGAGGTTTCCCCTTCAAAGAGGCTAGTTTTAAAGTCATTTATCTATCTCTTATTCTATTTTGTGAGCTAGTTGCATAACATATTCAATACTTACTAATCATGAGAGAGATCCATAGTAAGAGCACATCATAGAACCATGCATTTAACCATAATTTAAACCATGAAAATCCAGCCATAAGATCAACATGATAGTTAGTACAAGTGATCATAGATCACAATAGGAAAATAGCTCATATTAACATATGGAATTGCCAACCAAGTTAGGGACTTCCACGTACCACCCAACCTGTTGTAGCGGCTACAACCACCCTCCAAAATTTTTTATTAGCCTGTTTTGGAGCCTCCCTACCAACCTTCATAGCAGCTTGCCTTGCTTCGTCAAGTCCTCAAGCTTCAGTGTCTTTCTTACTCAAAGGCAACCTATCGATCACAGTTTAATTTTTCCCTTTACAGGCTGCTCACCCGGACTTGGTCCAGCTGCATGCTAAGTAGCTTCCCCTTGAAAATTTCGTATTTCTAGAGGGAAACCAACCCTCCCAGTAGGATTTGCACAAATTTTTCGAGCAACAGATTGTTCAGCTTAGGATTTGCATAAATCTGGGCAGCAATCAGCTGCTCTGCCCATAAATTGCACAAATCTCCTGGGTAGCTAGCCCAGCTCCCAGCCAGAAATGTGCATTTTTCTCTAGCAGTCAAGTAGTGTCTTGCATGTGTAACTGAGTTGACTCGTTCCCTCTGGGATTGAGAAAAATAATCTTGCATGCATGGGCTACTTCTCCCAATTCAGCATGCAAAGGCATCCCTTGTTTTAGGGATCTATGTTTAGCAGTTGGAGGTCACATGCAAGGAGAAATTCTGAAATCTCCCACCAAGTGTCGCTTCCCCTAGATTTGTGGCATGTGCATCACAACCTCGATGTTATCAAAAATCATCAATCAGACGCTGCAGAGTTCATTCCTCACATCAACCTTGTAGCTTTGACATCCCACATCACATCTAGGAGCAGTCGGCACATTCAGCTCAGTTGTTTTGGGGTAAGCTCGCTTCCCATCCCTTGTGCTGCATTTCTATCGCTTTTTGTGTTTTCTTTTGTGGGAGTATTGTTTGCTTGATTTATTTGAACGCTTGTTGTCGTTTACATATATACTAGCTTCTCCTAGCTCTGTTTTAGTTTTCGTTGCTATCTCACTGATGTCGCATGCATGAAATTGTTTTGCACGGACGTTCGCCCAATCGGTGAACTGCCTCACCCACATGCATGTTGATCTGTTTGCTGAATATTTGATTCATGTTTCACATGCACTATCAATCACTTCTACCATCACTTAGTGTCACCATGCATTCACTGACTTACTTGCTTTCAGTTGCCCATCGGTGAGTCGGGCCAACCTTAGCCTAGGATCTGCCTTCACCAAGGCTGCATTGTGCAATATGAGAAAGGAAGGCCCACCTTCCTCTCCAGATTTTCACATTCCTGCCCAACATTGGCCTCCAAGACTATTTTCCGCATTTCTGGAGGACAGTGGCTGCTTGGACCAAGAAATTGGGCAAATCTATTCCTGGGCCAGCAATCCTTCCCCGCTAGAATTGCGCATTGCGTAATCCAAGTAGTCAGTAGCCAGACTGGATTGTGCATTCCGCATTTCCAGCAGTCAGCTAGTCGCCCAGCAGCCCAGACTGTGCCTTGAGTAGTCTTGGCACTCGATCTCCCAACCTCCTGACTGAAATTGCACAACCTTCATGATCATTCACCCAGGTATGTTACAAGTTAGTTCTCATGTTCATTTTGGTTTTCAACTGACAGATTGCTTTCCATGAGTGTGGCCATGTCTCTAGGTATCACAGGTGTTCATCTACCTCTCAGCAGTACATGTAAAATGGTTTCTAGGAGAGAAGAGACAAAGACACCGTTCAGAGCACGCCTAGGGATGCAGTCGATCAAGTTTCCATGGACTTGCCTACCCACGAAGACATCAAGTTGTTCGTAGACAAGGAAATTAAGATATGACAGAAGCAACATCACAGTGAGCAGCATCATGAATAGCAGTTGAAGACAACATACCAAACACAACGAATGCAAGAGGAGGGTTGTTGACAACACAGAGGTGGAACAAGGTTGCAAGCTCAAGTAGGTCCATTGATGGTGAAAGCAACTTTGGAGACTCCAGCTATGAAGTGACGATGCGACATGAAGATCGCGCGAAGGTAGAAGATGGAACAAATAAGGAGTTGCATGTGCTGAGGCAACAACTTGGGAAGATCATGAAGCTGCACAGGCAGACGAATGAGATGCAGCAAAAACAGGAACAATAGTGGGCACAAAATGCACTCACAGATGAAATTGCACCCGTACAAGTTAAAGATCCATCTCAACAGCTAACATAGAGCAAACGTGGTGAGCAATGTTGTTGATCTCATGCAAGGGATTTTGCAGCATGCATGTCTTAGAGTGCACACATGCAATCCAACCCATTCAACACACTCACCAAGGCAAAGACAAGGAGCAAGTCCAACTGGAGTTGAACATGTACTTTGACAAGTTGATGTGCATGGCCACCAATAGACACTTGAAGATCAGCACAGACACCATGCATCAATGTGTTGTTGATTCAACCACACTCAAGAAGACCATGCACATGTTAACAGACGAGTTGGATGAACGAGTTGAACCAATGCACTGGTTGCAATGGAGGCAAGAGTTCACCTCAGCAAGATGTCACCATGAGGTGCATGCACACCATCATGGACGACCAAGCTTGGCATCAGCTCACCACTTTCACCATCACAAGCATGTTAAAGAGTTGGTCTCATCACAACGAATCGAGTGCCAGCGATGTCTTACAAGGCTTTCTCAAGCCATGTTGTCTCACATGAGTACATGTGCATTGTAATGTTGAGTCATGTCAAGTGTAAGTCAAGTGTTAATGGTTGGATGTAACAATCATAGAGTAGGTGAAGAGTCATGAGGGTAGTTACACTGTCACAAAGGGGAATGTTAAGGGTCACCCCACCCTTTGCTATAAATAGTCACTCTTAACTCATTGTACAGGCTTTTGGTCAGCCAAGATTCTACTTAGACTATTTTGAAGAAGTCTTGGACAATATTGTAACATGCATTGGCTTCTCCACTGCATGGAGCTAGTACATCTCTTTGGAGGAGTAGGCGGATATGGTTGTAACATTCCACTGTTGGGGCTAGTAGGTTTACATGGTGTATTGTATGATTGTGACTTACACTTCTTTAATAATAAGAGCCAACACATTTTCATGCATATGTTGTTATTGTAGTTGGATTGTTCTGATTGCCTTAATGATATATGTTGTTTAACTTACGTACTTGTATATGAACTGATTTTTATGCAATTATATGAATCTTGTTGTTAATGTGTTTCATATGTTGTTAATGTTGTCACCGTCCATTTCAACTGCTCCGCCAGACATCATACAGACCTTTCTCATGAACCTTGCTATATCAACCATCACACTCGTCTCAGACTAATCCGTGAGTGTTGTTCGTGTTATCTTACCTTGTTGTTGTGACTACCGCATCCGAGTGGAATTCTCCATCGGAAGCTGTGCATGTCCTTTGTGTGGTGTGTTCCTGGTCGAGTTGGGACTGAGCCCTTTCAACCTGGAACTCACCTTCACCTTCCTCTCCCTTCAAAGTTTTGGAACCTCTCATACATATTCCTTGACTCTTTGCATCAGTCACACCCTTCCTACTGACAGAGTTATCTTACTTGCCTTTGTGCGACATCGTAGTCAAGGCACTACCTTATGACCCACTGCTTGGACTCCTACACAAAACAGTCTGAGGTCTAATTGGGGTTTCTTACTAGGGAGATCCCCTTGACATGTTGTCGGCTCCAGCACTGTCAACATTTCTGGTGCTTGAAGGAGGGCCTGATGACAAGCAGTATCCTCTCATCCAGTTTTGAACCTTTGCATATCTTTCATGGAGTCTTGCATTCTTCTTCCCCCGAGGTGTTTTTCGAATCGTGAAGATGTCTCCATCTCAGGGAAGCTTTTCAATCTCTTTTCCACTCACACGTATGATGGTGAAGGTGAAGTGGCCTGGCCTGAGCACTTACATAACTTTCTTTCCATGATTTATGAGGAAGATGAGTTTACTGACAAACACGTTGGGTTGCTGCTCACATACACACTTCACGAATCTCCATTTCATTGGGTGCTCAGCCTACCAACTGACATCATGCACTCACGTGAGCACTTCTGTGATCTTATTGAAGACACATTCTATCATTTTGATCCAGACCATGTTGACCGGGAACAGTTACGGCAACGGAGGGCTACACATGAATCCGTTATTGATATTTGGCAGCACTTCCATGACTTGTAGTTTCAAGCTCCAAGGAGCCAGATGAAGTTCACTTATCTCTTAGACCAGTTCAAATATTGTCTTAAGAAATTTTCCCATCCCAAGAGGAAGCTTGATGTCAAGCCTCGCTCAACCTTCTTTGTTGATGGAACTGTGCAATCCCATGTGGGAGAAGGCACTGTCTCAATGGAATGTATACCTCCCTCTCATTCAACAATTCCACCATCGCCTAGTGATGCTAAGGATCATGTTCGCACATCTGTTCACCCTTCACACCCTCCCAACATCACTCCACTCAATTTTCACGTAGAGTTGGTTGTGAGTCCTTCATGTCCCCATATGCATTCTTTTCTTCGACCTTTGTCTTCGCACTCGGGTGTTCCTCCGGATGATGTTGTCTTGTGTTCATCCATTCTGGACTCTTCAGTTGTTGTGAACGAGGAACAACCCACTGACGAAGTTGGTGTTGCACAACCAACATGCGTTGTCATTCATGATGAGTATGAGTGGGAGCTTGAACATCAACACTCGGTGAAGGATGAATCCATTTCATTTGAGCCCCCTTTGTTCTTTGCTAGCTTCTTTGGTGAACCTACCATCCATGATTTTTCTTGTGTGTCTTCATCCACGGATGCACCCATTGTTGATCACTCGTAGGACTCACCAGATGCTAGTCCATCATTTGACAACAGAGAGGATAATTTATTCATTGAAGATCCACTTGATCCTTCATCTTTATTTTCTGGAAATACAGAGGATGAGTTCGTTCACTTTTCATCTACCCCTCTGTTTTATTCATCTGATCATGAGGATGCCGAGGAATTCATTGATTTTTCTGATCGTGGCGGTCATGATCCATTTTCTTCCATTTTTTATCACGATCATGAATCTATCGCAGTTGATCTTTCGAAGCCACCGGTTTATGATGATCTACCTGATGATGAAGTTGAGACACCCAATATTGTCGAGGCACTTCAGCCCGAGCTGATGGTTATGTCAGGCCCTCACTCTCTTGGGTTCAGTCTCACTTCTAATCATGGAACTGTTCAATCACCCAAGGCTCCTTATCACTCATATGTATGTATTGAAGATCCATCTCACACACAAATCAAACTTCCTCCTCTTGAACTGCACGATCCCATTTCTCATGCACTGGAGGAGTCTTACATTGCAAGCACTCATTCGCAACGCAAGTTATCTTTGCTTCGTTTGCTTGCATGTCTTAGTCAAGAGTTTGATTTTGCTTCAAAGTTGCACATAGTGTCACACAGCACCATGATAAGTCCACGGACTATCTGTCATGCACATGCACTCACTTATGTCCCGTGGGCACTTTGAAACATGAAATGTGGTTGTCTTCACTGTTATATCTTTCTTGTATGCTGGTCCGCACAATTGGGTTACTCGCGGACCAAGCCTTCACCCACATGGGTCTACCAATGCATCGGTGGCTGTATTGGAAGTATAACTTCACATGATCAGGCCCATGCATCGTTAGTATAGGAGTATGAGTAGTGTTTGCTTTCAGTTGTTTTCTTGCATGCTTGTTTGCTATCATGCTTTGTTTTCTTGCTTTCTTGTTTTCTTTCTTTTCTCTCATTTTTGCTTCTGCTTTTGTTTCGCTTTGTTGTTAGTTCGTTCACTTGTTTTGTTCGCATGAAACCATGTGTGACTCATGAAACGAGCTGGGTAAAGCACAAGAGGGCTTGTACAACTATCACTACTTGGTTATCTGTCATCTTGCCTCTGTATGATGAACTTGTTACTCTTAGTCCATGATACGTCGAAGGAAAATGTGTACTGTTCGAAGTGAAACTTCGTGTAAACACAATGCTTGCATGCTAACTAGTGTCACCTTCTCTAGGCGATTGTTTTTGGGTTAACCCTTGTCAGCTCAGTCAAGGAGAGTAAGGTAAGGGGGAAAACCTTAACAAACACGTTAGAGATACAATAAACTACTTCTCTATTGGAACAACCTCTTCTTCTCTCAATAAGTCGGGATCCCTCTTTCGCCTCTGAAATGAATAAGTGCTATGCATAGTGAAAATGAAAATGAAAAAAATAAAAATGTCAAAAAAAATCAAAATGAAAAACAAATAAGGCGAAAGAAGGGAAAGGCTTCCTGCGCGGGGAGGTGATGCAAGTAAATCTATCGGGGTACACTGACCAGGCTTGTTGGTAGTGAACCATGCTTGTGTTCCTATATGACTCCACCAGGGTACTATCCAGTCATGCTGACAGTGGAGCAACACCAAAGATGAAACTAAGACTCTGATGACTATACTGCTTGTGCACCTATATACCCCTCAACCCCAATCGAAACAATTGTGCTGCCTTGGCTTGGTATGTGTGTCAATCTACCAAGATTCTGGTAGATGCTACATCTTACATCAAGCTAGTGTGAAGCCAAGATGAGCTAAGAACTGAACAATACTCCCAGAGGTGTTAGACTCGTTTTTCATGAACAAGGTCCATTCAGAGGGCTGGAGTTCTACCAATGTGTCGCCAAGTGTTGTAGTGACTACAAAAACCCTCCAAAATTTTTCCTTAGCCTATTTTGGAGCCTCCCTACCAACCTTCACAACAAATTTCCTTACTTCGTCAAGTCCTTAAGCTTCAGTGTCTTTCTTGCTCAAAGGCAGCATATCGATCATAGTTTGATTTTTTCCCTTCACAGGTTGCTCACCTGGATTTGCTCCAACTGCAAGTTGATTAGATTCCCCTTGAAAATTGCGCATTTCTGGAGGGCAACCAACCTTCCCTCCAGAAATTGCATAATCCTCTCTGACAGCCTGCTGGGCTCCAGGATTGTGCAATCTTGCCAGCCAACCTTCCCAACAGGATTTGCGCAAATTTTCCCAGCAGCAGGCCGTTCAGCTCAATATCTACGCAAATCTAGGTAGCAGTCAGCTACTCTGCCCATAAATTGCACAAATCTTTTGGGGAGCTAGCCCAGCTCCCGGCCAGAAATGCGCATTTTTCTCCACCAGTCAAGCAGTCTCTTGCATGTGCATCTGAGTTGACCGATTCCCTCTAAGACTGAGCAAAAAAGTCTTGCATGCATGGGTTGCTTCTTCCAAGGCAGCATGTAAAGGCATGCCTTGTTTTAGGGATCTATGTTTAGCAGTTGTAGGTAACATGCAAGGAGAAATTCCGAAACCTCCCACCAAGTGTCGCTCACCCTAAATTTGTGGCATGCACATCAGTACCTCTATGTTATCAAAACTCATCAATGAATGCTACAGAGCTCATTCCTCACATCAAACTTGCAGCTTTGACATCCCACATCACATCTAGGAGCAGTCGGCACATTCAACTCAGCTGTTTTAGGGTAAGCCCGCTTCCCATGCCTTGTGTTGCATTACTATCGCTTTTTGTGTTTTCTTTTGTGGGAGTACTGTTTTCTTGATTTATTTGAACGCATGTTGTCGTTTATATATATACTAGCTTATCCTAGCTCTGTTCAGTTTTCATTGTTATCTCATTATTGTTGCATGCATGAAACTGTTTTGCATGGACATTCATCCAACTAGTGAACTGCCTCACCCACATGCATGTTGATCTGTTTACTGAATATTTCATTCATTTTTTGCATGCACTGTTAAACACTTATGTTATCACTTAGTGTCGCCATGCATTCACTGACTTACTTTCTTTCAGTTTCCCGTCGACGAGTCGGGCCAACCTTGGCCCGGGCTCTACCTTCGCCAAGGCTGCATTGCACAATCTCGGAAAGGAAGGCCCACCTTCCTCTCTTCCTGCCCAGCACTAGCCTCCAGGACTTTTTTGCTCATTTCTGGAGGACAATGGTTACTTGGCCTAAGAAATTACGCAAATTTGTCCCTGGGCCAGCAGTCCTGAATTATGAATTGCGCAATCCTAGTACTCAACAGCCAGACTGGACTGTGCATTCCATAGTTCTTGTAGTCAGTCAATCTCCCAGCAGCCTGGACTGTGCCTTGTGCAGTCTTGGCAGTCAGTCTCCCAACCTCCCGGCCGAAATTACGCAACCTTCATGATCATTCACCCAAGCATGTTACAAGTCATTTCTCATGTTCATTTTGGTTTTTAACTAACAGATAGCTTGCCATGAGTGTTTCCATGTCTCCAGGTATCATAGGTGTTCATCTGGCTCTCAGCGGTAAAGGTACAATGGTTTCCAGGAGAGCAGATATGAAGACACCATTTAGAGCATGCCTAGGGATGCAGTCGATCAAGTGTACATGGACTTGCCTACCCACAAAGCCATCAAGTTGTTCATAGACAGGGACATCAAGATATGACAACAATAACATCACATTGAGCAGCATCATGTACAACAGCTGAAGACATCATACCAAATGCAACGAATGCAAGAGGAGGGTTGTTGACAACATGGAGGCGGAACAAGGTTGCAAGCTCAAGCAGGTCCATTGATGGTGAAAGCAAATTTAGATACTCCGGCTATGAAGTGACAACGCGACATGAAGATTGTGCAAAGGTAGAAGATGGGAACAAAGAAGGAGTTGCATGTGTTGAAGTAGCAACTCATGAATAACATGAAGCTGCATAGACAAACGAATGAGTTGCAGCAGGAACATGAACAACAATGGGCACAACATAAACTCACAGATGAAACTACGCCCTACAAGTTAAAGATCCATCCCAGCAGCTAACACAGAGAAGACATGGTGAGCAGTGTTGTTGATTGCATGCAAGGGATTCGACAACATGCATGTCTTTGAGCGCGCACATGCAATCAACCCATTCAACACACTCACCAAGGCAAAGACAAGAAGCAAGTCCAACTGGAGCTGAAAATGTACTTTGGCAAGTTGATGCGTATGACCACCAGTATAGACTTGAAGATTAGCACGGACACCATGCATCAGTGTGTTGTCGGTTTAGCCACACCCAAGAAGACCATGCACATGTTAGCAGATGAGTTGGATGAAGGGGTCGAACCAATGCACCATTTGCAACGAAGGCGTTTGCCTCAGCAAGATGTGACCATGAGGTGCATGCACACCATCATGGATGACCAAGATTGGCATCAGCTCACCACCTTCACCATCTCAAGCATGTCAAAGAGTTGGTCGCACAACAACGGACCAAGTGTCAGTGATGTATTGCAAGGCTTGCTTAAGCCATGTTGTCTCACATGAGTACATGTGCATTGTAATGTTGATTCATGTCAAGTGTAAGTCAAGTGTCAATGGTTGGATGTAACAATCATAGAGTAGGTGAAGAGTCATGAGGGTAGTCGAACTGTCACAAAGGGGAATTTCAAGGGTCACCCCACACTTTGCTATAAATAGTCCCTCGTAACTCATTGTACAGGCTTTTGGTCAGCCAAGCTTCTACTTAGACTATTCTGAAGAAGGCATGGATAGTATTGTAATGCGCATTGGCTTCTCCACTGCACGGAGCTAGTACATCTCTTTGGAGGAGCAGGTAGATGTGGATGTAATGTTCCACAGTTGGGGCTAGCAGGTTTACATGGTGTATTGTATGATTGTGACTTACACTTCTTTAAAAATAAGAGCCAACACATTTTCATGCATATGTTATTATTGTAGTTGGACTATTCCGGTTGCCTTAATGATATATGTTGTTTTACTTATGTACTTGTATATGAATTGATTTGTATGAAATTATATGAATCTTGTTGTTAAGGTGTTGCATATGTTGTTAATGTTGTCACCGTCCGTGTCGACTGCTCTTTCGAACATCAGACAAAACTTTCTCATGAACCTTGCTATATCAACTGTCACACTCGTCTTGGACTAATCCATGAGTGATGTTCGTGTTATCTTACCTTGTGGTTGTGACTGCCGCATCTGAGTGGATTGCTCCACCGGAAGATGTGCATGTCCTTTGTGTGGCCTGTTCCTAGCCGAGTTGGGACTGATCACTTTAAACTTGGAACTCACCTTCACCTTCCTCTCCCTTCGAAGTGTTGGAACCTCTCGTACACATTCCTTGACTCTCTGCATCATTCACACCCTTGCTACTAACAGAGTTATCTTACTTGCCTCTGTGCGACATCACGGTCAAGGCATTACCTTATGACCCACTGCTGGGACTCCTACACCAAATAGTCTAAGGCCTAATTGGGGCTTCTTACCAGGTAGATCGCCTTGACATGTTGGCGGGTCCAGCACCGTCAACACAACCTTACACAACACTTTGTCTTGCTTCTTCAAGTACTCAAGCTTCAAGTGTTTTCCTCGCACAAAGGCAGCTTTTCGATCACAGTTGAACCATTCCCCTCACAGACTACTCACCCGGACTTGGTCCAGTTGCAGGATGAGAAACTTCCCCTTCAAAATTGCGCATTTCTGGAGGGTAACTAGCCTTCCCTCTAGGAATTGCGCAATCCTCTCTGACAGCTTGCTGGGCTCCAGGATTGCGCAATCCTACCATCCAACCCTCCCAGGAGAATTTGAGCAAATTTTCCCAACAGTAGGTTGTTCAGCCCAGGATTTGCACAAATCTAGGTAGCATTCAACTGCTCTACCTAGAAATTGTGCAAATCTCTTAGGAAACCAGCCTAGCTCCTAGCCAAAAATGCACATTTTTCTCCAGCAGTCAAGCAGTCTCTTGCATGTGCAACTGAGTTGATCAGTTCCCTCTGGAACTGAGCAAAAAAAACTTGCATGCATGGGCTGCTTCTCCCAAGGCAACATGCAAAGGCATCCCTTGTTTTAGGGATCTATGTTTAGCAATTGGAGGTTACATGCAAGGAGCAATTCTGAAACCTCCCACCAAGTGTCACTTCCCCTAGATTCGTGGCATGCACATCACAACCTCAATGTTATCAAAACTCATCAATCGAGCATTGCAGAGATCATTCCTCACATCAACCTTGTAGCTCTAACATCCCACATCACATCTAGGAGCAGTCGACACATTCAACTCAGCTATTTTGTGGTAAGCTCGCTTCCCATGCCTTGTGCTGCATTTCTGTCATTTCTTGTGTTTTCGCTTGTACAAGTACAAGTTGATTGATTTATTTGAATGCTTACTGTTGTTTACGTATATACTAGCTTATCCTAGCTTTATTTCAGTTTTCATTGCTATCTCACTATTGTCGCATGCATGAAATTGTTTTGCATGGATGTTCACCTAACCAGTGAACTGCCTCACCCACATGCATGTTGATTTGTTTGTTGAATATTTCATTCATGTTTTTCATGCATTGTCAATCACTTCTGCTATCACTTAGTGTCACCATGCATTCACTGACTTACTTGCTTTCAGTCGCCCGTCGGCGAGTTGGGCCAACCTTGGCCCGGGCTCTACCTTCACCAAGGCTACATTACGCAATATGGGAAAGGAAGGCTCACCTTCCCCTCCAGATTTGTGTATTCCTTCCCAACACTGGCCTCGAGGAATGTTTTGTGCATTTCTGGAGGACAATAGCTACTTGGCCCAAGAAATTGCACAGATCTGTCCCTAGGCCAGCAATCCTTCCCAACTGGAATTGCACATTACGCAATCCCAGTAGTCAGTAGCCTGACTGGACTATGAATTAAGCAGTTCCAGTAGTCAACCAGTTAGCCAATAGCCCAGACTATGCCTTGAGTAGTCTTGGCACTCGGTCTCTTGACCTCCCGACCAAAATTGCGCAACCTTCATGATCATTCACCCAGGTATGTTACAAGTCAGTTCTCATGTTCATTTTGGTTTTTGACTGACAGATTGCTTGCAATGAGTGTTTCCATGTCTCCAGGTACAATAGGTGTTCATCTGACTCTTAGCAGTACAGGTACAATGGTTTCCATGAGAGCAGAGATGAGGACACCGTTTAGAGCATGCTTGGGGTTGTAGTCGCTCAAGTGTCTATGAGCTTGCATACTCACGAAGACATCAAGTTGTTCGTAGACAAGGACATCAAGCGGCAGCATCACAACGAAAAACATCATGAACAACAACTGAAGACAACATACCAAATGCAAGGAACGCAAGAGGAATTTTGTTGACAACACAAAGGCGGAACAAGGTTGCAAGCTCAAGAAGGACCATTGATGATGAAAGCAACTTTGGAGACTCCGACTATGGAGTGACGGCGTGACATGAAGATCGCGCAAAGGCAGAAGATGTAACAAAGAAGGAGTTGCATGTGGTGAAGCAGAAACTCAGGAAGAACATGAAGCTGCGCAGACAGACGAATGAGTTGCAGGAGGATTAGGAACAACAATGGGCACAACGTGCACTCACAGAAGAAATTGCGCCCGGAAAAGTTAAAGATCCATCCCAGTAACTAACATGGAGTAGACATGGTGAGCAGTGTGGTTGATCGCATGCAAGAGATTTAGTAGCATGCATGTCGTTTTGTACACGCATGTAATCCAACCCATTCAACACACTCACCAATGCGAAGACAAGAAGCAAGTCAAACTAGAGCCGAACAGGTACTTCGGCAAGTTGATGCGCATGACCAGCAGCACACACTTGAAGATCAGCATGGACACTATGCATCAGTGTGCTTCCGGTTCAGTCGCATCCAAGAATACCATGTGCATGTTAGCAGGCGAGTTGGATGAAGGGGCCAAACCAATGCACCGGTTGCAACAGTAGCATGAGTTCGCTTTAGCAAGATGTGACCACGAGGTGCATGCACACCATCATAGACGACCAAGCTTGGCATCAACTCACCAACTTCACCAACACAAGCATGTCAAAGAGTTGGTCGCACAACAGCGGACCAAGTGTCAGTGATGTCTTGCAAGGCTTCCTCAAGCCATGTTGTCTCACATGAGTACATGTGCATTGTAATGTTGAGTCATGTCAAGTGTAAGTCAAGTGTCAACAATTGGATGTAACAGTCATAGAGTAGGTGAAGAGTCATGAGGGTAGTTGAACTATCACAAATGGGAATGTCAAGGGTCACCCCACCCTTTGCTATAAATAGTCCCCCATAACTCATTGTATGGGCTTTTGGTAAGCCAAGCTTCTACTAAGGCTAACTTGAAGAAGGTTTGGACGGTATTGTAACGCGCCTTGGCTTCTCCACTGCATGGAGCTAATACATTTCTTTGGAGGAGTAGGTGGATGTGGATGTAACGTTTTGTTGTTGGGGCTAGCAGGTTTATATGGATGTATTGTATGATTGTGACTTACACTTCTTTATATAATAAGAGCCAACACATTTTCATGCATATGTTGTTATTGTAGTTGTACTGCTCCATGATATGTGTTTTTTAACTTACGTACTTGTGTATGAACTGATTCACATGCAATTATATGAATCTTGTCGTTAATGTGTCATTATGTTGCATATGTTGTTAATGTTATCATCGTCCATGTCGACTGCTCTGCCGGACATCAGACATACCTTTCACTTGAAACTTGCTATAACAACCGTCATACTCATCTCAGACTGATTTGTGAGTGTTGTACGTGTTATCTTACCTTGTATGATGTGACTGCCACATCTGAGTGGACTTCTCCGCTGAAATTTGTGCATGTCCTTTGTGTTGTGTGTTCCTAGCCAAGTTGGGACTGATCCCTTTGAACCTGGAACTCACCTTCACCTCCTCCCCCTTTCAAAGTGTTGTAACCTCTCATACACCTTCCTTGATTCACTGCATCAGTCACACCCTTGTTGTTGAAAGAGTTATTATACTTGCCTCTGTGTGACACCGCGGTCAAGACATCACCTTACGACCCACTACTGGGACTCCTACACCAAACGGTCTGAGGTCTAATTGGGACTTCTTACTGGGGAGATCCCCTTGACATGTTGGTGGCTCCAGCACCGTCAACACGACCATAGATTGGCTTAACCAAAATCTCTCTTTCAATCAATCACTACTGTGCCATATTCCAAGAATAAATGTGGGATCATAAGTGTTAAACCAAAAAAGAACCATTAGAGAAATTTTGAGGTCTAAAATGGGCTTCCTAAGGAATATTATAAAATAATAGTGGACATAATAAAATAAGAGTAGATTACGTCATCAAATTTTAGAGAAAAAAAAAAAAAAAAAACAAAACAAAACAAAACAAAAACAAAACAAAACAAAACAAAAAACAAAACAAAAAACAAAACAAAAAAACCAAAAACAAAACAAAAATAAAAAACACTATTTTTTCAACTCGTATTTTCAACTTATCTCCCTATGTTTTTACTCAAATTTTGAGTAGGAGCACTCATTGGATGTATAATTTAATTCCTCATCCAAGGAGTAACCATGTTACATACTTTTGATGGATCCTTCTACACAAAAAATGTGAAATACACGAGAAAACATGATTGCAACCACGCTTTTCATGTATTTCTCATTTCCCTGTAGCAAAGTCCATCAAAAGTATGCAACATGGGTATTCCTTGGATTAGGAATTAAATTTTGCATCCAATTAGTGCTCCCACTCTAAATTTGAGTAAAACAGTAGGAAGATAAGTTGAAAATACAAGTAAAAAAAAAATATTATTATTATTCTTTTTTTTTACTTGGTTATTCCAAAAATGGTGAATTATCCCCCATGGTTGAAATCATCATCTTGAATCCTATTTGTTCTTATAAAGTTTATTTTGGGTTTTACTTGGAAAATTTTAGAGGCTAATATTCGTAGGTGGGCTAAATTTCCATGATTTTTCAAAAAAAAGATTCACCAATTTCCATTTTTTATAAAAATGGTTCGCCCAAAGTTTACAATATAAAATTATTTTACTTTAAAAATAACCAACATTATATAAATAGTATATATAAAATCATTATAAATTCTAATAATTTTACAAATACATCAATAATTTTTTTTTAGCTTTCATATTAAGAACTAATGAGATTCACCAATGTTTTTAAACTTTGAGATAATTTTTCATCCTTGAAATTTTCCTTTTTGTACATTCCCGTTTTGAGGCCCATTTTTTACCTCAAAATTTCTCTAATGCAACCAGGGCTTTGAGAGGCCAAACCACCTCAACCCTCAACCACATTGATTTCACCTAATCGGTCCAGAAATCACTAACATCAACCAGATTGGTATCTTTCCAAGTTGTCCAGGGCTCTAGGGATTCCATCTCAACTAGCAACCTCTAGGGACCCAAGTTGTTACAAGGCTCTAGAGAAACACCATCTCAACCCACAACCTCTAGAGACCCAAGTTGTTCCAAGGCTCTAGAGAACCTATCCCAACCCAGATCCATGTGGAACTTGAGAACCAATCAAAAAATCCAAATGGGGGAACCCACTACATCATGGTTATCTAGGAAATGGCAAGGCAAGGATGAAACCACTATCAATCCAGGCAAATCTCTATGCCAATGAAAAAATATAACCAAGGAACCACATGCATATACCATGCATCCAAAACCCAACAAGGAAATCACACATGTAACTTGTTACCTACAAAGTATTCCTGTTGTAGTTGTTGATCCAACCTTCTCTTTCGTTGCCCACCAATTCCTTCCTTGTCCTTTTTCTTTCTTTCTCCAAGTCCAAGTGAATAATAGAATGTTTCAAGAATGCTCTAAGTGTGCAAGAGTGTAAGAGAGAAAAACTAAGACTGACAAAAAGTTGAACGAAAAGCTATCAAAAGATGTGAATTGAATCTCAGATGCCTTTTTATCATTGATGTCTCCTTTTTCTTTATTTTTCCTCTAATTTCCTTTCCATGCAAATTTGTGTCTCTTCACCTTTCCTTTCTCCTATTTTATTTTTTTCATAATTAAATTTCATTTACTGCCTCTTTTCCTTTTCCAATGCCTTTTCCAATTTCTATAGCCATTATTAAACCACAAGTGATCCCCACTATAATGTTTTCCCACTATTTGGATTGGAATACATGTCCCGTGACCTTGGTCTTATTTTATTTACATGGAAAATCAACCAGGGGTTGTTACACGAGGATCCTTTCTTTTTGTATAGCTAGCTCGAGCTAGCCTTTTTGTGTAGCAAGTTGGAGATGGATCAAATCCCGCGGACCTAGTTGATTGAGAAATTGAAGTTCCAACTTTCCTTCATTTAGATCAAAATGCTTATGTACTAGGTCATCCAGTTTCACCTTTGGATTTGGTGAAATTAGTTGACCTTGTTTCTGTAAACCCCTATCTAGGTGGGATTTATAAGGAACCAATTTCTAATGTAAGTAATGCTTACCTCTTCACTCATAGTTATCGACCCAAGCAAATCTCCATATCGAAATATAAATCCTCGAGAAGGGTTTGATAGTCTATTATAAAGAAAGTTGATTGTAGCTATGCAGCTCCTATTAAATATTTAGTGTATTCCATGTTATCAACATATGCAGTTGGAGTTCGAGATCAAGTTTACCTTATTAAACGAATGTTGCATTTGAATCAATTGATAACGCAATTGTTGTGTAAAGTGGCTAAGCTCTTGTGCCTAAGCTTATGATTGTTTACCCATCGTCTTTCAATGAGGATAGATATCGCATGAGGCCATGTTGGCAAGAAAAGTGGGTGCTATTACTAATGGAGCCTCCATACATGAATGATGGATGCAATGAGGAGCATAGGAAATTGCAGATCCAACACAAGGCTAAAGGCTATATCGACTATTCAAACTTGTATGTAAAAGGGAACAAATAGCAGTTTTCTTTATAACGTCACTTTTGCATGCTATGGGTGGGAACCTGGGTAATTAATCCTGATATTGATCAGTCGAGCATCCGATGTCAAGATGGTGAGCCCCACTCTATGTCGTAGGTGTGGGGCGAGTGTTAGAAAATGTAGTAAGAAAGGATCAATTTTACTTTAACCTTACTCAAATTGAGTAAATCGAATTTCCACATCAGCAGGACAACTTGGAGGTATTTAACTAGTGTGACATGGCTCTTGTTATTTAGTTATCTCAGTAAATTCGAGTTAGTAGGCTTGGATTTTATTCATGCATGTGATGATTGCTATATTTTAGCGATCTAGTTCAGTTATTTTCAGTTGTACTCAGTTAACTGACCTCTAACTATTGATAGAGTCAGTTGAAGATCAGTTATGTGGTGAGACACCAATCTGACTTAGAGATCTATCATTTAACTGATCAATCATCCCAAAATATCTCTTTCATGAATGGAATTTGAATTCATTAGCTGGACTGGAGGAATTAAGGATATAATAAAATTATTTTTATACTAGTGGAGTGCATAAAATTTTGCATGCCAATAGTTGATTAATCCTTGGGAATTGTGCAAGGAAATAGGGACCTCCCTATTTTTTAGGAGCTTGAATTTGCTTAGACTTTCACAAGGAAATAGGAGATTGTAGGATCAAAAAATTGGGTAGGTGTTGCCTAAAGGCTCTCATTCAACATAGAGAACAATTATCCTTTTTCAAGTTTTCCTCAGAGTTGGAGCAATCAATTGTAATATTTTATATATTCGATTGATTAATGAAAAGAGGCTTGAGTGGTTTTTCCCAGTTGGGTTCCCCTAGAAATCACTATGTACTTGTGGTTTTTCTTGTTTCATGTCTATGCATGTTGTTCTAAACTGTGATTTCTATTTTGCAGATTAGTAGAGTAAAATTGTGTCTCTTGTTTTCAGTTCAAAATCTTGATCAATTGCAATTTCTATGAAATTTCTACATGGTATCAGAGCCATTAAATCACATTAGAACCAATATTTTGAATTTTCCCCTCATGTACAGTGATCATTAAAGAACTAATGAGTTGTTAGGAGGCAAAGTGAATGAAGCCCTAGTTCAGGGCAGATCTAGAAGACGTTATGTGAAAACTTCTTAATGGAGTTAGAAGGTTGCTAGTGGGAAGATCAATGATCAATTAATTGTTAAGTGACACAAGAAAGAGTTGTGATCATTGATATTGGAGGATTGAGGGGCAGAGAGATTTCCCACAAGGAGATCGAGACTCAGAGGGAGTCTAGTTTCAAGAGTAGCCCTATGGAAGCTTGTACTTCAGGATCTGGGGAGAGCATACTCATATCCGGGATGTCAAGATTGCTAAAGAAAACTAACTTTGGCAATGTCCCCATTCCCCGGTGGTGTTTTATTCTTAATAATCGATTGAATGGTGTCGACTGTCTAGTGTCACGTTCTCATCTCACGGTCTGGTGTAACAATCTAGCCAATAAGCTCAATAAGCAAGCCATCATCAATCTAGCCATCTCTGAAAAATAGAGAAATATACATGCTCTAATTAATTGAATTGGTGTATTTTATTTGAACCACTGTTTAAATGCTAGAACAATAAATTTCGATGAAAACACTCTCTCATAGGAAACCAATTCTTCGTTAATTGTGTTCTTCAACTCTGCTATATCTATCACCAACTTTTTGAGAATTGAGTAAATTTAGGAAGTACATAAGCACATCGATGGGTGGGACAAAGACATAATAATTTGATTGGATGTGGTCCCTATAAGGCATACAAAGTTATGTCCTCCACATCCGCATTGCCATTGTGCGGAAGTTCATCTCATTGTGGTTTTTGCACAATGAGCTGAACTTCCACACAATAATCTTCCGCACAATGGTTGTACCAATCGCCAATGCTCCCCTCACCCACACAGTACATGCCCATTTGTTCATTAATATTAATCTCGATACTTAGAAAATATTAGAATAGAAGCACAAGAGTCTTTCCTCAGGCGCAATAGAAGCACTCTGCACCTATGCATTCCGGTCCTCTGCATTAAAATTTGAAATGGAGTAACATCAACTTAACTTTATTATTATTAGATTTTCCATTACCATTGCCACGTACATTCCGCGTGTAACATGAAAGAGGAAAAACCACAATTCGTCAAAGTCCCATGAGAGAAAAGGCCTTAGTAATGCGTATTAATATGTCCTCATCATATTAAATATGGTTGACTTCAATAAATTGCTTTTAAATTATTAAATTTATAATTTGGGATCATGTTTATTTGTTTCACTTGTGTGGAGCTCTACACAATGAGCTAAAATTAGCTCATTATGTTGAGCTCTACACAATGAGCTAAACTTAGCTCATTATGTGGATTTATACACAAAGAAAAAAAACCATTAAACATGCAATTCCAATCCTCAGTAGGTTTTAACCCCGTACATAAATTACCTGCATACGAATTCTAAAACATGGAAAATAAACAATGCAAGAGCATAACACATAAAACACATATACACAGAGATTCTCCCCTGGATCCCAAAACCGGGACTACCAGCTTGATTTTTCATTATGTTCCTTTCAATGTTACAATACATATATATATACATGGCGAAGCATCCAATACCATAGACCGAAAACCATTACGCCCAAAACCATGTGCAAAAAACCATGCACAAAACCATAGGTAGGTATGCCCACCTAATATAGGGTCCAAAATAAAATTCCCCGGAGCACTACCCTAGACCCCGTAGAGGGGGGCTAACCGCCCCCCTCAAACCTCCTGTTTCCCCCCCACTGTGCAATCTACGCAACAAAGGGAGGGCTTCGTCCCCCCTCTAACCCCCAGTTAACAAGGATGGCTAGTCGTGGAAAGAATATAACACAACCCAACATTCTCCCACTTGTTGTTTTCTTTCCAAGGGGGACACAGGAGCTTAGTCATTCATCCAGCCCTGCAACGCCCATTGTTTCTATAGGCCAAGAGAACTTCTCAGAGCTCACAGATTTTGTCAATGCATTTGCAGTATTCTTCAAAGTGTCCACCTTTACCAGCAACACCTTTTTGTCTTCTATCATATCCCTCACAAAGTGATACTGAACATCAATGTTCTTTGTCTTTGAATGATAAGCACGGTTCTTTGCCAAGAAAATTGCACTTTGGCTATCACAGTCTATACTTATAGCCCCCTGTACTAACCCCATACTTGAACACAATCTCTGCAACCAAACTGCTTCCTTGCTTGCATGAGTGGTTGCCATGTATTCTTCCTCTATAGTTGATAGTGCCACTACAAATTGTTTCTTACTCATCCAACTAACTGCACCTCCAAATAGGTTAAACAAATACCCACTTGTAGATCTTCTCTGATCCAGATCTCCATCCTAGTTTGCATCAACAAAGCCACAAATATCCAAAACTTTGTCCAATCCTGGTCTTCCTTGGTAGCACAAAACATAATCACTAGTGCCACGCAAATACCTGAAAACTCGCTTCACTACTGTCTAATGCTCCTTCCATGGTTTTGACATGAACCTGCTCAATAATACCACTGCACGTGCAATTTCTGGTCTGGTATAGACCATCACATACATTAGGCTACTGACTGCACTTGCATATGGAACACGATACATGTCCTCTTCCTCTTCTTGTGTCTTGGGACACTATTCAACAGATAACTTTACACCTACAAGAATATGAACCTTCATTGATTATAATCATGCATATTAAACCTCTGCAGTATTGTCTCGACATACTTCCTATGGTTTAACCAGAGCTTCCTCTTTGCCTGATCTCTTTTAATTTCCATGCCCAAAATATAGTTTGCAGCACCAAGATCTTTCATGTCGGATTTGGAAGAAAATTGGGTCTTCAAATCTTGGATAATTTCCAGCCAACAACATATCATCCACATACAAAACTAGATAAATAACATGGTCACCAATTAATTTAAAATATACACAATGATCTGCTTTGCTTCTGGTGAAGCCAATTCCCCGTATAAATGTATCAAATTTCTAATACCACATCCTTGGTGACTGTTTTAACCCATATAGAGACTTTTTTAACTTGCATACCATTTCTTTCTTACCCTTCACCGCAAATCCTTCAAGTTGCTTCATGTAGATCTCCTCTTCCAGATCCTCGTGAAGAAAATTTGCCTTCACATACATCTGTTCTACTTCAAAATCAAAAGCAGCAACAACAGATAAAAGTAATATAATAGAAGCTACCTTTGCAACAAGAGAAAACATATCACCAAAATCAATTCCCGGCACCTAGGAATAACCTTTTGCTACCAACTGAGCTTTTTATTTGTCCACCTTTCCTTCTGCATTTGTCTTCTTCTTGAACACCCATTTGTTGCCCATGGGTTTCCTTCTAGCCAGAAAATCCACCAAATCCCAAGCCTCATTTTTGTGCAAAGATGCCATTTCATCAACCATGGCCTCTTTCCAGAGTTTTCCATCCTCTGAATCTATTGCTTCCTTCACAGTTTTGGGATCATCATCAGTAATAGATAAAGCAAAATTTGAACATAAAGTAGATGGGCTATACCTTTCTCGCTACCTTCTTTCTCGAACTGATCTTCTCACAACCAAAGTTTGTGGCTCTTCATCCTCTGATTCCTCTTCTGCTATAGAGTCTGATTCTACCTCCTTTAGCTCAAACTCTATCTTCTCAAGTTTGTTTGGTTGGACTTCATGTTTAATAACATCTTTCACCTCTCTGAACACCACATCTCGGTTGTACACAACCTTCCTTCTTACTGGGTTCCAAAGCTTATAACCCTTTAAACCATCCTTATACCCAATAAAGATGCACTTTTCAGATTTACTATCCAACTTTGTTCTTTTCTCCTTTGGAACATGTACAGATGCATCACATCCTAATACCCTCATATGTGAAGGAGAGGGTTTCTTACCAGTCCATACCTCTTGTGGAGTCTTATCCTCCAACACTGATGAAGGTGATCTGTTGATCAGGTAACATGTTGTCTCCACCGCCTCTGCCTAGAATTCCTGTCCTAACCCAACACCACTGAGCATGCTTCTTGCCCTTTCCATCAACGTCTTGTTCATTCTTTTTGCAACTCCATTTTGCTCAGGTGTGTATGGAGTAGTCTTTTGTCGTGCTATACCACACTTCTTACAAAATTCTTCAAAAACCTTCTAGCAAAACTTTCCACCGTTATCTGTCCTCAACACCTTTATCTTCTTTTCTATCTGTTTTTCCACCAGAGCCTTAAATTCTTTAAACCTATCAAAGACTTCAGATTTCTTCTTAAGGAAATATATCAATGTATTCCTTGAGAAGTCATCTATAAATGATACATAGTACACAGACTTACCCAGTGATGGAACCTTCACAGGTCCAAACACATCATTGTGCACAAGCTCTAACATTTGTTTCACCCTCTTACCACCAGAGGGGAAACTCACCCGATTTTGCTTCCCATATACACAATTTTCACAAAAAGCAAAATCCAGAGAGCTATTACGTATACCTTCTACCATACCTTTACCATGAAGTATTCGAAGGCCCTTCTCTCCAATATGTCCAAGCCTTTGATGCCATAGCATGGTGTTCTCTCCAAAGACCACTAGATTTTCTGCTCCACTTTCAGGAACCACAGAATTGTTACACCCATCAACAACAATGCTACCTTGCAGCTTGTACATAGTTCCAATCCGAACTCCCCGCATCAATACCAGTACTCCATGAACCATCTTGTAGGTATCCTTCTCGAACACTATTTTTACACTTGCATCATCCATCTTGCTTACAGAAATCAAATTTCTGGCCAATGCAGGAATATGCAGAACACCCGTAAGTGTTCTAATCCTTCCACCTTGCAAATTCAACTTAAATTTCTCATACTTGCAAAACCACTCTCTTTGGGGAGTGAAGTGAAAGGATGCACCTGAGTCAATCAACCATACCTCATGATCTACATGTGTACTTGAAGAAGCCAAATAGACATCCCCATATTCATTTGAGGTAGTTTTCGCCTCTGTATAAGGAGCATCATCAGATCCCTTTCCTTTGTTAGGAGCTTTAGATTTACAGTCCCTTTTGTAGTGCCCTTCCTTTCTGCATTTCCAGCACACCTTTACAAGTTTTCCTAGAGATTTAGATCTCCCACTCGATGAATTATTTTTGTTTCTGTTCTGGGATTGTCCTCATACAGACAAGGCATCACCATTCTGGCTCTCCATATTTTTCTGTCTCATCTCCTCCATCAGTAAGGATGAGACTATTTCATCAAACTACAAGGCAGTTGCATTGCTACCTATTGCAGTAACCAAACTATCCCATGAATCTGGTAGAGAACACAACAAATTGATGCACTTGTCTTCATCTAAAATTTTAATATCAAAAGATAATAACTGACTTACCACAGTATTAAATGCGTTCAGATTCTCTGTCACTAAGTCGCCATCTTTCATCCTCAGGTTATACAAATTTTTCCGTAGGAACAGTTTATTCACCAGAGACTTAGATTGGTACAAAGTCCCTAACTTGTCCCCCAAAGCCTTAGTCATAGCTTCCCCTAATACATTCAACAATACTGAATCCGAGACACACAATCGTATTGTGCTCTTTGCCTTCTGATCTAACTTTTCCATTCTTCATCAGATACTCCCATTGGTTTAGTACTCGGATCTACCGTGATCGACTGATCTTTATCTACCAACAGATCCTCCATCTTGAGTTTCCATAAATAAAAAATCTGACCATTAAATTTCTCGATCTCTATCTTTCCACTGCTTGCCATCTTCTTTCACCACCAGAATCAATCTTGTAGATCTCCCACTGAACAGGGTCTACCATAGGTCCGAAACCCCTCAACAACAAAGGCGTCCCCTTGAAGCCAAAAAAACTCTGATACCAAATGTAGGTTTTAACCCTGTACAGAAATTACCTGCATACGAATTCTAAAACACAAAAAATAAGCAATGTGATAGCATAACACATAAAACACATATACACAAAGATTTTCCCCTGGATCCCAAAACTGGGACTACCAGCTTGACTTTTCATTATGTTCCTTTCAATGTTACAATACATATATATACATGTCGAAGCATCCAATACCATGGACCAAAAACCATCGCACCCAAAACGATGTGCGAAAAACCATGCACAAAACCATAGGTAGGTCGCCCACCTAATATAGGGTCCAAAAAAAGTTCCTTGGGGTGCTTCCCTGGACCACGTAGAGGGGGGCTAACCGCCCTCGTCAAATCCCCTATGACCCCCCCGCTGCGCAATTAGTGCAACAAAGGGGGGGCTCCGCCCCCGTCAAATCCCTTGTGACCCCCCCGCTGCGCAATCGACGCAACGAGTGGCTAGTCATGGAAAGAATATAACACAACCCAACAACTCTCAACTTCCGAGATGACAATCCTCGGGTTAATTGCTCATTTGGCCCCTTGTTCCAAATACAATGAACTTTGAAAATAAAATTAAACCTTTGTAGCTTGGTATTTCCATAATGTATGAAAAACTTTCCATGGCCATACAAAGTGAGTAAAAATTCATGTGGCAGAGACTAGTTATGGTGTGTAACTATCCAATATGTAAGAAAAAGTATCTTTGCCTCGGCGTCGGTTACTGATTTTAGGTTAGATTATTCATTTAGTAGGGAAGATTTATCATAATCCAGAAAGAAACTGAATAGTCAATTTAGATATTTTGTATATTTTTAAAAATATTATGAAAAATAGTTATTATTATGACAATAATTATGTCTGCTCCTACTAATAAAACTATTTCTATAAGGAAAACATGGTGCTAGAATGAGGAGCTAGAATTGGGGCATCTTATCACTTTCCATTTTTGGCATGGAAGGAAGGTAGGTTACTCCCCTCGTAATGCTTTTGTCGAAACTCATTAGAGAGGGTGTCGTGGATGGTAATGACAATGAATATTGAATCAAAGGAAGGGTTATTCAAGGCCCACATACAAACAATACCTCATAATGGTTCATTTTCCACTTCCAATGAGACTTGCAAACATTTTCCTATGATTTTGACATGTCCTTCGTTAATTGCAATTGTTTTACATAATTCACTTAATAAAAGCTTCACACAAGGAAGATACCTACGTAAATGGTCCAATTCCATATTGGTTTAATACCCCCCCCCCCCCACTCCTCTGTATAAAGGACCTACAACCGCATTAGTTCTAGCATCATTAGGTAGTGTAGTAGCATAATAGTGTCAATGTCAAAGTACTCACTTACAGAATGGCCACTCACAAAATCAAACTTTTTCTAATTTTAAAATTATTTATCAAGCACTGAAAAATATAAAAAATAAAATGCCATCCACTAGGGGAATTATGTCCCATCAAAGCTCGCTCAACCAATCAAAATTTAGAAAAAGGATTACCTGAAAAATAAAAAATTATTTTTGAATTTATGGGAAAATAGAAATATTAAGCAGTTTTCCTGAAACTTTGGTTAAAATTGTAAAACACCACAGAAAAATTCAATGTCAACGCACTTTGACTGCAAGGAGAAATCTATAGTCCCTGATGAGGCAGGTACTAATATTATAAATAGTGACCCCTCTCATATGTTCTTCTTCAAAAAGTGTATTTGGAACCAAATGTACCCCTTCTTTTGAAAGGGAGTCATCATGTGCATTTTTTCCCTATAAACACGATAATTAGTGCTATTTTAAAATATCATTCAAATATCCTTCAACTTCAAAGTTAGAGCTAGCAACCCCGTATTATTGATCTGAAATTGGTTCGTAATAATAATGATATGCATTACATAAATTACTCACATATTATGCACTAAATTGATTATCTTACACTAAAATACAAATTGACTAACATTTTCTTAGAAAACATTATATATTTTCATAAAATAAGGAAACAACTTGCATTGATTAATCTTAATTTTAGATTTATCAAGATATCAGAGGGATTAAATGCGTTGATGTGCAAATCTTCTCTTAAATGAGGACATATTATCCTCAAATCTTATCTACTGACTCCATGGGCCCCTTGGCCACAAGGACATACTTCACTACTGCAATTATGGATTTTGTTGATATCCAACACCCAACATGTGGATATGTTGATAACTTGTCATGCTAATATGCCAATGGCCTAACATGCTGATAGGTTGATAACCCGACATGCATATGCCCTAGCATCCACGCCACTATAGCTTGGACTCCACCTTGCCACCACCACAACATTGCCTTACACCATGATCCTTGTCATCTTGTCACATCATATTACCACATCAACATGTCATATAAGCACCACATTGGCATACCAAATCAATGAGGATATTCCTCGTGCCATGTCACCATGAAACATCACCTACACATCATCTCCACATCAGTGGAATTTTTGTGCCACATCTTCTCCTCGTTAACACCTTCCACATCAAGGTCCTTATTGAGCCTAGTAGTGTTCAAAGAACAATCTAATAATAGAGTTTTCCAAACTTCAGATACCCAAAAGGTGATAGCCGATACACCCTTGTCATATGATAATAAACAAATCTTGAAATCTTACACACTTGTTGGGTTTTGTCTATATTATGGTTTCCTTGGCATCATGCACCTCTTCTTACCTGAACATCTTGATTTCCTACATCCCAACAACTGATAAGTTCATCTTCTAGTTGTCGATCTCCTGATACCTAATATCACAAGGTTCGATATGCCCTTGGTTAATACCTCATTTCCTGGTTATCATCCCAAAAGTTGATTTACAACAACACTCTCTTTTTCTTACATAAATGATATAGACATTACCTGTCACAGATAGTCTTGTCATCTGATGGACTTGTCGAATTAATTAGTATAGGGAGTCCACTCCACATATTCATTGAGAATTAGTCTATACTCGATATCCTAATACTTTAGTACCCACAACCCTAAGGTAATATCTCTACCACTAACCATTTCTAAAAGAAAAAGGGTCAAACCCCATGTTCTAGTAGCTTATTCTCCAATGTATTTTAGCATACATTATATTGATTGACAAGAAATATCCCACACACTTTTAGACAGATCAATCCATTGATGTTAGTGAAAGTTATAATTGTGGTATGTTGAATTCCCTAACACCTTAAGGCCTAATAACCCATTATTCTGGGGCCTAATATCCTAATAACTCAAGACTCCAACAATCTTCCTTTCTGATAGTTAATTCCCATTTTGACATAGGCTTCCAGTCATCATCCCATGTCAACCAACTAACTAGGGGTTGAGGCCAAGGTCTAGAACCACAAAATTTTGAACATTTTGAAGACATAAGGGGGTTAATCCCCATATTTCTTTTAGGAAATCATGTATGCAGAGGGGATCCTTAACCTGTCTCAAGAGATGAAAAGGGACTTTGATAGGGAAAAGGACTACCCAAAATACTTTTGAACTATAAGGATCTCCACCAACCATGAAGGAAACCAAAACATTCATCATCAATGTTAGTAACCATTCAACTTCTTGAGTAATACTTCAACTTCTTACTATATAGGTTCTTTCTATTTCATCTAGGTCTAAATTAGTAACAACACTTACTAACTCCACAACAAACACAAAGCTTCTTTAATCTATCTAAGGTAGGCCAATCTTACTGATTAAAAATCATTGAAAGCTCTCTACTACCAACCAATCTTCATGGTTATCCAGGAGATTAAGGGGAGGTTAACTTCCCCTATATTCTCATCCATACTTCTTACATGACTATGGTTTGTAATAGGTATAGACATTCACCATGGCCTAGACAATAGTCTAACAATCATATTTTATTTTGAGCACAGAAGGATATACAAGTAGGCATATGAACATTACATAGTCATCATAACCTTTGAAATCCACATTCAAGCTCACATGTCATAAACAAACATCTCATAGACCAAGACATCTATACAAAAGAAAGGCAGGCTCATTGTTACACATAGTTCAACAACATAATTTATATTTCACTAAATATGATTTACATTATAAGTTCAAGTTCCCAAGGGAACTTATCTAATTATAACCAATTTTTTTTCAATTGATAAATGTCGAGCCACATTCCACCCTACAATAGGTTAAGCTACATTACAATCTTTCCTATAGTTTTCCACAACCATTCCAGACCATGAAGCCATGAGGGAAGATCTTGCTCAACAACATAGGGTGGAGTTATCTAGGCCATTCTCCTTCATCAATTCTCTGCTTGTCTAAATTTATTTTCTCTATTCTTGAACTTCCACATGTGTTCATCTCTAGTTTTATCTATGCTTCTCCTTTGGTCTCCTCACCTGTCTCTTTGTTCCATGGGTGCATTTCTTCACGAATTCCCTTCCCAATTAATCATGCTTCAGGCACATACCTATGTTTTCTAATTGTAATGTTCATTTTTCTTCTTGTCCATGAGTAATTCCTACACATACTTCTCCATATATCTCCGCTCTAATCCATTATGGTCTTCTATTTCCTCCAAAATTCATTGCCTTCGATATCCATGTTTCCCAACTTCTCTTTCATCTTCCTTGAGTTTCCTTCCTTGATAGGATTCCTATCAGGTCTGCCCATGTTGGTCATATTAGAAGCTTCTATTTTAGATTCAAAAAGTATTCTAGTGGTACACTGCCAATACCTTGGATAAGATAGCTAAGGTACAACCCCACTACTCCCATAAATATGGAAGTTATTACTACACTGTCCCATTCTATATTTTCTTGGGGAATGTTGACAATCTTAGAATATGGCTTAGCCAAATAATTCATTGGCAAGGAATAATTCTGAAATTACCCCTTTCTTGCTTCCCTCCTCCTCCTTATGGCTTCTCATGGTTTGTATCAAGGCTTCATGTCTCCATCAATTAGTATTAAATTATAATTACAATTATTTTAGTTCTTTTTTCCTATTTACATTTATATGCCGAGACAAGGTTCAATGCTAATAATTAATGACAATTACAATATCGGTGGGGGATTAAAGGATGGGTGTTACATTCCCCACTCCCTTAAAGGAGCATCGTCCTCGGTGTTCACACCCTTTTAGGCATAATATTAAGCAACATTACACTATTTCAGGTTCTTTCTTTGAATGTAGCAATGCTCCTCAATGCTTCCTCATCTACACTAGCGAGATGGTCCATCCATTCTTCCTTCTCATTATGTTAGCATTGTTTGACAAACTCTAGACATTTGGAATTCCTATAACACTTATTAGTGAACATGCATATTAAAATATTTCTTCATGCATAAAAACTTGCCTAAATTTTCACAAATATAGATAAAATATTTATTTAATCATAATACTTATCTTTATTGTTATCCTTTGCCTCATCAGAACGCCACATGTAAAAAGTTGAACTCACTATTTTCATCGAGCATTCCCATCCACATTCTTGATCTAGTGTGATGAGTTTTCTCTCTCTAGTAGCCACTAGCAACTTTGGGTCAAGGAAATCCCCTTCCTTGGGAAATCTACCTAACCTAGGTTTCGTTTCATATGAATAATGAAGAAACTACTAAACTCTTATAGCCATGGCATCATGTTGGCTTGCTCCTAACATGGTTTACTTGTCCTGTTTTTAGTGTCACTTCAATAGCCTTGTTCTTGGGATCTCTACTTCACACTCCTTGTCTATTCTTCCTGGGTGATTCATCATTTCATATGTATCAAAACATTCAGTTACATGAGATATACTTACAAAGATTTCAATCAAAAAATTTATTTTCCAATCTTACTTCATACAAAATCCTAGCCTCCCAAATATAACACCCTTCGCATAGTGCTTTGCTATTTGTAGGTGGCGATATTTTCAACTTTCATTGTTGGCTTATACCTAAGGGACTCTACTTGCAAGCTGCATTCTCATTTAGTTACAACATTTTAGTTTCTTAGGCATAAAATCCTTTCAATATATCTTTTATAACATCCATAAAATTTGTTTCAAAACCATCACATAGTCAATCATTTAATTATGTTCACCTACATAGAAAGACAATTAAAAGGAAACATCATTGTACTACCCAATTATTCCATATCAAAACACTCAATTTAGAAAATCATGTGGCAATTGGACTTTTCATGTCGATAAATAAAATTTCTTGAGGCTAAAATCTTCCTTTTCACACTCTCCTTCACATATGGGATTCAAAATTTTTCTCTTCATTCATTAAGTTTGGGCCTTTTAACACAACGAGTATGGCCACCATGGGTTGGAAGATCACAAAAGGGGATCCCTTCACTATTCTAGCAATTCCTTAGTGCTTCTCCTTTGTTTTTAAGCATCTTATACACTTGCATAGTGCAAAAAAGGAGCCATTCATCGTCTTAGCGGTACTTTGATGCTTCTCAAATGTTTATCAATGTATTATGAGCATGAGAGCCACTTAGCACCAAAAGGAAACCCTTCAATGTTATAGTAGTAATTGAGTGCTTCTCCTTTGTTTATCAATGCTTCACAAGTATACAATGGCTCAATGGGTTCTTGGTTGCCCCTTTTCCAAAGTTACACTCACAATCTCACGTGTGCTTCAATTTTGTTCTTAGAGGTTCCACTTCTCCCTATCTTAACCATACCAATACATGCATTCAATTGAAATTATTTCAAAAAGCAATATAAACTCAATCTAAAGGAATTCTTACAAAATTGTCTCAACTTACCAATCATTGTAGCATGGCTAATTTTCATATTTACATGGCTTCCATTACCATGCATATTCAACTGATGACTTCTCAAGGCTCTTTTCAATGGTTGAAGGCACTTCTTGGCCTTAGGTACTGCTTCAAATAGGTGGTCCTTTAATGCCAAATTCTTAAGAACAAATTCCATCTTTTTCTGATGCACAATTTCATTCAAACATCAATCATTAGTTAAATTAATCTTAAACATGTTTTAAAAATCAGCAATCGGTTCCTTTTTACTCATTTTTTTCAATATCTAGGTATCCGTAATCAATCTAGCATTATGAGGCTTATATAATTTTTACATTCCAATTCTTTTACCCTTAATTAATCCTTAGCATGGAAAAGTGTCGAGAATTCCTCCCTTTCTAGTTCCCTTGCATATCTCAAAAATCATAGCAACTTCGCTCCATTTTATTTGTGCAGATATGATCAACTGGGCTTACCATTTCCTCTTAGATGTATCCCATCACTGTACACAAGACAACTACTTGACAAGGCCATATTTGTATCCAAGCTATCAATCATGTGCAATTTAGATTTAAACCAGTAGATAAAATATATTATAATGGGGTAAACATACTTAGTTGTTATCTTCATTATCATGTAGTTATGTTTCCTCAATCAAATCTTTTTCGGTAGTCCAATTATATCATCATACAACCTTCCCTAGTTGCAACATCCAATAACCCCTAAGATGATCTCAATTTCATGAGTTAGAATCAACTCTATTAATTTAGGTGCTTATCTATGCATTTCATGTGAATATTCATAATCATGGATTCAAATAATGTTTTTGCACTACCTACACCTTTTCTCATCATTAATGTTCATCTATTAAATGCAACAACCACATATTTTATGAGAACTTCTGGCTATTCATTCACATGTGTCATAGGCATAACATGTTGTCATCTTTCATAGAGAAACAAACAACAAGAAATCAAGCCAATACCATCTCTTGATGTACTTTCCATTCATGCATTCATATTGTTGTTGAAACTAGAATTTTAAGAGGGGAATTCTTAACTTATTCCATTTCAAGACTACGAACATATCAAAGCCATACCTGCATGGTTGTTAGCAGTTAATCGATGCTACCTAATCAATTGTTGTCTCAAGGAGGGTCTTTTCACTCCTCTTTACCAACCTCTTGATCAACACTTTATTATCCATAGCCTTGTCCCCACAAGACTTTATGCAGCATCCTCATTAGCTTCTCTAGGCATATGGTCAACCTGTTCTTGGCTACAAGTTCATCATTAATCCATGGTTAGTTATCATAAACATCCTATAACAACAGACTACTCTAAATCTTCATTCATTTTATAACCCTGCTAGATCAGTATTTACATGCACCACGACATATTTATATGCATTTAACATTTCTCTATCCTCAAGCCTATCAATGCATATACATGATTGGTTATTCAATCTCTTGCAATTGTATCATGCCTATTCTCTTTATTCATTAGCATACAACAACCCTTTCAAGACTCAAAAGAAAAACATTCAGAACAATAAAAGATAAGTTGAGATATTCCACCTCATAATTATGGTTGTATCAATCATCCATGTGATTTTGCAATTATCATATTACTTAGCTATCCAAGGAAACTCTAGTCAACCTCTTGATTGTATCCTCTTTCACAACCTCGGGAATCCACATCCATTGAGCTTCTTCATTTACTACATCTCGTAGTCCTATTTAAATATATTAATAGAGATCTGCTACATGGGTCACAAAACCTATGACTTGTGTTGCCACCAGCCTTGGGCCTATGTTGCCATTTTATTGTACCCAATAATCTTGGTTCGCTATTGTACAACCTTGCTACTGTACTCCTTGCTTTGGAATCTATACTTTGTGATTTACCTTTGATCCATTACCTTGGCATATTTATCTTTATGATCTTATGTTCTTGCCCATCCAAGTCCAATGTTGAACTTTCTCTGACCAATTTCCTCCCTATTGTGTATAGCTCTCTACACCTAGTGTTTGAACTACAATTCTGATTAATTTGTTTTTCCTAGGTCCATTCAGTCCAATTGTTCAACCTTAGTTCTGATACCACTCTAAACCATACTCAACCCCTTAATGCCCTAGTAAGGTTGTAGAGTATCCAAATCCAACCTCCTTGATCACCTTAAGTAAGTGACGTTACTATTTTTCATGTTTTTTTTAATCGCCTCAAAACTTGATTCTAAGACTCCCATCATACCTTACTTATTAAGAGCTTTCCAAATATATAAATTTTTCCCAAAACTAAGCTCTGAATAAGAAGTTATGTCCGTTGAAATATTTTCTCTTCAAGGGCCACATCATCCTTTGTACTGCCACATGCGTTTACCTCACTGGCCCACATCCACTAACTTATGCAGCTAGTAGGCATATCAGGCTCACGACCCCTAGGCAAATCATCATCGATTAAACTTGCCCTTTGTATTTTTTCCTGACCTAATAGTGATAGTCAATATTTGATAGACCCCAACTTTTTGTCACTTGTTGTTTTTGTTTACTGACCCCTTGAGCCTCTAGGCCTACATCATGATCTCATATCTAAATCAGTAAACAATCGAAATCTCGATATGATAAGGATCATCACTAAATGAAAACTCTACTTCCCATTATTCATAATTATGTCTATCGTCTCCTCTAGCTCCCTATTCACTAGGACATACCTCACTACTACAATTCTAGAATCGAATTGATGCCCGACATGATGATAGGCCAATAGCCCATCATGTTGATAGGTCGATAACCTGACATGCCAATAAGTTGCTAGCATGACGTGTCAACACCCCAATATTCATGTTACTGTAGCATAGACACTGCCTGGCCACCACCACAACATCACTACATACTCTAATCCTTGTCATCTTGTCACATCATCTTGTCACTTTAACATGCCATGTCAACATGCCACATCATCAAAAACGACCTCATTTCACATTACTATGACATGTCACCTACCACGTCATCTCCACTTCCGCATCACGATAGTGTCATGTTCGCGCCACATCTTTTGCACATCAACAACATGACGGTCCTTACTAGACATATTCAGAAGAACAATCTAATAGCGGAGTTTCCCAAAGTCTTGATACTCGAAAGTCGATAGGTCATACACCCCCATCATATGATGGTAAACAGCTCCTAACACCTGACAAACTTGTCGGGTTCTATCTATATTGGGATTTCCTTGGCATCCTACACCTTTACTCGTTTGAAATCCTGATCTCCTAACATCCTAACACCCGATAAGCCAATATTTCAGTGGTTGATCTCCCAATAGACGATATCACGGGGTCTGACACGCCCTTAGTTAATACCTCATTACTTGGTTACAGGCCTAGCTAGTGACGTAGACCAACACTCTTTCTCATGTCCCTTCTCCAATATGATATAGATGTTAACTGACAGGGATAGTCATGTCAACCAACGAACATGTCGGATCTGTTGGTATCATGAGATACCCAATATCACGAATCACGATACTCCAGTAACATGGCCCCAAGCAACTCCACAACTCACCATTTCTAAAGGAAAATGGGTTAAACCCCAGGTTCTGATAGCAGATATACACTCTGTTCATTAATAGGAAAGTCCATAGCACTTGTCGACAAATCGAGTTGTCGGCGTTGAGGAAAGTTATAGCTATGGTACGTTGAATCTCTTAACAACCTGGGGCCTAATATCTTGGTAGCTATTGTTTAGGAGTAACAAAAATAGCTCCTCCGGTTTTGCTGGATGAACTGCTGTGGGGTGCAGCCTGGTTGCACAAGGCAGCGAAAAACCATTCATATATTAATTACATTCAAATAAATGGCCAGACACTTGGAGCTGACTAAAACATTAACGAATAAATGTCCTGGTATCCAAGGTAAATTTAAATCCAGAGTCATACTTTTTGATGAACTCTTCTATTTGAAGTTCTCCCATGCAGACTGCAAAACTGGGGTTCTCTGTTCTTGTGGTACTGTTTCTGGGTTATTCTCCTTGCCTGAATACTGTTTGTGGTTTATTCTCCTTGTCTGCATACTGTTTGTGGTTTATTCTCCTTGTCTCCATAATAGTACCAAATCTGTGATATAAAATTTTTGTGTAGGAATTCTTGCTGGGGAAGGTAGCTTCTTTGCAAACTTACAGAGGATATGCTGATGACTTCATCTGCTCTCTCATGCCAAAAACATCTGATGAGCATGTATCATACACACCAGGTTGTATATCTTCAAGAATATAATTAACACAGATACTTTTTTACTCTCAAATTGGGCATAATCCTGTCTGAGATCTTACCAGGTTGTAACAGAATCCGGCTTCTCTGAGTTCAGTAAACCATCATCTTCTTAAAAATTTGTTGGTGTTCCTAGTGCATTGGGTGAATCATAAGTTAAGAAAGTTAATGTATGAGTACTGTAACAGGTGGACTTATCTACAAGCCAGGATGGAGCAACATGCAACATGTTACAACCATATCGTTTCTACTTTTAGCCTATGCTAATTATTTGGGCCATTCTTCTGAAGTTGTTCAATGTGGTAGCATCCAAGTCACTCCTTCCAGACTCAGAACAGCTGCCAAGCGCCAGGTTCTACTCCAGATTTGTCATTGGAATCCAAACTTGATAACAAAATATTGCATCAAACATAATGGAAGCCTGGTTATTGTCAGTACTAAACTGATATTGTGGCTGGCTATGTATGCATGTGGACTACATACTGGGGGATAATCCTCTAAAGATTTCGTACATGGTGGGATATGGTCCTCGTTTTCCTCAATATATTCATCACAGGGGATCATCATTACCCTTTGTTACAGAGCATCCCAATCACATAACATGCAAGGGTGGCTCCCAATTCTTTTTCACCAAAAATCCCAACCCAAATCTTCTGGTGGGGGCAGCCGTTGGAGGGCCAGATAGCAAAGACCAATATCCAATCAAATAGGCTAAATTTCAGCCAATCCCACCATCTACATCAATGCCCCACTGGTAGGGCCCTTGCATTTTTCAGTGGCCATCCAGAATTCGAACTTCAATCATAAACGAAGTATATACTATATAATGTAATATTTGCTTCAGCAACCATATCTGTACAGATGTACAGGATTGACCACCGTGATTATTATTGAAATGTACTACATTTAACTATAATTTCCTTTTGTTAAAGGTCAAGCTTTTTATTAATGTAAGGATGAAAGTATGCATAAGTGTCAAAAGTATAGTGGTAATGATGTACACTACGAAAAACAGGGAAAATTTAAGAAATGAAAAGGTGTACATTGTCTGAAAGCAGTGAAATGATCTTAAAGAAATGCAAAAGGGAAAAGCAAACGATGAGTAAAACCAATTTTAAAGTTGTAAAAACAAGGGTCCCAAAGACACTGTGTCCCACAAAGACTCTTGAATAACACACAAGATAAAGCAACATTATCTCTCCAATGCAGTACTGTACACAATTAAGCATATTTAAGATTGAGAGTGAGACACAACTTTTATAACGTCCAAGAAAGTTTGCCAACTTCCAATAACAGCCAGGTGACCCAAAAATTAAATGGTAAAGCAAACTCCTTGAGAGTTGAAATTAAATGATAAAGCAAACTCCTTGAGATTAAATGATAAAGCAAACTCCTTGAGAGTTGAACGCAGGTCAAATCACCATCCCACTGGACTAAATAATCAAATGCAATGCTAAACGCAAACCCATTTTACATCTACTTTTAAAGCATGGTATGAAATGGACCCATGTTGGTTGGTAATAATTTTTTGTATTGTGCAGTGGTTTCACCTAACCAAACAACCTTTAACTATTATAATAGACAATCAGCCATAATAACTATAAATCATGTTTTTATTGTATATGATTCCTAAAGTTCATAATGTGTCAGTGCAATTACAATTTTTGTACAAAGAAAAAGAAAACAAATGTGTAAGGCACTTGTATATGTAATTGCAATTCTCTGTTCAATAATATTGGTAATTTAAGTTTTTAATTTATTAAAAATCATATATATAGATGTATAGATATTAAAATAAAATTGAGTACTAACATTTAAAAGTTTAGATAATAATAATAATATAAACAATATGAAGATTTTTAATACAACTATTTAACTATTATCTAGATATCTAGATATAATGACCAATAATTTTTTCATGAGATTAATCACGGCATAAATAATACAATCATATCACTGAAGGGAATATAAAGCATTTTGCATCTCAAATATTCTTGACTAATAATGCATTAGTGTATTGGCACTATGAAAATGAAAAGTAGAGAGAGAAAATGATGATGAATTATGACTATTGAGCTTCCATTATAGGAGTTGTTAAGTTGTCCATCCATCCATCTTAATGCACTTTTGTGTGCTTGCAACAAAAGTGTTTCAAGATAGCATGACATACACATGGTACGTCGAATTATGACCAAACTTCGAATTAGCACAACTGCTCAGAACATTAACTCCATGATACGATATTAGTGTGCCCAAAACACAAAGACTACATTAATGGGCACTTTGATGCACATCATCACTAAGCACTTTGTATGCATACTTCTACTTAGATAATCTTCTAGGTTGAACATCTCTTTTGTGTGTGACTCATCCAAACTTGAACTTAGTCAATCTCTTACTCTTTTTAAGATCAAGCCTCCTCACTCAAGAATTGTTGATCCCTAATCAATTTTCGGAGAAACTTCATTTGAATTTGCTCCAAATTCTATGATCACTCCCTAGATTAGGGAAACCATCCTTTCAATGTGATACAATAAAGTTTTAAAGTTCATTGTTTGTTTGCCTACTCTTTATGATGCAGAACTGTCTTTCTCTTTCTCTACATCAAATTTAAAAATTAATTCTATTAGCACAAGTTTGAAATTATTCTCAATGTTATCCAATATTGATGGTTTATAGAGATTCAACCAATATATGATGAAAACTAGAAAATGGTCATCCATCTAAATGAGTATAACTTGAATTTGTTCTCTACAATCTACTTGATGGTGGTATAAGGCCCATGTCTATACAATTTGCTCTTTCTATCTTTCACTTTAGCAAAGGTATACTCAAATTTTGCCTCCTATGTGAAATTGATCATTTGTTGAAGTCTAGTCATGCTAGATCATGTGCTTTAGCTAACTTTTCAAATTTGTTCAAAGATTTTTACATGATCATGAATATTTCCAATAGCGTCTATAAACCATATTGTCTATCCATGTGCAACAACCTTCTGTCCTATTTTTCCTCAAGAATTGGACTTTTAAGAAAAAAACATATGGAATGCATCAAAAGAAGAAGTGTTTATCATCCTATGTAGTGTGCAACTATAATTGTGTTGCACATATGTGATGTTGATGTATATTTATCCATATTTTAATGGTTTAAAGTGCATAACAATTGGAATATGATGCAATTTCCTACCTATATCAAACCATCTTTCTATGGATGGAAGGTAGTGCTCATCTTTATCCATTTCCCATTGATCCCCACAATAACTACAAAAGGTAGTTGAGAAATCTATTGTCACAATTAAAGATGATCAATGATGGTAGAGCAAAGTGCACCTAAATTCATTAAAAGAACAATTATGTAGCATATTGTAGTGAAACCATCTTTTTGCAAGATGTCATCGTGGACATTTTGTTGATGAAGCAATTTCTGACTGCTGTCACATAGTCATTACCACTACTCATTTTCCACACACAATCATAGAAATCCATTAAAATTAACTCCCATTGCCTAGTCAAGACTAGAAGTGAAATATACTTGTTTAGGTTCCTATTTGTTGGGTTCAAGTTGTTATAATGTGAACAACTTACAATGAACAATGTTATCACGAATATTATTTTCATATAGTAGAAGGAATTCTATGAATTCATTCGTATCTTCTCCTTGCCAAAATGGAATGATGTGCCACACACAACAATTATACTTTGTGACCTCCCTAAGGAACACAAATGACAAAACTTGTACAAAATATCAGCTTTTAAAGGGTACTAGTAACATTTATTTGTAAACTATAATGGAATTCTAATGGAACAATTTGCTACAACATATCTTACACACTTGCAATTTCTTATTATGTAGTGTTTTACTTTAGATTTTATATTTCATATTACTAGCTTAGTGTAGAAATCACTAAAATAAAACGGCACTAAAATGAAGAAGCTAAGCAAATAACAAACCATCCACACAATAAACATACCATGTGCCTTGAGAAAACACAATATGGAAAAACCTTAGCTAACAGGTGAGTTTATACCTTGCTATTTTCTTCTTAATAACAATATGCAAATACAACGAAAGGGACACTCACTATGGAGTTGTTATGACACTATCATGTGGTTGCTACAAGATCTTCTACTTCATTTATTCTACTCCAAAATCCTTTGCTCAGTTACTATGGAACAAAACAATGCAATAAGAATGGAACCCATTCTTTTCCTACTAGCCTAGCATTTAACATGTCATGATACTTTTTTAGAGTTAGGGTTAGATTTTTGGCATGCCTCAACTTCCAATTAGAGCTAGGGTTTTGGAGCCTCTAGAATCTTCAATAAATCCCACATGTGGCTATCTCCACATGTGTAAGTAATGTGAATTTATGTGGCATTCACTATGTATCATGGTGATCAATGAGATACATCAACTTACGAGAGGCATAATATCTACATACAAACTTCAATTGAGGTTACCTTCATGTTGTTGGAAAGCTCCCAATGTGTAGAACAACATTGAGAGGCTCAAAACTTTGATCAAAATGTTTCCCCCCTAATGGTTCTATGCATCAAATCAACAAAATAATACCTAACCTAAAATGGGTCGTAGAAGCCAATAACTCCTCATTTTCTATTGAGAAATACCAAAATAGATGAAAAATCATATAAGATCCATTTTAAATATGAACTCTTGATTTGGTATGGCCATGAGTTTTAAAACATTAAATAATACAAAAAAAAAAAATCTAAATAATGTGTATAAGATTTCCTAAAAACATCATATCCAAGTTATTGAAACTCTATGAATATTATCAACTTTGTTGCTAGTGGTCTTGGCAGAAATGTATCACTTTTTTTATACCTAATTGCTAGTAACATACATTTTTTTTATCTTGTTACATGTATAGGGTAGTATTATATAAATCAAAACAAAACCAACAAAATTGTCTAGTTCGATGTTCAAACAACTTTAAAGCACTAAACTAGCTAGTTCCATACTGTGTCATATTCATATAGTGTAAATAAATAGCACTAAAACATTTTTTAAGTAATAATTTAAGTTATTTGCAAGCATGATAGCCTACAAATATTATTTAAAGAGATTGAACCAACTAGATTCATACTAAAGTATGCATAGAGACCACAAAAACTTTTTTTTAAAGCAATAAAGTAAATTATTTGCAAGCATAATAGCTAATTGTAGAGCCCTACTAATACTATTTAAAGAGAAAAGTGATATTGATGATGAGGATTGCAATGTACCCAAAATTATGTAGTTATTTGTTCTATCATGATTTGTTTTGGACTCTAGAGATCATTTAAAGCCTCTTTGTCATTGTCAATATTTTTTTGGTTCAAAGATAGATTGTACTAGGTGTTATTTTCGTTAGGCACACTCTAACTCTTCCACATTTTTTTTTGTTGGCTAACCCACAGGGTTTGAATACAAAACCTCTTTGGACTTAACTCTTCACTATCAAGGTGATCGTCAATTGAGCTGCCCCTCGTGGGCCTAACTCTTCCATGTTATTTGTTCTATCATGATTCGTTTTGAACTCTAGATATCATTTAAAACCTCGTTGCCATTGTCGATATATTTTTTGTTTAGAGATGGATTGGAATGGGTGCTCTTTTGGTTAGGTGCACTCTAACTCTTCCACTTTTTGGCTTTTCTCGCTAGAATACGGTGCTAGAAGTTTTAGCTTTTGGTTAGGGACACTCTAACTCTTCCATGTTTTGTGTTTTTTGTTCCCCCTAGAATCCAATGATGCAAGTTTTCGCTAGATTGTGGCTTTTAATTGTTTACAATATAATTTTGAATGCATATATAGATTCAACACTCCCAAGATTATGAATATATACAGATTTCACAGAAATTGTGAGTCCAACAAATCCCTACAAAAATATGCCTAAAAAAGAGCCAAAACATAGAAAAATTAGAAAATGTTTAGTTGTACCTTGGCGCAATTATTTAACTACTAAAACTAAAAAAGTGTACCTAACTTGTTCCTTTCCTTTAAACCTATAACATTTTAAGATGACAGGAATACTTTTAACTATTAAACCCAAATCAATCTCTGCTTTTTGATTTTACCTCATTGTTTTCCCAATTCCTGTTAGAAAGCTGCAAGCATTAATGATCATGGTGAATGACAACCACCAATATATTTTTATAAGAAAATAATGTGCTCCGCTCTTCAAAGTGCAAGGACTTCGTTCATCAACCTCCTGAACATTGCCGCCCAATAACTCTGATCAGTTTTTAACTGGCAACGTTCATTTATCCTCAGAGGGTCAGAGCAGATTGCGTCCTCCTACTTTGACTATTATGGTTAGTCGGTAATGCTTCATGCAGGTGTTCCTTCCCTATACACTAATTTAAACAGGTCCTCTATACACTAATTAATGAAGACTAACATAAACAGGTCCTTTTTTGCAGGACAAATTGCTGTGAGGTGTCGCCTGGTTGCACAAAGCAACGAAGGACCAATCATTTTTCAGACAAATGGTAAAACATTGGAAGCTGATGAAACATGAACGCATTTGGGGATCAATGTTGTGGTACCCAAAGTGCAAATAAACGCACAGTCTCCGATGCAAATGCATAAGTATCTGGCGTTATTGTACTGCTTGCCTGTTAATCCACTGATTTGAGGTAATGGGAACAAATTGTGATATCAAAATTTTTTAGATGGGAACGGTTAAAAATTTTGCCAAAATTTATAGGAAACAACGATCAAGTAATATTATATAATAAAAAATTTTAAAATATAAAATATCTTTTTAATTATATAATTTATATAATAATTAAAATTAATATTGAATTAAAATATTCAAATATTAAAATTAATTTAAATATATAAATAATAAATATATAATTATATATATATATATTCTTTAGGTGTTTTTTTAGTCTTTCTTTTATATATATAAAATATTAAAATGTTAAATTTATTATCAGTTCTTGGCACAAGACCAATCTTTGAAACAATCTAGTCTAAAAATACAAAGGAACAATTTTACATATGTTTCTCTAGTTATTCTTAAAATAAAAAGTAAAACAACTCTAATGTTTAAGCATTGATTGCCACATACAATATGCACACACAATCTTCTGCGGTATATATACATAAACAACAAAAGAAATACTCATCAGCATGGTATCCCAGATATCGCCCTTACATGGAGGTGCCACACACTTCCTTAACCCATTAAGAGATTGATCTAGTTTCTTAATTAAGGATGTCAGTGTTAAGGATGTCTTTGGCCTTTCTTCCTGTGAAGGTTTCAACACAGGCTCATGTTTTGTGGGAAGTTCAACATATTTCTCTACAGGCTTTGTATTCCCCAACCTCGGGGAACACCAGAACTAAAAAAAAAATGGTCTTCAAAGCCCCTGGAACTTTCCCCAACTCCCATTACAACTCCCGCTGAAAAGGGAATGTTCCCATACAGTTCCAAAGCACTTGGGAGCATGGGAACCATTGGAACGGGTTTCCTACCTCTCGAGAGCGATTCCCATGTAATAGAGAAAAAAACATTACAAATTCGTCAAAACCTCATTAGAATTTCCATTATTTGCTAGTGAAATTGTAGTTTCAATATTATTCTATCAAATTTGTTAAAATCTGCCAAAATTTCCTTTTTTTCATAGCAAAATTGTGGCTTCATTAAACTACTCTAAAATATTATGTATGAATTCATGCTTGGTTAGGTAACCTCTTTTCAGACATGCAAGGAATACATGGGATATGTTAATGACTTCATCTACTCTTTCATGTCAGAAATATCGAATGGTAATTTGACTAAATTTTGTAACATTGAACTCGATTTTAGTGGTATATTAATTTTTGATCATCTAAATTGATATTTGGTTCATATAATCATAATTTGATTTTTCATTTATAATTTATATATATATGTTTTCTAAAAGAGATTTGGAATAATTCTAATTTTTATGAGTTTGTATGGTAGTTTAGTGAGTTTAATAATAAGAATAAGTGTGCTACAGTTTTATTGGGATTGGCTCATAAATCAAATTATACTATGAATTTTCAAGGCTATTCGTATTGACATCTTTAATTACACAGGTTTAAAACATTTTTTTTTTTTTAATTTAGATTATGCTTATTCTTTTTTTAATGAAGTGTGTGTAAAATATGTAAGTTAACTACAAATTATAATTATTTCACATTATGCAATATAAAGATACATGTACACAATACAATATGGTGTGGGCAACTTATTAACCTAATACTCGAAAGACTTATAATAATGACAAAGATTACAATCACAACCCATCAACTTACATAAATGATGTTATGTGCCAAATCATATAATAGAGGCTAGGAATCATACAATAGAGGCCTTCCCTAGCCAAATCTAAATGTGAACCTTAAAATCACTCCACTTTGGAACACCAAGATTCATTCAACCTTGAACTTTGAATTTCGTTTAACCCTGAACTCCAAATTTGGGCCAATTGAACTCCAAATCTGGGCTCTCTCTGAACCTCAAATTTCTATCCACTGGTCAAGCAACAAAATTCAACTCTCTCCAACAAATCTCAAATTTTTCCCTAGTTCAAACCTCAAATTCGGTTGGTCATGATGCAAGATTTGGTGAACACCAAAATTTGGGCACAGTAATAAACCTTAAACTTTGGTCTGCACTTCAAGTGACTCTTCACTGTGTGGAGGAGCCATGCCACATAAAACAAATTCTTGAAATACTAATTTGCATGTCTGCCCATCTGACAAGACACAACCAGGGTCATGCCAACTCCCCATTTGCCTTAGTGCTAAGTTGAGTTCAGTTCACTCGTGCTAAACTCTATTTTGACTCTCAAACTTGCTTTCCTTGCTTATTCTTTGGTTTCTCCCCATCGTCCATGTCATCCATTTATTTATATTTGTTGGTCATGCCTCACTCAACCAACCTATCATTTGGTTGGGCACAACTCCTTGTCTAGCCGATATTGCAACTCTCAAATCAACATTTTGTCTCACTATGTCAACACCTCATCTCACTACACACACTCGTCCTTATCTTGGATGACTCAACTTGCCCATCTCGTCATGTGATCGTTTGCTTAGCCGAGTCCATCTTGGCCCATTTTGCTTTTATGCTCACATGCCTAGCTGTCTTGTCTCGACTTTTTTTGCATGCACTCATGTGCCCGACCAACTTGTCTCGACTTGTTCCACTTGTGCGTTCATGTGCCCAACTGACTCTTCTTGGTTCATTCCACTTGCGCTTACACCCAACTTCTTCGGTCTATCTCCCCAACATGTTCCACACTTGTGCCAAGAACGTGGGTTGTCGACTCGTCTGCACAACTCAATCATGTTGGTTTACCCATGTCATCTTTGTTGGTCCATCGTTGTCACATGACCCATCACGTCACATGATGATGGAAAACCCAAATTTGGCATTCCACTCCACACAATATCATGCAAGGACCCCACTGCGTGTCTAGGTGCACCCATGCCATGTAATATTCCATCCAAGTTAGTCATGGTGCCCAACTCGTTTCGCCAAGTGTCATGCGAGTATTGCCATGGAAAGGAAATCCCAAAACTGTGCATGGCTAACCCAACCAAGACGCACGTCATCAATATGCTTGAGTGCACATTATGTGCATCCTTCACCAATATGCTCGTGCACTCGGTGCATCACCATGTTTGAGAGTGTTACAATGTGTTAATGAAAGTGAGTTTGATAATAAGAATATGTGTTTCTTTGTAAAATATTATGTAGCAGTTCTAATCCAACGAAATAAAATATACATATCTTCATAAACTTTAAAAACCAAATAATTATAAAATTTTTTATAATTTTCAACCAATAATGTACACTAATTTAATATTAAGTCTCACCATAATTATAAAAATAAATTATTCTTTATTATATATTAACCTTTAAAGTAAATTATTATTTATTATTTCATAGTGAAAACAAATAAGATAGAACCTATGAGGGGTTTGGGATTGCAACTGCGCACCTCTAAAAAGATGTTAAAACAATTATTTTTCTATAATCTTCATCCGAATATTTGTTACTGTTCCTAATTTCCGGAGCAGATCATCTCTTCAGGATGTTAATATATGATTCCTGCAACAGGTGGACTTATCTACACGCCAAGAGGTAGCAACATGCAGCATGTTACAGCCAGATCATATATTCAGGACATTATATATATTGTAAGAGGTGGACTTATCTAGAGAGGCCGGAAGAAAGCACCATGCAACATGTTACAGCCATATCATTTCAACTGTGTACAGGGTGGCCACCATTCTCATTATTGAAATGCATCATATCATTGTGTGTGGTGTAAAATCATGTTTTTAATGGTTGTAAATGGTGAAATAAGTCAACATTAGAGGGCTAATGATGTAAATTTTCGAAAACAAAACACTAAAATAATTTGGAGTCGTGATGAATGGTCTGGACAACTAAAAGTGGTCAGAATCTGGTCAAAATTTTTTGTGGAGGTAGTGTTTGAATCGTGTTTTTGATGGTGGAAATAGATTCAGCACCATCAATAACCTCTAAAACATCTAAAAAATTTTGAAGTTTAACAACTATAATTTGAATTTACAAAAATCCTTGCCAAATTAAATTTCCATAACTTTCCAGACAACTTCGCCTAATCAAACTACGTGAAATAATTTTAAGAAAAGATGGGCACCAGCCGCAGCACTGATCGGTTGACTTTTATAAAGCGTAACAGCAAATGCGCGACAAAGATTTTGGTAGCGAATCTTCAGGGCCACAAGATAAAGTCACATGTACAACACAATTAACCGTACAAAATGGGACAAAAAGTTTTGTACCTCCAACCTAGCCATTTCCGGTAATGCACTGTTAGAGGTTCCTAATACAACCAATACTCACTTCTAGGTGAGGTGGTGATTTAAGTTTAAAAAAAGACTCTGCGAATTAAACTTAAGTGGAATAACACGTGATTTATTTATACGTAATTTTAAATTATTTATATTTATATTTGTTAATCGGATTTATCTAGTGTGATTAAGAAGAAGATTATTGGTTTGCTTTTCTATTTATTTTATTATTTTAGTTTGTGGTAGTTTTTGGTGTTACTGGTATTATGCTGTTTTACATTTTAGTGTATGAGGCTTTTCCTATTTAGATTCAATTTTTGAGTGACATGATGAACCTTGATATAATGATGTTAATTCTTGTTGTTGAATATGAATACTCCCTTGAAGATTGTAACATGTATAATTTTTATATGGAATATAAAGATATTTTCCACATAAAATTTGAAAAAAAAGTTGTTTATATATATTACAACAAACAATTTTTATAACACTAAATTAGAGCATAATCTAACTAATAGACAAAATAGACTTTAATAGGCATTTTTCTAGTCATTTTTAACCAAAATCCCATAGAAATTTTTAAAAACTTCAAGTTTAAGTTCTTTAATCTACACAATTCTTGTGCCCCAAGGGTCTTTCAAGGCATTGAAACCATTTATGCATTGAAAAACATATTTTAAATAGCAAAAACTCACAATCTCGCTTGAAATCATATCATGGATTCTAGTGAAAAAACCATTTTGTTAGATTTGATGAAGTTTTATATAATTACAATTATTATTGTGTTAAATTTGTAAAGAAGCTTTATATAATTGTATGTAGAGAAATTTTGAAATTTAATTTCAGGCGGTTTGACTTTTGATATCTAAGTTGTGTTGGTCAAAATGATCATAATGTGGTATTGATTTGGATCTACATAGATTAGGTATACATATTATCTACTATTCACTGAATGTGAGAAGTGTTTAGAAAGTTTGTCCATGTAAATCTTCCTGCTAAAAAAAAATTCACGAAGAGAAGCATATTAGTATTAGTATACATGAGCAAGAAGAATAAGACAAAGAGTTTTACATAATAAGAGTTATAATCTTGATCAAAGTTTCATCCATAGTGGAATGGTACCCCTAGGGATTTTATCCAATTTTAAACTGATCTAAATCATCAAAAAATGAATCAAAGTTCCAAATCGATAAGAATTATAGCTTCTAGTAATGCTAGATTATGTTCCTTGGAACAAAAGATTACACAAAAATAAGCGTATTAGTATAGGTATGCATCAAGAAAAAAATCAAATAGAGATTCGTATATTATCAAAGTCCTATCTTGATCCAAATTTTATCCATGGTGAAATGATGGCCCTAAAAGATTTACTTAATTTGCTAATTATGTAGATTCTTGAGAAATCAATCAGAATTCCAAACAAATAGGAATTATAGATCTCTATATTGTTAAATTTTAATAGTCATAAAAAATATGGTACGAGATTACCTAGAGGATTTACTCAATTCGACAAAAAGTTCCAAATCAATAAGAATTGTAGATTCCTATATTGTTAAATTCTAACCATCATAAGATAATTTGGAACAATATTATATAGCTCCATATATACACACTCACTTAGATGCATTTTAATTCAGAATCTTTAAGTAACAACACATTTGCATTTCAATTATTTCTTCATCCCTTTGTGTTTAATAAATTAAGAGAAAATAAATTTACAATAATTATATTAAAAAGTGATTAAACATCTTAATACAAAAAAATTACAATGTGAGTATCATTAACACCATGATATGTTACCCATATAATATTAAAAATAAATAAATTTAATTTACATTATTGAACCCCTGCATGAGTATCCTTATCAACAAAAAGGTTTAACATATCTTTGACCGGTCAAATTACTTTAAGTGGATAGTAAAAAGATACTTAATCAAAAAATTTAACATATCTTTGACAAATCAAATTACTTTTAGTAGAGGGTAATAAGATACTCAACCATTTTATTTTTGTAATAAAATAATATTTCTTTTACCAATCAAATTACTTTAAGTAAATGGTAATAAGATATTAACCATTTTATTTTTGTAATAAAATAATAACAATATGCTTTTATACCAAAATACCATTCTCATGCCTTTTACAATGTATCAAAAAGGAGAGTAATGGACCCATGTCAAGCCTTTATCATAATGTTGCCCCCAAAAAAACCAACCAACATCGAGTCATAGGCCAAGGGATCCTTCCCACCTAGCCTTCCATGTGTCCATACATAACATAAGTCATTAAAAGAGTACCTCATACATTTATCAAAAATCACTAATCTTAGTAGACGATAATTTAGAAGAAACATATTAACTGATCAACATATTTTTGAGACTCATGAAACCTTAAAGGTCTAATATAACTAGTGACCCCTCCCACATGTTCTTTTTCAAAAAGTGTATTTGGAACCAAATGTAACCCTTCTTTAGAAAGGGAGTCATCGTGTGCATTTTGTTTCTTATAAACACGAAAAAAAAAAAATATATATATATATATATATGAAAATTTCCATGAAATATTTTTTAATTTCAAAGTTAGAGGTAACAATTTTGAAATGTGGATTCAGAATTCGTTCATAACAAGGCTACATAGCTAGCATTTCTTTCTACTTAGTATAATTATTGAACTTTGAAAGGTATAGGTGAATTCTCATATTTAAATAAGGGCTTAGTTTAAATATAGTTAAATTAAAGTAAAAAACAATAAAGATATAATAGAAATTGGTCCATTTTGCCAGAAAATCTCATGTGCAATGGACTATACCATAGATGTAGATAAAATAGTATTCATGGTGTGGCTCTGTTACAAGAGCACATATTAAATATGGTTTATGATAGCAAACAACTAGGTCAAAGATGGTTCACTAGTTTGAAATCAATACTAGAAAAAAAGGAATATTAACTTGGAATGATATGAGATATTATTTTTGGAATTATATACATAGAGTAAGTCATTAATTTAAGACTCATGTCCATGAATATTTGTTGCAAATGATTAATTTCTCATGATTTTGAATAGTCCTCTTAGCACAAATTGAATGAAGGGATGCTCACAAGGGTGAAGAAGTGAGATTCAAACTAGCAAAATGAATAATGTAGCATTGATCATCACTTTTGGGACTTGCACCTGATAACTAGGACTTCCTGGCAAGTCATCCATCTCAACACTCCTTTGGCTCAAGTGCACTTAACTTTGAAGTTCACTTGATACTCAAACCTACTTAACTTGCTAGCCCATTTGTAAAACCTTAGCAAGTATTGTGATATATGAGCTATTCAATTAGAAATCCCTAGATCTTTTATTTATTGAGAAACTTTTATAATTCAACATATAAAAATAATATTCTGACATAAATATACACATCTATAACAAACTAATTAATAACTACGAGTCAATTTTTTTCCAAAATATAATATGTTACAAAATCATTACTAACAATAAGCTAAAAATGATTTATAATAATAATCAATAATATCACAAACAATATAACAACATAGCTAAAAAATTTATGGAAAAGAAGAATAAAGACACTTGAAGTTGACACCAAATTGACAATATAACCGAGATCTTACACTAAATATATCATTAAAACAATATAACTAATATTTTATTGTTTAAAAAAAACCAAACTACTTAACAACATTGTTATGCCTTATAGGTAGTGACTCATTTACATGATTAAGGATTGTTTAATTAAATTAGAATTGATCAAAATGTTTACTCTTGCTTAATCTTCTTTATTATTTAAGTTGGTTGAAATAAATTTTATTTTCTTTATCATTTTTTGAAATGTCAATTTCGTTTTTTTAAATTTTAGTGATTTCAATCATTTTAAAATAAGTTAAAAATTATGAAATTAAAAATATTATAATTGATTTTTTCTAAAAATAAAACAAAATAAATAAAATAATCAATAACTTTCCAAAAAAATCTCATTAAATTAAAATAATTAAAATTTTTATTAATCAAAATAACATGTGAGAACATTTTTATTAGAATGTTAAAACAAATTTGGAATATATATATATTATTAACTACTTAATTTTTATTCTACTTTTTATGTAATGACGAATTTATATAATTAGCTTGGATTATATTCATTTTTAATTAAGATAAACAAATAAACAAAATAGTTTAAATAAAGTCGAAATTCCCCTGATCATGTGATATAAAGAGGAAGCTAAACAATACAACCACATAGGCAAGTAAAGCAGTGAAGATTTGGTGTACAGTAGCGACAACAACATGATCGGGCAGCAATGGCAACATGATTACTAAATAAGATCTAAGTTTTCTTCACCATTCATAATTCAAAAAAATTAAACTTGATATTGATATTAATATATATATATATATATATATATATATATATATATATATATTATAAAGTTCACATTACAAATATGCTTTTGATATTTTTTGTCAAAGGATAATTTTTTAAAGTTCAACGCATTAACGAATGCGTTATACTTGCCATGCGGCAGGGATAATAAGAACAATGCCTTAGTAAAGTTGTAGGGTATCCATACCCTACCTCCTTGGTCACCTTAAGGAAGTGAGATTATTAAGTTTCCTCATTGTTTAATCACCTCAAATCTCGATCTTAAGACTACCATTGTATCCTACTCATCAAGAGCTTTCCAATGATAAAAGTTTTTCCAAAATTGAGCACCAGACAAGAAGTTACGCCCACTGAAAGATCTTCTCTTGAGGTGCCACATCATCCTCTGTACTGGCATATTACTTTACCTCATTGGGCCATGTTTCTCAACTCAGCCCATTACCAAGCATATTAAACTCATAACTCTAGGGAAATCATCATCGATTAAACTTGTCATTTGCATTTAAATTGAACCCAATAATTATTGTTGGTAGTTGATGGAGCCCAAATTTTTGTCACTTGTCAATTTTGTTTACTTCCCCCTGGGCCCCTGAGCCATATAACAAAATATTGTATCTAAATTAGCCAACACTTGAAATCGCTATCTCATAATTGATCATCACTAGATGAGGACTCCATTCATGTCATGTGTCATCCCATCTAATCACTCCATGGCCCCCCTAGCCATGAGGACATAGTTCACTACCACAATTATGGAATCAGTTGATAACCAACACACAACATGTCGATAGGTTGATAACTTGTCATGCTAATAGGGCCAATGGCCTGAAATACTAATAAGTTGGTAACAAGACATGCAGATGCTCTAGAATCCACGTTACTATAGCTTGGCCTCCACCTTGCCACCACCACAACATCACTTCGCACTATGATCCTTGTCATCTTGTCACATCATATTACCACATCAACATGCCACATAATTAGGGATCTGCCTCGTTCCATGTCACCAGGAAACATCACCTACATATCATCTCTATGTTAGTGGCATATTTGTGCCACATCTTCTCCTCGTTAACACCTTCCACATCAAGGTCCTTATTGAGTCTAGTAGTGTCAGAAGAACAGTCCAATAGTATATTTTTCCAAACTCTTGATACTCAAAAGGCGGTAGCTGATACACCCTTGTTATATGATAATAAACATCTCTTGAAATCCGACAAACTTGTTGGGTTTTGTCTATATTGTGGTTTCCTTGGCATCATACACCTCTGCTCACACAAACATCTCAATCTCCTACATCCCAACGAGTGATAAGTTAATCTTCTGGTCGCCAATATCTTAATACTTGATATCGTAAGGTCCAATATGCCCTTGGTTAGTACCTCATTTCTTGGTTATCATCCCATCAAGAGATTTACACCAACACTCACTCTTTCTTATATCCCTTCTCCAATATGATAGTAGACATTAACTGTCACATATAGTATTTTCATCCAATGGACTTATCGATTTCATCAGTATAGAGAGTCCACTCTACATATGCATTGAGAATTGGCCAAATATAATCATTATCCTAATGCTTAAATACCCATAACCCTAAGAATATAGCTCTACTACTAACAATTTATAAAAGAAATAGGGTCAAAACCCAAGTTCTAATAGCTTATTCAGTGATGTCTACTAACATAAATTCTATCTATTGACGAGAAATATCCCCTACACTTTCTGACATATCAATCCATTGGTTTTAGGGAAAGTTATAGTTGTGATATGTTGAATTCCCCAACACCCTAAGACCTAATAGCCCATTGATTCGAGGAATGATATCTTGATAACTCGAGACTCCAACAATGTTCCTTTCAAAGGGTTGATTCCCCTTCTGACATAGGCTTCTAGTCATCATCGCATGTCAACCAACTAACCAAGGGCTGAGGCCAAGGTCTCCAAGCACAAAATTATAAACATTTTGAAGACATAAGGGGTTTAAGCCCCATATTTCTTCTAGGAAACAATATACACAGAGGGGATCCTTAACATGTCTTAAGAGATGAAAAGAGACTTTGATAGGGAGAAGGGCTACGCAAAATACTTCTGAATTATAGAGATATCCACCAACCACGAAGGAAACCAAAAAATTCATCCTCATTGCTAGTAACCATTCAATTTATAAAGTAACACCAGAGAGGTCCTTCTACAAAATTTTCCTCATATAAGGCCTTCAGGCCCATTCTCCCAGGCTAGGAAAACCTTCTAATGGATCAGTAGTCAATGAGGGAATTATTGCATAAATTCTTAATCTCTTAGGTAGCTTAGCAAGGCAAACACAATTACTAAAAATCCATACAAGTCCATATTAAGTCCTTTAACTGATTTCCAACTAGCTTAAGATTTCATTAATGAAGTCTACAACCCTCCTTCATATGTTTTGGGAAGGCATATTTCATCTAAGTCTTCACCTTGTTATCCAATTTATTACTATTGCATCTAGGTCCAAATCAATAACAAGACTTACTAACTCCACGAAAAACACAGAGCTTCTTTAGTCTATCTAAGGTAGACCAACCAAAATAATTAAAACTTTATGATATCTCTCTACAACCAACCAATAATCATGGATATCCAAAAGATTGATTGGAAGTTAACTCCCCCTATCTTCTCATCCATACTTCTTACATGACTATGGTCTGTAATACCCGTAGACATTCACCATGACTTGTAAAACAATCTAATATTCATATTCTATTGGGAGAACATAAGGATATACAAGCAAACGTATGAATATTACATAACCATCACAACATTTGAAATCCACATTTAACCTCTCATGTCTTAAACAAACACCTCATAGACCAAGACATCCATACAAAAGGCAAGCTCATTGTTACACATAGTTCAACCAAATAATTTCTATTTCACTAAATATGATTTACATTATAGGTTCAAATTCCAAAGGGCACTTATCCGATTATAACCAATATTTTTTGTAATTAATAAATGGTGAGCCACATTCCACCCTACAATAGGTTCAACTACACTACAATCTTTCTTGCAGTTGGTCACATCCATTCCACACCATGATGCCATGAGGGAATATCTTAATCAACAAGATAGGGTAGAGTTGTTGAGGTCATTTTCCTTCATCAATTATCTACTTGTATGACTCTCTTTTCTCTATTCTTGAACTCCCACAGGTGTTTGTCTCTAAGTTTCTCTATGTTTTTCCTATGGTCTCCTCACTTGTATCTTTGCTTCCATGGGAAAATTTCTTCACGAATTCCCTTCACAATTACTCATGCTTTAGGCACATACCCATGTTTTCTCATTCTAATGTTCATTTTACTTCTTGTGGATGAGAATTTCCTACACACATTTCTTCATCTCTCTCTACTCTACTCCATTATGATCTTCTCTTTCATCTTCCTTGAGTTTCCTTCCTTAATAGGATTCTTGTCAAGTCCACCCATGTTGGTCATATCAAAAGATTTTGTTTTAGACTCAAAATGTCTTGCAGTACACTGCTCATACCTTGGATAAGATAATTAGGGTACAACCCCACTACTCCCATAAATATGGAAGTTATTACTGCACCTTTCCATTCGATATTTTCTTGGGGAATGTTGACAATATTGGAATATGGCTTAGCCAAATAATTCATCCGCAAGGAATAATTCTACAATTCCCCTTTTCTTGCTTCCCTCCTCCTCATGGCTTCTCATGGTTTGTATCAAGAATTCACCTCTCCATTAGTTGGTATTAAATTATAACTACAATTATTCCATTTCTTTTTTCCTATTTACATTTATATGCCCGGATAAGGATCAATAACATAATTAATGACAATTACAATATCGGTGGTGGATTAAAGGATGGGATGTTACAGTCTCCTCTCCCTTAAATGAGCATCGTCCTCGGTGTTCACACCCTTTTATGTGTCATATTAAGCAACATTACACCATTTCAGGTTCTTTCTTTCAATGTAGCAACACTCCTCGATGCTTCCTCATCTACACCAACAACATGGTCCTCTTCATCCATTCTTCCTTCTCATTATGTTAGCATTGTTTGAAAAACCCTAAACATTTGACATTCCTATAAAACTTATCAGTAAACATGTGTATTAAAATATCTCTTTATGCATAAATATTTGCCTAAATTTTCAAAAATATAGATAAAATATTTATTTAACCATAATACTTATCTTTATGGTCGTCCTTTGCCTCATCAGAATGCAACAAGTAACAAGTTTAGTTCATTGTTTGCATCAAACACACCCATCTGCACTCTTGATCTAGTGAGTGCAACACATTTTCTTTTCTAGTATTCACTCACCACTTTGGGTCAAGGAATTCCCTTCCTTGAGAAATCTACCTAACCTAGGTTTCCCTTCATAGGAATAGTGTAGGAATTGTTAAAATCTTCTAGCCATGGCATCCTACTAGCTTTCTCCTAACAAGGTTTATTTGTCCTATGTTTAGTGTTACTTTAGTAGCCTTGTTCTTGGGTCCTTTGCTTCACACTCTTTGTCTTTTCTTACTGGGTGATTCATCATTTCATCTATATCACAACATTTAGTTTCATGAGCTATACTTACAAATATTTCAATAAAAAAAAATATTTTCCAATCTTGTTTCATACAGAGGCCTAGTCTTCCAAATATGAGACTCTTTGCATAGAGCTTGGCTATTTGTAGGTGGTGATATTTTCATCTTTCATTGTTGACTTACACCTAAGGCACTCAACTTGCAAGTTGCATTCTAATTTATTTACAATATGTCAGTTTCTTAGGCATAAAACCCTTTCAATATATCATTCACAACATCCACAAAATTTGGTTCAAAACCATCACATAGTCAATCATTTAATCATTTTCACCTGCATAGCACAAAAATTAAAAAGAAACATCAATGTAATACATTATCATTCCATATAAAAACAACCATTTTAGAAAATCATATGGCAATAATACTTTTCATGTCAATAAATAAAATTTCTTGAGGCTAAGAAAATTCTTTTCACTCTCTCCTTCACATATGAGATTCAAGAGCTTTCTCTTCAGACACTAAGTTTGGGTCTATTAACACAATGAGTTATGGCCAACACGGGTTGGAAGTGCACACAAATGGATCCCTTCACTGTTCTATCAATTCCTCAGTGCTTCTCTTTTGTTTTTCAGTGTCTTACACATTTGCATAGTGCAAAAGGGGAGCCATTTACCATCTTAGCAATAATTTGATGCTTCTCCTTTGTTTATAAATGTATTGTGTGCATGAGAAGCCACTTAGCACCAAAAGGAAGCCCTTCATTGTTATAACAGTAATTGAGAGCTTCTCCTTTGTTTGTCAATGCCTCCCATGTCTACAATGGCTTAATGGGTTCTTTTTTGCCCCTTTTTCATAGTCACACTCATGGCCTCATGTGTGTCAATTTTGTTCTCATGGGTTCATTTTCTCTCTATCTTCACCATACCAATACATGTATTTGATTAAAATTATTTCAAAAGCAATATAAACTCAACCTAAAGGAATTCTTACGCAATTCTTTCAACTTACCAATCATTGTAGTATGGTTGATTTCCATATTTACATGGCTTCCATTACTATGCATATACAAGTGATGGTTTCTCGAGGCTCTTTTGATTGTTGAAGCCACTTCTTGGCCTCAAGTACCAATTCAAATAGGTGGTCCTTTAATGGCAAATTAACAAGATAAAATTGCATCTTTTTATGATGCACAATTTCATTCATACATCAATTGTTAGTTAAATTAATCTTAAACATGTTTTCAAAATCAACATCTAGATCAGTTTTACTCATTATTTTTAATATCCAGGCATCAATAATCAATCTAGCATTCTGAGGCTTATATAATTTTTACATTCCAATTCTTTTACCCTTAATTAATCATTAGAATGGAAGAGTGTCAAAAATTCCTCTGTTTCTAGTTCCCTTGCATATCTTGAAATTCATAGCAACTCTGCTCCATTTTATTTGAGCAAATATGATAAATTAGGCTTTCCATTTCCTCTTGTATTTATCCCATCATTCTACATAAGGAAATTACTTGAAAATGCCATATTAGTATCCAAGTTATCAATCCCATGCAATTTATATTTAAACCAGTAGATCAAATATACTATAATGAGGTAAAAATACTTAGTTGTTATCTTCATCATCATGTAGCCCTGCTTCCTCAATCAGAGTTATTTTGGTAGTCCAATTATATCATCATACAACCTTTCCTAGTTGCAGCATCCAATAACCCCTAAGATGATCTCAATTTCATGAGTTAGAATAGAATTTATTAATTTAGTTGCTTATCTATGTATTTCATGTGAATATTCATAATCATGCATTCAAATAATTCTTTTGCACTTTTCTCATCATTAATGTTTATCTAGTAAATGCAACAACCACCTACCTTGTGAGAACTTGTACCCATTCATTGACATATCCCATATGCATAACATGTTGTCCTCTTTCATAGAGCAACAAACAACAATAAATCACACCAATAACATCTCTTGATTTCCTTTCCATTCATGCATTCATATTGTTGCTGAAATTATATTTTCAAGAGGGTAATCCTTACCTTATTCCATTTCAAGACTATGAACATATCAAAACCATACTTGCATCATTGTTAGCAGTTATTAGATTCTACCTAATCATTTGGTGTCTCAAGGAAGTTTTTTTCACTCCTCTTACCAACCTATTGATCAATACTTTATTATCCATAGCCTTGTACCCACAAGACTTTATGTAACATCCTCATTAGATTCTCTAGCCATATGGTCAACTTGTTCTTGGTTATATGTTCATCATTAATCTATGGTTAGTTATCATAAACATCTTATGACAACAGACTAATATGAGTCTTCATTCATGTTATATGCACACTAAATCATTATTTACGTGCACCGCAACATATCTACATGCATTTAACATTTCTCTATTCTCAAGCCTATAAGTGCATATGCATTCTTGGTTATTCAATCTCTTGTAATTGTATCATGCCTATTCTCTTTATTCATTAACATATAACAAGTCTTTCAAGACTCAAAAGAAAAACATTCAAAACAACAAAAGATGAGTTGAGAGATTCCCCTCATAATTATGGTTGTGTTAATAGGCCATGTGCTTTTACAATTATCATTTTACTTAGTTATTCAGGGAAACTATAGTCAACCTCTTGATTGTATCCTCTTTCACAACCTTGGGAATCCACATCCATTGAGATTATTCATTTAATACATCTACTAGTTCTAGCCCCAAGGGTTAGCTCAATCGGTCAAGACGGGGCCTCGCCAGATGGGAGGTCACAAGATCAATTCCCGAAAGCTTTTGGCGTAAGGTCTTGCAGTAGGCCGCAGAGAGTTAAGCCTAGATTTTTCCAGTGGATGTAGCGCCACCTGTTGACCGAAGGTGTCCGTGAACCACACGCAAAATAAAATAAAATACATCTACTAGTTCTATTTGAATATCTTAATAAAGATCTACTACTTGGGTCACTAAACATGTGACTTTTTTTTTTCCACTAGTCTTGGGTTTATGTAGCCATTTTATTGTACCTAATAATCTTAGCTCCCTATTGTACAACCTTGTTGTTGTGCTCCTTGCTCTGGAAACTCTAGTCTATGATTTACCTTTGATCCATTTCCCTCGCATATTTTTCTTTATGATCTTATGTTTTTGCCCATCCAAATCTAGCGTTGAACTTGCTCCAACCAATTTTCTTCCTATGGTGTATCTCTAGCTCTCTAGGCCTAATATTTGAACCACAGTTCTGATTAATTTGTTTTCCCTAGGCCCATTCAATTTTATTATTAAACATTAGCTCTGATACCAGTCTACGCCATACCCAAACCCAACCTCCTTGATCACCTTAAGGAAGTGCAGTTATCAATTTTAATATTTTTTTAATCACCTCAAAACTTGATTATGAGACTACCATCATATCATGCTCATTGAGATATTTCCAATGGTATAAACATTTCCCAAAATTGAGCTCTCAATAGTAAGTTATGCCCATTGAAAATTTTTCCCTTCAGGGGCCACATCATCCTCTATACTGCTACATGCATTTACCTCATTGGCTCACACCCCCTAACTTATCCCACTAGTAGGCATGTCAAGGGCCCTAACCACCAGACAATTCATCACCGAATTAACTTTTCCTTTGTATTTTTTCCTGAGGTAATAATGATAGGAAATAGTTGATAGAACCCAACTTTTTGTCACTTGTCTTTGTTTATCTTCCCCTCAAATCCTTAGGCCATACATCAATATATCATATCTAAATCAGCTAACAACCAAAATCTTAATATGATAAATTATCATCACTTAATGGAAACTCCACTTCCCATTATTCATCATTCTGTCTATCGGCTCGTCGAGTCTCCCAATCACTAGGACATACCTGATTCTTGCAATTCTAGAATCCGATTCATGCCCAACATGATGATAAACCAATAACCCATCATGTTGATAGGGAGATAGCTTGACATGCTGATAGGTTGATAGTTTGACATGCCAACACCCCAACATCCATGTCACTATAGCACGAACACTACTTGGCCACCACCAAAGCATCGCTACACACTCTAATATTTGTCATCTTGTCACATTAGCATACCATGTAAACATGCCACATCATCAAGGACCTACCGCATTCCAAATCACCATGACATGTCACCTACCATGTCATCTCCGCTTCCACATCATGACAGTGTCATGTTCACACCACATATTTTGCACATCAGAACCTGCCACATCATGGTCCTTATCATACCTAGTAATCTCATGAGAACAATCTAATAGTGGAGTTTCTCAAACTCTTGATACCTGAAATTCGATAGGTCATACATCCCCATCATACGATGGTAAACAACTCCTGACCCCTGACAAACTTGTTAAGTTATATCTATATTGGGGTTTCCTTAGAATCCTATACCTCCGCTCCCTTGACATCTTGATCTCCAACATCGTAACACTCGATAAAGCCAATATTCCAGTCATCAATCTCCTAATAGATGATATCACAGTGTCTGATACTTAGTTAATACCTCATTTCCTATTCACAAGCCTTCCTAGTGATGTACACCAACACTCTTTCTCACATCCATTCTCCTATTTGATATAGATGTGTTGACGCTGTAATCAAAACCCTCCAAAAAAATTTCCACACTTGAATTTTGGAGCATATTGAGGATCTTCTGATTTGTCACTCTACGGTTTCTCCCTGATTGTTTGACGTTTTGCAAACCATTCAAGTATTCTTCCTAGTTTCAAATTGTCAATTCACTTGCACTCACATGCACAATCTTCAATAATTTCATGAGAACACTTCCTCTATGCAAGCCTGAATAGGAATAGCTCCATCCATCAAGACAATGCCTATGTGATGTTCAACTGATGACGGTAGTCAATGCACACTTTCGTCGGCAGCCTCTCTCAATTTGGTTGCGTTTGTATTGTTATTACGGAGAGTTTTCTCAACTATCATCTTTTGTGCATTTTTTCCTTCACAAGTGTCATTTTAACATTACACAACAATTGTAAAGGCTTACTAGAAGGTTCTACCCACTAGAAAGTTCTTAGGAGGTTAGGTAGAAGCTATATAATGAAGTAGAAGCAATGTAATGAGATTTTTTTGTGAAGACCATTGTAATTGGAGCTTTGCTCATCTAGAGATTGCCCCCTCAAAGAGGCAAGTGAACATTATTTTCATCAATAAAGGTATTTCTATTTGTGGTATTTTGGTTATTATATAATTTCCTACTACTATTATAATATAACATTTACTCTCTAAATCTTGTTATATTTTGTTGTTTCTACTCTTAACTATTTTTCTAATTCAAAACACCACAAGTAGTATCAAAGAACTTTCATCAGTTGATATTTTTAGAGATTTTTTTTTAGGCTAGAGATGTATTTTGATATCCATAAATAACATAGTGATATGTCATTTAGTAGGTAAATCTGCAATTGGGGAAGGACACATGTAGTAAATATACCATTTTAACTTGGTTGGACATGATTGTAACCCTTGTTGGTACACATTCGAGTAGTACCACATTGTACAACATCTATACACATAATTTCAATTCCATGTACCATCAGGTATATCAGAATTAACTTAGGTTACCTTGAACCAAATTTAGATAAGTCGATTGAAAATTTTTCTTCTATAGTCAAATAGAGAATAACACTTTAGAAGACTACTCTATAATGCTTGGGTAATTAGGTAGTATGACTAAGGATAAAGGTGAGCCTTAGTAGTTGGTGCCTTGAGAGAGTGGGTTGATTACTATCGTTCGACCCTACACATGTATGAGAGAGTTATAACATATGGCGTTCCCTTGCCCTAGAAACCATGGACACCCAATCCTTGTTTCTAATATGTGAAATCCCTATATAAATTATAATATTGATAATTTGGGGATTCTTCCAATGTCATTATATTTAGTGGGAGATCTTCTCTACAAGAAGTACCTAAAGAAAACTCTAACTCATGCCTACACCCTTACTTGAGACCTATCTCAGTAGGGTCATTACGTTGAGTTGATCATCATGGTATCACTATCTCGTAAGTATTTTGGGTGAATCCACTCATAACACTACCAAGCATCTATCTCAAACTACCTAGGGCGCACTTTTGATCGCATTAGAACTACTCTCTACTAACCTTTTTTATGGACCCACATCTCTATGGACATTACTCAAGGAATACATGTCTCCATGAAAGTATAAATCCTTTGTGATCAATTAAAACACAAGATAGACCATAACCACTCCTATGTTTAAAAAAAACTTGATGACAATTGCGATAAACTAGCTCATCTAGGGTCAATACCTGACCAAATGTCCAAACTCATGGGAATTGGATCCTCACTTCACAATCCTTAGGTTCTCAATGATCAAAACTAGCCTTCTCAAAGGGAATGGGATGAATCATCTAATCCATGTGAGCATAACTCCACCCCACCTTTTTGTGATCAAATGACTCACATGTGGCATATATTTCCTAAATTTTATCTCAACAAATTTGATGGGTCTAACCCCACAAGGTGTGTCACTCAAATGGAACATTACTTTTCCATACATTGAATCATAGGTTACTTGATGAAACATTACATGGTTGCATTATATTTTGATCCCAAAAGTTGTCAATAGTGGAAATGTCATAAGAAATCTCATGGGGGTTATATAACTTGGACACAATTTTTTGTAGGCATCCGCATAATTTGAAATCAACACACATTATTTTGGATGATTGGCCAAGATCAAACAATCAGGCATATTCAAAGATTTCATCTTCACTTTTTAGTAGATGGCCAGCTACATCGACAACATGTTTAATACTTTTCTCAAGGAATGTTTCATCAGTGGTCTTAAAAAAGAGATATGTGCATTGTTATAATATTGAGACATATGAATAAACATACAACAATATTAAATACCAAAATATTACTGTACTATCCTCCTATCCGTATAACAACAACATTTAATCAAAGTAGGAAAGACACAAGATAAAAAAGTGTGCATGGGATATATGGGGTAAAACCACAATGTGGGGAAACATCTAGGAGAATTTATTGTCTTTGTTATTCTTCATAAATCTCTATTATTACATTTAAGAGAATTTGACCACAGGTGTTTGAGTTCGCAGACAAATAATGGGAGAAAATATGTGATATAAAACTTTTTCTTAGGAATTCTTGCCAAGGAAGGTAGCTTCTTTGCAAACTTAAAGGGGATATGTTGATGACTTCATCTGCTCTATCATGCTAGAAACATTTGATGGTTGTGCATCATACATGCCATTTTGTATAAATCTCACTAGGTTGTAAGAAAATTTGGCTTCTCTGAGTGAAATAAACCATCATCTTCTGAAAATTTCGTTGGTGTTCCTAATGCATATGTTGAGTTAATGTATGAGCACTATAATAGGAGGGCTTATCTACAAGCCAAGAGGGAGCAAAATGCAACATGTTATAGCCATATTATTATATTTTTATTTTGTGCTAATTATTTGGGTGATTCTTCTCAAATTGTTAAATGTGGTAGCATCCAATTTACACCTTCTAGACATAGAACAACTACCAAGTGCTAGGAGGTTCTACTCCAGATTTGTCAATGGAATCCAAACTTGATAAAAAAATATTACATCAAACATAATGCAAGCCTGGTTATTGTCAATACTAAATTTATATTATCTATTTTTGTATGCAGGTGGAATACATACTAGGGGATTTTTGGCATTGTCTAATTATTATATGTTTTGGCGTTTTTGGTCGGAATCGAACAATATTTTTGGGTCAAATATTCACATTTATTGTTTAAAATGGGGTTTCGCCTACATATATGGATTCAACACCCCAAAAAACCCCTAGGGCACTCAGATTGTGGAGAGTTCACAATCAAACTTGTGAGTCCCACAAATCACTACTAGATTTTTAGGAAATTAGACTAGAAAATATGTTGGCAAACCCTCCACGTATAACATCTATAGACTACAACTAATCCTCTCAAATTTTTGTACATGGTGGGATATGGTCCTCGCATTCCTCAATATATTCATCATAGGGGCTCATCATTACCCTCTGTTATAGAGTATCCCAATCACATAACATGTTAAAAATAGCAACAAGAAATCCTAATTTAATTTGTCCTTAAATTAAATTAGGAATTAAATCAAAATTATATTCTCATAGAAACTTGTAATAGTTAACTAAGTTAATTTGACTTAGTTGGCTTAGTAAATTCGAGTTGGAAGTCTATCTAGAGTCATGTAGAGTGATTCCTAAATTTTAGGGGTCCAAGTTGAGTTCTTTTGAGTTGTAATTAATTAACTCAGTCTAACTGAGTTAAAGTCAGTTAAACTAGTTCAATCAGTTGGAGGAACTAGTAGGAGGTCTAGTAATGGGGATCAACTTTAGTGCAACTTCACTGCTCCACTAGTTAACTAAAGATTCACTCATAAATAACTCATGCATGTGAGTTTAGATTAAGACCTAGTTGATATTAGAGTTCAGGGACAGTGTACTATCGGTTGTATAATTTTACAACTTGTACAAATGGTACATGTAATCAGTAGAAGACCTATGATGGATTGCATAGTTGTGGTGAGGGATTTTCCCAATTAAATATGGGCTAATTCCATTAGGGATTGCGCAAGGAAGTAGGGGATTGGAAGGCAACAAAATTGGCTAAGTGTTGGCTTGAGTTGGTTTGTGAAGCAGAGAGATAGATTGTACTTGTGCAGGAATTGTTTGGGTTGAACAAGCATTGTATTTTCTTTTCAGATCTTCTTGTTAGTGAAATATAGATAGTTGGGGTTTTCAGAAGTTGCTTTCCCCATAAAAATATTGTGTTATATGCGATTGAAATTCTTCGTTTTTTGCTTACTAGTGTTTTCATCGATCAATTTTGGTTTCAGCTTATGAGTAGAGTAGATTCTTGTCTTATGTTTTAGCATATCACATAACCTGTTGAATCTACATGGTATCAGAGCTGAAGACATTATAGAAGAGGAGAATTTGAGTTTGTTGTACAGGTGAAATCGAATTTGTAGGTTCATACTTTACAGTCAACAATATGTCATTCTATGGTTTGAGACTTGAGTATGCCCTCGAGGGCAGCTCGAATTACATAGCTTGGAAGGATAGGATGGAGGTAGTGTTGGAAGACAACGGGCTGAAGGAATTCATAGATAATGATATTCTAAATCCTCCAGTATCTGATGCTAAAGATCTGGTTGAATGGAGAAAGTGTGGCAAAAGTGAGAAGGATTATCCTAGAAGGAGTTCGAGATCATATTGTCTCGAATCTCCATGGTAAGGAAAATACATTTGCAATGTGGAAGGAATTGACATACCTGTTTCAAAAAAGCAATGACCACATGAAGCTAGCACTGAAGGAAAAACTTAGAAATATCAAGATGGAGAAGGCGACTCTATTCCGAATTACTTGACCAATTTCATTCAATGTCGAGATGAGCTTGGAAGTCTCGTGATTACTGTTGCCAAAGATGATCTGGTGAGCCTAGCACTTCTAGGACTTCCCAAGAGCTGGCAAAGTTACCAATACTTGGTTAATGGGAGGGAGAAGCTACCAAAGCGGGAGTGATTGTGATTTGACTTGGTACAATAAGGGATTCGACAAAACACCAGAGACTGGTCCTCATCAAATCATGATGATGAGGAGAAATGTGCCTTAGTGGGTAAGGCAAAGAAAGGGAAGGGGAAGTCATTCCATTCCAAATCAGATTCTTGTCAAGGCAGCAAGAAGAAGGACATGTCGAAAATCAAGTGTTTTCACTGTCATGAGTTGGGACACTTTGCCACAAAGTGTTCGCACAAGAAGGCTAGTAAGAAGCCCTTAAGAGGAATGGCAGGTGAAGCTCTTTCTTCACAACTCGAAATAGATTTTACCCTCATCGTTTGTATGGTGTCATCAATGATGGGTAGTGTGCAACACCTGAACAGTGGAGCTTCATTCCATATGACCGGTAACAAAGAGATCTTTAGTAACTTGGAGGAGAAGGATCTCCAGATGCATATCGAGATGGGTGGTGATGGGAGGTATAAGGTAATCGGGATCGGTACAGTTACCTTTTAGAGGAAGTCTGGTTCTCCCCTCACTTTGTGAGATGTTATGTATGTTCCAGATTTGAAAAAGGACTTGGTTTTGTTTCCATGTTGGAGGATAGAGGCTATGATGTGATCTTTAGTAAGGGAAAGGTGTCCCTTCGTCACATAGCCACAGGACAGGTGAAGAGGATAGGGGTTTCAGTGAAGTACCTCTACAAAATGGAGGTAGAAGACTGCATTTCTTTGAGCATTAAAGCAGAGAAGGTGCAGAGCTGAGACATTGGTCAGTTGTGGCACGGGAGATTGGATCACTTACATCATGGCACTTTGAAGATATTGCAACAAATTTTTGTGGGGATTCCCAAGGGTACACTAGAGTAGAGAGACACATGTAAAGGATGTACATTGGGGAAGTACACCAGATCTTCCTTTAATGACAAGATAGTTGAGCACAGGCGATCCTTAATCGAGTTCACTCAGATGTGTGTGGACCATTCTCGACAACATCCACGACCAAGCACAAGTATTATGTTGTATTTGTGGATGATTTTTCTCGTAAGTGTTGGATTTTCTTCATGCAGAAGAAATATCAGACGTTCAAAAAGTTTTGTGAATTTAAAGCACTTGTCAAGAAAGATACTGGCACGAATCTTTAATCTCTCAGAAGCAATAATGGTGGAGAGTACGTGTTGAATGAGTTCAAAAACTTCTGTGCATCAAAAGGCATCGATGGGAGTTGATAGCACCTCATAACCCACAACAGAATGGGATGGATGAAAGGAAGAGCAAGAGTATTGTGGGAGCGATAGGAGCAATGATGCATGATCAAGGCCTACCATTACACTTGTGGGATGCAGCATGCAACACAACTGTTTATTTGCAAAACATAATCCCTCATCGAATTCTTGGGATGAGTACACCAGAAGAGGCTTTTTTAGGGAAGAAACCAGAGGTGGCACACTTCTAGATATTTGGTTCATCAATCTACTGCCATGTTACCAAAGATGCATGGGAAAAGCTAGAGCCAACAACAGAGTTGGGCATACTTGTGGGGTACATTGATACACCTCACAACTATCAGGTGAATCTACCAACCAACAAGATGACAGTGGTTCACAAAGATGTAAAATTCGATGAAGAGAAGGCCATGAGATGTTCCCTTGAGAGGGAGCTTCAACTACATGCGGTTGAGGAGCTTTTAGCTCCAAACGAGAAACCTTAGGATGATGTTGGGCAGCCACATGCAAAAGAGCATGGGGTGGAAATACCCACTCATGCAAAGTCTTCCAGAGATGGGAGAAAGCACACCAGAGAGGTCGATAGGTTATTGCATGATGCTAGAGAGAATGTGGGAGCACCCACATCGCAGTGCAGGCATAAGAGGTCATCGGAGAGGTACACTGACTACATGGATCTAATGAGTGGGAGTGTAGAGATTGAGCCATCCTCTTTTGAGGAAGCAGTGAAACAACCAGTTTAGGTTGACACCATGGTTGAGAAGTATGACTCCATTATCAGGAACAATGTTTGGTCAGTGGCCCCAATACTGATAGAGAAGTCAGTGGTGAGTTCTAGATGGCTTTACAAGGTAAAGAGAGCAGTTGACGGTAGTGTGGAGAATCACAAGGCTAGGTTTGTGGCCAAAGAGTTCTCTCAGGTATAAGAGATTAATTAAGATGAGACTTTTGCTCCTGTATCAAGGTACTCATCAATCAGATCCATTCTAGCACTGTAAGCATAGATGGGATGGAAGATACATCAAATAGATGTAAAGACATCATTCCTCACTGACATGATTGAGGAAGAGGTGTATATTGAGCAACTTGAAGGATTTGAGACCTTCAACAGAGATTCACGTGTGCAGACTCAAGCATGCGTTGTATGGACTGAAACAAGAACCACGTGCTTGGTACACTAGGATTGATAGCTATTTCATCGGGTTGGGCTTCACCAAAAGTGAAGAAGATGAGAACCTTTACCATATTGTGGTTGAAGGTAAATTGTTGATTATTGTTTTATATGTCGACGATTTGATTCTGACAAGTGATGATAAGTTGATCAATTCTTGAAAAGAAGATCTTGCAAGAGAGTTTGAAATGAAGGATTTGGGGCTCATGCATTACTTTTTGGGGATGGAAGTATGGCAAGTAGATGAGGAAATATTTGTCTCTCAGGGCAAGTATGCCAACAAGATATTGAAGAAGTTCCACATGGAGAGCAGTAAACCCATGGAGACTCCTATAGCTAGTAACTAGAGGAAGGAGGATGATACTTTCGGTGAAGTAGTAGAGGCTACTATTTATAGACAGCTTGTGGGTTCACTCATGTATTTGGTGAACACACGAATAGACATGTGTTATGCAGTTAACCAGCTTAGTCAAGTTATGGTTAATCCTACCAAACTGTATTGGAAGGCAACTAAACATGTGTTTAGATACCTCAGAGACACCACTCAGTTTGGTCTTTGGTACATATAGAAAGAGGGAGTGAAGCTTCAAGGCTTCACCGATGTAGATTGGGCAGGGAGTCCATCCGACAGGAAGAGCACATTAGGTGGTATCTTCAATATTGGGTCAACAACTGTTTCTTGGTACATCAGGAAACAGAGATCAGTTGCACTTAATTCAACAGAAGCAGAGTACATGACTACTAGTCAAGCAACTTGTGAGCCTATAAGGATGAGGAAGATTCTTGTTGGTTTGTTTGGTCATAAGATGGATCCAACAATGATTTATTGTGACAACCAAAGTTGTATCAAACTCTCTGAGAATTCATTTTTTCATGATCAGTCCAAGCATATTGTGTGCAGAGGAGAATCATGTTGCTGGAGTACATTCCCACGGAGGAGAAGGACATAGACATTTTGACAAATGCCTCGTCAAGATGAAAATTCGAGTTTCACAAAGGCATGATCAGGACCGTAGCAGATAATCCCTTTCTTGTTGAGAGGGAGTGTTAAAAATAGTAACGAGAAATCTTAATTTAATTTGTACTTGAATTAAATTAGGAATCAAATCGAAATTCTATTCTCATAGCAACTTGTAATAGTTAAATAAGTTAATTAGACTTAGTTGGCTCAGTAAATTCAAGTTGGAAGTTTATCTAGAGTCATGTAGAATGATTCCTAAATTTCAGGGGTCCAGGTTGAGTTCTTTTGAGTTGTAATTAATTAACTCAGTCTAACCGAGTTAAAGTCAGTTAAACTAGTTCAATCAGTTGGAGGAACTAGTAGGAGGTCTAATAGTGGGGATCAACTGTAGTGTAGCTTCATTTCTCTACCAATTAACTGAATACTCACTCATAAATAACTCATGCATGTCAGTTCATATGAATGCCAGTTGAGATTATACTTTAGGGATAGTGTGCTATCACTTGTAGAACTTTCCAAGTTGTACAAATGGTGCATGCAATCAATAGAAGGCCTATGATGGATTGCGCAGTTGTGGTGAGGGATTTTCCTAATTAAGTATGGGCTTATTCCCTTAGGGATTGTGTAAGGAAGTAGGGGCTTAGCAGGCAACAGAATTAGCTAAGTGTTGGCTTGAGCTGGTTTGAGAGATAGATTGTACTTGTGCATGAATTGTTCTTGTTAAACAATATTGTATTTTCTTCTCATATATTCTAGTTAATACAATATAAATAGTCGAGGTTTTGAGTAGTTGTTTTCCCCAGAAAAATATTGTGTTATGTGCGATTGAAATTCTACATTTTTTGCTTTCTATTTTATCCGATCAATTTTGGTTTCCACTGATGAGTAGAGTATATTCTTATCTTCTGTTTTAGCATATCACATAAGCTATTGAATTACAAGTAAAAATTTACATAACATGCAAGGGTGGCTCCCAATTTCTTTTCAGAAAAAATCCTAATCCAAATCCTCTAATGGGGGTATTCATTGGAGGGCTAGATAACAAAGATCAATTTCCAAACATTGAACCAAATTTTAGGCAATTCGTACCAACAACCTACATCAATGTAGTATTGGTAGGGATGCTTTCATTTTTCAATGGTCATCTAGAATGACGTTGTCTAACTATTATATGTTTTAGAGTTCTTGGTCGGAATTTGGCCAATTTTTTTTAGGTCAAATCTTGATTTTTGTTTTTTAAAATGGGTTTTTGACTACATATATGGATTCAACAACCTAAAAATTTAATAAGACTCTCGAATTTTGAAAAATTCATCACTCAAACTTATGATTCCATCAAATTCATACTGAATTCTAAACAAATTAAACAAAAAAATATGCTGAAAACATATAATAAATAAACTGTTATACCAAAAATTTTAACCTCAATAAAATATAGTCTAATGTAATATTTATTACAATAGCCATATGTCTTAAAACTTGCAAGCAACATGGCATATCTAGAACATCGACCACCATGATTATTACTCAAATGTACCCATCTAACTGTCATTTCCATTTGTTTGAGGCCAGTCCAATTATTGTTACATAGATGAAAATAGGCTTAAACGATGTACACTCTATGAAAGGCCATGAAAATTTAAGAAATTAAGGGGTGCATACTATCTCACTGAAATGAGATTAAATTAATGCAAAAGGGACCAAGAAAACGATAGGAATCACCAATTTTTTAATTTGTAAAAGCAAATCAAGTGAGACTTTAACGGTCCCACAAATACTTTGCTTTTTAATAACACAAAAGCCAAAGCAACGTCACCTCACCTCACCTCTCCAACGCAATGCAGTACTCAATTAACAATATTTAAGATTGAGAGTGTGACAAAACTTTCATAACGTCCCAGCAATATTTAAGATGGAGAATGACAAAACTTTTATAACGTCCAAGCAATGTTCAACATTGATAGTGTGACAAAACTTTTATAATGTACGAGCAAATTTGTCAACTTCTAGTAACGGTCAAGTGACCAATACTTTTAAAACCATAATCTATATGAAATGGGCTACGTGAATGATTGGTAATAAATTTTCACAATGTGAAACACTCTGGCCTACCCAAACAATGGCTGGTAATAATTTTTCACATTGTGAAATGGTTTTGCTTATCCAAACGATTTTTTTTTACCGTTATCATAAAAAACAATTTATGGTAATTTTAAATCCATGATTTTTAGTATTTTTATCATAAATTAATGAGTTTATAGGGAAATTGTATTTGTATCTGTAAATTTATATATTATTAGTATAATTTATCTTAATTTTGGATTTATCAAGCATGGAGAGGGATCAATTTTTTTGAAGTGCAAACATGTTTTCAAATGCAAAGCTAGAAAAAGTTATGCACCTCAAGTGATTCGATCTCAATAGGCACTTAATAGATTCTACTTAAAATGGATCGCATTGACTGTTTATATGTGTGTACTATGTATCAACTCCATGTTGAACATGGAAGGAATTACACATCTCTTTCAGTTTGAGCAACACACACACACATACACCATGTATCAATTTCATGTTAAACATGGAAAGAATTGCACAACCTCTTCATTTTGAGCAACACATCAATAAAATGTTTTGGTGATACAATTTTCCGTGACATTGTAATTTTCATTGTTTAAATTGAATTTTTGAATGTGTAAATGGATCTAATGTCTTGAGAATCCCTTTGGGCACTCAAATTGTGTAAAACACATCGCCTAAACTTACAATTCCATTGAATTCTTATTAGATTTTCCACAAAATTGACCAAAAAATATATATGTGGAAAATGCCAAGATGTAGAATAGTTAAATTACACTATAAACTAGTACAACCATATAAAATAAATGGTTGGTAAACTTAGATAGACATCAACCCATAATAAGCATCAAAACACTTACCTCCACTTTACCATGAAGATTCTTAACGTGTATATATGTTTTGTTACAATACCATGGGCCAATACCATGGCTTACCAATATCACATACCCAAAAAACCATAACTCATTTTATATTACACTTGTATATATGATTCTTTTTAATTAATCAATTTAATTAAAGAGACAAAAATAGCATAATTAGTTTGGAGATAAATCTCAAATTTTGATTTGTGTATACTACTATGAATATTTTAGAATATTCCATAGAAGTTAAATTTCTAGCATCCATCTAATAATTATTGATGATTAAATTAAAATTCTAAAAACTCTATTCCAATATAAATACACCTATAGACGTAAAAATATCTATTAAAAAAACAATAGAATTTTAAAATTGAAAAAATTTATATAATAATAATATAAAGAACATAATTATTTTGCAACATAATTATCTAATTATCACTTGAATAGATTCAAGTAATCTTTGATGATAAATAATAATTGTGACATCAATAGTACAATCTAAGGGAATATGAAGCATTTGCATCCCAAATATTCATGATTAACCACATATTAGTGTAAGGTGATGAGTTGAGAGAGATGATGATGAATTCTAAGTTTTGAGCGTCACTTATAGAAGTTTGTTGAGTTCTCCATCCATCTTAATCCATGTTTGCGTGTTTGCAAAAAAAAGAGTATGTGAAGGTAGCATGGCAACAACATGGCATGTTCAAGTATGATCAAACTTTGAATTAGAATAACTAGCTCACAACATTGAAATTGCATAACACAATATTAGTATGCCCAAAATACCAGACCAAATTAATTGTTATTTTGATGCATACACAATTAAGCATGTATAACAATCTTTTAAGTTGAACATTTTTTTGTGTGTATAACTCATACAAACACATGAATTTAGTTGATCTCTAATTCTTTTTCATATCAAACTTGCCTATTAATAATGTAAACTTTGAAACGGAAACTGATACGATTACCTATTTCGTAGCAAAAAAGTGACCCGATTTTGACAAGTGGCGATGTAGAATACAATTTTTTTCCCTTTTTTTTTGACACTTTAAATTTTCTTATGTATCAAATATAAATATTTGTTTTTAAATGTTAGTGATTTTCATGCCGATTTTGAACGTGTTGATGCATCATCAACATTTTTTTAAAGGGCTTATTTTTTACACTTTAATTTTCTTTATTTCTAATTTTCTTTGAAATCATGATTACTTAACCAATTTTCTAGTTGTTTTATTTTTCTTTTTTTAAATGTTGATTACTTAATCTATTTATATATATGATGATGATGATGATGATGATGATGGTGGTGGTGGTGGTTAACCTCCGCTGAGACCAAACATTGCTCTATCGGAGCTAAATGAACAAATTATTTATTTTGATTTAAGATTTTATTCCTATGCTCAAAAAGCCTGGAGAGAAGCCTCCCGAGCTCACTATAATTTTGACTTTGTAAAAGGTTAGGAAGGTTAGTATTGTAACAAAGATTGTGAAACATAGAAAATTATATATATGACAAAAAAAACATAGAAAATGTAAAAAAAATAAAATCTCCAGTAAATCATAAAAGAATTTGGAAGAGAAAAAAAAAAAGAAAAAAGAAAAAACTAAACTAAAAACAACAAAACTTAAAAAAAAACTATAAAATTAAGTAAGTAAAAATATAAAAAATATAAAAATACATTTAAAAAAAAAACAACCATTTTTTTAAACAACTAAAATTAACATTTAAAAAACAAAAATTAACTTAAAAAACCAAAAAACAAACCATTAAAATTATATATATATATATATATTAAAAAAAAACCAAAAGACATTTAAAATTAAAAAAAAAAACAAAAGACATTTAAAATTTAAAAAATTATATATATATATATATATATATATATATATATATATATATATATATATATATAATTTTAATAAAAAAACATTTAAATTTTTTATAAAACTATATCTATCTATCTATATCTATCTATCTATCTATCTATATATATATATATATATAAAACAAGAAACATTTGCTTATTTTTTATTTAAAAAAAAAAACAAACATTTAAATTTTTTAAAAAATATATATGTATATTAAAAAAAAAATTTCCAATTTTTAATTTAAAATAAAGGCTAAATATATCTTTTTTTTAATATATATTTTTATTTAAAAAAAAAGTTTTATGTGAATTTTTAAATAAATATTTTTATTTAAAAAAAAAAACGAAAATTTTATGTGATTTAAAAAAAATATATGCATTAAGTTTTTTTGTTTTGTTTTTGTTTTTTTTTTAAAATATATTTTTAATTTAAAAAAAAAAAAAAATTGGGGCTACCTAGGTTGTGCCCCCACGGGCCCGGGGATGGCGGCCCCAATTTTTTTTTTATTAAATTAAACAAACATATAAAAAAAAACTTAATGCATAGTTTGATTTTAAAAAAAATAGAATCAACATTTTGTTTTTTTTTTAAATAAAAATATTTATTTAAAAATTCGCATAAGGCGCTTTTTTGCTCTTCTTCTTTTCATTTCTTTATTTATTTTTTTCTCTCTCTGAATAAAAATGTATATTTAAAAAAAAATAATATGTTTAATTTTTTTTAAATAAAAATTTACAAGTTTTTTTTGTTTTAATATACATTATATATTTAAAAAAAAATAATATGTTTAATTTTTTTTAAATACAAATTTACAAGTTTTTTTTGTTTTAATATACATTATATATTTAAAAAAAAAATGTTTCTCTTTTTAAAAACGATCAAAGAATCGGCAAATTGTTTTTTGTTTAAATAAAAAATATATAATTTTTAAAATTTTATTTATTTATTTATTTCTTATTTTTTGGTTTACGAGACATTTTTTTAATATATGTTTTTCTTATTATTTATTTCTTTATATATATATTTTAATTTTTTTAAATATGATTTTCTTTTCATTTATTTCAACAATTAATATTATCGATGTGAGTTTGATATTCTTTTTAAACATTGTCCAATAATGATGGTTTGTAAAACTTCAAACGATCTACAATAAAAAGTAGAAAACTGTTCATCCATATGAGTGAGTATCTTTTGAACTCAATAATAATGTAGGGGGCATGCTATGTGATTTTCTGTTATTATCCATCACCTTATTGAAGGTATACTCAAACTCTATCTCCTATGCGAAATTGGTGATTTTTGCCATGCCAAAATGTGCTTTAGCTAAATTTAAATTTGCTCAAATTTTTGCACATGATCATGTATATTTCAACGTGGGCTATAGGCCATATTTTCTATCTATGTGGAAGAATCTCCTTCCTTTTGTTTCCTTAGGAACTAAACCTATTATGTCCTAAGGGAAAATCTAAGGAATGTTTGAAAAGGTAAAGTGTTTATCATGCTATGTAGTGTACATTAATAGCTATGTTGCATATATGGGATGTTGGACCTTTGTTTCTCCATATGTGAATGATTAAAAGTGCATAATAATTTAACTATGATGTATTTTTCTACCTATCTCAAACCATCTATCTATCGATGGAAGGCAATTCTCCTCTTTATTTTTATGCCCATTGATCCTCACAATATCTACAAAAGGTAGCTACAAAATATATTGTTAGAATTAAATATGATCAATGGAGATAAGGCAAAGTGCACCTAAATTCATTAAAAGAACAATAATTTAGCCTATTGTAGTGAAACCATTGTTTTGTAAGATGTCATCATGGTCATTTTGTTGATCAACCAATTTGTGACTACCATCCCATAATCATTGCCTTCACTCTTTGTCTACAGACAATCACATAAATCCATTAAAATTCCGACCACTCTTTGTCCACATACAATCACAGAAATACATTAACATTAACTCCCATTGTCTATTTGAGTCTAAGACCAAAATATACTTATCTAGCTCCCTATTTGTTGAGATCAAAATGCTATAGTGTGGAAAACTTATAATGATAATTGTCGCCACTATATAATCTTGAAATAGTAGAAAGACTTTTATGAAGTTGTTATTGTTTGCTCCATGCCAAAATGGAACGTTGTGCCTCACAATATGCCTACAAGCTTTGACATCCCTTGAGAACACTAGTGACATTCAACTTGTACAAAATATCATCGTTCAAAGTGTACTTGTAGCATTGATCTATAAACCAGCCTAGATCCATCTTAACCCCGGATCTATCAAGCACTGAGAGGGAGCAAATATCTTGAGGTGCAAACTTCTTTTTTGAGTGTGAAACTTGAGGAAATGTTTTCACCTCGAAATATTTGATCCCCCTAGCGCTTGATAGATCCGAGGTTAAGATGGATGTAGACTGGTTATATAATACTATATATATAATCTATAGTTGTATCTATGTGTCTCTTTCCTATTCTCTCTCTCTCTATCTCATCCCCAAAACTTACGGACTCTCTCTCCATATCTATATCTCTCTCTCTCTCCCTCCCTCTTCCTTTCTCTCTCTCTCTCTCTCTCTCTTCGCTTTCTCTCCCTCTCTCTCTCTTCCCTCTCGCTCTCCTCTCCCCCTCACTCTCTCTCCATCTCTCCCTTGTCACTCCCTCTCTCTCTCCACCTTTATCCCTCTGTGTATTTCTTCTTTCCTCCATTTCTCTCCCCCTCCAACTCCATCTCTCTCCCCCTCTCTCTCCTCCTTTCTCTCCCACCTCCCTTTGTCTCTCTCCCCCATCAATATCTCCCTCTATCTTCCCTCCAACTCTATCACTATCTCCCTCCCTATCTCCTCCTCTCTCTCCCTCACTCTCTCTCCATCTCTCCCTTGTCACTCCCTCTCTCTCTCTCCACCTCTATCTCTCTATGACTTTGTCCTTTCCTCCCACTCTCTCCCCATCCAACTCCATATATCTATCTCCGTCTCTCTTCCTTCCTCTCTCCTTCTCTCTTTCCCCTCCTCTCTCTCTTCCTTTCTCTCTTTCCCTCTCTCTCTCCCCCTACTCCTCCCCCACCCACACCCTCTCTCTTAAATTTGATGCCATTGTATTATGTTCAAGATAGTATCTCAATTGAAAAAAACTCAAATGGTGTAAAATATTAAACCTTGGATCAATCATGTCAAAGAAAATACAATAATGAAAAACTCAAAAAAATCATGCACTATCTTTCCTCTATTATTGTTTTTTTTTTCATAGGAACAGTTATGGATTGTATTAATTGAATGGCCTAAACGCCAGACTTCTGATTACAATGGGAGTGAGCCAGATCCAAATAGGATCGACCTCCTGTAGTAATGTGGGGCTTGTATTCCGCTTCCAGCTCTTTTTGTGTTCAACAATGGAGTTGATTTCTGTGATTTGCCCAAGCTTGAATATACAAACAAACTGATTTAGTATCAAACAATAAAACATATCAGCTGAAATGATTATGGAATTGGATCCCATGTTTCATCCTCGTCTCTTATCATTGCCCCTGCAGAGAGAAGAGCAGCTTTATTAGCTTCAAGATCTGCTTCTTTGTTGTTGTCTCTCAGAACATGAAAGTATTTCAGGTTTTGGAATAGCTTCCCCAAGTTTCTGATTCTATGTATCAGCCTTGTTAATCTTAAGTCCCGGGGGGTAGAATTGGTCACCATGAGTTTTATAATCACTTGGGAGTCCCCAAGAATGTTTGCCTACTTGATTTCCAGTTTCAAGAGCAACTTGAGACCTTGGTAGAGGGCCAATGCTTCAGCTTGAATGCTGGAGTTGATCCCCAGACCCCAGGAAAAGCTGTGGATCGATATGCCTTCAGTGTTTTTGACAGTTCCGACTGCCCCAGCCTTGCCAGGATTTCCTTTTGCTACCCCATCATAGAAGAGAGAGTGCACCTTTTGGTTGGTGATCCAGTCTTGAAATTCTTCCTTATTTTTTCCCCTTATTTGCCATTCCTCGGAAGAGAAAATGTTTCTGACGGCTTGGTGAAATTGCAGATTTAAGGAGGTCCCCCAAACAGTATCTAGCTGATTGAGATTTGAGTCATATTTTTGATCTCCCAGGCATTCTTTTAACTTGAACTTTATCTTAGCCGCTACCACCTTGACATCGTGCTGGATGCTTCTGAAATTTCTGTTGTTTCGCTCTAGCCAGATCTACCAGCAACAAATTTTGAGGAGAGAAGACCAAGCCACTTTAATCACTTTGTTTTTTTTTTTTTTTGGGGGGGGGGGACTGGGATAACTGTTTTGCCAATTAGCGAAAAGATCAGTTATGGAGACAGGAAGATCGAAATTGGGGTTCCAATGGTCCATCAGCTCTCTCTAGACCTGCATTGCGAAGTTGCATTTTAAGACGAGGTGCGTGGCACATTCCACACTCTCTGCACAGGGAACACATGGACGGGCCATAGAATCCACGCCTTTACAGATTGTCATCGGTAAGTATTTTTCTGTGGCATAGATCTTTCCTCTATTATTTTTAGTCACTTTGCTTGCTCTAATTTCTTGGATTCTTAGTTAAGATGGATCTATGTTGGTTCTTAATAATATTATTTATGTTATATAAATTTCACATCTTTATATATAAAAGAATTCTCATTTTTAATTTTATTAAACCCTGATTTAATTTCTATGGGAATATTTTTAGTAGTCGTAAGGATAGAGGGTTTAGATATATCTCAAAAGTAATTTAACCTTTTTCCTTTTAGATTTAATTTTAAAAAATGTTATAAAATTAAATTAAATTAGAATTTTATAAAATATTTTGATTGTGAAATAAGTTATTGTTTCTGGGCATGTGATATTGAGAAGCCATGGTATTGGACCATGGTATTGTAACAAACTCTATTTACAAGTTAAGAATATTCATGGTAAAGTGGGGGTGAATATCCATGGTAAATAATCTTGTCATATTATTATACAATATTTTGATTGTGAAATAAGTTATGATTTTTGGGCATGTGGTATTGATAAGCCATGGTATTGGTCTATGGTATTGTAACAAAACCTATTTATAAGTTCATAATATTAATGGTAAAGTGGGGGTGAATATCCATGATTAAGAATATTGTTAAAAAATATTTTGATTGTGAAATAAGTTATCATTTTTGGGCATGTGATATTGATAAGCCATGTTATTGGCCCATGGTATTGTAACAAAGCTATTCGCTAGTTAATAACAAAATAAAAATATAACAAATTGAATCTAATTATTTTTGTTACTTAAAATTTTTATTATTAATTGAGCCAACATTTAAATGTTTACACCCATCCCCCATACACGGTTTGCATTACTTTTAACTTTTTATTTATTATTTTTAACTTTTTGTTTGTTAGTTTTAACTTTTTATTAATCAAGCATGTTTACACTCATCCCCTATATCACTTTTAATTTTTAACTATTTTTTCATTGTGTCAACATTTAAAATTGTTTACGTACTTACATTACACCTATACATCTACCATATATTGGGTTGTAGAGTGCCTCTTGGTGCAATTATAATGCATATTACAATGGAATGGTTTGTCACAACAAATCTTATAATACTCTACAATATTTTATTATGCCAAGTTTCACTTTAAATTTCAGATTTAATATTAACAGCCGAGTGTAATAATCGTTAAAATAATTTGAGATTGAAATGAAAGAAACTCACGAAATGACATACCATCCACACAATAAGCGCAACATGTTCTTTGAGAAAACCCAATATGGGAAGAACTCAATTAGAAGATGAAGTCTAAACCTTGCTCTTTTCTTCTCAATGATGAAATGAAAATAAAAAGAAAGAGTCACTCACTATGGAGTTGTCATGGACATTGTGGTATGATTGCCACAACATCTTCTACTTCGTTCTACTCCAAAATCTCATTCCCAAATGCTTTGTTCAACTATGAAACAAGAACATCGCAATAAGAATCGAACCTCCTCCTTTCATAATGGCCTAGTATTTAACATGTCATGATACCTCCCTAGGATTCGGGTTAGTTTTTTTTCATGCCTCAAGTCCCTATTATATGTAGGGTTTTGGACCCTCTAGAATCTTCTTGAAAGCCCATATGTGACTAGCTCTACATGTTTAAGTAATGTGAATTTACATGGCATCCATACTCTATCATTGTGGTCAATAGGATATGTTAACATTCTAGAGGTATAACTTTTGCATATGAAGTTTGATTGAGGTGATCTTCATGTTGTTAGAAAACTTTCAATGTGTAGAATAATATTGATAGGATGGAAACTTTGTTCAAAATGTTTTTTCTCCAAAAATGGCAAGCCTTAAATTTTTTTAAGAAGATCGTAGAGCCCAAATCACCAAAAAAAAGACCTACCCTAAAATGAACCCTAAAATTTAATAACTCCATTCTTTCCATAAAAAAAAATACTAAAATAAATAGAAAAATATATAATAACAAAATAATAAAATATGGCATATATTGCTAACAATGGAAGATGAGTTAAGTTTAGGAGGAGCGATGGTGGATAGAGCAAGACAAGAGGGAAACTTGGGAAGGGAGATGGATAGCAAGGAGGGTTGTATGCATGGAAGTAGGTGGCAGAGACCAGTTAGCGCATGGATCGTACTTGGCAACAAAGGAAGATACCTTGGGAAAGGAGCTTTTTGGAAACAAAGTAAAAAGGATCGATTGTTTCAAAGGAAGGGTTTACAACATTTTATGTTTGCTTTACTAGTGCTCTCCATCACCTGCACGCCCTCAGCTCAAGAGGTTAACACTAGGAGGATTTATGGTTGTGGTTTTTCCCTTTAGACAAGACAAAATGAATGGTCAACTCCCGGGACTGTGTCGACCTGGGGCCCGAACAAGAGGATATTATTTCAGTTTAGGGTTTGGAGATTACTCAAAAAAACTCAACAAAGGTGATTCGTCAAAGTAGATCTCCAACTGAGAAACTGAGAGGCACAACAATTGATTGGAGGCTGGAAGAAAGTTTAGGGTTTTTGGAAGCATGATTTCCCTATGCTTCAAAGGCAAGGTGTTGGGGGCCTGATAATGCATTCCTAGAGAATCAGGTGAAAACGATAGTTTCGACAATTCACGATGGAGAAGAGTTGGCATAGGATCAGGTAAGTACAAAAAACCCTGAGTATTTCCCTGTATCTAGTTTTTTCTCGGGTGGTTTGTAGGACAAAATGAAGCCAGCAGGGGGAAAAGACTAAATGAATTTATTGCGTGCAAGAGTGCTTTGAGTAAGAAGGTTAGTGAGGCATCTAAGAATTGTGAAAACTTCAAGTCGGAAGAGCTGAAAGGAGAGCCCTCGCTCCAGGTTTTTTTGGCACATTCGGAAGGGATAATAGAAGTCTTAGTTGAGTTCAGGGGGAAAAATAGGGTGGGAAGTCCCTCCACTTGAACATTAATACTTGAAGATGAATGGTTTTAGGGTTTCGACATTCAGGAGGTGGGGGAGCATATCCAAACTTCAGATCCAGGAGTGGCATGGAAACTCTTAGTCTTTGGGGGTATTACTAGTTGGAAACGGGTAGTGGAGACGCGGTTAGGGTCATTCTCTGAGGAAAGGATCGATGAGCGGGAGGGGTAAGCATTTTCAGGGGAAGTGGGAAGGGACTGGAACACCGAGGTGAAGAAAAAGAAAGGGAAAATAATAAAGAGGAAGGTGACATCCTCGCATTTGGTCCTAGGAGTGGACATCCGGATTGACAAGGCCATGGAAGCCTCTGAATTAACATTGGTAGGAAGATCAAATGGGAAAAAATAGTCAACAAATTACATCTCAGAATGGATAACTGAAGCATGGAGTGAGGCTCTGGATCATCAGGTCGAAGTGACCATTCTGGATAGGGGTTGGTTTGTGATTAAATTCAACAAAGGAGACACTTTAGAATGGGTAATGAAGCGAAATTGGTGTTTTGGGAGAGCGCCAATGTTGTTTAAGAGGTAGAATCCTCTTTTCGATGCCCAAAGAGAGAAGGTAGCAAAGATTCCAGTTTGGGTTCGTCTTATGGCTCTCCCTCCGCACCTTTGGACAGAGGATGTCTTTAGAGCGATAGGTAACACATTGGGATCTTTCTTGGAGATAGATATCTCTTTCGTGGAAACAAGGAGAAGAAGTTTGGAATGAATTTTGGTAAGGCTGGATCCAAGGGAGGGCTTAGTAGAGAAAATCCATCTTCAACTTCAAGAGTACTCTTATTCGCAGATCATCGATTATGAGCAGCTTCCATTTCGCTGTCATAGGTGCCACAAATACAGACATTTAGTGCGGGACTATCCCTTGGGGTTCAGAAGGAGAAGAAGACATAGAAGTGGCCCAAGGGTTGAGGATCAGCCTCAAGATGAAGAGGAGGAAATGGTATAGGCAAAAGACTTGGGGAATCATCGAGAAGGTGAGCAAGTGCTGATGGAAACTCAAGACAACCAAAGTATGTAGCTGGAGAATGAGGTTGTGTAGGAGCCGGATCAACCTCAAGAGACAATTCAGGAAAAACAACAGGAGATGGGAGGAATCAACCCTACGCTTGAATCATTGGTACTATTTATCCCCCCCTCTCCTCATTAAATGAATCTCTTCAATGACCCTTTGGTTGAATCACTTACTTGATTTGTGCATGCTGCCCTGGACAGTATCATAACATCTATACCGACTCTAAATCTTGACCCTCCCTTGTCTAAAGGCCTTGTGTCGTTTTCCTCCCCTGTGGACTTGGTTGAGAAATTCCACTATAATCTCCATCCCTGGGAAAAGAAATATATCTCTATGGGATTTATTGGTGGTTTGGGAGACATACATGCTACCTCTTTGCCTCGAAAGACTTGAGGCAGAAAGTTTAGTCTATCAAAGGCCCGGCTAAGAGCTAGAATTGACATAGCCGATGGGAAATAATTGTCTTTAAAAGGGGCACTTAGAGGAGCACATGCCCGACCAGGGTGTCCAAATGATTGTGTTTCCCTTCAATTGTCGTGGTTCTACTAGCACCAACAAAAAACTAGCATTAAAAACTTTGTTTCTTAATTATTGCCCTGATGTTATTATGCTTCAAGAAACTCTTGGAGCTGATGAGGAAGTAAAATTTGCGCTTAGTAAAATGATGTCGGGTTGGTCTTTTATGACATCTAATGCAAAAGGAAGATTTGGGGGATTGGCTCTGGGAGTCAAAGATAGCAATATGAAGTTACTAAACTCTTGGCGATCAGATCTGGTTTTGGGGGTTGAGGTCTATTCCTAGCTGCTCAGAATTGTTACTCATAAATACCTATGGGCAATGTTAGGATATGGTTCAATTCTAGAATAATATTTTTTTCCAAATCCTTTATGAAAAGCCCTAATTTAGTTGTGGTGGTTGGGGGGGGGGGGGGGGGGGGGGGGGGAAGATTTAAATTTTTCTTTGGGTTTGTCTGAGACCTAGGGCCATGTAGCCCAAGTTGACCCATTGGCAGACTTCTTTTTGAACAAAATTCGATCCAGTAAGCTTATAGATGTAAATCTATTGAAGTCTAGACCTACTTGGAGGAGCCAACAAGTGGGGGATGTCAGGGTAGCGAAGAGATTGGATCATTTTCTTCTAAAATAGGAAATGGCCACTAAAATCCCATTCTTCAGACATTGGGTAGGATCTGGAGAAGATTTGGATCACCTACCTATTCTGCTGGAAATGAAAGGGCCTTCCCAAAAGCGAGGGTCACCTTTCAAATTTAACCTAGCCTGACTCAAAGAGACCTCATACAATAACTTAGTTAAAGCTACCTAAAGGCCATTGGCTAGTGCTCAAGGGTCCTCATTAGCCTAGTATTTTATGGAGAATCTTAAAAGAATGAAGAAGGAAACAATAGAGTGGGAAAAAGCCAAAAAGATAAGGGATGAAGCTGAATTAAACATGATAGGGGAGGACATGGACTCAATGGAGAGCCCTGGAATTGGATGGATATGAGACTGAAGAGAAGTGGGAAAGGATAAAAAATTCGGAGATAGAAAGAAGGAATATACTAAATGATAGCGAAGAACAATGGAGATTCAAAAGCAGAGCAATTTGGCTCACAGTTGGGGATGAAAATTCAAAAGTTTTCCATAATTATGCTAAAGGAAGGAAAAATACAAATACGATCTGGGGATTAAAAAGGACGGATGGGGGAATAGAAAAATATTTTGAAGACCTAGCCACCCTGGGAAGAGATCACTTCAAATACTTATTCAAAGCTCTTGAAGCGGTTTCAATTGTAGAAGTGATTCGGGTGGCCCAACTCTTCCCTCGATATGTGGAGGAGGAGGAAAATGAGATGCTTATGGCTCTAGTGTCAAAAGTGGAAGTAGAAGGGGTTTTAAAATATATGCAGAGAGATAAGAGTCCAGGACTTGATGGCTGGACAATGGAATTCTTTCAACACTTCTTTGAGCTAATTGGGGAAGAACTTACTCGGGTGGTGGAGGAATCTCAGGACAAAGGCTCTATTTATGAACTTTTCAATGTAAATACATTCCTAGACTTAATCCCCAAAATTGATGACCCTTCATCTTTTGAGGAGTTCAGGCCAATTTCTCTTTGTAATTGCATTTACAAAATTACAACCAAATTTATTGTTGTTCGCATGAAACCAATCCTTTCAAGCAATATTTCAAAGGAATAATTTGGGTTTCTTGATGGTAGACAAATTCATGAAGCTATCAGGGTTGCTTAGGAGACATTGCATAGTATAAAACTGAGCAGGAAAAAACGATTGGTAGTTAAAATTGATCTATCTAAGGCACATGACATAATCAGTTGACTCTACATTCGTGTGCTTTTGAAACATCTGGGTTTTAGTATTGGTTTCATAAATTGGGTAATGGAATGTATAACAAATGTTAGTTTTTTGTTACGATAAATGATGCTACATTCCCCTTTTTCCACAGCCAAAGAGGACTCGGACGAGGATTCCCTTTGTCTCCTCTCCTTTTTTTAAAAGTATCCAAAAGCCTTAGTCAACTGATCTTGGCCACGAAAAGAAGAGGTGAGTTAAAAGGTATTAAAGTAGCTATCAATTTGTATATCACTCACTTGTTTTTTGTGGATTATATAGTGTTATTTAGTGATGAAGTAGACGTGACATACAACACCATAAAGCCTCTCTCGATCTGTTTTTAGTAGCAACTGGGATGTGCATAAATACACAAAAATCATCACTAATTCATGATGGATTCTTAGGAAATGAAATAAGCATGATTACCTTAGCCCTCCCTTTTGAAGCAAATTCTATGAAGGACAATTTCAAGTATTTTGGTTTTCACCTTAAGCTGAACACCTACAGGAAACAAGATTGGCACTGGCTTTTGGAAAAAAATGAAAATCACATTAAACATTAGAGTTATAAGTGGCTATTGAGAGATGGGAGACTGGTTCTTATTAAATCGATCCTTCTTGCCATTCCCGTCTATTGGAGTTCTCCCACATGGGTCCCAAAAGGCATACTAATACGGATTAGGAAAGTGTGTAGCCGTTTTCTTTGGGTTGGAATAAAGGAGGATACAATACTGCCATGGGTAGCTTGGGACAAAGTTGCTAGGCCAAAGGCATGGGGAGGATGGGGCATAAAAGATCTCTCATTTTTTTGCATCTTCGTTAGCAACAAGGTCGGGGTGGAGGTTATATTATCATTGGAGAATTTGTGGACAACAATTGTCAAAAGGAAAAATATAAACCCTATTTCCACTGATGAATGGATATGTAGTATTGATAAAAATCCTATCCACGCTTCTGCAGTATGGAAGGCGACATTAAACTCTTTCAACATAATAGATGATGGTTTGGCTTGACACATTGGAAATGGGGAGAACCTCAGAATGGTATCGACCTGTGGGTGGGGTGCAAGGAATTTTTCTCTCTTTCAAGGGAGATTATGTTTTGTCTGCACTCCCAAGGGCTTCACTTTCTGAATTAGATTGCAAGGGAGTTTTTTTCTACTATTTCGCATCAGGAATGGAAATCAACGAAGGATCTGCAACTCAAGCCCCCTTGGGTAGAGGAATCGAAAAATTACCTAGAGAACTACAGTTCACAAATGTTCGATTAAGGGATCAGCGAGATGTGCTTAGATGGGAACATGCTCCTACAGGAAAATATTCTCTAAATTTTGGTTACAACTATCTTATGGACCGAGAAGCATGGGGAGTACAGGAATGGTGGTGCAAATTGCTATGGAAACTAAACAACCCGGCGAAATTAATACTCTTCTTTTGGTGTATCCTAAAAATAAAATACCTACTTGGGATAACCTCCAAAAGCGAAACAAAAAGGGACCCAGCTAGTGTACTCGGAAGAATCTGTTCATCACCTCTTCGTAGTTTGTCCATTCAACAATAAGGTTTGGGAAGAAACTCTGAGACTATTAGTGATTGCTCAAATATGGAATGGGAAAAATATAAGGGACACATGGAAAATATGGTGGAATTCTGTTACGGTGGAAAACCACATAAATCTACCTTTGATCATCTCTTGGGGCATATGGCTCTCTCAGAACAAGGGCATCTTCCAAGATATTTCCCCTTTGCATACCCCGATTGCTGTTGAATGTACCTCTATTTTTTGTCTAATCTTGTTGCCAACTCCAAAAAAAACACCTACAATAGTTAGAGAAGAAAAAATCAGCACAGACTTACCTTGGGCATACTTTGATGGAGCATCTGACCCTCAGAACAACCGTGGCTCAGGGCTAGTTATACATGTCACCAACTAAAAAAATTTTAAAGCTTCGGTGGGCCTTGGCTCAAGAACAAATAACTATACAAAACTTCAAACCTTGAAATTATTACTGTGTTGGCTTATTCATATGAGGATGCCATCAGTTCAAATCTTTGGTGACTCATTGAATGTTAGAAATTGGTTTAACGTTGTACAAAGATGTCAAAATTATATTTTGATTCCATTATTAGAAGAAATTCTACATTTAAAACAGAGCTTTGATCTCATAACTATTTGCCACATTTAAAGGAAGCGGAATACATAAGCAGACCTCCTTTCTAAAGAGGGTTTGCAACAGGCTTTGGGCAACTGGTGCATAACTGAAGTAGAAGAGGACAAGATCCATGTGTCAGATCAACAACCTTACAATTTTTTATTTACATGGCCTGTCAGCAAAATGTTAATTATTAGCTCTGTCTTTTGGCTTTAGATGTTACGTTTCATAACAGACTTCATAAGTGTTTGATGGATTCTGGTATACTCTTTATGGTTTTTTTGTAAAACAGATATATATGTATAGACCGTTTTCCTCATTAATGGGGAGGCCCGAGATCTAAACATGGTTCTTACTTGGCATTTGAGTTTGAATAGTTATTACTACAATCAACCTAGTAATAGTTTAGCTATATATTTTTGGTAGATATACAATAATTAAAATACTTAAATACATCTATAAATGTAATTTTTTATTACCTAATAAAATGTTCGATTTACAATCTCTAACCAAAAAAAGTTTTATTTATTAAAATCATTAAAAATATATTATAATTAATATAATGACCTATTTAAAATAAAGATTATTCATTTGATAAATACATCATGAAAGTTTACTAACTTTGCATTATACACATGAAGTCTAATTAATGTAAGTCTAATTAATGTACACATGAAGTCTAATTAATGTATGTAACTTTCCTCGGTTCCAATCTATTGAGACTCTATGAATATTATCAACTCCATTTCCAGTGGTCTTGATAGGAAATTATTTGTATTTATTTTAATGGTCACATGCATTTTCTATCTTGTATATGTTTTGCAAAACACGGAGGCCTTAAAGTACTCAACCAAGTGATTGTATATAATGGTGGAAGGTGCAAGTCAATATCATCAAAATTTTCTATCTTGGTATATGTTTTGTAAAACCGGGAAACCTTAAAGTACTCAACCAAGTGATTGTATATAATGGTGGAAGGTGCAATTCAATATCATCAAAATTTAATTTTTTTAAAGCAATAAATTAACATTATTTATAAAACAAATTTTATTATTATTATTTTAACAATTAATGATAAAAGTAAACTTTCATGTAAAAATTGAAATTTATGTTGAATTTATATTACTATCAATAGTTTAGGAATATGTTTAAAAGCGATGGGATAAAATATAATTTTAAATCTCATATTTAACCTATTTAACGATTTTTAAGATTTTAGGATTGTAATGTTTTTGTTGGATTTCGTTATGGGTAAGAATACAAAATTAATATTCGATTAGAATTATAAAGTTATTTTACAATTTAATATCTTAACAATAAAATTATTTTGATAATATATATATTTATTTATAGTAATTTTTTTTATATATAACATTTAATTTTTTTTAATTAATATATTTTAATTCATAATATATATATATTTTTTTCAGATAGAAAAAATCATCATAGATTTATATTAAGATAATATAAAGATCTACATTACATTGTTTCGGGACAGTGAGAGCTGTCCATAACCAACACAACGTATGGAGCGAATTTGACCGTTTCAGGGAAAAGATAGACAAAAAAGCTACACATGTATTCAAAAGTTTAGTTACTACACCTTATGAGACAGGAATTAAAACACAATAAGTCACATTTCTATGGTGTTGAAGATCAATGAACTGGCTTTCTAAGCAATAGAAAGGAGTCACATTCCCTTGATACTGAAATCCTGAATAAGAAAGGAAGATCCATCATGGATAACTGTCAATGACCACAATCCCGGCTTCATAACAAGACCCTCCTTGGAGAGAGAGTCAGCCTGGACATTCCTGGAACGAGGAATATGTTGGAAAGACATCTGGTTCATGGTGTTTCGAAAAAACATGATTCTTCTTAGCCAACCGAGGAGATGTGGACTCCTAATGTGGCCATTCCCATTAACATGATCAGTCAACGATTTTGAGTCACCATAAATTGCATTTCCTTGGATGCCTAAAAAGTCACAAAAAGCAAGCAGCCCAGAAAGGGCCCGGGCCTCGGCCATAGTGTTAGAACCATGCCCTCCATGCCAGGATAGAGAATATTGAAGGTTGTCGTCCATTACGATGTAAACTCCACAACCGCAGCTGTTGTATCGTTCAGCTCCATCAAAGAAAGCCGCAGGTACCTGGAAAGAAGAGGCATCCGACACATTCTTATAGTCTTTTTTTTTCTGAACATCATCCTGATTGAACGAGTCATGGCATGCCAATATGCGATGCAGGATTGACTTGAGAGGTTCCTTTGAGTCTTGGAAGATTTGAGCATTTCTCCATTTCCAAAGAAACCAACAGGTTATGATAAACAAGGATCTCCAGGATAGACTTTGCTCGCTCCACCATTTAAACACAGCTTGTACAGAGGGAAAAATAATGTGAGGAAAACCGAAAAACAAGGATAGATCATACCAGATCTGGAGAGACGGGACACATTGGAAGAACATATGCAGGTTTGTTTCCTCAGCACCAAGACACATGGCACATCTACTCGGACCCTGCCAGCTTTTCCTTCGGAGGACTTCCCATGATAGGTTCCTGTTGTAAAAGACCAACCATGAAAAAATTATCATTTTGAGAGGGCATCCTGCCTTCCAAAAGCAAGGAGGGAAAAGCGGGCTGGAGCATGGAGAAGGAGCTGAGATCATGTTCGCATAGATGTCCTTTACACGAGCAGGAGACTTGGCTTTAGGCACTGTCCAAATCAGATGATCACTGGTCCCCGAACGGAAAATTCCCAAGCTGTTAAGATCTTCTTTTACAGAGTTCCAGAGCGGGAGCAGAGCGGTCGGCAAGTTCAGGTCACATCCATCCTTCCACACTGGAATAGGACCTCTCCATGAATCGATCAACTTGTCCCAAGTAAACCAGCCCATTCTATGAAGGAAGCATAATAGGGATGGAGGAAAAGAAATATCTTGACCGTTTAAAATAGGATCAATGCCAATTAGCATTCTGGAACCCGAGGAGAGGTTCCATCTTAGATTTTCCAAAAAGAAGAGCTGGATTTTCCTGAGGCTGAGCCATATAGCCGAGCCTTTTCTTGCGCCAATAGATCTTCTTCTGTACCAGAATTCTAAGTTTCTACCTTTCATGTATTTTTTCCTTATAGTCTTACTCCATAGACCATCACCAAACATACCTCTGTATAGAGATTTACATAGGAGCGCATTTCCAAAGGAGCGCATGTCAAGAAGGCCCCATCCGCCTAGCTTCCTGGGCTTAGAAATTGTTGCCATCTTTACTAAATGAAACTTGTTCTGTATTGATTTCCCTCCCCAAAGGAAATTAGCCGCAAGACTGTTCATTTTGTTTATGATACTTGCAGGGAGAAAGAAAATATGAGCCCAGTAGACCGCCAATTGAGATAGGACTGCCTGAACTAGAATAAGTCTGCCTGCTAAAGAAAGAGACTTGAACTCCCAACCTGATATCTTTTTATAGAATCTGTCCAATAACCATTGCCAGTCAGCTTTCGAGTAGCCCTTTGCCTTTAGATTGAATCCCAAATATTTCATTCCATCCCTGATCAAAATCGGAGCAATGCCCAACAGCTCAGCAATCCATAAGATCATTTCCATGTTTGTGTCATTATGAAACAGAGAAGATTTTGCCTTATTTATGACCAAACCTGTTGCTTTCTGGAAATTTTCAAGAATTTCATTAAGGCATATCCAGGAGGCCCTACAGAGCATGGCGAAAATGAGAACATCATCGACGAAGAGATTGTGTGATAAAGAAATGTCCTTGCATATCTTGACTGGACTGCATCTCTTTTCATCTACAGCCTTGTTAATCTGTAGACTGAGAGAGTTCATTGCCAAGATAAATAGCAGAGGGGAGAGGGGACAACCTTGTCGAAGTCCCCTCTCAGCTGAAAAGAAAGAAGAGGGGATTCCATTTATGATGACCAAATATCTGACATTCTCAACACAAGACATTATCCAGTCGATGCCCTGAGTTTTCAACCCAATTTTTGCCAGCATAATTCTTAAAAAACCCCAGTCTAAGCAGTCGTAGGCTTTTTGCAAATCTATCTTGAGAATAGCCGCATCCATCTTGTTAGAAATCAATGAAAACAGACTTTCCTGGGTCATGGCCACTGCATCCAGTATGTTACGACCTTTTAAGAATGCATGTTGATCCTTTGAGATGAAGGAGGCCAGAATGGGCTTCAGCCTTTCAGCAATAATTTTAGAAATGATTTTGAACAGGATATTGCAGAGCGATATTGGTCTAAAATCTTGGAAGGTGTCCGACTTGGCCTTTTTAGGAATTAGGGCAATCAGAGTAGAAGAGATGATGTTGTGAATACTTCCTGACATCCGGGATGCCTCCACCATCCGCAACAAGTCCATTTTAAAGAGATCATAAAAGTGAGAGAAAAATTCTATGGGCCATCCATCCGGCCCAGGGCTTTTATCTCTTTTGAAAGCTTTAATGACATTTAGAAGTTCCTCTTCAGAAATCGGCTGGAAAAAACTTTCATTTGCTGCCTCATCGAACATTACCGGAACCAGTTCGATCCCCCAGAGAATATCTTGGAAATTATTTGCTTCCTTTCTTTTGTATTGGTTCTGAAAAAATCTCGTTGCTTCTTTCGAGATATCCTGCTGGGAGTAGAAAAAACCACCTTCACCATTGTTGATCCTCCAAATAGAATTTTTCTCTCGTCTGGCGTTTGCAAAGTTATGAAAAAATCTCGTGTTTCTATCTCCCTCCTTAAGCCAGATAGCTCTGCTTTTGAGCCTCCATGAAGCCTCCTCCTTTTGCAGTAGAATTTGTTTTCTTTTTTCCAAATTCCTTATGAGGCCTTTGAAGTCAAGGGACAACTTATTTGGATCTGTTGTATTTAATATGTTGTCCAGCTCCTTTTGGATGTCTATAAGCTCTTGTTTGTCCTTCTTTCTCTTTTGAGATTGCCAGTCCTTAGCCACGTTCCTCAGGCATGCCAGCTTTTCCTGAAATGTCATGAAAGGGGACATTTCAGATTCCAATAACTCCTTCCATTTGTTTGAGATGATTTCATTGAATTTTGGGTCTTCTAAGTGGATTCTGTTAAATTTAAAAGAGTAGCCGAGCCTGAATCCATTGCCACGCCATCCGAGGAAGATAGGTCTATGGTCAGATGTGAAATCGTTCCCTATAGAAGATACATGCATACCCATTTTATCGATAATGCTAGAATGAAGGATGAATCGATCAATCCTCTTGGCAATGTATGCCTCTCCAGACCTGCTATTATCCCATGTTGGCTTCATTTTGATGGGTACAATGTCAACCAAGTTCCTATTTAAAAATTCCTTCTTGAGTCTGTCGGCCAGAGGATCCTTTGTCCTGCATTTTCCCCAGCATTCATCAGTGCTAAGAGTCATATTTAAATCTCCTGCTATCATTAGAGTTTCAATATCAAGCATTTCCGAGGCAAACAACCTTTCCCAGAAAGAGAGTCTATTCTTATAGGGAGCGTAGACATTGAGAATATTGATGTTTAGGTCTTGACCCCTAACAGAGGTAGAGATTAGAATCCCCGCAAAACATTTGAAGACCTTTGCCTTAATCCAAGCGGGATCCCACAGGACCGCAAGGCCGCCTGAATGACCACTAGCCTCTGAAGCAGCCATAAACCAAGAGGGGTACATTCTCCTAAAATATGCTATAGTCACCCTGCTGGGGTGCATGGTTTCCTGTATAAGGATGATTTTTGGATGAGCCGAGTAGAAGATTTCTTTTAGCGCAAGATATTTAGGGTTTGCGCCTAAACCCCTGATATTCATTGAGACTATGAAGGTCATTTGGATGGCTCGCCAGCCATACTTGCTCTAAGAGGCTGAATATCAGACGAATCCAGAATTGGTACATCCACAAGAGATAAGTTCCTCACTCCATGCTCGAAGGCGATCGTTCTCCCTCTAAAGTGTCGGCTTCCTCCATTGTGTTTCTTTCTGACTGTTATATTCTTTGCTGAATTAGGGCTTATGAATGGAGAGGCAGGACTTTTAGGTTTATGAATAGTCAGAGGCTCCAACTCTAAAGATTTTCTGCTAAGTAAGAAATCAATGTCGCTATCATATTTATTAATCGGGGACACTACAGGCGAGTTGAAAGGGGTGGGCGTGAGAAGAGGTTCTTTGCCTTTTGGAACAGGAGCATGGGGTTTGTCAGGAGTCGGGGAGGAGGAGGAAATCGGAATGGGGTGAGAACCGACAACAAAGTCCATTAAGTTCATAGCAGGAGGAGAGGGAACAACTTTGTCCTCCGAGGGCTCAGGAATGGGAGCACAGCCGAAAGGGGGGGATTGGATGGAACGACGGGGATTCGACCCGAAAAGGTTGTCCTGAGGAGAAAGATTCTGAGTCACCTTTGAATTGAGAACTTCAAACTCTAGATTTATCTTTTGGGGAGCCTCCGGAAAACTTAAAGATGAAGCAGATGCCCGCTCAGAGAAAGACAGAGCAGAAGCCTCACCGAATCTACGATGGACTCGCTTATGCCTGCGGGCGAAATGGCGTCTGCAATTATTAATCAGGTGCCCTGTTTTATGGCAAAGGGAACACCTAAATGGGATTCCCCAGAAGTCTAACCTTTGTTTGATTTTAAATCTGTCCCATGCTATCTCAATGTGGTCCAGATATCCTCCTTTATATATCTTCTCTATAAGGATCCACGCGATTCTCTTGTCTTTTTCTCCTTTGCACCAGGGATCTACATAAATAAACTTGCCGATAGAGTTCCCTATTTCTATAAGGGTTTCAGTCGACCACATTTCCAAAGGCAAATTCGGAAGTTTCACCCAAATCAAATTGTTTGTCGGGGTGTTCTTTAATGGATCAAAACCGATATACCATCTAAACAGGGATAAGAAACTTCTACCAAAGACCCAAGGTTTGATTAATACAGTCTCTAAGTCGGAAGCTTTAAGGAAATGGAATGAGTACCACTCCTTCATTAGACGATAAATGACGGGAGTATATCCAATCAAGGGTTTCCATTTATCTTCCAACCATTGCCTCATAATTGCTTCTTCCATTTATGGGAATTTCCACTTTCCTATCAAGGCTAGTTTTTGCAGACTATCTATTCTTTCCGAAAGAAAGGAGCTGTCTAAAGAGACTGCATTTGGAGGAGAGAAGTTTTAACCGGGTTACTGGTCTTGTTGTAATGAAAAGCTTGATCAATTGATCGCCCATCCCTAGAACTGACCTTTCCTTTAATCGAGAAGTTGGAACGAGGCTTCATGGTAGGTGAGCCATTCTTATCAGGGCAGGCGAGCTTGACAATCATGTCTTCCACCAAGGCTTGCCATCCTGTAGACTTCCTGGATTTGGCATGAGCTTTCTCGACCTCTATCGTGGCTTGAATCATGGCTTGCGTGGCAGATGAGTCTGACCCACCTGTCATTGAGACGAAGGAAGGATCGCTATTCTGGCAATTGACAGCTTGAGTTCATAAATTCCTGACAGAGGCAGTAGAGGAAAAATCCTTTCCGTAGATCCTTTTTTCAACAAAAGACCCAGATAGAGTAAATACCAAATAGGGTGAAATTAATAGAAACAGCCTAGGAAAGACCTCAGGATCCGGCAGATGGAATGCTCCATAATAGAAAGATAATGACGAAAAGACAAGAGCACTAAATCTTACATTGAGAGTTGCCAGAATAGGACGTTTTTCCAACCGTGAATTTGACCAGAAACGGAACAAAAGAGATTACTAGTACTGGAAAGGACAAAAGTGAGTACTTCTGTGTACAAGGATCACAATGGATTAGGACAAAGGCATTTACTCCAGGAATTTTGAAAATTCGCCTTGGACGGAATGCAAATTTTCGATGCCGGACAAGGAAAAACGGGACGGCAACCTGGTTATCCCGAAGGCGCCATTACAGGTTACAGAAGGATAGAGCAAGCTTTTGAGGAAAAAAATAAGCATCAGTATAATCCTGACATTCGATGCAACAACAATACATCTGAAGTATACACCACCATTTACCGATTCTGAACCGAAAATCTGAGCACGGCCTATAGATGACTATAGAATTCTTTAATTTAAGGAGAAAGGATTTTAACATTTTGGTGGCTATAAAATTCAACGACCAACTTGTAGGTTAAAGACCGAAAAAAGAAGCTTCAGAGGTTCCAGAGACTAACCTTCTAGACCAGCGGAAATTAAAACAATAGCTAGACCATAACGACTTCTTTCAGACCAGAATTGTTGTCTTAATTCGATAAAAAACAGAAGACTTAAGCCAGATTTTCAGGAATATCAGAAAAACTACCGAGGATTATGAGAAAAAGGAAACTAACCTTTTGATTACCAACGCCAAGAGCCGCAGGAGAGAGCGCCTGTACCCTTAACGAAACCCACCATCCATGCTCAGGAAGAATTGACAGGTAGCTGCCAAAAACCAAACAAGGATTCCACAAGGCCCCTAAGGCCACAAGGCCGAAACCGAGCAATGACTGCTGGGGGCTGCTTAAAAAGAGTAAGGGATGCTTCCAGATAATGAGTACAATACCTTCCAAAGCGTCACCAGAATAGGGAATATGCATGCATGAGAAGGTCAGGATCTACCATGGTAGGTTTAGCATGCAGGAGAGTGAACGTGGCTAGAGTGAACAAGAGTGCCATGAAATCCATGCGAACAGCAGCATGAAAATGATTGGCGCGTCACCGGCTGGCTAAAAGAGCGGCTAGACTACTTGGTGGACGACTTAGATTGGTTCCACGGGCAGCTAAGACAAATCATCATGAAGGCGACTGGTCCGAGCTATCGACCTATGTCTGGCAGCGATTGGCTCTTTGAGAGGCTGGTCTACATGGTGGCAGGCGTTATAGGCTCCCTCTGATTGCATCTTGGCTCTCTCGCACCGTGGCTCCCTCGCTTCCCCATGCTCTAACACAACTGAACTGCCTTTCAGTCGAATTCACAATATATATTAGAATAATATTGTTTTGATTATTTACATTTTTATTATATATATACAACTTTATTACGTATAAATTTTATTTATTTATGTATACTGATTAGTTTTTTATATATAGCTTTATTTTGAAGATAGCATTCTGGAAGAAGTGTGGATTACAAACACTTTTGAATTGACTTCAATAGAAATTTAAGTTGGGACAGCGGTAGAAAGAAAAGAATTTCAGGGTTGGAAAACATTTTATGCTTTTCAAAATAGGTGTAGATCACTCAAACTCTTTTTGGGCTTTTAGTGATTCTGGTGATGGTCTACGGTTGTGAATTGTGGGCCAACAGTACTTCTGAAATTTCATGGAAACAAATTGAGAAAAATCAGAATCACTTGATTACAAACAAGTTCAAATTAAAAGTGTAGTTCCTTATGCAATCTTGTTAAGTGAAAGGGTCGTTATTGAAGCAATCAATATGGTGCGAGTCATAACATATTTAAAAAAAAATTGAGCAAATGGAAGATGGTAGATAGCCTAAGGTAGCCTTTAATGACATATTGTGCAAAAGAAAGAAGACTGGGATGCAGCAAAATAACAAATGGTTTAGTAAATGAGGTTTTTGCTTGAACATGTGTCCCACAAACAACAAAGAGATAAAAGATTTTGTTATGGATAAGTTCCACAAGTGTACTTGGATAAGAAGCTAGGGAGAAAGAAAAATTAATATATTGAAGAGTTTAATGCCATTCATAATCATCAACAAAAACGTACATAGGGGCCAATATTTCGTAGAGAGACAAATTTCTTATTGCTCACTTAAGGACTAATTCTCATCAACTTTGTTGTGAAACATGGCGTTGGAAAAGGCCAAAAGAAGTGTGAGAAGAAAGAGTATGTGTTTTTTTGTTCTTCGGGAAAAGTGGAAATAGAAAAACATTTCAACAAGAAAAGTTATGTATATATTTTGGTATCTAGCTCCTAGGATAATTTATTTGACGACATTTCCACCAGAAAAGTTATGTAAATACTCTGGTATTTAGCTCTAGGATAATTTATTTAATAGAATTTGTCGAGACCTTAATTTTTTTTTTTGTGAAATTTCACAAAAAAAATTTGAATACACTAATCAAATAAGTAAGAAACAATATGTTCTATAAATTATCTTTAACCTCATAAACATTAAAATAATTTATTTATTTCTTTTTATTTTATTTACAATATATTCTATAAATTATCTTTAACATCATAAACATTAAAATAATATATTTATTTCTTTTTATTTTATTTACATTTTAGTAAGTATGATTTTTCTGACCCTAATTCGGGTCTAGAGAGAGAAACTGCAGAGAGTAATGATCATGGTGAAATGGCAATTTATCCAAGTCTCCATTGCTTGAACGGGCCCATTTGTCTCACCGTTTATCATTCCCAAGAAGATGAGAAATGATCAGGGGGTGAACGACAATGGTGAATGACAATGTATGTTATTAAAAAATTTATTTTTCAGCTCTTCACTGCTTGAACAAATCCATTTGTCTCACTATTTGTCATTCCCAAGATCATTCTCATGCCATATATGGTCTTTGGGAGTGAGTAGTTTATCATGGTTGAAATTTTTCCTTATCCAATTCAGCGTGTAATATGGTTGGGGTAGAGTTTACCTTTTTTTTTCAATTAAAAAGGATAAGATTAAAAAAAAAGTAATTGGTTTATTTATGAGAAATTAGATTAATAATATAATTTCAGAGTTTTAAAGTTGTTAAGATTTTTCTAACTAAAGTATCTTGTAAATATAGACTTATTAAAATAGGCGGATTGTGTCATACTTTATCATACATTAATATGAGAAGATAAAAAAACTATTACTGCTGTGATATCGCTCCATTGTAATCGTCAATTGCGATGTCGCGATTGCAATAACCATATTTTATGCTCTGATGTCCTCTGATAGCCACCGCCGATTACAATTGCCAATCAGATCTGGATCGTTGATCGGCCAGATCCGACGGCTCCTGTCCGTTGTTGACTTAAGCCTATGATAGGCCTTATTTCCACCATTTCTTCGTATTTTTTGGTTTCCATAGTGTAATCCGAATTTTCTAAAACTTCCCATTTTGTGATGGTTTTGACCTTTTAGGAGATTTTTGAAGACTTGGAAGGTTTTTAGGACCCATTTTCAAGGGATTTTGCTCCTTTTTCCAAAGGATATAGGCAGCTTCATTTTATGATAACTTCTGCATCCTAAGTCAGTTTGGGCCCATTCAAGTTGTAGTAGATTCTGAATGAGACGATCTCTGCAATGGGGCTAGTTCCAGGAACTTCCTTGGACTTTTCATTTTTCCTCAGTGAGGAACACTTAGAATTAGGAGTCTATCCAAAATCCATTTTGGATCAAGACGGGTACATGCTCCTACAGGGAAATATTCTCCAAAGTTTGGTTAAAATTGTCTTATGGACTGACGACCATGGGGGTACAAGAATGGTGGTGCAAACTGCTATGGAAAGTAAAAAACCCGACGAAATTAAGACTCTTCTTTTTGTGTATCTTAAAAATTAAAATACCTACCTAGGATAACCTCCAAAAGCGAAACAAATAGGGACCCAGCTAGTGTACTCTATGAAAAATCTCGGAAGAATCTGTTCATCACCTCTTCATAGTTTGTCCATTCAAGAGTAAGGTTTGGGAAGAAACTTTGAGACTATTGGGGATTGCTCAAATATGGAATGGGGAAAATATAAGGGACACATGGAAAATATGGTGGAATTCTGTTACGGTGGAAAACCACAGAAATCTCCCTTTGATCATCTCTTGGGGCATATGGCTCTCTCAGGATAAGGGCATATTCCAAGATATTTCCCCTTCGCATACCCCGATTGTTGTTGAATGTGCCTCTATTTTTTCTCTAATCTTGTTGCCAACTCCAAACAAAACACCTAGAATAGTTAGAGAAGAAAAAATCAGCGCAAACTTACCTTGGGCATACTTTGATGGAGCATTTGACCCTCAGAGCAACCATGGCTCAGGGTTAGTTATACATGTCAGCAACCAAAAAATTTTAAAAGCTTTGGTGGGCCTTGGCTCAAGAACAAATAACTATGCAGAACTTAAAACCTTGAAATTAACATTGTGTTGGCTTATTCATATGAGGATGCCATCAGTTCAAATCTTTGGTGACTCATTGAATGTTAGAAATTGGTTTAATGTTGTACAAAGATGTCAAAATTATATTTTGATTCCATTATTAGAAGAAATTCTACATTTAAAACAGAGCTTTGATCTCATAACTATTTGCCACATTTAAAGGAAGCGGAATACATAAGCAGACCTCCTTTCCAAAGAGGGTTTGCAACAGGCTTTGGGAAACTGGTGCATAACTGAAGTAGAAGAGGACCAGATCCGCATGTCGGATCAACAACCTTACAATTTTTTATTTACATGGCCTATCAGCAAAATGTTAATTATCAGCTTTGTCTTTTGGCTTTGGATGTTATTTTTCATAACGGACTTCATAAGTGTTTGATGGATTTTGGTATACTCTTTATGGTTCTTTTGTAAAACAGATATGTATGTATGGGCCTTTTTCCTCATTAATGGGGAAGCCCGAGATCTAAACATGTTTCTTACTTGGCATTTGAGTTTGAATAGTTATTACTGCGATCAACCTAGTAATAATTTAGCTATATATTTTTAGTAAATATACCATAATTAAAATACTTAAATACATCTATAAATGTAATTTTTTATTACCTAATAAAATGTTCGATTTACCATCTCTAATAAAAAAGAGTTTTATTTATTAAAATCATTAAAAATATATTATAATTAATATAATGACCTATTTAAAATAAAGATTATTCATTTGATAAAATCATCATGAAAGTTTACTAACTTTGCATTATACACATGAAGTCTAATTAATGTATGTAACTTTCCTCGGTTCCAAGCTATTGAAACTCTATGAATATTATCAACTCTTCTAGTGGTCTGGATAGGAAATTATTTGTATTTATTTTAATGGTCACAAGTATTTTCTATCTTGGTATATGTTTTGCAAAACACGGAGGCCTTAAAGTACTCAACCAAGTGATTGTATATAATGGTGGAAGGTCCAAGTCAATATCATCAAAATTTTCTATCTTGGTATATGTTTTGCAAAACAAGGAAGCCTTAAAGTACTCAACCAGGTGATTGTATATAATGGTGGAAGGTGCAATTCAATATCATCAATTTTTTTTAAGCAATAAATTAATATTATTTATAAAAAAAATTATTATTATTATTTTTAATAATCAATTTCATGTAAAAATTGAAATTTATGTTACTTGAATTTAATATGTTTAAAAGCGAAGGGATAAAATAGAATTTTAAATCTTATATTTAACATATTTAACATTTTTAAGATTTTAGGAGTGTAATGTTTTTGTTGGATTTCTTTTTTCAGAAAGAAAAAATCTGTATGGTTTATATTAAGATCATATAAATATCAGGATTACATATAGGATATGAGCAACCGCCATTGATGCCAAAAGCATCTGCGAAAAACGTTGAGCATAGTGTCAGGATTTACATATAGGATGTGCGCGTCCGCCAATGTTGCCAAAAAAATCTGTGCAAAACGTTGAGCATAATAAGGACAAAATCTCAGATAGATCAGAAGGCACTGTTCGTAGGGATATCATAAGTGACCAGATGAGCATGTACATAGAGAGAGGAGGTGTTGTATGAGAACAAAAATATATCAGAGAGAAACATATAAGAAGACAGATGACGGATAGTTAGTCCGATGGCATGGAGCCCGAAATCATGGGCAAAATGGAGGCCAGTGGCAAGCAGCAACCCTGAAAAACACGTCCATTTCTCCATTTCCAGATGTGCCAGCAGGAAAGAATGAAGAGAGCCTGCCATTTTGGGCATTGAGAGGCCCACCACAAAAATGCTTCCTGTACAGAGGAGAATGGGCGGAGAGGAAAACCATAGGTGAAGGAGAGCTCATACCAGATCGCAGAGGCGGCAGCACATTGAAAGAACATGTGATTGTTCGATTCCTCATCATCCAGACAGAGATGACATCTTCCAGGACCGTGCCAACCTTTCTTTTGGAGAACTTCCCAGGAGAGATTCCGGTTGGAGAAGAGAAGCCAGGAGAAAAGGATAGATTTAAGCGGGCAGGGGGCTTTCCAGAGATTTATGGGGAAAAGGGAGGGGAGAGGGAGGAGATCAGATGATAGGACAGAGTATATGAGTCTGACAGAGATGGGGAGGATTTTGGATTTGGGGGACCAGATGAGTTCGTCCTTCGTGCCCAGTTGAAGAAACCCCCCATGAGAGAAAGCGCTAGTTAATGAGGACCAGAGAGGGCGAAGAGGAGGGGGGATGCCTAATTGAAGGTCAGATTTCCAGATGGGTTCTAGAGAGGACCAGGAGTCTATAAGATTGAACCAGGTGAAGAGACCCTTAGTGTGGAAAAAAGAAAGTAAAACCTGTGGAATCTTAGATTCTAAGTTGGATAGGGTAGGATCAAAACCAATAAAGACAGAGGAGCCAGAGAAAATAGTCTATTTTAACTGCTTCAAGAAGAACGTTTGGATCTTTCTGAAACTGCACCAAATGGGAGAGCCATTCCTGATGCCAAGGGAAGACCTTCGGAACCAGAATGCCATGTTCCGGCCTTTTTGGTATCTTTGCTTGATAATAGAACTCCACGGACTGTCCCCGAAAATACCCCTGTGAAGGGATTTGCATATGAGCGCCTTTCCAAAAACCTTCATGTTTAAAAGGCCCCATCCACCATTCGTTTTCAGTCTAGAAATAATATCCATTCTCGCGAGATGAAATTTTGATTGATAGGATCGACCACCCCATAAAAAGTTGGCAGCAATGGACGTCATTTGCCTGGTGATAGAGGCTGGAAGATAGAAGAGGTGGCCCCAATAGACTGCAAGTTGGGAGAGCACCGCTTGTACCAAAATAAATCTGCCAGCAAGAGATAGAAAACGCATTTCCCATCTAGAGATCTTGGAGTAGAAGCGCTCAATCAGCCAGAGCCAGTCGTGGCAGCGATATCCCTTCGCTTTAAGGCGAAATCCCAAATATGAGAACCCGTCCTTAATGAGAGAGAGATTGACAGAAAAGCGTTCAGTGATCCAATGAGCTATTGCAGGGTTTGTTTCATTGTGGTATAGCACAGATTTCCCATTGTTGATCTTGAGACCTGTAGCAGATTGAAACTTTTGAAAGAGCAGGTAGAGACAAACCCAAGAAGATTTGCAGAGCATAGCAAAGATTAAGATATCATCGACGAAGAAATTGTGGGAGAGATAGATGTCCTTGCATATCTTGACAGGTTTAACTCTGCCTAGAGCAACAACATGATTGATCTGTGTACTGAGAGTATTCATCACCAAAATAAACAGGAGGGGCGAGAGAGGGCAACCCTGACGGAGCCCTCTCTCAGCTTGAAAGAAAATGGATGGGATTCCATTGATGATTACAGAGAAATGAACAGATTCTACGCATGCCATAATCCGGCTGATAGCCAAAGGCCTTAACCCGATTTTTGCAAGGAGAATTCTGAGGAAGCTCCAGTCGACGCAATCAAATGCCTTTTGCAGATCAATCTTGAAGGCCGCGGCGTCAATATTCTTGGTGCAGATGGAGAAAAGGCATTCCTGTGCCATGGCTACAGCATCTAGAATAAGTCTACCCTTTAGGAAGGCATGTTGCTCCCTTGTTATGAAGGAGTTGAGAGTTTTCTTCAATCTTTCTGCGATTATCTTTGAGATGATCTTGTAAAGTGAATTGCACAATGCTATCGGCCTGTAGTCCCCCAACGATGTAGATTTGTCTTTTTTAGGGATCAATGCAATGAAGGTGGCCGATAAGGCACTGTTTATGCTTCCAGAGTGACGGGAGGCATCCACCATATTGAGCAGGTCATGCTTGAAGAGATCGAAAAAATGAGCAAAAAATTCAATCGGCCAGCCATCAGGGCCTGGGCTTTTATCTTTTTTGAAGCTCTTGATTGTCTCAGAGATCTCCTCCTCCGTGATCGGCTTGTAGAAATCATCGTTTGCAGCTTCGTCGAACATGACCGGAACCAGGTCCACAGCCCAAAGCATATCATTTAGGGGACTGAGCTGTCTTTTGTATTGCTCTTTGAAGAAACGAGTGGCTTCTGCTGAAATATCATGTTGTGTAAATAGGAGGTTACCATTACCATCCACAACTTCCCATATTGCATTCTTTGCTCTGCGCGCATTTGCGAAGTTATGGAAAAATCTGGTGTTCCTGTCCCCTGGCTTGAGCCATGTTGCTCGGCTTTTTAACCTCCAAGAAGCTTCCTCGATTTTGAGCAGCTCTTGTTTGTTCCTTTCGAGGAGCCTGATTTTAACTTTTTTGTCGAAGGAGAGGCCGCCGAGATGGGAGGTGGAGGCGAGTTGACTGATTTCACGGTTGATGGAGTGGAGGGCCTGCAAGTCTTTCCGCTTCTTATTGATCTGCCAAGACTTGACCATCTCCCTCAACTTTTGTATTTTGACGCGGAAAGTGTATAAGAACGCATCCTCGGCTTGATTGATATTCATCCAACAGGACCTGATGAAATCATTGAATGATTCATCCGCTAAGTAGGTGGAATTGAACTTGAAAGAATAGCCCGTTTTGTGCTCGGTGGATACCCATTCAAGGAGAATTGGCTTATGGTCCGAGGACAGGTCCCCTCCAGTTTTAGCAATGGGCATTCCCCATCTTTCAATGATGCTGGAGTTTAACAGAAAGCGATCAATTCTTTTGGCTATGAAGGCAGGACCCAGCCTACCATTGTCCCATGTAGGAAGCATTATTTCTGGGATGATGTCGACAAGGTCTCTTTTTAGAAGCTCCATTCTCATTCTGTCTGCCAATCTCCACGGAAATGCCTTGTCCCCAGCATTCTTCCGATCTAAGGGTCAAGTTGAGGTCACCTGCAATGAGCAAAGAATTAATGTCTAGGATTTCCGAATTGAACAGAGAATCCCAAAAAGGTAGCCTGTTCCTGTATGGCACATAGATATTCAACATATTTAGAATGTTTGGTCTTCCTCTAATGGAGGCCGTTAAAAGAATTCCAGCGCTGCACTTGTAAGCCTTCGCTTTGACCGAGAGCGGATTCCAGAGAGCCACAAGCCCACCAGACATGCCATCTGCGTTGGTGGCAGCCATGTGCCATGTTGGGAACATTCTTCTAAAATACGACAGAGCCACCATGCTAGAATGCATTGTCTCTTGGATAAAAATGATTTGCGGGTGCGCAGAAACAAGAGTCGCCTTTAGAGCTAAGAATTTTGGGCCCGCTCCTAAGCCCCTGATGTTGTATGAGATTAGGAAGGTCATTTTGAGGCCTGTCCAGCCAAACTTGCTCTAAGGGGCTATGGCGGAGGAGACTCCAGAATAGGAACATCAATGAGGGGAAAATTTGAGACACCCAGATCAGAAGCAATCGACCGTCCTCTGAAATGTCTGCTCCCGCCTCTGTACTTTTTCCTTACTGTGATATTTTTAGCAGAGTCGGGGCTTATGGAGGGGAAAGATGGTTTGTGGATGGTGAGGGGCACGAGGATGGAAGGTTGGCGATTGAGGAGGAGGTCAATATCGCTGTCGAGTTGATTGACCGGGGACTCTGTGGGGGAGTTGAATGGAGTTGGGGACAGCAGAGGCTCTTTTCCTTTGTGAGTGGCAGAGGGCGAATTTAATGGAGAGGGCGATGATGAGGAAATGTGAATAGGATGCGAGCCGACAACAAATTCTGCAGCATTCATCGCCGGTGGGGGAGGAACCACATTCTCTTCAATCTGTTCGGGGACAGGAGGGCTGGTGAAGTCCGCCATGTTCATGAGTGGGGGAGAGAGCGGGGGGCTCTTGAAATCTGCGAGATTAGGCGATTCCAGCCTGTTCTGTGAGTCGCCCTGAGAGCATCGGTGGTCTGTGGACTTGAAGGAGAAATGATTCCCCCCAGGGCTGCCACATTCAGAACGAGAATCCGAATTCGTTTGCTTTCCCATCTCCTTGGAGTATGTGGGGAGCCTGTGTCGACGGTATTTGCAGTCTCGGATGAGGTGTCCAGTGCGGTGGCATGAGGAGCACCGAAAAGGGATACCCCAAAAATCAAGCCTTTGACATATCTTAGACCCCTCCCAGAAGATATCAATTTGATCAGGGTAGCCACCCTTGTAAGGTTTGTCGATAAGAATCCAGGTGATTCTTTTGTCCTTTTCCCCGCGTACCCATGGATCGACATAGATGAATTTGCCAATCGCATTGCCGATTGTGGCCAGAATCTCCGACGTCCAAAGATGGAGCGGAAGATTTGGGAGTTTAACCCAAATCATACTGTGAGAGGGAGTATTTTTGAGGGGGTCGAAACCGAGGTACCATTTGGACAGGGACAGGAAGCTTCTACCCGAGACCCAAGGTCTGTTCAAAACCAGCTCCAAGTCTGACTCCTTTTGAAAGTGGAAGGAAAACCACTCTTTCATAAGACGTGAGATAATTGGTGTGTATCCGATTATGGGGGACCATGACTTTGTAATCCAGCTCCTCATTTGAGTCTCGTCCAGTTCCGGGAAGAACCATTTCCCAACCAAAGCGAACTTCTGTAGACTCTCTATACGCTCCACCAAAGAAGGGCCCGAAACAGAAACTGCCTTGGGGGGAGGGACCGTTTTTACCGGTGCTTTGTGCTTGTAATAACTATTCAAACTCAAATGCCAAGTAAGAACCATGTTTAGATCTCGGGCTTCCCCATTAATGAGGAAAAAGGCCCATACATACATATCTGTTTTACAAAAGAACCATAAAGAGTATACCAAAATCCATCAAACACTTATGAAGTCCGTTATGAAAAATAACATCCAAAGCCAAAAGACAGAGCTGATAATTAACATTTTGCTGATAGGCCATGTAAATAAAAAATTGTAAGGTTGTTGATCCGACACGCGGATCTGGTCCTCTTCTACTTCAGTTATGCACCAGTTTCCCAAAGCCTGTTGCAAACCCTCTTTGGAAAGGAGGTCTGCTTATGTATTCCGCTTCCTTTAAATGTGGCAAATAGTTATGAGATCAAAGCTCTGTTTTAAATGTAGAATTTCTTCTAATAATGGAATCAAAATATAATTTTGACATCTTTGTACAACATTAAACCAATTTCTAACATTCAATGAGTCACCAAAGATTTGAACTGATGGCATCCTCATATGAATAAGCCAACACAATATTAATTTCAAGGTTTTAAGTTCTGCATAGTTATTTGTTCTTGAGCCAAGGCCCACCAAAGCTTTTAAAATTTTTTGGTTGCTGACATGTATAACTAACCCTGAGCCATGGTTGCTCTGAGGGTCAAATGCTCCATCAAAGTATGCCCAAGGTAAGTTTGCGCTGATTTTTTCTTCTCTAACTATTCTAGGTGTTTTGTTTGGAGTTGGCAACAAGATTAGAGAAAAAATAGAGGCACATTCAACAACAATCGGGGTATGCGAAGGGGAAATATCTTGGAATATGCCCTTATTCTGAGAGAGCCATATGCCCCAAGAGATGATCAAAGGGAGATTTATGTGGTTTTCCACCGTAACAGAATTCCACCATATTTTACTGGTGCTTTTACAATTTAATATCTTAATAATAAAATCATTTTGATAATATATATTTATTTATATTAATTTTTTTTAATTAATATATTTTAATTCACATTATATATTATAATAATATTGTTTTGATTATTTACCCTTTATTATATATATACAATTTTATTATATATAAATTTGATTTATTTATGTATATTGATTAGTTTTTTATATATAGTTTTATTTTGAAGATAGCATTCTGGAAGAAGTGTGAATTAAAAATATTTTTGAATTGACTTCAATAGAAATTTAAGTTGGGACAACGGTAGAAAGAAAAGAATTTCAGGGTTGGAAAACATTTTATGCTTTTCAAAATAGGTGTAGATCACTCAAACTCTTTTTGGGCTTTTAGTGATTCTGGTGATGCTTTACGGTTGTGAACTGTGGGCCAACAGTACTTCCGAAATATAATGGAAACAAATTGAGAAAAATCAACAAGTTCAAATTAAAAGTGTAGTTCCTTATGACATCTTGTTAAGTGAAAGGATCCTTATTGAAGTAATCCCTATGGTGCAAGTCATAAGATATTTTAAAAAAAATTGAGCAAATGGAAGATGGTAGATAGCCTAAGGTAGCCTTTAATGACATATTGTGCAAAAGAAAGAAGACTGGGATGTGGCAAAATAACAAATGGTTTAGTAAATGAGGTATTTGCTTGAACATGTGTCCCACAAACAACAAAGAGATAAAAGATTTTGTTATGGATAAGTTCCACAAGTGTACTTGAGATAAGAAGTTAGGGAGAAAGAAAAAATAATATATTGAAAAGTTTAATGCCACTAATAATCATCAACAAAAACGCACATAGGGGCCAATATTTCCTAGAGAGACAAATTTATTATTGCTCACTTAAGGACTAATTCTCATCAAATTTATTGTGAAACATGGCATTGGAAAAGGCCAAAAGAAGTGTGAGAAGAAAGAATATGTGTTCAAGTGTGAGAAGAAAGAGTGTGTGTTTTTGTGGTCGAAAAGCATTTTGACCACTAAAGTTATGTAAATATTCTAGTATTTTTTGTAAAGGGGGGACGGGGTGGGGAGGGCAGAAGAAGCTTTTTATTATATTACATATTGTATAGATAATTTTACAATCGTTGCGTCATGCTGACCGCAACCCACCATAGTCATTATACGATGCGTACATCATCTGATACAAAAATAATCGATCAAGCTAAATATTCTAGTATTTAGCTCTTAGAATAATTTATTTAAAAAAATTCATAGAGACACTCAAAATTTTTTTGTGAAATTTCACAAAAAAATAAATACAATAATCAAATAAAAAACAATATATTCTATAAATTATCTTTAACATCATAAACATTAAAATAACTTATTAATTATCTTTAACATCATAAACATTAAAATAATTTATTTATTTATTTTTATTTAATTTAATTTTAAGTAAGTATGATTTTCCCCCTAATTCGGGTCTAGAGAGAGAAACTGTAGAGAGCCATGATCATGGTGAAAGGGCAATTTATCAAGTCTCCATTGCTTGAACGGGCCCATTTGTCTCACCGTTTATCATTCCCAAGAAGATGAGAAATGATCATGCTGAACTACAATGGTCAATGACAATGTATTTTATAAAAAAATATTATTTGTCAGCTCTTCACTGATTGAACAAGCCCATTTGTCTCACGCTTTTTCATTCCCCAAGATCATTCTCATGCCATATATGGTCTTTGGGAGCGAGTAGTTACCCAATACCACTTGTAATATGGTTGGGGTAGAGTTTTTTTTTTTCAACTAAAAAATGATAAGAAATTGGTTATTAGTTTATTTGATGAGAAATTAGATTAATAATATAAGTTTAGAGTTTTAAAGTTGTTAAGATTTTTTTAATTAAAGTTATTTTGTAAATATAAATTTATAAAATAGGCAGTTTGTGTTATACTTTAACATACATTAGTATGAGAAGATAAAACAGACCATCACTGTTGCAACTAAATATGAGAAGATAAAACAGACCATCACTGTTGCAACTAAAAAACTAGTGAGTCATAAGAATTATTGGGAAGAATCTCCATGAATTCTCATCATCTTAATGGAAGGAGATGGCTGACTGATCTCCTGGCTAGAATGGTCAACATGCAGTCAATACTTTTAATTTTTTAATCTAGAGCTGTAAATATGATAAAGTTTTCATGTTAAATTCTCTTGTACCTCCCTATTCTACCTACAATATTCAAATGACATTTAATCTTGTGTGGTTTCATGCCATAATAGATATATCCAAATATAACCGCAACCTCCTTTCGTGTGGGCTGATATCATATCAAGATTGGATGTGGGTGCCCTCCTTACAAAACATAAACACGTATTTTTATTTAGATGGTAAATTTGAGAATATTTTAAAATTTGATTTGTTAAAATAGAGTCAATTATTTTATAGATAGAAACAGAGTGTTTAACCTTATAAGGTAAACAGATCCTGCCGTTTTGCAGCCTGATTGCACAAGGCAAGGAAGAACAAATAATGCATTCACTACATTCAGACAAATGGTAAAACAGTGGGAGCTGATGAAAACATGAACGCATTTGGACAACAAACATACGGGCATAAATGTTGTGGTATCCAAAGTGCAAATTAAGGTACAGTCATTAATTTTGATGATTTTTTCTTTAGTGCAGAATGCATGGCAATTTGTCCTTATGTTACTGTTTGTCTGTTATTCTCCTTGTCTGAATAATGGGAACAAAATTGTATAGTTCTTGCTGGGATAGGTAACCTTACAGGGGATATTCTGATGACTTCGTATGCCCTTTCATGTCAGAAACAGGTGGATTTATGAGCAACATGCAGCATGTTACAGCCAGATCATATGTTCAGAACGTTAATATATGAGCACTGTATGTAACAGTTGGACACCTAGATCATCTGTTCAGGAATATATATATATATATATATATATATATATATATATATATATATCAGGTGGACTTATCCACAAGCTAAGAGAGAGCAAAATGCAACATGTTACAGCCATATAATTTCTATTTTGTACAGGATTGACTGTCATTATTATTAGTGAAATGCATCATATCATTATTGTCTGGTGCAGTAAGGCCATGTTTTTCATTATTGTAAGTGGGTCAAACAAAACAAAACGGTAAAATAATTTGAAGGATGGGCACCACCGATCTGTTAACATTCATAAAGTGTAGCAGCAGGTGTGAGACAAAGATTTGGTTAGGGAATCTTCAATAAGACAATTTGTACAACACACATAACCGTACAAAATGGGACAAAAAGTTTTGTAAGGTCCAACCATGGCCAACTTCTGGTAAAGGCAAGGCAGTGTTATAGGTGACCAATACAACTAATACTCGCTTTTAGGTGTAGTGATTATTTAAAATAAAAAATCTTTGGTAATTGAACCAAGTGGAAGAACAATAATTAACTGATTAAATTAAATGTAAGATTAAACATTTTTAATGGTATTTAAAAATTATAACGGGCTTAAAAATATTCCAAGTAAATAATCTTTTATAACATTAAATTAGTATATAATGATAGTTGTTATTATTATTATTTTTTGTAACTAGTTTGTTTATTGGTTGGAAGAAAATTTATCTATTCACAATGGGATGCTTATCACCAGGATTGTGTGAGGTTTTGGTGAAGTCTTGACGTTTTATGGGAAGATTAATTCTTCCAAAGTGACTTCCACTCCTCAGCCTCTCCCGAAAATAGTTATTATTATTGTGTTTTAGACAAAAATATTAATAATTAAATTAAATAGTTTGATAAACTTTTAATATCCAAGTTATCTTAATCAAAGTAATTATAATGTCAACTAGATTATAATGTCAAACCTATTTGAATCTTTCAAGAATAGGCATACATTATTGCTATTATTAACATTTACTCTAGATTCTTATGTTACCATTGTTCTATCTTAATCAAATTTCATCCATGACAAAATGATATGCTTTTGAGGATTTACTCAAATTTGTATATATTTAGATTCGTGAAAATTCAATCAAAATTCCTATATTATTATATTGTAACAATTATAGGAAAATTTGGTACAAGATTAAACTCATTTTAATTAATGATCTTTAAGCATTAACATATTTCATTTTAAATTTTTGTTTATTCTTCTTCATGCTTAATAAATTCTAAATTCAAATTAAAATGAATTAACACTTTTTGTGCCAAAAAAACACTTACACAACTTAGTAAGAGGAAGTTGTTACAATGGATATCATTTATGTCATTATATGTCGATCCACATAATATTGAAAAAAGAAAAGAAAAAAACACATATAAATGTTAATAAAATATTTTACTTTTTATTCTTTTAATGAAACAATAATAATATAAAAACAATAATAATATAAAGTATATAAACTATTCATATATTCCATTTTAAATTTATAATCTTACATTAAATTATTAAGTTCCAAATAGCTTAACATTTTCTTAGAAAATAACATGTTTGATTAAAAATAGAAAACACACTTTGTGTAAATTAATCTTAATTCTAGATTTATCAAACCAAAAATAAATAAAATATATAAAACTTTCCTTAAATTAATCTTTTTCAACGCGAGATAAATCTAAATTTTAAAAAAATAAAACGACCTATAATTACAATCCTTAACCTACTTTTATTTTTATTTTTATTTTTTAAACTTATATTCTCATCATATTTAATTTTTATTTTTTAAACTTATATTCTATTTACTTGATATACCTCAACTTAAACTAAAACACTTAATCTTATACCAATAAACTTAAGCAAAACATATTTGATTCCTATCAAATTGCCTTATCATACACGTAATGTCCACTAAGTTTATAAGTAACTTATCATTCTAGATCTTCCCATATATCATACACGTAATGTCCACTAAGTTTATACGTAACTTATCATTTTAGATCCTCCCATACAATATTAGGAGGATTAACTTATGATTACGAGGATTTTAGTCCTCCCATACCATATTCCATTCTTCTCAAAAGATTTATGATTAACTGTGGATATGTCTAGAGAAATACTGCAATTTTTTTTTTTTAAGATAATTTGCTATTGTAATTTTAAATTTTATTATCATATAATTCTTATTTTATTATCTAACAATTTTATTATTAGAATTTTGATTTTTTTAAGTCTAAATATTTAGTATAATTTAGTTGTTAACTAATAGTAAGGACAATTATTATTGGTAAATATTTGTGAATGTAAGCTTACTCATCACCATTATTGAAGTAAAATTATGACAGATATATTTGGGTATTGGATCATTAGCCTATTTTCTTACATTAGAAAAATAAGCTCTATATCAATCAAATGCAATTTTAAGTCATAATTGATGACCATAAATTTTTGAGACTATATATAATAGACATAAATTTACCTACCTAATTATAATTTATAAATCTCAAAAGTAAAATTATATTGAATTACATCAATCAAATGCAATTTTAAGTCTTAATTGATGACCATAAATTTTTGAGACTTTAAATAATAGAAATAAATTTACCTACCTAATTATAATTTATAAATCTCAAAAGTAAAATTATAGATTGTTAGCTTCTCAATAACCTATCATGTAGTTTCAAAAGTTTTTAAGTGATCTCAACTTTGCATTTAAATGGAATAATACATTTACAACAACAATAACATAAGTTACACTCATATATATATATATATATATATATAAAATGAAAAATAACATTTAAAAATTTTAAAAATATTATAAATAATTTCACATAATATTTTGTTGATATAAATAGTTGAACATTTTAAAGATTCATTAAATAAATAAATTTATACAACACTACTATAAACAACATGAAGCTTTACATCATAAATACATAACTATAAATGAAATATGATAATTCCCATTCTACCAAAGAATTTTTTTCACTATAGAAAAGTAGGACATAACACTATAATATAAAGAAATCGGAAGCATTCACATGCTATCCATTCATATCTAACAATACATTAAAGGATATTTGTCAAGAAGATTAAGAGCAGAGAAAAACAAACTAATTATCCACTATGAATATTGAACATGCCTCATAAGCATTTGTTGGGTTGTATATCCATGTAAACACCTTTGTGTGTCTACAATTAAAACTAAAGGGAAGGCAGTATAATATTTCTAACCATGAAATGTTTAACTAGTGTGACTAGGTCAAAACATTGAAATTACACGAAAATTTATTAGTACGTCCAAAATATAGGGCCAAATTGTCACTATGATACACATCATTGTTGACGATTGTGTACTTGTGCTTATATTTGGACAATCGTCTAGGTTGAACATCTCTTGTGTGACTCCTTTAGACATTGAATTAGTTAATATTTGGCTATTTTTAGGATCAAATATCTTTTCTTATGACTTGTTAGTCCCCAACCATTTTCATCACACCTAGAAAAGCTTCACTAAAAGATGCTTCATTCAGGTCTATCATTTGCTATCTTGGGAAAACTGTAATTTCAATGTGATATGTAGTTTCAAAGTTCCCTACTTGTTTGTCCATTATTTTCCATGTAGAACTATATCTTCTTCTAGCTCTACATCAACTTCAACAACTAATCCTTTTGAAGTAACCTTGATAGATTCTTGTTCTTCATCATCTACTGTCAATGGCTTATACTACTTCAAATGATGTAGAACTAAAACTAGTTGAATGCCCATGCATGCAAGTGAGTACACTTTATTGTGTTCTCTACAATCTACTCAATGATGATATAATGAAGTTATATATTTGTATTGTGCTCTTTCTATCCTCCACTTTAAATACCTCCTTCTAAAGGTAAACTCAAACTCTATCTCCTTATTTGTGTAATCTTGACCATGCTTGGCCTTATGTTTATGCTAACTCGTGCAAAGATTCTTGCACTTGATCATGAATATTTTGGATCTAAAGCAAGTATTATTTTTCCATATGCACCAACCTCATTCCCTATTATGGCCTCAAGACTAAGACCCACACTCGATAATGGATCCTATGTCAAAAATAGCCATGTAGTTTAAAAGGTGAAGTGTATATGGAATGTTGACAACTCATGTCTTTATTTTTGGATATTTATAATTAAATGTGCACAATAAGTGAATTATGACGCAATTATCTTACTGTTATTGAACCATGTCTTTGTGGAGTGAAGGTGGTGCTTCTCTTTAGCTTGTTTTCCATCAATTACTACATCACTTAAGAAAATTAATTGAGAAATCTATTGTTGTAATCAAAGATTATCAATTATGGTATACCAAAATGCACCCAAACTCACTCAAAGAACAACTATGCAATGTATGTGATAAAACCACATTTATGCCATGTATTATCCTGGCCATGTTTTCAAACAACTAATCCACAACCATCATTCTGAATCATCATACAATTATTTCCCTTAATATTATTAGTTTTCCTTCGCGGAAAACCATTAAAATTAAGTACCATTTCTACTCAAGATTAGAAGTGATATACACTCATTCAACTTCGTACTTGTTGGCTTCAAAAACTAAATAGCCTCTATATAACATGTCCACTATCTATATAATCTTCATCTCATAGAAAGAATTCTATGAATTCATGGTTGTCTTTTCATGCCAAATGCACCAAAATGTTAAAATGGTGTGCATAACACAACAACCATTGTGTTTGATCTCCTCAAATAACACAAATAATCGTAAACTTGTATAGATTCTAATTCTTAAAAAATGTTGTAGAATTCCATTTAATAAGGTCATCATGGGCTTTTACAATGTTACATAAATAGCCAAAAAAAACTTTAGATAATACGTATAAACTTCTTTAACTATGTTGAATCTAAACTAACAAATTGTATGAACATTGTAATCTCACTATCAAAATTCTAGAAAAAAAATTTACCACTTTATTTATACTTCCTCTTTAAAAAATAATCATAATATTATAAAGAATTAGTGAATTAGTTTATATATGTTAAGTAATCCAAAATTTTAACCACAAACAAAGTTAAGACTGGTTTCACCAACCATATCTATAAAACCTTGACATATGTATAAGAATGGCCATTATTATTGTTGAAAATGGTTTGTGTTGAAATGTAATACAAGAACCAAGATTTTTCTATGTTTTTATTATTTGTAGAGAAGGAAAGCATGCTTATAAGTCAAAATTATAAGCATAAGGATGTACATGTTTTGAAAATCAAATGTATAAAAATGGTTATCATTATTGTTGAAATGTAACGTAGGAACCATGATTTTGCCATGTTTTTATTATGGTAAAGGCGGCAAACATGCTTACGAATCAAAATTATAAGGATGTACATTCTTTGAAAAACAGCTAAAGAGAAATGATGGTCACGACCAAATTGGTAGCGTAAGCATAAGGATGTACATTATTTGAAAAAGTTAAAGAAAGACGATGGTCACCGCCAATTTGTGAATTTCTTAACATGTAACACCAACTGTCCCACCAAAACGAAAAAAATATCCCACATAGATAACGTGTAACACCAACTCTCCTACTGCTGGGCCCACTTTCCGTGAAGGTCACCAATAAAATTGAAAAGTGAACTTTTGATGGGAATATTCGTTTTTAGAGTAAAATTTACTCTATTTTTAATAGTAGATTGTTGTTGAGCAAGTGAGTTCATTATTGTTTATACTTTATTAAGGTCCCTAGGACTAAGCACACTTTTTTAATGTGATTTATAGTAAATTATAAAATAAAATTGAAAAGTAAATTGTTATGGGATTATTATCTTTATCTTTTTATTTTTAGTAAAAATTTATTCTAATTTAGTAATTGATGCGAGGAAAGTTGTTATTTGTTTTATTTGTAAATTTGAATTTACTCATTACTGTATTAACATATTTAAGATTGAGAATGTTATAACGTCCAAACCATATTTATTGAGTGTTATAACATCCTAGCTATATTTAAGATTGAGAGAGTGACAAAACTTTTATAACTTCCAAGCAAGTTTCTCATGATAACGATCAAGTTTCTCAACATAACTCACATTTGGGATACATTTCCTAAATTTGATCTCAACAAATTTGATGGGTCTTATCCCACAAGAGGTGCCACTCGAATGGAAGATTACTTTCCCCTACAATGCATCATATGTTACTTGATGAAACATTACATGGGTGCATTATATTTTGATCCCAAAAGTTTCCAATGGCAGAAATGACATAAGATATCTCATGGGGCTTTCATATCACTTGGATACAATTTTTCTTAGGCCTCTGCATAATTTGAAATATAATTTTTCTTGGGCCTCTGCATAATTTGAAATAAACATGATTGGCTAAGATCAAACAATTAAGTATAGTCAAAGATTTCATCTTCACTTTTTTGGAGATGGTTAGCTACATCGACAACATGTTTAATACTTTTTGGACGTGCATTGTTATAATATTGAGACACATGAATAAACATACAACAATATTAAATACCAAAATATTACTATACTATCCTCCTATCCATATAATAACAACATTTAATCAAAGTAGGAAAGAGACAAGATAAAAAAGAGTACATGGGATATACAAGGTAAAACCACAATGTGGGGAAACATTGAGGAGAAGTTATCGTCTTTGTTATTCTTCATAAATCTCGAATATTACATTTAAGAGAATTTAACCATAGGTGTTTGAGTTCGTAAACAAATAATGGGAGCAAATATGTAATATAAAACTTTTTCTTAAGATTTCTTTCCAAAGAAGGTAGCTTATTTGCAAACTTACACGGGATATGTTGATGACTTCATCTGCTCTATCATGCTAAAAACATTTGATGGGCGTGCATCATACATGCCAGTTTGTATAACTCTGACTAGGTTGTAAGAGAATTTGGCTTCTCTTAGTGCAATAAACCATCATCTTCTTAAAATTTTGTTGGTGTCCGTAGTGCATTTCCAGAATCATATGTTGAGTTAATGTATGAGCACTGTAACAGGAGGACTTATCTACAAGTCAGGAGGGAGAAACATGCAACATGTTATAGCCATATCATTATATTTTTAGGTTGTGCTAATTATTTGGGTCATTCTTCTCAAGTTGTTCAATGTGGTAGCATCCAATTTACTCCTTCCAGACATAGAACAACTACTAAGCTACTAGGAGGTTCTACTCTAGATTATCAATGGAATCCAAACTTGATAAAAAAATATTGCATCAAACATAATGCAAGCCTGGTTATTGTCAATACTAAATTGATATTATCTGTTTTTGTATGCAGGTGGATTAGATACTTGGGGATTTTTGGCATTGTATAATTATTATATGTTTCAGAGTTTTTGGTCGGAATCCAACATTTTTTTGGGTCAAATCTTGATATTTATTGTTTAAAATGAGCTTTTTCCTACATATATGGATTCAACACCCCAAAAACCCCTAGGGCACTCAGATTGTGGAGAGTCCATGACTCAAACTTGTGAGTTTAACAAATCACTACTAGATTATGAGGAAATTAGACTAGAAAATATATTGGCTAACCCTCCAAGTATAAGATCTATAGACTACAACTAATCCTCTCAAATTTTCATACATGGTGGGATATGGTCCTCGCTTTCCTCAATATATTCATCACAGGGGCTCATCGTTACCCTTTGTTATAGAGTATCCCAATCACATAACATGCAAGGGTGGCTCCTAATTCCTTTTTAGAAAAAATACTAATCCAAATTCTCTGGTTGGGGCAGTGATTAGAGGGCTAGATAACAAAGATCAATTTCCAAACATTCAACCAAATTTCAAGCAATTCAAACCAACAACCTACATCAATGTAGTATTGGTAGGGGTGCTTTCATTTTTCAATGGCCATCTGGAATGACGTTGTCTAACTATTATATGTTTTAGAGTTTTTGGCCGGAATTTGGCCAATTTTTTTTAGGTCAAATCTTGATTTTTGTTGTTTAAAATAGGTTTTTGACTACATATATAGATTCAACACCCTAAAAAATTAGTAAGACTCAAATTTTGGAGTGTGATTCCAACAAATTCATGTTGAATTCTAAACAAGTTAGACTAGAAATATACCAAAAACATATAATAAATAGATTACAATACCCAAAGTCCACATGGGGTAGCTCAAGCGGCAAGGGCCGTGGAAATGAAGTCTCACCGAACCAGAAGTCTTGGGTTCAAATCTTGGGCTACCCCTCCCCTGTAGAGGGGTACATAATGGACATGTAAATCAGAGAGTCCCGCCCCAGCTTACAAAAAAAAAAGATTACAATACCCAAAATTCTAACTCAACAAAATATAGAATATAATGTAATATTTATTTCAGTAACCGTATCTCTAAAAACTTGCCAACAACATGACAGATTTAGAGCATTGATCACCATGATTATTACTCAAATGTACCCATCTAATTATCATTTCCATTTGTTTGAGGCCAGTCCAATTATTGTTGCATAGATGAAAATATGCTTAAACGATGTACACTCTATTAACTTTATGAAATACCATGAAAATTTAAGAAATTAAGTGGTGCATACTAGCTCAATGAAATGAAATGAAAAAAAAAAAAAAAAAACAAACACACGATGGGCACCACCAATTTGGTAATTTGTAAAAGCAGGCCAAGTGAGACTTTAATGGTGCCCACAAAGACTTTGCTTTTTAATAACATAAAAGCCAAAGCAACGTCACCTCTCCAATGCAATGCAATACTCAATTAACAATATTTAAGTTAAATATTCAGAGTGTGACAAACTTTTATAACGTCCAAGCAATATTTAAGGTTGAGAGTGACAAAACTTTTATAACGTCCAAGCAATGTTTAACATTGAGAGTGTGACAAAACTTTTATAATGTCCGAGCAAGTTTGTCAACTTCTAGTAACGGTCAAGTGACCAATACTAGAGGACGTCAACATATTTTTCATTGATGTGGTGACTCAGAACTAAAATGACAAAAGCAAACTCCTTAGAAGTGAACCATGGTGAGTGAAATATCACAATCCTCGACTAAATAATCAAATCAAATGCTAAACTCACACCCATTTTATTTGGGAGTTGTTTTAAATGTGACTTTTTAAAGTTTTTGGTAGATTTTCTGGCTGGAATTTAGTGGAAACATTTGAGGTGAAATCTTGATTTTTGTTATTTAAACTAGTTTTTTTACTGCACATATGAATTCAACACCCTGAAAAACCCACAAGGCACTTCAATTGTGCAGATTTTACCCATCAAGCTTGTGATTTGAATGAATTACTGCCAGATTTGAATGAATTGTTGAATTGAGGCTTCTGTGATCCATCATAGTTATAAGAAGAGTTTCGGCGTAAATGACATATAGAAAGACATATAGATTTGAATGAATTACTGGGAAAAGTTTTCAAAAAATCACATTAAAGACAACTTGTTTTGCTTGTATTTTTAAAACCATAATCTATATGAAATGGACTACATGAATGATTGGTAATAAATTTTCATAGTGTCAAACAATTTGGCCAACCCAAACAATCGCTGGTAATAATTTTTCACATTGTGAAATGGTTTCGCTTATCCAAACTATTTTTTTTATTGTTACCAAAAATGATTTATGGTAATTTTAAATCCATGATTTTTAGCGTTTTTATCATAAATTAATGAATTCATAGGGAAATTGTATTTGTATTTGCAAATTTATATATTATTAATATAAAGTTATCTTAATCTTGGATTTATCAAGCATGGAGAGGGATCAATTTTTTTGAAGTGCAAACATGTTTTAGAATGTAAAACTAGAAAAAAGTTATGCACCTGAAGTGATTCGATCCCTATAGGCACTTAATAGATTCTAGTTAAAATGGATCGCATTGGTTGTTTATATGTGTGTGTACTAAGTATCAACTCCATGTTGAACATGGAAGGAATTACACATCTCCTTCATTTTGAGCAACACATCAATAAAATGTTTTGGTGATACAATTTTCCATGTCATTGTATTTTTTTTATTGTTTAAATTGCATTTTTAAATGTATAAATGTATTCAATGTCTTGAGAATCCCTATGGGCACTCAAATTGTGTAAAATACATCGCCTAATCTTACAATTCCATCAAAGTTTTACTAGATTTTCGACAAAATTGACCGAAAAATATATACTTGGAAAATTCCAAAATGTAGAATAGTTAGAGTACACTATAAACTAGTACAACCATATAAATTAAATGGTTGATAAACGTAGATAAACATCAATCCATAAAAAGCATCAAAACACTTACCTCCATTTTACCATGGAGATTCTTAATCTGTAAATAAGTTTTGGTACAATACCATGGGCCAATCATGAGCCAATACCATGGCTTACCAATATCACATACCCAAAAAATCATAACTCACTTGATATTACACTTGTTCATGTGTTTTTTTTAATTAATCAATTTAATTAAAAAGACAAAAAAGGCATAATTACTTTGGAGATAAATCTGAAACTTTGATTTGTGTATACTACTATGAGTATTCTAGAATATTCCATGGAAGTTAAATCTCTATCATCCACCTAATAATTATTGATAATTAAATGAATATTCCATGGAAGTTAAATCTCTACCATCCACCTAATAATTATTGATAATTAAATTAAAATTCTAAAAACCTTATTCCAAAATAAAGACACCTATCCAAAATAAAAACACCTATCAATATAAACATATCTATTAAAAAAAATAATAATAGAATTTTAAATTTGAAAAAATTTATATAAAATAATATAAAGAACGTAACTATTTTGCAACATAATTATCTAATTCAAGTAATATTTGATGATAAATAATAATTGTGACATCAATAATACAATCTCAGGGAATATGAAGCATTTACATCCCAAATATTCATGATTAACAATATATTAGTGTACTATTAAAAAAAAGAGTAATAGAATTTTAAAATTGAAAGAATTTATATAAAATAATATAAAGAATGTAACTATTTTGCAACATAATTATCTAATTATCACTTGAATAGATTCAAGTATTCTTTGATGATAAATAATAATTGTGATATCAATAATACAATCTAAGGGAATATGAAGCATTATCTAAAGGGAATAGGAAGCATTTGCATTCCAAATATTCATGATTAATAATATATTAGTGTACAAGTGTCACAAATATGATGAGTTGAGAGACAATGATGATGAATTCTGACTTTTTAGCAGCGCTCATAGAAGTTTGTTCTCCATCATTCTTAATCCATCTTTGTGTGTTTGCAACAAAAATAATATGTCAAGGTAGCATGGCAACTACATGGCATGTTTAAGTATGAGAAAACTTTTAATTAGCATAACTAGCTCACAACATTGAAATTACATAACACAATATTAGTATGCCTAAAACACAAGACCAAATTAATTGTCACTTTGATGTACATCACAACTAAGCACTATGTATGCATGTTCATATTTAAACAATCTTTTAGGTTGAACATTTCTTGTGTATAACTCATCCAAACACATGAACATAGTTGATCTCTAACTCTTTTTCATATCAAGCTTGCCTATTTATGAAATGTTGGTCCCAACCACTTTCCTTCCACTTGAAGAAACTTCATTTGAATTTGCTCCAAGTTGTATGGTCGTTCCCTAGATTAGGACAACCATCCTTTCAATATGATATAATAAAATTTCAAAGTTCCTTATATATTTCTCCACTCTTTGTAATGTAGAACTATGTCTTTTTCTATCTCTATGTAAATTTCAACAAATAATTTTATCAATGTGAGTTTGATATTCTTTTTAAACATTGTCCAATAATAATGGTTTGTAAAACTTCAAACAATCTACAATAAAAACTAGAAAATTGTTCATCCACATTAGTGAGTATTTCTTGAACTCGATAATAACGTAGGGTCCATGCTATGTGATTTTCTCTTATTATCCTTCACCTTATTGAAGGTATACTCAAACTCTATCTCCTATGTGAAATTGGTGATTTTTGCGATGCCAAAATGTGCTTTAGCTAACTTTAAATTTGTTCAAAGTTTTGTACATGATCATGTATATTTCAATTGGGGCTATAAGCCATATTTTCTATCTATGTGAAAGAATCTCCTTCCTTGTGGTTCCTTAGGAACTTGACCTATTATTTCCTAAGGGAAAATCTAAGGAATGCTTGAAAAGGTAAAGTGTTTATCATGATATGTAGTGTAAATTTATAACTATGTTGCATATATGGGATGTTGACCTTTGTTTCTCCATAGGTCAATGATTAAAAGTGCACAATAATTGAAATATGATGTATTTTTCTACCTATATCAAACCATTTATCTATTGATGGAAGGTATTTCTCCTCTTTATCTTTATGCCCATTGATCCTCACAATAACTACAAAAGGCAGCTACAAAATATATTGTTAGAATTAAATATGATCAATGGCGATAAGGCAAAGTGCACCTAAATTCATTAAAAGAAAAATAATTTAGCCTATTGTAGTGAAACCATTATTTTGTAAGAAGTCATCATGGTCATTTTTTTGATCAACCAATTTGTGACTACCATCCCATAATCATTGCCCTCACTCTTTGTCTATAGACAATCACATAAATCCATTAAAATTCCCCCCACTCTTTGTCCACATAAAATCATAGAAATAGATTAAAATTAACTCCCATTGTCTATTTGAGTCTAAGACCAAAATATACTTATCTAACTCCCTATTTGTTGAGATCAAAATGCTATGGTGTGAAAAACTTATAATGATAATTGTCACCACTATATAATATTGAAATAGTAGAAAGACTTTTATGAAGTTGTTGTTGTTTGCTCCATGCCAAAATGGAATGTTGTTCCTCACACAATGCCTACAACCTTTGACATCCCTTGAGAACACTAGTGACATTCAACTTGTATGAAATATCATCATTCAAAGTGTACTTGTAGCATTGATCTATAAAACAGCCTAGATCCATCTTAACCTAGGATCTATCAAGCACAGAAAGGGATCAAATCTCTCGAGGTGCAAACTTATTTTTTGAGTGCGAAAATTGAGGAAAGGTTTTCACCTCGAGATATTTGATCCCCCTCAATTCTTGATAAATCTGAGGTTAAGATGGATGTAGACTGGTTATATGATACTATATATATATATCTATATTTGTATCTATGTGTCTCTTTCTTATTCGCTCTTTCTATCTCACCTCCAAAACATACACACTCTTTCTCCATATCTATATATCTCTCTCTCCCTCCATCTGCCTCTCGCTCTCTCTCTCTTCCCCTCTCTCTTCCCTCCTACTCTCCTACTCTCCTCTCTCCCTCACTCTCTCTCCATCCCTCCTTTGTCACTCCCTCTCTCTCTCTCCACCTTTCTCCCTCTATGTATTTCTTATTTCCTCTATTTCTCTCCCCCTCCAACTCAATCTCTCTCCCCTTTTCTCTTGCACCTCCCTTTGTCTCTCCCTCCCCCATCACTCTCTCCCTCTATCTTCCCTCCAACTCTATCACTATCTCCATCCCTATCTTCTTCTCTCCCCCCCCTCCATCTACGTGTCTCCCTCTCTCTCTCTCTCTTCCCCTTCTCTCTATATCTATCTCCTCTCCTCTTCTCTCTCTTCCCTCCTCTCCTCTCTCCCTCACTCTCTTTCCATCTCTCCCTTGTCACTCCCTCTCTCTCTCCACCTCTATCTCTCTATGCCTTTGTCCTTTCCTCCCACTCTCTCCCCATCCAACAACTCCATATCTCTATCTCCCTCTCTCCTTCTCTCTCTCTCTCCCCTTGTCTCTCTCTTCCTTCCTCTCTCTCCCTCTCTCATTCTCTCTCTCCCCTCCTCTCTCCTTCTCTCTCTCCCCCCTCCTCTCTCCTTCTCACTCTCCCCTCCTCTCTCCCCCTCAGCCCCTCTCTCTTAAATTTGATCCCATTGTATTGTGCTTAAGAAAGTATCTCAATTAAAATAAAAATAAAACGGTTGTAAAATATTAAACCTATATTTTGGATCAATCATGTCAAAGAAAATACAATAATGAAAAACTTAAAAATTCATGCATTCTCTTTCCTCTATTATTTTTAGTCACTTTGTTTGCTCTAATTTCTTGGATTCTTAGTTAAGATGTGTTAGGTCCCTATACTACTAGTGTAACCCTTTATTGCTATTAGTACAACCCCCTTATTATATTGTTGTGCCCATGTAGTCCCCATATTATTATTATTGTGCCGCATAGAAGCCCACTATTGTTATTAGTGCGCCCTTACATTATTATTTTTATGTCAGCTCTGATTATATTATGACCCCTTAGACTCCTATATATAGAAAGGAGGTCTTGTCATTTGTATCATCTAAGAATTGTTCATTTGTGTAATGTGAAAGAGGCTGCCCCCTCGAAGAGGCTGAATTCTAAGGTGTTGATCTATTTTTTCTATCTTTTTGTGTGTTGGTTTCCTAACATTTGGTATCAGAGCTTTGGATTCTAGGGTTTCGATGCTCCAAATAGGCCATCGTGGAATTTTTGTTATAACTGTTTTTCTGCGACGTTTCAGAAGTGAAAAAAAAACCCATTTGAGACGAAATCGTGCTGAACCTCGGGTCCGAATTTCAGAGCTTGTCTCGCTATATTTTCAGAGATATGATCTGAGGAAGTTAGGGTTTTTGCAAGCTCCAGAATTTAAGCTAAAACAGGTCATTGTGAGATTTTCTCTATAACCCTTTCACTACAAAGTTTCAGAAGCTAAAACAAAAACTCATTTAAGAAGAAATCAGTCTGAACCTCGACTCCGAATTTCAGATCTTGTCTCGCTATATTTTCGGAGATATAGTCTGAGGAAGTTAGGGTTTTTATAGACCCCCAAATTACATTCCAAACAGGTCACCTTGGGAAAATCATCATAACTATCTCTCTGAGCATCATATTGAAATTTCGTAAGAAGTTATAGAAAGAGGACAAACTGTAATTTTCTATGTATATTTTTCAGATCTGAAGGTAAAAACAGTGACACATGACACTTCATACAAGTTCGCTCTTCTGAAAATGTATATAATCAGGTCATCTTGGGAGATTGTGCATAACTCTTTCTTGGAGAATCCAATTTCGATCAGACTGGTGGCATTGGAAGGAGGACGCAAAGGGCTATTGTAGGTCACGATTTCAGAATTGGAGGATCCGATATTACAAAGTTACTGTTGTTTCAATATTGAGCTCCCAAAATCAAGAAAAGGTGATATGAGGAAGTTTGATGGCAAGGATCTGGTAAATTGGATACTACAGATGGAGAAATATTTTGATCTACATGGTCTACCACTATTACAAAAGGTATGTATTGCATCTAATTATTTAGAACCAAATCAATTTTTATGGTATAAAGGCCTTTGTTCTTGTAAACCACTTGTTACGTGGTCAATTTTCACGAAGGAAATGATGCCACATTATGAGGATACAAAGAGAAACACCTTCTTTAGCCAATCGATAAATCTCAAATAAAAGTGTTCAATGGAAGAGCACATTGAGGACTTTCAAAAATTGAATATAAGGAAAATTGATATTCCAGAGAAGGAGAGGATTGATGTCTCCATAGGGATTTTAAAAGATAACATTCAACATGAGGTTCGTCTTTGGGAACCTGATTCATTGGAAAAGGCATTCAGGTTGGCAAGAAAAGTGGAAAGCAAAATTATGACAACACGAAATTATACCCCTCACAACTATAAAGATGGAAGTTTTGTTTCTCCTAGCCTTCCACAACCTACAAGTTTGACACCACAACAATTGGAAGAAGAAAGAGCGAAAGGACTTTGTTACAATTGTGATAACAAATACATTAAAGCTCATAAGTGTGTTGAGAAGAAATTATTTTACATTGATTGTGAAGAGGAGGAAGAAAATGATCAAGAAACATCAAAAGAAGAGGATATACACCAGGAACCAACCCTAGAGAAAGAAGAAATGAATTCGACCATATCTTGTAAAGCATTGGCCAGAATTACCACTCCTCAAACTATCAAGATAGAAGGACATATCAAGAAGAAAAATGTTCAAGAAATGAAAGATCACATCGAGCATCAAGAAATGAATCCGACCATATCTTGTAATGCATTGGAAGAAATTACCACTCTTCAAACTCTCAAGATAGAAGGACATATAAAGAAGAAAAAGATTCAAGCAGTAAAAGTTCATATTGAGCATCAAGAAATGAATCTGACCATATCTTGTAATGCATTGGCAGAAATTACCATTCCTCAAACTCTCAAGATAGAAGGACATATCAAGAAGGAAAAGATTCAAGAAGCGAAAAATCACGTCGAGCATCAAGAAATGAATCCGAAAATATCTTGTAATGAATTGGCCGGAATTACCACTCCTCAAAATATCAAGATAGGAGGACATATCAAGAATAAAAAGGTAATAGTGTTGATTGATTCGGGTAGTACCCATAATTTTATTCATTATAAGATAGCCAAGGAATTGAATTGCTTCCTATATCCAGCACCAGAGTATCAAGTAATGGTTGCAAATGGAGGAACCATAAAATTCTCTGGAAAGTGCCATAATATCAAGCTATCCATGGGAGAATATGTATTGAATAGCCCAATGCTTTCCATTCCGATGGGTGGTGCTGATGTTGTACTAGGAGTCCAATGGCTACAATACTTGGGTACAATAGCTTTTAATTTTCAAGAACTTTTCATGAAATTTTCTTCGAAAGGAAATGAAGTTGAATTAAGGGGTATCACAAGGAAATCGGGAAAGATAATCATCTCTAATAGAATGACAAAGATTCTAAAGAAAGAATAAAGAGGCGTAATTGCACAATTAGGTTTGCTAAAGGTTCCCACATCGAAATCATCTATTTCTTCAGATCTTCAAAAAGTCATAGACAATCATTCCAAGGTATTTGAGACTCCCAAAGGCCTCCCGCCTATTCGTGATCATGATCATGATATTCATTTGATTCCAAGAAGTGTTCCTCCAAACATCAAGCCTTACAAATATCCATATTCCCAAAGGAGTAAAATTGAACGTATGGTTACCGAAATGCTAGAGGTTGGTAGAATTATCCAACCAAATTCAATAAACGAAGCAAGGGATGAATAGAAGAAGGACGTAGAAGTGTGGCCACTCATTCAAAAGGGTCAGAAGATCCTAGTTCAAACAATATTACCAGAACTTGATGAGGAAGGAAAAATTGTATTGGAGCCTGGAGTAGTCACAGAAACAAGAACCCGAGAGCTAAGAAATCGATCAATTTTAAAGTATGTCATCAAGTGGAAGAACTTACTCGCTGAAGATTCCCACATGGGAGGACAAGAATTTTATACAGAAGCATCAAGAACTACACAATCGTTGAGGAAAACACTTTTTGAAGGAGAGGGGCATGTTAGGTCCCTATACTACTAGTGTAACCCCTTATTGTTATTAGTACAACCCCCTTATTATATTGTTGTGCCCATGTAGTCCCCATATTGTTATTATTGTGACCCATAGAAGCCCACTATTGTTATTAGTGCGCCCTTACATTATTATTGTTATGTTGACTCTAATTATATTATAACCCCTTAGACTCCTATATAGAAAGGAGGTCCTGTCATTTGTATCATCCAAGAATTGTTCATTTGTGTAATGTAAAGGAGGTTGGCCCCTCGAAGAGGCTGAATTCTAAGGCATTGATCTATCTTTTCTATCTTTTTGTGAGCTGGTTTCCTAACAAGATGCATCTATGTTGGTTCTTAATAATATTATTTATATTATATAAATTTCAGATCTTTATATATAAAAGTATTCTCATTTTTATTTTATTAAAACCTGATTTAATTTATATGGGAATATTTAAAAGTATTCTCATTTTTATTTTATTAAAACCTGATTTAATTTATATGGGAATATTTTTAGTAGTTGTGAGGATGGATGGTTTAGATATATCTCAAAAGTAATTTAACCTTTTTCCTTTTAGACTTAATTTAAAAAAATGTTATAATATTAAATTAAATTAAATTAAAATATTTATAAAATATTTTGATTGTGAAATAAGTTATTGTTTCTGGGCATGTGGTATTGATAAGCCATGGTATTGGCCCATGGTATTGTACCAAATTCTATTTACAAGTTAAGAATATTCATGGTAAAGTGAGGGTGAATATTCATGGTAAAGAATCTTGTCATATTGTTATAAAATATTTTGATTGTGAAATGAGTTATGATTTTTGGGCATGTGGTATTGATAAGCCATGGTATTGGTCTATGGTATTGTAACAATGCCTATTTAAAAGTTCATAATATTAATGGTAAAATAGGAGTGAACATCCATGGTTAAGAATATTGTTATAAAATATTTTGATTGTGAAATAAGATATCGTTTATGGGCATGTGGTATTGATAAGCCATGTTATTGGGCCATGGTATTGTAACAAAGCTATTCACTAGCTAATAACAAAATAAAAATATAAAAATTTGAATCTTATTATTTGTATTACTTTAAATTTTTATTATTAATTGAGCCAACATTTAAATATTTACACCATGGTTTGTATTACTTTTAAATTTTTATTCATTACTTTTAACTTTTTATTAATCGAACATTTTTACTCTCATCCCCGGTATCACTTTTAACATTTAATTATTTTTCATTGTGCCGACATTTAAAATTGTTTACCTACACATCTACCCTATATTGGCCCAATTATAATTCATATTACAATGGAATGGTTTGTCACAACAAATCTTATAATACTCTAAAATATTTTATTATGCCAAGTTTCACTTTAAATTTTAGATTTAATATTAACATCTCAATGTAAAAATGGCTAAAATAATTTGAGATTGAAATGAAAGAAACTCAGGAAACGACATACCATCCACACAATAAGCACAACATGTTCTTTGATAAAACCCAATATGCGAAGAACTCAACTAGAAGGTTAACTCTACACCTTGCTTTTTTCTTCTCAATGATGAAATGCAAATACAAAGAAAGAGTCACCCACTATGGAGTTGTCATGGAAATTGTGGTATGATTGCCACAACATATTCTACTTCGTTCTACTCCAAAATCTCATTCCCAAATTCTTTGTTCAACTATGAAACAAGAGCATTGCAATAAGAATCGAACCCCTTCCTTTCATAATGGCCTAGTATTTAACATGTCATGGTACCTGCCTAGGATTCGGGTTAAGTTTTTTTCATGCCTCAAGTCCCTATTAAATGTAGGGTTTTGGACCCTCTAGAATCTTCTTGAAATCCCACATGTGACTAGCTCTACATGTGTAAGTAATGTGAATTTACATGGCATCCATACTCTATCATGGTGTTCAATAGGATACGTCAACATTCTAGAGGTAAAACTTTTGCATATGAAGTTTGATTGAGGTAGAATAATATTGATAGGATGGAAACTTTGTTCAAAATATTTTTTCTCCAAAAATGGCAAGCCTTAAATTTCTTTAAGAAGATCGTAGAGCCCAAATCACCAAAAACAAGAACTACCCTGAAATGAACCCTAAAATTTAATAACTCCAATTTTTCCATAAAAAAGTACCAAAAAAATAGAAAAATATATAATAACAAAATAATAAATTATGGCATATATTACTAACAATGGAAGATGAGTTAGGTTTAGGAGGAGCGATGACGGATAGACCAGGACAGGAGGGAAGCTTTGTGAAGGGAGATGGATAGAAAGGAGGGTTGTATGCATGGCAGTAGTTGGTAGAGACTAGCCAGCGCATGGGTCGTACTTGGAAATAAAGGAAGCCACCTTGGGAAAAGAGCTGCTTGGAAACCAAGTAAAATGGATGGGTAGTTTCAAAGAAAGGGTTTACAACATTTTCTATTTGCTTTACTAGTGCTCTCCCTCACCTGCACACGCTTGACTCAGGAGGTTAACATTGGGAGGATTTACGATTGTGGTTTCACCCTTCAGACAAAGACAACATGAATGGTCAACTCCTAGGACTGTGTCGACCTGGAGCCCGAACCAGAGAATATTCTTTTGGTTTGGGGTTTGGAGCTTACTTAGCACAAATTTGCAAAGGTGATTTGTCCAAGTAGATCTCTAGCTGGGAAACTCAGAGGCACGCCGATTGACTGGAGGCTGGAAGGTGGTTTAAAGTTTATCGAAGCAGGATTTCACTGTGCTTCAAAGGTGAGGAGTTTGGGGCATGACAATGCATTCCTAGAGAGTCAGGTGACAACGACAGTTTCAACGGTTCACGATGCAGAAGAGTTGGCGGAGAATGGGTAAGTACAAAAAACCCTAAGTATTTCCCTATATCTAGTTTGTTCTCAGGTGGTTTGGGGGACATCATTTTACTTGTGGCATTCGAGTGAATGGGGGTTTAAAATCGTGTTTAGTCTCGGATTTGGGACAAAATGAAGCCAATAGGGGGAAAAGACTAAACAAATCTATTGCATGAAAGAGTGCTTTGAGTCAGAAGGTTACTCAGGTGTCTAAGAATTGTGAAAAATTCAAGCCGGAAGAGATGATAGGAGAGGCCTCGCTCTAGGTTTTTCAGGCACATTCAGAAGGGATAGCAGAAGTCACAGTTGAGTTCAGGGGGAAAAATAGGGTGGGAAGTCCCACCACTGGAACATTGATACTTGAAGACAAAGGGTTTCAAGGTTTGACATTCAGGATGTGGGGGAGCATATCCAAACTTCAAATCCAGGAGCAGTAGGGAAACTCTTAGTCTCTGGTGGTATTACTAGTTGGAAAAGGGTAGCGGAGACGCAGTTAGGGTCACTCTCTAAGGAGGGGATCGATGAGTGGGAGGGGCAATTGTTGTCAGGGGAAGCAGGAAGAGATCGAAACACTGAGGCAAAGAGGAAGAAAGGGAAAATAATAGAGAGGAAGGTGGCATGCCCAAAATTGGTCCTGGGAGTCGACATCCAGATTGGCAAGACCATGGAAGCCTCTGAATTAACATTGGTAGGAATATCAAAAGGGAAAAAATACTCAGCAAATTACATCTCAAAATGGATAACTAAAGCATGGAATGAGGCTCTGGATCATCAGGTCGAAGTGACCATTCTAGTTAGGGCTTGGTTTATGATTAAATTTAGAAAAGGAGAGACTTTATAATGGGTAATGAAGTGAAATTGTTGTTTCGGGAGAGCGCCAATCTTGTTTAAGAGGTGGAACCTCTTTTCGACACTTAGAGAGAGAAGTAGTAGAGATTCCAATTTGGGTTCGTCTTCCGACCCTCCCTCCACACCTATGGACGAAGGATGTCTTCAGAGTGATAGGAAACACATTGGGATCTTTCTTGGAGGCAGATATGTCTTTTGTTGAAATAAGAAGCAAAAGTATGGCACAAATTTTGGTAAGGCTGGATCTAAGGGAGGGCTTGTCAGAGAAAATCCATCTTCAACTTCAAGAGTACTCCTATTCACAGATCATCAATTCTGAGCAGCTTCCATTTCGTTGTCATAGGTGCCACAAATATGGAGATTTAGCGTGAGACTGTTCTTTGGGGTTCACAAGGAGAAGAAGACAAAGAGGTGGCCCAAGGGTTTAGGATCGGCCTCAAGATGAAGAGGAGGAAATGGTACAGGCAAAGGACTTGGGGAATCATCGGGAAGGTGAGAACTGTAGATGGAAACTCAAGATGACCAAAGTATGCAGCTGGAGAATGAGTTTGTGCAGGAGAAGGATCAACCTCAGGAGATAATTCAGGAAGAAAAAGAGGATATGGGAGTAATGGACCCTATGCCTCAATCGGCGGGTATTGTTTCTCCCCCGCTCTATTCATTAAATAAATCTCTACAATATTTTCTCAATTTGATCGTGAGGCTTGATCCTTCCAGGTCTGACCCTTTGGTTAAAATGCTTGTTGGATGTGTACCTGCTGCCATGGACAGTATTATAACATCTATACTGACTCTAAATCTTGACCCTCCCCTGTCTAAAGGCCCTGTGTCATTTTCCTCCCCTATGGACTCGGTTGAGAAATTCCACTATAATCTCCGCCCCTGAGAAAAGAAGGATATCTCTATGGGAGTTATTGGCAATTTGAGAGACATACAAGCTCCCTCTTTGCCCCAGAAGACTCGAGGCAGAAATTAAAATCTATAAAAGGCCCAACTAAGAGCTAAAATTGACATAGATGATGGGAAACAATTATCTTTAAAAGGGGCACTTAGAGCAGTGTAGGCCCCGACCAGGGTGTCCAAATGATTGTGTTGTCCTTCAATTTTCGTGGTTTTGCTAGCACCAACAAAAAACTAGCATTAAAAACTTTGTTTCTTAATTATTGCCTTGATGTTATTATGCTTCAAGAAACTCTTGGAGCTGGTGAGGAAGTAAATTCTTCCCTTAGTAAAATGTCGGGTTGGTCTTTTATGAAAAATGATGCAAAAGGAAGATCTGGGGGATTAGCTCTGGGAGTCAAAGATAACAGTATGAAGCTAATAAACCCTTGGGAATCGGATCTAGCATTGGGGGCTGAGGTCTATTCACAGGAGCTCTACTCATAATTGTTACTCATAAATATCTATGGGCCATGTCAGGTTAGGGTTCAATTCTGGAATTTTTTTTTCCAAATCCTTTATGAAAATTGCAAATTTGGTTGTTGAGGGGGATTTAAATTTTTCTTTGGGTTTTTCTTAGTCCTGGGGCCCTGTAGTACAAGCTGACCCATTGGTATACTTCTTTTTGAACAAAATTCGTTTCAGTAAGCTTATAGACGTAAATCTATTGAAGTCTAGACTTACTTGGAGGAAACGACAAGTGGGGGATGGCGGGGTAGTGAAGAGATTGGATGGTTTTCTTCTAAAAGAGGAAATGGCAATTAAAATCCCTTTCTTCAAACATTAGGTAGGATCTGGAGGAGATTCAGATCACCTGCCTATTCTGTTAGAAATGAAAGGACTCTCTCGGAAGCTAGGGTCACCTTTCAAATTTAACCTAGCCTGGCTCAAAGAGACCCCATACAATAACTTAGTTAAATATACCTGCAGGCCATTGGCTAGTACTCAGGGGTCCTCGTTAGCCTAGTATTTTATGGAGAATCCTAAAATAATGAAGAAGAAATGATAGAGAGGGCAAAAGCTAAAAAGATAAGGGAGAAAGTTGAATTAAACATGATAGGGGAGGAACTAGACTCAATGGAGAGCCCAGAAATGGATGGATACGAGACTGAAGAGAAGCGAGAAAGGATCAAAAATTTGGAGATAGAAAGAAGGAAGATACTAAATGATATGGAAGAACAATGGAGACTCAAAAGCAAAGCAATTTGGCTCGCAATTGGGGATGAAAATTCGATTTTTTTCCAAAATTATGCTAAAGGAAGGAAAAATACAAATACGATATGGGGATTAAAAAGGGCGGATGGGGGCATAGAAAAATATTTTGAAGACCTAGCCACCCTGGGAAGAGATCACTTTAGATACTTATTCAAATCTCCCGAAGCGGTTTCAATTGCAAAAGTGATTTGGGTGGCCCAACTCTTCCCTCAATATGTGGAGGAGGAGGAAAATGAGATGCTTATGGCTCCAGTGTCAAAAGGGGAAGTAGAAGGGGTTTTAAAAGCTATGTAGAGAGATAAGAGTCCAAGGCCTGATGGCTAGACAATGGAATTCTTTCAACACTTCTTTGAGCTAATTGGGGAAGAACTCACTGGGGTGGTGGAGGAATCTCAAGATAAAGACTCTCTTTACAAACCTTTTAATACTACATTCCTGTCCTTAATCCCTAGAATTGATGACCCTTTATCTTTTGAGGAGTTTAGGCCTATTTCTCCTTGTAAGTGCATTTATAAAATTATAGCCAAAGTTATTGTTGTTTGTCTAAAACCAATCCTTTCAAGCAATGTTTCAAAGGAATAATTTCGGTTTCTCGATGGTAGACAAATTCATGAAGCTATCAGGGTCGCTCAGGAGACATTGCATAGTATAAAACTGAGCAGGAAAAAAGGATTGATAATTAAAATTGATTTGTCTAAGGCATATGACCGAATTAGTTGAGTCTACATTCACATGCTTTTGACACATCTAGCTTTTAGTATTGGCTTCAACAATTGGGTAATGGGATGTATAAAAAATGTTAGTTTTTTTGTTCAGATAAACGACGTTGCATCCCCCTTTTTACACATCAAAAGAGGACTCTTACGGGGATGCCCACTATCTCCTCTCCTTTTTTTACTAGCACCCGAAGGCCTTAGTCCACTGATCCTAGCCACAAAAATAAGAGGTGAGTTAAAAGGTATTGAAGTAGCTATCAATTTGTATATCACTCACTTGTTGTTTGTGGATGATATATTGTTATTTAGTGATGGAAGTAGAAGTGACATACAACAACTTAAAGCCTCTGTCAATCTGTTTTTAGTAGCAACTTGGATGTGCATAAATACACATAAATCATCACTAATTCATGATGGATTCTCAGGAAATGAAATAAACAGGATTACCTCGGTCCTCCCATTTGAAGCAAATTCTATGAAGGACAACTTCAAGTATTTGGGTTTTCACCTTAAGCTGAACACTTACAGGAAACAAGACTGGCACTGGCTTTTGGAAAAAATTGAAAATCACATTAAACATTGGAGTTATAAGTGGCTATCAAGAGTTGGGAGACTGGTTCTTATTAAATTGGTCCTTCTTTCCATTCATGTCTACTGGATCGCTCTCACATGGGTCCCAAAAGGCATACTCACACGGATTAGGAAAGTATGTAGCCATTTTCTTTGGGCTGGAACAAAGGAGGATACAATACTTCCATGGGTATCTTGGGACAAAGATGCTAGGCCAAATGCATGTGGAGGTTGGGGCATAAAATATCTCTCATATTTTGCATCCTCATTAGCAGCAAAATCGAGGTGGAGGTTATTATCATTGGAGAATTTGTGGACGACAATTGTCAAAAAGAAATATATAAACCCTATTACCATTGATGAATGGAAGTGTAGTCCTGATAAAAAACCTATCCACGCTTGTGCAGTTATGGAAGGTGACATTAGAATCTTTCAGCATAATAGATCATGGTCTGGCCTGACACATTGGAAATGGGGAGAACCTCACAATAGGTATCGATTCGTGGGTGGGGTGAAATGAATTTTTTGATCTTTCAAGGGAGATTATGTTTTGTATGCACTCCCAAGGGCTTCACTTTCTGAATCAGATTGCAAGGGAGGATTTTTCTACTATTTGGCATCAGGGATGGAAATCAATGGAGGACCTACAACTTGAGCTCCCTTGGATAGAGGAATGGAAGAATTACATAGAGAACTACAACGCACAAATGTTTGATTAAGGGATCGACCCGATGTGCTTAGATGGGTACATGCTCCTACAGGAAAGTATTCTCCAAAGTTTGGTTACATCTATTTTATGGATTGACAGGCATGGGGGGTACATGAATGGTGATGCAAACTAGTATGGAAACTAAACAACTCGACGAAATCAAGACTCTTCTTTTGGTGTAACCTAAAAAACAAAATACCTACCTGGGATAACCTCCAGAAGTGAAACAAACATGGACATGGCTAGTGTACTCTATGCAAAATCTCGGAAGAATATGTTCATAACCTCTTCGTAGTTTGTCCATTCAGCAATATGGTTTGGGAAGAAATGCAGAGACTATTAGGGATAGCTCAAATATGGAATGAGGCAAATATAATGGATGCATGGAAAATATGGTGGAATTCTGTTATGGCGGAAAACCACAGAAATCTCCCTTTGATCATCTCTTGGGGCATATTGTTGTCTCGAGACAAGGGAATCTTCCAAGATATTTCCCCTTCACATACCCCGATTGTTGTTGAATGTGCTTCTATTTTCACTCTAATCCATTGCCAACTGCAAACAAAACAACTAGAATAGTTAGAGAAGAACAGATTAGGGTAGACTTTGATGGAGCATCCGACCCTCATAAGTTGTGGCTCAGGGCTAGTTTTACATGTCAACAACAAAAAAAAATTAAAAGCTTCGGTGGGCCTTGGCTCAAGAACAAACAACTATGCAGAACTTCAATCTTTGAAATTATTATTGTGTTGTCTTATTCATATGAGGATGGGATCGGTTCAAACCTTTGGTAACTCATTAAATGTTATAAATTGGTTTACCGATGTATAGAGATGCCAAAATTATATTTTGATTCCATTATTAGAAGAAGTTCTACATTTAAAACAGAGCTTTGGTCTCATAATTGTTTGCCACATTTACACGGAGCAGAATACAGAAGTTAACCTCCTTTCTAAAGAGGGTTTGCAACAGGGTTTGGGCCACTGGCGCATAACTGAAGTAGAAGAGGATCAAATATGTGTGTCGAATCAACAACCTTATCATTTTTTATTTACATGGTCTGTCAACAAAATGTTAATTATCAACTCTCTCTTTTGGCTTTGGATGTTATTTTTCATAACAGACTTCATAAGTTTTTGATGGATTCTGGGATACTCTTTATGGTTGTTTTGTAAAACATATATGTATGTATGGGTCGTTTTCCTCATTAATGGGGAGGCTCGAGATCTCGACATGGTTCTTACTTGGCATTTGGGTTTGAGTAGTTATTACTGTGATCAACCCAACGATGATTTAGCTATCTGTTTTTAATGGATATATAGTAATTAGAATGCTTAAATATATCTACAAATGTAACTTTTTATTGTCTTAATAAAAAGTTCGATATACCATCTCTAATTAAAAACTCTTCATTTATTAAAATTATTAAAAATATATTATAATTAATATAATGATCTATTTAAAATAAGGATTATTCATTTGATAAAATTATCATGAAAGTGAAGGTTTACTAGTTGTGCATCATACACATGAAGTCTAAGTAATGTGTGTAACTTTCCTTGGTTCCAAGCTATTGAAACACTATGAATATTGTCAACTCCATTGCTAGTGGTTTTGATAGGAAATCTGCCACTTTATTTGTATTTATTTTAATGGTTGCATGCATTTTCTATCTTGGTATATGTTTTGCAAAACAGGGAAGTCTTAAAGTACTCAACCGAGTGCTTGTATATAATGGTGCAAGGTGCAATTGAGTATCATCAAAATTTAATTTTTGTAAAGCAATAAATTAAGATTATTTATAAGACATATTATTATTTTATTCATTACGTAAAAGTAAATTTTCAAGTAAAAATTGAAATTCATGTTGAATTTATATTACTATCAATAGTTTAGGAATATGTTTAAGATTGATGGGATAAAAGAGAATTTTAAATCTCATATTTAACACATTTCAAGATTTTTAAGATTTTAGGATTGTAATGTTTTTTTTGGATTTCTTATATAAAAGACTATAAAATTAATATTGAATTATAAAGTTTTTATAATTAAAATGGAAAATTTGATTATATATATATATATATATATATATATATTATTTTTTTTTTAGTTTTATATGACATTTAAATTTTTTTTTAATTAATATATTTTAGATTCACATAATATAATATTGTTTTGATTATTTTTATTTTTATTATATAGATACAACTTTATTATATATAGATTTTATATACTTATGTATAGTGATTAGTTATATATATGTAGTTTTATTTTGAAGACAACATTTTTGAAGAAGTTGTGGATTACAAATACTTTGGAATTGACTTTAATAGAAATCTAATTTGGGACAACTGTAAAAAGAAAAGAATTTGGGATTCGAAAATATTTTATACTTTTCAAGATAGGTGTAGACTACTCAAATTCTTTTTGGGCTTTTAGTGATTATAGTGATGCTCTACCCTTGTGAACTGTGGGCCAACAAGGGGCTTTTAGTGATTCTGGTGATGCTCTACGGTTGTGAACAATACATCCGGCATGTAATGGAAACAAATTGAGAAAAATCAGAAGAGCTTGATTACAAACAAGTTCAAAATTAAAAGTGTAGTTCCTTATGACATCTTGTTAAGTGAAACAAGGGTCGCTTCTATTGAAACAAATCTCTATGGTGCGAGTCATAAAATATTAAAAAAAAAAATTGAGCAAATGGAAGAGGGTAGATGGCCTAAGGTTGTCTTTAATGACATATTGTGCAAAAGAAAGAAGATTGAGATGAGGAAAAATAACAAATGGTTTAGTAAATGAAGTATTTGCTTGAACATGTGTCCTACAAACAACAAAGAGATAAAAGATTTTGTTATGGATATGTTCCACAAGTTTAATTGGGATAAGTAGCTAGGAAGAAAGAAAAAATAGTATATTGAAGAGTTTAATCCCACTCATAATCATCAACAAAAAGCCTACATAGGGGCCAATATTTCGTGGAGAGCCAAAATTCTTATTGCTCACTTAAGGACTAATTCTCATCAACTTCTTCATGAAAAAGACATTGGAAAAAGCCAACAGAAGCGTGGGAAAGAAGGAGTATGTAATTTTTGTTCTTCTGGAAAAGTGGAAAGAGAAAAGTATTTCGACAACGGGGAAAGTTATGCAAATATTCTGACATCTAGCACCTCAGATAATTTATTTAACTAGACATTTATCAAAAAGATAAAAGAGTTCATTGTGAAATTTAACAAGAAAAAAATTGAATACAATAATCAGATAAGAAACAATCTGTTTTATAAATTATCTTTAACATCATAAATATTAAAATAATTTCTTTCTTTCTTTTCTTTTTATATAATTTATATTAAAATATATCTTTTCTTTTTTATATAATTTATAGTCAAATATTTATTTAACTAAACCTCAGATAATTTATTTAACTAGACATTTATCAAAAAGATAAAAAAATTTATTGTAAAGTTTAACCAAAAAAAATGAATATAAGAAAATCTGTTTTATAAATTATCTTTAACATCATAAATATTAAAATAATTCCTTTCTTTCTTTTCTTAGTTAAATATTTTATTTAACTAATAAGGTATGATTTATTTTTCTGACCCTAATTCGAGTCTAGAGAAACTGCAGAGAGCCTTGATCATGGTGAAATGGCAATTTATCCAAGTCTCCATTGCTTGAACGGACCTATTTGTCTCAGCGTTTATCATTCCCAAGAAGATGAGAAATGATCATGGTGAATGACCATGTATTTTTAAAAAAAGTATTATTTGTCAGCTATTCACTGCTTGAACAAGCCCACTTATCTCACGATTTGTCATTCCCAAGATGATTCTCATGCCATAGATGGTCTGTGGGACTTAGCAGTTTATCCTGTTTTTTCCTTATCCAATTCCGTTTGTAATATGGTTGAGGTAGAGTTTAACCTCCTCCTTTTATTTATTTATTTTTAATTAAAAATGATAAGTTTAAAAAAGTGTTATTAATTTATTTGATTGGAAATTAGATCAATAATATAAGTTCAGAAGATTGTTAAAATTTGTTAACTAAAGTATTTTGTAAATATAGACCTATAGAAATAGGCTGATTGTGTCAGACTTTAACATACATCAATATGAGAAGATAAAAACAACCACTACTGTTGCAACCTAAAAACTAGTGAGTCATAAAAATTATTGGGAAGAATCTCTACGCATTCTCATCATCCTAGGAGAAAGAGATGTTGGCTGATCTCCTGGCTAGAATGATCAACATGCAGTCAATACTTTCAATTTTTTAATCCAGAGCTATGAATATGATAAAATTTTCATGTTGAATCTTCTTATACCTCCCCATTGCACCTACAATATTCAAATGACATTTAATCTTGTCTAGGCTTCTATCAACATACAGTGAATACTTTCAATTTTTTAATTGAGAGTTGTGAATATGATAAAATTTGCATGTTGAATCCTCTTGTACCTCCCTATTCCACCTGCAATATTCAAATGACATTTAATCTTGTGTAGAATTCTATCAACATGCAGTCAATACTTTCGATTTTTTAATCGAGAGTTGTGAATATGATAAAATTTTCATGTTGAATCCTCTTGTACCTCCCTATTCCACCTGCAATATTTAAATGACATTTAATCTTGTGTAAGTTTCATGAGATAATAGATATACCCCAAATATAATAGGAGACACAACCCCCTTTGGTGGGGGCTGACATCATATCAAAATTAGATATAAACACTTTCTTTACAAAACATAAACTTGTATTTTTATTTAGATTATAAATTTAAAAATATTTTAAAATTTGATATGCTAAAATAAGTTCAATTATTTTATAGATAGAAACACAGTGTTTAACCTTATAACCTTATTCCTGTCCATCAAATATAATAATAATAAAACAAAAAAACAAATTTGTCAATCCAAATGGAAAGAGTTACCGTTGAATTATAAGTTGGAAATGTATCTCATGTAAAAGTTTCCCTATACAATGATTGGAAGAGACTAAGGTAAACAGATCCTGCCGTTTTGCAGCATAAATTGCTGTGAGGAGCCGCCGGAGCCGCCTGATTGCACAAGGCAAGGAAGAACCATAATGCGTTCACTACATTCAGACAAATGGTAAAACAGTGGGAGCTGATGAAAACATGAACGCATTTGGACAACAAACATACGGGCATAAATGTTGTGGTATCCAAAGTGCAAATTAAGGTACAGTCATTAAATTTGATGATTTTTTTTAGTGCAGAATGCATGGCGATCTGTCCTTATGTTACTGTTTGTCTGTTATTCTCCTTGTCTGAATAATGGAAACAAAATTGTATAGTTCTTGCTGGGATAGGTAACCTTACAGGGGATATTCTGATGACTTCGTATGCTCTTTCATGTCAGAAACAGGTGGATTTATGAGCAACATGCAGCATGTTACAGCCAGATCATATGTTCAGAACGTTAATATATGAGCACTATATGTAACAGTTGGACAGCTAGATCATCTGTTCAGGACTATATATATATATGTATATATCAGGTGGACTTATCTACAAGCTAAGAGAGAGCAAACTGCAACATGTTATAGCCATATAATTTCTATTTTGTACAGGATTGACTGTCATTATTATTACTATTGAAATGCATCATATCATTATTGTCTGGTGCAGTAAGGCCATGCATTTCATTATTGTAAGTGGGTCAAACAAAACAAAACGGTAAAATAATTTGAAGGATGAGCACCACCGATCTGTTAACATTCATAAAGTGTAGCAGCAAGTGTGAGACAAAGATTTGGTTAGGGTATCTTCAATAAGACAATTTGTACAACACACATAACCGTACAAAATGGGAGAAAAAGTTTTGTAAGGTCCAACCATGGTCAACTTCTGTAAAGGCAAGGCAGTGTTATAGGTGACCAATACAACTAATACTCGCTTTTAGGTGAAGTGATTATTTAAAATAAAAAAATCTTTGGTAATTGAACCAAGTGGAAGAACAATAATTAACTGATTAAATTAAATGTAAGATTAAACATTTTTAATGGTATTTAAAAATTATAATGGGCTTAAAAATATTCCAAGTAAATAATCTTTTATAACATTAAATTAGTATATAATGATAGTTGTTATTATTATTATTTTTTGTAACTAGTTTGTTTATTGGTGGGAAAAAGATTTATCTATTCACAATGGAATGTTTATCACCTGGATTGTGTGAGGTTTTGGTGAAGCCTCGATGCTGCTTGGGAAGATTAATTTTTTCAAAGTAGCTTCTACTCCTTAGTCTCTCTTGATAATAGTTATCATTAGTGTGTTTTAGAAATACATATTAATAATTAAATTAAATGGTTTGATAGACTTTTAATATCTCTACTCCTCAACCTCTCTCGATAATAGTTATCATTAGTGTGTTTTAGAAATACATATTAATAATTAAATTAAATGGTTTGATAGACCTTTAATATCTAAGTTATCTTAATCAAAGTAATTATAATGTCAACTAGATTATAATGTCAAACATATTTGAGTCTTTCAAGAGTAGGCATACATTAAGATTATAATGTCAAACATATTTGAGTCTTTCAAGAGTAGGCATACATTATTGCTATCATTAACATTTACTCTAGATTCTTATGTTACCACAGTTCTATCTTGATCAAGTTTCATCCATGACAAAATGATATGCTTTTGAGGATTTACTCAAATTTTTATATATTTAGATTCGTGAAAATTCAATCAAAATTCTTATATTATTATATTGTAATAATTATAGGAAAATTTAGTGCAAGATTAAACTCATTTTAATCGATGATCTTTACGCATTAACATATTTCATTTTAAGCAGGATTTCAGAGTTGTGGTTGTCTAGGTCTGTGCTGGTGCACTACTATGGTTTCGTCAACAGTTTCTCGACTTCCCGCTGAGGGCCCTCCGCCATCCTCTTTCTTGGTATTGGGTTAGTGTTTCAGAGTTACTGGACTTGAGGATGTAGATACATGCTGAAGATATTGTCTAGGTCTGTGCTGATGCGCCTCTCTAGTTTCGTCGGCAGCTTCTCAGCCTCCCGTTGAGAGCCCCTTGCACCCCTCTTGCTTGGTCTTGGGCTCCTTTGTTTCAATTCTCTCTCGTCCCTGGGGTGGCTAGTCTTGCTCATTGTGTGTTTTCTTTGGTTGCCTCCTACTGATCCTCCTGAACTCTTTCCTTCTCCTTGTGGGTTGGGCTCGCCTTTACGATGATGGTGCCTACCCAGGCAGAGCCTTTGCTAGCAGAAATTGTGGCTTTCAATGTCTTAGTTGTGTCGGTTCCCAAGTTTCAGAAGCAAAGCGAGTCCAAGTTTGTGAAACAAGCAGAAGTGATTCCAAAGATTTAGATTTGTGCCCCTCAAGCTCACTCTCGCGCCCTGAAACTTGCAGACCGGGGCCTTATTGACCAATTTATGGGCCTGTGGCCATCCCCTCGGATGGTTAATCCTTGATCGAGAAGAACTGGAAGTCTCTTATCAAAGGTGAAGTGATTTCCTCTTTTGATGGGAAAGGTTTTATAATTTTTACTTTGAGAATAGGCTGAACAGAGATTTGGTGTTCCATAGTGGTCCATACTTTATGGGGGCCCAAAGGCTGTATCTGGACCAATGGAGTCCAAGATTTAATCCAGAGTGTGATGTGACAACCTTAATCCCTGTCTCGGTGAAGCTGCCTTACCTCACCCTGCATCGTTGGAATGACGCGACTTTTAGGCTCATTTGGAATTCCCTAGGTAAGAATATTGACTGTTCTGAGCCGAAAGATGATGTCTTCTCTTATGCGAGGATTTGTGTGGAGGTGGAATTAGAGAAAGGGCTTCCTATAGCATTTAAACTTTGCATGGATAGTTGGATACATGTGCCAGAAGTTGATTATGATCAACTGCTTTTTAAATGTAAGTTGTGCCATGAATATGGACACTTTGCTAAAAGCTGCCCTAAAAGCCAGGAAGTCTTGTAAATGCATCCAAGGGATCCTAAAGACCAATGGCATCAAGTTAAAAGAAGGAAAAGATTACAGCAACAATGAAATAGTGTCGCCCTTAGCACCAGTCTAGTCTCCAAGTATGTTGGCCCAAGTCTGTCCCCCTCTTCGGGTCCATTGATTATGGGTGCCTCTGGGTTGGAGGTGGAGAATCACTTTGAAGTATTGGAATCTGCTCCTGAAGCCTTCACCCCCCGCCCCCCTCACCCCGAATATCCTTAACGACATGACTGCCTCCGATGGTCAGGCCTCAAAAATCCATAAGGTTGTAAGTTCTAGCTTGGAAACTGCCAGTAGCACAGAAGAATCTTCGGAAGAAGAAGAATATGAAGAAGGCTTTCTATCATCAAAGGAAGGACTAGGGGAACCAATGCCACAAAGTTTGATAGATGAAAAAGCAGAAAGTACAATAGAAAAGAAAATGGAAAGAAAGGGCAAAAGATCAAGAAGAAAAAGAAAGAAGGCGGCAAAAAACTGAAAAAGACAAAGAGTTGGGATTCCAACACACTATACCTCGCCAACTTTCCGGAGTGGGAAACAAAGGAGGGAAAAAATGAAATAATATGGGCCCTGGTAAGGGGGCCATAACTAAAAAAAATTGATTAATGAATATAATCTCCTAGAACTGTAGGGGACCAGGATCCGAAAAAAGAATATTGGAAGTGAAATCCCTAATCCAAAAGGAAAGACGAGTAGTCACCCTACTACAGGAGACAAAGATGGATGAACAAACCCTTCACTCACCCCACAACAATATTTGGAGCCGCAGTAATTTAGAATGAGTCAACTCGAGAGGGGCATCAAGAGGACTATGCACAATGTGGAACCCTTCGAAACTACAATTGGAGAGTTCTATGAAAACTACTCATTGGATTTCAACTTATTTTAATATAATAGAGATGAATCAAACTTTCACAGTGATTAATGTATACATGCCTACTCATTTTCGAGAAAAATAAGAATGTTGGAAATCCCTGATGGAGTTAAAAGGTACAGAGTTTGGTAAAAAATGTATACGCAGAGGATATTTCAATACCGCAATGGGAAAACATGAAAGAAAGAGGGGGCTCCATTGTTAGTGACGCCCTCCAGGAGCATATGAAGGATCTTATTCTATACCCGAACCTCTTTGATGTAAATCCTCTAAAATTTCTTTATACTTGGAACAATAAAAGGTTAGGCTTGGGCCACATTGTCGCCCGGCTAGACCACTTTATCGCCTTAGACGAACTTCTTATCCTAAACTTCTGCCTTAATCCTCTATTTTTCTGTGGTCTGGCTCCGACCATTGCCCAATCAGCCTGCTGATCTCCCAGTCCCTCGATCTTGGCCCTATCCCCTTTTGGTTTTCTTCCTTGTGGGTGGAATACCCTGAGTTCCTGAGTGTTGTTTCCCTATCTTAGTCAGGGTGGGTCGAAGGCAACCCTATTACTATTTAGGAATCAAAGATTCGTAGGTTGAAAGGAGATATCAAAAAGTGGCTTAAGAAAAGCAAACCAGAAATACACTGTAACATCAAGGAAATGGAAGAGAAGCTAGCCTTGATCTAGGGATATATGGAAACTTCTCAGGGAAGAGTATCTAACTTCCAAAAAGAAGTCGAGACCTTCAAGGCCCTCCACACTAACCTTTGGAGGTAAGAAGAGTATTGGAGACTGAAATCGAGAAATAATTGGCTGAAGGCTAGGGATAGGAACACAAAATTATTCCATAAACAAGATAAGTTCAAGGAATAAAAAACAACATAGCTCAGATAAATTATGGGGGGGAATCATCAGTAATTTTGAAGAAATTAAGAGAGCGACGATGGAACATTTTGGAAATCTATATAGAAGGGACCCCATGCTAGATCTTGAGAATGAGGAGTTCTTCTTGGAAGTTATCCCTTATATCGTAACGAAGGACATGAATAAAGCTCTGGTCTTACCTCCTTCAGTTGAGGAGATCAGAGGGGTTGTCTTTTATTTCCCCCCTGATAAGGCCCCTGGCCCGGATGGGTTCTCGGCTAGCTTCTTTCAAAAATTATGGGAGGTAATTAAGAAATACATTTGTAGATTGGTTGGATACTCCTTCAAGAGATTCGTCGGGGGGGGGCGGTGCGGGGCGGGAATAAACACTTCCTTCCTAGATTTGATCCCCAAAGAATCTAATCCTTCCTCCTTCTCCACATTTTGTCCCATATCCCTCTGCAATGTCTCCTATAAAATTTTCTCGAAGCTGTTGGCCTTACTGCTCAAACCTCTTTTTCCTTCTCTGATTTTTGCTAACTAGGGGGCATTTGTTTCGAGTAGGAAAATCTTTGACAACATTATCCTGATTCAAGAGGCCATAGAATCAAGCTGGATAAGGGGGGATTAGGGTATGATAATAAAGTAAGACATGGTAAATTCTTTCGATAGAGTCAGACACGACTTATTATTGAAGGTTCTCATGAAAATAGGGTTGGATGCATGGAAAATTTTAGGGGCTAATGTTCGCCCAGTGGGCTAATTTTCCATGATTTTTCCACAAAAAAGATTCGCCAATTTCCAATTTTATAAAAGACGATTCGCCCAAATTTTAGAATATAAAATTATTTTACCTTAAAAATCGCCAACATTATATAGAGACTATATATAAAATAATTATAAATTTGAATAATTTTACAAATATATCAATAAACATTTATAATTTGCATTTTAGGGATTAGTGAGATTCGCCAATGTTTTAAACTTCAAGAAAATTTTCCATCCTTAAAATTTTCCTTGGTTGGATGAAATATTCATCAGATGGATAGGCATGTGTATCTTTGCCCCTTAGATCACATCGTTGGTTAATGATCAGGTGGATGGCTTCCTTAAATCCTCTAGAGGGTTGCAGCAAGGCTACCCCCTCTCCCCCTTTTTATATATTATCATGGCTGATGCTGTGAGTTGAAAAATGGAACAAGATAGAGCCTTTTTTCTCCTTCCAGGGATTAGATATAAAGAAGGAATCATAAGTATAAACCATGGTCAGTTCGCCGATGACACAATCCTGATGGGAGGAGCCTCGGTTGTAATTTATCGACACTTCAAAGGAAACCTCAATCAATTCATTAGTTCTTTAGGAGGGGGCATAAATGACAACAAGAGTCATATCTATAGCTGGAACATCTCCACCCAAAAGGAGAAAAAAATAGAAGAAATAATGGGGTTCATAGTAGTGAGGGATTGGAAAGAATTTAATTATTTAGGGGTCCCTATATTCCTAAAGCAGGTTGCTCCATATGCATGGCAAAATTTTTTGAACAAAATCAAAGCAAAAATAGTGAATTGGGGAGGTTTCTAGCTCAACCATGCGATTAGGGCAACCCTGGCGAAGTTTGTCCTGTCGACCATCCCTTTGTATCATTTTTCCACCCTGCAAGCCCCCAAGTTCATTTTGCATCAACTCGGGATGTATATAATAAAATTTATTTGGGAGGGAGGGAAAACAGAAATCAAGGAATACCATTTAGTAAATTGGAAAATAGTTAGAGCTCTAAAATAACATGGTGGATTGGGAATAAGGGACCCAGGGATGGTGAATAGGGTGATGGGGGCCAAGCTCTATTGGATCAGGACCACAAAGCCAAATCGGTGGTGGATGTAGATGATAAGGGAAAAATATTTAGATCAATAGAACGACTAGGAGGGGAGAGTGGAGCTAGGTATGGGCTCTCCTATCTGGAAGTTAATCATATCCTCTGCTGACATCATCAAGAATAATATATGCAATGTCCTGGGGAAGGGAGCCTCCATCAACATATTCTTGGATTCAATTTTGGGCCTCCAACCCCTGGGCTCAGACCATTCCTTTGAGGCACTTCATCTCTTCCTGAGACAAATCAGGGTGGTTTATTTGGACCAGATTTTAGAATGGGACCAACAGGGTTTGTGGAAGGGGTGGAGGTTGGATAATATCCTGACTGCTTTGCTTCCACAAAGAGAAAAAATCATCAATGAGTTAAGAGGTTGTGCCCCCATAGCTCTCTCAGTCGATGAAAATTTGGGATGGAAAAATGCCACTTTCACAGTAAAAGAGGGATATTCTCACCTGCTATTAAAATTTCATGTCCCTCCTAAATCCTCCATCTGGAATAAAATCTAGAAATCAAATGTTATTGCAAAGGTAATTGTTTTTTGTTGGTTACGAGCTCATAAAAAAATTCTCACAGCAGAGAACCTTAAAAAATGAGGACACATCAGACCTTCTAGATGTCCTCTTTGTGAAATTTCGGAAGAGTCTATTCCCCATCTCCTTCTCCATTTGCCAGGTGACTAAGGAAGTTTGGTCATTGGTTCTTGGCCCTCTTTTCATCAGGACTTCATGGTCGTCTTACCTCCCTTTCTTCAGCTCTTGGCCAAATTTATATTTAGGCTCTCTTCAAGCCAAAAACACCCTCAAAGAAATCTGGATTGTTCTACCCAAGTATGTATGTTGGAAAATATGGCTAACAAGGAACAAAATGCTCTTCAAAATGACCCGACCCTCTGCCAATACCACGATTATGAAATCCCTCTCATCGTGTATGGAGCTACATCGACCAAAACTAGATCCCTCTCTGGATCAAATGGAAAAAGACTGGATTACGCCTTGGGTATGTACCCCAACCCGTCACCTTCTAGAAAAAGTCTCCCCTATGTGTCCCCCATGGATCCTTAGATTGTCTTCGGAGGGGCTAGTGGAATGGATTAGTTCTTTGAAACAATGGACTCTCCAATTTGATGAAGCATCAAAAGGTAATCCAGGGGTGGCAGGAGGGGGTGGGATTATCATTAATATCGAAGGAATCATAGAAGACAAATATGCTTGGGGCCTGGGAAGGAAGACAAATAACCAAGCTGAGGCTTATGGGTTGTTCCTAGGGCTTTCTCTGGCTCAAGAAAAGGGCATCAAGGAAATGCAAATTCTAGGTGACTCCTTGTTGATAATAAAGCACATGAGATACAATTCAACAACATAAAACATGATCCTAAACCAAATTATAAAGTGCTCCCAAGGCATGATCCCTCTCTTTGATCGTGTTACTTTTTTCCACATCCTAAGAGGGAATAATCAGGAAGCAGATAGGCAAGCAAATATGGCTTGTCGGATGAATGAGGAAATTAGTAATGTGAATGGTTTAGAGGAAACGATGTTCATTCCTTAATCATGGTTATGAATTTCAAAAATTTGACAGTGGAGGGTACTCCTAGTAGGATCAATAATTTCGGTAAAAAGAGACACTTTGGTATAATTTGGTTTTCCTTTTTATCCCCCCTACTCCCCCCTCTTTCCCTTCCTCCTTTCCACTCATCCCCTCCCCCATTCCTCCCCCTTACCCTTTCTCCTTGGCCCCTCCCCTTCTCTTTCCCCCACCACCTTTCTCCTTCTCCATCACCCTTCCCTTTCTCCCTCATCTCCATGCTCTCTCCCCCCTATCACCCTGCTCCTCTGCCACCTTGGCCACCACATTGTTGTCCACACTATTCCTTATCCCCTGGCCCCTGTCCCATCACCCTTAATTCCTCCTAGCCCTTCCTCGTGCCTCGTGTCATCTTCTTGATTAGGATACAGTTGTAGCGTGGCTACTTTCATTATGTTCGTCCTTCACTTGGCTTCAGGAGGTCTCCCAATGTAATATCATTGTCTGCTCCTCCTCATACCAGTTGCAGTGGCCAATGATTCAACGAAGGCACCATGCAAAATTTGGGAGAGGGTGAGAAGCATTTAATCCCTCTGCTCCGAAATGGTTAGTCCATGTGAGGGATTAAGGCATGGGACATGATGATGGACGCCTCAAAGAGAAGTGAAATTATTGTGGAGCATTGGGATTTCAACATCATGAATACCCATAATCAATTTTGCATCAGAGTTCAGACCAACATCTCCTTTAAATTGATTAACAGTATGATATTCTGCTTCAGTATTTGGACAGTCTCTGCTCAAGTGTTTTTTGCTAAGGCCCAACAGTCAAGGCAGAAGATCCTAATTAGTATGCAGAGTGCCAATGTCAGATTTTTCGGCACGGTGGAGGTGAATAGTATTGAGTGGAGTTGGGGGAAGGTATTGGGTGAAAGGAAGGGTGGAAACATGGTAGTTAAGATCGGTAAAACTCGACAATTAGTATTCTTGTCTGTAATAAGCATAATTGGAGTATAATTGGGTCTGGGGTTAGCATAGCTCTATTGGTTGTCGCATTATCTTTGTGGGTCGTCGCAATAACTCTAGGGGTTCCCCTGAAGTCAATATGAATAGGATGATCAATTCGCTAGAAGATCAATCGGTGTTTGGGTCTTGGGGACGCCGCTGACCTTGTTCGGGAGGGTTGTAGGGGCGTTCGGCATAGGAGGGTGGAAAATTTAAGCATACTTGTGAAATCTGAGAGAGGGATATTTTGGAACTAAAGGAGGGACTGGAAATTGCACAGAGATGCATCCACCAGCAACTGAAGAAGGCACAAAATATGCAAGAGCATCAGATCGAGAAGAATGAGCGCATCCGACAATTGGAGGATGAAGTGGACACTCTGAGACAACAAATTGAGCAACTGAAGCTCAACATGGTTGAGAACACTGGAATTCATCTTAACATTCCAGCGTCGATGGAAGAGTAAAATTCCTTTTTGTATGTTTTATGCATGTTTTTTATGGCAAACTTTACCTGTAAATATTTACTAAACCAGTATTGCAAAATGTATAGCCATAGGCTAATAGCAAGGGGAAAATGTTTTGGTTTTTTGGGAAAAGATACTCTGGGAAGGGATGAAAAGCATGTAATTACAGAAGCCCTTAGCAGGCTCAACACTTTGATGTAATTTTCCCTGTTTTTGGTTGCGTACATGCGCGAATTAATATATATCTACTAATTTTTCTCATTAAAAAAAACATATTTCATTTTAAATTTTTGTTTATCCTCCTTCATGCTTAATAAATTCAAAGTTAAAATGAATTAACATTATTTGTGCTGAGAAGCACTTACACAGCATAGGAGGGAGTTGTTACAATGGATATCATTTATGTGATGATATGTCGATCCACATAATATTGAAAAAGGGAAAAGAAAAAAAGCCATATATGAATAGATGTTAATAAAATATTTTACCATTTTATACTTTTAATGAAACAATAATGGTATAAAGTATATAAACTATTCATATATTCCACTTTAAATTTCAGTCTTATATTAAGTTACAAATGGATTAACATTTTCTTAGAAAATGGAACATGTTTTATTACAATTAGAAAACACACTTTGTGTAAATTAATCTTAATTCTAGTTTTATCAAATAGATTAACATTTTCTTAGAAAATGATATATGTTTTTATTAAAATTAGAAAACACATTTTGTATAAATTAATCTTAATTCTAGATTTATCAAACTACAAAATAGATGAAATATACAATTTTTTCCTTAAATTTTTTACCATTGAAAAATTTACACCTAAAATAATTTCATCTTTCTCGACACCAAATAAATCCAAATTAAAAAAAAAAATGAAACAAACTATAATTACAATCATTAACATGTTTTTTTTTTTTTTTTTTGATATATATATATATTTTCATGATATAAACCTATACCAATAAACTTAAGAAAATCTTCCAATCAAATTTATTTATCATTCACTTAATGTCCACTCAATTTATAAATAACTTAACATTCTAGACCCATGTTTTGGTTTATCATTCTAGATCCCATGTTTTGGTTTATGGATGATTAGGAGGATTTTTAGTCTTCCCATATAATATTCCATTCTTCTCAAAAGATTTACGATTAACTGTGGATCCACTGGGGGCTTCACTCAATGAACCTATGACATATCACATGCATTCGTGGTATATTAAACAATACCCTTAATTTGACTACATACTGGAAAATACCTCTAAAAATCACATTATTTAACCCCCTACCAATACAAACCCAATACACCTTCCCAATTTAAAAACCCCTACTTTCACTAGATATTGTAGGTATCCATTTTTTCATTAACATTTCTTATACCCCTTTATATTTTTCCATTAACTTTGGGCTCCATTTTTTATGCCTACCAATATAAAACCATCTACCCCCAATATATTATGTCAGTTTCTCCTCAATAAATATCCCCCAATATGAACCCACGTGGTATGGTATTGCTCCCCAAGTGAAGCCCCCATGTGTGGATCTAGGTTGAAAAGATGCTCATTAGGAAATTATTCCATTAAGGAATTATCATTATTGTAGTTTTTAATTTTTTTTAAAGGAAACTTGTTATTGCAATTGCAAAATTTTATTATCATATAATAATCATTTTTAATAATTATTATTTGACTACGTAGCAACTTTATTATTAGAATTTTTTTATTTTTTTATTTATTATTATTATTATTATTTATTTTTTTATGGTGTAAATACTTAGCATAACTTGGTTGTCAATCAATAGTAAGGACAACTATCATTAGCTAATACTTGTGAATGCAAGCTTACTCATCACTAATATTCAAGTAAAACCATGTGAGATGGTTTTGGGTGTTTGGGTCATTAACATATTTCCTTACATTAGAAGAATAAGCTCTATATCAGTAAAATGCAATTTTAAGTCTTAATCAAGGGCTATACAATTTTGAGACTATATATAATAGAAATAATTTTACCTACCTAATTATAAGTTGTAAATCTCAAAATTAAAGTTATATTGAATTGGAGATGATCCAACTATATAACTTCTCTTCAATTGATTCCATTCAACTATATAGATTGCTCTCTTCTCAATAACCTATCATGGAGTTTCAAAAGATCTTAAGTGATCTAAACTTTGTATTTAAAGAGAATACTGCATTTACAACCACAATAACAATTATACTCATACATATAACTAGTTACGCTCTATATAATTATATTAGTTATGAAAAATAACATTTAAACAATTAAAAGAATATTATAGATAATTTCACATAATATTTTGTTGATGTAAATAATTGAAAATTCATTAAATAAATAAATTTATACAACACTACTCTGAATAACATGAAGCTTTATATCATAACTATATAACTATCTATGAAATATGATAATCCCCATTATACCAAAGAACCTTTTTACTATAGAAAATGAGGGCATAACATTATAATATGAGGAAACTGGAAGCATTTACATCCTATTTATTCATATCTAACAATACATTAAAGGATAATTGTCAAGAAGATTAAGAGTAGAGAAAAATAAAGTAATTATCCACTATGAATATTGAACATGCCTCATAAGGATTTGTTGGGTTGTATATCCATGTAAACATCTTTGTGTGTCTACAATTAAAACTACATGGTAAGGTAGCATAATATCTCTAACCATGAAATGTTTAATTAGTGTGACTACGTCAAAACATTGAAATTATAAAAAAAATTATTAGTACATTCAAAATATAGGGCTAAATTTTCACTATGATACACACCATTGTTGATCACTATGTTCCTATGTTTATATTTGGACAATCATCTAGGTTGAACATCTCTTGTGTGACTCCTTTAGACATTAACTTAGTTAATATTTGGCTATTTTTAAGATCAAATATATTTTCTTATGAGTTGTTAGTCCCCGACCATTTTCATCACACCTAGAAAAGCTTCACTAAAAGATGCTTCATTCAGGTCTATCATTTGCTAGCTTGGGAAAACTATAATTTCAATGTGATATGCAGTTTCAAAGTTCCCTACTTGTTTGTCCATTATTTTCCATGTAGAACTATATCCTCTTCTAGCTTTACACGAACTTCAACAACTAATCTTTTTGAAGCAATCCTGATATATTCTTGTTCTTCATCATCTACTGTCAATGGCTTATACAACTTCAAATGATGTAGAACTGAAACTAGTTGAATGCCCATGCATTCAAGTGAGTACAAGTTATTACGTTCTCTACAATCTATGAAATGATGATATAATGGCTATATATTTGTATTGTGCTCTTTCTATCCTCCACTTTGAATACCTCATTCTTTAAGTAAACTCAAACTCTATCTCCTTATTTGTGTAACCTTGACCATACTTGGCCTTATGTTTATGCTAACTCGTGCAAAGATTCTTGCACTCGATCATGAATCTTTTGGATCTAAACCAAGTATTATTTTTCCATATGCACCAACCTCATTCCCTATTATGGCCTCAATAATAAGACCCACATTGGATAATGGATCCTATGTCAAAAATTAAGCATGTAGTTTAAAAGGTGAAGTGTATATGGAATGTTGACAACTCATGCCTTTATTTTTTGATAGTTATAATTAAATGTGCACAATAAGTGAATTATGATGCAATTTTCTTACTGTTATTGAACCATGTCTTTGTGGAGTGAAGGTGGCGCTTCTATTTAGCTTGTTTTCCATCAATTCCTACGTCACTTATGAAAATTAATTGAGAAATTTATTGTTGTAATCAAAGATTATCAATTATGGTAAACCAAAATGCACCCAAACTCACTCAAAGAACAACTATGCAATGTATGTGATAAAACCACATTTATGTTAGGTATTATCTTGGCCATGTTTTCAATCAAGTGATCCGCAACCATCATCATACAATTGTTTTCCTTAATTATTGTTAGTTTTCTGGGGAAACCCATTAAAATTAAGTACCATTTCTACTCAGAATTAAAAGTGATATACACTCATTCAACTTCCTACATGTTGGATTCAAAAGCTAAACAACCTTTATAGAACATTTCCACTACCTATATAATCTCATCTTATAGAAAGAATTCTATGAATTCATTAATGTGCATAACACAACGATTCTCAATCTTAAAAAAGTGTTGCAGAATTCCATTTAGTAAGGGCATCATGGACTTTTACAATGATACATCAATGACCAAAAAAACCTTAGATAATACATGTAAACTTTTTTAAATATGTTAAATCTCAACTAACAAATTGTGTGAATATTGTCAATCTTACTATCAAAAATATAAATAGAAAACATACCACTTTATTTATACTCCCTCTTTAAAAATAAATCATAATATTAATCTTCATCAAATAATTCATTAGTGAAATTAGTTTATATATGTTGAGAGAATTAGTGAATTAGTTTATATATATTGAGTACTCCAACCTTTTAACCATAACCATGAACAAAGTTAAGACGTGTTTCACCAACCATATCTATGAAAGCTTGACAAATGTATAAAAATAACCATGAACAAAGTTAAAACTTGTTTCACCAACCATAACCATGAACAAAGTTAAGACTTGTTTTACCAACCATATCTATGAAAGCTTGACAAATGTATAAGAATAACCATGAACAAAGTTAAAACTTGTTTCACCAACCATATCTATGAAAGCTTGACAAATGTATAAGAATGACTATTATTGTTGAAAATTGTTAGTGTTGAAATGTAATACCATAACCAAGATTTTGCTATGTTTTTATTATTGTAAAGAAGGAAAACATGCTTATAAGTCAAAATTATAAGCATAAGGATGGACATTCTTTGAAAAACAAATGTATAAAAATGGCCATCATTATTGTTGAAATGTAATGCAAGGCCATGATTTTGCCATGTTTTTATCATTGTAAAGAAGGCAAACCTGCTTATGAGTCCAAATTATAAGGATGTACATTCCTTGAAAAACAGCTAAAGAGAAATGATGGTCACCACCAAATTGTGAACTTAAGCACAAGGATGTACAATATTTGAAAAACGTTAAAGAAAAATGATGGTCACCGCCAATTTGTGAATTTCTTAACATGTAACACCAACTGTCCCACCAAAACGAAAAAAATATCCCACATAGATAACGTGTAACACCAACTCTCCCATTGCTGGGCCCACTTTCTGTGAAGGTCACCAATAAAATTGAAAAGTGAATTTTTGATGGGATTATCATATAGGTCCTTCTTTTGGTTTCTAGAGTAAAATTTAATTTATTTTTAATAGTAAATTGTTCTTGAGCAAGTGAGTTCATTATTGTTTATACTTTATTAAGGTACCTAGGACTAAGCACACTTTTTTAATGTGATTTATAGTAAATTATAAAATAAAATTGAAAAGTGAATTGTTAGGAGATTATTATCTTTATCTTTTTATTTTTAGTAAAATTTATTCTAATTTAGTAATTGATGTGAGGAAAGTAGTCATTTGTTTTATTTGTAAATTTGAATTCACTCATTACTCTATTAACCATAGTTAAGATTGAGAGTGTTATAAAGTCCAAGCTATATTTATTGAGTGTTATAACATCCAAGCAATATTTAAGATTGAGAGAGTGACAAAACTTTTATAACTTCCAAGCAATATTTAACATTGAGGGTGTGACAAAACTTTTATAACGTCCAAGCAAGTTTCTCAGGTAACGGTCAAGTGACCAATACTATAGGACCTCACCATACTTTTCATTGATGTGGTGACCCAGAAACTAAATGACAAAAGCAAACTCCTTGGAAATTGAACCCTGGTGAGTGAAATATCACCATCTCACTGGACTAAATATGCAAATGAAATGCTAAATTCACACTCATTTTTCTGGTACTTTTAAAACCATAATTTATATGAAATGGACTATGTGAATGGTTGGTAGTGATTTTTCGTAATATTTTTTCACATGTGAAAATGGTTGGTAATAATTTTGTTCGTACTTTTAAAACCATAATTTATATGAAACAGAGTATGTGAATGGTTGGTAGTAATTTTTTTAAAATAATTGTTCACATGTGAAAATGGTTGGTGATCATTTTTCCAATTGTGAAATGGTTTCGCTTATTCAAATGCCATAGTAATTTTAAATTTATATGTTTTTATTATAAATTTAGATGGAATTGTATTTGTAAATTTATATATTATTAGCTAAGTACCTGACACGGGGATTTGGGATTCGTAGGATACAGGGATTTGAGTGTCGGATTCAGACACATTGACCCCGGGATAGGACACGTATGATTCGTTATATATATTAAAAAATTAGATATTTCTTACATAAATTCTCATTAATGATACAAATTCATTGATTTCAAACATAGATCTTCATCTAGATGTTGGTTTTATTGTTTACAAAGTAAGTTAGTAACATTATAGCATGCATAGTACATGCAAAATTCAAATACATGTCACATAAATCATGATTCATAAATGAAAGACAACTTACAAGATAGTAAGATAAAGACACTGACAACTGTAGTTTTCTCATTAAGTCATCAAATCAAAATGTTTTACATAGGTAGTGCAATGCCAATGGCAAATAGAAATAGAAAATATAAAAAACTACAAGTATACAAGCCTCAAGGGAATAAGTAACCCATGACTCATGAGTCATCAATCCTCACAGTCATCATTAGAATCGGCATCAATGTCGTCATCATCATGGTCACCACTACTCTCCTCTACATCCTCCTCCTCCCCTGTATCCATAGTCGCCTCTGCATCTGCTGGTGTGGAGGATGACCCCTCGAAAATATCATCGTCATCAAATCTAACAGGTTCTAGCACTGGATCATTGAGATCCATGTTGGTCAATGCCAACTCAACACTTTTATCGAGACCCATATCATCAAGAAAGACATCCCACATCTTTGTCTTTCCCCTCAACCACTCTTCCCTCTGCCTGTAAATAAGACGAAGTTTGGTGTGCACATACACCATTGTCTTTGCCCTGGACTACTCAAGCCTGCTCTTCTTCACACTATACAAATTCCCATATGTGCTCCAATTCCTCTCGCAACAAGAGGATGAAGTCACCTGAGAGAGGAGCCTTATGGCTAACTGTTGAAGAGGAGGGCTTGTTGCCCCATTATTTTCCCACCAAGAACAGGGCTTCTTAGCCCCCCTGTCTCTAATCACATTATATCCTGCAAATCGACCAGTGCCAGTGGAAAACTCTGCAAAGGCATCCTCCACCTCATCAAGCAATGCTCGATCCTGGAAAACCCACTTGAATGCATCTTTCCTCCCCTGTGAGATTTCACCATCCATGTGAGGAGGGAATCTGCGGGAAGGTCCACCATTCAACCACTCATGGCTGTAGTATTTTGGGTTCAGTGAGTGAGCCAAATAATGTAAAGGTGTGCAATTCTTGTTCCATATGCTGACAAGAATATCCTGTATAGTACCACAGAATGCCTTTGGTGATGTCTCATACTCAGGGCACTCACTCTGTAGAATAATGCTCCTCATAGAATCAATCATGAAATCCCATCCCTCAGAAACCTCTCCTAGGATGGGTTGTCTGTATCTGCAGATTGAAGCAAAGAAATGATAGGGTCCATGATCTGAATAATTAGATCTACCCTCTCCCATCAAGCATCATTTAGCACTGTGTTCCTCACTCTTTTAGAGGCTACTTGATCTGTCTTTCTCCAAAAAGACCAAAACTTAGAAATAACCATGGCCCCAAGAGCAGTCTTGACCTCCCTCAACCTCTTCAACATGATGAATGAAGAGGCAAACCATGTATCAACAATCTTCAACAATGATAGATTGTTGTACTCCTTGTAGATAGTGAGGGCATTTGTATGATTTTGCACAAAGTTACGGATATGTCGTGCATCCTCAATAATGTTACCGATCCAAAGCACATCAGAAGCAATGGATTCTAGTGTTAAGTTTAATGAATGGACAATGCAAGGTGTCCAAAACACTTGTGGATATTTAGCTTCCACAATCATGCCATCAGCCTTGCAAATAGGTGCATTATCTGTAATGATTTGCACACAAGAATCAACACCTACATCTTCAATAACTTTAATAAATAACTCACTCATAAATTGTGCATATTCTCCAAGTGTATCCACTGCTTTCAAGAAAACTGGACCATTCAAGGAAGACACCATGAAGTTGATAAGTGGGTGTCGTGTTGGATCTATCCATCCATCAGAAACAATGCTAACCCCAGATGTTGGCCATGATGCTTTAATAGTGTCAAGCATTTTTTGCACCTCTTTTTTTGCCTTTGTCAACAATGTGGTTCTAAGCTTCTCTGAACTAGGAGGCACATACCATGATGGAGACCTGTGAGTTAGAGCTCGACACATATCAATAAATAGAGGTGAGTGTGCAACATTAAATGATATGAAGTTTTGATAGAAAAACAAGGCAATTGTGAGATCAAGCTCTTCCCGTTTCTCTTTTTGAAAAATCTTGTCCATTGGACCAAGTGAAATTGCTTTTCTTTTTGCTGCTTGTCCCCCAATATAACTCTCAAATGGAAATTTGGTGGTGCCTTTCCTCAAAAATGGAAGGGGGTCTTCATTCTTGGTTTTTCTTGATTTTGCAGCCACATTTTCCATACCAACAGTGAACTCTTTTTCCATTTCTTTCCTCTTTTGTAAAGGAACATCTTTACAAGCTCCAACTCCACAACTTGGTAAAGCCAACAAATGGTCTTTCACATGGTAATATGTGCTTTTGAAAGAACTATGGAAAAAGTTACATCTCCAATTCACGTTGCCTCCTCCCTTCCCCTTGGTGCTTGTCCCATCCTCTCTTTTGACATATTTCCAGTAGGGATATTTCTCAATGTTGTCTTTAGGAGGAAGTCTTCCCTGAACATTACTTACAGCAGACTCTGTTGATATTGGGGGAGGAGGGGCATCTCCAATGGAGACATTCTTCCCCTTCCTTTGCCCCCTACCCACTGCCCTTGATTGAGCCATGAACACTGTAAAAAAAATAAACAAAACATGCACAAATTTGTAAAAAAAATTCATATACAAATTGTTGTAATAGAAATGCAAAAAAATATAGTTGAAATGCACTTACCTGGTGCTTGAATCTCCTTGTCGAATGCTCCAAACCCTTAGCTCCTTGCCCAAAGCTCACTATTTGCAAAAATGAATGAGAGAAATCGTAAATAATGAAAAGAACAACGTTGTTTTTATGCCGCAGGTTTCACTTTTTTGGGATTCGAATCCCAAAATCGGGACACGACCAGGATTCGGTCGTGTCCTGTTAGGACACGTCGGGTCCCATTTTTGGATTCGAATTCCCATCGAATTGTGTCAGATTCGTGGGATTCAGACACGTGGCCTATTTTGGACGAATCTGGTTTCAGAGATTATTAGTATAGATTTATCTTATCTTGGATTTATCAAGCATGGAGAGGGATTGAATTTCTTGAAGTGTAAACATATTTTAGAATGTAAAATTTGAAAAAAAGTTTGTTTCACAAGTGATTTGATCCCTATAGATACTTAATAGCTTATGGTTAAAATGAATCACATTGGTTATTTATGTTTGTGTACTATATATCAACTCCATGTTGAACATGGAAGGAATTACACATCTCCTTCATTTTGAGAAACACATGCACACACACCATATATCCCTACAGATACTTAATAGCTTATGGTTAAAATGAATCACATTGGTTATTTATATGTGTGTACTATATATCAACTCCATGTTGAACATGGAAGGAATTACACATCTCCTTCATTTTGAGAAACACATGCACACACACCATATATCGCCTAAACTTGAAATTCCATCAAATTTTACTAGATTTTAGACAAAATTGACCGAAGAATATATACCTGGAAAAATGCCAAAATATAGAATAGTTTGACTACACTATAAGCTAGTACAACCATATAAATTAAATGGTTGATAAATGTATATGTGAATCAATCCATAATAAGCATTAAAAGACATACCACCTCTTTACCATGGAGATTCTTAATTTGTAAATACGCTTTATTACAATATCATGTGCCAATATAATGGCTTATCAATATCACATGCCCCAAAAAATTGTAACTCACTTCATATTACACTTGTTCATATGAGATCTTTTTTAATTAGTCAGTTTAATTAAAATGACAAAAATGACATAACTATTTTGGAGATAAATTTCAAACTTTGATTTGTGTATACTACTATGAATATTCTAGAATATTCCATAGAAGTCAAATCCATACTATCCACCTAATAATTATTGATAGTTAAATTAAAATTATAGAAGCCATATTCCAATATAGCTTATAGATACACCTATCATCATCAAGAATTTTTTTTTGTAAGTAATAGCATTTTAAAATTGAAAGAGTTTATATATAAAAATAATATAAGAAACATTATTTTATTGTAACATAATTAGTTAATTATCACTTGAGTATATTAAAATTAATCTTTGATTAAAATGTTAACAATGGCATACTAATACAATATATTAAGAGAATATGAAGCATTTGCATCGTAAATATCCATGATTAACAATATATTAGTGTACAAGTGTTGCAAAGTTGAAGAGTGGGGAGAGAATAACGATGAATTATGACTATTGAGATTCACCCATAGAAGTTTGTTGAGTTCTCCATCCATATTAATTCACCTTTATTTGTTTGCAACAAAGAGTATGCCAAGGTAGCATGACAACTACCTTGCATGTTTAAGTATGCCCAAATTTTTAATTATCATAACTAGTTCACAACATTGAAATTGCATAACATAATATTAATCTCCCCAAAAACCAAGACCAAATTAATTGTCACTTTGACACACATCCTTACTAAGCATTGTGTACGCATGCTCCTATTTAGACAATCTTTTAGGTTGAACATTTCCTATATGTAACTCATCAAACATGGACTTAGTCAATCTTTAACTCTTTTCCATATCAAACCTCCCCATTTATGAAATGTTGGTGCTCAACTACTTTCCTTCCACTTGACAAAACTTTATTTGAATTTGCTCCAAGTTGTATGGTCACTCCCTAGATTAGGAAAATTATCATTTCAATGTGATATAATAAATTTTCAAAGTTTCTTATATATTTCTCCACTCTTTTTCAATGCAGAACTATGTCTTTTTCTATCTCTATGTAACTTTCAACAGTTAATTTTGTCAATGCGAGTTTGGTGTTCTTTTTCGACATTGTCCAATAATGAAGGTTTGTACAACTTCAAACAATATATGATGAAAACTAGAAAATTGTTCATCCATATTAGTGAGTATTACTTGAACTTGATAACAATGTAAGGGCCATGCTATGTGATTTTCTCTTTTTAACCTTCACCTTATTGAAGGTATACTCAAACTCTATTTTCTATGTAAAATTGATGGTTTTTGCAATGTCAATCATACTAGGTCATGTGCTTTAGCTAACTTTAAATTTGTTCAAATTTTGTACATGATTATGTATATTTCAATGTGGTTTATATTAAACCATATTTTCTATCCATGTGCAACAACCTCCTTCCTTTTCTTGCCTTGGGAATTGGACCTATTATGCCCTAAGAGAAAAGTCTAAGGAATGATTCAAAAAGTAAATTGCCTATCATGATATGTAGTGTACATTTATAACTATGTTGCACACATGTGATGTTGACCTATGTATTTCCATATGTTAATGATTAAAAGTACACAATAATTGAACCATGATGTAATTTTCTACCTATATTAAACCATTTATCTATCGATGGAAGGCAGTGCTCCTCTTTATCTTTATGCCCAATGATCCACACAACAACTAAAAAAAGGTAGCTGCAAAATATATTGTCACAATTAAAAATGATCAATGGAGGTAAGGAAAAGTGTACCAAAATTCATTAAAAGGACAATAATGTGGGCCTATTGTAGTGAAATCATTTTTTTGGAAGATGTCATATAGGCCATTTTGTTGATTAAGAAATTTGTGACTACCATCCCATAATCATTGCCCCCACTCTTTGTCTATAGAAAATCACATAAATCCATTAAACCCCCACCAACACCCCCCCCCCCCCCCCCCCAACTCTTTGTCCGTAGACAATCACATAAATCCATTGAACCTAATTGCCAGTGTTTAGATGAGTCTAAGACCATAATATAGTAATCTAGCTCCCTATTTGTTGAGATCAAAATGTTATAGTGTGAAAATCTTATAATGATCATTGCCACCACATATATAGTATTTAAATAGTAGAAAGACTTTTATGAAGTTGGTGTTGTGTGCTCCATGCCAAAATGGAATGTTGTGCCTCACATAATAACTGCAACCTTTGAAATATCTCGACAACACTAGTGACATTCAACTTGTACGAAATATCGACATTCAAAAGGTACTTGTAGCAATGATTTGTAAACTATAATGCATATTATGATGGAATAGCTTGTCACAACAAATCTTATAATACTCTAAAATATTTTATTATGAAAAGTTTCACTTTAAATTTCAAAATTAATATTAATAGCTTAGTGTAAAAATTACTAAAAAAAAATAGAGATTGGAATGAAAGAAGCTTAACAAATAACATATCATTCACATAATAAACACAACACATTCTGTGAGAAAACCCAATGTAGGTTTTAACCCCGTACAAAAATTACTTGCATATGAATTCTAAAACATAGAAAATAAACAATGCGAGAGCATAACACAGAAAACACATATACACAAAGATTTTCCCCTAGATCCTAAAACCGGGACGACCAGCTTGATTTTTTTATTATTATGTTCCTTTCAATGTTACAATACATATTTATACATGCCGAAGCATCCAATACCATGGACTGAAAACCATGGATCGAAAACCATCGCGTCCAAAACCATGTGCGAAAAACATGCAAAAAACCATAGGTAGGTCCGCCCAACCTAACATAGGGTCCAAAACCAAAATTTTCTTGGGTGCTGCCCCAAACCCCATAGAGTGGGGTTACATGCACCCCTCAAACCCCCTGTGAACCCCCCGCTACGCAATCAGCGCAACAAAGGGGGGGCTCTGCCCCCCTCTAACCCCCGGTTGACTACGTGGGCTACTCGTGGAAACAATATAACACAACCCAACATTCTCCCACTTGTTGTTTTCTTTCCACAGGGGGCCACAAGAGAGCTTAGTCATTTATCCAGCCCTGCAACGCCCACTATTTCTCTACACCAAGAGAACTTCTCAGAGCTCACAAATTTTGTCAATGCATCTACAGTATTCTTCAAAGTGTCCAACTTTATCAACAACACCTTTTTGTCTTCTATCATATCCCTCACAAAGTGGTCCAAACACATCACTGTGCATAAGCTTTAATATATGTTTCGCCGTCTTACCACCAAAGGGGAAACTCACCTGATTCTGCTTCCCATATACACAATTTTCACAAAAATCAAAATCCAGAGAGCTATTACTCATGCCTTCTACCATACCTTTACCATGAAGTATTCGAAGGCCCTTCTCTCCAATATGTCCAAGCCTTTTATGCCACAACATGGTCTTCTCTCCAGAGACCACTAGATTTTCTGCTCCACTTTCAGGAACCACAGAACTGTTGCACCCATCAACAACCGTGCTACCTTGCAGCTTGTACAGAGTTCCAATTCGAACTCCCTGCATCAATACCAGTGCTCCCCGAACCATCTTGCAGGTATCCTTTTCGAACATTGTTTTTACACCTGCATCATCCAACTTTCTTACAAAAATTAGATTTTTGGCTAATGCAGGAATATGCAGAACACCCAAAAGTGTTCTAACCCTTCCACCTTACAACTTCAACTTTACTTTTCCGCGACCAACGATTCTAGCCTTCTTATCATCCCCTAAGAAGAAATTACCACCATCGTATTTCTCATACTCGCAGAACCACTCTCTATGGGGAGTGAAGTGAAAGGATGCACCTGAGTCAATCAACCATGCCTCATGATGTACATGTGTACTTGAAGAAGCCAAGTACACATCCCCACCTTCATCTGAGGTGGTTTTCGCCTCTGCAGAAGAAGCATCATCATATCTCTTTCCTTTGTCAGGAGCTTTAGATTTACAGTCCCTTTTGTAGTGCCCTTCCTTTCTGCATTTCTAGCACACCACCTTTATAGGTTTTCGTGGAGATTTATATCTCCCTCTAGATTTAGATCTCCCACTCAATGACTTATTTTTGTTTCTGTTATGGGACTGTCCTCGTACAAACAAGGCATCACCATTCTAGCTCTCCATATTTTTTCGTCTCATCTCCTCCGTTAGCAAGGATGAGTCTATTTCATCAAACTGCAAGGCAGTTGCATTGCTACCTATTGCAATAACTAGACTATCCCACGAATCTAGTAGAGAACACAACAAACTGATGCACTTATCTTCATCTAAAATTTTTATATCAACAGATGATAACTGACGTACCACAATATTAAACGCATTTAGATGCTCTGTCACCGAGTCTCCATCTTTCATCCTTAGGTTATACATCTTTTTTCGTAGGAACAGTTTATTCACCAGAGACTTAGATTGGCACAAAGTCCCTAACTTGTCCCACAAAGCCTTCGTCGTAGCTTCCCTTGATACATTCAGCAATACTTAATCTAAGACACACAATCGTATTATGCTCTTTGCCTTCCGATCCAACTTCTTCCATTCTTCATCAGATACTCCTGTTGGTTTAGTACCCGGATCTACCGTGATCCACTGATCTTTATCCACCAACAAATCTTCCATCTTGAGTTTCCAAAATTCAAAACTCTGACCATTAAATTTCTCGATCTTTATCTTTCCATTGCTCGCCATCTTCTTTCACCACCAAAATCGATCCCGTAGATCTCCCACTGAACAAGGTCTACCACAAGCCCGAGCGAAACCCCTTAGCAACAAAGGCATCCCCTTGAAGCCAAAACAGCTCTGATACCAAATGTAAGTCTTAACCCCATACAGAAATTACTTACATACAAATTCTAAAACACAGAAAATAAACAATGCGAAAGCATAAGACATAAAACACATATACACAGAGATTTTCCCCTGGATCCCAAAAATGGGACTACCAGCTTGATTTTATTATTATTATGTTCCTTTCAATGTTACAATACATATTTATACATGTCGAAGCATCCAATACCATGGATCGTAAACCATCGCGTCCAAAACCATGGAGCGAAAACCATCGCATCCAAAATCATGTGCGAAAAACATGCACAAAACCATAGGTAGGTCCGCCCAACCTAACATAGGGTCCAAAACCAACCCCATAGAGTGGGGTTACCTGCACCCCTCAAACCCCTTGTGACCCCTCACTACGCAATCGACGCAACGAAGGGGGGGCTTCGCCCCCCTTCTAACTCCCCGGTTAACTATGTGGGCTAGTCGTGGAAAGAATATAACACAACCCAACACCCAATATGGGATTCAATTAGAGGGTGAAGTCTAGACCTTGCTCTTTTCTTCTCAATGATGAAATGCAAATAAAAAGAAAGAGTCACTTACTATGGAGTTGTCATGGATACTGTAGTGTGGTCTCTACAACATCTTCTATTTCGTTTTACTCTACAATCTCATTCTGAAATGCTTTGTTCAACTATGAAACAAGAACAATGCAATAAGAATCAAACCACTTCTTTCCTAATGGCCTAGTATTTAATATGTCATGATATTTTCCTAGGATTATGGTTAGGTTTTTTGTATGCCTCAACCCCCTATTAGAGGCAGGTTTTTAGATCCTCTAGAATCTTCTTGAAAGCCCACATGTGACTAGCTCCACATGTGTAAGTAATATGAATTGAGGTGGCATCCACACTCTATCATGGTGGTCAATAGGATATGTCAACATTCTAGAGGTATAACTTTTGCATATGAAGTTTGAAGGTATAACTTTTTCATATGAAGTTTGACTGTGGTGATCTTGATGTTGTCAGAAAGCTTTCACTGTGTAGAATAATATTGATAGGATGAAAAATTTTTCCAATACTTTTTTTCTCCAAAAATGGTAGGCCTTAAAATTTTACCAACTTAGTGTAAAAATCATTAAAATAATCTGAGATTGAAATGAAAGAAACTCAGCAAACAAGATACCATCCACACAATAAACACAACATGTTCTTTGAGAAAACCCAATATGGGAAGAACTCAACTAGAAGCTGAAGTCTACAACTTTCTCTTTTCTTTTTCGATGGTGAAATGCAAATACAAAGAAATAGTCACTCACTATGGAGTTGCCATGGACACTGTGGTGTGGTTTCTACAACATATTTTACTTCGTTCTACTCCAAAATATCTTTCCCAAATGCTTTGTACAACTATGAAACAAGAACAATGCAATAAGAATCAAACCCTTTCCTTTTCTAATGGCCTAGTATTTAACATGTCATGATACTTGCCTAGGATTAACGGTAAGTTTTTTTCATGCCTCAACTCCCAATAAGATGTAGGGTTTGAACCCTCTTGAATCTTCTTGAAAGCCCACATGTGACTATCTCTATATGTGTAAGTAATGTGATTTGACATGGCATCCACACTCTATCATGGTGGTGAATAGGATATGTCAACATTCTAGAGGTATAATTTTGGCATATGAAGTTTGATTGTGGTGATCTTCATGTTGTTAGAAATATTTCAATGTGTAGAATAGTATTGATAGGATGGAAACTTTGTTCAATAATTTTTTTTAGAAGATCGTAGAGCCCAAATCACCAAAAACAAGACCTACCCTGAAATGAACCCTAAAATTCAATAACTTAAAATGTTTCACTAAAAAAATTACCAAAATAGATAAAAAAAAATATAGAATAACAAGATAATAAATTAATAAACAATTCCTAATTAAAAAATCTTCATTTATAAAATCAATAAAATAAATTATAATTAATATAATAATATATTTAAAATAAGAATTATTCATTTGATAAAATCATCATAAAAATTTACTCATGGTTAATTTTACAAATGAAGTCTAAGTCTAAATAATATGTATAACTTTTCAAAACATCTTATCCAAGCTATTGAAACCCTGTGATTATTGTCAAGGTCAACTCCACTGCTATAGTGGTCTACCACTTTATTAGTCCCTGCCATCTGGCATCCGGCAGGGACTATTGTAATCGTTTTGGGCCGACTTAACATTAGTTCGGTGCTTTCCCTGTCGCTTATACCGCCCTTATGCTAAAGTCTTGTGAGGTGTTCTCTGCAGCTAACCAAAGTCGGATTCGGCGGTTCACCTTTCTCATCTTATTTGGCCTCTTCCCGAGGCGGAAGAGGCCGGAGCATATGGTAAACTGATATTTAACGACCATCATGTGCGCTTGACGGTGTGCGGTTTAGTTTTAATGCTGGCATTAATTTGTTAACGTTTAATGTTAAGTCTACCACCGGTTCAAGTTTATACCCTTACTTCTTTTTGTTGTCTATGCTGCCGCATGGGCTCTGCCTCCTTTACAGGCGTTGGTCCGATGTTTGTTCTTTCGCAGGTGTCCGTATCGTGAATGTTTGCATGGCGGGAGGTGTCCGGTGAAGAACTAATCCTGGGCCCTTCAAATTACGTGCAGGAAGAACTCTTGAATTGTAATCCAAATTATCGTAGGATTCAGATTGAGATGGAGAACAAACTAGCAAGTTGTCATACAGCTCCCCATACCCTGTGGTGCTAAATGATGGGACCTGCTGTTGATGAATAAGCATATGTTTCTGCAGCTGCGGCGTCTGCACATAGTTATTGAACATGGATACCCTCGAACCTGTGTAATTTGATGAAACTAAATTAGGCCTACTTGTAATTGGCAGTTGCCGATTATAATCTAGGGCTGGCTCGTTTTGGATGGACATCATAGAAGCCAAATGTTGATTTAAGGGTTCTGGTTTCTGCTGATATCTCATATAAGCGGAATACTGCGGCACTAAACCCTGTGCTGTAGGATATGCTACTGAACATTGCTTTGTTTACAGTTTTTTGGCCTGTAAGTTCTGAATTTTTTTACAGGTAATCCATTAATTAAATTGATGAATAGTATTCGCATGTGATTGTTTGAATGTCTCTTGTTTGTTTGCCTCTGCAATCTCACTGTACTTGGGGCCTTCTATAATCTGCCTTCACACAGGCTACAAAACTAGGTCTGCTCACAGGAAATCAGGGGTTTTTCAAAAAAATGCAAATGCGACCCTAGTGTGATGTCGAATTCTGTCTGGTAGTAACTGGTTTCTCTGTATTTTCTTTTTGGCTGAATGCCATCAATTTTGCTTATAACTTGTGCTTATAAAGTGGTAGCAGTCTTCGCCGTCCCCTTCTTCCCATGCTACCTATTTTACTTGAATAGTTAGGGAGAGAGAGCATAGAGCACTTCTTCGACCAATTGGCCTGACCGACATAGACTGGTTGACGCTCCTCTACGTTGCAAACCGAGGAACACTACCTTATTCTGTTTTGCGCTCATAATCCGTTAAGCTACATTCTGTAGCAGTCTCAGAGTGGGTAAAGAAACAGTACCCTATTCTGTTTTGCGCTCATAATCCCTTAAGCTACATTCTGTATCATTTACAGAGTGCTTCTATTGATATAGGAATCCTGATCTGGTTAAAAGAATTGGAGCTTGTTTTATATCAATGTTTTACCCAAACTCTTTTTAATTTTTCTCCATTTCTGCGGCCACATGCTGGGTGAAGACTTGCAGAGCTGGTTTGTCGTATGGGCGCAACCATAACCCTTGCTTACATTGATTTAGGTCCTTGTTCATTGGATGTATGTATATATGTTTGCACAGTTCATTTCGCATGTTTCGTGGTGGCATAATCTTAAGAGTGACGAGTTATTACAGGTAATTTCCCTTCTTTGGTTTTATTCTACCTGCATTGCGTTGAACCCTTAATATTTTTATATTGGAGGTTCTCATTCCTGATACACTCCTTTAGTTTTTGGTTCTAAGGGGTGAAATTTACACGATTTCTATGAATTGTGAGGGGTGAAAGCTGGCAGCCCACACAGGTGTGTCTCATCTCTGTAGTTTTTTTTAAGGAAACATTTTCCTCGTGTAGGTTTTTTACTATAACCCTCCCTTTTATAGTTATGCCATGCCGGTGAAACAGCTACTGTAAAGCTACTGTAATCAATCAGTCAAGCTCATTATAAAGCTCTGTAGTTTTTGTCTTAGAATTGGTCAATGGTCTTCACAGAGACCTGCTATTAAGATCTAGCTATTATTTTATTGATATCAACTTGTTCTTCTATATACTCTTTTCTTTATAAGCCTCTCATATTTTGTTAAATTTATTCATTTTTTTCATAGCTTATGCTCTACAAAATTTCAAGGTTTCGACCTTGAATGACTAGCTGATTGTTAATTCAATTTTGTATTTTCTTTTCTTTAATACCTGTTATTCATTCACTTTATTTTGAATATCGTGATCTCAATCTATATATTAGTTTTCTTTTTCTTATTTTTCAATGTAAATATATCCATAAAATAAAATAGCAAACATTTCCACTTTATATTATATATACCAAGAAAACTGTGTTGTACTATTCTAATTTTGTACTGTTTGGATCCATTGCTGTTCCAACTTGACTCTTTGCAGTATAGGGATTTCTTGTACTTTTTCCCCATACAAGTATAGTTTTTCGAATTGATTGTTTGTTTGTTTGGTTCTCTAACTGTTACATACTTATTTCGTATCACAAGGTGTGTGCTTCATTAGTTGTTTCTTGTACTTCTAGTTCCTAATTTACCAAGAATTTTGTATTGTATATTTATATTAGCACTCTTTACTGTAAAGCTACTGTGATCAATCTTATAATACAAAATACAAGAGTTTTACAAGAGTTCTTATAATACAAGAGTTTTACTATTATGGTTAAAAGAATTCGAACTACCTCAGCTCTGGAAGTTCGATCTATTCACATTCAATACAGATTTAGGCCTCTTTTAGTGGCTCGCTCATCCCCATTAACACAGAACAGATGCATTCTTTACACAGAGAATTTGGTGACTTATTCTTGTTTTGACATACCTTCACTTAGGGCTTCTGGACACACAGATCTACATCCTCCTTTGCTCCCATGCCACTAGAAGCTAATATGTTGGACCCTCATTATTCGATGAGCATCTATGTATACTACAACATTTTAGTAATCGCTCATATATGGGAATTATCATTGTGCATGATCTCCCGGTACAACTTTAGTCTTGTAGTGGTAGCATTGTTTTATTGATTAATTTATATATATATGGTAAGAAATTTTACATGTGAAACTCTTTTATACTTGTACATACTCACTACAAGTGTTGATATATAGTGGTGACTTATTCTTGTTTTGACATACCTTCACTTAGGGCTTCTGGACACACAGATCTACATCCTCCTTTGCTCCCATGCCACTAGAAGCTAATATGTTCTTGTTTCCTCCAAGTTAACAAAAGAAAACAATTTGTGTTATTCCAATACCTAAAAAGTACAAGATTTTCCATCTTTATGGTATGTGAGGGGAGACTTTCGATTCTGCCGAATGTATGTAGATTCTAGGTATTAGGTTGTTATAGTTATAGTTCCTCTTTTATCAACAATTCTGTAACATGAATTTATATCGGTACTATTTACTATAAATGTATTCTAATGAGTGTTTCGTTTCTTGTACTTATAGTTCCTAATTTACCAACAATTATGTATTAAATATTTATATCAATACTCTTTACTGTAAAGCTACTGTAATCAGTCTTTTGTTTCTTGTACTTCTAGTTCCTAATTTACCAAGAATTTTGTATTGTATATTTATATTAGCACTCTTTACTGTAAAGCTACTGTGATCAATCTTATAATACAAAATACAAGAGTTTTACAAGAGTTCTTATAATACAAGAGTTTTACTATTATGGTTAAAAGAATTTTTTCTTTAATCTTTTTCAACATTTTTTCCCTGTATAGCTGAATATGGATTGCTTTTTGCAGCCCCGATCCATATAGTGGCGTCGTACTAGGTCATAACCACTCAGGGTTTCCACCTGGCCTCCATTGCTTAATGGATCTGCGGTTAACAACTCAGAGTGATCGATGCTAGTTTTTATGAAACAAAGTCTACCAATCTTCAATCCCATTGAAACATTTGAAAAATCTTAATCAAAATATCCACCGACATTGAAATCTACAGCAGTGCCATTTCAAAAGTAATTATGGCTTTGAGGCTTATAGGAATTACACTCACCCCTTTTATGACTTCGACTTGAAGTTTTATCACTTTCTGATGTTACACAAAAGCTCTTATGTTGATACACTGTTTGAAATGTCTGATGTCTGAAATGAAAAAGGCTGAAGTTTCTAAAGTTCTTAGAGACAAACGCCATTGCGATAAGTAGATATAGACATTTTTGTAAATCTTGTTTTGTGACCAACGCTCTTGTAAGTTTACTGTTTTTCCCTGCTTATACTATACATTAATAGTAATGTTAATCTTGCCAATATACCTATGGCATATGGACTCAGGCTTCTACATATATATCATATCCAGAATCTTATGTTTAAGGCCTTACACTAGTTCTAAGGTTGCACCCATATATATTTTACATTAACATTTAAAAAATTGCTTGGTCATTGTACCGTGGTTCACATTGGTGTATATTTGTTGTTACATATGTGTGCCAATAATGCGTGCTCCAAGCCACATGGAATACCCGCCATGCGCCAACCTACCTAAAGAGATCAAATTGGGAGATTGTTGGAAGATAAAGCAGTCCAGGCAGAGATGCTAGATGTCAGGTAGTATCTCTTAGATATTGAATGATATATTTATGTTTAAGAGTGAGTGGTTTGAAAAGTATCCCAGTTTGTTTAACAGGCAATGAGGCTTTCATGAATGGCAGTTGATATGCTTAGTCTATGTTGAATGGCTCTATATCTCCTATCCTTCATATGGCCTTGTCCAATTCAAAAGGAGAAAACTTACAACAGCCAACAAGCAATTGCTGCAATCTAGTGCCATGAAAAAGAATTAGTCTACTACAGAGATCTATCTCCGGAAGTTGATATGCTTGGTCTGTGACTCTATGTTCATTGCGTTGGGCCCTTTAGACATCATTGCACATTAAGCTTCCTGATTAACCCTTTAATAAGTTCAATTCGCGACACTTAAAACCACTTTATGAATCCTCATCATTCATATGAAACGAAAGAAGCTTTAATCCAATGTTTCATTATTGTGTCAACCTGTAATAAAGCAGCCTTTCACATGGTTGATCTCAATTGCATTGCAAACTCGTCTGTGCATTTCCATGTTGTAAGTACTGAATTGAGAATTCAAAACTACATGAAATATAGTATATTCTTTTCTGCATTGCCTATAAGCTGCTTTTACACTTCCACATTGTATTCACACAAGATGTATCTTTTAATCCCATTGACCTCTTTAGTGGTCATTTGTCAGACATTAATGAAATGAATGTCCTCTGCAATTCAGTATCATCTGCCTTGTTCAATATTAGGCAATATCATATTCAACAAAAACACAAATTTTGACACTTTTAACATACGATGTTAAATTTCACTAAAAGAGGAAGAAGATAGTCGTATGAAATATTCAATTAGCTGTGTTAGTTGTAACCCATATGCAACACTGTACAACCCACAAAAAAATAGGCGTAAAATGCCTGCAAAAGCAAATAGAAATTGAGGCAAGACATACCATTGCTTTCATCTTCAAAGCAAATGTCTTGGCATCATATGGATTGGCCCTCATATCGGCCATAAGATCACTGAATGACTCTGGGACTGTTAATCCTTCTGGAAGTGCTTCATTGTTTGCTTGCATGAGGAACTGGTATATTTCTTCTGTCGCTCTCTGCATCATGGCCAATGCTCTAAGCTTTAGATTTAAGGAATACAAAACTCCCAAAGTAAGAATAAATAAATAAGCTAACACATTATCACTTTCAAGCATGCATACAGAACAAGTAATCAAACTACCAGATTACAATCAATGGTATACTTGCATCCATAGAAAAATACTTCAATATGCACATTTAATTTTACATGCGGGTACTGTTCATACAAACAATATGTTGCTCAGGCAGGCATATTAAAAAACGTAGAACTAGCATGGTTGAATGCTGGGGGTTTTCAGCTAAAGCTTTCATTGTTTGCTTGCATGAGGAACTGGTATATTTCTTCTGTCGCTCTCTGCATCATGGCCAATGCTCTAAGCTTTAGATTTAAGGAATACAAAACTCCCAAAGTAAGAATAAATAAATAAGCTAACACATTATCACTTTCAAGCATGCATACAGAACAAGTAATCAAACTACCAGATTACAATCAATGGTATACTTGCATCCATAGAAAAATACTTCAATATGCACATTTAATTTTACATGCGGGTACTGTTCATACAAACAATATGTTGCTCAGGCAGGCATATTAAAAAACGTAGAACTAGCATGGTTGAATGCTGGGGGTTTTCAGCTAAAGCTACCAAAGCTTTCGATGTATGTTTTCTATCATACTTTTTTAAACTTGTTTTGTGTCCTTAGTCAGACACATCCTACTTCATGATTGCTTACAAATGATATTCAGAATCAGAAGTCGAAAGACAAAGGAAAAAGAAACCAAAAAAAAACTAACATCTCTTTTGGATTATCTTACGCATTGTCTTATTTCCCCGCTTCTTTCTCTATTACAGGTCTACAACGGATGCTTCAAATATGCATTCGGGTCCGCCATCACCGGCTCTGCTCAACTACAGACAACATGTATCTCTCGGCCTACAGTCAATGTCCGTGTCCTAAGGCTTTTGCCTACCTTTTGCTCTTACGAAAGCAACTACAGTGTGTAATAGTTTTGCCATTAAGGCTTTTGCCTACCTTTTGCTCTTACGAAAGCAACTCGATGCAGCAAAAATCAATGTCAATTTGCTATCTCTGATTTCAACGATGCTATACACAGAAGCTGCCTTTTGCTTTGATATGTGTTTTCCTCTACTTTGTAGTACGTAATAGACAGGCTCAGACTATATAGTCATACATTTTGCTTCCTAAAAACTTCAGTTCCTTCCAATACTCTAAAAGTTTCACTTTCGGATGCACAGTATAAAACTTCTTAGCAGTAGTGGACAGGTTCAACTTGCTTCTTAAAAACTCAGTACATTGTCATATTTCCCCTACTTTGTAGTGCGTAATAGACAACCTTAACTTCACGCAGGGACTCGCTGCGTCGCAGCTCCCCTTGTTTGTATTTAATTTTTACATGCATTTTCTATCTTGATATAGGTCTGCAAAACAAGTAGGCTTTAAAGTTCTTAACCAAGAGGTTGTATATAACGTTGGAAGGTGCAATTCAGGATTATCGTTTTTTTACAATAAATTAGACTATTTACCAACAATTTTTATTATTTTAATGGAAATAATGTAAAAATTGAAATTCATATTTACTTGAATTTTTATATTACTATTAAATGCCAAAGGACATGTTTAAGAGTGATGGGATCCTATTTAAAAATTTTCAAATTTCTAATCTTGTAATGTATTTTTAAGTTAGATTCTCTTATATATATAAGAGTATGAAACTAGTATTTGATTAGAATTATAAACCTCTTATAATCAAAATAGTGAATTGAATATCTTAACTTATATTTATTTATAATAATAATTATTTTTTAATTTTAAAGAATTTTTTTATTAATATATGTTAGATTCAGATAATAACTTACACTAATATTGTTTTGGTTATTTACCTTCTTATTATATACATACAACCTTACTATATACGTACAAACACCTTACTATAGACATACAAACTTTACATGTTTATGTATACTGATTAGTTTCCTATATAATTTAAATTTAAACATTGTATTTACGTTTTAATAAGGTATGATTTTTCTCAGTATATATTTTCCCAATTCGGGTATAGAGGGACTGAGAGACTCATGACCATAGTGAAGGGCAGTGTATTTTATAAGAAAATATTATCTGCCAGCTCTTCACTGCTTGAACAAGCCCATTTGTCTCACGGTTAGTCATTCACAACACGATCATAATGTCATATGTGGTCTTCGGGAATCGTGTGTGAGCAGTTGATCATGGTTGAATTTTTCCAGTATTCAATTCTGCTTGCAACATGGATGAGGTAGAGTTTAAGATAAATTTATTTATATATATTTTTAAAAAGTAGGTATTTTGTATTGTATTATTTGAGGATTACACATAAAAAATGGAAAAATCTGATCAATAACATATTTCTACAGTTTTGAAATTGTTAAGATTTCGTCTACTATAAACAAAAACACTAGTGAACTCATCTAAAGAAATAAAATGAGATGTTGGCTAAGTTTTTGGCTAGAATGGTCAGCTTGCGGCCAATACTATCAATTTTTTCCTCCAGCCCTGCCAATATGATAGAATTCTCCTGCTAAATCATGTATCTCGTTATGCCACCTGCAATATTCAAATGACATTTATATACCATGATCAATAAAGTAATAAAAAGTCAGGCCACATGCCAAATATAATGGGAGCTACAATTTATTTTCCTCTAAATTGAGATCATATTAAAGACACTTATTTTCCTCTAAATTGAGATCATATTAAAGACACTTTCATTGGGAAAAATAAACATGTATTTTTATTTAAATTATAAATTTAAGAATATTTTAAAATTTGATTAACATGGGAAAGTGAATTCTTTTATAAACAAAAGAAAATCAATTGTTTAATAAAACTTAAATTATTGGACCTTGTTCCTCTCTATGAAAATTAAGAACCAGTCATTATAGTTGATGAATTTTTCTTTAAATAAATCTAAAATGCAGAATGCATAGCGATCTGTCCTTATGGTACTGTTTGTTTGTTTGCTAGTTTATTCTCATTGTCTGAATAATGGGAACAAAATTGTATAGTTCTTGCTGGGATAGGTAACCTTACATGGGATATTCTGATGACTTCATATGCAGCTCTTTCATGTCAGAAACAGGCGGATTTATGAGCAACATGCAGCATGTTACAGCCAGATATATGTTCAGAACGTTAATACATGAGCACTGTATGTAACAGTTGGACAGCTAGATCATATGTTCAGGAAGTTTTACATATTGTAACAGGTGGACTTGTCCACAAGCCAGGAGAGAGCAAAATCCAATGTTAGAGCCATATCATTTCTACATTGTACAGGGTTGGTGGTCATTATTATTATTATTGAAATGCGTTATATCATTGTGTTTGATGTAAATTGTAAATAGGGAAATAAAACAAAACAGTAAAATAATTTATAGCAATGGTGAGCATCACCAATCTGTTAACATTCATAGTGTGACAGCAAGTGTGAGACAAAGATTTGGGTAGGGAATCTTCAATAAGACAACATGCACAACGCACACTTAACAAAATGGGACAAAAAGTTTTGTAAGTCCAACTATGGCCAACTTCTGGTAACCGCAGTGTTAGAGGTGACCAATATATTCGCTTTCCGGTGAAGTGATTATTTAAAAGAATTTTTTTTTGGTAAACTTAGGTGGAAGAAAAAGGGTCAACTAATTTAATTAAATTAAAGGTAAGATTACACATTTTTAATTGTATTTTAAAGTTATGATTTATTTTAAAAATACATGCATATAAACTTTTTATAATATTAAATTAATTTATTACAGCTTGATATTTATTATTGTGTTTGAGAGAGAATTATTGATGATTAAATCAAGTGGTTACAATTTGGAGTATGTTTTAAAACTATTTTTGTTCGGCCAGTGACGGTTGTCTTCAGTGAGGGTTTGACAACTTTGACAGTTGTCTTCAATGAGGGTTTAACAACTAAGTTATGATAGGTTTTATCAATATAATAAAAAGAAAAATAGAAATTCAAATGGTTTGACTTTAATTCAAGTTGTTTAATCAAAATGTTTATGTTGTCAAATTTGTTTGAGCATCTTCAAAATAGAAATACATATTGTCTACTATTAACATTTACTCTAAATTTTTATATTACCGCAATTCTATGTTGATTCAAATTTAATCCATAGTAAAATGATGTCCTTAGAAGATTTGGTCAATTTTATATATGCCTAATTTGTTGATGAAAATTCAATTGAATTTTTGGTATGGAAAATTTGGTGCAAGATTAAAACCATTTTAATCCATAACTTTTAAGCACCAATATATTTTTCTTTGAAATTTTCATTTATATTTAATAAATTCATGGTTAAAATAAATTGACACTAATGGTGTCAAAAAGCACTGACATAACTTAGTAAAAGGAGATACTACAATGTGGCTATCATTTATGTCATGATAGGTAGATCCACATAATATTTAAAATAAAAATAAAAAAGTTATATATTAAAACCTATCCTTATTAACGAAAGTGTTTAATGTATGCCTTACGAGTCAAATGGATGTTAATTAAATATTTTATTATTTTAATGAAACAATAATGATATAAATTATATAACCTAGTCATATATTCTATTTTAAATTGTTCTTCTTACACTAAGAAATGACATTTTATTAAAAGTACAAAACATACTTTGTATAAATCAACCTTAATTTTAAATTTATCAAATTATAAAATAGAAAAAAGAAATAAAGAAAGAAATTATTTTAATGTCTACGAAACTAAAGATAGCCTATAGCAAAGATTGCTTTTTTGATGTATTCGACCTTTTTTATGTGAAGCTTCACAATAAATGCTCCTAGCTTCTCGATAAACCCTTCTTAAATAGATTATCCCAAGAGTTAGCTGCCAGCATATCTGCATAACTTTCCATGTTATCTTTGAAGGCCTCACATTCTAAAATGAAATGTTCTTATGTTTCCACTTTTCCGGAAGAACAAAAATGCATACTCTTTCTTCCCACACTTCCTCTAGCTTTTTCCAGTGGCCTGTTTCACAATGGAGCTTATGAGAATTAGTCTTTAACTGAGCAATAAGAATTTTGGCTCTCCAAGAGATATTGGCCTCTATGTATGTTTTTGGTTGATGACTATGAGTGGGATTAAACACTTCAATATTGTACTTTTTCTTTCTTCCTAGCTCCTTATCCCAAGTATGCTTGTAGAACTTATCCATAACAAAAGTTGTTATCTCTTTGACGTTTATGGGACACGTGTTCAAGCAAATACCCCATTTACTAAACCATTTGTTATTTTGCTGCAATTTTTTTTCCATGTTGCACAATCTGTCATTAAAGACAATCTTAGGCCATCTACTCTCTTCATTTGCTCAATTTGTTTTAAATACCTTATGACTCACACCATAGCAATTGCTTCAATAGGGGCAACCCCTATTTCACTTAACAAAATAGCATAAGGAACTGCACTTTTAATCTTGAATTTGTTTGTAATCAAACAGATCTAAAATCACTTGTGAATGATCTCAGTTAATTAATGAAGGTATTACAGACCCATGTGCTGGGGTGTGTCTATGTTATTTTAAGCAACGGATCGATAATATTACGAAATACATAGACACTTGAAACAGTAAGAGAAACACAGTAAGCAAATATAAAAACACAACAAATTTAATAAGGAGTTCACCTAATCCTCCTGGGCTACGTCTCTTGGTCCAGCCTTCAGTGGTGGCATTTTTTATTGTGTCTTAAAGCAGATATTTTATAATAAGGAGCTCAATTTGAGTCTCACTTAACAGATGATGATCAGTAGCGTGGTACTTGGATTCCCCAAGCCTATAGAGTACACAGACTCCCCTTTATTGGATCTCGACCTCAATTGGTCTCAATGGTATGAGCCCAATTTGGTACTCAATACCAGACAGGTATACACAAAGGAGTTGCTTGAACCTCTCAAACCCTCTCTGGAGTTCACAAATTCTCGGACTCTCTCTGTCTCTATCTGCTCGATGTTGCCTTTGCTCTGTAGGTCAGCTCGACTTCTCTATTCTCTGCAATTCACTTCTTTCTCTACTTCTGTTCCCCCTCTTCTCTTTGTATGTTCGTGGCTTAAAGCCAATCTGCTCCCTGAATGTTCGTTTCCTCTTCCCGGATCTCTGGTTCGCCTGCCTCTGTCTGCTGGAATTCCCTGCTTTACATCATCATCGTTGTGTAACGCTGCATAGAGAGGTGGCCACTTGTCGCCTTGTGAACTGAGTGTCAGTTTTCTTCAAACGGTCGTTATTTCCGTTACTCTAGGATTTTCCCGCGAAATTGATTCTTCTACTAGCTCATCGATCATGCTAGACCTCAAATCTTTATGCACCTCAGTCTATTTCCCTGTCAAATCCGGTCATCCATCGAGTTAATTTTCCGCAGTTGATCTGGAGCCTCCAGATCCTACAGTCTCCATCTATATCGCGCTGGTAAGTTGCTCGACTATTACTCATGCAATGTAAGCAGTTTTCTCTCTCATCTGTTGGACACGCATCGCCCAGTGTATGGCATCGCGCTAAACTCGGCCAAACCCACTTACCGCTCAAAGTGCACACAATATCTTGCCGGTTTTGGGCACGGGACCTGCCTTCTGATGGTTTTGGCGATTTCCGTGCAATTCTATGCTTTTCCTTGTGACCGAGCACTCGGGGATTTTCCTTCTCTGAGGGTTTTGCCCTACGATACGCAATTTGCACTAATCGCGTATCAAAAACTGCCTCTGTTTCTGGATTTGAGCTTCCGATTGCCAATTTGCGTCCATGCGCAGTCTCCATGGGCCAACGGTCAACGCGCTTTGACCGAGGGTCCTCATTGTTCCATGTTGGCCACAATCGCCATTGCCTAGAGGTCATTTCTAATAAGATGGTTATTCATAAGATTTGTTCTGACATAATTTGAAACAGTCATGAAAATGTTTAAGGATCCAATTCGGATCTCAGCCTTCCCACTGGAAAAAGCTTTTGGACCACCAAAAGTTAGTTTTCAAGCATCGATTAAGTGAGGGTATAACTGTCTCACTTGTCTAATCTATATCCATTTTTCATTGCTTGGCTTTGAACCCTTGAATCCAATCCTAAGGTATTCAACATATCCCCTACACGTCGTCCTCACCTTCTTGTCCAGAACTGTGTCTTCCTACAATTCATTGAGATATTCAGGTAACAGGTCATCAATAGAAGGCAATTGACTTTGCTCTTCGAGATCTTCAATTAATGAAGGTTCAAATAGTCTCAAGCTGTCTGCATTAACAACTAAGTAGATGTGCATGTAAGATGGTAAATCAAGGTGAAAAGCATTCTCACCAATTTTCTCAAGTATCTTGAAAGGTCCACTCCTTATTGGCTTTAGCTTTTTAGCTTCACCTTGCATTCTGTCTTTGTTGATATACAGCCAGACTTGATCACCAACTTGGAAACTATGCTCCATCCGATGCTTGTCATGCCTTGCCTTGTATTTGTCTTGGCTCTTTTCCAGTTGTTCCTGTACTGCCTGGTGAATCTCTAGGATTTGTTCAATGAACTTTGTTTCCTTGTCCACATCACTGTGTCCATCAACTGCTATGTCTTTACCAAAGACAAAATCCAAGGGAGACCTTGGTGTGAAACCAAAACAGGTCTCAAAAGGAGATCTCTGTGTAGAAGAATGTTTTGCTCAGTTTTAAACATGCTGCACATAACACAAATGTTCATCCCAAAGTTTGGCATGCTTGCTGCAATAGCCTCTGAGCAACTAGATCACTATCATGTTGACCACTTCTGTCTAGCCATCTGTCTGTGGATGAAAGGCTATGATTTTCTTCAATTTGGTGTCCATTAGTTCCCACAGACTCGAACAAAAATTCCCAACAAATCGGGTGTCTCGATCAGATACAATGGAAGTGGGTAATCCAAAATGAACCCATACATGCTGAAAGAACAGCTTTGCAGTTTGTTCAGTTGTAATTTGTTTATTACAAGGTATCAAAATACACATTTTGTTGAACCTATCCACAACAACATATAAATAGTCATGACCTTTCCTAGATTTAGGCAGTCCTCCAACAAAGTCCATGGAAATACTTTCCCAAGGATGAGAAGGAACTGACAGTGGAGTGTACAAGCCTAGTTTTCTATTGTTGGGTTTGCTTTTAGCACACATGGTACACCCTCTTACATATCTAGAAGCTGTCTCATTCATTTTTAGCCATTAACAAAATCTTTGCAGCTGTGTAACTGTTTAGTGACCTGATATTAGAGAAGTGTGTGCTTCTCGAATTATCTTTACCCTTTCAGTTTGTGGAGTGCATAGCTTCCCATAATGATACAAGAGTCGGTCCTTGACATGATAATCCAATTCCTCTACTTATTTTCCTTGACTTAAAGTTGCATATACATCTTTGAAATCTATATCTTGAGCATATTGTTCAATGTAGCTCTCATGCAGTACTGAATTATGCTTAATTATAGTGGATGCATTTGTAATAGGTCTAGACAACATATCTGCAACTTTATTGTGTATGTCATTTTTATATCTGATGACTAAATGAAACTGTTGTAGAAAACCCATCCACATATAGTGTCTTGATTGCTGCAACTTAGTTTGGGAGTGTAGATATTGAAGTGGTTGATGATCAGTATGTATGATTGTCTCTTTGCCCATTAAGTAATGTTTCCACTTTTTCACACTCTGTACTAATGCATACAATTCTTTATCATATGTTGGATAGTTAACTACTGCAGAATTAAATGTCTCAGAATGATAACATATGGGTTTACTGTGTTGTATCAACACTGCTCCCATGGCATAGTCACTGTCATCTGTTTGGATCTCAAATGGTCTTTGAAGATCTAGCAGTGTTAGTACTAGTGTTGTACTAATATTTTCTTTCAAGGTGTCGAAGGCTTTCTGCTATTTGCCTCCCCACTGAAACACCTTGTTTAATCCTATCAAATCATGTAAGGGAACTGCAATTAAGGAAAAGTTAGAAATGAACTTTCTCCAATATTGTGTTGCTCCTAAGAAGCTTCTCAGTTTTGTAGCATATTTGGATTTAGGCCAGTTTATAATGACTGCAACTTTAGAGGGATCTATCTTCAATTCACCACCCCCTACTATATGTCCCAAATAATTCAAAGATGTTTTGCCAAATTCACATTTTGAGAGTTTAACATAAAGTTTTTCTCTTTTCAAAACATCTAGTGTCTGCTTAACATGCTTTGAATGTTCTTCCCATATTTTGCTAAATATAAGAATGTCATCCAGATATACAATAACAAAATCATCAAGAAAAGGTCTGAGTACATCATTCATTATTCTCCTGAAAGTAGCAGAAGCATTAGTTAAGCCAAAAGGCATAACCAGCCACTCATACAATCCTTGCTTTGTTTTGAAAGCAGTCTTCCATGCATCTTGTTCTGCAAATCTGACCTGATGATATCTACTATGCAAGTCTAATTTGGAAAAATAAACAACTTCTTTCAATTGATCTAATAGGTCATCTATGCGAGGAAGGGGATAACAATTTTTTATCGTTATCTTATTAAGTGCTCGGTAATCAATGCACATTCTCCACGAGCCGTCTTTCTTTCTCACCAAAATGATTAATGACCCACATGGTGATGTGCTAGGTCTGATGAATCCCTTCTCGAGCAACTCCTGCACCTGCTTCTTGATTTCCGCATTCTCTAAAGCGGACAACCTGTACATTCCGATGTTAGGCAATGGAGCATCTTGTTGCAAATTAATATCATGCACTATTTCCTTTTTGGGTGGCAGACCTTTAGGTTCTTGAAACAAGATATCATATTCTGAAACAACTTTTTCTAAATCAGCTTGTTGTTTAGCATCACATCCCTCAAATACATTGGTTTTATCAAGTTTATTTTCCTTCACAACCATCAGTAAAAATTGTTTGCATGAATTTACAATTCGTTTCATCTGCCCTGAGTTTATGAAAGTATAATTATTCTTGAGCTTATGAGCTCTTACAAAGTATTCGATTACATCTTTAACGAGTAGATACTTGTTCTTAGCTCTATAGAAAATAGCTTTTCTATCATACAAGTAAGGAGTTCCTAAAACAATTCCACATATATCTCTGAAAATTATATCTAACTCAACCTCATCTACAAATGCTGACCCAAAAGAAAAATTAAGTTTACATTGTCTAGTCACTTGTAGTTGTTCTTTATCACTTAACCAACCTAATGGGTATGGTTTCTTGTGAGGTGTAGTCAGTAATCCCAACTTATCTACAATTGCTTCAGAAATCAAATTTACTTGTGAGCCACTATCAAACAAAGTATCAATCTTTTGATGTTTGGAAATAACTCGAATATGGAAAAGCTCATGTCTTTCTCTCTCATTTTCTTCATCATTAATAGATTTTGCAGAATTACTAGTAGATGCTTCAGAAATTTTACCTTTTATACCTATGGCTGCAATGGTTGTTTCATCTCCTCAGTCTGACCCCAAATCTTTTTGAATAGTTGCAGCAGTCTTCTTCTTCTTGCCCTCGAACTTCTCAGGTCTCAGCTCCGGATGCAGAACCCAACAATGCTCATCATCATGCCCATCCTTTTTACAGTGAGTGCATGAAGACTTTGTCTTTTGTGCAGTATTGACCTTCCTTTCTTTCCATTTCTGTTTTCTTTTCTCCTTATTCTTGCTTGCAATGGGTTTGGATGATCCCCCAACTTCTGGGTTCCCATTCCTTCCTCTAGCTTCTAGATGCATAGCTTGAACAAATACCTCATCTATACTAGTGGGATTAAACATGAGGATAGTGTGCCTCATGTAGCTGTGTAGACCCCCTATGTACTTCAACAGAGTCTCAGGTGAGTCTAATGAAATTCCTAGAATCAAAGCTCTCTTCCTCAATTCTTGGGTGTAACCCTGTACACTTTTCCCTTTCAATTGCGAAGAGTCTGCCAGCTCATCATCGCTTGCTGCATGTAAGCTAGTGGATAGAACTTTTTTTTTATTGTAGAAACAAATTCACTTCAGACAGAAAGAATCTTACCATGTTTCTTCATGTCAGCTTGTGTCCTGCTTTCCCACCATACCAAGGTAGTGCCTCCGAGGCATAGGCTGGGCAGCTGAATCTTACTCTTGTCTGAGTCGATACTCTGCACTTTGCAATACACATCAATTTGTCTGATCCAATTATCCAGCTCATCTGCATTCAACTCTCCATCATATATTGGTAAATCAAATTTAACATCTAATTTATTCAAAGATGCCTTCTTTTTATGTTCAGGGCTATTAGGAGGTGTGATAAAGCTTTCTTCTTTCCCTTTGCCTTTTGAGTGGTCATGGAGGAGAGATTCTTCTTCTCCTTTATCTTGTTTGGAGCCTGATGAATCCTCATATTTATTTTTCCTAAATTCCTTATACATTTCCTCTACCATGGACCTCATCGCTAGGAAACTATCTATAAATTGAGGGTCTGGCCCAAGGGACTTTCTTCTAACATTTTCTTCTGAGGATAGACTCTTCCAATCTCCAGGTTAGTTTTGACCATCTCTCCTTCTTCTAATTTAAGCTTTGATCTAGTTAGCATTCAACAACAAAATCCAACACAAGCTTTTCTAACCTTAAACAACCTAAGAGCTCTGATACCACTTGATCTAAAATCACTCGTGAATGATCTCAGTTAATTAGTGAAGGTATTACAGACCCATGTGCTGGGGTGTGTCTATGTTATTTTAAGCAATGGATCGATAAAATTACGAAATACACAGACACTTGAAACAGTAAGAGAAACATAGTAAGCAAATATAAAAACACAACAAATTTAATAAGGAGTTCACCCAATCCTCCTGGGCTACGTCTCTTGGTCCAGCCTTCAATGGTGGCCTTTTCTATTGTGTCTTAAAGCAGAGATTTTACAATAAGGAGCTCAATTTGAGTCTCACTTAACAGATGATGATCAATAGGGTGGTACTTGGATTCCCCAAGCCTCTAGAGTACACAGACTCCCCCTTACTGGATCTCGACCTCAACTGGTCTCAATGGTATGAGCCCAATTTGGTACTCAATACCAGACAAGTATACACATAGGAGTTGCTTGAACCTCTCAAGCCCTCTCTGTTGGAAATAATACTGAGAGGGGGGGGGGGGGTGAATCAGTATTATCAGATCAATATAACTTTTCACTTTCCATATTAAGATTCATATGTGATTAAACATATGATTCAGTTAGTTGATCTCTAATGAGTGCATCAGAACACTATTAACCATATGAGCAGTAATCCAGAGCAGTAAAATAGAACATATCATCACACACAAGAAGCACACATCAACACCATGATGTAAGGTGGAAACCCAATGTGGGTGAAAACCACCTGCTGCAAGTCGTCTCAATCTTCTTTAATAAGAAATACCTTTTACAATAGTTCTGTACTGGTGCAGACTTATACCAGTACACAGGCTTCTACTTGCAGAAGGCTACAACCTTCTCTCATTCTCCAGACTCTCCTGGAAGGGAGCTACAACCCCCATAGTTCTTGTACTAGCCAATCCATTTACTAGTACGCAGGCTGCTACCTGATACAATGCTCCAAAGTTTTCAACTACTACTGGAAGGGAGCTACCACCCCCTTAGCTCTTGTACTAGCTAAGATACTAGTACGTAGGCATCAGCCTACAATCTTCTCTCCTCCAGGTACCACGTTTCATACATTTTCAGACTGGATACACCTGAAGCACAACACATAATCTAAAAGGCCACGTTTCATCCAATTTTCATACTGGACCCATTAATATCATTGAAGTACATAATCAATCAATCTTCTGAATCACCCAATCACCAGATCAATACATATACAAGGATAATATGTGTGTTAGCAACCCGATCTAGTCTATCAGATCACATAAATATGAGTCCTTATGATCCTGATCCATTATTACATCTCATCCATCAACACAATCAATCAAACTGAATATGTAGAATATCGACACCATTAAACAGTCATCAGAACACATCAACAACCTGAACCACCTGTAACTTTAAACATCATAGCTCAAATGGTATATGCTACTACATTGAACCAAACATGCGTACATACGCTCTTTCACCAAAGCCAACCCGCGTACAGATCTATAAATATTCAATCATGACTTGCAGTGATTTCAAACTTAAGTTATACCCAGTTCAGATCATTACAAGCCTTATTATACAGATCTAGAATAAGCATAATCAACTATATAGAGATAGTTTATTTCAAGCCATTTGATCCCGATCTATCCTTAGATCTTGTTCTCCATCAACTGGTGAGATCCCTCTTTAGCTCAGATCCAGATCTGCACCATAACCCAATCACAGTATTCCAGATCTAGCACTTTATCAGATATTCAATAATTCAGATGATGCTTTGCCGAATGATCTCCTTCCTCTTTTATAGTCTTAGGCCTTTCACAATACCATGGTCCAAAACCATAATAACACAATACCACAGACCCAATACTTGGGATCAACACTTTTGGATGCAAGACCACGGACCAAAACCATAGGATCAAAAACTGCGAACTAATACCATGAACCAACCATGAAAGTGCGTGAGATCAACACTTTTGGATGCAATACCATGGACCAGAACCATAGGATAAAAAACGGTCGGACTAATACCATGAACCCAATCATGAAAGTGCGTGAACTTTTCTCTTGCATAAAGGGAACTTTTCTCTGCATGAAAGTGCGTGAACTTTTCTCTACATGAAAGAAACTTTTCTCTGCATGAAAGTGCGTGAACTTTTCTCTACATGAAAGAAACTTTTCTCTGCATGAAATTGCATGAACTTTTATCTTCATGAAAGTGCGTGAACTTTGTTACACTATAATTTATCATCTGAGATGAGTGGGTTGCCATCAAGTACAACATATGTATCATAATACCAACACTCTCTGGAGTTCACAGACTCTCAGACTCTCTTTGTCTCTGTCTGCTCGATGCTACCTTTGCTCTGCAGGTCAGCTTAGCTTCTCTGTTCTTTGCAATTTGCTTCTTTCTCTACTTTTGTTCCCCCTTTGCTCTTTGTCTGTTCATGGCTTAAAGCCAATCTGCTCCCTGAATGCTCATTTCCTCTTCTTGGCTCTCTGGTTCGCCTGCCTCTGTCCGCTGGAATTCCCTGCTCTACGTCATCATCGCTATGTAACGCTACACAAAGAGGTGGACACTTGTCGCCTTGCGAACTGAGGGTCAATTTTCTTCAAATGGTCGTTATTTCCATTACTCCAGGATTTTCCCGCGAAACTAATTCTTCTACGAGCTCATCGGTCATGCCAAACCTCAAATCTTTATGCGCCTCAGTCTATTTCCCCGTCAAATCTGGTCATCCATCGGGTTGATTTTCCATCGTTGATCTGGAGCCTCCAAATCCTACGGTCTTCGTCTATATCGCTCGGGTAAGTTGCTCGAGTGTTACTCACGTGATGTAAGTGATTTTCTCTCTCATCCGCTGGACATGCGTCGCCCAATGTATGGCATTGCGCTGAACTCGGGCAAACCCACTTACCGCTCGAAGTGCACGCGATATCTTGCCGGTTTTGGGCGCGGGACCCGCCTTCTAACGGTTTCGGTGATTTCTGTGCGGTTCTATGCTTTTCCTTGTGACCAAGCGCTCAAGGCTTTTCCTTCTCTGAGGGTTTTTCCCTGCGAATCAGAAACTGCCTCTGTTTCTGGATCTGGTCTTCTGATTGCCAATTTGCATCCATGTGCGGTCTCCATGGGCCAACGGTCAGTGCGCTTTGACCGAGGATCCTCGTTGTTCTGTGCTGGCCACAATTGCCATTCTCCAGAGGTCATTTCTGATAAGTTGGTTATTCATAAGATTTGATATGATATAATTTGAAACAGTCATGAAAATGTTGAAGGATCCAATTTGGATCACAAACACTTCTGAATTTTTTCAATTTGTCTCCATTACATGTCAGATGTATTGTTGACCCATAGTTCACAACCATAGGGAATCACTAGAAGCCCAAAAAGGGTTCGAGTGGTTTTCCAGTCCCATAACTCTGCCTCTCTACAACTATTTTCAAAAGCATATAATGCTTTCCAACCCCCCAAAGTTCTTTTCTTTCTACAACCATCCCAACTTAGATTTCTGTTGAAGTCAATTCCAAGGTATTTGTAATCCGCAACTTCTTCCAGAATGTTGCCTTCAAAGTAGAACTTATGCTTGTGATGTTTTCTTTTTTTAGAGAAAACCACTACTTTTGTTTTACTAATATTAACTTGCATCCCTACACTTCTACAAAAATGCTCAAGGGATAGTAAGTGCTCTTGCAAACCAAGAGCTGATTCAGCAATCAAAATAAGATCATTTGCATACAAAAGAAACCTTATAACAAATTTGCCCAAATAGATACCATCACCCCCTTGCAAATTTAACCACTCCTCAAACTTGTCGATATATAAGCCAAAAAGGGTAGGAGATAGTGGGCAACCTTGCTTGACTCCGATATCGCTTCTAAAACTTTCAGAAATGCCTACTGAAGTTCTAATTTTGACTTTCACCTCTTCATACAGCCTATGCACAACTGCTCTTAAATGTTTAGGAACCCCAAGTTCCTCCATTCTGTGGCAAAGCTTATCCCTAGGAACTGTGTCAAACATTTTTTCTGAAATCAACAAAGCAACAAAATACTTCTTCATTTTTCTCTCAAACTTTTTCAATGATGTACCTTAAAGTTATACACTGATCAATTGTGTAATGTTTAGGTCGAAAACTTGCTTTCCCTTTAACACGCTTATCTCTTTCTTCTGCCCACTTACTAATTTAGATGAAATATTTTAGTGTACCTAATTTCTCTTTGTTAGGATATTCCGACACATAGGAAATAGTTAAGTATAACTTGGTCTAGTATAGAGTTAGGTAAAGTGTGTTTCTTTACTATGTACATTTTGTAACTTACAATCCGACGGTCACGATATGTAGTGATCCAACGGTTCATTCTCTCCTCGGTATTACCGACACTTGATCCATGGCTTAACACCCGATTGGTCCATGATCTCTATTTAAAGAGCATGGAGGGTCATTTGTAGGTTAACCGTCCATGAGAGAAGCTTATGTAAATTTTCATTCTTTTATTAATAAATTGCCTGAAGTGGCCGCGTTGGCTCAGGCCATGGACTGTTTCCCTCTTTGGGGGTTTTAACCATGTCAAAAGTACTGGTGTATTGATCTGTGATCTGTTTGTGAGCGGTGTCCTTTGGTGTTTTGTCTGAGGAACTTACCCTGTAAATTCCTACATGGTATCAGAGCTATTTGAGGGCCGCATCCATTGGTGATCCAAATCTGAAGTCGGTAGAACTGCATCTGACTATCGTTTCCTAGATCTATTGTTTCTGAATGCTTTCGGGCCGAGAGGACTGCTCTGTTGTGTTGGGAGCATCTGTTTCAGTGAGGAACCCTTTCGTTTCATGCGAAAAGGTTTTCGTTAGCCCTAGCTACGTCATTTTTAAGATCTGGAGGTATACAGTGTTTATTTGCAGTTTACAATTATTTTCTCTCTGTTTATTTCGGTTTCGGTTTATTTAGCCTTTTTTTTGCCAGATCTATACCTTTCATTTCTGCTTATGCTCTTTGCCCCACGACTCTGTGCGATCTGGGCAAATCAGAAACAAAAAGGAAGGATTTTTCTCATGCGTATGCTCTTTTCCGCTGCGCCTTAGTGTGATCTCGGAAAATCAGAAACATTGAGGAAAATATTTAGTTTCCGGCTAAAGCTAACTTCGAGCCACAAGGTTTGTTTTTTTGTATGTCCGTGTTGGGTTTTGTGCTTTTTGTTTTGTAGGGAAAAAGAGCTTTCTCAAAGCAAGCACGCAACCCAAAGCATCAACCCCCCTCTCTCTCTCTCTCTCAAACTTTTTGTATAGTTCACTTGGTCCAAAGCTAATTTATGGGAGTAGAGATCTTGAGTTCAAGTCTCCTTTTTGTGGGGGCAGAATTTTTCATTTCCGCACATTCCCGCACTTCGTCAACATCTTCATCAAATTTTCTTCAAAAAGCCATAACTTCTTCATCCGGAAGTTGTTTTCAGAACCGTTTTTTTGAACCAGCCTAATTTTTCGAGATCTTTCCATTGAAACACTTAGTTTCAACATCTATAGCTTCAATTTTCTGTTAAAATGGAAAGTCCATGCCAAGTTATTCTTGACAGCACCAACTACTTCCAATGGTGGTCCTACATTGTGGAAATTTTACTTAGAAGTAAAGGTCTCTACAGAATAGCCTCAGGCCAAGAAACCAAACCGAAAGATGAAGATAAGGCAGCTAAATGGGAAAATAGGCAAGATCAAGCACGTGGGTTGATAGGGATGTCTATTTCTCCAGATCTTAGATTCCATATTGCAGAACTTGATACTCCTGATGAAGCAATGAAACAGATTACTAAACTTTTTGGAATAAAAAATGAACTTAGAGCCCATCAACTTGAAAATGAGTTGCTTACATTGGACCCCAATATTTTTTCTTGCATTGAAGATTTTTTGTCCAAGTTCAAGACCCTTAGACTTCTCTTGGAAGGTGTTAAGGTTAAGAAAGAAGATAGTAACCTTATCTATTCCATTCTTACTAAGTTGGGACCAGCCTACTCTGTGTTTGTTTCCACCTTCCATTCTACAAGAGAAGCCTTCATTTCTCAAGAAAAAGACTACAAATCCTCTTCCTTTGATTCTTTTTGTGATTCTTTAATAAGAGAACAAGAAAAACTCTTACACCTTGGTCTTCTTAATCTTGGAAACTCTTCCAAGAAAGCGTTAGCCACCCAGCAACAACCAAATCCAAATAATCCTAAGAAGTTGTATCCTAAAAGGAATGGTCCTAAACCAAATAAGGGTCCTAAGCAATTTCAGCCTCGAAATGAAAAATCATTTCAACAAAATGATAAGACAAATAAAAACAAAGGGAAGAAGACTGATAGACATTACAACTTTTGTAATCAATATGGCCACTTAGAATCCAAATGTTTTAAGAAGATGGAAGCCTTGGAAATGAAGAAGCATAATATCCATTTGGGGCACTCTTCAACTTCAACTTCATCTTCAGGAATGACACTTTCTGCATGTGGTTGTCAAGCTTCTCGGTCTGGCTATGCACTAAATGTGTCTTCTTCTTCTCATTCTCATGAGTGGCTCATTGATTCTGGAGCCTCTTATCACATGGCCAAAAACAAAGCCATGTTTTCTTTTTTAAATGATTGTAACACCAAAAATATATATGTTGGTGATGATAGATCTCTTAGTGTTGTAGGGACTGGAACTGTTCATATAGACAATGGCCAGTTTAATGATGTATTATGTGTTCCAACCTTATCCTGCAACCTTCTATCTGTATATCAGATAACTCATTCAAGTGAAGGTAAAATCGTTGAATTTTCACCTCACGATGTTGTAATTAAGGACCTAAGAGATCCTAGACAGATTTTAGCTACTGGCATTGCTGATGATTCTACAAGGTTGTATAAGTTTCACAACTTTGGGTCATCAAATATTCCCTCAGTATTTGTTGCTCATAACGATGAAGTGAGCAAACTTTGGCATGAGCAATTTGGTCACTTAAACTATCACTCTCTTCAGAATCTATGTAAAGAAAATATGGTGACAGGTCTTCCAATGGTATCTTGCAGAGATGGTGTTTGTTTCAGATGTGTACTCGGAAAACATCATCGGGACAGTTTTGAAAAACGTGCCTCTCGGCACGCCTCAGCCCCTTTACAGCTCGTGCATAGTGATTTATGTGGTCCACTTCCAGTTGTTTCATTCTCTGGCTACAAGTATCTCTTAACTTTCATTGATGATTTCTCCAGACGCACTTGGGTATACTTCTTAAAACTCAAGAGTGAAGTATTTAACATGTTCTTGGCCTTTAAGGCCTTTGTTGAAAAACAATCTGGACATCAAATTCTTAAGCTAAGATTTGATAATGGCAGAGAATATGTTAACAACAAATTCATCAACTTTTGCACTAAGAATGGAATTCAAATGCAACATACTGTTCCATATACTCCACAACAAAATGGTGTAGCTGAAAGGAAGAATTGCACCTTAAAGGAAATGGCTAATTGTATGCTTCAATCTAAAGGACTTAGTCTTAATTATTGGGCAGAATCAATTAACTGTGCAAATTACATAATAAATCGCACTCCTACTAAGGTTTTAAAGAATATCACTCCAGAAGAAGCATGGAGCTCAATTAAACCAGATGTAAGTCACTTTCGTGTTTTTGGAAGTGAAGCATGGGCCCATATTCCAGATGAGAAACATAAAGCTTTAGAACCTAAGAGTGAAAAATGTATCTTTGTTGGATATTCTGAAGATGTCAAAGGATATAGACTTATTCCACTTAAGTCCAAAAATGTTATCATTAGAAGAGATGTAAAGTTTACTGACAATATATCGGCCTACGAGCCTAGTTCGGCAGATGCGCCACCTCTCCCTATCTCTTCTACTTTTGAAAATATTTCTTCTTCAAATAATGAAAGCGAGGATGAAAATCCTCCCCCACCTTTTAGGATCCTCCTTTAGCTCCTCAGCTTCCAAAATGGGTCCGTGCTACTCGGGATGCAGCAGGTGATGTTGCCGGTGATCCTACAGATCAGCGACGTACACGTTCTCAGTTTGATAGAGCCTCTTCTTTAGTGGCTCAAGCTTCAGTGAATTATGGTCCTGACACCTTTGCAGAAGCTTCAGGCCATCCAGATTGGGAAGCAGCTATGAATGAAGAATATCATTCATTATTGGCAAATGATACATGGGATCTTGTTCCTCTACCAAAGGGACGAAAACTTGTTAGATGCAAATGGGTTTACAGAACCAAGTATGGACCAGATGGGAAAGTTGATAAACATAAAGCTCGTCTTGTTGCTAAGGGTTTTTCACAAGTTGAAGGCATTGACTACACTGAAACCTTCTCCCCTGTTGCCAAAATGAACTCTATCCGCCTTGTTCTTTCCCTTGTTGCCTCTTTCAAATGGGAAGTCCATCAGATGGATGTTAAATCTGCCTTCTTGCATGGGGACTTGCATGAAGAAATCTATATGGAACAACCTATTGGCTTTATACAAACAGACTCCAGCGTTGTATGTCGGCTTAAGAAATCCCTTTATGGTCTCAAGCAAGCTCCTCGAGCTTGGTATGCCAAAATGGATAACTTTCTTTTAGAAAATGGCTTTTCTAAGTGTCATTCTGACAATACTGTCTACACCAAGAAAGTGGGAAAGTCTCTTATCATTCTTGTTCTTTATGTTGATGATCTTATCCTGACTGGTAGTGATCCCAACCTTATAAACCATGTGAAGTCTAGCCTTAAAAGGAAGTTTGAAATGACAGACTTAGGACACTTACATTATTTTCTTGGTCTTCAAGTCTTGCAATCCAAGGAAGGTATTTCCCTTTCCCAGTCCAAGTATGCCTGTGATATTCTACGCCATTTTCACATGGAAGACTGTAAGCCAGCCCCTTCTCCCTTTCAGTCTGGAGTCAAACTTTCAGTCACTTGTACTTCTCCTGAAGTTGATGCTACCTTATACCGTCAACTTGTAGGAAAACTTTTGTATCTAACCCATACTCGTCCTGACCTTTCTTTTGCTGTTGGCCTTGTTGCTCGGTTTATGCAAAACCCACGTGAAAGTCTTTGGAAAGCAGCTAAAAGAATACTTCATTATGTTCGAGGTACAGTTCAGTTTGGGATTCATTACAGTGCCGAAGCATCTCCTCTATTGGTTGGTTTCACTGATTCTGATTGAGCTGGTGACCCTGATGATCAGAAGTCTACTGCAGGTTATGTGTTCACTCTTGGTTCAGGACCTATTACATGGGCTTGCAAGAAACAACGTGCCATTTCTCTTTCTTCAGTAGAAGCAGAGTATCGTGGTGTCGTAGAAGCTAGTAAGAAAGCCTTGTGGATTTGTCAGATCCTATCAGAGTTTGGCTTCAGCAGCAGCATCCGACTACACTTTGGTGTGATAATCAAAGTGCCATTCAACTATGCAAAGATCCAGTCCAACATCAGCGCAGTAAACACATTTGAACTGCACATGCACTTCATCAGAAATCTCATTCATGACCATGTTCTTGAAGTGCAATATTGTTCAACAGATGATCAAGTTGCATACATCTTTACAAAGGCTCTCACAGAGGCGAAATTCACTAAACTTCGATTTATGGTTAGAGTTCAGGAAGTTGTCACTAAGGGGGGATAGGCTCTAGTGCCTCCTTCCTTCTCCTACTGTGTCATATTTGTAAATCCTTCAATCCTATCCCAAGTTGTTCTTAAGGGGGGATGTTATGATATTCCGACACACAGGAAATAGTTAAGTATAACTTGGTCTAGTATAGAGTTAGGTAAAGTGTGTTTCTTTACTATGTACATTTTGTAACTTACAATCCGACAGTCACGATATGTAGTGATCCGACAGTTCATTCTCTCCTCGGTATTACCGACACTTGATCCGTGGCTTAACACCCGATTGGTCCATGATCTCTATTTAAAGAGCATGGACGGTCATTTGTAGGTTAACCGTCCATGAGAGAAACATATGTAAATTTTCATTCTTTTATTAATAAATTGCCTGAAGTGGCCGCGTTGGCTCAGGTCGTGGACTGTTTCCCTCTTTGGGGGTTTTAACCACGTTAAAAGCATTGGTGTATTGATCTGTGATATGTTTGTGAGCGGTGTCCTTTGGTGTTCTGTCTGAGGAACTTACCCTGTAAATTCTTACACTCTTAAATTTTGATACTATTAAAAAAATTACACCTAAAATAATTTTAATCTTTTCCTATACTTAATAAATCTAAATTAAAAATAAATAAATTATAATGGAAATTATTAAAGTGCATTAAAAATTCTTTAAAAACTAATATTCCAATAGTATTTACTTGATATACTAATATTCCAAACATATTAAACTAGAACATTTAAACACATACGGATAAACTTAAACAATCAAAATTGTTTCTAGTCAAATAGGTTTATCATAAACCTAATTTCCACTGAGTTTATGAGTAACTTATCATTCTAGATCCCGTGTTTTGGTTCAGTGATGATTATGAGAGATTTTAGTCCAATAAAAGATTATATTTTTATCAAAAGATTTATGATTAATTGTGGAACTAAGTCAGAGAAGATGCTCACTAGGAAATTATGAAGAAATTATTACTATTGTAATTTTTTGGGTAAATTTTCATTAAAGCTTTTAGTTTTGTTTTTGTTTTTTTTTTTTTCTTTCTAAAAGTGTAAAAAATTAGTATAATTTAGTTGTCAATTAATATTAAGGAAAATGATCATTGACTAATAATTATTATTAACTAATAATTGTGAATACATGTTTACTTGTCAATATTATTAAAGTAAAATTATGATAGATATTTTTGAGTTTTAGATTATTAACATATTTTTCTTACGTTAGGAAAAGAAGTTTTATATTAATTAAATGCAATTTTAAGCTTTTATTGAGAACTATAAAATTTTGAAACTATATAGTAGACAAAAATTTCCTTGCCTAATTATAATTTATAAATCTCAAAAATAAGATTACATTAAATTCTAGATGATCAAACTATATAACTTTTTTACGATTGATTTCTCTATAGCCTTATAGTTTGTTCTCTTCTCAATAACCTATCATATACTTTCAAAAAAAGTTTTTAAAAGATCAAAACTTTGCATTTAAAAAAATAATACATTTACATTAATAATAATATAAACTAAACTTTATATATTTATATATATATAACATTTAAACCATTAAAAATATACCATAAATAATTACTTATTGATATAAATAACTGAATACTTTGAAAATTCGTTAAATAAATAAATTTATGCAACACTACTATAAACAACATGAATCTTTACCTCATAAGTATATAACTATCTTTAAAATATCGTGATCCTCATTATATAAAAAGAAACTTTTTACTGAAGAAAATTAAGACCCTTTTACTATAGAAATTTTAGGGCTTAACATTACAATACAAGGAAATTGGAAGCATTTACATCCTATTTATTCATATCCAATAATACATTAAGTTAAAAATAAAGTGATTATCCTATTTATTCTGTAGATCAATAGAGTAGGATTGTATCTCTTGATTTTAGATCAAACTTTTTGAGGAGTTGCAATCCTACCACTATATTTTTACATGGTATTACAGTTGGATTCACATTAGACTAGGAATTTCGAAGTTGTTTCTCAGGAGGTTCGAATTTGCAGCTTCAGTGCAACAATATTTCTTTAGGACCAGGAAAATGATCTTAAATGGGTTGAGATTAGAGCATGCTTTGGAAGGCATCTCTAATTTCAATGCATGGAAGGATCGTGTCAAGGCAATGCTTGATGAAAACAGATTGTTGGAATATGTCAAGACAAACATTGCAAATCCTGACTCAATTAATGCACAAAACCAAGCTTAATGGAAGAAAGATGTAGCCAAGGCAAGGAGAATGATCTTGGAGGGAGTGCAAGATCACATTGTCTCAAATATCCATGGCAAAGAAACTCCTTTCAAAACATGGAAGGCACTGACAGAGTTGTTCGAGAATAGTAGTGATCATAGAAAATTGGCCCTAAAAGACAAACTTCGAAAAAGTAAAATGTAGAAAAATGATATTATTTCGCAGTATCTCACTAAATTTACACAAGTTCGGGATGAGCTTGGTGAGGTTGATGTGACCGTTGTAGAAGAGGACCCGATGAACCTAGCTCTTTTAGGCCTTCCAAAATCCTAGCATAGATACTTATACTCGGTAAATGGAAGGGAAATTTTACTGAAGTGGGAAAGGTTGTGGTCTGACTTGGTACAAGAAGATTTGAGGAGAAATAATTGGCATAGAACTTCATCCAAGGAAGAGGATGAAGAAAATTTGCATTGGTTGGAAAGGGAAAGAAGGGAAAAGGGAAGAAATCTCAAACCAAACCAGAATTTAGCCAAGGGGGCAAGAAGAAAGACTTGTCCAAAATAAAATGCTTCAATTGTTTTGAATTAGGGCACTATGCTACAAAGTGTGCACACAAAAGTTCTATCAAGAATAACTCGGGAGGAGCACTAGGTGAGGCATTGGATTCACATTTTGAGCTAGACTTCACCCTTATCACATGCATGGCCGACACTATGATGGGGAGTGTGTGGTAATTGGATTTTGGTTCCTTTTTCCACATGACAAGGTATAGAGAGTTTTTCAGTGACCTATCTCTAGATGCATATTGAGCTTGGGGACAACAGAATGTACAATGCTACTGGTATTGGTACAATAACATTTAAGAGAGAGTCAAGATCCCCTCTTTGCCTCAAAGATGTCACATTTTTTCTGGACCTAAAGAAGAACATCATATTTGTAGCAGTTTTGGAAGACTGTGGCTATGATGTAATCTTCAGTAAAGGTAAAGCCTTTCTAAGGCACATAGCTACTAGATAGGTGAAGCAGATCAGGGTTCGTGTGAAGAACATGTACAATTTAGATGTGGAATATTGTGTTGCATTAAGCATTAAGGCAAAGAAAGTGCAGAGTCACGATGTCGGTGAGATCTCGCACAAGAGATTGGGCCATTTTCATCATGGCAATTTAAAAATTATGAAGCAAATAAACATTGGCCTCCCTAAAGGAGCACTTGAGCAACATGATGTATGCAAAGGTTGTATATTGGGGAATTATGTGAAATCCACATTCCATGATTGAGACAACAAAGAACATGTAGCCTTGGAGAGAGTCCACTTTGATGTTTTTGGACCCTCCTCGACAACCTCCACTGCCATACATAGGTACTATTTTATTTGTGTTGACGATTTCTTAAGAAAGTGTTAGATCTTATTCATGCGGAAGAAGGATGAGTCATTCTCAAAGTTTGTGGAGTTCATGGCACTAGTTGAGAAGAGATAGGTAAGAAGGTGAAGGCTCTCAGGAGTGACAATGGAGGTGAGTATGTTTCAAATGACTTCAAGAATTTATTTGTGAAATAAGGCATTCGAAGAGAGATAACAACACCCCACAACCTGTAGCAGAATGGGGTAGTTGAGAGAAATAACTGTAGCATTATGGGAGTTATGATAATTATGCTACATTACCAAGCCTACCACTGCATTTGTGCGCAGAGGCATGTAACAAAACAAACTAATTATAAGACCAGAGTCCTCATCAGATTCTTGGTATGATTACACTGAAGGAGGCTTTCTTGATGAGAAAGTCGGATATGTCTCACTTTAGAATTTTTGGAGCCTCTTTTTACTACCATGTCTCCAAATATTCTAGGAAGAAGCTTGAGCTGACAATAGAGTTGGGAGTTTTTGTGGGTTACATTGAAACTCCACACAATTATTGTTTGTACTTACCTTTCCTCAGAATGATAGTTGTGCAAAGGGATGTAAAGTTTGATGAGGAGAAAGCAACACAATGCTTTCTTTAGAGGGAGCTTCATATCCCACCGGAACAAGGGCTTTTAGATCCAAAGGTGGAGCCTCAGGAGGATTCTCAAGAAGTAGTGATGTAGCTATAAATGGAGGATCAGAGACGAGGCAGAGTGGAGACATCCACTCAAGCAAAGCCATCGAAAGAAGGGAGAAAAAGAACCAGGGAAGCTGATAGATTAGTGTAGGATGTGAGGGATAATGTGGGAGCTCCTTCAAATTTGCATAGGCAAAGGAGGTCATCTAAGAGGTACACTAGCTACATGGCTCTAATAACTAAGATTTTAGAGATTGAGCCATCCTATTTTGAGGAATAAGTAGAGAAATGTGTTTGGGTTAATGCAATGGTGGAAGAATACAAATCCTTCATGAAGAACAGAGTTTGGGAAGTATTCCCAAGACTTCCAAATAAATCAGTTGTGGGTTCAAGATGGATCTTCAACATTAAGCATGTAGCAGAGGGAAGCATAGAGAAGTATAAGGCCAAATTTGTAGCCAAAGGATTCTCTCAAGTTAAGGGAATTGACTATGAGAAAAGCTTTGCTCATGTAGCAAGGTATTCATCCATTAGATCAATCATTGCACTGGTTACGCAGATGGGGTGGAGATCCACCAAATGGTTGTAAAAACATCATTTCTCAATGGTGTTATTGAGGAGGAAATGTTCATCGAGCAACCAAAAGGTTTTGAGACACTTTATCAGGATTCTTGTGTGTGCAGAATTAGGTGAGAATTGTACAGTCTTAAGCAGGCACCCTGTTCTTGGTACTTCAAGATCGATAGTTATCTCATAGGATTGGACTTCAACAAAAGTGAAGCGAATGCAAAACTCTATCATATCATGGTAGAAGGTAAATTTCTTATCATTATTTTATATGTGTTGGGAATCACGATTGCTATTAGGCCAAAACCCACAAGTGTTAGTCAACAATCGCATCGCTAGATATAAGGATCTATTAGAGGCGGTTAGTCCATGTCGCGAAACACATGGGGAGTGTTAGTTTATCCAATTTCCAATGATATCCCCCCCAACGCGAGTTAGGCGTGTACCGAACTTGTGACCTATGCTTTGATACCACTTGTTGGGAATCATGATTGTCATTAGGAAAAAACCCGTAGGTGTTAGTCAATGATCGCATCGCCAGAGATAAGGATATATGAGAGGTGGTTAGTCAATGTTGTGAAACACACGGGAAGTGTTGATTTATCCAATGTCCAACAATATGTTGATGATTTAATATTAACTAGCAATGTGCAAGTGGTTAGCTCTTGCAAGGGAATTTGAGATGAAAGAAATGGGTCTCATGCACTATTTCCTCGAGTTAGAAGTATGGAAAGGCGATGGGGAATTTTTTGTTTCTCAAGGAAAGTATGTTAACGAGATACTACATAGATTCCGCATGGAGAGTTGTAAGCCCATGGAGACACCTTTAGCGACCAACTGGAGGAAGGAGACTACCGCTTCAGGTGAAGAGGTGGATGCTTCCATTTATCAACATTTTGTGGGTTCATTGATGTATCTTGTGAACACATGACTAGATATGTGCTATGTACTCAATCAGATGAGCCAAGATATGGTTAGGCCAACTAGATTGTATTGGAAGGAAGCTAAGCATGTTTTACGGTACCTTTGAGGCACTACCAAGTATGGATTATGGTACGGATGGATAGAGGGAGTGAATTTGAGTGGCTTCACAGATGTAGATTGGACAGGGAGTCCATATGACCGAAATAGTACATCAGGTGGAATTTTCAGGGTTGGGTACGTAGCGGTTTCCTAGTACAACAGGAAGCAAAGATTTGTGGTGCTTAACTCAGCAGAATACATGGCTACAAGTCAAGCAACATCTGAGGCGATATGGTTGAGAAAGATAATTGTGGAACTATTTGGTCAAATGATGGATACAATGATGATCTATTGTGATAATCGGATTTGCATTAAGCTCTCTGAGAATTCGATATTTCACGATCGATCCAAGCATATAGTTATCTGATATCATCATTTACAGCACTATGTGAAAATGCAGATAATGTTGCTACAATACATTCCAACAAAGGAACAAGATGTTGACATCTTGATAAAGGCCTTGTCTAGAGGGAATTTCGAGTTCCACAGGTGCAGGATAGGGGTGGTTGATAATACTTTTCTTGCTAAGAGGGAGTGTTGAGAAGTGTAGCAAGAAAGTATCAATTTGACTTTGCGAGGGTCAAATTGAGAAAATCCAAATTTCCACATCAGCAAACAACTTGGAGGTAGTTAACTTGTGTGACATGTCTTATGTCACTCAATTTACTTAGTAAATTCGAGTGAGAGGGCTTGGAGTTCAGTTAAGCATGTGTGATTGCTAAGTTATTTCAAATTGTATTCAGTTAAACTAGTTCTAACTATTGATAGAACTAGCGGAAGGTCAGTTATGCAGTGGGACAATAGTCTAACTCAGTGATCATCCAATTAGCTGATCAATCAACCTAAAATAGCTAGTGCATGCAGATAATTTGAGTTCCCTAGTTGTGGTGGATATGCCAAGGAAATGTAACATTAGTTGTAGACTATTCTTGAATGTACACATGTTGCATGTAACCATATGATCAACCTTGGGAATTGTGCAATCAATTGGAGGAAAAATCCTAAATAATAGGGGCTTAATTCCTCAGGAATTGCGCAAGGAAATATGGGCTCAAGCTGAGGAAAAATTTGACTAAGTCCGGGTCAGAGCTTCTCATTGAGCAGAGAGATAAGTTATTCACTTGCAGGTTGTGCTCAGAGCGAGCAAGCAATTATAATAAATTCTCTATTCGTTTGATTAATACAAGCAGGTTTGAGGGATTTTTAGCAGTTACTTTCCCCTAGAAAAATATTGTGCATGTGTGGTTTCTCTTATTGCATGTGTGTGATTGTTGTTCGAAATTGTGAATTGAATCCCACATATCAGTAGAGTAGGCTTGTGTCTCTTGATTTTATATCGTATTCCTTGAGCAGTTGCAATTATACCACCATATTTTCTACAAATTTTGAATGCTAAACATATATTGTGTGACTCCTTTACACACAAACTTAGTCAATCTCTGATTATTTATAGGATCAAATCTCCCTGTTTATGAGTTGTTAGTCCCCAACCATTTTCATCATGCTTGGAAAATCTTCACTAAAATATGCTTCATTCAAGTTTGTCATTTGCTAGCTTGGGGCAACTGTAATTTAAGTGTGACATGCAGTTTCAAAATTATCTATTTTTTTGTCCATTGTTTTCCATGTAGAACTATGTCTTCTTCTAGCTCCACATCAGCTTCAACAACCATTCTTTTGAAGCAAGCTTGATAGATTCTTCTTCATCATCATCTAATGCCAATAGCTTGTACAAATTCATATGATCTAGAACTAAAACTAGTCGCATGCCCATGTAAGCAAGTGAGTACAAGTTAATTGTGTCCTCTACAATTTATTCAATGATATAATGGCCATATATGTGTAGTGTACTCTTTTTATCCTTCACTTTAAATACCTCCTAAAAGTAAATTCAAACTCTATCTCCTTATTTGTGTATTGTTGACCATGCTTGGCCTTATGTTTATGCTAGCTTGTGCAAATATTCTCTGCCTAATCATGACCATTTTAGATATAAACCAAGTATCATTTTTCCATATGCACAAACCTCCTTTCCTATTATGGCCTCGAGAATAATACCCACATTGGATAATGGATCCTCTATAAAAAAATCAAACATGTAATTTAAAAGGTGAAATGCATTTGGAATTTTGGTAACTCGTATCTTTATTTGGATATTTCTAATTACATGTACACAATAAGTGAACTATGACGCAATTTTCTTACTATTACTAAACCATGTATTTGTGGAGTGAAGGCGGTGCTTCTATTTAGCTTGGTGTCCATCAATTCCCACATTTCTTATGAAAATTAATTGAGAAATCTACTATTTCAATCAAACATTATCAATTATGGTAAGCCAAAATGCACCCAAACTCACTTAAAGAACAACTATCTAACAATATGATGAATCCACATTTATGCAAGGTATCATCTTGACCATCTTTTCAATCAAACGATTCACCACGATCATCATACAATTATTTCCCTTAATAATTGTTAGTTTTCCATCAAGGAAAGCCATTAAAACTAAGTACCATTTTTACTCAAGATTAGAAGTGAAATATACTCATTCAACCTCCTATTTGTTGGCTTCAAAAACTAAACAATCGTTATTGAATATTTCCACTATCTATATCATCTTCATTGTTGGGAATCACTATTGTCGTTAAACCAAAACCTACAAGTGTTAGTCAATGATCGCATCGACAGAGATAAGGATCCAAGAGAGGCGGTTAGTCTATGTCACGAAACACACGAAGAGCGTTGGTTTATCCAAAGTCCAACAATCTCGCCCCCAACGCGAGTCGGGTGTGTATCGAACTCGTAACCTATGCTCGGATACCACTTGCTGGGAATCACGATTGTCGTTAGACCAAAACCTGCAGGCGTTAGTCAACGATCACATCGCTAGAGATAAGGATCCACAAGAGGCGATTAGTCCATGTCACGAAACACACGAAGAGCGTTGGTTTATCCCATGTCCAACATTCATCTTGTAATTTTTTTATTTTTTTTTTATTTTTATAAATTTGTGATTGTCTTCTCATACCAAATGCCCTTAGATATTAAAATGGTGTGCATCACAAAACAACCATTATGTTTAATCTCTTCAAATAACATAAATAATCGCAAACTTACATAAATTCTTATTCTTCAAAAAGAGTTGCAAAACTCCATTGGATAGAGTCATCATGGACTTTTACATTGATTAAAAAGAAAAAAAAATATTAAAATTAGATAATATGTGTGAGTAGAATCTAAATTAAAAATTGTGGGAATATTGTTAATCTCATTATCAATAATGTAAATAAAAAAATATAGCACTCTATTTATATTTCCTCTTTAAAAATTAATCATAACACGAATCTCTCTAACTGAATAATTAATAGATTAATTTATGTGAAATACATAACTGATCTTGCCATACATCCATAAGAATTAAAAAATAATAATGATTGTGAATTAAAATACATCTAATAAAACACTTCCCTACTTGATCCAATACATATATTTATTGTATATATGTTGAGTACGCCAAAATTTTAACCACAACCATGAACATGAACATAGTTAAGACTTGTTTCACCAACCATATCTATGAAAGCTTGACAAATGTATAGGAATGACCATTATTATTGTTGAAAATGGTTAGTGTTGAAATGTAATACAAAAACCATGATTTTGCTATGTTTTTATTGTTATGGTTGAAAATTGTTAGTGTTGAAATGTAATACAGAAAACAAGTTTTTTCTTTGTTTTTATTATTATAAAGAAGAAGGAAAACATGTTTATAAGTCAAAATAATAAGCATAAGAACCATGATTTTGCCATCATTATTGTTGAAATTTGTTATTATTGAAATGTAAGGTAAGAACCATGATTTTGCCATGTTTTTATTATGGTAAAGGAGATCAACATGTTTTGAGTCAAAATTATAAGCATAAGGATGTAAATTCTTTGAAAAACAAATGTATAAAAATGATTATTATTATTATTATTATTATTCAAATTTGTTATTATTAAAATGTAACGCAAGAACCATGATGAACAAGATTATGAGTCAAAATAATAAGCATAAGGATGTACCTTCTTTGAAAAAGAGTTAAAGAGAAATGATGATCACCACCAAATTGTGAAGGTAAGCATAAGGGTGTACATTATTTGAAAAACGTTAAAGAAAAATGATGGCCACCAACTGTCCCACCAAAATAATTGCCATAGATTTTACAAGGATTTTTAATAAGACAAAAGCAAAAGCAACCTAATACCAAAAAATTGCCATAGATTTTACAAGGATTTTTAATAAGGCAAAAGCTAAAGCAACATAATCCCACTTGTCTTGAAGGTGACCAATAAAATTGAAAAGTTAATTTTGATGGATATATTAATTTGTCCTTTTGTTTTTTCGTGTTTTAAAGTAAAATTTATTATATTTTTAGTGTTAAATCGTTGTAATAATAATAGTTTATTGGTTAAGTGAAAGGATTATGTTCTAAAATCTCCGAAAGCAGCATTATTATTATGGACTTTGGAAACCTAAATTATTGTTAAGCAAAGTCATTATTTGTTTTTATTCGTAAATTTGAGTGAGTTCATTAATGTTTATTAAGGCGGACTAAGCACACTTTCTTTGTTTAGTGTGATGCATAATAAATTATAAAATAAAATTGAAAAGTGGATTTTGATTGAATCATTATGTTTTATCACTTTTTTAATGTAAAATTTATCATACTTACCATAGTAATTTAGTATTTGATATTGAGGAAAGTTATTATTTGTTTTATTTGTAAATTTGAATTTACTCTTTGCCATTTGCATTTTTATTATATGTTTATGTTTTTCAATTATTAAATACCTTTTTTTAAAGTATTAAATTAAAAATATTGTAATATTAATTATTTTTATTATGAGATAATTTTTTAGTTTTAATAATAATATTGTTTTTTTTTTTTTAAAGTTTGTTAGAACTATATTTTTATTATATTTAATATATCATTTCGAGTGAGAGGCCATCTGTAAATTTGAATTTACTTACTACTATTTGCATTTTGTATATTTTTGAAAAAAAATTACTTAATTAAAAGTAATTTAATATTAATTATTTTTATTATGAGATATTTTTTTAGTTTTTATAATAATATTATTTATTTTATTAATTTTTTTTGTAAGTTTGGTAGAATTATATCTTCATTATGTCCAATATATCACTCCAATGAGAATTGAACCCATAATTTCACATCAAGGAGGTGCATTAACAAAGCACCCTATCACTGTCTATCCAAGACCCGATAGAATTTTATTATATATATATATATATATATATATATATATATATATATATATATATATATTAACAAAAAAATATTTTATAATTTTATATTAATTTACTAAATATAATTAAAATATTTTATAATTTTATATTAATTTATTAAATATAATTAAAATATTTTAATAATTTATTATTATTATTTTTTTTTCTCGGCAAAATTAACTACTAGTATATTAATATTTACAGATAACTTTACAAACAGAGAGTCTGGCGACCCAAGGCCTACTGCGGCTCAAGGGATGCATATTCAAACGAGTACAAAAGCCACGCTGGGCATTATGATCCAACATCGAAAAACTGAGAATTTTCAAAAAGACCCACGCAGGGGCGACTCCCAACTGACTGACCATTCAGACTAACTATGGTACTTAAAGAGATAAACTTGAACACATGAAAAAACCAGGCAATCACCAAGGATTTGCGCCCAACCAGAGAGTAAGTCCCCACTGCCATGGTGGAAACCGCAAGCGTTACTAGACAGAATACAAACACAGACAGCCGTATGACACAGGAAATTGCGAGTAATCTTACCCCGAAGCCCGACATGAGTGCATAAAAGCAAAAACCCAGAACCACCCGCCAGAACTAATCCTCTGGCTCGTCTTCCATTGCTGACGGGTTGTGCACAGGTTCCGACTGCTCAGAAGCTCGAGGCTGGGCTGAAGTTTGAGAGCGGCCCGACGTTGAATTACCCTCCTCACTCGCCGACTCTCCCACTGGGAGCTTACCTCAACCAATTGCTGACCCTTCCTCCTCAGTTGACGGCTCCCCCATTGGGAGTTTGCCTTTGCCTTGCATGACATTGTCCTCTGCCAGAACCAGAGAAGAGTCTTCTGCGTTCTCCTCCTCAATTTGGGTGAATAGCACCGAAACATGGGCGTTAATGCCTGGATTTTCCTCAGAACTACCCAGAGTAAATATAACCGAACCAAAAGCAGGTAACTTGTTCTTCCCACTGCTTGAGCTGCCCACTTCCATGACTTGGCAGGGCTGGATAGGGTTGGCTCCCATCCTCCGGTGGCAGTAACAACAACAACAGTGATGATGAATATCAGCAGCTGGAGGGCGAGAGGATTCTCCACGCCAGGTTCCTCTGCGACAAGGCAATCTCTCTCACACCATGGAAGCCCCCATGCTTTTGTGCTTTTCCCCAACAGACAAGGTCCAGCAATGGAGCTGCTCCTTCCCCACAACAGACACGCCCCAATTTGAGAAAGGGCAAAGCTTAAATAAGCTAAAGACCAGTCCGAGGAGCGCAGGCGAATTCTGGTTCGCGACCCAACACTCCACCTCCTGCCCTCCGCATAAACTCTTACCACTCTGCAAATTCCTTTTCCCATTATGAGCTCTCGTCTCCAGGCATTCCTCATTCTTAAACCGCCCTTCATCACCAATGAAAAGACCAACAGTTAATGCCTCCCGCAGGCGAACCATACTCTCCCCCATCGCCATTAAGATAGCTCAGAGGCCGCGTAAGACGGATGGTACTAGCGGCGGATTACATTTATGGGAGGAGCTCCATCACGTGGCAGCCCATGGCTGTCATGTGGCTCCCCGTTGTATAACAAGCTGCCACCCGCATCCGGGGAATAATTTATTATTATTATTATTCATGTGGACTTATTTTTATATTTTATTTGAGAGATATACATGTTTGGGTTTTTGAGGGATTATTGATTCTCAAGAACAAGGCTTGAAGCCATCACATCAAATTTCATTATGCTATTTGAGAGAATTGAATCTGAGTGGGGGAGGATCCCAATCATTTCTCTCAACCACCTTAAATAAACCCAATTAACATTTAATTTCAATTATTATTATATAAATATAACTATAATGATTACATTAACATGAAATTTTTAAGAGAATTTCCTCAACATTTAACATTTATTTTTGTAATTTGATTTATTACACTTATCACTAGAGTAGTAGTTATTTGAAATAGGTGTTAGTGAGTGTTTGAGATGTATTTATTTTATTTATTATCTTTTTAATTTTGAAAAAAAATTAATATATGATTGTAATAGAAATTTGGTGTAAATTGTATAATTAATATTTTCTTTTTCTTTTTTCATATAATTTAATTTTTTATTAATTATATTTTATGTTGAGGTGCTTCCAAATCCGATGAATGTAAGATTATATATATATATATATATATATATATATATATATATATATCAATCATCTTACATTCATCTTATACGATGGATTTGGAAACACCTCAACATATTATATATATATATATATATATATATATATATATATATATATACCTTAAACTCGAAAAGCGTAAAGTATAAATCTAGGGTATTATGCACATAGTGTTATAAGTGTGAGGTTATTTAAATATTTTAAAATCTAGAGGTATATTTTAGAATATTTAAATAATCTTACGCTTATAATATTATGTACATAATACCATATATTTATACTTTAGGTTTTTAGAGTTTAGGGTTTTTTTGTGAGTTTTTTGGTTTCTTTACTTTGCCACATATATATAATCTTGGTGATGATTAATTTTTCTCATCTTTCTTATTTTACATTTATCTTGATGATGAGCCATATAGGTTGGTCTGAAACATCATAGATAAAGAAAAACCCGCTGTGATGGATCTAGAAGCATCTAAACGCAATTCTTATCGTAGAAGTCTAAAATCTCAAATTATATTTTAAATAAGAGCTTTTTTTTTATAAGAATAATATTATCAATGAAAGAAAAAGTATATTTTTATGAAAAGAATATTATTAATGAAAGAAAAAATGTGTGTGTGTGTTTGTGCGCAAAATAGTAGGTGAAGAAGGAGAAACTTATCAGAGGATTCAAAGTGTGTGCAATCTTTTCAACTTTCAGATATTCAAGTATTTTGCAATGAACTTACATCTCGAGCATCTAGATTTTATTAGTAAAATAAATTGGTTAACTAGCATAGTATTGAAATTTTATATAATTCACATTGATTTCTTTAATATCTATGAATGATTATATTATAAACCCCTCCAATAAATAGCCCTTTCTATCTATAAAAAAAATTGAGCTTAAAATTGATAGGTTTTAATTTATGTCAACATAAATGGAAAGATTAAAAATATTCTAACACCATGATTTTTCTTCCTCTGATGGATTAAGGTAAACCTCAAATTTCAGCTTTGATCTTAAGAATATAGTACAATAAATCACATTGTTTTAATCATATAAGAATGAATTATCAAAATTTACACTATATATTTAGTAGATGACATCGAATTATTTGTCGTCGATGTAATCTTTTGAAAGGTTGAATGTTACATTACATTAATGTTTTAAAGGAAAGTCCTTAATATTACTAAGTTAACCCAAGGAGTATCGTATAGGATGCATGATTACAATCAAATTATACTTTTTTTTTTGAATGAATGAATGAAAATCATCCTCTCTCTTAGCTCGAGGGTGAGAGTGAGGGTCAATACAACTTATTAGGAAGATATTGATTATAATAATAGTTCTCATTCTCATGTCACTCACAAGGAATTGAACCTGGGTGGGAAACATAACAACCATTCTTCCCAACCACCCAAGATAACCTCAATTGACATCAAGTATACTACTTTACTAAGGCATACAAGATAAGTTATTTTTAATTACCAAAGAGTGTAGGCATAAACACTTTCTTAAGAATACAACAAAATATATTTTTAGTTCCCAGATAATATAAGCATAAACACTTGCTTGATCTAGATATTTCTAGAAAATATATTTTCTCATACTTTATGCAATCAATATATGTGATTTCCAACAAAAGATTTCCTTTTGTCACACTATTTAAAAAAAAAAAAAACTATAATTTTTATTAATAAAAATAAAAATTGCATTTTGTAAACCCACATGATCAAAAACATGTCAGATACAAAATATAGAAAAATATCCTATGACGATGGGGTCGATAAATGACAAAGCGCCCCAAAAACATGATCTCATACATGAGAACCACCGTAGAAATAATTCATAGTAACAAAAAAGATACAATAAAGTGTCGATGAGAATTTCCAACAAAGTATGCCATAACTACCATTGCAAAAAAATAAAAAAAATCAGGTTCCAAAAAGTAATCTCGTGAAGATGGAGAAAAAGGTTGTCTGAAATATGTATCAATGAAATTTTTGTGCATATGTGAAGTGCTAATACCCTCATGGAACTCAATAATCTTAATCCAGCTCTAATGTCGCTTTGGAGAGGTTGTCTCACTCCTGATTACGCTCCTGGTATATATGAAGCATTGAGAAAAATATGAATACATTTTTAATCTACCGCAAAGCATTATCCATAATAGGAGATAATATAATGTTTCTACAAGACTGTGAACCATTCATCCAATTAACCACAAATTTGGAATCACCAAAAATCTATATGTGGGAGACACCTGCTCGAAGGAAAATGAAATATTTATGCTGGAAAGAAGTTCAACATGATTGTTAGAACCAGGGCCCAAAACCATGGAGACATGAAAAGAGAGAGATTATAAGATATGAAGTATGAAACCAGCGCAAAGTTTTTCACTTGAAATGACTGTAGCACCATTAAGGAATGTCCACGAACTTGATTTATCGAGTTGTTATGCTTGTATTTCCTTGACTTTGCAAACATCCTTTTCTTGAGGGAAGTGCCTAAGGATCACCATGACCTCAGCAACGATAATCCTTGGAGAAGAAAATTCATCACAGAAAATGGCTTGGTAATGAGAAATCCAGATTACCCGACAAATAATTTAAGGGATTTTATGAGTACGAAAGGATGGAAAAGAAATCCATAATAGACAAGTTAATTCAACTGATTGAACATTCCAGAGGCTAATTTATGCTTATGTATTTCTACAATGATCCAAAATTCGTTGACAAAATGGACAAGATAGGAATAAGTGTGAGATGGTTGCATCCTCAGCCTGACAAAGAGCACCCGCGAGCAAAATTCTTTTGGAGAAAATACCATGTGGGGAATTTCCTATTCATGATGCACCACATGAGAAGTTTGGCCTTTGGCAGACATTTATATTTCCAGACAAGCTTCCACCATCATTGAGAGACAAATGGAAAATGACCTAAAGTGATGTAAATATAGCCCACTTTGGGAGAGTAACTTCCACTCTTGGCCTTAGTCCATACAGCTGAAATGACTAGACTATAAAGCACCAATATAATTATTCCATATATCCAAAAAAAATCTATAATTTCTAGATCCATTGTAGATTTCTAACCTTGTCGCCAAATAGTGGTGGAATTTGGGTTAGAAATATGAGCCATCTTTGATATACCCCAATCCCTGAGAAAATAAATTTTTAAGGGGTAGTAGATGTTCATGGTCACATCTAAGCCAAGGATATTAATTAATTTTCACCTCTGTACTAGAGCCAACTTTCTAGGCAAGAACCATACGAATGGTTTCAATGGTATTTAAAATAAGTCTCCTATAATTGAGATGTTCTATTGGGGCTTGTCAACTCTACGCGCCCAATCTTCCAACAAAAGGGGTGAGATATATTTATCTATAACAACATGTTGAAAATGGAAACAAGAAAATCTGGATTTAATTTTCCCTTGAATTAAATTAGGGGAAAATTGTAATTCCACATCAGAAGACAACTTGTACAAGTTAACTAAGTTAATTTCACTTAGTTAGCCCAGTTAATTCGATTTCAGGGCCTAACTTGAGTCATGTAGAGTGGTTCCTAAATTTTTGAATCTTAGGTTGAATTTAATTTGAGTTGTAATAATTTAATTCAGTTAAAGTTAGTTAAACTAACTTTCCAACTGTTGGAGGAACTAGTAGGAGGTCTAGTAGTGGGGTGCAACTTCAGTGTTCAACCAGTTAACTGATAAATCAACCATAATGAACTCATGCATGCATGAAATTCAAGTTACCCAGTTGAGATTGGAGTTCAAGGGCATTGTACTATCAGTTGTATAATTTTCTGAGTTGTACATGTGATGCATGCAGTCAGAGAAGGGCCTACGAAGATTGCGTAATTATAATTGGGAATTTCCCTAATTAATAGGGGGATAATTCCCAAGGAAACAATGCAAATAAATAGGAGCTTGGCAGGCATAAGAATTTTCTAAGTATTGGCCAGAGTTAGATTCTGAGGCAATGAGATAGATTATACCTGTGCAGAGATTGTTCAGGCTTGAACAAGCATTATATTTCTTCTCTATTTTTTTACTAATGAAATAAAAATAGGAAGGGGTTTTGAGAAGTTTCTTTCCCCTTAGATAATGTCTAAGCATATGTGATTGAATTTTCTCATGTTTATGTGTGATTTCTCGCTTGATTAATTATTTCCACTGATGAGTAGAGCAGTGTTAGTAATTTAATTGATCTTAAATTACTTCATAAATTATCGACCAAGGCTTGTAAACTGATGAAGTGTATATGCACCATTTGTGCTAGGATTCTTTATTATGTGAGTAATTTTCAAATTGAATTTTGTTTTCATTCACATGTTTTATCTAAGAATAACTCAAAGCAAAAAAAAATTGTCACTCTTGCAAGAATGGAAAGTATCACACTAATGGAAATAAATCTAATCTAAAGTGTAGAAATAAATAGCAAAATCAAATCTAAATCTTCTTCACACTAACATAAAAGAAAGCTAATATTTAAGTGTAGAAATAAATATCACACTAGAAAAATCAAAATTTTATTCACACTAATAGAAATAAAACCTTGAACTAATTGCAAATTGCAAATCAAATGATTTTACTTTCTATCTTTCAATCAAAATTTACATGTGCATAATAAATCCCTTTGATTATTTTCTTCATCCTTTACACAACGAGATTGAATTTATGAAATAAACTGTACAAATTTTTTTATTATGAAATATATAAAAAATTCTATCTTAACAATTACTAACACTTTATAGAAATCAAAGTTATAATCATTGTGAAAACTTAATCCTATAAAATAAAAATCTTAACTAGAAATAAAAATGAAACCTTAGAGCTCCCAGGGGACCCTCCCGTGAGTGTAGTTACGCAAAGATCAACAAATATTAACCATGCATTTAACACAAAACACAATGGAATCAAGCTCTCAATTCATCGATTGCAAAGAGTTTTTAAAATAATAACCAGTCATGTGTATCATCATGCCGAGAGACAGGTTTTATAAGCAAATCATGAGGCAAAATATTAGCTTCAATCAACGATCTTCTCACTCGCCTGATTTGTCTTCGGTCTTTTCTGCTGGGTTGACTTCCACATTTCCTTGCTCATATGAGTGTCCTTATCACCTTGCCAGATTAGAGGAATAGATAGCTATCATTACGTTGGTTTCCAGCTACCTTTTCATATGCTTCATTCCTCAACTTATGTTTTAGAACCTGTAGATTCTTCAAGTAAGTTGCAGAATCGATTATTAGCTGTAGAATTGATGCAATTTGGTAGCTTGTACAAATATTAAATGAAATAATAAAGAAACAACAAAATTATGATTAAAATATGATTAAATACTTGTTTTTTCCAACAACCTTGCAAGCCGACACTTAATTGGAGTCATTATGGTAAAAGGGGAAGAGAATGGAGTTTAGGCAAGGTGTAAAAAAGGAACAATTTTGGTCTTGAACATTCCCCCACACAAAAGATATTTCATGTCCTCATGCAAAAAAAATCAAAATTTTGTAACCCACTCTTCCACTGAGCTACCTCCTAGGCTTGAGCAAGAACATCTACATTAGTATTCTCAACTTTTCTGGTTCTGGTTTCCATCCTTGGTTTCTTCATTAAAATCCTACACTGCAAACTCCTGATTTTACTTCTCAGAAGTTTATTTTTAGCCTTTAACTTCTTGTTTTTCTTGTACCAAGTGGAAAAGTTGTAGGAGAATATTATCATTTTGAGTTCTTTGAATGCCATTTTGTACCTTCATTGCTTCATGTTCCTGTTTCAGATACCTATTTAACACTTCTAGTTCATAAATTTCCTGTTTATGAGTATTTTCAATTCTAGATTCTTCTGGAGGGTTGAAATTAACTTCTTCATTTATAATTTCTTCTTGATTGAAGATAAATCAATAGATTTTCCTTTGGCTTTCTATTCAAGAGATTCTATATAATCATAGATTCCCTGTTAGACAGGGTCGATTTTTGGGGTATTTCTTGTTGGACTTGCAATTGATGATAGTATTCTTTCTTCTTCTTCTTCTTCTAAATCAAAAAAACCCAGATAATGTTTAATGGTTGATTTCATAATTTGTGCACTTATTCTTGATGGTTTTTCAACAGTGAGAGCACGCTTTTTCTTGTTAATTTTGTATTCCTTTTTTCCTTCTTTTGATAGTCCTTCATCTGTACTGACAGATTTATTCTTTCTAAGATTTTCTAAAAAATTTGCAAGAGGGGTTTCATCGTCATATTCCTTCTATGTATGCCTATCTTGTTATATTTCTTGAGCAAGTAAATATTTTTTTTGAAGCATAGGGTTTGAGGGAAATTTCTGTCGGCTTCTTCTTATTTTAGAACTGGGTTCATCTTGCTCAGCTTCTTTAAAATGATTTTGAACCAAAAGATCCTCCCAATTACCCCCTTTACTCCTCAAATGAGATTCAATCAAATTTTTTACCAACCCGTGATGATACATATCACTGTTAATAAACTGTATTTTCTTTTGGATGTTAGCGACCATTTTTCTTAAACTACAGAGCAAGAAATATGGAAAATTGATTTCATTGCCATCAATGAAATGCATCATCAACCGAGCATGGTAAAAGAACATATTCCCAAACCTACCCACACATGTTATAAACTTCTGAATAATTAATAACAAATTTCTCCATTTACTTTTTAAAGTTGTTACTGGAATTACTTTCTTGAAAATGGACATGTCCATACTTGGGTTTTTAAGGAGGATCTGCCAGTCATTTTCTTTGATTTTCCGGTTTTTAAACCAACTTTCCTCATTTCTTGGTAATCCTGTAGCTTCCACCATAAACGACTTTGTCAAGACCAACTTGATATCTCCAATTTCTGCTTCTATCCCATCATAGGCCTGAGCAAACAACTTTGTGACCTCCTTGTCATGCCCATCGAACTTCTCAAAGAACTATAACCATTGTTCCTGTGCAATTGCGGCTTCACTTGTGGATAGGATTCAAGAAAATTGGTCCCATTCAGCTAAGAACACGCAGTAAATCCCATGTTGAGGAAGTTGCAGTCCTTAATTTCCCTTTTTGATAGGATTATGGAGTTTTGGTAGCAAGGACGAAATTTGGGTAGCAGTTGAGATGTTTTCAGCAGAGAAAAATGAAACAGAGTTGAAGGAAGTGGGATATGATGCGAAGAAAATGAGATGGGATATGGAATAAGTGGGATGATATATGGATGAAGTGGAATAAATTCAAATGATGGCAAGATTTTAATGACATTCATATCTTGTGATAAGACATGATTATAAAAAATTCATGAATTGATCGTGAAAACCAATGTTATGCCATGACAAAGGTAATCATTGTATAATATGGTGGAGGCAATGGTTATTAGTTTGAAAAAATGATCTATGTATAACATAGTTCATTTTTTTTAATATTTGACTAATATTTACATACCTTTCATTCTTCCTTACTGATTTTTTCTTTTGTAGGTTGCTTAGGTTGCTCTGACTACGATCTCCATTCAGGTTGTTTTGGTTGTAACTTGTAAAGTCAGTTGCGGAATTTCATGAGAGCTACAGATTATGGAAAATTATGTAGCTTTTTTATTTATGCAAAAGAGGAATAAAAGAAATGGGACAAGAATAGGGAAATTAAAGAAAATCTACCCTGCCAATAATTCTTGGTTTTCAACTTAGATTTTTTGTATAAATATGGCAACAATGTTGGTTTTCATGATTATACAATTATTTTTTAATATATATATATATATATATATATATATAAAAAAGGAAGTAGAAATCTAAGTTGGAGAGGAATACGAATATTCCATGAGCAACTTATAATCAAGATTATATTGCATATTTCTAATGAAATCTTCCTTTGTCAATGGTTTATGAGATATTTGTAATCTATTACCAATTATAAGGAAAGTTAATTTTTCTTTATCAATGGTTTTAATTTTGATTGCTCCATTATCAAAGACAATTTCAATCTCATAAGGAACAAGCCAATGAGTTTGAACTTTTCCTTGAAAATATTTAAATTTAGAATGCAAAAGTAATGCCCAATCACCTGACTGGAACTTCCTATCTTTTATAAACTTATCATGCCATCTCGATCTTTATTGTTGAACTATGTTGGTTTTGTGAATAGCATCTTGTCGTATCTCATCAAGTTCATTCAATTGCTCCATTCTCTGTTTTTGGGCTTCTAACAAATCAAGACTCAATTTGACTATTGTTTTGAAGGTATTTATTTGGAACTCAATATGAAATAGGACTTGCTTGCCATAAACAAGTTCATAAGAAGTATGTGTTGTTGTGTTTCTCCATGTGGTGTGATATGCCCATAAAGCTTCTAGAAGCTTTTTTTCCCAATCCCTTCTATGCAGATGTACAATTTTGATAAGAATTGCTTCAAGTACTTTATTAGTAGCTTCAACTTGGCCATTTTATTGCGGATAATATGGAGTGGATCTCCAATGTTTAATTTTGTATTCCTCCATTATCTTTTGCACCAACTTGGATGTAAATTGAGTACCTTGATATGTCACAATTTCCCTTGGAACACCAAAACGAGTGAAAATATCCTAAAAAGGAAATGAAACTACAACATTTTCAGTAGAAAAAGGAAGTGATTTAGCTTCTACCCAATTTGTGACATAATATATACAGACAAGAATATACCTTTTTTTCCTTGATGGCGGATTGATTGGACCAACAAAATCCAGAGTCCACTTTTCAAAAGGTTCAATAAATACCTGAGGTTGTAGAGACATCTCATCTGAAGGTATAGGTTTTCCCATTCTTTGACAACTATCACATATCTTAACACATTCTTTGGCATCTTTAAAAAGAGAAGGCTAATAATATTCCAAGAGAATGATTTTATAAGTAGTCCTTTTATCAGCAAAATTTCCTCCATGTGGTTTATTGTGACAAGCCTTTAATATTTATGGTACTTCATCCTCTTTGACACATCTTCAAATGATTAAATCAAGCCCTGTTTTGTACAATTCTCCATTTATCCATGAATAATATGCACTGGTTTTAATAACTTTTCTTTTCTCTCGAGGAGACAAATATGAAGGTAACTTTCCTGTGGCCAAATAGTTAGCAAAATCTACAAACCAAAGAGATTTAATAGATACTAAAAAATTATATTTGTCAGGAAAATTATCTTTTACAGGAACATCCTTATTATCATTTTGGATTCTAGATAGAAAATCAACAACTATATTCTCCTTTCCAAGCCTATCCAAAATATTAATATTGAATTCTTGTAATAACAATAACCATATTGTAACTTTTCCATTAGTAATTGATTTATTAATTAAATATCTAATTGCAGAGTGCTCTGTGTGAACAAAAGTTTCATAACCAGTGATATAATGTCGAAACTTATTAACAACATGTACAACAACTAAAATCTCCTTTTATGTTATAGTATAATTCAACTCTGTAGGAGTCAAATTTTTACTCATGTAATAAATGGCATAAGGAGTCAAATCTTTTTGTCTCAATATAACTCGTAAGTTTGTATCCGAAGCATCGGTTGAAATATGAAAAGGGAGACTCCAATTTAGTCCTCTTAAGATGGGTGCTTCAGAAATCTTTTCTTTCAATGTTTCAAAATATTTTTGGCAATCAGAATTCCAAATTAATTCACAATCCTTTATAAGTAATTTGAAAAGTGGAGAGGCTATCTTTGTGAATTTTTTTATGAATCTTTTGTAGTAACCAGTAAAACCAAGAAAACTTCTAACATCTCTTTGACAAGTAGGAACTAATAATTCGGAAATAACTTCTACTTTAGATGCATCCACTTTAATTCCATCTCCTTAAATGTGGTGCCCTCAAGCAATTCCCTAGGTGAACTTCATAAAAAATTTGTCATGGCTTAATGAGAGATTTGTTTCTTTACATCTAATGAGAAAAGTTTCTAAATTTTCAAGATCTTCCTCAAAATAATTACCATAGATAATAAAACCATCCATGTAAACTTCCACACAATCATGAATTAGATCAGAAAAAATGCCTGGAACTACCCTTTAGAATGTGGCAGGTGCATTACTTAATCCAAAAGGAAGTACCCGGTAAGCATAAGTTCCACATGGACAGGTAAAATTTATTTTTCCTTGAGCTTCTGGAGCTATTTGGATTTGGTTATACCTACTAAAACCATCCAAGGATGAAAAATATTTTTTCCCTGTCAACGTATCAAGGACTTGATCTATAAAGGGAAGCGAAAAATGATCTTTCAAGGTAGCATTATTTAATTCCCTATAATTGATGCATACTCTCCATTTTCCATTTTCCTTTGGAACAATCACTAATGGCGAGAGCCACTGGCTATCTGATATTAGGTAAATGAAATTCACATTCAAATTTTTTGTAACACCTCTTTAAAAATTTCCCTTAGATTTAGATTCATCCTCCTTTGGGGTTGTCGAACTGGTCTGACATTTTCTTCAATATAGATATGATGCATACAAGTATTAGGATCAATAGTGTATTCCCATGCATAAGTAGAGGAATTTTCTTGTAGCACCTTTATCAATTCTTTCTTTTGGAATTCTGCTAGATTATCATTAATATTCAAAAAAATTCCTGGAAATATTTCTATTAAAGAATTGTCAAATTTTTCAATAGAATGTAAAGCCATTTGATGAGATGATAAATATTCAACGTTGCATTGTTCTTGAAAATTTTGGTCTTGTTCACAATATGAGGAAGAATGATTATCATTTATTAACTTTAAAATTTGATCTTCTTCATTTATTTGCGAAGTAGAAAATATTGGTTGTATATTAAAGTCTTCGTTATCACCATCTATCCAAACTTCACTTTCTACTTCTATTGTCATTTTTTCAGGAGGATATAGTGTTAATTTCTTAGTAGAGCTTCCATCAAAGATAAACATATCACCATATCTATGACTTAAAAAAGCATCAGCCGTAGCTAACCATGGTGTGCCTAGAATCAATGGATGTCCTCCGAAATTATTCTTGGGAGTTTAAATCATAAAATCAACAGGATATTCCCAAGAATCTAAGGAGACAGATACATCTTCTAACACACCATATGGTTTGATAATAGATCTATCTGCTAACTATAGAAATGTTGGTGTGTATTGAAGATTAGAAAGTTTTAATTGAACCATAGTTTGTTTACTCATGATATTGATAGCTGCTCCTAAATCAATCAATGTGTTTGGAATCATGATACCATTAATGTGTGTTTTTACAATGGGACTACCTGGATCTAGATATTTTTTAACTGTTGGTTTTCCCATGATAATATTTGCATGATATCTGCATTTTTTCCAACTAACTAGATTTTTAACTTCTTTTCTTTTTCTTCTTGGTTTTTAATGCTTAACTCCTTGATTGCCTTTGCAAATATTGGTATTTCCCTTATAGCTTGTAACAAATGAATTTTGATGCAAAAAAAATTCACTTCATCTAACATATCGTATTCAAGAAACACAATTTTTTTTCTACTCCTTTGTCAATTTTTAGCCTTTCAGGAAAATGTGGATCTTGAACAGAAACATAAGGTTGTTCTACAATGGGAGTTGAGTTTATTGAAGTATCATGTATAGGGGTGCTTTCTTTCTGAATAGTTTCTTCTTGATTAAGAGATGTTTCTTTCTCAAGGGGTTCATCGTATCTAGATTCCTGAATAACAACAGATGGTAACTTCTTTTCCAAAACTCTACTAGATCTAAGTTGGACATTACTTAGATCTAATGGAGTTATCATGCAAACTTAGAAATACTGACCTTCTATATTGTAAGCAGGTTGTGATTTTTTATTAATTGGATTTGGACATGGTTGAGCAAGTAGTTGATTGTTTTTTGGGGATGTGATGCAGATGGTAATGGAAGTGGTTGATTAGAAGGCTGAGTTTGAATTTGAGATTGTGGAAAGGAATTTGATTGAGAAGGATAATATTGAGGTTGATATGGGATAAATGGTTGTTGAAATTGATTATACTCAGGATTCCTAGGAGGATGTTGTCAACCTTGTGTCCATAATGGATTTTGAGGTGGCCAATTTTGCCAAGGCATGGGAGTATTCCAATTGTTTTGAGGTTGTGCATATGATTAATATTTAGGATTAAGACTGTGTACTATATTTGGTTGTTGTGGTGGCCATTGTTTTTTACCAATAAAACAAAGTGACTCAGCTTGGCTTGTTTCGGTTTCATTTTGCAAGGCTGCTTTAAGTCCAGGAATTGAAGGGAATTCCTTTGTGATATGACTTTTTGTAGAGATCACACATATTTCTACATTATCAAGAGGACATTCTCTTAGAACATGTTTCTTTCTGCATTTAGGACAAAAAATTGATAATGCAACATTTTCATCTTTTTGCTTGTTTTGAATCTTAAGGGTATATATTTGTTCACTAAGACTCCCTAAAATATCTATTTTTAAGTTGTCAAGAAAATTTCCTATTTCTGCTCTACTTATTGTCCCAGTTGCATATTTATTAATCCTAGACATAACAAGGTCTCTTGGATTTTTCCCGATTCTAGCCTTTCCTCTTGAAATGTGTGTACACAATTCACAAATTTCTCTAAATGATAACTGAGAAACATCTCCTTTTCCCATTAAATTGAGAAGATCTATCCACTCATCTCTAATGGCTTTTAGCAAAAGATCTTTCAGATTTTCTTCATCTAGATTATGCATCTTAGCCCTTTTAACATTATAAGCAAATATTTCAACCAAATCTTCAATATTTTCATCCTCTTTTTGCATCATTTTAAAGACTTCATCTTTAAGTTTATGAGGCATACAATACTCTTTGTATTTTTCTAAGAACACATTTTTCATTTCTTCCGATGTTCTTATGGTATATGTTCCTAATCCTATAAACTATTTAAGTGCTTCGTCTTTAAGAGTGGATGGAAACAATTTCAATTTTTTAGAATCAAGAAAGTAGTCATAAGATAGAAACAAGACTTCAAACGCAAAAATAAATGTTTCAGGATCCTCATGTCTTACTCCATGGAAATTAAGGAGGATGGAGGGTGAAATATTCTTCATTGTAACTGTGGTATCTTCATCTAAGATGGGAAACCTAAAAGGTTTTGGATCTCCTATACCACCTTTTCCTCCACCTCTTCCTCTACCTCCTCCTCTATCTCCCCCTCTACCACTTCCACCTCCAATCCTAAGTTCATTATCCACATTATGTACTTATCATTCCCCTTCCATTGTATATTATTCAGAGATAATATAGGGTTCTTCATTTGGATTTTATAGCTCTTCTTTTGGTTTTTCTACTAATGGAATAAAATAATTTTCTTCTTCCTCTTCACTAGGGACTTCCAATTCTTTTCCCAGAAGTTGTTCTCTAGTTTAAGATAGAAATATTACTCTTTTTGTTGGGGATGTAGGTTCTTCTACTACGACTCCAGTAGAAGAAGTTGGTGAATCTTTCGGTTGGATTTCACATCTATGTACCTCAGGAAGTCTATGTCTACATGCAAAAGAGGAATATGAGTTTCGGTTGATGGTGTGGCACTACGAGGTCTTGGTGGGGTGAGTGGTGATGTTGGAATTGAGCTCCTACCTCTAATTATAAACCTACCCCTAGAATCTCTTTCCCTATGCATAAATACATTTTTATCATTTTTTCAAAAAAAAAATGAAAAGTTTCCTAAAAATAAATAAATCGTATATACACTTCCCCGACAATGGTGCCAAAATTTTGGTAATTTAATTGATCTTAAATTACTTCATAAATTATAGACCAGGGCTTGTAAATTAATGAAGTGTATGTGCACCATTTGTGCTAGAATTCTTTATTACGTGAGTAATTTTCAAATTGAATTAGGGTGTTTTCATGCACATGTTTTCTATAAGAATCACTCAAAGTAAAAACATTATCACTCTTGCAGGAATGGAAAGTATCACACTGATAGAAATAAAGCTAGTCTAAAGTGTAGAAATAAATAGCAAAATCAAATCTAAATCTTCTTCACACTGACAGAAAAGAAAGCTAATATTTAAGTGCATAAATAAATATTACACTAGAAAAATCAAAATATTATTCATGCTAGCAAAAATAAAGCCTTGAACTAATTGCAAATTTCAAATCAAATGGTTCTACTTTCTATCTGTCGGCCAAAATTTACATGTGCATAATAAATCCCTTTGATTATTTTCTTCATCCTTCACACAATGAGATTGAATTTATGAAAGAAATTGCACATAAAATTCTATTACGAATCTATAACAAATTCTATATTAACTGTTACTAACGTTTTTCTAGAAATCAAAGTTATAATCATTGTGATAACTTAATCCTATAAAACAGACAGCTTAACTATAAATAAAAATGAAATATTACAACTCCTAGGGGGCCCTCCTGTGGGTGTAGGTATGCAGATAAGCAAATATTAACCACGCATTTATATGCACAACATAGTGGAATCAAGAGCTCAATTCATTGATTGCAAAGAGTTTTTAAAATAATAACCATTCATGTGTATCATCGTGCCAAGAGGCAAGTTTTATAACCTCCTTTTTTAATTTGTTTGGATATTTCTAAGCCTATCTTTCTCAACAAAACATCTTAAAACAACATTGCTTGAATAAAATAATGATTCTTCATGATTTTCTATTGAAGAAGCAAATCATGAGGCAAAATATCAACTTCAATTAATGATCTTCTCGCTCTCTTGATTTGTCTTTGGTATTTTCTGTTGGGTTGACTTCCACATTGACCTGCTCATATGGGCGTCCTTATCACCTTGCCAAATCATAGGAATAGGTGGATGTCGTTGTGTTGGTTTCTATCTACCTTTTCATATGCTTCGTTCCTCAATTGATGTTTCAGAACATGTATATTCTTCAAGTAAGTTGTAGAATCAATTATTAGCTGCAGAATTTATGCAGTTCGGTAGCTTGTGCAAATATTAAGTCAAATAATAAAGAAAAAATGAAACTATGAATAAAATATGATTAAATACCTGTTTTTCCTAATAACCTTGCAAGATTAAACTTAATTGGAGTTATTATGTGTAACACCCTCCTCCCACATCCACCCAAGTAACTATGCCAACTAGGGTAAACATGAGACGAGAGGCTACTATGACCATATTCGACCTCTTAGGTGACCTTAAGGAAGTGGAATCGACAGAACAACACACACAGTCATGCAACATCATCCACAGAACCTTTAAGAGACAAGTCAACCACTCAGATAGCCTATCCCTGGGTCCTACTGTTGTTTTAACCAACTTAGGCCAAAGTAACACTCCCCAGACACTGCCAAGGCGAGTTATAACACTCCCTAGACACTTCCCAAGTGAGTTATAATTCTCCCAAACACTGCCCAAGTGAGTTAGTCTCTAGGCTAACGCTCTATTTTGCTAGAATTTCGGGATTTGAGCCACCTTTTTTGGCCCAGCACTTTGGACACTGCCCAGAATGGAATGATCACTTAAAATTGGTAAGAATATAAGGAAATAAGGATGTAAAAACAATAAGCTAAACAAGACCATAACTAAACCCCTACTAGCCATGATAAGAATTTTGTCAAACATATTATCAACCTGTAACCTACAGGTGTAAACAACATAATTAAGTGTAGGGATCTCATACTTATCTAATAATCGCCATGAACCATTGTTTCCTCACATCATTTGTTGCCTTATCATTTATTAGATCATAGATACATTACCCATTCAAATATAAGTAAAAACATGCTGAGAGCCATACATATCTGTTGTCACAAAATTTACATATAACCAACATAATAGGAACATAAATACAATGGACATATCAACCATCAAAATCCATGTATACATCTTTACTTGTACACATGCAAATCAAGGGAATGAATTTCTCATTAATGAATGCAATGAACCAACCAGAGATGGGACTACCACATTCCATCTGACCATAGATTGGCTGAGCCAAGCCTCTCTTTATCCAATCACCCCCGTGCCATATTCCAAGCATGAATGTGGGATATCATAGAACACATCAATCAAAAACTCATACAGGGCTTCCAAAGGCCATCCACCTCAACCCATCAAATAGTGATTCCATCTCACGATCAAACATCACAACACCATCATCATATTGGTCACCATCCAAGCCTTCTAGGGATTCTAGAGCATTTTTTCCAACCAAGGCTTCCAATACTAGTAACTCAATACATAGTTGTCATCGGGCTTCCAGAGTGTTTGTCCAACCAAGGCTTCTAGGGCTAGTAACTCAACCCAGAGCATTTTTCCAACCAAGGCTTCTAGGAGTAGTAACTCAGCCCAAGTTGTTACAGGGCTTCTAGAGCATTTGTCCAACTAGGGTTTCAGGGACTAATAACCCAGTCCAAGCTAAGGAAACATGAGAACCAATCAGAAACAAACAATGAAACGAAACCCATAATCACCATGGCTATCCAGGATATGGCAAGGCTAGGAAATCCACTGTCGATACAGGCAACCCTTCATGCCAATGACAGATCACAACCAAGAAACCACATGCATGTGCCATGCATGCCAAAACTAGTGAAGAAATCATACATGAAACTCGGTACCTGCAAGAAAATTTGATTTCATTGTTGATCCTGATGCCTTCTTGTGCTTTCTTAATCTTCCTTTGCCTTCTTGATCCAAGAATCCAAGTATGCCACACCCTTCAAGGGTGCTTAAAGAAAACTCTAAGTCTCAAAGAGTAAGAGAGAGAGAGAGAATAGAAGAGAGATCCAACACTGAACTAACAAAAGGTTACATTGACCAAGCCTTGCCCACTGATCATCATAAGCCTTTTTATTAATGAGGTCTGTATTTTCTTCATTTTCCATTAGTTTCCTTCAATTTCCTCCTCACATGCGATCTATGACCTTTCACCTTCATTTTCTCCTAATTTCCATTATTTTCATAAATAAATGTGCAGAAAATGTCATTTTGTCTTTCCAAAGCCTTAGCCATTGCCTTTTCCAATTTCCTTAGCCATAAACAACCAAATGAACACCCCCTAGGATGTCTTTCCCAACATTCAGCTTGGAAGACATGTCCCATCATCCGTGGTTTTTATATATTTTTAAATGGAATTTTTACCAAGGTTGTTACATTATGCTCAAAAAGGAAGAGAATGGAGTTTAAGGAAGGTGTCAAAAAGGAACAATTTTGGTCTTCAACAAGTAGATTCAAGTCTTTTGTTTTAGATAATTACATAAGCAATTTGAATCTACAAGTAATTTCTACATGGTATCAGAGCTAAAATCACAATAGAAGAGAAGAAAATTCCAAGTGTGTGTAGGAGGTTCAAATTACAAGATCAGTGTTGGAGGTTTTCTCTAGGACTAAGAAGATGACTTGCACAGGACTCGGGCTCGAGTATGAACTGGAAGGAACCATAAATTTTGTGGCATGAAGGATCTACATGGAAGATCATTAGTTGATAACGAGCTACTAGATTACATCAAGACAAATGTAATTAAACCCCCAGCAGTTGATGCACAAGATCTCATTCAATGGAAGAAGGATGTGGCTAAATCAAGGATGATCATATTGGAGGGAGATCGATATCATATTGTCTCAAATATCCATGAGAAAGAAACTCCATTCATGATGTAGAAAACACTGACTGAATTTCTTGAGAACAAAAATTACCATAGGAAGTTGGCACTGAAGGACAAACTTTGTATCATCAAAATGCAGAAGGTTGAATCAGAATGCATAAAATTCACACAGTGTCATGATGAACTTGGAAGGGTCGGTATTACTATTCCAGAAGAAGATATGGTAGCTCTAGATCTGTTGGGTCTTCCTCAGAGCTGGCATAATTATCAGGTTTCCATGAATGGTAGAGAAAAACTACCAAGTTGGAGTTGTTGTGGTCTTATCTCGTGCAGGAAGAGATCATGTGGAACAACAGAGATGGAACTTCATCGAAGGTTGAGGATGAGGGGAATTGTTCCTTGGCTAGAAATGAAAAGAAAGGAAAAGGTAAGAAATCCAAATCCAAAGGAGATTCTGGTTACGTATGCAAGAAGAAAGACTTGTTGAAGGTTAAATGTTTTCATTGTCATGAGATGGGACACTATGCCATGAAATGTTCACACTAGAAGGTCGGTAAGAAGCCCTAAGGAGGAACGACAGGTGAAGCTCTAGCTTCATAATTCAAGTTGGATTTCACACTCATTGCATGCATGGTGACATCGGTGATGGGTAGTCTGTGGTATCTGGATAGTGTATCCTCATTCCATATAATGAGAAACAAATAATTTTTTAGTGACTTGGAGAAGAAGGACCTCCAGATGCACATCGAGATGAAAGATGATAGAAGGTATAGTGCGACCGGTATCGGTACAATTAATTTTCAAAGGGAGTTTGGTTCTCCTCTCACATTAAAATATGTCATGTATGTTTCGATTCTGAAGAAGAATTTAGTTTCAATTGCTATGTTGGAAGACCGTGGCTATGGGACAAGTGAAATTAATTGGGGTTTGGGTGAGAACCTCTAAAAACTAGATGTAGAAGACTATGTTGCTTTGAACATGAAAGAAAATAAGGTGCAGAGTCAAGACATAATGAATTATAGCATAGGAGACTTGGCCATTTGCACCATGGATCTTTGAAGATCATGCAACAACTTTCTACATGACTTCCCAAGAGTGCACTAGAGAAGCGAGATAAATGAAAAGGGTGTATACAAGGAAGTACACCAAAGTCACCTTTCATGATAAGGATATTAGAGCGCAAGCAGTCCTTGAAAGAGTTAACTCACATGTGTGTGGACCTTTATTGACAGCCTCCATGACCATGCATAGGTATTATGTTATATTTGTAGATGATTTCTCACGTAAGTGTTGGATTTTATTCATGCACAAGAAACACTGGACATTCTCCAAATTTTATGAATTTTAAGAACTTGTTGAGAAAGATACTGGCAGGAAAGTGAAGCCTCTCAGTAGCGATAACAATGGTGAATATGTATTGAATGAGTTCAATAACTTCTACGCAAAAGAAGGAATTCGACGGGAGTTAATAGAACCCCATAACCCACAACAGAATGGGGTGGCTAAGAGGAAGAACAAAATAATTATGGGAGTTGCACAGGTGATGTTGCATGATCAGGGAATACTGTTGCACTTGTGGGATGAAGCATGCAACATAGTTGTATATGTGCAGAACAATATTCCTCATAGGATTCTCGAGATGAGTACACCAGAAGAAGTTTTCCAGGGATCTTTAGTTCATCAGTTTATTGCCATTTTTCCAAGGATGCAAGGAAAACGCTAGATTTGATAGCTAAGTTGGGCATATTTGTGGGGTAAATTGATGCACCTCACAACTATCGGGTGTATTTTCCATCTCACAAGATGATAGTTGTTCGTTGAGATGTCAATTTCGATGGAGAGAAGGGCATGCGATGTTCCCTTGAGAGGGATCTTAAGTTGCGTACAGATGAGGAGCTTTTGGCTCCAAAGGAAGAACCTCATAAAGTTGTGGAGCAGCCACAAGTAGAGGAGTAGAGAGTGGAAGCACCCACTCATGCAGAGACATCCAAAGATGGAAGGAAGTGCACCAGGGATGATGACATGTTATTGCATGATGCTAGAGAGAATGTGGGAGCACCCACATCACAGTGGAGGAAAAGGAGTTCACTAGATTGGTACACTGGGTACATGGCTCTGATGAGTGAGCTAGTTGAGACAGAACCACCCTCATTCGAGGAAGCAATGAATAATCTAATATGGGTTGATGCCATGGTAGAGGAATATGATTCCATAGTCAAATACAGTGTTTGGGAAGTTGTCCCAAGACCAGAGAACAAGTCAGTGGTAGGTTTGAGTTGGTTCTGCAAGGTGAAGCAAGCAGCAGACAGAATCATCGAGAAACACGAGGCCAGATTTATGACTAAGGGGTTCTCTCAGGTGGAGGGAATTGATTACGAGGAGACCTTTTCTCCAGTATAAAGGTATTCTTCTATTATACTAATTCTAGCATTTGCAGCACAGATGGGATGGAAGATCCATTAGATGGATGTGAAGACAACATTCCTCAATGGAGTGATTGAGGAGGAGGTGTACATTGAAGAAACAGAATTATTTGAGACCTTTGACAAAGAGTCACATGTGTGCTGACTCAAGTGAGCATTGTATGGATTGAAGTAAGCATCTCGTGCTTGGAACACCACGATCGACAACTATTTCACCAGGTTGGGCTTCACCAAAAGTGAAGTAGATGCAAACCTTTACCATATTGTTGTTGAAGGTAAATTATTGATTATAGTATTATATGTCGATGATTTAATTTTAACCAGTGATGAGAAGTTGATCAAGTCTTGCAAAGAGGATCTTGTAAGAGAATTTGAGATGAAGGACATGGGACTCATGCATTATTTCCTCGGTTTGGAAGTATGGCAAGGAGATGGGGAATTATTTGTCTCTCAAGGCAAGTATGCCAATGAGATACTGAAGAAGTTCTACATGGAGAGTAGCAAACCCATGGACACTCCTCTAGCATGAAGTTGGAGGAAAGAGGATTCCACTTCAAGTGAGGAGGTGGAGGCCACTATTTATAGGTAGCTTGTGGGTTCACTTATATATTTGGTGAACACATGACCAGACATGCGATATGCAATTAACCAACTTATTCAAGAAATGGTTAATCCAATCAATCCTTATTGGAAGGCAACCAAATATGTGTTGAGATATCTCATAATCACTACTCAGTATGGTCTTTGGTACAAACAAATAGAGGGATCGAAGCTTCAAGGCTTCACAGATGCATATTGGGCAGGTATTCATCAAATTGGAAAAGGACTCCAGAAGGAGTTTTTAGTATTGGGTCAACATTAGTTTCTTAGTACAACAGGGAGTTGAGATTAGTTGCACTTAGTTCAACAAAAGCAAAGTACATGGTTGCTAGTCAAGCAATTTGTGAAGCTATCTGGATGAGGAATATTCTTATTGGGTTATTTGGTTAGATGATGGATCCCACTTTGATTTACTGTGACAACCAGAGTTGTATCAAAACCTTTGAAAATGTAGTTTTTCATGATTAATCCAAGCATATCGATATTTGGTATCACCATCTACGAGATTGTGTGTAGAGAAGAATCATGTTGTTGGAATACATTCCTACAGAGGAACAACCTGTAGATATTTTGACAAAGGCATTGTCAAGAGGAAAATTTGAGTTCCTTAGAGACATGATTGGGGTATCTGATAATCTCTTTCTTGTTGAGAGGGAGTGTTGAAAATGGCAACACGAAAATCCCGATTTAATTTTCCCTTGAATTAAATTAGGAGAAAATTGTAATTCCACATCACAAGACAACTTGTACAAGTTAATTAAGTTAATTTCACTTAGTTGGCTTAGTTAATTCAAGTTCAAGGCCTTACTTGAGTTGTGTAGAGTTGTTCCTAAATTTTAGGAGCCCAGATTGAGTTTAATTTGAGTTGTAATAATTTAATTCAGTTAAACTGAGTTAAAGTCAGTTAAACTAGTTCCAACTGTTGGAGGAACTAGTAGGAAGTCTAGAAGTGGGGTGCAACTTTAGTGTTCAACCCGTTAACTAATAAATCAGCCATAAATAACTCATGTATTCATGAAATTCAAGTTACCCAGTTGAGATTGGAGTTCAAGGGAAGTGTACCCTCAGTTGTATAATTTTCAAGTTGTACAGGTGGTGCATGCAGTCAGAGAAGGGCCTATAGATATTGCACAATTCTAATTGGGAATTTCCCTAATTAATAGAGAGGTAATTTACAAGGAAACAACACAAGGATATAGGAGTTTGGAAGGAAACAAAATTGGCTAAGTATTGGCTAGAGTCAACTTATGAGGCAGTGAGATAGATTATACTTGTGCATAGATTGTTTAAGCTTGAACAAGCATTGTATTTCTTGTCTATTTTCTAACTAATGCAATATATATAGGAAGGGGTATTGAGGAGTTTATTTCCCATTAGATAAATCTTTGAGCATGTAGAAAATCATGTAGATTCACAAGATAATGCAATTTGCTAAAGAAACAGACAAGAATCTACTTCTACCCTTTACAGCGGAAGCCTTTAAACATAGAGCAAACAATAATCAATAGAGAAAGAGAATCAAAGGCACATAACACAATAAATATCTAGGGAAAGCCACATATCAAAACCCCACTATATGTTTTGTATTAATCTGGAAAATCAAAATTAAGCTACAATGCTTGTTCTCTCTATAACAATCCCAACACTCAGCAAATTCAATCTCCAACTCATAAGCAAGCTCAAGGCCAAATATTAGCCTTTTCACAAGCTCTCCAAGTCTTTATTCCAATGTGTAATTCCTAGGGAGGATAGCTTGTATTTAAATGGAAATAAAGCCTCTAAAAACTGCACAATCCCTCAAGGGTTAGTTCATGAATGCATGCACTATCAATGCAACTCAGAAAAATCTAAAAAAAGAGTACATTGTCCCTGCACTCTAGTCTCAACTAGGTCTTTCTCATAATCGACATGCATGAGTTTCTGATGAGTAAATATTCAGTTAACTATAGTAGCACTAGTGGAGTTCATTAGTGACACCATTGACTGGTATCTCACTATTCGTTCTCTTAAAGAGTTTGAGAACTAATTTAACTGAACTGACTCATGCAAATGAGTCTTCTATTTTAAAACTCAAAATTAAGTCACACTGGACTCCTAAAAAGTAGGGAGAACATAGACATGATGGCAGAAAGACTTCCAACTCGAATTTCCTAAGTTAAGTAAGTTTAATAAACTTAATTAACTAATTTTAAGTTGCAATGAGAATAGAATTTGAATTTAATTCATAGTTTAATTCAAGGAAAAATTAAACTGGAATTTTTTGTTTCCATTTCTCAACACTCCCTCTCAACAAGAAATGTATTATCAACTACCCCAATCTTGTCCCTGTGAAACTCGAATTTACATCTTGACAATGCCTTTGTCAAGATGTGAGCATCTTGCTCCTCTGTGGGAATGTAATCTAACAACATGATCTGCCTCAATACACAATCTCTGAGATGATGATACCAAATATCAATATGCTTGGACAGATCATGAAAGACTAGATTTTCAGAGAGTTTGATACAACTTTGATTATCATAATAAATCATTTCCGGATCCATCTGTTTAAAAAACAAACCAACCAGGATCTTCCTCATCCAGATAGCATCACATGCTACCTAACTTGCAGCCATGTACTCTGCCTCTGCCAAACTGAGTGCAACCGGTCTTATTTTCCTGTTGTACCAATAAACTGTCGTTGACCCAATACTAAATATCCCTCGTGATGTGCTCTTCCTATCGGATGGACTCCCTACCCAATCTGCATCAATGAAGCCTTGAAGCTTCACTCCTTCTGTCTGTTTGTATCATAACCCAAACTAAGTAGCGCTTATGAGGTATCTCAATACATGTTTTTTCGACTTCCAATACAACTTGGTAGGCCTAACCATCGCTTGACTAATTTGGCTAACTACATAGCACATATCCGATCATGTTTTCACCAAGTACATGAGTGAACCCACATGCTTCCTGTAAACAGTAGCTTCCACTACTTCCCCTTAAGTAGCATCCTCCTTCCTCCAGTTACCAACTAGACAAGTCTCCATGGGTTTACTTCTCTCCATGCAGAATCTCTTGAGTATCTCGTTGGCATACTTGCCCCACGATACAAAAAAATCCCCATCTCCTTGCCATACCTCCATGCCAAGAAATTAATATATGAGTTCCATGTCCTTCATCTTAAACTCTCTTGCAAGGTCCTCCTTGCAAGATTTGATGAGCTTCTCATCACTTATCAGTATGAGATCATCTACATAAATTACAATGATCAACAACTTACATTCCACCACTATGTGATACAGGTTTGCATCCACTTCACTCTTCGTGAAGCCCAACCCAGTGAAGTAGCTATCTATCCTAGTGTACCAAGCATGGGGTGCTTGCTTCAACCCATACAATGCTCTCTTGAGTCAACACACATGCAACTCATGGTCCAAGGTTTCAAAACCTTCGGGCTGCTCTATGTACACCTCTTCCTTAATAATGCCATTGAGAAAGGCAGCCTTCACATCCATCTGAGGGATCTTCCAACCCATTTGTGCTTATAGTTCCAAAATAGATTTGCTTGACGATTACCTTGAAATAGGAGCAAAGGACTCATCAAAGTCAATCCCCTCTACTTGTGAAAAGCCACGGGCCATAAATCTGGCCTTATGCTTCTCCACACTACCATCTACATCTTTATTTACCTTGCAAAGCTAACAGGAGCTCACAACTGACTTGTCCTCCGGTCTCGGGACCACATCCCAAACATTTTTTTGAACTATGGATTCATACTCCTCCACAATCGCATCAACCCAAACCGGTTGTTGCACTGCTTCTTAAAAGGAAGATGGCTCTATCACAACACATGCACCCATAAGTACCATGTATATAGTGTACCTCTTTGATGACCTCCTCTGTCTGTTTTGAGAAGAGGGTGCTCTCGCATTCTCCTGTGCAACATCCAACAATCTGCCAACCTCTCTAGTGTGCTTTCTTCCCTCTCTGGAAGACTCTGCCTGAGTGGATGTCTCCACTCTCGGAACCTCTTCATGTGGCTTCTCCACATCAATCTGAGGCCCCTCAACCTTAGGAGCTAAAAACATCTCATTCACATGTAGCTCAAGCTCCCTCTCATGGGATAATCAGATGGCCTTCTCCTCATTGAACCAGATATCCCTGCAAACCACTATCATCCGATTGGTCGACATGTACACTCGATAGTTGTGGGGTGTATTAGTTTACCCCACAAATATCCCCAACTCTGTTGTTGGCTCAAGCTTCTTCCGTGCATCTTTGGTCACATGGGAATAAACCTATGACCCAAAAATCTTGAAGTGACCAACATCTGGCCTCTTACCTGAATAAGCCTCCTCTGGTGTCTTCATCTCAAGTATCCGATGTGGGCTACGATTCTGAGCATAAACTGATGTGTTTCATTCCTCATCCCACAAGTGTAGTGGTAGGCCCTGATCATGCAACATCGCCCTTGCTGCCCCTACTATGCTCATGTTATTCCTCTCGATAACCCCATTTTGTTGAGGGTTATGGGGTGTCATCAACTAGACTTGTTTAATCCCTTTCGCTGCACAGAATTTCTTAAACTCATTGGAGACATACTCACCATCATTATCACTCCATAGAGTTTTAATGTTCTTTCCAGACTCTTTCTCTACCAATGCTTTTAACTCACAAAACTTTGTGAAAGTTTGATCCTTTTTTTGCATAAAAAATACCCAGCATTACGAGAATAGTCATCAACAAATATAACATAATACATGTGTTTTGTCGTGGATGCTGTCGAGAATGGTCAACACAAATTTGAATGGACTCTCTCCAGAATAGACTCTACTCGACTATCTCTATCTCTAAAGGAAAACTTGGTGTATTTTACCAAAGTACAACCCTTGCATGTATCAACTTGCTCAAGCGTACCTTGGGGAAGACCGATAGATATTTGTTGTAATATCTTCAAAGCCCCATGATGCAAGTGGCCCAATTGCCTGTGCCACAACTCATCGGCGTCTTGGCTCAACATCTTTTCCGCTTTTCAACTCAAAGTAGCACAATCCTCTACCTCTATCTTATAAAGATTCTAAAATTGAATCCCTATCTTCTTTACTTGACCCGTGCCTATGTGTTGAAGGAACACCTTTCCTTTCAAAAAGATCGCGTCATAGCATCTATCCTGAAGAATGGAAATAGATACAAAGTTCTTTGCAGTCTAGGCACATGCATAACATTTTTCAAGGTCAGTGGAGGTGCATTCTCCCTCTGAAAAGTAATAGTGCCCACACCAGTAACACTATACTTACCATCATTACCCATCTTGATATGCAACTTGAGATATTTCTCCTCCAGTTCACTGAATAACTCTTTGTCGCTAGTTATGTGGAATGAAGGTCCACTATCTAAGTACAGACACTTCCCATCATTAAAGACACCATGCATGCAAAGAGGGAAAATTCCAATTCGAATTGGGAGGCCAAAGCCTCACCCGCAACTCCTCCTGAGGAGTTCGCCTTCGACTTCTTCAATGGAAAATTTTTAGCAAAGTGTCCCAATTTTGTGACAATGAAAGCATTTAACTTTCGTCATGTCCTTCTTCTTACCTCCATGATAAGAATCTGATTTGGAATGGGAAATCTTAACTTTCGCCTTCCTTGCCTTAATTGCTAAGGCACAATTCTCTTCATCATCAGTCTTTGATGAAGAGCCATCCCTGGTGTTCCTCCTGATCTCATCATGCATCAAATACAACCATAGTCGTTCCCAATCTGGCAACTTCTCCCGACCATTGACAAACTCCTCATAACTATGCCAACTCTTTGGGAGTCCAAAAAGAGAAAGGTTCACCATATCCTCCTCGGAAACCATGATTCCAACACTTCCAAGTTCATCTTGACATTAAGTGAACTTGGTAAAGTACTTTTGAATCATCTCGCCTTTCTCCATCTTGATTTTACGAAGTTTATCCTTCAATGCCAACTTCCTTTGATCACTGCTATTCTGATACAAGTCCGTCAATGTTTTCCACATAGCATGCGGGGTTTCCTTTCCATGGATACTCGACACAATATGATCTCGAACTCCCTCAAGGATTATTTTCCTTGCCTTAGCCACACACTTCTTCCACTCGACCAAGTTCTTTGCATAAGTGGCTATTGGCTTAGGAATTGCTTGTTCAATAAATTCCTTCAAGCCATTGTCCTCTACGACAGCTTCCATCTTGTCCCTTTAGGCTATGAAATTCGAGCTTCCTTCCAAGGCATACTCAAGCCTCAACCCATGGAACGCCATCTGCCAATCCTGAAGTATGTATTGAAAATTCGACTTTCACTTGTAACCCAAAAACTCAAAACTTCAAAATCTCCTCTAGTATATTATTCTTAGCTCTGATACCATGTAGAAAATCTTGTAGATTCACAAGCTAATGCAATTTGATAAAGCAAGAGACAAGAATCTACTTCTACTCTTTACAGTGGAAGCCCATAAACATCGAGAAAACAATAATCTATAGTGGAAGAGAATCAAAGGCACATAACACAATAAATATCCGAGGAAAGCCATAACTCAAAACCCCACTATTTGTTTTGTATTAATCCGGAAAATCAAGATGAAATTACAATGCTTTTTCTCTCTAGAACAATCCCAACTCTCAACAAATTCAATCTCCAACTCAGAAGCAAGCTCAAGGCCAAATCTTAGCCTCTTCACAAGCTCTTCAAGTCTCTATTCCAATGCGTAATTCCTATGGAGGATAGCTAGTATTTAAAAGGAAATAAAGCCTCTGAAAGTTGTGAAATCCTTCAAGGATCAGTAACTAAATGCATGCACTATCAGTGAAACTTGGAAAAATCTAAAACAAATAGTACACTGTCCCTGCATTCTAGTCTCAACTGGGTCTTTCTCATAATCGACATGCATGAGTTTCTGATGAGTAAATATTCAGTTAACTAGAGTAGCACTGGTGGAGTTCATTAGTGACACCACTGGCTATTAACTCACTATTAGTTCTCTCAATGAGTTTGAGAACTAATTTAACTGAATTGACTCATGAAACTGATTCTTCTATTTTACAAATCACAGTTAACTCACACTGGACTCCTACAAAGTAGGGAGAAAATACACATGATGACAGAAAGACTTCCAATTCGAATTTCCTAAGTTAAGTAAGTTTAATAAACTTAATTAACTAATTTTATGTTGCTATGAGAATATAATTCGAATTTCATTCATATTTTAATTCAAGGACAAATTAAACAGGAATTTCTTGTTGCCATTTCTCAACAGAGCATATGTGATTGAATCTTGTCTCATGTTTATGTTGTGATTTCTAGATCGATTAATTATTTTCGTTGATTACTAGAGTAGATTCAAGTATTTTGTGTTAACAAATTACATAAGCAGTTTGAATATACAAGGAATTTCTACACAACCAAATTCCAAAAGATTTGTGTGGCTTGTTGGCGCCAACCACATTTTTCAGCTAAGGCGTGTGAAAATAGAAATATATTCTTTAGATCCTAGCCACCACAAGCCTTCGGTCTAGCAATATTATCCCACCACACCCAAGGGAGGGTCGCCTCCGATGTTTTTCCATACCATATAAATTTGTAACATATGCATCTTATACGCTCCAGAATACCCTTTGGAATCCATGTTAGAGAGGATCAATGCACAAGAATAGCTTCAAGTACATATTTTATTAAGAACAACTGTCGCGCCCTGGAAAGCCACCTGTGGCACCAAATTTTGATTTTTTTCCCAAATTTTGAGATCAACCAATGTCATTCTAGCATCCTATAAGTATTTGGTTTCAAATGGAATCCTAAATATTTGAGGCGTTCATCCATTTCAGAAATTTCCATCAGAAGAAGATTATCGGTGAGATGTTGAATCTTGTCACCACCAAAATTAGAAATAAGGATGGAATATTCTAGAAATTTATAGACATACTTGTTGCTTTTCCAAATAAATATAGAATATCATTCAACACCACCACCTCAAGGGGGGAACCATTGTAGAATATAGAGAAATTTTCAAGAAATAAAAGGTGGTAAATTTTCATTGTTCTTGAGACCATACAACCATGAAAATCCCATTCAGCTTAGCATCTTCCAAAATATATTGATGCCCTATGCCACTAGTGAAAGAAGTAAGGGAGAAAGATGAAAACTATTATGAAACTAGCTAACAAAAGATAGAAAAGAGAGATCAACGCCTTAGAATTCAGCCTCTTTGAGGGGGCAACCTCCTTTACATTACACAAATGATCAATTCTTCGATGATACAAATGCAAAGATCTCCTTTCTATATATAGGAGTCTAAGGGGTCATAATATAATCAGAGCCGACATAACAATAATAATGTAAGGGCACAATAATAACAATAGTGGGTTTATATGGGGCACAATAGTAACAATATGGGCACTACATGGGTACATCAATATAATAAGGGGGTTGTACTGATAACAATAAGGGGTTACACTAGTAGTATAGGGGCCTAACAAAAACCTTGATGAATCCCCCACTAAGCATGGAAAAAGAGAGAGACAACCCCGTCGATCAAAATATCAAAAGAGACTGCTTGTATACAACTCATAACCCAAGAGATGAAATCAAGGTAGAATTGTTACACTAAAAAATGTCACCATGACTATGTACAGTTAGTATGGCTCAATCAACAGTCATGCTACCCTCTTAGGCAAGTCTTATGCCTCTGCTATCCATCTCAAACTCAAAGAAGAGAGAAAGTCTTGTAAAAAATGTGTTTATCTCTGGGGATGCAGGTTCTCTCAAGCCTTACCTGCGGGGACGCTCACAATGTTCACAAAGACTGCGTCCTTGGACGCTCTGTATGTTAAGGGACAGGTGCGTCCTTCTGTAAAAGGCAAAATGCGCAAGTTTCATCTTAAAAAAAGTTACTTGTGGTTACTTCTAGAACTTTCTAGAGGTCGGTTTGATGAAATGGATGCGCCTCCAGTTGGTTCATGTATCCCTATTAAGGAGGAACTTATCCCATCAATAAGGGAGCTATCCCACCCAAAGAGGGGGATTATCCCATTGATGGTGGACCTGAATAACCTCTTTACAGCACTATAAATAAAGGCATTGAGCCAGAGGGAGAGGAGGTTGGAGCTATACATTTTCTTTGGGTAAATGCTGCAGGAATTAGGACTCCCATTTAGAACCTTGTGAGGAGAGATTGTCTTTGCTTGATTCTACTTGGAAGTGGGTGAGCTTTGTCAAAGTAGAGGAAAACCCTTGATGGACCCTGGGAGGAACTTGCACAACACTAAGACCAGGTTGTAAGAGTTTCTTTGTTTCGTTATTAATACAAACTGGTTTATTTTTCTCAATAGCTTGTGTTAATGAGTTATTTCATGTGTTCCTTGGTCTGCATGTTGAATATATGTTTTATTATATGAAATGCAAGTGCTTGGTAATTGTTTGATTGTTTGTGGTTGCAGGAATTGACTTGAAGGAGGAGCTCATCCGGATCGGCAAGGACGGACTACAACAACAGCGTTTTGGAATAAGGTAAGCCTAAACACTTGTAGTTTTCATGTTTTAAAAGGTATATTTAGAGAAAGATCACTCCATTTTGTCTTGTTTGTCGCTAGAGAGTTTAGACTCCTAGGGAGGTCAGTTGTGTCCGCACAAACGACTTTTTCCGCCACGACAAATTGGCGACTCCACTGGGGAATCCATTAATGTGAAAGTCTTTTCCTTTGTGTGAACTTTGCTCTGAGAAAATCATTTTTATTTTCTGGTTTTTGACTGTGAGAATTAGTATTTGGGTGGCTTAGCTTTAGATTTAGTTAGATTTGGTTTTTCTTAATTTTTCCAGAAGGACGCACCCTCTGAGTACTGCACAGTGCGTCTTTGGACGCGCTGTTGCCGTTTGCACAGAGCGGGCCCGCGCCTGTTCTAACGGGTTGCCTGCGTCTTCCTGTAAAAACTTAGGAAAACTCCATTTTTGCTTTAATTGCTTTTAGATTTTGGTTTTTCTTAGTGTTTTCTGCCCAGATCCTTTAGTACCCTGTCAAAAATTTTCACCTGAACTTGTTTCATTAGCATTCCTGCTTTTAGCTTTCATCAATTGGGTGTTTTGAGTCTCTTTTTTGAGAAATTCTTAATTTGATTTCCTTTGGTCATTACTTGGAGGTTTCTCTCAGTCTTTTCACAATTTTGCATCTTTTTGCTTTTGTTTTTGCAAAAAAATTTCCCCCTCATTCGCCGGGGGGGGGGCTAAATTGTGTATGAGTGTTAATCGCCTTTGAGTGTTTTTATGTTTTGATCTTTGGAACTCTCACCCAATTTTCTCGACTTGCACTTGATTGGTTCTTAGATTACATTAGAATCATCTTGTGTTTGAGAATTCTCTTGCATAGATCACATTTGCATAATTAGAGTTCTCAGTTTCAGAATATGAATGAAAAATGTGCATAGATTACATTTGCATACTTTTCATGTGAATTGTGCATAGATTACAATTGCATAGTTTACATTCTGAAAAGTCAATCGTAGATTTAGATCAGCTTTCTTTGATTTGAATTTACACAAAAATAAAAATAAAAATTGGTTTGGAATTGATTTGCATTAGTTTTTCTTGATGAAATTAGTGCATTAGAGAATTTGTTAAATTTTCTCTTAATGATCAATTTTTTGCATTGTTGGAAGTGAATGGAAACTCTCTCCTTACTCGAGTTAGGATTCATCGAATTGAAAGGATTGCATTATCATATTCGATTGCATTCAGTTGAGTCGGGTCATAACACCATTGGTTTCATCTCCATTTACCCATTTGAGTAATAACAGCCTTAATAACACAGCGCTTAATTAAAATTCATCTAGTAATTTTTACATTTCTAGGGCTCTGAAACACCAACATAGCTTAGGCTAGGGTCTTGGAGTAGGTGAGTACTTAACTCTCCAAGACTACAAAACCAAACAGATAGTTTATCTTGAGTAGAATAAATCCAATTGTTTCAAATGCACTCTGGGAAAGCTCCTCTTAAAGGAGAAGCACGAGCTCGTGTCCGAACCAGTGAGGGGATCATTCCCCCCTCGTTGGGAACGACGCCAGACAGTACGTATTACAAACGGTAAACCTCGGATTAACCATTGTCGAGGAGCCAGGGGTCACTTATCGGTAAACCTTGGATTGTTGTCAAGGAGCTGGTAAGGGGATTGAGCTTGCTACTCTGCCCTTGCGTGCTGTCGGAGTTTAGACTGTTCCCCCAGGTGTATTTGTTACTGTTGGTGACCTTAGTGACCATAATCTTTAGGGTTCTACCGAGGTGACGGTGGAGGGAAGGTCCCACTGTACCTGGAGCAGACGTCGGTTATACTCACTTGGATTTTCCGGGGGGTTCACTTCACTTCGAGACGGTTAAAGTGGAGGAACTTGTGCCGGTCTATTCATTAAGCAGGTTGTCGGGGTAACTGTTCCACCCGCCATTTCTGTACTGAATTCTGCGAGGTTGGGCTTCATCACCAACTAGTGTTTTCGGTCCGGAGAGCTTACTGTTTGTGTGTGGTTTGACTCCTAGATTTGATAGCGCGTGTTAATTTGTTTGTTTTTACTTTTAGAGACCATAGGTGTGAATTGTGAATTTTAGTTGTTAAGTGTGAATTGTGAATTGTTAATTTTAGTTTTAAATTGTTAATAAAATTCACTGAAGTTGAATATAATGGCAAATGTTCCGGAATTTATCAACCTAGGAACCCCTCCTAATGAGAATCCTAGTACTTTTCCTTACTTTGGAAATGTTGGTCCTCCTTATATGGCTACTTTGTCATTACCTGGATTTACAATAGGTTTACCGATATGGTTATTTTCAACTTCGTTGGCCCAAAATACTCCAATTGTTCCATCTCAACCGGATGCTTCACCTCAACAGAGTTCACCATCTCAACATCACCAACCTTCTGTTGACCCTTTACCTTCTTCGCCTAATTTTTCTTCCTCCATTTCTTCCTCTTCGCCTGGTAAAAGCCTTGATGTTAGTAACCAGGAGGCTAAGAAGAAGAAGAAAAGGAAGAAGAAGAAGAAGAAGAAGAAGCAAGATAAGAAAGAAGTCAACCAACCAACCATGGCTGTAAGTGTTAGTTGTGTTGAGGAAAATTCCGACATGCATCGTAAACCCAAATACCCTTGCAGGCTTTGTAAGGGTGACCACTTCCTTGTCAATTGTCCTAGTATTCCAAAGGTCTTGGAAGTATGGTCAGAAAAATCTCATCAACTTTCCATTGATCCATCAACCAGTGATAGTCAGGTTCTTGGGAAAAAGGGTAATGTTAGGTTTCCTTGTAAGTTATGCAAAGGGAGTCATCAAACTCACATTTGCCCTCACATGGATGAAGCCTCAACATTGTTGGAAAAACTTACTGTTCCACAGCAAGAATTTCCAACTGGTTACCGTAAACTTTCTCCCAACCTACCGTCAACTGACGGAGTGATTGATTTAAATTCAAGTCTAGTTGATCACACTCTCCCATTGGAGAGTGAAACTCATGTCACTCAGGTTGATGATCCGTTAGTTGATCAAGTGGTCGATTCAATTTCACATTCGGTCGATCACACTCTCCTTTTCGAGAGTAAATTTCATACCGCTGATGTTCTTCTTGTTACATCGGATTCTTCTATGCCGGGGGGCATTTCACCTGTTTCTACAGAACCCCCTACAAGTACTGAGGTCTTTTCCTTTGATTGGAATAGACTGATAGAACCTCGTCTTCCTTCCTCCATCCCTTTCCAAATCATTGTCAAGGCTGGTGGTAGGGACATACATCGTACTCAGGTAGATGAAGGTGCTTCTGTTAGTATTTTATCCTCAACTGTTTGGAAAGCTTTGGGTTCCCCTCAGCTTGCGCCTATTACGCAGAATCTGAAAGCTTTTAACAGAACAATTAGTGAACCTTTAGGGATCCTTCCTAAGTTTTCTATTACCTTGGAAGGTAAAACTGTTTGTGTTGATCTTATGGTAGTTCGAGGTCCCTTGGATTTCAATTTACTCCTTGGGCGAGACTATGTTTATGCAATGAAAGCTGTCGTATCGACACTCTTTCGCGTGATGTCTTTCCCTCACAATGGCAGCATTGTGACTGTAGACCAGCTTTCGTTCCCTAGTCTTGTTTCAACTACCAATAATATGACACCCCTAAATGTTCCTGATTCTAAAGTGGTATCTACCCTGCCACGGGTTAATTATGTGGCAACTGGTCCCATGTTTTCAGTTACCGATGTAAGTGAGCCTCTCACTGTTTGCTCATCTTCCTTTGATTTAGCTCCGGTAATTGACATGGAAAACTCTATGGGATTACTTGAACACGATGTTCTTATTCCTTTTGAGTCCCTTGACATGTGTTCCTTCCCAAGAAGTATTCTTCCTTCGGATGAAGACCTCTTGGAAGCCATGATCAAGGTGTGTCCATTGACATGTCTTTCCTCCAGTTGGAAGCCATGATCAATGTTACGAGGATAGTTTTTTCCTGTCTCAACCTCGTTAAAAAATAAAACAGGCTAGCATGAGGACAGTTCTTTTACTGAGTCAACCTCATTAAAAAATGAATCAGGTTTGAGGACAGTTCCTGTTACTGAGTCAACCTCATTAAAAAATGAATCAGGTTTGAGGATAGTTCCTGTTACTGAGTCAACCTCGTTAAAAAATGAATTAGGTATGAGGATAGTTCTTTTCTTGTGTCAACCTCCTTAAAAATGAAACAACTCCCTTTTTCAAGTTAAATATTGAAAGTAAACCTTCATTTCATCCAGCCGGTTGAATGCAATGAAGCCTGGGGGGCATGTACCTCACTTTGCATCATTATGCTGGGGGCATGCGAACTTTTTGAGCATAGTTCCTTGTCTTGTGTCAAGCTCGTTAAAAAATAAACAAGGGTAGGTTAAGTAGGTAGATTGTAGAGCGTAGTCATGAGCATAGTTCCTTGTCTTGTGTCAAGCTCGTTAAAAAATGAATCAAGGTTTTTAGAGTAGAGTTTTTGTTAGGTAGATTGTAGAGAATAGTTATGAGCATAGTTCCTTATCTTGTGTCAAGCTCGTTTAAAAAATGAAACAAGGGTTTGGAGGATAGTTCTTTTCCTGTGTCAACCTCACTAAAAAAATGAAACACCTCCCACAAGTCTTTCCAAGATCTTGAAAGTAAAGCTTCATTCCATCCACCTCATTGAATGCAATGAAGCTTGGGGGGCATGTACCTCGTTTTGCGTCATTATGCTGGGGGCATGTGAACTTGTAACAAGCATAGTTTTTCGTTTCAAGCTTGTGTAAACATGAAACCGAATCCGAGCATAGTTCTTTTCCTGTGTCAAGCTCGTTTAAAAAATGAAACAAATCCTCCTCTACTTGAGTCGAGAGATTGACGAGATCTTATAAATGTTAAGTTTTTCGGTTAGGTATTTCAGTGTTTTGCATAATTTTCTTATAGTTTTAGGTCGAGTCTTTCAAATGATCTCGTAACTCAGCCTTCATTTCATCCAACTGGCTGAATGAAATGAAGCTGGGGGGGCATGCACTCTAGCCGTTATGCTTAGGGGGCATCAAGCACAGTTTTATCTTTGTTTCAAGCTTGTGTAAAAATGAAACTACTTTGAAGCATAGTTTTTGTCTGTTTCAAGCTTTTTGTAAAAATGAAACCTATCTCGAGTCAATTTCAGTTATTTTCAAGACTCGTTAAACTCATGAAAATCCCGAGATTATTTTGCTATCTTTCATTCTCGTAAAACAAACGAAAATGCCAAGTTCTTTCCGTCTTTTCATGCTCGTAAATTAAATTGAAAGCCGGCCACATGAGTACATTTTTATCCCTTTTTCGAACTCGTTAAAATTTACGAAAAAGTGAAACCTTAGAGTTCTCTTTTAAGCCCTTTTCAGACTCCTAAAACATGAAAAGATTGCCGAGTTTTTCTTTTAAACTCGTTAAAACGGAATTAAAAGACGGTCCCCTTATAGCCCTTTTCTGACCGTAAAAACAGGAAAAGTTTGCCGGGTTTTTGTCGTTTCAAACTCGATACGGAAATAAAACGACGTGTCATTGATCGCTTTTTACTTTTCAGGTCAGTGGCACTAATTATGAAAGTACTCCTTGGTCGCAAGATCAAGCGGTTCCCCCAGGTATTATTTTATACTTTTTCGGGCTTGAGGGACACAAATGTACGAAAAAGTTCAACGTGGAGTCTCCTTTAGTTTTATCAGACTCTCTAAAATTGAAAAACGCCGAGTTTCTCCTATACTGGGCTCGTTAAACTTTTACAGTAGAGGACCTGTTCAATTACAAACAGGAACGAACCACTCCTTCCTAGGGTTCGAATTTAAACTAGGTTGGACTCGTCCGAAGGATGAGCTTATAATCAAGCATATGTTATCCTCCTCAAGCTTGTTAAAAATAAAGAGGTACTTGCCAGAAATGGTGGGGGAAAAGAGAGAAGAATGAACCTGTTTGTTACCTTTTGTCTCAAAAGAAACTTTATTACCACTCTTGAACACGACACTTTTTCATTCACCTGGGTTGGGAAATCTTTTACCTCACAGTTGATCAAACCACTTTGAAAGTCTTTAACCGGGTTCCGGGGATTAACTTTGAGTTATTCGTCACCAAGCCATCTGTCGTGTCATTATGTGTTCAAGAGGTCTGCAAGCAAAACTTTCATCTGCAAAATACTTGTCATCCATTTGACCATCCCTGAGTCAGTCCTTACAGCAACATTTCTTCAACTTGAACAATGATTTCGTGTTGCGGGCTTGCCTGCAACGGGTCGCTTTCTATCGACATCGACACATTATCTAGAAAGATGACTTAGGAATCGACAGTACCTTGAAGTCTGCATGCATCAATGGCAGGTTTCTCGCCTTTGACGTCAGTTTACATCATTGACTTTCGATCAAAGGATTCCGTGAAGTGTTCGACATCAAAACATCTATTCACATTTCACGGGTTGTGCTTGGTACTTTGAGAACCATTGACATTACTGGTGGTCTCTCTCACGCTTGTTAACAGTTTACATCATCGACTGGTAATCAAGTGGTTTCTAACATGTTCAACATCAAATCATTTAATCACATGGCTAGAATCGTACCAATTCGGGAAGTAGAAGTGAAGACCCTGGATCTAGTTTCTACCATCCAGGCTGCGAGGAGTTTTGTATTCATTATCTATGTAGACTAATCATAAACAGATGGCTGCGTCCATACTGTGTCTACAAAAGTCTATAAAAATGATGTACTGCAAGATCATTCCTGTATCAGAGTAGTTAGTCCATTAGTTAAAGTTTTGAATCTGAGTATGGGAATGCCTACCTCAGTGATGATATAATCTTATACATGTATTTTGTGTTGAAAATTGCAGGTTCCAACCAGGTCATCCACAACACAATCCTTGAAATGATAAAGCGCTTCACCCTTCCTAGAATTACAAAACCCTAATCTATTCCAGGCTTCGCACTTTAGGGGGCAATCTGTTACACTAAAAAATGTCACCATGACTATTTACAGTTAGTATGGCTCAATCAACAGTCATGCTACCCTCTTAGGCAAGTCTTATGCCTCTGCTATCCATCTCAAACTCAAAGAAGAGAGAAAGTCTTGTAAAAAATGTGTTTATCTCTGGGGACGCAGGTTCTCTCAAGCCTTACCTGCGGGGACGCTCACAATGTTCGCAAAGACTGCGTCCTTGGACGCTCTGTATGTTAAGGGACAGGTGCGTCCTTCTGTAAAAGGCAAAATGCGCAAGTTTCATCTTAAAAAAAGTTACTTGTGGTTACTTCTAGAACTTTCTAGAGGTCGGTTTGATGAAATGGATGCGCCTCCAGTTGGTTCATGTATCCCTATTAAGGAGGAACTTATCCCATCAATAAGGGAGCTATCCCACACAAAGAGGGGGATTATCCCATTGATGGTGGACCTGAATAACCTCTTTACAGCACTATAAATAAAGGCATTGAGCCAGAGGGAGAGGAGGTTGGAGCTATACATTTTCTTTGGGTAAATGCTGCAGGAATTAGGACTCCCATTTAGAACCTTGTGAGGAGAGATTGTCTTTGCTTGATTCTACTTGGAAGTGGGTGAGCTTTGTCAAAGTAGAGGAAAACCCTTGATGGACCCTGGGAGGAACTTGCACAACACCAAGGCCAGGTTGTAAGAGTTTCTTTGTTTCGTTATTAATACAAACTGGTTTATTTTTCTCAATAGCTTGTGTTAATGAGTTATTTCATGTGTTCCTTGGTTTGCATGTTGAATATATGTTTTATTATATGAAATGCAAGTGCTTGGTAATTGTTTGATTGTTTGTGGTTGCAGGAATTGACTTGAAGGAGGAGCTCATCCGGATCGGCAAGGACGGACTACAACAACATCGTTTTGGAATAAGGTAAGCCTAAACACTTGTAGTTTTCATGTTTTAAAAGGTATATTTAGAGAAAGATCACTCCATTTTGTCTTGTTTGTCGCTAGAGAGTTTAGACTCCTAGGGAGGTCAGTTGTGTCCGCACAAACGACTTTTTCCGCCACGACAAGAATCCCACATGAGTCAATGGAAGCTCGAGGTAGATTCAACTTACACGATCGTATGCCTTTGATCAATCTAATTTGATAATGGCCCCTTTAAGATTCATTGTATTTAGACTATGCAAACCTTCTTAAGCAACCCAAATATATTTGTGAATTTGTCTACCTTCAAGCAAGCCAAATTGTTCCTTAGAAATAGATGTAGAGAGAAACAGTTTAAGCCATAGAGAAAACATCTTAGTTATTAACTTATATATTATATTGAACATGTATATGGGTTTGAATTATTCAAAATAGGAAGGTGAGTCAACTTTTGGAATCAATTACAATGAAAGTATAGTTTAAGGCATGAAGCATTTTTCTTTCCCACTGAGATTCTTCAACCACAACTAAAAGGTCATTCCTGAAGATGTTGTAAATACCTAGGAATAATTCCAAACCCAACCATCTAGGATGGGGCTCTTATCCTTTTGGAAACTTTGGAGAATAATTTTTAATTCATCTTTTGATACTTCAGCCATAAGCTCATGATTATGTTCCTCGTCTAGAAAGTGAGGAAATGGAAGAGTTATGCAAATGATTTCAACTACAATAACTACATCTTGCTCTTTATGAAGGTCTTTGAAGTGCTAGACACCTATTTCGGCTAGAAAGGAGAAAGAAGAAGCCTCCATACCATACTATTATTTTAAGGACCAAATGGTGTTACCCATCTTATGACCTTTGGAAAATGCATGGAATAATGTTGTGTTGTTATCTCTAGATTCTAACCAGATGGCTCTACATTTTAGTCTCCATTCAACCTCACGATCCTTAAGAATATTTTTCTTTCTCTTTTCCAAGCAAAAAATGAGGTCTCTAGATTCCACCTACTCGATTCCTTAAGCTTCTTGAGTGCAAAAATCCTAGAGTTTGTTTTCAATCTCCCTAAGAAACAGAGTTTTGGCATGTTTCTTTTGGAGAGCCCACTTTTTTTTTTCTTTTTTTTTTTATGTTCTTCATGTTATGAACACATTATTTCCTAGTCAAGAAAATAAGTTGGGATGAATAAGGGGACCACAAAAGTATCATCCTTTAGCCAATTGGAGTTCATTTTGAAAGCACATGCATGTTTATGAGTGACCCCTTTTAGTTCGAGGAAAATAGTAGAGTGACCTGATACACCCTCCACCCCATCCCATTTTTTATGAACACAAATTGATCCATTAACGCTTAAGAAAGTGATCCATCCTTTTGGAAATTCTATCAGGACCCAATCGCTTATTTTTCCAAGTGGGACGAAGTTTCGCCAACTCCACATCTATAAGAGAATGACAGGTAATACAATCAAAGAAGAAATCAGAGATTGGAACATTATTGGCTCTATCACCCCAGGATTTAGAAGTGCCCGTGGAGAAATTTAGATCATCTCCAATAATTAGAGAAGGCCAATTTAAAAAGGATTTGTTGAAAAATGACCCCCATAAGAGTTTCCTATTTTTTTTGGGACCATATATATTAAGCAGGGTCAGAAATCTATCTAGATCTTTAAATAATATTTCAACATAACCTCGGAATAATGCTCCATGAATTTAACAATTTAATCCAATTTTTTTCGTGCCCACCACCAAGCCCCCTGAGCAAGCAGAGGAATCTAATACTTGAAAGCTCTAAACACTCAAGGTTCTTTCTAAAATTTGAGAGATATCCACTGCATCTCATAGGGTGTCTTGAAGAAAAATAATCTCAGGAGATTTTGTCTCGATAATTCATTTGACAGTAAGTTGTTTATGAAGACTCACAAGACCTTAATAGTTATAGGATAACATTTTCATAATGAGACATCCATGGGGGTAAAAATTTCGTTAAAGGACCTTTGAATTGAGGTATGGCTACTAGTAGCCATATCAAATTTGGCATTCTCTTTGGCTTTTGTAATATTAAATTTCTCCCCCTAACCTTGTTGCCAATGTAGGTAATCTAAATTTTCCCTAATACTGTATCAAAGGGTTTTTGTAAATGACCATTTGAGCAGAGATGAAGGTTATATGATGGTGAATAATCACCCCAGAAACAAGACAAGAAATGAGAGGGGTAGTTTTAATGGAGGATAAGTCACACGTAGCTGAGGAGAAAGAGAAATGTGCATGGGAGGGCAATAATATAGGAACCTGTATCGAAATAGGTGGATCAATACGCAAACTTGGTGAAGAAAGAGCATGTGAATAAAAAAATGAACACCATGCATTGATTGAAATTATTTGAAAAAAAAACTGGGAGGAGACAGGGAGATTACCCATAACAGGATGCTCCAGGGGATCTAGAGAACACCATCCACATGCATAGGGTCCAATGGAGGTGCAATGATAGTGGGCACCATCTCTTTTGAATTCCTTGGAACCTCATCTCCCCACAAGATGATTACATCTCATCCTAAATACTAACATCATCCCAAAAAAGATCCTCCTCCCCATATATCATTGAAGGAACCATTGAGTAATTATTAACAAGATGACAAAATTGATGACATCATCAACAACGGAAAGGAACACCTTCGTAATTGATATCCTGAATGAAGACCTCCTCCCCACCCAGGTCAATTTTTACTGGAAGATGATTCCTGAGATCAACCTTTGTCAAGATTCTTTCCATCACCAATATCCTCGTACTGAGGTAAGACAAATCATGTGCAAGGTAGGCTCCAATAGTGTTCCTTATGCCGTGAAATTTTTCCTCTACCCATAATGCTAACAGCAAGATAGTAAGTTGGATCCATAGAGGAACTAATTATGATTGTTCTCTGCGGACATCAAATAGTGGCGACCAAACTTAAAAATAATCAGTGAGTACTCAATATGCCAAACTCATTTCTAAATTAATTTAGCATCCTCTGAATCTGTAAAATTAATATGACACCACCCTTTTGCAAGAAGCTCAACCCTTGGTTATGCACAGATGAATGGAGCAATGTCGTTAACCACTCAATCTTTTAGGGTTTGGATTGAGAACCAATTCCCTTGAACTCAACCAATGAAATAATTTTTAGCTAGGGATGAAACCCTTTCCATCTTAAAATCTCCACCTGAAACTAGAGCAACTTTAGGACGATTTTCCCTGCGAATACAGTGGGGCTTATTTATACTAGACTTAATGTAATTGAAATTTTTTGTTAGTTGAACCATCAAGCTAGGTTTAGATGAAAAACCCTTGCAATGTACCAACCTAGCCTGTGTGACAGGACCCGAAGAGCCCATCTTATGGTTGAAACCAAAGCCGATGGGGTTTAGAAATTGAAAGGGATTGAAATCCTGAAAAGATGTTGATGGTTGAAGAAAGTCTTCCGGAGAAAAAACCCCATGAGGTACCCAATTTGACCCCAAAATCCAATGCCTTCTAAGAACTTAGACCAACTAGAGGAGGGTTATTCAATAGAAAAACTAAGAGTGAGACAGTCTTGGATGGACCCGAGCCCCAAACCAAACCTAGAGAGCCCAAGATCCAACCCGCAGAATGATGACATGTGTCCACATCGGAGTAAGGAACTTGTCTTGAGATTGAATCATTTTTCTCCTCCATAAAAATATCCTTGTCATGAGGCTCTCCCATTGTTAAAATGTGATTTTCGTGGCCACCTATAATAACCAGAGAGGACCTCGTAGTAGTAGAGGAATATTTAGAATGACTTAGAAAATATACGAATTTTCTCTTGCACGGAAAGACCTCGGGCTCATAGTCCATAGGCTCTTATGATTCCATACATAAATGCAGATAAATAACATTATAGAAGGGATAGTCGACATGAAACTATGATAGGATCACAGGGAAGATGACTGTTCACTAGCCATCGACCTGACAAATTCCTAACCACCTACATTTTTCAACCAAGGGAGCATATATCTAGGGTTATTAGTTGATAAAACCCATTAATCCAAAACCCCTCCCTCTAAGCATTGCATTGTATCCCTTATTGTTATTGTTGTGACCCTATTGTCCCCATATTGTTATTATTTTGCCCCATAGAAGCCCACTATTGTTATTTTTGTGCCCTTATATTATTATTGTTAGGTCAGCTTTGGTTATATTGTGACCCCTTAGACTCCTATATATAGAAAGGAGGTTTTGTCATTTGAATCATCCAAGAATTTTTCATTTGTGTAATGTAAAGGAGGTTTCCCCTTCGAAGAGGCTGAATTCTAAGGCATTTATCTCTCTTTTCTATCTTATTGTGAGTTGGTTTCATAACATTTGGTATCAGAGCTTGGATTCTAGGGTTTCGCCGCTCCAAACAGGTCATTGTGGAATTTTCGCTATAAATTTTGTTCTATGATGTTTCAAAAGAGAAAAAAAAACATTTGAGCCGAAATCTCTTTGAACCTTGGGTCTGAATGTTAGATCTTGTCTCACTATATTTTCGGAGATATGATCCAAGGAAGTTAGGATTTTTGCAGGATCCTGAATTATATCTAAAACAGGTGACCTAGGGAAAATCGTCATAATTTTTTTTCTGAGCATCAGATTGAAATTTCATAAGAAGTTACAAAAATAGGACGGACTGTAGTTTTTTGTGTATCAGTTTCAAATCCTAAGGTCAAAACAGTGACACGTGGCACTTCGTACAATCTTGCTCTATTGAACCAATCTATAATCAATTCATTATGGGAGATTTCGCATAACTCTTCATTGGAGAATCCAATCTTGATCAGACTTGTGGGGTTAGAAAGAGTACTTAGAGGGTTATCACATGAAGAAATTTCAGGCCTTGGAGATCCAAAATTAAGAGATACAACAAATTCAATATCGAGCTCCTACAAAGTGAAAAAACGTGTGCAGTTTTTTTTCTAATTTTTGCATAAGTTTGGTTTGAAAAATTAGTTTGAAGGAATTCAAAGGGAATAGTGAAGAATTATTATTAGTAATTGATGCCTCAAAGAAAGAAAATGGAAACACCTAGTAAGCAACCTGAAAGCTCTAACATGACTCATGAAGAAGAGGAAGAAATGCAACTTGATATATCAAAATTACGAGACCAAGTGCAACAAATTTCACTCGCACAAAAAGTAATAGAAGCTAAGATGGATGGTTTAAAGAAAGATTTAGAATCTAAGATGTATGGCATGGAAGCTAAGATGGATGGTTTAAAGAAAGGCATGGAAGCTAAGATGGACGGTTTAAAGAAAGGCATAGAAGCTAAGATGAATGACATGGAAGCTAAGATGGATGGTGTGGATGATAAGATAGATGGCATGGAAGCTAAGATGGATGATTTAAAGAAAGTTGTGGAAGCTAAGATGGAAGATTTGAAGACAGATTTGACAAAGTTTCTACAAGAAATTCTTACTAATGGCGAAAGGGTAGTAAAGGAAACTCATAATGGGAGCAAAATAAATGTTAATCATGATTTCATAGACTAATGTTGGATCGAAGAACCACCATGTTCCAAAGATTGATATGAAGAAGTTTGATGGCAAGGATCCTGTAACATGGATACTACAGATGGAACAATTTTTCGGTCTCCATAATGTGCAACACACACAAAAGGTACACATTGCAACTTTATATTTCGAACCAAATCAGTTTGTATGGTATCAATGGCTTTTCTCTCATAAACAAATTGTCACTTGGGCTATTTTTATGAATGAAATGATAGCACATTACGAGGATACAAAAAGAAACACTTTTTTTAGCCAATTGATAAATCTCAAACAAAAGGGTTCAATGATGGAGCACATTGAGGACTTCCAAAAATTGAATATAAGGGTAAAAGATATTCCAGAGAAACATAGGATTGATGTTTTCATAGGGATTTTAAAGGATAACATCCAACATGAGGTTCGCCTTTGGGAACCTAATTCATTGGAGAAGGCATTCAGGTTAGCAAGAAAAATGGAAAGAAAAATTATGGCAACAAGGAAGCCTACCGCTCACAATCATAAAGATGGAAGTGTTGTTTCCCCTAGCCATCTAAAACCTACAAGGTTGACACCACAACAATTGGAAGAAAAAAGAGAAAAAGAGATTTGTTACAATTGCGATAGAAAATATAATAAAGGTCATAAGTGTGTTGAGAAGAAATTATTTTACATAGATTGTGAAGAGGAGGAAGAAAAGGAACAAGAAACGTCAAAAGAAGAGGATGTACACCAAGAACAAACCCTAGAGAAATAAGAAATCAATCTAACCATATTTTGTAATGCATTGGCTGGAATTACCACTCCTCAAACTATCAAGATAGAAGGGCATATAAAGAAGAAAAAGGTAATAGTGTTGATTGATTCGAGTAGTACCCATAATTTTATTCATTGTAAGATAGCCAAGGAATTGAATTGCTTCCTATATCCAGCACCAGAGTGTCAAGTGATGGTTGCAAGTGGAGGAACCATAAATTGCTCAGGAAAGTGCCATAATGTCAAGCTATCCATGGGAGAATATTTATTGAATAGCTCAATGCTTTCCATTCTAATGTGGGGTTCTGATGTTGTACTAGGAGTCCAATGGCTACAATCCTTGGATACAATAGCTTTTAATTTTCAAGAACTTCTCATGAAATTTTATTCAGAAGGAAAGGAAGTTGAATTAAGGGGTATTGTGGGGAAACCAGGAAAGATAATCAGCTCTAACGGAATGATGAAGCTTCTAAAGAAATAACAACGAGGCATAATTATACAATTATGTTCATAGAGGTTCCCACATTGAAATCATCTATTTCTCCAGATCTCCAAAAAGTCTTGGACAATAATTCCAAGGCATTTGAGACTTCCAAAGGCCTCCCACCTATTCGTGATCATGATCATGCTATTCATTTGATTCCAGGAAGTGTTCCTCCAAACATCAGGCCTTACAGATATCCCTATGCCCAAAAGAGTGAAATTGAACGTATGGTTGCATAAATGCTAGAGGTTGGTATAATTCAACCTAGTCAAAGTTCTTTCTCTACTCTAGTAGTATTGGTTCACAAGAAGGATGGATCATGGCGCCAGTGTCCAGATTATAGGGAGCTCAACAAGCTCACTATTAAAGATAAATTTCTCATTCTTGTCATTGATGAATTATTGGATGAATTGCATGGATCAATTTACTTCACCAAGTTGGATCTTCGTTCAGGATATCATCAAATCAGAATGAAGAATGACGACATTCCAAAAACAACATTTCGAACTCATGAGGGTCATTATGAATTTTTGGTCATGCCTTTTGGCCTTACCAATGCACCATCTACATTTCAAGGTTTGATGAATTCCATTTTCAAACCCTTCCTTAGAAAATTTGTGTTAGTAGTCTTGGAAGGATCATGTTCAACATGTTGACAGGGTTCTCAAACTATTGGAGGAGAAACAATTATAATAAAAAATATCCAAATGTTTCTTTGGAGTACAAGAGGTGGAATATCCGGGTCATATTGTACCTCATGAAGGTGTTAAGGTAGACCCTAGAAAAATTAAAACCTTTAAGGAATGGAAAATCTGCACATCCATAAAGCATCTATGAGAATTTTTGAGGGTATTATCACAATTTTGTTAAGAATTATGGGAGAATAGAAACACCTCTAACAACATTATTGAAGAAAGATGCATTTTCATGGACTCCAGAAGCAACGAAGGCCTTTGAACATCTTAAAGAGGTAATGTGCCAAGCACCAGTCTTAGCTACACCGGACTTCACAAAAACCTTTATTTTGGAATGTGATGCCTCAGGAAATGGAATTGGTGTTGTTTTAATGTAAGAAGAAAGACCCATTTCTTTAAAAAATCATCCAATCAAAGGAAAGTATTTACACAAAGCTATTTATGAGAAGGAAGTGTTGGCAATACTACATTCACTTTAGAAATGGCGACCCTACCTAATGGGAAGGCACTTTAAGGTAAAAACATATCATGAGTCTTAAATACTTTTAGAACAAAGATTATCTTCAGAAGAGCAACAAAAATGGGTCACAAAGATGTTGGGTTATGACTTTTAAATCATATACAAAAAGGGAAGCAAAATGTCGTGGCAGATACACTCTCAAGAAAGGATGAGGATGTGGAAGCATTTCTTTACACCATTTCTATTATCCAATCAGATTGGATAAACTAAGCAAGGGATGAATGGAAGAATGACGAAGAAGTGTGGGCACTCATTCAAAATTTACAACAAGATCCCAGTACATCTGATACATTTAGTTGGAAAAATAATTCGTTATGGTACAAACATCAGTTATACCTATGTAAGAATTCCCAACTAAAACAAAATATTCTTAGGGAATTGCACATGTCTTCCTTAGGAGGGCACTCAGGATTTCAAAAAAATTACCACAGGGTTAAGGAGGAATTTTTTTGGGATGTACTTAAATCAGATATTCAAAAGTTTGTGGCAGAATGTTTGGATTTCCAACAAAATAAATTTGAAACAAATAAGACCTCGGGTCTATTACAACCTTTATCCATTCCAAGCCAAAGTTGGGAGGAGGTTTCAATGGATTTCATCACAGGTTTACCCAAGTCTGAAGGAAAGAGTGTGATCATGGTGGTATTTGACAAAATTTCCAATTATGCACACTTTTATGCATTATCTCATCCATTTAAAGCAAGTAAAATTTCTATTGCATTTATGGAAACAATTCAAAAGCTACATGGAAACCCAAAGATTATTGTAAATGACAGAGATCCCATTTTCACTAGAACTTTTTGGACATAATTATTTTCTTGCCTTGGTACTCAATTAGCTCATAGCTAATCTTATCATCCTCAATTTGATGGGAAAAATGAGATAGTAAACAAATGTTTGGAAGGATATCTTCGTTACTTTATATTTGATAAACAGACACAATGGGCCAAATGGTTGCCTCTGGCTGAATGGTGGTATAACACTTCCTTCCATACTGCAACAAAAATGACCCCATTTATGGCACTTTATGGATATCATCCACCATCCATCACATCATATTTAAGAGAAAATTCTAAGGTTCAAGTAGTGGAAGATCACATCAAGCATCATCAACAAGTTCTCCAACTCCTAAAGGATAACCTTGCCTTGGCACAAAATAGAATGAAATAGCAAGCAGATCAGCATCGCAATGAAAGAAATTTTGATGTAGGTGATTAGGTATTCATATGGCTACAACCATATAAACATGTCCCTCAAGCAAGCTAAGAAGGATAATAAATTATCACAAAAGTATTATGGTCTGTACAAGGTGTTGCAAAAGATAGGTACTATGGCATACAAATTGGAGCTTCCTACAGCTTCCCGAGTGCACCCAGTTTTGCTTAAAGAAGGTTATAGGTGACAAGCTCCTAGTTCAAACAATATTTCTAGAACTTGATGAGGAAGGAAAAATCATATTGGAACCTGAAGCAGTTAAAGAAACAAGAACTCGACAGCTATGGAATTGATCAATTTTAGAGTACCTCATCAAGTGGAAGAGCTTACCTGTTGAATATTCCACATGGGAGGATGAGAATTTTATACAAAAGCATCTAGAACTACTCAAGCATTGAGGACAACACTTTTTTGAAGGAGAGGGGAATGTTAGGTCCCTATAATACTAGTGATTCCCCCGTTACTACTGTCAATGTATCCCTTATTATTATTGTTGTGCCCCATAGAAGCCCACTATTGTGTTTGTTTGTTTGTTTTTTTTTTTGTTTTTTAATGCTGTGGTTCATGGACACCTTGGTCAACGGGTGGCGCTACATCCATGGAAAAATCTGGGCTGATCGACCCCGAAGGGAATCTAGCCCCGCAACCCACTAGCTAGGCCTAACCCCAAGGGATTTGGGGAGAATGGACCCTGTGACCTCCCGATGGCGAGTCACTGATTTTGACCAACTGAGCTAACCCTTGGGGCTAGAAGCCCACTATTGTTATTTCTGTGCCCTTATATTATTATTGTTAGGTCGGCTTTGGTTATATTATGTCCCCTTAGACTCCTATATATAGAAAGGATGTTTTTTCATTTGAATCATCCAAGAATTTTTCATTTGTGTAATGTAAAGGAGGTTTCCCCCTCGAAGAGGCTGAATTCTAAGGCATTTATCTCTCTTTTCTATCTTATTGTGAGTTGGTTACATAACATATTGACTGAAACTGAATTCCATGTCGTTGCAATGACTAGGGTTTTTTTGGAGACCTTTTGTCACACAATAAAGTAATAATATATTATTTTCTCCTTATTTTGTTGCATTTGATTTCTATTGCTAATATGGGATGTAGAAATTCCTAGCCTTCTTTATTGGAAAGTTATATGTACTTATAATAGTTTTAGAAGGGGAAAATTTATTTAATTTGCTCTTTCCTTCTTTTGGTGACTTATATATATTATATTGAGTGGTTTTAATTATTTACCTCTTCTGCACACCATTACTAGTAATGACGTTCTTTCCTTGATTGGAATTGGCATCAATGGAGTTATTATTCATCCTTAGGATATTCTTACCCTATGGTAGATTACCTTTTTGATTTGCATCTTTATGCATATGGATGTTGAACATTTCAAAATAATTTTGAATCGGTGGTTTTATCACACTTTAAAGAAAACACTAATTGGTAGATATTTTTGGGGAACCACTCCTCCCTTCTCCATTTTTAGTAAAGCATTTAGTGGAGGTGTGTGGATAAATATTTTTGTAGATGTCATTTATTTGGCATGCTTCTCCTATAAAAACACATTGGTACACTTCCATCATACTCACTAGTGTGTAACTACATCACAAACATCAATAAAGGTAAAAAACTTCTTAAAATATCACATATTTTTACATGTTAATGTGTTTTGTATATCTTAACCACACCAATGCATATACAAAAAAGAGTGTTTATGTACCACATACCTAGAAATGTACCAATGCATATATAAACAAGCGTGTTTATGCACCACATACCTAGAAATGTACCAATTCTTATTGATATTGGGCACAATGAGTTGTGTTAAGGTATTTCCCTAACTTGCTAAGTATACATATCGGTAGTTATATATTGAGACACTATCTATCAAAATAAATTATGTTGTTGTGAAAGAAAATAATTGTAAGAAGGATTACTAGAAGTTTTCACTAACTATAAAGTTCCTAGGAGCTTGGATAAAAACTATATAATGAATTAGAAGCAATGTAATAAGATGCCTCATGAAGCATATGGTAATTGGAACTCTATACATTTAGAGATTCCCCACTCAATGGTTCAGTTAGGTGTGTGTTATATTCTTTCTGTGACTAGTTGTACGCGACAGGGAGTGACAAATCCCGCAGGGGCTCATAGGGGGGCTCAGCTGCCCTTCTTAGGGGGGTTCACGGGTGTGGTAGCCCCCTTGTATGGGATCCAGGGCAGTGCCTCAGGAATTATTTTTTGGACCCTATATTAGGTGGTGGACCTACCTATGGTTTTTTGAATGGGTTTTGCACATTGATTTGGGCATGATGGCTTTCTGCCCATGGTATTTTGTAGATCCGGTCAAGGGAACTACAGTTATGGTCTAATCTAGGGTTAATGGATTGGGGTTTATGAATGCTTCAACATTTATATATATGTATTGTAACATTGAAAGGAACATAATGAAAAATCAATATGGAAGTCCCAATTTTGGGATCTAGGGGAAAATCTTTGTGTATATATTTTTATGTTTTATGTTCTTGTCATTATTTTTTTTGTAGAATTCTTATGCAGGTAATTTTTGTACAGGGTTAAAACATTCATATTCAAGTGAACATTATTTCCATCAATAAATTTATTGTTATAATTTGCGCTATTATGGTTCTATTGTAGCTACTACAAACCCCCTCCAAAAATTTTCCTATGCTTTGATTTGGGAGCCTTCCTTTGCCATAAGAACTCTCCTTTCAACTGGCGTCAAGTGTTCTTATTATTTAGTAAGTGTTTCAGTGACTTATTCTTTCATGGTAGGCTTGTGATGTCTTAACTTTGATTTCATGATGACAGGCCTCATCGACAGTAGCGGCTCAACTCCTTAAACACAAGTAAAGTCCTTATTGAACACAAGCCAAGTCTTGCCTTGATCAGAAATTATTACATACCTTGATTCGAGGAAGTGTACAATCCTTTGTCACAGTGAATTGTTCAACTCCTTGTCAAAGTGAACTGCATAATCCTCTGAGGCAAGAAGTTGCGCAATCAGTTGTGAAAGTAAAATTCGCAATCACCATGTGAGAGAAAATTGTGCAATCCATTGAGAAATTGAACTGTGAAGTCCCTTGTCTCAATGAATTACGCAGACCCTTCAGCCAATGAACTACACAGTCCCTTCAGCCAGTCAAATACACATTCCTAGAAAATAGGAAGTGTGCATTTCTATGACAAATTGTGGAACAAGTTTCTAATTTCATCTTCTAACATGTGTCAGTTAACTAGAGGTGGATCCTTGATTTTAGGCATGCGAACCTGAAACCCTAACCCTAATCTTATCATTTCTAATTTATATAAGGAAGGCACATGGAGCTCATTCTCACACTTTCCATTTGAGCTCTAGCCATTCTCACGAGCACAGGGAGCTTTGGATTCCATTTGTGCTGCTTTTTTGGGTAACTTTCTCAAGTGCCGCATTTTGTTGCTTTGTCTTTTGCTTTTGCCACTTTTGCTTTTGAAAGTGTCATTTTTCCTCATCATTCTTGTAACAAGTGGCACTTATGCTATTATTAACTTCTACAAGTGTCATTTCAGTATTTTGAGCTTCTTTTCAAGTGTCGCATTGAATTCCTTGTCTTTTTTCCTACCAATAATTTTTTTTTGGGTGTATTTATGCATTCATGTCCTTCTCTTTTCACTATCTTGTTTTCTCGATGTTAGTGATTGGTTTGAATTATTCTCAATCCAATATACATATTTCCTCCCTTCAATCATCAGATATAGAGATTTCCTTTATGCCAGAGAAGACAACGTAATATTCAAGCCTTTATGTCCTCTTAAATTGTGCATTGTGCAATCCCTTACAACAGAGGTCCCTCCTTACCAATTGAAAATGCACACTACACAGTCACTAGGATCCCCAACTATGCACTGTGTAATCAAAAGCAATAGTGAGGCCTGCCTTCCATTTGCAACTACACACTACGCAGTCCAAGCCCCTCTCCCAGCAGAAACTACACATTCCATAGATCCAGTCCATAGTCCAACACCCATTCAAACAAGAAATGCACAATCCTCATTTAGAAGCTACACAATCTACATTTCCAGTGCTCAATATGCCCCTTTGGTTCCCAACATTGCACAATCCCTTTTCCTAGTGATTGTTTTCCTCTTTTTTATCTTATATGTTGCATAACTAACTTGTATCGCCATGAGTGCATATTGTTCAACACTTATTGCACATCCAAACACAATATTATTTCATCATTAAACAACACCATGCCTCCAAATAAAGGATCATCAAAGGAGGTCACAAAGAGTAGTATTAGGAGGCCATTGACTACATCTTGGCAGGAGTTCCTATCTTGTCAGATATTGAATGCTTCATTGAAAATGATTCTACTGTCACATGGATCACTATCAAAGATGTATTCACTTCAACAGAGTTCATAGAATATCTGTGGGATAGGGAAGTATATGAGAAAATCAAGTGATCATGGTTCCAAAAATCCTCCCACAGGTATGCTATGCTACCATGTGTTAATGTCATTAAGTGGATACTACAAAACCTAGACACAAAGAACATGGTGTTGAACAGGGTTGGTGGGAAGAAACTTGCCTCTTATAAGCCACGTGGCATTCACTTACATACAATTTTCCCAATCCTGAGAAACAATTGGATTCTAGATTATATGCAACTTGGAGTTATCTAAATACCAAAGAAGTAATCAAGTCATGGTGGCAGGAACTAGCTAAATGTCTCCAGAATATTAGCAATACTTACAAGACCAAGTCTCTCGGAACAGTTTATCGGTACTTGATGGCCATGTGTTTCCAGATCTATGGACGACAGAATACCAAATATTTCCTCGAAGAATGGATCTATATGGTATACATGATCATTACAAAAGGGAAGATTTTCAATTGGTCACATATTTTATCCCAACAGTTGCAGATCAATTTGAATAAGGAAAAAAATCCACCTTGAGTCAAGCAGCCATAATTTTACATGTCTTCCTACTTACTGGATGGAATATGTGCTCTACATGAATTCCTAGTTCTAGATAGGAGGTGGACCCGAAGGGAGCTCCCTATCCATGTGTATTTCAAATTGTTGTTAGAGTATAGTTATAGGGGGAATGCATGATAAACTTGTTGAGCACTTCTTCAAGGTTTTGTATTAGATGATCTTTGAGGAAGAAGTTATTTGCATGTCTCATGAGGCAATGAAGGCAATGGAAAAAATAGCAAATTGGTTTTCCTCACCCAATGGCACATGCCTTAGAGTATTTGGTTCTCAGAAACCTCCACCTATTTTGCCAAGGTATGTGACCGATAAAGTGGTCATGCGGGAGCTTTCTTATCATCTCAGCACAAGTCTATCTTAGATGCTACAGAAGAAGAAGAAGGCACCTTGGCTTTCCTTCCCTCCACAAGTGGGATCCTATGAGCTCAATAGCTTAAAGGGCGCATAAGCAAAAGGTAAAGTGTTTATAAACCTTAAGATTAGTGAAATGAGCTTTCATATGTATGATCCTAGGGGAGTATGAAAAATAAATTGTTCCAAGTTACATTTTTCTCGGGCTTATGAATCTTATAGTCAGATAGAGGAAGAGAAGATAAAGAATTTTTATAAGTATTCCTAGCCAAATGCACCAAGAAAAGAGGAATGCCCTTCCACTATAGTACATGAGCAGGACATTTTCCAGGAAGGAAATCAGCAGGAAGTTCCCACTCTAGTTAGTATTAAGTATAAGAGGAAAGTTTTTCATAACCCAGGAGTGGAGAAGAGACAAATTTTTAGAGCAGATTCTAATATTTTGAGAGTTCCCATTGCAACAAAGAAGAGGAGAATGTTGGCATTATGTTTCTGGTATTTCTGGTATGGATCTATGATTCATGTGTTGTACTTGATGGCAACTCATACAGGTGGCAATATGTTGAAAATTAAGAGGTACGCAGGAGAATAGTTCGAAAGGTGCGTACCCGCAGGTACGCCGGCCAGGAACTGCGTCCGTACACGCAGGTCACTCATTCAGAAGGTGCGTACCCCCAGTTCACTTACTTCAAGGCAGAGAAGCGCGCTTACGTGGGGTTTCTTATGTTTGGCCCGTGGTATTTAGCCCGCCATTCTTGATTCTATGGTTTTGGCCCGTGGTATTGTTTTATACTATTATTATCATTGAGCCCCATGTTTTTGGGCCCCTTGTATTGGGTATCTCTGGTATTGATCCATGATTTTAGGAAGAGCTTGCCAATATAAAGCAAAGGAGATCACTTGGCTAAGTATCTTTTGCAAAAATTGAATATCTTAAGATTTGAAATATTGGGTTATTGTTTTAAAAGCTTGATCCATATAAAAGTGAAGTTGAAAGCGAATCTATGAAGGGTGATCTCTCGAGCACATGATCAGATCTAAGCATCTGACTATCTGTGGCACACTGGGGGACTGCCAATTCGGCCCTAATCAGAGGTACGCAGGTGATTAACGGTGTAAGTGTGTGGGTACGCAGAGCAAAAGAAGGAGTAGTGCGTGGGTACGCAGAGCAGAAGAAGGCGCAGTGCGTGGGTACGCAGCGCGACAGAGGTTCAGGTGCGTAGACACAGTGAAAGTACGCGACGCTTCAGAAGCCTCAGGTGCATAGGTACGCAGCGCGATAGCATCTGTGGGTGTCTGGCTATAGTAGCAGTACGCGGCGCGATAGCATCTGTGGGTGTGTACCTACAGTAACAGTACACGGCGTAATTGAAGAAACAGTGCGTGGGTACGCGGTGCAGCAGAAGGCTCTCTGCGGGTATACGCAGGGGCGCAGAAGGTGAAGTGCGGAGTCACGCAGGCCAGATAAAGGAAAATTGAGTATCTGTCTTAAGATCTTTTGTTGACTGAATTTTTCTGTTGATAAGGTGTTTGGGTTTAGTTTACTGTTATTGTTGATCTGGCTACTGCAGTTGACTGGGTGATTTACTTGTACTTGATGATCTCTTGATGTTTATGGATCCATTTTGAAAATTTATGAAAAGTGGTCCTTGAAAGAAAAGAAGTAGGGGGTAGTAGCTCCCTTCCAGGAGAGACTGGAAAACGAGAGAGAGTTGTAGCTCTCTGCAGGTTGCAGCCTGCGTACTGGTAAAGGACTGCACCAGTACAAAACCATTGTAAAAGGAGTTTCTAATTTGAAAGAAGATAGAGACATATTGCAGCAGGTGGTTTTCACCCACATTGGGTTTCCACCTTACATCTGGTGTTCTTTGGTGTGACTATCTGTTTTCTTTGTTCATGCTCATTATTTTATGGTATTGACATGCAAAAATAATTCAAAGAGTAAATAAGGAAGATTTATTAAAAGAACTTGATAATACTGATTCACCCCCCCTCTCAGTATTATTTCCAACAATTGGTATCAGAGCCAGGTCCTTCAGAGAAGCTTGATCGCTTGAAGGAAGATCTTTCATCATGAGCAACTACGAGAGGGAAGCATCAATCAGGCCACCAATCTTTGATGGGACAAACTTCAATTATTGGAAGGTAAGAGTTACTGCATATCTTCAATCTCTTGGTACAGAAGTTTGGGATATCATAGATACAGGCTACACTTTTCCTTCAGCTACTCCTACAGATTCGGCTGAGAAGAAGAAATATGAAACAAATGCTAAAGCAGTCAATACTCTGCTAGGATGCTTATCTCAAACAAAATTCGTAAAGGTTATGCAATATAAATCCGCAAAGGAAATATGGGACAAGATTGTCTTAAGCTATGAAGGAGATGAACAGGTAAAGCGTGCTAAACTTCAAACCCTTAGGATTCAGTATGAGAATCTCAGAATGTATAATGATGAAAGTGTGGCTAACTATTTTCTTCGGGTAGACGAGATTTTTAATTGCATGAAAAACTTGGGTGAAGAAATAAAAGAAGCTATTGTGGTTGAAAAAGTTTTAAGATCATTGTCCCCCAAGTTTGAATCTAAAGTATCTGCAATAGAAGAAAAGGAAAATCTACGAATTCTTACTATGTCTCAGCTACACGGAATTCTAACTGCTTATGAAATGAGAAAGGGAGGTCCATCAGACAGGAGAGAAGCTGCTTTCAAGGCTTCATGCAAAGGAGACTACTATGAAGCAAGTCATGTGCTAGAAGAAGAAGAAGAATCAAATTTTGTCAGAAATCTTCAACGGGGTACTGGAAAGTTCAGAGGTAAGTTACCTTTTAAATGTTTTGCTTGTGGAAGAGTAGGTCATTATGCTGCGAAATGTCCTCATAAGGATAAGATTGACAAAGGAAAGGAACCTGCTAGATGGAGCAAGAAACAGAATGCAAATAAGAAAAGCTACTACACTCGTGAAGATAGTGATGGTCTATCAAATAATGATGAAGATGAACGAGGTAATGACTATAAACTTTTAATGGCATTTGAAGGTGATGATTACATGGATGCTATAGATGTGGATAGCTTTCATGAAGAAATTTCTAGACTCAGGACATGTATAGAAGAAAAGAATATGATCATTGATACTCTACAATTTCAGATTGATGAAAAAGAAAAATATCTTGAAAAGTTAGAAGGTGAAATTGTTGGTATTAGAAAGGAGATTGAGAAAACAAAGGCTATTAATCTTAAGTTTGTCAAAGGATCTGAAACTCTGGATGAGATCATCAATGTACAACGTTCTCCACTAAACAAGACAGGTCTGGGGTATAATGGAGAAACTTCTCAAGCATCCACCTCAAAGAGTTATCTTGATGTAGCAAGAAGGAATGAGAAAAAGCACAATGGAGATCACCAAGTAAAGCAGGGACCAATTACAAACAAAGACTATCAGGCAAACCAGGGACAATCCGTCTTAAGGATGAACAAAAGCTACAACCAGCCACAGGTAAAATCCTCTCAATTTGCTTCAAGAATGAATGACAATAGAAATTACAATCGTTTGGCCGGAAGATTTGATAACCGCAGAAGTTTCTTCAATGGACAATGCTTCTCTTGCCATAACTTTGGTCACAAAGCAGCTCAATGTGTTTCATATAAAACGATCATGACTAAAGAAGCTCAAAAACAAATAAGTATGACCGGGATTACAAAAATGACCTATAACAACTTTTCGGTTCTTGAAAATGAAGTTGAATGTTCTATTTGCAATAATTTTGGTCATGAAGATTCTGAATGCAGGAGAAGGTTTCAGCAGACAAAGGAACAAGCCTCAAGCACCAAAACATGGAGAATAAAGGAACCACAAACAGAAAGATGTGGGATAGCATTTTATGCAGAGGGACAGGAAAATCTATGGTACATTGACAGTGGATGTTCGAAGCATATGATATGTGATAAAGAAAAACTTGAATCATATTCTGCTCTAGAAAAGGGAAAGAAAGTTTCTTTTGGAAATGATACTCCTGCAGCTATAAAAGGAAAAGGCACTGCTCAATTAAAAGAAAAGGTCAAAGCTGGAAATGTTTTGTATGTTGATGGATTGAAACATAATCTTCTAAGTGTCAGCCAGATGTGTGATCAAGGAACCGAGGTGATATTTAGAACAAATGGATGTCTTGTTCGTGATCTTGATACATGTAAAACGGTGATCAAACGTAAAAGAACTCCAAATAATCTATACATATTTGAAGAAGGACAACAACAATGCTATCTAAGCAAGGATGATGAACACTGGTTATGGCACCGGAGGTTGGGGCATCTAAGATTTTCACAAATAAGGAAAGCATGCAAATATCAAGCAGTTCGCGGTCTTCCAGATATCAAAATTCCAGACAACACCATATGCAAATCATGTCAGTTTGGAAAGCAAACCAGAACTAACTTTCCATAGAAGGAAGGATCAGCTAGCATGCCTCTTGAGCTTGTACATACAGATTTATGTGGACCATTCAGGAAAAGGACACCTCGAGGAGAAGAATACTTGATATTATTCATTGAAGATTTCTCTAGGTTTGTCTGGTTAGGACTTATGAAGCACAAAGATGAAGCATTCGAAAAATTCAAATCATTTAAAGCCTGGTTGAAAGTGAATCAGGATACAAAATTAAGTGCCTCAGATCCGACAGAGGTGGGGAGTTTACCTCAAATGAATTTTTCGATTTCTGTGAAGAACATGGGATAAGAAGAGAATTCTCTACAGCTAGAAATCCTCAGCAAAATGGAGTAGTGGAAAGAATGAACAGAACAGTCCAACAAATGGCTCGTGCTATGCTTGATGAGTCTGGAACTCCCGCAACTTTCTGGGGGGAAGCTGCATATGCTGCGGTTGTTCTTCTCAACAAAACAAATGTCCGGGTGAACAACACTCAAACTCCTCATGAGCTCTGGTATGGTGAGACTCCTTCGGTAAAGCACTTCAAAATCTTTGGGAGCAAATGCTATATTAAGAATACTGATGAGCAACTTGGCAAACTTGAACTTAGAGCAGATGAAGGCATTCTTCTTGGTTATTCTCCACATAGCAAAGCATACAAGTGCTACAATAAAAGACTTGTAAGAATTGTTGACAGCATTGATGTAGTGGTTGATGAGAAGGGATACATTCCTAGGCAAGTAAATCATGAAGATATCGAAGAAGATGAAGACTACCCTCAAAGACAGAATGATGAAGAAGAAGAACCTCAAGAAGAACCAGAGGAGCAGATAAGGATAGAAGAGAAGACTCCATCCAGATATGTTCAGAAGAATCATCCAGAATCTCAGATTTTGGGGCAGAAAGAAGCAGGTGTACAAACAAGAAGAACAGTTGCAGAAGCTTCAAGCTATTTGGCATTACTCTCTTCCACTGAACCTCAAAATGTGAAAGAGGCATGCAAAGATGAATGTTGGGTGAAAGCAATGGATGAAGAACTTGAGCAGATCGAAAAGAACAACACTTGGGAGCTGGTTCCTAGACCAAAGGATAAGAATGTTATAGGGACAAAATGGGTCTTCAAAAATAAACTGAATGAAAATGGAGAAGTAATTAGAAACAAGGCCAGACTTGTTTGTAAAGGGTATGTGCAACAAGAAGGAATAGATTTTGAAGAAACCTTTGCTCCTGTTGCAAGACTTGAGGCCATCCGAATGTTCCTTGCTCTCTCAAGCTTTCAAAACTTCAAAGTATTTCAAATGGACGTGAAATCAGCCTTTCTGAATGGAGACTTGGAAGAAGAAGTATACATTGAGCAGCCAGATGGTTTCATTCTTGGAAATGATCCAAATCTTGTATGCAGATTGAAAAAGGCTCTCTATGGTCTCAAACAAGCTCCAAGGGCTTGGTACTATCGTTTGGACAAATATCTTCATCAACAAGGTTTTTCAAAAGGATCAACAGACAGCAATCTTTATATAAAAGTTGAAAATGACAAATTGCTAATACTTGTTTTGTATGTAGATGACATTATCTTTGGCAGCAATGAAGAAGCTATGAGTCAAAGCTTTGCCTTGGTGATGCAGAAAGAATTCGAAATGTCCTTGCTGGGAGAACTGACATATTTTCTTGGTTTGCAAATCCAACAAAAAGAAGGAGGGATCTTTTTGTCTCAAACCAAGTATCTCAAGCAGATTTTGAAGAAATATGGCATGGAAGATGCAAAACCAATATGTACACCCATGGTCACAGGATGTAGCCTCAGTGCAAATGATGAATTAGCAGCAGTGCATCAACCAACCTACAGATCTATGATTGGAAGTCTACTTTATTTGACAGGTACCCGACCAGACATCATGCATGCAGTGGGAATAATTAGAAGATTTCAAGCAAATCCGAAGGAAACTCATCTTCAGGGAGTGAAGAGAAGCATGGACTCAAAGGATGGTATCTAGAGATACAGATCTCACACTTCATGCTTATACAGATGCAGATTGGGCAGGAAGCGTGGATGACAGGAAGAGCACAAGTGGTGGTGCGTTCTTTATGGGTTCCAGATTAGTATCTTGGTTCAGCAAGAAACAGAGTTCGATTACCTTGTCTACAGCTGAAGCAGAATATGTTGTTGCACTCAACTCCTCTAAATGATGCAGACCTTGCAGGACTTTCAAATCACTTGTACACCACCTATCTCCATCTTATGTGATAACACAAGTGCAATCAGCATTTCAAAGAACCCAGTCATGCATTCAAAGACCAAGCACATACAGATCAAGTATCATTTTCTCCGGGAACAAGTACTTGAACAAAAGGTCAAGTTGGAGTATGTTCCTTCTAAGGAACAAGTTGCTGATATACTCACCAAACCATTGCCCAGGGAGACCTTTGAATACCTCAGGCAAAAGCTGGGGGTTGTTGATGCATCATCTTATTGAATCTTTTCTGATAGTTGGTTGCACGCAAGGCTCATCTGGGGCATATGCGTACATGTGCTGGGTTGCGGATTGGTTGAAGATCGAATGGCCCAGGTTCAGGGGGAGCATATAATGCATTGTTGGCATTATGGAGGACGTACAGAAGGAGATCATGGATGCTGGTCTGAATATTGCTGCAATATGTCTCTATCTCTTTCATGGTCATTTATGGTGTTTGGTGGATTATGGTTCTTCTTTGCAGATCTGATTTATATTCAGGGGGAGCATGTTCTTAGGGGGAGCATAACCCTTTGCCCTTGATGTCAAAGGGGGAGAATGACATCGAAGATTTTGAGGTTGCCATCAAGTCCAAAGGGGGAGATTGTTGGCATTATGTTTCTGGTATTTCTGGTATGGATCTATGATTCATGTGTTGTACTTGATGGCAACTCATATAGGTGGCAATATGTTGAAAATTAAGAGGTACGCAGGAGAATAGTTCGAAAGGTGCGTACCCGCAGGTACGCCGGCTAGGAACTGCGTCCGTACACGCAGGTCACCCATTCAGAAGGTGCGTACCCCTAGTTCACTTACTTCAAGGCAGAGAAGCGCGCTCACGTGGGGTTTCTTATGTTTAGCCCGTGGTATTTAGCCCACCATTCTTGATTCTATGGTTTTGGCCCGTGGTATTGATTTATACTATTATTATCATTGAGCCCCATGTTTTTGGGCCCCTTGTATTGGTTATCTATGGTATTGATCCATGATTTTAGGAAGAGCTTGCCAATATAAAGCAAAGGAGATCACTTGGCTAAGTATCTTTTGCAAAAATTGAATATCTTAAGATTTGAAATATTGGGTTATTGTTTTAAAAGCTTGATCCATATAAAAGTGAAGTTGAAAGCGAATCTATGAAGGGTGATCTCTCGAGCGCATGATCAGATCTGAGCATCTGACTATCTGTGGCACACTGGGGGACTGCCAATTCGGCCCTAATCAGAGGTACACAGGTGATTAACGGTGCAAGTGCGTGGGTACGCAGAGCAGAAGAAGGAGTAGTGCGTGGGTACACAGAGCAGAAGAAGGCGCAGTGCGTGGGTACGCAGCGTGACAGAGGTTCAGGTGCGTAGGCACAGTGAAAGTACGCGGCGCTTCAGAAGCCTCAGGTGCATAGGTACGCAGTGCGATAGCATCTGTGGGTGTGTGGCTACAGTAGCAGTACGCGGCGCGATAGCATCTGTGGGTGCGTACCTACAGTAATAGTACGCGGCGTAATTGAAGAAACAGTGTGTGGGTACGCGGTGCAGCAGAAGGCTCTCTGTGGGTATACGCAGGGGAGCAGAAGGTGAAGTGCGGAGTCACGTAGACCAGATAAAGGAAAACTGCGTATCTGTCTTAAGACCTTTTGTTGACTGAATTTTTATTTTGATAAGGTGTTCTGGGTTTAGTTTACTGTTATTGTTGATCTGGCTACTGCAGTTGACTGGGTGATTTACTTGTACTTGATGATCTCTTGATGTTTATGGATCCAGTTTGAAAATTTATGAAAAGTGGTCCTTGAAAGAAAAGAAGTAGGGGGTAGTAGCTCCCTTCCAGGAGAGACTGGAAAACGAGAGAGAGTTGTAGCTCTCTGCAGGTTGCAACCTGCGTACTGGTAAAGGACTGCACCAGTACAAAACCATTGTAAAAGGAGTTTCTAATTTGAAAGAAGATAGAGACATATTGCAGCAGGTGGTTTTCACCCACATTGGGTTTCCACCTTACATCTGGTGTTCTTTGGTGTGACTATCTGTTTTCTTTGTTCATGCTCATTATTTTATGGTATTGACATGCAAAAATAATTCAAAGAGTAAATAAGGAAGATTTATTAAAAGAACTTTATAACACTGATTCACCCCCCCTCTCAGTATTATTTCCAACAGATAAATATATTAAGAATAATTAAAGAGGAATCATAAGGAAGAATATAAGAGGCAAGAAGAAGAACAAAAGAAAGAGAAGGAACAGATACAGAAAGAGGAGCAAGAAAGGAAAGAAATAGAATATATGTAAGCATGGGAAGAATTGAGAAAGAAGGAAAAAGAAGTGAGACATAAACAACTTGAGGAAGGAGAACAAAAAAAAATTGGAAGATGAAGAAATCACGATGAAGAGTTGCACAAGAAATTGAAAAGCATATACAGGCCCAAGACATAGAGGTTGAGCAGGAGGAGGAGAATCAAGAGGTCTACATTGTGCCCATTGTAGAACAAGTCAACAGTCAACCTTCACCTCCTCTTACAGGTGGCCAAATCTCATTTAGTAAAATGGGAATATGGACTCCAGATGATGATATGGTCATGGATATTTCCAACCTAACCATTAATAAATGAAATAACATAATAATATTGGAAAGAAGTATTTTCCTAATGACCTGGTTCATCCTACTTCCATTCATACAAAAAGGGTGATTGTGATGGATATAAGGAGGAATCTGAGGATAGAAACAACATAAAACTTAGCTTTTGCAGGAGTAGCAAAAGTAAACACATATTTCTTGATGGAGGAGAATAAGAAATTGGAAAGGGAATTAGCAACTATAAGACAACAAATTTATCATCTCCAAGTCGAGAACCAAATATTGTCTTCTGTTGATTCTCATTTGAGGGAGCTATGGGCAGAGATATTTGATGAAATCAAATAATTGGGAGACACCATGAAACAACTTTATGAAGAGATGATCACCCTTCACAATGTGTTGGTGCCCTTGCATGACATGAAAAAGCGATCATGGGAAAATGTGAAAGTTCTAAAGGTGATTCATTCAGCCATCAACACAATCTAGGAATGGGGCACTAAGTATAGGAATGCACCATCAAAATTGGATAGAAAGATAAGATAAGAAGCATAATTGGAAAAGGTTGAGGTAATAATGATTTTATAGAGTAATAAGAACATCGGTATATATGTGGCCAACATTATAACCACATATGCATGGTTGTATTATAGTTTGGAATCCTTGGTCAAAGCGCACAATATTCCTTTGTTTGGAGCATTTACATAGACAAAGAGCATAAATGTTGTTAGGCAAGGAGTCCAAAAATACTTGAAAAATTTGAGGCAAGTTACCGCTAAAGAGCATTTGATTATCACAAGGAAAAACATGCAATTGTATGTAGCTGGACTTGCCAAGGTAAACATGAAGTTTTTCTTATTATGGAATGAAGTTCAATATGGTTCCAAAACTATTTATCTGGATATTATGGAGGCAATAGTCTTATATAAGCCAGATTTTCCATCTAAGTTTGAGGAAATAGCGACACAATATAAAGCTTGGTACCAATATGTTACAATAGAACTACAAGTGGAAGTTATTGAGCTAGAGATTCATCAAACTAAAGCATAATGTATAAAGTTTTGTCTTATTAGGCTCTAGCCACATTTTTGTCCTATGTGAAGAATTTTATCTTATTGTGTTTAGAAAATAATAGGAGTGTAAATGTAAGTGGAAGTCCAAGAGTCAGATTTGGGATATAAACGGTCATTAGATAGAATGAAGAAAAAATAATTCCAAGAGTCGTGAGGGAAGATCAAAGGTCACAAGGGGATATGAAAGGTCATCTCATATGTTATAAATAAGCCCTAATAACTCAAACAAGGGGCTTGGAACTGGAGATTGAAAGCCTTGGATTCTCTAGTCTAGCATAGGAGTGAGTATCATTCTTTGGAGGAGTAAGTAGTAACTTCATGTTCCATTATTGCAGGTAGTATCATATCATTGTTTTGTAGACATGGAATTTTAACTTAATGATCATAAGCTCTCAGAGCCAACACACTTTCATGCACATACCATGGATGTTGTAAGACTATTCTTTAAATGTTTACAATATATGTTATTCACTCATGCTAATGTTAATGAACTATTTTGTTAACTTTAGTATGTTTCTAGTTGGATGTGTGTTGTATTTTCTTTCATGGCCATTGTTATATTGTGAACTATTTTGTAGGCTAACCAACAATTCTTTATATGTTAGTGTGTCTCTTTTAAGATAGTAATATTACTTTTCTTCTAGAGGCTCACTCTTTTGTCTTTGCGTGAAAGAACCTCTTATGCATTACAATTGATATTACACAAAGTTTACTTACTTGTTGTCACCAGAGTTATGTGTATATCTTCTTATGTGTTTATTGCAACCAAGGTACATCTTTAAGATCACAATTATGGAAATCGGCCATATTTTCAGTTGGGGTTCCTTTTCCAAACAATGTGAGGTCTAATTGGGACTTTAGATAGGGGAGATCCCCTTGTTTGACAAGTTTCCAGCATCGTCAACGGGTTCTTCTACAATTACCAAGTGTTATTATAGTCTATCATTTCCACTCTAAATCTTCCTATATTTTGTTATTTCTACTCTAAATATTCTATTTTTCTATAAAGAATACCACAAGCGGAATCACAACACTTTCATGAGTTGATATATTTAGAGAAAACTTTTTTTAGGCAAGAGGCATACTTTGATTTAATACTAACATAGTGGCATGTCATTTATCCAACATATATGTGGTTGGAGAAGAGTACATGTAGGAAAAGGAAATAATTTCACCAAGTTGGACACCCTTGTAACCCCTATTGGTACCACTTCAAGTAGTATCGCATCAAACACCTATATCTATATATATATATATATATATACACACACACACTTCCACATGCCCTCAAATACATCAAAAATACCCTAGGTTACCTAAAACCAACTTTAGATAAGACGATTGAGCATCTTGTTACTATATTGTATAAAGAACAACATCCAAGAAGATTACTTTCAATTTCTTAGGTAATTTGGAATATGACTAAGGTATAGTTGAGCTTCCTTACTTGGTGCCATGAGAGACTAGGTTGAGTATTATTATTGGACCCTACATATATAATATAGAGCTATAGTACCTTACATTCCCTTTCCTTCAAGACCTTAGGAACCTTATCATTTATTCTTAATCTATGGAACTCCTACATAAATTATAGCTTTGGAAGTTTGGGATTTTTTCTGACACAATAAGATTCAAGTGGGAGTACATTTTCATTACGAGTGTTAAAAGAAAGAATGCTATAGGTCCTGCCTACACCCTTATTTGAGATCTATCTCAACAAGATCCTTGCATTCAATTAAACATTGTGGTGTCACTATCTAGTAGGTATTTTCGGTGGACCCTCCCATAGCTTATCAAGCATCTATCTCAAAATAAATAGGGTGTAGTGCTAATCACATTAGTACCACTCTCTAGTTACCTTTCTCCTACAAATCCACATTTCTATGGCTACCACTCAAGGAGTAGAGCTCTCCACCAAATTCTCCTTTTTGGAAACTTTATGTTATCAATTACAACACAAAATAAAATATAACTACTCCAATGAAAACTATGACAAGTTAGCCCATCTGGAGTTAATACCCAACCAAATGTCCAAACTCATGGGAATGGAGAATTGGATCCTCACTTTAAAATCCTTGGGTTCTCAATGATCGTACTAGTCTTCTCAAAAGGAAGGGACTCAATCATACAACCTGAGTAGTCATCAATCCAACCTATTTTTTTGTGATAAAATGACTCACACATGGAATAGATTTCCTAAAGTTGATCCCAAAATTTTTATGGGCCTAACCCTGTAATATGGGTCACTCAAATGTAACATTACTTTTCCATAAAAGGAATTATAGATGACTTAATGAAACATTTTATGATTGTCTTATATTTGGATCTCAAATGTTGGAAACAATGGTAATGACATAAGTAATCCCATGGGGGTTATATCACTTGGAAATAATTTGTCTGAAAACTCTATGTATGCTTTAAAACAAATACTCATTATTTGGGATGACTATCCAAGATAAAATAATCAAGCACACTTAAAAATTTTATCTTCACTTCTTATTAGCCATCCATATGCATGAATCGAACATTTGATATTTTTCTCAAGGAATGGGTCATTAATGGTATGAAAGAAGAGAGATGTGCACAAATATTATTAGCTCATCCTACTACTCAGTCAAAATCCTCTTAAAGTATAATAAAGACCAATAGTTGGTGAATAATAAAATAATAAAGACCACAATTATCTATTATTCCCATTCCACTATTTCTCCCACCACCAATACCTTGTTTTCCTTTCCACCTCTCAAGGTCCACAAGTTAACCTGAGTTAAAATTGCAAAATGACAACTTAAAGGGTTTTCCTACAACCATGATTAAAAATATCTCTCCAAGAATAAATATAAGGATCAAAAGCCCTATTTCTATTATAATCTATCATTTCTACTCTAAATATTCCTATATTTTGTTATTTCTACTCTAAATATTCTATTTTTCTAATAAACAAGACCACAAGTAGTATCACAACACTTTCATGAGTTGATATGTTTAGAGAAAAGTTTTTTTTAGGCTAGAGGCATACTTTGATTTATATAGCAAACAGAGTGGTCTGTCGTTTAACCAACAAATATGTGGTTGGAGAAGATTACATGTAGGAAAAGGAATTATTTTCACCAAGTTGGACACCATTGTAACTCTTATTGGTACCACTTCAAGTAGTACCATATCAAACACACACACACACACACACACACACATATATATATATATATATACAATTCCACATGCCCTCCAATACATCAAAAATACCCTAAGTTAACTAAAACCAACTTTAGATAAGACCATTGACCGTCTTGTTACTATATTGTATATAGAACAACATTCAAGAATATTACTTTCTACTGCTTAGGTAATTGGGAATATGACTAAGGGTATAGTTGAGCCTCCTTAGTTGGTGCCATGAGAGACTAGGTTGAGTACTATTATTGGAACCTAGATATAATATAGATTTATAACACCTTACATTCCCTTTCCTTCAAGACCCTGAGAACCCTATATTTTACTCTTAATCTATGGAATTCCTACATAAATTATAACTTTGGGAGTTTGGGAATTTTTCTGACACAATAATATTCAGGTGGGATTACATTTTCACTTCAAGTAGCTAAAAAAATGAAACATAAGAAAACAACTCAATATTGCCTACACCTTTAATTGAGACCTATCTCAAAAATATCCTCATGTTGAATTAAACATTGTGGTGACACTATCTAGTAGGTATTTTTTGTGGACCCACCCATAGCACTATTAGGCATCTATCTCAAAATACATAGGGTGTAGTTCTAATCACATTAGCACCACTTTGTAGTTACCTTTCTTCTGTAAATACACATTTCTATAGCTACCACTAAAGGAGTAGAGATCTCCACCAAAGTCTCATTTTTTAAAACTTTATGTTATCAATTACAACACAAAATAAAATGTAACCACTCTAATGCTTAGAAAAATATTACTGAAAAATATGAAAAGATAGCCCATATCGAGTTAATACCCAACCAAATGTCCAAAGCCATGGGAATGGAGAATTTGATCCTCATTTTAAATTCCTTGGGTTCTTAATGATCATACTAGTCTCCTCAAAAGGAAGGGAATAAATCATCCAATCCAAGTAGGCAATCACTCCAACCTAATTTTTTGTGATCAAATAACTCACATGTGGCATATATTTCCTAAAGTTGATCCCAACAAATTTGATGGGTCTGACCCCACAATAATGGTCACTCAAATGTAACATTACATTTCCCTACTAGGCATTATATATGACTTGATGAAACATTACATGATTGTCTTATATTTGGATCTAGAATGTTGGAAACAATGGCAATGACATAAACAAACCCATAGGGGTTATATTACCTGGAAATAATTTGTCTCAAACCTCTATGTATGCTTTAAAACAAATACTCATTATTTAGGATAACTATCCAAGCTTAAATAATAAAGCACACTTAAATATTTCAACTTCACTTCTTAGAAACCATACATATGCATCAACAAAAAATTTGATGCTTTTCTCAAGGAATGGGTCATTGGTGGTATGAAAGAAGAGATATGTGCACAAATATTATTGGTCCATCCTACTACTTGGTTAGAAGCCTCTTAAAAACTAAAAAATCCCAATAGTTGGTGAATACTAAAATAAGAAATACCACAATTATCTAATATTCCCATCCCATTATTTCTCCTCCCATCGATACCTCGCTGTCCTCTCCACCTCTCAAGGTCCACAAGTTAATTCGAGTTGAAATTGAAAAATACCAACTTAAAGTTTTTTCCTACAACTATGATAAAAAAAACATCTCTCTAGGAATAAATATAAGGATCAAAACCCCTGTTGGTACCACTTTAAGTAGTACCACATCAAACACCTATATATATAATTACACTTCCACATGCCCTCAAATACATAAAAAATACCCTAGGTTACCTAAAACCAACTTTAGATAAGACGATTGACCATTCTGCTACAATATTGTATAGAGAACAACATTCAAGAGGATTACTTTCTATTGCTTAGGTAATTGGGAATATGACTAAGGGTATAGTTGAGCCTCCTTAGTTGGTGCCATGAGAGACTGGATTGAGTACTATTATTTGACCTTACATATTTAATATAGAGTTATAACACCTTACATTCCCTTTCCTTCAAGACCTTAGGAACCCTATCATTTATTCTTAATACATGGAATTCCTACATAAATTATAACTTTGGGAGCAACAAATTTGTCTAACCCGATATTATTCAGGTGGGAGCAAATTTTCACTACAAGTAGCTAAAAGAAAGAAAGAAAGAAAATAACTATAGGCCCTACCTACACTCTTATTTGAGACCTATCTCAACAAGATCCTTGTGTTGAATTAAACGTTGTGGTGTCACTATCTAGTAGATATTTTTGGTGGACACCCATAGCACTATCAGGCATCTATCTCAAAATACATAGGGTGTAGTGCTAATCACATTAGCACCACTCTCTAGTTACCTTTTTTTTTGCAAATCCGCATTTTTATGGCTACCACTAGAGTAGAGCTCTCCACCAAAGTCTATTTTTTGGAAAAATTATGTCATCAATTACAACACAAAATAAAATATAACCACTCCAATGCTTAGAAAAATATTACTGAAAACTATGACAAGCTAGCCCATCTGGAGTTAATACCCAACCAAATGTCCAAACTCATGGGAATGGAGAATTGGATCCTCAATTTAAAATCTATGGGTTCTCAATGATCGAACTAGTCTCCTCAAAATTAAGGAACTAAATCATCCAATCCAAGTAGGAATCACTCCAACCTATTTTTTTTGTGATAAAATGACTCAAACGTGGCATATATTTCCTATAACTATGATGAAAAATATCTCTCTAAGAATAAATGTAAGGGTCAAAACCCTTCATGGTCATTTTGGAGGATATTTTTAATGATGAATCTAAATCTACCTCTTTATAGGTATTTCATCCCATCCATTGAATACATTCCCCAGTTTAATCCAGAGGATGTTGAATTGAAAATCTCCTTGCATGCATTAATTGGTATTCTTGCTCCCAAAACCCTTAAATTGATTATCTACATCAAACGTCACTAAATAATTGTATTAAATGATAGTGGTAGCACCCATAACTTCATTCATCGATGTCTGGCCCATGAAACCCACTGTTACATCCATATTGTGAACAATTTCCAAATCATGGTTGTTAATGGAGGTTCCATGAAATGTGGCCATTGTGGTGAAAATATGTGGCTTCAAATGGTTTATTACTCCCTAAAAACCCACTTGTTTTCTATTGAAATGGGTCATTTAAGAAATTTTAAGGTGTGAAATGGTTACAAAGATAAGGTCTAGTTACCATGAATTTATCTAATCTATATGTGAATTTCTTGTAGGACGGGAATAAATACACTTTTAAAGGAATTAGCTCTCTAGAGATAATTAGTCCCACTATATATAAAATATTCTTAAACATGGGTATTCAAGAATTATGGCTTAATTCCATGCCATGCAAGCCTTTGAGTCACCTTCTCAACTCATTCATTCCAACATGTAGTTAGTCTTGGGGAAACACTGATTTTTATTTGAATCTCCCTAAGGAATACCACACTCCTAAGGTGAGCATAAACTTTCTATTTTGTTCATACTAGGTAACCTCCCATCCAATATATGCTTGTATCACCATATATTTTTCCAAAAAAAATCAAATAAAAAATATAGCTCAGGATGCCATATATTTTCCTAGAAAAATGAAAGAGAAAATATTATTCAAGTTTTTCTAGCCATTAGTGTCATCCACCAGACTACTAGCCTTTGTTCATCACCACTTGTCATGGTCCTTAAGAAAAAAGCGCTTTTCACATATGTCCTAAATTTTAATCTTCGAACAATCTCACAGTCAAGGAAAAAATTCCCAATCTAATCATTGATCTTTTGAATGAATTATATATTTCTCAATTCTTCACCAAACTCTTTTACACTTGGGCTATCACCAATTTTTTCATAAAATAAATAGATATTTCTAAAAATACATTTGACAATATTTAATCCCATTAAGATTTCTTGGCGATGCCCTTTGGCCTTAGTGATGTACCTTCCACTTTCCAACGTCTTGTGAATGAAATATTTAAACCCATTCTTTGCCATTTTGTCATTGTATTTTTTTATGACATGTTGACCTATAGTAAAACTTGGCAATCCCATGTCACCCATGTGGGTTAGGTCATAAAGTAGTCATAAAACTACTTGTAAATAATAAACTCTTTCTTAAGTAATCAAAATGTGCCTTGGTGTCTCCAAAGTGGAATATTTTGGACATATTTTTAGTCACAATTGCGTGTTTCTAGATCCAAAGAAAATTGAAGGGATGAATGATTGGCCTCACCCAAAAACTCTTAAAAGTTCAAGATGTTTTCTTAGTCTCATTGGTTATTATAGAAATTCCATAAGAAAATATGGTAAGATTTCAACTCCCCTCACAACGTTTCACAAAAAAAAGCTTTTAATTGGAATAACATTATAGAATAGGCCTTCCAAGAATGTTATGTTATGTGTACAAACCTAGTTTCACTATGTTAAAATTCAATAAAATATTTGCCTTGAAACATTATGTTAATTTGTAAATAGAACCTTTGTGGAAATATAATTTTTTCTCTTCCTTCATTTCAACCCTAAGTTCAAGTATTTTTTAGTGCCTAATCACCATTAAGCATGAAATAATAGTTTACAGAATCCTTGCAATTTAAATCCTCTATTTATTGCCTCTAAGGCTTGGCAATGTCTAGGCCAATACCAGCAATGGAACACAAATGATTTCTATCAGTATTGAAGATATCTAATCTAACCATCAATTGATAGCTCTCCATACATTCAACCATAGATTTTCCCATTCATGTAATGTAAGCAACTAGCTAATCAAGAGAAATCACTTTGTTCATATTTCCAATCTCCCAATTGCAAAAGGCGTTAAACATATGTATTGAATTCCTAACTAGAAACAATTCAAAATAGCTGTAGGTATTAGCAACAAATGGCCTTTGATTGAGGAGGTATGGTTGTATTATATGTCTCAAATAGTAAATCAAGAAATGAGAATCATTTCCATCAATTAAGAATGAGCACTAGCTTTGAATTAGCGGTTCCATATGATTCAACAAGTAACGAGAATTCATTGAATTCCCTTCTTTATTACAACCTTCATTTCTAATGGAATACCTTAGAAGGAAAACCATCACAATGGTTTATTTCAACTTCAAAGGGAATTTTTCACATTTTCTCAACCTTGGGAAAATAAAAATAAAAAATAGATGCTTATTACAAATTCTACAAAGAGATTTTTATGAGGATATAATTTTAATTAGATGCCTTGGGTTAAGGAATTGAAGTAGTACTCAAACGAGGGATTATTTGTGGCTTCACTAACAAGCAACTTTATGAGAGTCACTTCAGAAAATAAACTTATGAAAAGGAGGTCATGGCTATATTGAATTTTGTGGATATTGCATCCATATGTATTTGAGCAATGCTTTCAAATTAAAATGGATCATTGTAGCATAGAATACTTCATGGAGCAAAGGATTTCATTCCTCAAGAAAAAAATGGCTCACCAAAATGTTGGCATATGACTATGAGATATTTCATAAGAAGGACAAGGACAATGTGGTAGTAGATGTTATCTCTCAAAAGCATAAAGAGGAAGGTTCCCTCCTTTCACTCTCCTTCATGGTAGTAGATTGGTGGAATGATGTATATAAAGAATGGTTAATAGATCTCAAGCTCACTACCATGGTCTGACATCTTCAAATTTAACCACATGCATATGAGGGCTATGCTTGCTAAAATAAGGATCATTATTATAAAGAGAATCTTTCTTTGAATCAACATTTAAATTAGGGATGCTATCTAAAATATGTATCTCTCCTGCGATAGGCACCCCTAGATTTCATAAAACATATGAAATGATTAAACATTCATTTTTTTGGGAAGGTATGAAGAAGGACATCCAAAAATATGTGGAAGAGTGCGACATTTTCCAATGAAACAAGGGAGAGATAATAAAACCTCTAAATAAACTATAATCTTTATCCATTCCACTAGCTATATGGAATAGTATTTCTATATACTTGATTGTAGGGTTACCAAAATATAGCAATAAATCCATAATAGTGGTTGTGGTTGAGATCATTTCTAAAATCTATCATTTTTATAATATCCAAAAACCCTTCAAGGTCTATATAGTCCCTCAAGTATTCATGGATAATATCCTTAATCTCTAGGGCATGCTGCACTCAATTTTTAAAGCATGTGACCCTACCTCACTAGAAATTTCTAGCAAGAGTTGTTCCAGCTCCAGGGAAATTAATTGAATTTCAACACTACATATTTCCTGCAAACAAATGGTTGGACTAAATATGAAAATAATTGCTTGGAATTTTATTCGAGGTTATTTACTTCAAGAGATAATCTCGATTGGTCTAGTGGTTACCTCTAGTTGAATGGTGGTATAATAGAACTTATCCTGGTGATCGGAATCTAGATTAGGGGCAAATTTTTTCTCAAACACCAAAGTTCTCAGAATCGATCAAAACTCGAACGACCATGTTTGCCTCGGTGATACGATCCCAACGCGACTTGTTTCACTCAAAAGTGAATTTGTATGAGGAAGATATCGTGTTCTATCCGCTTTTCCAAATAGAAGAAATTTTGAAAAAAAGGTACAGTCACTGCACAGTCAGCAGTGCGTACTACTAACGTGGCAGGTGACTGGGTAGGTTCAAAGGGTGGTCAAATGCCTATCAAGTTTCTCCAAGTGGCACATTTATATTGGTTTGCAGGTTGGTGATTTGGTTCATTTTGATTGGTACGAGGTGGAGCAATGAGGAGGGAACAAGTGGCAAGCCCAAAGGCCGCCACGTGTCCCTCCCAAAGGACTGGGTAATTGGCGCACTTCAACTAAATTTTATGGCAGGTCGGGAGAGTCAAACCCATGACCTGCACCACACAAGCCAAACACATTACCATTCTACCACCCCAAAGTTCTTAACATATAACGGTTAGATATTGTATTCATTATGTTAACAGTTTGCGGTTGGGAGAGGAGGGAACCAGCCCACGGGCCAGCCCCCTCCCATGTGACCAAACCAAACTAACCACCGGCTAACGGCTAGCTAATCACTCCAGTTAAACCATAATCGTTAATGGTTATTGCGGCATGTGACCACACTATTGCCTAACTGAAGTTTGGAGGTTGGCTTAACGAGCGCGATTAGCGCTAAGTGGGGTTAACCACTAATTAATCAATACTTATCACTTAATTAATCTCCAGTTTAGATGGCATAGTTTTTGGCGATCCCTCCAAATTCGACTGTAACTCCAGTTTTAGTGGAGTTAACTGGAGTTCCTCCAGTTTTGGTGGAGTTTTACTAGGAGAAATTGATTATGCCATAACTTTTGCAAAATTCGACCAAATTAGGATCATAAAAAAGTATTCCTAGATGATTTGGATGCTTTGAACACAATGGAATAGGTTGCAAAGGGAGAAAGGAACTTTTGTGAGTGATTTTTCTACGTTTAATTTTAAAGAAGCCTAGGGCCACCAGGAGAGGAGGTCAAGCCTATATCAACTAAAGTCCAATTACAAAGCTTGGAAGGTCATTTTTGGGGTTTTTGGGTCTTCTGAATCCAATGGAGGAGGTTGCAAAGCCATTGGAGCAATGTAGGTTCATGTAATTAGAGAATTGACCATTAATCCAAAGAGGGCCCAACCATTGAAGCAGGTCCAAAGAGATGTAGCCTAGGAGGGGTGAAATCCTTTATCATGTTTATGTTATGAGTTTGCTATGTTTTACTTCTCTGTTATTTACTTGTTGTACATGTGTTTTAAACAAATAATTAACCTCCAAAATTTCTCATAGAAAACACACAACTTTATACATAATCCTTCACATTCGGGTTAATTTGAGACGATCCTAATCTCAGGTTTTTAATACTGATGAGTGTTCTTGCATAGCATTAACAAGTTTTCCCAACATTTCAGATCAAGTTGGTATCAGAGCACTGTTATCTCATTTTAACCCTGAGGTGTTTTGCCAAGGTTAGCTAGAAAATTAGCTATTGGTTTTGTATTTGTGCAAGGATAATTTAACTGTGTGTAAGTTTATGTGATAGCAGCTTCTACGAGTGATGTTTTTAATTCATATTCCTTAGAAAGACTCTTTGACATGGAGATGTTGTAAGAGCTTATCATCATGAGAGATATGGTGCAAGAGATGAATGAAGATAGGAAGGAGAACACTATACTTCAAGAGGAGTTGATGGCCATGAAGGAGGAGAAGCAAGAGCTTCTTGAAAAGATTCATGAGATGGAGATTCAACTCCATGATGCCAAGGAAACCATAGCCAAGAATGTACATGAAAATTAGGTATGCAATTCAAGTTTATCTTCAATTTCCTCTCAAGATGAATGTTTTGGTGCTTTTGAAAGACACCTTAGAGGAATAGGGTCCAAATTATTGATGGAGATGGGCTATGAAGGTAAAGGGTTAGGAAAACATGCACAAGGCATAGTTGAGCCAGTTGAGGTTGAGGAAAGGCCTAGGTATTTGGGTCTTGGTTATGGACAACATGATGGAGAATGATCCAAAGCCAAGGAGGCATATGAAGGTGTTCCAAGAAGGAAATTGATTACATGTTCATTAGCTCAAGCGTGTGAATTTTGTGTTCATGAGGAATGCAAAAGTTTTATACCCACTTTGTAAGAAGATACTCATAAGCATGCAATTAGTGGAAATGGCAAACAAGAGGACGTTGAAAGCTCTAAGGTCATTGAAGCCATTGTTGGTATTCCGAAGAGAGCCACTACCTCATCAAATTTACCTCCTCAAGAAGGTGACAAATATGAATGTGAAAGATATAAATATGCCTTCAATCAAGTTTCTTTTGATTATGATAAACATGGTAAATATTCACATAAGATTTGGAGAAAATTTACATGTTCCTTTTGTGGTTTGAATAACCATACTATTTCGAGGTGTTGGAAGAGGATAACCATACACAAGAAACTTTCAAAATAAAAGGGACAGAAAGCCAAAGGTCCATTGGATAATGGAAACCATGTTGAAAAGATGATGCAATTATTTTTCACTTATTGTCATAAGAAGGGTCATCTTGTAGACAAGTGTTGGACTTTTCATCCAACAAGTCATCCAAGACATTTGAATAAGGTGGAGAGAGATTTTGGAAAGAATGGGAAAGATGATTCCAGAGTTGATATGGGTCAGGATGATACACATGATGAAGTGCAGCTGAAAGAAGCGACATTGAAATGGTTTGGAAAGCGATGATTAGATTTCTTAACCAAATAAGGCCTTGCATTTCTTTTGATAATTGATGCAAATAAGGCAAGATTTGCATTTCCTTATTGATGCATTTCCTTGTTATTTGGATGCATTTCTTTTCTCCGGAAAGTATGTTGCATATTGCATGAAGCAAGATGTTGTATAAGTAGAGTTTTGTTGACTCACTTAGATGCAGCAACGATGGAAATTTGAAACTACAAATTGCGTACTTGTTGCATTCTTGAAACTTGTATGTTTACTCCAAGAAGGTGTTCGAAATTGGAGTATATTGACTCAGTTCTTTGCAGAAAATTTGGTCATTTTAGGTCTTTAAGTACTCGTACATACCAATGGGATTACTTGTGATTGTACTTGTGAGAGAGTTGAGAATTGTTATACATGCATGAGAGTTTGTGTGTGTGAAAAATGGAATTTTTAATAGTTTCATTGTGCTTGAACATGCATGAGTGCCGACTTGTTTGGTTGATTGATTGTTAACATGTTTGTTGTCAACTTGAGAATTTTGATCATTTGCACATGCATGAGTGTTGGCTTGTTTGGTCGATTGATTTTTACATGTATGTTATATCGACTTGGAAGAGTTGATTTTATCTCCAAAGATTAAAGGGAGATGTGACAAATTGTTTCATGAGAATGTGGAATTCTTGTTGTAAATTGTCAAGTTGTTGTACATGTTTTTGCTTGACTTGAAAGTTAGTTGTTTGAAGAAGCATGTTTTGTCGACTTGTGTTTAGTAAACCATCAACTAAACACCAATATGGTTTATACATCAAGATGTAAGAGTACATGGCGATGTTCACATGATGTGACATTTGTTGCTTTGAAGAAGAAAAAGGAAGAGTTCATCAAGTTATATTCTTGCATGAGTGTTTTTCAAGGTTAATGGTGTTTCTTGTGATAAGATGTCGTAGGATTTTGGAAGGTTCACGCTTGAGAAAGAGGCTCATGATTAGCCTTCATTCTCAAATCCTGACATGAGAAACATGTTAATACTGGAGGATGATGGAATCAAGAGTTCGTGAGAGTGGAAAAAAAATGCCAAAAAACATTGCAGCCCCTGTAAAATATCAAATGCTCTATAATGCACTTTGATGTTTTAATGCCAAGAAGCAAAAGAGATGGTGAATGCATTATTCCAGATGTGGAATTTGACACCATGGAGGTAAAATAATGGTCATTTATTTTCTTGTTATTACTGATATTGGAACTCATTTACATAGTTCACTCAGATGGGCTTAACTTCGAAAAGTGGTTTCCAAGGAGAAGTTTGCATCGAATGCATGTGTTGCAAAGGAGGAACATGATTCTCAGTGGGAAGGCCATTAGTAAGTTTTCGAAGCACCGAGGATCACTTTGGTACAATAGGGTGTTTAATCAGCAAGCAACCATCAAGTGTTGTATTAGGTCAGTAACAAAAGGAGAACATTGGTTGATGTGCCAAGCCATTTGCAAGGCAAGGCATGTCAGTGAACCCTAGTGGTTTTCATGGATATTTTTCCAAGTAGAATCAAGTGATATAAATTGGGAATGAGAAGAGTATTCAACTCTCATCAGATAACCAGCTTTTGTGGGTCCAAAAGCTTGTTAGTGGGAAGGAGTGATCGGAATCTGGATTAGGGGCAAAAATTTGCTCAAAAGTAAAACTTCTTGGAATCAATCAAAGCTTGAATGACTACGTTTGTCTCAGTGATACTATCCCAACACAACTCATTTCACTCAAAATAAATTTCATATGAGGAAGATATTGTGTTATGTACGCTTTGCCAAACAAAAGAAATTTTGAAAAAAAGAAGAAGGTACAATCACTGCACTGTCATCAATCCATACTACTGACGTGGCAGGTGATTGGGTAGGGTCAAAGGGTGGTCAAATTCCTATCAGGTTTCGCCAAGTGACGGATTTCTATTGGTTTACAGGCTCATGATTTTGTTCATTTTGATTGGTCGGAGGTGGACCAATGAGGAGGGGTGTTATAGACATTTTTGTGCCTTACAGCTATAAGCATGAAATGTCCATAATCTAAGGGATCCAAAGTCCCTAAAGATGTTGTTACAGCTCCTAAAGGAACAAGGTCAACCAATGACAGCTTCTCCCAGAAGTTCTCCACCAAAAACCACTCAGAAACAGTCAATTCAGGATCAATTCAAGTGCTCCACTAGTTGCCTGCGTTTCAAAGCACCCCAGTACACTGTCTAGGTGCGTTGCAATGCACTTGAATGCACTACCAGGGTGCGCTGAGCGGGAAATGACAAATGGCAAGCTCATTCAACGAAGTGGAAAGACCATGGAAGCTTCCAGAATCTTCTCCAGTGACACTTGCCTCAATGAATTCGACTAGTGATGAGTAAGAGGCTCTCAACCTCCAAGTGGAAGCAAGAACTGACAGAGAGAAGCCACAAGTCAAAACATAAGCTGACTCATCCTCTCTGCTTACATCTATATATGGGTCTCTCACCCAGAGATCCAGGGGGCTGGAATTTTGTACTTTGCAGAGAATTGCTGTTGGTTTGAGATTGAGATTAGTACATTGGGTGATTTATGCTTTGCTGGAGGAGAGGAAGGGATTCCTTTGCTGGGAGGTAGATGCTGGATCGGGACTCACTTGGTTGTATCTCCTCTTGGACTTTCTTATTCTATCAATAAACTATTTTAGTTTCTCCTACATGCTGTGTATCAATGATGTTTTGTTATATTTGCATGTTTAGCTTAATCTGATCTTGAGATTTTTATGAATGTATATCTGTATCTTCGTGTAGTTTCTTTCTCTTGTGATCTTGCAGGAATTCGGTGAAGCTGGGTCGGTAAGGGAGCAGGGAGCTGGGAGCTATTGAAGAGAGGAGCGACTGGATCGACAAACTAGTAGAAGACACAGGTTAGTTACATCCTTTCTCCTCATTTACATTCCATAAAGAAGAATACTCAATTAGTTTTCCTTGTTTGTTGCTAAGGCACTATCACACCTTAGAGTGGGATAGGGGCATTCTGAATGGATACTTTTCCCAACAACAAGGGGAAAAGTGGCAAGCCCGGGCCAGCACCTTAGTGGACCTTTGTGCCACCAACCCTGTCACTTCCAGAGTCAAGAATGTGGAGTTCGGCCCTGAGGGAACGTTAAAGATCAGCTCCTCCCTATCTCCTTCCCAGGAAAAGGAGTTGCGTAGCCTGTTGGCCAGCCATCTAGATTCTTTTGCTTGGAGCTATAACGAAATGAAAGGAGTCCATCCTTCGGTCTGTACCCATCACATATACATCAAAGAGGATTGTAAACCGGTTAGGCAACCTCAGAGGAGAATGAATCCAGCCCTCAAGGACATTGTCAAGGAAGAATTGCAAAAACTGTTGGATGCCGGATTCATTTACCCCATCTCAGATAGTGAATGGGTGTCCCCTCTGGTGTTGGTTCCCAAGAAAAATGGGAAATGGAGAATCTGTGTGGACTACCGAGAACTGAACAAAGCTACGAAGAAAGACCATTTCCCTCTACCTTTCATAGATCAAGTGTTGGATGGACTGGCAGGAAAGAAGTTCTTCTCTTTCCTGGATGGGTTTAGCGGGTACAACCAAATCCAAATCAGCCCGGAAGACCAAGATAAAATGACCTTCACTTGTCCTTGGGGTACCTTTGCCTACCGAGTTCTTCCCTTTGGGCTATGCAATGCTCCTGCTACCTTCCAGAGAGCTGTCTTGAGCATCTTCTCGGAGCTGGTCCATGATGCGGTGGAAATCTATATGGATGACTTCACTCCTTATGGGTCCAACTTCCAGGAAGCATTGTCCAATCTGGGAAAGGTCCTAACCAAATGCATTGAGATGAACCTGTCCCTTAGTCCTGAAAAATGTGAATTCCTGATGACTGAAGGGACCGTGCTAGGCCATACCATTTCTTGCCAAGGGTTACAAGTGGATCCTAACAAAATTGCTCTCATCAAGAAGGTTCCACCTCCCCAAAAGGTAAGGGATGTTCGGAGTTTCTTAGGATTAGCAGGGTATTACAGGAGATTCATTAAAGACTTCAGCAAGCTAGCCTCGCCATTGTTTGGCCTGTTGGAAAAAGATGTGGAGTTTAAATGGACTGACGATTGTCAGAGGGCGTTGAATGAATTAAAGGACAAGTTGGTGTCAGCCCCAATCTTGAGAGGTTGGTGTCAGCCCCAATCTTGAGAGGTCCAAACTGGGCCCTACCTTTCCACATCCACACTGATGCCTCGAACAAAGCCATAGGGGTAGCTTTAGGACAAGTTGAACAAAAACTTCCATATGCCATATACTTTGTTAGCAAAAACTTGTCCAAAGCCAAACTGAATTACACTGTAACTGAGAAATAATTCTTGGTTGTGGTCCATGCACTGAACAAGTTCCGACATTATATTACTGGCTATCAAACTTTTGTACATACGGATCATGCTGCAATTAGATATTTAATGAATAAACCAGATGTGAATGCTCGTATCATTAGATGGTTACTTTTGTTGCAGCAGTTTGATTTGACCATTGTTGACAAACCAGGTAAAGAAAATGTTGTTGCTGACTTTTTATCTCGATTGGATTTGTCTGCAGATGAGGATGGAACAGTGGATGACCAGATTCCCGATGAACATCTGTTTGCTATCTCAGTACTCTCTCCATGGTTTGCTGATATAGCAAACTACCTTGTTTCAGCACAGTTCCCTCCGCACCTATCTTCAAGAGAGAAGAGCAGAATCATCAGAAAAAGTGCCTCATTTACTTGGATCGGGGGCAATCTGTTCAAGCTTGGCCCTGATCAGATCTTAAGGCATTGTGTAAGGGAGGAGGAAGTCTTTGATATCCTCCTCACCTGTCATGATTGGCCTTGTGGAGGAAATTTTGCAGCAAAGAGGACTACCTTCAAAATCCTGCAAGCGGGCTACTATTGGCCCACACTTCATCAAGATGTCAGAAGATATATCAGCCAATGTGACCAATGCCAAAGAATTGGGAAACCGACTCAAAGGGATGAGATGCCTCTCCAACCTCAAGTGACTCTTGAGCCATTTGAGAAGTGGGGTATGGATTTTGTGGATCCAATCAACCCTCCTTCGAGGCAAAGGTCTTACATAATTGTGTGCACTGACTACCTGACAAAGTGGGCAAAGACTAAAGCAATCAAAGCAGCAACAGAAGAGAAGGTGGCCGAGTTCTTAAGAGAAAACATCTTCTACAAGTTTGGCTACCCAAGAGAGCTGGTCACCGATCAAGGGAGACAGTTCACATCCAACTTGATTGAAGACTTGGTAGCTCACCACAAAATCAACCATAGGACTTCCACCCCCTATCATCCACAGGAAAATGGGCAAGTGGAAGTCACCAACAGAGCATTGGAAGGGATTTTGACTAAGGTGGTGAGCAGCAGTAGGAAAGATTGGGCAGATCGCCTGGTTGAGGCCACATGGGCTTACAACACCACCTGGAAGACCGCCACCGGCTTCACACCTTATGAGCTGGTCTATGGGAAGAAAGCTTTGCTGTCCATTGAATTTGAATACAACACTTTGAGGATGGCAGCTCAGCTGGACCTAGATCTCAGCCATGCACAACAAGAAAGGTTATTGCAGCTGAATGGACTGGACGAGCACCGGATGCAGGCCCTCCTTCAATCAGAAGTGGTTCAACTTCAGAGAAAGGTGTGGCATGACCAACACCTCCATGACAAGCAATTCCAGCCGAGAGATTGGGCCTTGTTGTATGACTCCAGGTACAAAGATTTCAAGGGGAAGCTGAGAACCAGATGGCTAGGACCATATGCAGTGGAAAAATGCCATGACAATGGATCTGTTCTTATTCGAACCATTGATGAGGAATCCATCCCCATGCTTGTCAATGGGCATCGATTGAAGATCTACAGGAAACCTCTCTCAAGACAAGAGTTCATCAAAACTATGGAGAAATCAGTGTTGGTCATAGAGAAGGGTTCTGCATCTTCTTTGGGCATACCCTGAAAGATCTAAAAAAATAAATAAATAAATAAAAAATAATAATAATAAAGATCCTTGGGTGAAAACCTTTCTGAGGCTCCCAAGGCAGGTGGTAGGGGTGAAAACCTCATTAAGGCGCCCCTATTGTCTTTCAAAAAAAAAAAAAAAAAAAAGGAGATTTAAAAAAGATCCTTGAGTGAAAACCTCCCTGAGGCGCTTAAGGCAGATGGCAAGGGTGAAAACCTCATTGAGGCGCCCCTGTTATCTTCAAAAAAAAATAGAAAAAAGAAAAAACAACAAGCAAAAAAAAAAAGGGCGAGGACAGCAAGTTTATAATGTGAAATTGCATGCAGGTTGCAGGTGTTCTATGAAGGAGAGGAGGTCTTTTAACGCAAAGCCAGAGATCCTTATCATGCTACCAGGAGACCTCACCAACACCTACTCCAGGAATACTCATTTTCTCCAAGGTATGTGCACAATTTCATCATGGCTTGAGTCTTCTATAGGAAGATGCGGACTTTCTACAGGAAACACAAACTTTCTACAGGAAGTTCTGTATTTCTACAGGAAACTTCCTGTAGAAGTTCGGGACGACCTAGAATTCATTTTATGAGGAGATCTAATGACCAAGGATCGGTTTGGACGCATGCAAGCTACTTTTGTCACCCTTATACACTGTTGTCACCTCTTTCTACCATTCCTGTCGACATGCAATGAAGTTATCTGCACCATCAAAGCAGATCATTGAGTTATCAAGAGAAAAGCAATTTTTGAGATGGAAAAAACGTTGAGTTGTCATACCATATCCATCCCAGCCATCCATGAGCTCTGTGAGCGTGATCGTGGGGCCATTTTCTTTGTCGTGCAGCATGCACCCGAGGAGGAAAAACTGTTACAGGACATCCTGCAGGAGTCCCGTAACAGTTAAGCCCGCTAGAGTGCACACTATTCACAACGCTTGCCACATACAATGAAAACGCGGGCGCATGCAGCCGAAGCATCAAATCCATCGTTAGCGGCCTGTGAATATGAACCTTCGGGCCTGTGCAAATCCACCAGCAGCAAATAAACCCACTCATCATCGTCCAAGAACCGAAAAATCGCGTTGCAGCTGCACAGGTAAGTGTCTCGACCCTTTCTTCCGTCGAATTGCATGAATTTTACTTTGAAAATGTTTGCAAGTGTGAAGTGAATGGGTTGAGCGGTTGTATGGTCAATCGATTGGCCACGTCGACCAGTCAGCTGGTCGAGCCGGATGTGTGAATGGTGGCTGTGGGAAAAACGGGTAGTGGACATGTGAGAACCGTCCACTCGGGGAGAAACGAGTTCTAACGAGAATGGCGGCGGCGGATCTGCGGGGAATGATGCGGCAGTAAGGGAACTTGCAGAAGAATGATGGTGTGACGTCGCCCAACGGTCCGGCAGGGACAGCGCACCCCCGCGCCACGGATTCCGCCGATTCAAATCTAATCGGCTAGATTGCCACCCCATGCATTTATCATTTACCGTTTGAGACTCGAGTGATCATCCGAATCCCTCTGCAGCTCGATACTCCGAGTCTTTTGCCATCAGAATGCCTGTGAAGCAACACCAAGAGCGCAGACCCACTGCAGTATCCCCCAGAGATCGCGCGCTGCTCCTACAGGAAAGCTGTTTCTACAGGAAGTTGGGTTTCTCACGTCAAAAGGTGGCAGATTAAAAAGGTAAGCCTGAACTCTCCATGCAATTGGTTTTTGAAGGTGGCAGAATCATCGTCTACAGTCTGGTCATAGAAAATTGTTGCAAATGTTGTCTGCCGTGCATGAACTGTCGTCCTACAGGATGTCAGTGTAATTAAGATGTGTTAAGGTCCTCAGGAGATAAGCTTCGTGGATTATATGCATGACAGAAGCCTAATTCTACGCTCTGTCCCAGTAGGCCAAATTTCTTCTGCATTCGCCACCTCCAGCTAATGTAGCAGTTTTTCACCATGCCGGATGGGTTCATCAGAAGGGAACCCACTGATTCAACGAAGTTAAGAGAAAATCCTGAGGTGGTGGAGCTCTTCACATGAGTGCAATGGATATCCTTCTGTGACAAATTGCAGGGCTATGACGACGAAGTGGCAGAAGAGTTTTTGCAAGCTCTGAGGCCGAAATCTAAAACATTAGCCACCGTTAACTTCAAGGGTTTAAGCCTCAAACTCACCCCACAATTCATCAGCCGAGTTACGGAGCTCCCAATCGGATTACCATGGGATAAAGAAGAAAGGAAATTGGGCCAACAAGCTAAGAAAGAATTCTTTCCACCAGAGGAGGAATTCTCAGAAGACAAAAATGGGGTTCGTAGAACCAGTTTACTGCCACCGTGGAATGAAGTTAGCCTGCAGATAATGAAGTACATCACCTGTGAAGGTCGTTTTAGCATTGTATATGGGTATCACTTTCGGTTACTCACTGAATTAAGGCACCAGATAGATCTACCTGTAGAAAACAAGCTCAGTCTCCCTTACTTTCTATTACAGTCTCTGATTGAGTGTGCCACCAAGTTAAAAGAAGGCACACCAGACCACGTAGCCCACCATGGACTGATCAAACTCCTCGTGGAGGATGCGCTCCACACATACAAGGTTCCTCTCTCATGGGAAGCCTTCAGAAATTTGACAAAGGATGGGGATATAAAGATGCTGACCGAAGAGCTCGGTTCATCTAGCAGTGAGGAGAAAGAGTCAGTGCCCGTGGGAAAGAAAGAAGCAGGCCAGAAGACCAAGACCACGGAGCAGAAGAAAAAGCAAGAGAAGAAACGAGAGACAAAGGGTGCCAAAGAGAAAGATGACACACCCATCTTGACAGCAAGAGAGAAAAGGTTGCAAGGCAGAGTGGACAAGGCTGAAAAGGTCCACATCAGCAAAAGTGTCTCGACAGCAACTGCAACCAAATCAAAAAGCAAAACCCATGCAGCAAAACGAACCAAAGCGGTGACACCTGTTTCTACAGGAAAACCGAAACAGGCTTCTACAGGAAGCCCGAAATTAATTGAAATAGGGTCTTCTACAGGAAGCCTGAAATTAACTAAAACAGGGTCTTCTATAGGAAGCCCTGAAAAAGTGAAACCCAAGGAGAAGAAAGCTGACATTCTTGCAAGGGAGGCAGCAGCTGTGCTGGCCGCCCTCAGCACACCTCCTAAGCCAAAGGAGAAGAGAAAGAGGGAGACCCCTCTATATTTTAAAGCTCGAAGAAGTGTGAGAATAAAGACGGGCAAGACACAACCTCCATCCAGCAGCCCGATCATCATTGAAGATGCCCCTACTTCGCCCAAGGAAAGGTCCCCCTCGAGGATATCAGTCACCTATGAGAGGGGGAGCCCAAAGAAAACTACGTGGCAAGAAAGGTTAGACCAATTGACTGAAAAAGCTCGGCTACAGGATGCTGAAGATGCTCTACAGGAAACCTTAGCCAGGCTTAAAGAAACTGAGAGAATGGAAGGAGAAGCACCCTTATCACCACCAAGGGAGGGTGAAGTAGAGCCACCAAAGGAAGTGGAGAAAGAGCATATACCAGAGCCCAACCCTCAGCCAAGTCTGAGTTCATATTACACCTTTTTAGAGGCTGGCAAAATTATACCTCAGAAATTTACTGTGCCACTATTTTTTGCATTGGAGGAAGAAAGATTCCGTACACACACGTGGATGAAAATAGCCAAGTCAAAGGGTGTGGCGGACATAGGTCCCTTACAGGAGCAGCTCAAGGAGGCCAGAAGTGAATTGTCCATGGCTAAACACGTGGCAAATTGCCAACGCGTGTTCCTACAGGAAGAAAACCAGAAGCTGAGATTGCAGCTACAGGAGCTGAGGGCAGGGACAGGTACATCCTCCAAGGACACCACAGAGGAACAGCAAGGCAAAAAGGAACTGAACACCGGTCTTGGGGAGCCAACCGCACTTCTACAGGAAGCAGAACAGCAAGCACAAATTGAGGTGCAAGCTCTCAGAGAACAGCTGCAGCAGAAAGAAGCACAATTGGCCTGCATGGCCAGCTGGGCCATGGATGCTATCCAATGCAGGCAGCCGGCTAGATCCTATGGCTTGTACTTGAAAGACCAATGGCTGCAATTCCAAATCAATACCTTGGCGCAAAGAGGTATCTCTCAGCTCCAAGACCCGCAGCAATTCACTGAAGTTTGCAGTACTAGCTCATCAGAGGATAGGGCCAAATTAGTGGAGTTCTACCTCCATAATCTGGCCCTGCCTAATGTAGTTTCATGGGATCCCAATACGGCCTTGGGAGATATGCAATTAATGGCATTTGCCTCATGGCTGAACCATGAGGACAAAAGAGCAGCAAAAACCAAAGCAATCATGAACCGAGAGCTGAACGAGCCATTTCTCATCAGACCAGAACCAGGGGATCCAGTTGCACTAATCTCGGCACACCAACATTTTTCCACTGACCCTCAAGCTTCATTAAGATATATGGATCAACAGGCCCAAGCCATGGCTCATTTTGAGGACATGGAGAGACTATTAGGAGACAACGCTGTCCAAGCATGCACACGCAGATAGAATACATTGGCGCACAGTCTGAAAATCCGAGAGTACCATACCCCAACTCGGAGGAGGGAAGCTCTGGTACGGGTAGCCCTCTATAAGAAATCCATGCAAAACCTCCAGGCCAATTGGATTGGCCTTAAACTCATCCCACCACTGCTGCTAGGATTGATGGAAGGCAGCACAGAGACAGATGATAATGAACAGTGGGAAGAGGTAAACAGAAGGGCTGGGTTTCATATCAGCAAGGAGGACACTACTACAGAGGCTTGGGATGTAAGGGTAGCAGTAAAGGCAATGAAGGATGAAGAGTTGGACTAGTTTCTCAAGGATGAGCAAATATTTTAGCTGGGGGGTGATGATGAGCCCCAATTTTTGGTAACAATTTGGGCTCATTTGGCCTACTTACCTTGCTCAACCCTTCATTTTTTATCACTTATGCATCATTTCTTAGTATATTCGTGTTGTTTGTAGGAAGAAGGGCAGTCATTATGCCTATGTGGCTAATACATGATGATTTCAGGTTTTTTGACATTAAATGGAGCAAAGACCACGCAGATGGAGACAAGGAGACAGCCAAGGTGGCATTGCGGGTTTATAGGGAGGTTTTCCACAGCCTTGAATGACCTTCCTCGTGATCTTCACCCCAACTCCGAGCTCCAACAGCTATCACCACCGAGCTAGAAGGCAGCCAATGGATTCTACAGGAACAGCAGTTTACTTTTAGTTGGACAGCCAAGCCCCACTAATTGAGGAGGCCAGCTTGGCCCTCATCATGTATAAATATTGAGGCTGTAGCCTTTGATAAAGACTCTTGAACCTTTGTTGTAGATTTTGAATCACGAGCTGTAGCTCTGGTTTTGCTCTTCGTAAGCCAATTTTAGCATGTTGTTAGACTCATGATTATGATCTTTTAATAAAAGGTAGGCAGATTTGGATTCAATTCTGAGTTCCTAGAGGAGCTATAGCTCTCAGGTTAGGGCCCAACCTGAGAGCAATAGACCTCCTTTTCTTTCTATTGTTACTTGTCTTTCTTTTATCATTGCATTTCTTTCCTTTACATGCACTTGGAAAACACAGTTTGCTGAGTTCACTGTTTCGGTTTGGTTATGTAGGTTAGTTTCATGAATGCAGTTGTTTCAGTAGTTCAGAATTAGCATAGGGAGATTGAAGTTACGTTGTGTTCAAAAAAGGGTTGAATGCATGCTCACTTTCACCTCTGTTTGGGGACTGCAAGTGTAGACCGTTCCAACTGCCAAAAACATTGTTTTAACATATGCATGCAAGTATTGATGTAATGTTTTCGGTTGAAGAATTGTCCATACAATTATATCTTGAGTAATGACTCTTTGGTTCAGCATCATGCACGGTTTCCCTTCAACTTACATTGCTGTTCTTCGGTTCCTAATAAAACAGTTAGAATAGGTTGGTGAACTTTCGTTTACATGCAAGATAAGGGTGATTTGTTTCATTTACACTGCGCAGCACCACTTCATCGTGTTCTTATCCTTCTAAACCGTGCCTAAGCCACCTACTCGTCCTCTGTTCAGCTCATTTGCCTTCCAACCCTTCTACTGTCCACGTTGCTCAATCTTTTTGACCTTCCACTACTACTACCCTCCTCTAGACCAACCAGCTTTACACACACCTTCCCCATCTCATCTCTCTGTCCATAGGCCATCACAAGCTCCTCTCTCATCTTACCTATCCACCCATACAGCTCCTTCACTCCTCCATCACCCAAAACTCCGACTGCAGAACATCCTGTAGAAGTTAGCAGACTTCCTGTAGAAATCCCGAGCTTCCTGTAGCATCCCCTACAGACATCCTGTAGAAGCCTGCAAACACGGTTGCCAAGCACCTGAACGTTGTGAACTTCTGTGGAATGATGTTAGGGATTCCCTGGAACCTCTCAGAGTCCTCCTGACCTTTCCCAAGCCTTCCTCCCCTTTGAACTACCCCTGCACAATCAAGACCCAGTAAGAAGCACAGTCATAATAACTCCAACCATTTGAGCAAAAATACAAAAACATGTTCTCTTCAGATGAAAGTAGTTTAAACTCATGCATCTCATCTCACTAGAAGTAATGGCATCATTTGTAGAAGTTGCATTCCCACCATTGCATAATAAGAATTAAGCTGGTCAGATTAGGGTTTATTAGGGTTTCCATGTTTGGTTGGCTTTCAGTTCATTCTTGCAAAGAAGGTAAATTTCCTTTGAGATAGCCTTCGTTCATCATTTAGAAAGCTTCTTCTGAGAACATATAGAAGTTGGCTTGAGCCCTAGCGGACTTGTGCCAGCTGACCAAGTGACAGCTGCGATAAGAGCTAGTACTTGTGCATACAGCATCGTCGCTTCCAAGTTTGTTACGAACTACTAGGTTGATAAAATTAGAGAAGGAAGCTCCAGGAGTTGTAGCATTATTGCTGCAATACTGGAGCCCACCAGCAGCCTGGGCCATTTTTGATCCAAGCGGTGAGTTAGTAAGTTTCAGAGGTGTATGTATTGGTCAATCAACGAATAACATCGCTGAGTATAGCGCGTTGATAGAACTTCTATCTGATGCCATCACCCATGGTATACGCCGACTAATCGTCAGGCTAGACTCACAACTCGTAATACTACAACTCAATGGTATATATTCCGTCCGAAATCCAGCTATTTATCGCATGTTCCTAAGAGTTAAGATTTTGGAAAGACAATTTGATTTTATTCAATATCAACATATTTCCAGAAACTTAAACACATTAACCGACTCATTAGCAAACTATGTGTTAGATAGACATTTGCGACATTTATAAAAAGAAACACATCATCAATGTTTTACATGTGGATCACATAACTCAACCAGAATAAAACCCCGAAAATCAAAATATATATATAAGCTGTTTATGGTTTACATATAATGTTCTGTAACCAAGACAAAATCGGTCACATGACCCAAAAACTCAAAATGCTAGGGGGCACCCTAGTCTAATGATGCTCGTGATAGCACGTCACAGCCTGTGCGATCATGCGTAAGAGACGAGTCCATCATCTAGGCACACCAGTAGTATGCCGCTGCAACTGTAAAGGTAACTCATCGATCCTCACATTTGGAATACCGAGAGTAAGGCTCTCAACCTGCTCCTGCACAGCTGTGAGGGTCTCGGCCACATCAAGGTCACGAAGAATAACCCTCCCGGCAGCCTCTCCTGCTGGGGCAGCGGTTGGCACTCTCAGGCGAACTACTGGACGAACAGGACCAACATCTGCATGTACACATGAGTTTGATTAAAGTCTTGATAAAATAAAGCACAAGGACATTATAAATAAAAACAGTAAACAGTGATATGGTCAAAGATTTTACCAATAGCGCCCCACTGCTCGCCATCCGGTAGTACTAAATCCGGATCACCCCGGAAGTCCATGCCAGCATATGGATACTCGGCATAAGCCATCTCCTGCCGATCAAACCACCTGAAGAAGGTATCGGAAAACGAAATCTGAGACTGACCAGTATGCCTAGACATATGGTCAACCCATCTCTGCATACGGGGTTCGGTAGGAGGAGGTATGTCAAGCGCAATGTACTGCGGCTGCATCAGTGGTATTTTCTCCAAGGCAAAGGCGGTCAAAATAGAACGAAACCCAAAGTTCTTCAACCTCCCGTCCTTTATCTTGGTCAACTGACTCTTCATCACAAGAAGTACTGCATCACACCAGTTGAATATTTTCGGTTGGAGACACTCCAAGGCATGCTGCATATAGGACCTGTTGGCTACATGAACAGATGCACTCCCGGCCATCCTACCAAAAGTGAACAGGATAGACCTGAGGGACCTGTCAGCGACGTCTCGGATGATGATCTTGCCGTCTTTACTCAGCTGAGGTCCTTCCTTGCAATACTGGCGGACATAATCTCTCACAGAGTCACTCCCTCGGGCCGAACCTGACAAAGAAATGGGGGCACCCCGCCATGACAAGCCAGTCAAGAAGTAAATATCTACTGCAGTCAAGGGGATGGATTTTCCCCTAATCTGGAAAACTTGGTTGATAGGATCCCAAGCATCGAGCAAATACTGCAAAAGGTTGATCTGATGTCTCATGCTAGAGATGCGGAAGAACTTCAGCAAACCACAGTTCTGCAGCGCGTTCACTGTAACAGGATCATGTAGGGCAATCATGTCCTCTTCTTCATGTTCTCATTCTCGCCATGTAAGGGTCATTTTGCTCCAATATCTCTGCAAAAACAAACATGAGAGGAGTTAGATCCTAGTTTTGATGAGAAACAGGCAAAAATTTTCATCAAAAACTGTGCAACAAAATCCTTTTCTGCGCCCAGCACACCTGCACAGTGTTCCACCTGCGTTGAAGGTCAAACTACCTTCATACTGCTTGACATTCAGCGCAGGTTTCGAGTGCCCAAGGTGCGCTGATGGCAGAACGACCCCATCAAACCCCAGGGGCTCAGAAAAGCAAGGAAAGAAGCACAGAATGCAGAAAGGAAACCATGAAATGAAAGAGCTCAGGTTTAGCTCCTACCTGGTCCAGACGGCGCCGAGAATCGTCCACAGAATCTCCCGAAATCAGCTGATGAAAATCAAGGGGGAAGAGGCACCTCCAGAGCTCCAACAAACCAAGTTCAAATGAAATGGTAAAATGAGAGGTAAAAACACTTTTTAATTGCTTTTTACGTAGTTCAAAGTGAAATATTAGTGTTTTAATCTCATTTTCAAGCAAATGTTATTCATTTCTAACTAGTTTGATGCAGCAATTGAGGGTACAGTACTATCTTTGAAAAGGCAAAGCTATTTATGGTAAGAATCAAAACTAGACCATGTTATCGAGCAGTTTTAGCACATAGTTCATGCTCGTTAAAAAATAAACATAAGACCGAGCAAGTGTTTCAACCCGCGTTTAAGCTCGTTAAAAAATGAACTATCCTCCGGTAAATAACCACCGTGAATGTAACATTATCAGCCACTAAAGCCTTGGTCGTGTTTGCACCGTCACCTCCACTTTTCTATTGGCTGATCATTCACCTCCATTTGATTGTTTACCCATTTTGAGGAACAGCTGCGAAGAGTGATTTCACTGGCCATCCTTGTGACACTACTGTGCTTGGAAAATTCCAACCCTTACCTGGAATCAGCTGCTACCCATTTTATCACTCATTCCTCAAAAGACGAGTCTTCTTTAAGCTCTTTTCATTTGACTCATAAAATATGAAAAGATTGCCGAGTTTTGGCCTTCCAGCTCGTTAAAGCGACCGGAAGAGCTATCCCTCCTCTAGATTTTAATCTTTTTGGACCTGAGGGATTATTGCACAAAAAGATCGAGCGCTTGTTTTGTTCGGCTTGTTAAAACTATTGAAAATTCATCCCTTCTGTATTGTTTTATACTTTTTCGGACCTAAGGGATTAGATGACGAAAAAGGACTTTCGGAGTTAACTTTACGTACCTTTTCAGACTCTCTAAAAATGAAAAAGACCGAGTTATCTTTGTCGTTAGACTCGTTAAAAACATTAATAGCGACAAACTTGTCTTTAGACGAGAACGAGTTTCACTATCGCTAGGCTCGTTAAAACATAGCGATGGGTTTGCCCGAAGGGCAAATTATAGAACAAGCATATGTTATCCTCCTCAAGCTTGACAAAAATAAAGAGGTACTGGTCAGCAATGACTGGGGAAAAATTGGGAAGAAACTCAAAGAACTTTTATTGGTAGCAAGTCGCTCTTGAACATGACACTTCCACTCCATGCCTGAGTCGGGTTGGGTTGTTTCATTCACCGGTCACATCACCATGGTCTCGCCATACCATCCACCTTTGGGGTAAATGCTACCGATCCATCACATAAGTGTCGCCGATATGTTCAAGAGAAGTCAACCGTGTCCCATCCACTACCATACATTATCCTTCATTCTTTCATGACTGCCACCCTGAACCATATATCATCAGATCGTTTTCACCTCCATCAAAATCATTTGCTACGTTCCGTGTCACTGATGTGGGATACATTAAGGCCCTCCTTTGATGGATCGCTTCTTGTCGACATCAGCTCATTATCCAAGAAGTTGATCTAGGAACACCCCCTTCAGTACTTTGAAGCTTGCATGCCTCAATGGCAAGTTTCTCACTTCCGGCGACAGGTATACATCAATGACCTTCGACCGAAAGATTTTGCGTGGTGTTCGATGCCAAGTCCTTTATTCACACCACATGAATTTTACTGCAGTACCTTGAGGGTCATTATCATTATCAATGATTCCTCTCACGCTTGTTAACAGTTTACATCATTGACTGGTAATCAAGCGATGTCTTTCCATGTTCGACTTCAAAACATTTCTCACATGGATCGACTTGTACTTAGAGTGAAGATCAGACGAGATTGAAGACCCCGGATCTAGTTTCATCCATTCGGGCTGCGATATATATTCAGGAAAAATAAAGACATTGACATGTACAGCATTGCAGAACAGATAATCATCCTACCAAAAGGATGATGATTCCATCATAATCATCAGTCTACCATCAGACGTTTGTCTGTCCTATGTGCATAAAAATGAATTTATAAAGCTGAGCATGGGAATGCCCGCCTCAGCTAGATCATGAAAGCAGTATGAAAAATAATGTATTGTATTGTATCTTATTACAGGTCTCCTCCCAGCATTGAATGAACTTCGAATCCTCCTAATAAAGCATTTCACCCGATAAACGGCCTCATACTTTAGGGGGCAACTGTTATAGACATTTTTGTGCCTTACAACTATAAGCATGAAATGTCCATAATCCAAGGGATCCAAAGTCCCTAAAGATGTTGTTACAGCTCCTAAAGGAACAAGGTCAACCAATGACAGCTTCTCCCAGAAGTTCTCCACCAAAAACCACTCAGAAACAGTCAATTCAGGATCAATTCAAGTGCTCCACGAGCTGCCTGCGTTGCAAAGCACCTCAGTACACTGTCTAGGTGCATTGCAACGCACTTGAATGCACTACCAGGGTGTGCTGAGCGGGAAATGACAAATGGAAAGCTCATTCAACGAGGTGGAAAGACCATGGAAGCTTCCAGAATCTTCTCCAGTGACACTTGCCTCAATGAATTCGACTAGTGATGAGTAAGAGGCTCTCAACCTCCAAGTGGAAGCAAGAACTGACAGAGAGAAGCCACAAGTCAAAACATAAGCTGACTCATCCTCTCTGCTTACATCTATATATGGGTCTCTCACCCAGAGATCCAGGGGGCTGGAATTTTGTACTTTGCAGAGAATTGCTGTTGGTTTGAGATTGAGATTAGTACATTGGGTGATTTATGCTTTGCTGGAGGAGAGGAAGGGATTCCTTTGCTGGGAGGTAGATGCTGGATCGGGACTCACTTGGTTGTATCTCCTCTTGGACTTTCTTATTCTATCAATAAACTATTTGAGTTTCTCCTACATGCTGTGTATCAATGATGTTTTGTTATATTTGCATGTTTAGCTTAATCTGATCTTGAGCTTTTTATGAATGTATATCTGTATCTTCGTGTAGTTTCTTTCTCTTGTGATCTTGCAGGAATTCGGTGAAGCTGGGCCGGTAAGGGAGCAGAGAGCTGGGAGCTATTGAAGAGAGGAGCGACTGGATCGACAAACTAGCAGAAGACACAGGTTAGTTACATCCTTTCTCCTCATTTACATTCCATAAAGAAGAATACTCAATTAGTTTTCCTTGTTTGTTGCTAAGGCACTATCACACCTTAGAGTGGGATAGGGGCATTCTGAATGGATACTTTTCCCAACAACAAGGGGACAAGTGGCAAGCCCGGAGGCCGCCATGTGTCCCTCCCTAAAGGACCAGGTAATCGGCGCACTTCAACAAAAAATTTTGGTAGGTCGGTGGAGTTGAACCCACAACCTTCACCACACAAGCCAAACACATTACCGTTCTACTGCCACTGAATTTCTTAACATATAACGGTTAGATATTGTATTCATTATGTTAACAGTTTGTGGTTGGGGGAGGAGGGAGCCAGCCTATGAGCTAGGCCGGCCCCTCCCATGTGACCACACCAAACTAACCGTCAGTCAATGGGTAGCTAACCATGCCAATTAAACCATAATTGTTAACAGTTATTACAGCATGTGACCACACTATTGCTTAACTGGAGTTTGGAGGTTGGCTTAACCGTGCGCGATTAGCGCTAAGTGGGGTTAACCACTAATTAATTAGCTCTTATCACTTAATTAACCTCAAATTAAAATGGAAATGTTTTTGGAGGTCCCTCCAAATTCAATGGTAACCCTAGTTTTAGTGGAGTTAACTAGAGTTCCTCCAGTTTTAGTGGAGTTTTACTAGGATAAATTGATTATGCCATGACTTTTGCAAAATTCGACCAAATTAGGATATAAAAAAAGGAATTCCTAGATGATTTTGATGCTCTGAACACAATGGAATAGGTTGCAGAGGTGGAAAGGCACTTATGTACGTTATTTTTCTACGTTGAAGTTTAAAGAAGCCTAGGGCCACCAGGAGAGGAGGTCTCAGCTGAAGTCCAATTACAGACCTTAGAAGGTCATTTTTGGGGTTTTTGGGTCTTCAGAATCCAATGGGGTAGATTGCAAAGCCATTGGAGGACTATAGGTACATGTAATCAGATAATTTACCATTAATTCAAAGAGGGCCTAGCCATTGAAGCAGGTCCAAGGAGATGTAGCCTAGGAGGGGTGAACTCCTTTATCATGTTTGTGTTATGAGTTTTTTGTGTTTTACTTCTATGTTATTTACTTATTGTACATGTGTTTTAGAAAACTAATTAACCTCATGAATTTCTCATAAAAAACAAATAAGTTGATACATTGTGGTTAATTTGAGACGATCCTAATCTTATGTTTTTAATACTGATGAGGGAGCTTGCATAGCATTAACAAGTTTGCCCAATATTTCAGATCACATGGTGCCACTTGAATGATTCCCTTTGAGGTACTATATGGTAAAAATTCCCCATTAGTATTATTGTACTTACTAAGAGTCTCTAAGGTGCCTAAAGTTAACAAAACCCTCACAACTTGATTTGACAGTATTTACATTCTCAAGTATAATCTAGTCATGGCTAAAAATTGGATGAAGAAACAAGTGAATCAATATTGTTCTAAACACCATTTTTATGAATGGGATGGTGTGTTCTTTTGTTTACAACTTTACAAAATGACCTTGCTCAAAGATAACTACCACCAAAAACTTACTCCATTTTTTTATGGTCCCTATAAGGTCCTTAATTATATTCTGTAAATGGCTTAGAAATTGGAGCTTCCTAACCACTCTAACATTCATCCAATCTTTCATGTCTCTTTCTTTAAAAAATTGGTTAGCCCTAAATCATGTATTCAAGCTTTCCTTCTCGAACTTCATGAAGAAAGTTCCATTTGGTTGTAGCTAGAGTCTATCCTAAAACAAAAAAGAGTGGTAACTCCACTATTGCACTATGCAAGGGATCCTAATATAGTGGAATGATACACAACCCAAGGATGTCACATGGAAACCGACAAGGATTCTTTAGCAATTATCTCATCTCCAACCTTGAGGAAAATTCTTCTTCTAAGAGTGAGGGATGTTAGGGTTGTTCCATAAGCCCCTTAAGTATATAGATAGGTTGTTATGTATTTAGGCCATCTATATTAAATAATTCCCATGTAAAAGATATAGTATGGAATCAATAATTGCAATAAGGGATATTAAAAGGTTCCACCTACTCAAAATTTCCTATAAGGTCAAATAGAAACAATATAATGAAGTAGAAGAAAATAAATGAGATGTATTGTGAATTAGTTTGTACTTGGAAATTGGCTATTATGAACTTTGTTCCTTAAAAATGATAAGAAAGTAGTAGTTGTAGACCACTTCAAGGGGGGAACCTCCTTTTACAATAAATATAATGTATAAGATAATATTTGATGATCCTAAGATGAGATATCCTTGGTGTGTGTGTGGTGGGGGCAGGGGGGTGGTATAAAGGGTAAAATTATAATGCAATGGTATAATGAAGGTTTTAGCCGAAATAAAAACATAACAATAGAAAAGTGATATCTCAATCAATATATATATATATATATATATATATATATATATATAGATATATATATATATATATATATTAATAAAGTTTTTTAGGTTAACATGGGACTTATATAGGGCTTAACATGCGCCTTATATTCAAACAAGTGTTTTCCTCAACACTTGACTAATTGTAGGTGTTGTTGCATGAACAACTCATCTTCCCATGTCACCTCTTACATTGGCTTCAATTAGGTACTCAGTAATTGATTTATCTCTCAACTACTTAATCCTTATTTTAAGTATTTTTTCTAATTCTAGTATGATTTTCTCCTTCATTAATCTTTGGTAAAACAATTTGGATTGAGATCTTATCACCAATTACCTTATTTAAGTAAGAAACATGGAAGACTAGATATACTCATGAATATGGATGCAGCTCCAATTTGTAAGCCATACTTCCAATCCTCTGCAACAACTTATAGAGGAAATAATACCTTGGTGTTAATTTATTATCCTTCTTTTGTTTCTTGGGGGGCATTTATTTATATGGCTGTAATCTCACAAATGACCAATCCCCCACTTCAATTCCATTTCTCTACATTGTTGATCAGCTTGTTGTTACATCCTATTTTGTGCTATAACAAATTTATTCTTCGATAGTTTGAGAACCTCTTATTGATTCCATATGTGGCCCTCTACTACTTGATCCTTTATATTCCCTTTCAAGGGTGATGTGATGGATCGAGGTTGATATTCATAAAGTTCCATAAATGGGGAATTTTTTATGAAGTATGGAAGGATTTGTTATATCACCATTCATCCTAGGGAAACAAATTGGCCCATTGTATTTGTTTATAGAATGAAAATAAACATAGATATCCTTCTAAACATTTATTCAGAATCTTAGTTTCCACATCAGATTGAGGATGGAAAGATGGGTTGTGAACTAATTGTGTACCCAAACAATAAAATAATTTAGTCCAAAAATTTCCAATGAAAAATAGATCTTTGTCACTTACAATAATCTTATATATTCCATGTAGATTTTATATTGTTTCCATGAACTAATTTCCCATGCTACTTCATTTAGAAGCATGAGAAGGAGAGAAAAATGGGCATAATTTTTCATTCAACCTAAGATTATCAAAATGACATTATTTCCTTCAGATTTGGGTAACCCTGTAATAAAATACATTGAAATTTCTTCGAATGTTAGCTTGGTATGGATTATGGTTGTAGGATCCTTAGGGTTTTGATTGTCTCTCCCTTATATATTAGCATACCACATATTGAGGCATAATATTTTTTGCATATTCTTTAAGACCTAACCCAAAACAATATTTGTTGATCCTATGGTATGTTTTCAAGAACCTTGAATGTCCTCCTACAAGATACGTGTGTAATTCCAAAAGGGAATTTTTTTTAGTGGAGAATGCTCACATAAGTATAAGTGATATTGATACCACAACAAATCATTCTTCCACATATTTTTTTTCTACTGCATTGGATTCCTCATGCAATTTCTAAACGATGTTGCATACCTTCTCATCTTGCTTCCATTCTATCCTTGCTTCTCTACTTAGCCATATTATGGAATGGAAATAATGCATAGTAATCACTATGTGTATTCATGTTTATTCAAGAGTGCATTTGCCACAATATTTTTCTTTTGCCTTTTGTAGATAATTTCATAGTCATAACCTAGCATCTTTGCAACCCATTTTTGTTTCTCTTTTGAATATAGCCTTTTTTCCAAGAAGGAGTTAAAACTATCATGATCTATTTCTACTTTAAAGTGTCTTCTTATTAGTATGGACACCATTTCTTAATTTCATTTAGTTTGGCCAACATTTCCTTTTCATAGGTGAGTTTGAGTAAGTTATTCCCTTTAAGTTCACTACTTTCAAAGGAAAGGGGCCTTCCTTCTTATATTAAAACTACACTAATGCCATGGCCCAAGGCATCGTTCCCCTCAATGAAGGTTTTTATGAAGATAGATGTGGACAATATGGGATTTATACACATATCCTCTTTAACTTTTTCAAAAGAATTGGTTACTTATTTATTCCAAGAAATTGCTTCCTTATTAAATACTTTTGTTAGAGGTGTTTCTATTTGACCATAATTATTTAAAAATATGTGGTAATATGCTATAAAACCTAAGAATTATTTGATATTATTTAAGTCCTTAGCGATTTTCCATTCCCTCATAGCTTTTATTTTGTAATAGTCTACTTTGACACATTCATGGGATACAATATCACCAAAAAATTCCACCTTTTAAACCCTAAAGGAAAACTTGGAAGGATTTTCATATAATTGTTGATATTTCAATAGTAATATGAATTTGTCAACATGTCTTTTTATAGAAAAAGACATGTAATTTGATTCATCGTGAAGAAAAATAAAAATACATTTTACATATGCTATGAGGCATTCCTTAGGCGCATACAAGCCCATCAATGAGAAACTAACAATACAAAGCAGGTCGGAAAGACCCTAAGAAACCTGGAGATCGCATAACCAAACCCAAGGCTCCATAATAGGGAATAACTAATAACATAACACAAAAGCCCCCCATAAAATCCAAAAGGGTGCAGAACCTGGAAATGAGGCTTGATTAGGAAGCCTTTAGAAATTGGCTAAGTGTGTATCGGTGAGGCTGATGTGAACAGTGATAAGACTTTGAGTGTGATCACACACTTAAAATACTTGACAACACAACAACATATATCATCCAGGACATAAGAATAATTCATTTCCCTTAGTGCGACAACTTTACGATACCTTACGATAAGTGGGACACAAAAGATACACTTTGTGATGATTGTAACGCCACTTGTGTGACAGTTCTTGAGACTTTGTAAATGAGTGCGATGAATTTTTACATGGTTATATTAGCTCATTTACACAAATTTATCCCCTTGAAACCACCAAAATAGGCTTATATACATTGTATGACAACTAACATGCAAAAATACGACATTTTTCCTATCTTGCAAAAGGGACCGAAACCCCTCAAGAAAACACATGGAATGAGTTTCAATGTTTTTGACAACAATGTATAAGACCATGGAAGGCTCTAATTTTGGAGGGTGTTGTAGTAGTGACAACATTTGGTGACACACTGGTAGAATTCCAGCTTCTCTGCCTTGGTTAACTCTTATATGGAGGGTCTTGGTTCTTTGGGGAGTATTGATTAATTCATGTGTAGATTACTTTTCTCTCACCACTTACCCCGTGAATAAAAATGGTCCCCTTTATACCTTCTCGGTTGAACACAACACAAGATTCAACAATATCACATTGTTTCGTGCTGGGAAGGGTAGTGAAGTTCGTGAGCTTTAGATTTTCAGAGTATGATTTTTCATCTCTGGTGTTGCTCTGCTACTAGCAGGCCTGGATAATACCTTGATAGAGTCACTACAGGAACACAAACATTGCTCCACTTCTAGTGAGCCTAGGTAGTAACTCAGTAGAGTTGTTTTCTTCAACTCTCTGCGTAGGAATCATTTCTCTTCTTTGACCTTTATTTATTTATTTTATAGGACTGTGAATCAACCCTTTTTCATTTTATGGGTGGAAGAGGGATCCTCAATTATTAAGAGAAGGAAAGGTTGTTCCTTCAGAGAAGAATATAGAGACCTCTAATTTAGATTTTCTCATTTAGAATTTTCCCCTTGTCCTCTTTTACTAATTGGATAAGTGTGAAAACATTGGACATCATAACCAAGTGTGGGAAAAAGGTTTCCTAAATAGAAACAAGTTCATGCTTTAACCAAAAATCTCCTCATAGATGGATCATATTTTCCACCAAAACTTCATCGACCAAAAGATATAACCAACACAAGGAAAATTGATCGAAAATTAGCCAAATGTTGAAGTGTCACAAGACTCTCTTTTAATTTAGCCACACACAATGAAGTCGGAAAACACATTGACATGCAACATTTATTTACAGGACGAAAATAGAAAACAAAATCAAGCAATCTAGAAAATAATATGTACATAGTGTAGGACACAACCCCAGATCATCATAGAAAATAATGTTTTAAATCTTGGCCATATATAGGGAGAGAGTCCATCTTCTCGTCTAGTGATTGTAGATGATATTTTTGTTGGCCAAGCTTTTCTTGAATAGTGAACAGTCCAATCCATAGGGATTGAAACTTGGTGTGTTTGCCTTTGTCCTCTTGGGATTTGTCCCACTTCAAGACTAAGTCACCCACACTAAATTTATTCTTCCTTGCATAATTCTTGTCAAACCACCTCTTTATACAACTCTGATGAAGGGAAAAAATCTTTTTCTTTCAACTTTTCTTCCTGTAGCTTGTGAATGGTGTCCATCCTACGTTGAACCAACAAATAGGGCTTGCCTTGGGATTCTTGTGAAAGGTGGAGAGAAAGAAAGTAGATGTTAGGAGGAAGGATGACTTCTTTTCCATACACTAGGAAGTAAGGAGAGGTGTTCAGAGAGGGCCTTGCTGTGATTTTGTTAACCCATAAGGAATTTACCAAAGCAGAGTGCTAGTTCCTTTGTTCAGAGAATATGGTCTTCTTGATGATGTGGATAAGGTTTTTATTTGTGGACTCATCAAGACCATTTCCCTATGGATAGTAGTTAGTTGAATGTTTTAATACAATTCCATTTTCTAATGAAAAATCATATAATTTTAACAATGAAAAATATGTTGCATTGTTGAAAACAAGTGAAGTCGTAATGTTGAACCTGGAAATGATATTTTGATTAAGGAATTTTATGACTTCCTGATCATTCACCTGTTTAAGTGGAACTACTTCGATCCACCACATGAAGTAGTTTGTCGCAGTGAGAATGTAGTGGCGTTTCTTTGACAAATGTGGAAATATCTATCCAATGACATCCAAGCCCCACTGTTGAAAAGGTTCATCCACTGCGATAGCCTGCAATGGGGCAACTGACTTCTTGTTTCGGTCGGCGCACCTTTGATAGACTAGACATTTGCGGGCATCAGCATGAGAATCTTTGAATAATGTAGGACAATAGAAACTAGCCTGCATAAACTTATGTGCAATTGTGTTACTCGCTAAGTGTCCCCTAGATGGTTCAACGTGGAGATCATGCAATACTTTCTCTGAATCATGCGCTTCTAGGCACCTGAGAAATACTTCGTTATGATGCTTTTTGAAAAGCACCCCATGAAGCAACTGATAAGACATTGATTTAAGTCTGAGTGCCCTCTTCTTCCATGCAGATAAATGGGAGGGAATGGTATTGTGCTCAAGGTGTTAGTGCAATCTGTGTACCAAGAGGTCGCAATGGTAGAGGGAGAAGCTCACTCATAATTGTACATTACAATCTCCTTCTCCCATCCGGAAGGATATTCTTCTTTTTCATCCACTACTTTTTCTACTAACCGATATACACCATGGCCCTTGATTATATGAACTATCTTGAATTCTAGATCATATTCCTGTAAACCAGTCATCCAATTCTCTCTTATCTCACCCAACTCTTGTTGAACGAACAATGATCTAATTGTTGGGTGTGGAACAAAAATGCTAAAATGATTTTTGAAGAGATAGGGTTGGAAATGTTTCACCACCTTATAAATTGTGTATGCCTGCTTGTCAATGGTGGGATAGTTGATTTCAGGTCCCTGGAGGCTAGCGCTCATGAAATATATTGGATTCTCATTGTTTTGATCATCCTTTTACATAAGCAAGATGGTGAGAGAAGTGTGAGAAGTGAAAGTGTAGAGAAGGAAATATTTTCTGAATTTTGGGTTGTAGAAAGTGGGTGCTCTGCAATAGCTTGCTTAATACGGGAGAATGCATCCTTTTCCATTTCATCCCATCTATAAATCACATCCTTCTTTATCATCTCTTGTATTTCCTTCACGGTCTGTGATCCGGATCTTGGGGGGAGGCCCTCAATATCTAAAAGATTGAAATCGATCTTACGGGGGGGCGGGTGGGGGGCCAAGATCTGAAAAATTGAAATTGCCAAAAGAAAAAGAGTAGAATGCCCAATAAACAAAACCATAAAGAATTTTTTATTAAAACATATAATAGTTGTAAGGGCTACATTATGGTGGACAATCTATACTTTTACAAAATGCGACTTGTTACTTATAGTATTTTTCAGTTACAATACCACGGTCAATTCCGTGGGTGAATGAATACCATGGGTGGATGTTACAATACCACAGGTCAATTCCATGGGTGAATGAATACCATGGGTGGATGTCACAATACCATGGGTCCATTCCATGGGTGAATGAATACCATGGGTGGATGTCACAATACCATAGGAAAATACCATGGGTGGATGTCAGTTACAATACCATGGGTGGATTCCACTTACAATACCATGGGTAAATTCCATGGGTGGATGAATAAAATGAGTGGATGAATACCATGGGTTGATGTCATTTTCCATTCGGATCATTCCTCCATCCTTAAGAAGCAATGGTCCCCATTGCGTGAAGTTCCCTCTTGTGAAGCCTTTGTTGAATATGAAGACCCACTGAAGAGAAGGGTTAAGATCCGAGGATAGAGATACCCTATAATGCTTGTGATCAACTATGATACTAGCAGTGTGCGGCCTACCAAATGGACTTCGATGAAGTGTTGGTTTGTGGATGATCCATAACCATGATGAACGAAGATCTGAGGATAGAGATACCCTATAATGCGTGTGACCAACTGTGATACTGATAGTGTGCAGCCTAGCAAATGGACTTCGATGAAGTGTGGGTTTGTGGATGACCCATAACCATGAAAAAGAAAAATCCGAGGATAGAAATACCCTATAATGCTTGTGACCAACTGTGATACTAACAGTGTGCGACCTAGCAAATGGACTTCGATGGCAAGGAGTTTGTGCGGTTGACCCATAACCGTGATGTTGGTTGTTGATGAAGCAGTAAGTGCTGACATAGCTTGGGGTGGGAGGGCATGTCTCCAATGGGAACCCGCTCCGAATGTTGCTACAGAATTAAAATGGACATAACTCGGTCAATATAACTCAGAATATTTATTATAACCTTTTTTTGGAAGCAGAAGGACCATTTTGCATCTTCCCATGTGTTAAAAATCATTATCTGGACACTCTAGAATCTCATATTCGAGCTGCAATTTTTCCGTTGCCACAAAAGTTCTGAAAAAATAGTTGATTTTAAATTAGCGATATCTTCCACATCTGAAGTCTGATTGGACCCATTTTTTTTAAATTAGGTGGTTTTTCAAGAGCAGCTCAGATCTACAATCCCTTTTTTTAAATTTTGCACAAAAACTTCAAAAAAATGATAAGTGATTCGTCGTCCACTAGTTGTCGTCAGAAAACAAATTCTACAACATAGTTGATTTTATGAGCCATCAGTAGTTTCACAGGCTCAATTAGTTAATACTTAGACATTCATGGCTTATCTTTGAGACAAGCATATGAATACTGGCACGATCAACTACGTAACCATAAAAAAAACTATAACTGATTTAATGAGCCATCCGCAGTTTCACAATCTGATTTTTTTTATTAGAATAGATAATAACTGTAAGCATGGAAAATTTTAGGGGCGAATGTTCGCCCTTAAGCGAAATTAAGGGGTTTTAAATTTTTAGTGGGCGAATATTTTGTATCATAGTACATTTTTACAAATCGCCTCAAATAGCCCACCTTATTTTAAGGGAGGGGGTTTTAAATTTTTAGTGGGCGAATATTTTGTATCATAATACATTTTTACAAATCGCCTCAAATAGCCCACCTTATTTTAAGGGAGAGGGTAAAAAAGGTAAATTTAGCCCTTGAAATTAGGAGTTACAACCTTCCATTCACCCTGATTTTCAAGAATAGGTTTTATTTGAGTGAATCCTATGGGCCAAATACCATATTTATAAAAGTGGTATGGTAAATTAATAAAAATATAAATAAATGAATGGTATGGTAAATAAATAAAACATTTTTTACATTTACTCCATAAGTCACCTTATATACATGCAAGAGTGTAAACAAATAAAAATATAAATAAAGTGCAGGTATGGTAAATAAATAAAACCTCTTTTTATACTTACTCAAAAGGCATGGTAAATAAGTAAAAATATAAATAAACTAGAGGTATGGTAAATAAATAAAACCTCTTTTTATATTGAGTCCATAACCCTCTTTCTATTTATGAAGGCTCAAAAAAGAGGTTTTATTTAAGTGAATCCTATGGGCCAAATACCATATTTGTAAAAGAGGTATGGTAAATCAATAAAAATATAAATAAACAAGAGGTATGGTAAACAAATAAAACATTTTTTTATATTTACTCCATAAGTCACCTTATATTTACGAACACTAAAAAAAATGTGTTATATTTAGGTGAAACCTATGGGCAAAATACTATGGGCCAAATACCATGGGCTAGATTATTATTAATACCATGCAAAAAACATTATTAACCCTAATATTAGTATTAATAAAAATAAAAATGGCACATGGTATTGACCCATAGTATTCACGTGGAATGTAGCCTATTTAAATGGGGGAATTAAACCATAGATCCATTTTTACTCTGGATCTACTAAGATCAAATATCGTGATATGCAAACTAGCATAGAGTGAAAAAATATTAGATCCCTCTCGGGGCTTGGTGGATCAAGAGTAAAAATGGATGTTGTAATTTAATGTATGTTAAACATTTTAACTTGGTTAAAATGAAAAATAAAATAAAAATCAATTACTAATTTTATTAATTTTTATAAATTAATGATAGTAATTTTTAAGCTCCAAGTTTATGATAACCCATGGTAATACCATGGTATTCATGTGATCATAGACTATTTAAAGGGGAAATTCTATCATCTTAGATCCATCTTAATTCTGGGTCTACCAAGTGGGATAAATAGATTTCATCCCCCTAAGAGTGGTAAATGTGGAGTTAATATGGATATAGGTTGGTTTTTATGATAATGAAGATATTAAATAGACTTAGGAAATTATATTGTACAAACATCTTAAGGTGAATGGTTAAAGCTACATTTAGTCACTTCACAAAATTTAGTAAAAAATATCAATATCTCCATTAATATTGGTTTTTAAATTTTTCTGATTTAACAAAAAAAATTCAAAACAATGAAACCTTATCACTCTTTCCGCATCACCCTCGCAGAAGATTTCTCACCATTTTTCAAACATTCTCAATATGATATCTTCATGGAAAAGTTCAGGTACTGATGTTGGATTAGTTGTTTGAAAAATAAGCTGGTTTGTACAACCTTTCATCTTCTGTGCTATTCTTAGTTTGTACTAATGATCTGTAGGGGTTGAAGCCATTGCACCATATTTTCCTAAAAGGTGGAGATTGTTCACCAAAAAGGAAATTAATCTACATGTTACAACACTATTAAAAAATGTGAGACCTATGAGGGTAGTGAATTGTGATAATAAGCAATTTAGATTGGGAGAGACGTAATTAAATTTTATTATTTAATTGAATATTTCCAATTAAAATAATAATAAATCTACATTTATATATTCATATATTGATTGGAAGGATTCTCACAATGGTCACTTCTTTCAGTTAGATCCCCTTCAAGCCTTTGGGATACCTAATACTTTCTTATATAATATAGTTGGGGCTTTGTACTTGTTGGTGTGTTGGGGTAAACAAACTTGATGTGTTTTCTTTTTATCTCGCAGTTGGAGCCTATGGAATAAGAAAGAAATTTGATAAGTTGAAAAAAGTGGTAGCTTGAAAAAAGTTGTAGAGAAAAGATTAATCTCTCCTACCTTGACAGAACTCTTTGTCAATATCAACACCTACAAGAACTTTGTTGTGGAATATTATCAAAACTAATAGAAGGATATGAAAGAGTGTATTGTAAGAACTTTGACAAACACGGCCACTAAAACTTGGAACATTGTTTGTAGGAAGAGAAAATTATGTTTCTTTTTTCCAAACATGTATGTTAGTATATTACAGTTTAATGAATATGTTTTCTTATTATCATATATGGTTTCATATTTTAACAAAACATTCGCCAAGACTTCACAATGTTTTATTATTCAGTAAAAGATTTGCCAAGATCTTACAAGATTTTATAATTCAGTGAAAGATTCTCCATCACTGTACAAGATAATATAATCTGGTGAGAGATTCGCCAAAAAATTATATATACATATTATATTATTGATAAAATCACCTCGCATTTTTCCTATGTATCATGGGGATTAGCCCATTTATTATACATATAAATTTAGGATGGTTCTTAAAATTTTCCCTGACTGTAAGGACTACATTGTGGTGGACAATCTGTCCTTTTACAAAATGCGACTTGTTACTTATAGTATTTTTAAGTTAAAATACCACGGGTCAATTCCATGGGAGGATGTCACAATACCACAGGTAAATTCCATGGGTGAATGAATACCATGGGTGGATGTCACAATACCACGGATCCATTCCATGGGTGAATGAATACCATAGGTGGATGTCACAATACCATGGGAAAATACCATGGGTGGATGTCAGTTACAATACCATGGGTGGATGCCACTTACAATACCATGGGTAAATTCCATGGGTGGATGAATAACTTGAGTGGATGAATATCATGGAATGATGAAATTTTCCATTCGGATCAATCTAAGAATAATCGGAGATGAATTTGCAGGCTAAGTTTATTTTCCCCAAGAAGGACTACATAACTTTCATGTTCACAGGGAAGGGAATCCGCGTAATTTGTTTGACCCTCTCTGGGTCTACTTTATTCCTAGTTTTGGTAATGATATGGCTCAAGAGGTTACACTCGGACACACGAAAATACTCTTTTTACGATTAAGGGATATCCCGTATTTGTGACAACGATCGAAAATTTTCTTCAAGTGGCATATGTGGTCGGATCTCTTCTTGGAAAATATGGTGACATCATCAAGATAAACCAATAGGCTTTGTCCAATTAGTCCGCAGAATACGATGTCATGGGACATTCAAATGTTGCATTGGTGTTGATAAAACCAACTGACATTATTTTAAATGCGAACATACCCCACTTTGTGCGGAATGTTGTCTTTAGTCTGTTAGGTTCTGAGACTAGAACCTAGTTGTAACTAGAATATCTATCCAATAAAGAAAACATATATGACCCCAATATTATTTACATTATCTGTTCCATAGATGACATGGGTTAATTATCTTTTTCCGAAGTGTGGTTCAAGTTGCAGAAATCAATACACAAGCGGATTTTCTCAGACTTCTTTCTTACTAGGAGCACATTCGATACCCAGGTAGAATGTGGCACTTTATATATGATCTAAGCATCCAGAAATTTCCTTAACACCTTTTGAATCAGAGGCTCAAGTGTCAGATGCACCTTCTGCAACTTTTGTTGAAATTACTTGGTCCCTTCTTTAATTGGAATCACATGTTGGATTATTTGTGTGTCATAAGTTTTGAGCTCATTGTATGTCCACGTGAATACATCTCAGTACGTCTTGAATAAGCGAATGAAATTCTATCACTCATGTGGTGTGCAACAAGTACCAAGATCAAAAAAATTCAAATATTTTTTTGTCCCAAGATTTATTTGCTCGTGGATAGCGTCAAACTATGAATTTTCACGTTGACTGCCCCTCGAAAGTAGTTCTGAAATTCATGCATCCTTTCAAGTGATACCATGCCTTTCGGCATGAGGTTCTCTTTTCTTGCAAAATATGCATCTTGCAGCACTTTCTTGTGCTCATCTGCATCAATAATTACATCTTTGAATACATCAACATTTGCCATAAAGTGTAGTATCTATTGGTCATCATTGAAAACGCGTAAATTAGTGATGTTGTCAGGGATGGATGGTTTATAAATAATTTCTATAGAAAAACCATCCCTAAGTGGTGATAACCTAGCAGCAACATTTTCCTATGCATTTGCAGCTGCTTTGCATAATCTAGGAACAAAAATAATATTGAACGCTTGGAAATGTGAAATCAAATGCCATACCTCTTATTGATAACTTTTCAGATGAAGTGACACATAGCGTATAGTATCACGTACCTATCGCATGACAATTTTTGAGTCACCTACTACTTTGAGAATTGCAACATTGAGGTCGATGGTTCTTTGCAAACCCAAGATGAGTGCTTCGTATTCTGGAGTGTTGTTTGTGCACTTGAATTCCAAGTGGTTGGAGATTAGATGTTTCCTTTGTCATGGGTCTACTAAAATACAACCAACTCCAGATCCCTCCTATGTTTTGGAACCTCCAAAATATAATGTACAAAACTCATGTACAAGGACTATGTACTACACTAGTACCACTGTTACTACTACTACTAACACCACAAATGTCATTTTCACCAGTTGGACTAGGAAGGAGCTCCAACTGTGTGTTTGGTGGCACTGGGGATGGTTGAGAAAGATAACACCCCAGATTATTTTCCAAGAAGAAATTTCCAAAGATGAGATCCACAAAATCCATTGGCTCATTTTCACCTTCTAATGGAGTTATCGTGTGTTTCATGTACCACTCTAAGTTCACCTAGATCTTATTGTTTCTGCCCTTATACACTAGCCACAAGTGTCACCAGTCCATCGCAAAATGCCCCTGTAGCTTGTTGGACTAGTCTCTGCTCAACAATACACCCTATACTTCTAAAATGCCCATAATTACTATATTTATACATTGGTGAACTCGATGATCGATGGAAAACAAATAAGAACATTTTTTATTTCACCAATCGCATGGACAAGAGTCCTATCCAGCTGAATGATTTGTGCATTATTTTTATCCCACTTTCCATTGATTATTTTTGTGATAGACAAAGGCATTATGTTTACTGATGCACCAGAATCAACTAAGAAATTTTGTACATTATAATTGAAAATTTCAAATGTTAACAGAAATGGAGGGAAAAGTGTATTTATATCCAATGTTAACGCAATAAACACATACTCCAGGGAACCAGAGGACTTACCAGATCCATTCTAGAAGAAGCAGCATTACTTGAAGTGAAATGTCCGAGTGCATGTAGGGGCATGTCTTGCTGGCTCGCAATATTTTTCAATTCAAATAGTGAAATATTCACGCAATCTTTATTCATCTCTTCAACTATGTTGGAATCCAGTGCAGGAAAGATTGTCAAAGTGTCTGAAGGAGTAACTTGCTCTGCGACTTATAGAGTGATGGACTTACTCTTATGGCTTGCGAAAGTACATGTTGTTGTAACTACATTTCCATACTTCCTTTGAGTGTTTTGTGTTGAATTGATAGGTGGAATGATCTTCCTTAACAAATTCTCTTTCAATTTTTGCTTCATCAACTCTTGTGCGGAGGCCGGTCCTTAGCTTCTCAAGTTGTATCGAGTGTTCTTCTTCTGGGTTGGGTAATCAATGAGTGACTAATTTTTAGTAATGCTCTTTCCAGCTCTGAGTACGCAATTGAATGTGTTCACTTCATGTCGCACGCTTGGAGTTTATTTAGTTGAAGAAGTTTCTTACTGTTCATCTGCAAGCTCAATCTTCTCATCAAAAACCATTGTATCAATAAAATGTGCAGAAAGAGCTTTCATGTTGTGGTTCCATTGTGGGCATGTCTTTTTTGAATGATATTATTGATGAAATGAATAGTACTGTTCCATGCCCATACTCTCAACATTCAGCACAACATTCGATATTTCGGTAGACTTGGCTGGCTTGTTGTTGTTATTGCCAGAGCTAGTAGCCCTTCTTAGAAAGTTGAACTTGGAAGCTTGTTGTTCACGATGGTTTAACTTTACCTTTTTTTCAACTCTGACAACTGATTGCACATAATCTTGATAGTGTAGGTCAAGCTCTCAAGATCAATTTCTTCCTTATTTCTCCTTGGCCTTGCTTACGGAGGCCTGATACCTTTTCCCATGTCTTTGGAGTCCTTTTTTGATTTGTCATTTTCGATGACTCCAGTCATTCGCAAGTCCTTTTCAACTATGGTTTCCTCCTCAAAATTCTCAGCAAAAGTTGGCTTCACAATTCTTTTCATGAACTGCACAATGCTTGTTGGTAAGGCAGGTGTGAAATAATTGATAGTGATTGAGTCATGAGGTTTCGTGTCTACCAAAAATATGTTCATGATACAGTTAAACCTCTAATTGAAATATTTCACCTATTATTTGTGCTCCATCCTTAAATTACCTATCTCTTTCAAACATGGCGGGGGTTTTGTCATCAATGAATTTCTCAAGAAACAGTGTCTTAAAAACCCTCCAATTCTGGATCAATTTTGGAGGAAGGTTGTGATACCATGCAACTTCTCTTCCATCTAAGGTACATAGAAAAATTATATCTGCAACATCATCGTAACGTGCCTCAAGTTATTTCATATGTAGGTATAAGTTGTCTATATGGTCCTCTGCTTTTATTGATTTTTCAGGGTCATACTTCATTAACAACTTCTCCGAGTGCCTCAGTATTTTGCGTCACACACCCAACAGTGCAAGTGGTCCCTGAATCATCTAGTCCAGATCTTGGTCTGCCATGTCTTCATCATTGTTTTCCCCCTCTTTGTCAGGATATGAATGGTTTTCTTCTTCTTCTTTTGCACCGCCTAACATGTGGAAAGTATCATCCGAGAGTACCATGTTATCACCATCACCACCATTGAAGGCTGGAGGTTTCTTTGGTTTTTTTGTCTTTTCAGAGTCTACTAACTCTTCAAGGGTGGCAAGAACCAAATCTTCAACTCTTGAGAGCACTATCCCAATGGGGGTGGCTTGGTTCTTATTTGGAAAATATGGAAGATTAAGATATTTCACAAGTTTGTAGATTCTTAGGTTGAGAATAATTTCCAACTTCAGGAATATGCACATGAGAGGTGTTGGGGATATTATTTCCTTGACCAGAGGAAGTAATATTTGGGTGGGTGAGGTTATCAACCATAAAAATCTGGCTTCCCTCCTTCTAGTGCTAGAAATGTTGATGGTGTTGGACCTACCAAAATTCAACAGGTATCCTCGATATGTGGTCCCAATTAGACCTCACACCATTTGGGATAGGACCCCCATCTATAATATGGCGCGATTGTTGGTTATCTCAAAGAGATGCTTTGGCTCTAAGTGTCAAAAAGAGAGAGGATTGCAAATGTTCCTTCGAAAAGAAAGGGGGTGTGCCTGATGAGGGTGCGATCATATGTGTATCAAAGGTATTTCACTACGGAGGGGGAGGAGAAGTGAGCCTCTAAGAGAGAAGTAGTAGTACCACCCTAGTAGGGACACACATAAACAAGAATAATCCATATAACATCAAGTGGAATAGTCCACCGAGATGTGACAGCCATTTCAACCAATGTAACAAGGAAGATATGTTTAATATCCAACAAAATATTCCACGAGGATGTGGCAACGATAATAAAAATTACAACACATTGTCAATATGATAAGTACCAAAATAACTGAAATAGTTCAACTACTTTAGCACAAATGAAAGAAAACATGAATTCCAAACATTCACATAATAGTCTTACAAATATCCATAATCCGTGCATAAAAATGTGTTGGCCATAAAGCTTCTTATATTAAGTAAAATTTCCATGACACATGTATGCAATGAACACAACTAGATCCAATAGTGGAGCGTTGGAGCCACTCCTTGCTCCTCAAAAGAACTAGCTTATCTGTCTAATGCCTTGCAGGAAGAGCCAAGGTGAAAAGTCCTTTTCTCTTACAATGAGGGTGTATATATAACAATGAGGAGGTGATGCTTCACCTTCCTTATGACTCTTTACCTACCCTCACGGTTGTTTGAATTCCTATGAATTTTCAAATTTACATGACTCTTCGTATTCCATATATGTCCTTTGGGATTTCACTTTACAATACATTTCGAAACATGAATTACATAATCCACCATAATGGTGTGGCATGTGACAACTCATGACATGACATGACATGACACTGCTGACATGGAATTCTTAATGGTGTGGCAATGTCAAGACACTACTATTGTTGTGCATTGAGTGTCTGCTTGAGAATGTTTTTCTTTCCACCTCTACATGGCTTGGTGGTAAGGAATCTTCAATGGTCTCAATTCTTGAGTTTTGATCACAAACTGATGTCCCTTTCCTTTCTCTCAGTTGATCAACTTGCATACTTAACTACAAAGATGTCTTTCATCATGTTTCCCTTCTTCATCTCCTTGTTCGTCATCTCTCCATGGTATGATAAGGTACCTATATTTGCAATTCTCTCATGAAAAGATAACATCAATATGAAAAACCCCTAGTATAAGATAGTGCACAATGATCCATTGGTTGAGCCAGAACTAGGTGACAAGTTGGGAGAGGGGCTTAGTGACTACGCAATTGCATAGTTTAAGCAGTCAAGGGTGAACCTTGAGCCTTGAGACTGTGCAAGCTGGACTAAGGAAGAAAATTGCGCAATTCTTGAGGTTAGTGTGATAGGTTGAGGGGATGAGCACTAGATCAGTACATTGTGCAGTTCCGGGAGACAGAGGAGGTTGGGCCATTGCACTATTGTCACACGGAATCAGTCAAAAGTGCGGACACAACCGACCTTCCTAGAAGTCTAAGACATTCTAATGACAAACAAAACAAACTAGAGCTATCCTTCTCTAAACATGCATTATGATATGAGAAATCAAGTGTTTCGTTCTTACCTTTGTCCAAACGCTGTTGTAGAAGTCCAAGCTTTGTTGATCTGGATGAGCTCCTCCTTTTCTCCAAAACCTGCAATCACCAACAGTCAAACAATTAAATAGCACCTGATTATAACATAAAACAAAGCATATTCAACATATAGACCAAGGAGTACATGAAATAACCCATAAACAACAAGTTATTGAGAAGAATGGACCAATTTGCATTAAAGGTAATCAAAAGGAACCATTACAACCTGAGCCTTGGTGTTGTGCAAGCTCCTTCCAGGGTCCACAAGAGTCTTCCTCTACTTTGACAAAGCTCACCCACTTCCAAATATAACAAGCAAAGATGGCAATCTCTCCTCACAAGCTTCTAAATGGGAGTCCTAATTCCTGCAGCATTTACCCTTAGAAATGTATAGCTTTCAACCTCCCTCCTTCTGGCCCAATGCCTGTATTTATAGTGCTCAAGAGGAAGTTAATCAGGTCCACCATCAATGGGATAGTCCCCTCTTTGGGTGGGACAGCTCCCTTATTGATGGGATAAGTTCCTCATTGCTAGGGGTGCATGAACCATCTGGAGGCGCTTCATACACGTCAAACAACCTTCTAGAATGCTCTAGAAATGACCACAAGTAAGTTTTTGAAGATAAAACTTGCGCATTTTAACCTTTTCAGAGGGACGCACCTGACCCTTTAGATACAGAGCGTCCTTGGACGCAGACATCATGAACATTAGGTGCGTACCCGCAGGCAAGGTTGAGAGAACCTGCGTACCCAGAGATAAACACATTTATAAAGACTTTCTCTCTTTCTTGGAGTTTGACATGGATAGCAGAGGCATAAGACTTGCTTAAGAGGGTAGTATGACTGTTGATAGAGCCATACCAACTGTAAATAGCCATGGTGACATTTTTTAGTGTAACAGATTGCCCCCTAAAGTGCGAAGCCTGGAATAGATTAGGGTTTTGTATTATCTAGGAAGGGTGAAGCGCTTTATCATTTCAAGGATTATCTCGTGGAGAGCCTGGTCAGAACCTGCAATTTTCAACACAAAATACATGTATAAGATTATATCGTCACTGAGGTAGGCATCCCCATACTCAGATCAAAACTTTAACTAACAGACTAACTACTCTGATACAGGAATGATCTTGTAGTACATCATAATCATAGACTTTTGTAGACACAGTATGGGCGCAGCCATCTGTTTATGATTAGTCCACTTAGATAATGAATACAAAACTCCTCGCAGCCCGGATGGTAAAGACTTGATCCAGGGTCTTCATTCCTACTTCTCGAATTGGTACGATTCTAGCCATGCGAATAAATGAGTCGATGTCGAACATGGTAGAAACCACTTGATTACCAGTCAATGATGTAAACTGTTAACAAGCGTGAGAGAGACCACCAGTAATGTCAATGGTTCTCAAAGTACCCAGTACAATCCATGAGATGTGAATGAATGAGTTGACGTCGAACATTTCACGGAATCCTTCGATCGAAAGTCAATGATGTAAACTGACGTCAAAGGCGAGAAACCTGCCATTGATGCATGCAGACCTCAAGGTACTGACGATTTCTAAGTCATCTCTCTAGATAATGTGCTGATGTCGATAGAAAGTGACCCGTTGCAGGCAAGCCCACAACACGAAATCATTGTTCAAGTTGAAGAAATGTTGCTGTAAGGACTGACTCAGGGATGGTCAAATGGATGACAAGTATTTTGCAGATGAAAGTTTTGTTTGCAGACCTCTTGAACACATAACGACACGATAGATGGTTTGGTGCTAAATAACTCAAAGTTACTCCTCGGAACCCGGCTGAAGACTTTCAAAGTGGTTTGATCAACTGTGAGGTAAAGAATTTCCCAACCCAGGTGAATGAAAAGTGTCGTGTTCAAGAGTGGTAGTAAAGCTTCTACTGAGACAAAAGGTAACAAATAGGCTCATTCTTCTCTCTTTTCCCCCACCATTTCTGGCAAGTACCTCTTTATTTTTAACAAGCTTGAGGAGGATAACATATGCTTGATTATAAGCCCATCCTTCGGATGAGTCCAACCTAGTTTTGATTCGAACCCTAGGAAGGAGTGGTTCGTTCCTGTTTGTAATTGAACAGGTCCTTTACTGTGAAATGTTTAACGAGCCCAGTATAGGAGAAACTCGGCGTTTTTCAATTTTAGAGAGTCTGAAAAACTTAAGAAGACTCCAAGTTGAACTTTTTCGTAGATTTGTGTCCCTCAAGCCCGAAAAAGTATAAAATAATACCTGGGGGAACCGCTTGATCTTGCGACCAAGGAGTACTTTCATAATTAGTGTCATTGACCTGAAAAGTAAAAAGCGACCAAGGGCACGTCGTTTTATTTCCGTATCGAGTTTGAAACGACAAAAACCCGGCAATCTTTTCCTGATTTTACGGTCAACAAAGAGCTATAAGGGGACCGTCTTTTAATTCCGTTTTAACGAGTGTAAAAGAAACGCTCGGCAATCTTTTCATTTTTTAGGAGTCAGAAAAGGGCTTAAAAGATGACTCTGATATTTTTGTTCGTGAAAAATGACAATTTTCCCTCTAAATCCCTTTGTCCTGCACAAAAACGACACATTACTCATACCTGTTTAAGATAGGCAAAATTTCATTGAAAAACATCCTTTCTTGGTGAAAAATGAAGAAATTCATCCAAAAAACCTATAAAAAGACTTTTTACAATATCATTTTTACCATTTTACTGTTGAGGTTGAGAAAAGGGCTTTTGGCAAAAAACTTCCCGTGGTCGCTGCGGAAAATCCGACCGTCAGAATCGAACGCCGTCTCCTCCAGGTATTTCACAACATCCTCCTTGTCAATTTCATCCATTTAGAAATTTATTTTAGGTTTCATTTTTTATTTTTGGGGGGTTTTGGGTTTTGAAAACCGCTCCGCGGGGGACGCAGGTTCCCTAAAGGCTGGCTTGCGTCCCTCGACTTTTTCCTACACAGGGAAAAGGTCGGGGGACACAGGCTACCTTCAGGCCACCTGCGTCCCGGCGCACTGTGTGCCAAACGCGGGGTGTGTCCTCCGCAAAACGTGGATTTTGAAACCCCAAGCTCCCAAATTAACCATTGAATTTACCCAAAATTTGTTCTAATGCCTGCTTGTTCATGTGTAGGGCACTTATCATGCTGGATTGGAGAGAAAGAGAGCATGAGGAGGTTGATGAAGCTGCAATCAATCATCAACCTTCTCTCGATGCCCTAAGAGGATGTGGATTATACAAATACTGGGCCATAACTGGCATGAGGGCTCAGGTAAGATTCTTGGAGTGGCTGGTCGAGAGATGGAACGTTCAAGAGTAATGCTTTTATATCGGGGGGCAACAACTCGAGATAGAGCCCTCTGATATCTACTTTCTCACTGGCTTGCCGAATAGAGGCGAGCAACTCAATCTAGCCGGGACTAGGCCGGGTGGCCAATCCCTTGATAGTCTCCGAGCAGATTGGTGCCTACCTGATCGACACCATGCGAAAGGCATAGAGATCAAATACATCTCTCGGCGTGAACTCATGGTCTTAGCTTTCACTGTGACCAGGATTTGTGGCTCAGCCACTTTACATATTGCCACTGGGTCCCAAATGCGGATGGCAATTGACTGTCTCCAAGGCACCATCTTCAACTGGTGTGATGCGGTGTCGGCTAACTTGAAAGCTCAACTGACCAGGGCAAAGACCGGGAAACTAAAGACCTTTGGATATGGGCCTATAGTCGTGAGCTTTGCCTTAGAGAGAGTTCCGATGCTGATCCCTCAGCATCTCACTGTTGATATTTTGGGTCCTCAGGAGCCAAAGCTGGTACGATGGGTTACGGTGATGGCCCGGCATCCGGACGAGGGTGCGGCAGTTGTTCGATTCACTGACAGTTATTTTCACTGGTTAGAGGACCAGGTGTTTGCGATTCAGGACTTTCCGTATGCCGGAGTAGATTTTCGAGGTGATCCGGACATGGTTCTTCCACAGGGAGAACAATGGGACGACAGAGGTACTTTATTTTTCACGAGTTTTCAAATTATGTATTTTTTGTTTTTTTATATATATCGTCTCAAAACTGACAGTAAAATTTTCAAAATGCAGATGTTGGTCCACAGCGTCCAGCCAACCTCCGGCCTTTTGAGAGGAGACATCCAGTTGCACCGGTACCGGCCCCACAGGACACGGCGGCTGCAGAGGTACTAGCTGAGTTGGAGCATGATCTACAGCGTCTAACGGCGGATATACCTGAGACTGCTATGGATGATATTCCTATCAGACTTCAGCGCTATGTAGTCGCGGTCCCTGGACCGTTTAGGAGATTTTTGCGCAAGGTAGCCCGTGCAGTGGTGTCGTACAGGGAGCACCACCAGTGATTGGCTAGTCACTTTGTAGACACATGTGACATTTTTGACTTTTTTGTACTCTATCATTTTTGCCGATCATAAGGTGTTTTTCAACCTATGATCGAAGACGATGTATATTTTTTGACACACTCCTATCTATATATATATCACTATTACCGGCTTATCTTGTTTAACATGTATGATGAAATGTTTTTAAATTTACTTGCATGATTATTGTAAATGTTTGTCCAACACTCGAGAAGCAATTGCATCTGCTAATGTATTTAAGGACCTTGGAATATGCTGATATTCAATGTAATCAAATTCACATTCCAAGAGACGCACTCTCAAAAACAACCTTAATAACACAGGATTTCTAATGGCATAAACTCTATTAAGCTGTAATACAACAAGTTCAGAATCTAACCTCACTATCAAACGTCGAATTCCAAATGAAATAGATTCGGATAATAATTCAACCACTGCACTGTATTCTGCAATGTTGTTCGTTGTTTGACCGAGGCTTACCCCATGCATAGAAACTAACTCGTCAGAGGGTGAATAGATAACCCAAGCTGCGGAAGAAATATTCCGTGTACTACGACAAGCACCATCAGCAAATCCAATGTATGTTTGGAGAGGCGTTGACATCTGCAATATCAAGAGCAAAACCAAGATAAGCCAGAATAACGACGAAAAAACACACTCGCTAAGCTAAGCACACTGACTAACTAACAATCACACTAGCTAGAAAGAAAACCTAACCTAACTAAAAATCCTCCATACCCACCATTTAAGCATAATACCTCTTTAAGTAAAGTCCATTTCTGGGTTTACCCAAAGAGTCCCCATCAAAATCTACCAGCTCATAAGCCCCTTTTGCTAGCTTTCGCTTTACAATATAGGGTCCATGCCACATAGGAACGAATTTTCCAGCACCTAGCTTATCGTTAGCTTGATCATATAAAAGCACTAGGTCTCCCTCCGAAAAACTTCGAGGGGTCACATTTCTATCATACTGAGCTTTCATTCGCTTTGCGTGAGTCTCGATTGCCAATGCAGCGTCACGTCGAGTCTCATCTAATTTAGCTAAGTACAATAAACGTTTCTCCTCTTCGGAAGTAGCTGGGAGTAATTCGACAGCCATTTGAAGTGATGGGATTTCGCATTCAATGGGTAACACAGCTTCCAAGCCATAAACTAGCTGGAAAGGCGTGAACCCTGTTGAGGTTTTCACTGAGGTTCGGTATGCCCATAGAGCCGAAAATAACATGTTGTGCCAATTCGACCGATGAATACCAATGGTTCGTCGGATCATGATAACTAGAACTTTGTTGATAGACTCAACCAAACCGTTGGCTTGCGGATAATAAGGAGTAGAGCTGTCGTGGCGCAAACCAAGCTGGCTTGTAAGCTCAGTCATCATGATGTTTCGAAAATGGCTCCCATGGTCAGTAATGATTGCTTGTGGGACACCAAACCTAGTTATAATATGATTGAATACGAAAACTGCAGCTGTTTTGCCGCTTGCGTCGAATGTAGGCATCGCCTCGGCCCATTTAGTGAAATAATCAACCGCGAGGATGATATACGCATGCCCCCCGGCCGAGTGAGGGTTACAAGTAATAAAGTCGATACCCCATTTGGCGAATGGACCAACGGCAATTATAGGGTGGAGAGGAGCAGGTGGTGCGCGCATCTTTCGATCAAACACTTGGCAGTTGTGGCACTTCCGGACTGCAATGATACAATCTTTAAACATAGATGGCCAGAAGTAACCAGCGCGCAACACCTTCTGAGCTGTGGCATACCCAGACATATGACCGCCACATGCTCCAGAGTGACAATCATTCAAAACCCTCTCAGCCTCTTCGTGAGTTAGACAACGTCGAAAAACTAAGTCTGCCCCCCGGCGATAAAGTGTATCTCCAATAATTTTGTATTGCTGGGATTGAAACCGAATTTTTCGACGTTCCGGCTTTGAAGCTTCAGGCCGAAAGGTTTGGGTTTGGAGATATATGATGATATCCCCGTAACACGGATCTAAAGTACTGATAAGAAACAAAGATTCGTCCGCAATGGACTCCTCCACCACAGTCTCTGTGTCAGTACGCGGGAAGTCACACATCAATTCCGCAAAAACTAAGGATTTCTTAGACTTGGACTTCTCGAACTCCAAGTCGAACTCTTGCAGGATAACGATCCATTTAGAGTACTTGCCCCCTAGCAGTTGTTTTGTCAAAATGTAAATCATAGGGTTGCAATCCGAAATAACTGTAGTTTTACGGAGAAGAATGTAGTGACGAAAACGCTGGACAGCTTGAACGTCTGCCAGGGCCAATTTCTCCACATGCGAATATTTTAGCTCAGTGGGATTTAAGGTTCTACTGAGATAATATATCACATGCTCCGCTCCGAATGCATCTTCTTGAACTAACACCATTCCAATGGTGGAATGCGAAGCTGCGAGGTATAAGAAGTAATCCTGGTTGTAGTTGGGAGGATGCAACAACGGTGCATGGGTCAATGCGTGTTTAAGTGCATCAAAAGATTGTTGGGCAATCTCGTCCCAAAAGAATTGAACGTTCTGTTTCAACAACCGTGTAAAACCTTTAGTGACCTCGGCGTAGTTTGGGATGAATTGGCGTAAAAAGTTTGCTTTCCCTTGCAAACTTTGGAGTTGGCGCAAACTCGAAGGAGGAGGCAATTTGATGATAGCCTCGACTTTCGAGGGATCGACGCGAATGCCGGCTTTTGAAACAACAAATCCCAGCAATCGACCTGTTTCTATACAGAAAACACACTTGTGGGGATTCAACCGAATTCGATAATGCCTACACCTCATAAAGATTGCTCGTAGGTGGACAAGGTGATCAGCTCGACGTAAAGAATGAGCAGGCAAATCATCGAGATACGGTTGCACAATGTGCTTGATGTCGTGAAATGCGTAAGACATCGCCCGTTGAAAAGTGGCCCCGGCATTCTTAAGCCCAAAAGGTAATTTGCAATAAGCAAACGTCCCCCATGGACAAATGAATGCCGTTTTTGGTTGGTCGGCAGGTAGAATATTGATTTGATTATAGCCCGAAAAACCATCCATGAAGGAAAACATTTCACTTCCGGCACAATCATCAATAATTTGATCGATATAAGGCGTAGGATAGTTGTCTTTTGGACAAGCTCGATTGATATCCCTATAGTCGATACAGATTCTTATTGTTCCTTGTTTCTTATTGACCGGAACAATATTCGATACCCAATCCGTTAACGGGATCGGATAAATGAAACCTGCTTTCAACAGCTTTTCGACTTCTGCTTTAATCGCAGCCGCTTTTCGAGGGTGAATCTGACGCAACCGTTTCCGGACGGGTTTAGCATCCGGGTAGGTCTTTATTTCATGAACAACAATGGTAGGATCGATTCCCGACATTTCCTTGTAAGACCAGGCAAACACATCGCGGAATTCTTGGAATAGGGCCTTGTAAGTTTGGATTTCTTCTTCTGTACATGCGGCACCTATATGAATGTTCTCCTCAATTCCGGGCTTCACTGAAATATCAATGGGAATAGTACAAGAAATATTCCCTAAATTCAACTCTGAATCAGAATGTTTCGTTGGATCCTGAGCGTCTTTGACATATTCAGCGGTAAAGATAGATGAAAAATCATTTTCAAATGCATCATCCTTAGGTAAAAACGAAGATCTGTGATGGAGATCCTCCCATGGTAGATCGTCTACACTTAGGATTTCGCGAAGTTGTTCGTCAGATGACACGACTTCGGGAAACACTATCCGTTCTAAGGTTGAGGTGAAAAGTGATTCCTCACTGACCACATTCATTTGGTCGATCTCGGTTGAATGAGAGTCGGTAAAAGACAAGAGAGCTTCATAAGCAATTTCATATGGACTCAAAGGCATAGCATCACCGAATGAGTCTATCTCAGAGTCAGATGGGACGATCCAAGGATCATCATAAATAATGTTTTCTGATGTAATCATATGAATCGTTGCAAATGAAGGTTCTACGCTTAGTGGAGGGAGAGGAAAAGTTCCCAGTAAACTGGAATCCTTAACTAAACCTACACCAACGTCCCTATAAGGGATTGTCGTCTTACCGACATGCTGGATACTCTCTGAAGAGGCTGGGTCGAACGAAAAGTATGTCAGCTGATCAATAGTCACGATCTTACCGTTATGTGGAAACTTAATTACTCTGAAGACCGATGAAACGACCGCTGTCATAGCATATGACCAACTTCGACCCAAAAGAAGGTTGTAGTCTAGAGGGGCATCAACCACTTCCACATCCAGACTAACGGTTTTACCTTCTACCCCTATAGGCAATTCCTGTAGAATACCAAACGGACGGAACCCACGGCCATCAAAGGCCTTAAGGATGGTGGGGGATTGGTTCAACGAAGGAGAACCAAGGGATCTCCAACATTGAATCGACATAATACACGTAGAAGCTCCCTCATCAATCACAGTCCTATGAATAGGCCTGTTTTTGACTACCACTGGAATTTGGAAAGCCATTTGATGGGGGAGACGCGGTGTACTATTTTCTAGATCGAAGATCATTAGATTCGGATCCTGAACATCAACAGCTCCTATAGCCGACAAAAGCAATTTTCGTTGTGCTGGGCATGATTGCAGCACTTCTAACGCCGACATTGCTGAGGGTGAAACAGCTAAATCCTCAACAATGTTGTAATTCTGGGCCGCTCTCGCATGTGGATTGAAAGCAGACCTTCGAAGTACACCCTTGGCGGGCGGTTTAATTACTAAGTCTGGGTTAGGTTTCTCGATCTGTAGTGGATCGGAACCAGGAGCTGAGGTTGATGGGTTAGAGTGAGAAGATTCTGCTTCCTTACCATCAACAGGATTCTTACTACCATAATCTTGCGATCGAGTCGCAATCCTCACATGAGACATCATCAAAATGGGTTCTTCACTGGCATTCGAGGAAGAACCTATCATCTTATTCTCCTGCTCCGGAAATGGATTTTTTAACACAGCAGGAGTGGGAGAACCTTTGACTATTTTCACTACCTCGGCCCGATGAGGGCAGTCTCTCGTAAAATGATCCTCTTCACAAATAAGACAAGGATATCGAGGTTTGCGCTTTTCGTCATTGGTTTCCGACTTCTCTGTTTTCTCCTTCGGAGCCTTGTCTGCTTTAGCCTTCTTCTTTCCTTTCTTCTTTCCGCCGTTTTTTGATTTGGCCGTAGATGACTCTACAGCGTGAATATCGGCGGTAAGTTCAGGAGAAGACTCTCCTATCGGGGAATCGGGCAAAGTGATAATAGGAGTAGTTGAAGCCTTGGAAGACTTCTTCTTGCTCTTTGTATTCACGATACCAATCATACCATCAGCGGCATGAGATCCCGAAGGAGCAGCAGCGATTTGATTCGACTTTGGAAGATCCAGAATCTTCTCGTGTAATGTACCCGACTGAGTGTAAACTAAGTCAAGGTATTGCGCCTGAGCAATGACTTGCTCCTCAGTAACTACTCCGGCCTTAGCTACATCTTCAGTAATCCTTGGTAATAATGATTTAACAAACCATTCAGCTAAGATTTGGTCCGGGATAAAAACTTTCACTAGCCTTCTTCGACGTCTCCACTCATGAATGTGATCGGAAATATACGTGGAGGTTGATTGTTTTAGTGAAGTTAATAACTCCGTACCGTTATCGTATCTGACCGGTAACTGAAAGTGAGTTAAGAACGAGGTAGCTAACTGGCTAAAATTGTAAAAAGAGGCTCGTGGTAACTCAATGTACCACTTGGCCGCGAGACCAATGAGTGTACGCTGGAAAAGACGTAAGCGGATCGAATCATCCGAGATAGAATTTGAAGTACACCAGAGGTGGTAATTCATCACGTGATTGGACGGATCCTCTCCAGACTTACCTTCGAACTTGGGTATATCGCTGGGCAACTTATTTGGCATTGACGGCCAGAACGGAAGATATTGAATTGGATCATTTGTTAGGCGCGTCAAGTCTGGTAAATCCAAAGTTGCGATAAATGGTAACTGCCGGTTAGGATCTCTAAAACTCTGGGTCACAATACCGGCCCCAGGAGGAGGATATCCAGGATAACTAGGAACAGGAGTCGCATTTGGGATATTATATCCTCCTGGAAAACCAGGATTAACCGGACCGTACTGGGGTTGCTGAGGTTGTTGATAAGTGTACCCAGGATACGGTTGATACTGGTAAACCGGTTGTTGGACAGCTTGCCCAGGTTGGAACTGTCCCTGGTACGGAGGTTGAATAAATTGAGGTTGAGTAGTGACAACCGTACTTATACCAGGCTGGCCTACAGGCATCTGGACCATGGTTTGAATCGTAGATCCGGACAACGGTACAGATGTCTGAGGAGTGGTTACAGAGACAGTAGAAACCGGAGCCGTCGATACTCCAGAAGTAAGTATGGTAGATGTGGCGGTAGTTGCAGCAGCCGTTTGAGATGGAGTACTAGGTGCAATTGGCGGCTGAGTAACTACCGAAGTTATAGAGGTTTGAACACTTGACTGGACAGGTTGCGGTTGCTGGGGTGGACCAGAAACTACAGGTTGTCCAGCTTGAGGTACCGACTGTATACTTGGCTGCAACACCTGTTGACCCTGTGATGGATCCCACACTAACATTCCAGGGTATTGACCCATAACAGGTTGAGGATACTGAGATCCATAGCCGGATTGAGGATAGGATTGATAATTGTAAGGTGTAGTTCCCATACCTTGACCATATGATTGACCTTGAGGTGGTTGATAACCTTGACTTGAGTATTGACCTTGAGGTTGATAACCTTGAGGTAAATACGGATACTGGGGTTGACCTTGACCTTGAGGTTGGTATCCTTGAGGTTGATACCCTTGGGGTTAATACCCTTGGGGTTGCCATCCTTGAGGTTGCCATCCTTGAGGTTGATATTGATACTGAGGTTGACCTTGGGGTACATATTGAGGCTGGGGTTGACCTTGAGGTATGTATTGCCCTATAGGAGCGTACTGACCTTGAGGTTGCCCCCAAGACACGAATGAAGTACCTTGAGGTTGCCCCCCAGGCATTAACGGAGGCTGCCCCCCAGGCGGTAATTGGCCACCTTGAGGTTGGGAAACGGGAACTGAACCTGACATCATGTAAACATCTCCTACACCCAATGGTACATTACCACTGTTTCCAACTAATAACCCATGATCAACGGGTTGAGGAGATGCTCCCGCAAAGGTACCAGAAAGAGATTGATACCCAGTAGGAACAGAAGGACCGCCATGTAAAAAAGATTCAGGACTTTGTGTAAACACGGACGACTGACCAGACATATTTACAGGAGTATGAATACCTCCAGGTGGAAAAGGAGTACGAGGTGTAGAAAAACCTAGCCCAAAGTTGTCTAAATAATTGGTTAACGAAAGGTACCAAGTAGTACTTCTAGGAGGACTGTAAAAGATAGATTCACGCTCCCTTAGATCAAGGGTAATTTGATCTTCAGGATCAGAGACGCCTATTTCTTCCTCTGGAACAAGTTCTTCAATAGCAATCAAACCAACAGGAAGATTTTCGGTGATAATTCTTTCTATTCTCGGTGAATCAGGAACACTAGAAGTCGGAGTAACAGGTTCGGATATTTCTGGTTCTTCGCCTGTATCACTAGCAGACGAAAAACTACCAACAAGCTCAGAAACTGTAACAGCTTCGGGATTATAACCTGTCTCTAAACTTTGGTAATCTGGATGGACCACCAAGGAAGATTCTCTTTCTTCAGGTGAACCTACTCTACTGCCACTAGGAGGAGTTACAAGGACCTTTAAACCTTCTAGATGACTGGACTCGTCTTGAGGAGGTTCACCCCTAAGTCTACGGGATCTTCTCAACAATTCGGCCACAGAAACAACTTCAGGAGACTGGCCCCGAAGTCTACGGGACTGTCTCGGTAATTCCGCCACAGCTAAAAACTTTTAACTACTACACACGAAAACAAAATAAAATTTCAAATCAAACCACCTAAAGTCTCTAAAGAACCAAACAAATTTGAATCACACGCCTAAAGAATCTAGGGCGTCAAACCAAACACAAACAGTAGCCTTCCGGACCAAAAGCGCTAGTTGGTGATGAAGCCCAACCTCGCTGGATTCAGTACAGAAGTGGCGGGTGGAACAGTTACCCCGGCAACCTGCTTAATGAATAGACTGGACCAAGTTCCTCCACTTTAACCGTCTCGAGTGAAGTGAACCCCCCAGAAAATCCAAGTGAGTCTAGCCGACGTCTGCTCCAGGTACAGTGGGACCTTCCCTCCACCGTCACCTCGGTAGAATCCTAAAGATAATGGCCACTAAGGTTACCAATCGCAACAAATGCACCTGGGGGAACAGTCTAAACTCTGACAGCACGCAAGGGCAGAGTAGCAAGCTCAATCCCCTTGCCGGCTCCTTGACAATAATCCAAGGTTTACCGACAAGTGACCCCTGGCTCCTCGACAATGGTTAATCCGAGGTTTACCGTTTGTAATACGTGCGTGTCTGGCGTCGTTCCCAACGAGGGGGGATTGATCCCCTCACTGGTTCGGACACGAGCTCGTGCTTCTCCTTTAAGAGGAGCTTTCCCAGAGTACAAGTGAGACAATTGGATTTATTCTATCACAAGATAAGCTACTTGTTTGGTTTTGTTGTCTTGGAGAGTTAATTACTCACCTACTCCAAGACACTAGCCTGATCTAAATTGGTGTTTCAGAGCCCTAGTAAATAAAAGTTACTACGTCGATTTTACTTTAAGCGTTACTTTTATGGTTTTTATTTAAAGACAAAAGGTAGTGGAAGTGAAACCAATGGTGTGTAGACTCGACTCCAACCACTACAAAGATGCACCTAAGATGATTTACGCTACTTTCCTTTTTCAATGAAATTCTTAACTAAGAGAGTTGAGAGAATGCAAATTTTAGAGAAAACAACTTCCTTAGAAAAGACAATCAAAGAAACAATTCTCTTTTTCTTTTCAAGCACACAAACATGACCACTCTTTACTTGCACGAAAAACTCTTTTTCTTTCAAAACTTTCAAAACTACTTGAAACAAAACTTTTCAAAGGAGATGTTTTTGTATTTTCTCTTTCTAATAAAGCATATAAACCTATCTTAACAAAAAAAACAATCTCAAAAGCTACAAAAACTATGAAAACTTGACTCACAAGCAAATCAAAAGAGAGATTACTCTAAGCAAACCTAACAAGGCAAAAGCTCACAAAGATGATTCTAGGTTGTTTTACTTGATCAAAATCAAATCAAGGACCAGCTAATGCAGAATCAAAGACTAGTCAAAACAAAACTCAAATCTTTTTGTTCTTTTTGTAAAATGGAATTCAAGACTTAAACAACAAGCACTTCGAAATTGGCCCAAGAGACAACTCAATGGTAATTTGCTCTCATAGGTAGACTTTATGACAGGTCTGACTTCTTAGAATGCTGACAAAACCAGAGAGATCTAAGGCTTGACAACTCCTACCGCCAAAGTCACTACAAGACCTACTCAAAATCAAACCCTAGGGCTTATAATCCGATGAAATCCACTAAAACACTCAATGCTATCGAAACAAGTTCAGGTGAAGATTTTTGACAAGGGACTAATGAATCTGGGCAGAAAAAACTAAGAAAAAACAAAATCTAAGAGCAAAAAATGCAAAAAATGGAATTTTTTCAAATTTTAGCAGGGGACGCAGGCAACCCGTTAGCACAGGTGCGGGCCCGCTCTGTGCACACAGCAAAAGTGCGTCCAGGGACGCACTGTGCAGCACTCAGAGGGTGCGTCCTACTGAAAAACTCAAGAAAAACCAAAATAAAACTAATCCTAAGCTAACCCACCGAAAGACAAAATCACAGAGCCAAAACCAGAAAAATAAACCAATTTTCTCAAAGCAAAGTTCACACAAAGGAAAAGACTTTTCTCATTAATGGAACTCCCCAGTATGGTCGCCAATTTGTCACACGGAATCAGTCAAAAGTGCGGACACAACCGACCTTCCTAGAAGTCTAAGACATTCTAATGACAAACAAAACAAACTAGAGCTATCCTTCTCTAAACATGCATTATGATATGAGAAATCAAGTGTTTCGTTCTTACCTTTGTCCAAACGCTGTTGTAGAAGTCCAAGCTTTGTTGATCTGGATGAGCTCCTCTTTTTCTCCAAAACCTGCAATCACCAACAGTCAAACAATTAAATAGCACCTGATTATAACATAAAACAAATCATATTCAACATATAGACCAAGGAGTACATGAAATAACCCATAAACAACAAGTTATTGAGAAGAATGGACCAATTTGCATTAAAGGTAATCAAAAGGAACCATTACAACCTGAGCCTTGGTGTTGTGCAAGCTCCTTCTAGGGTCCACAAGAGTCTTCCTCTACTTTGACAAAGCTCACCCACTTCCAAATAGAACAAGCAAAGATGGCAATCTCTTCTCACAAGCTTCTAAATGGGAGTCCTAATTCCTGCAGCATTTACCCTTAGAAATGTATAGCTTTCAACCTCCCTCCTTCTGGCCCAATGCCTGTATTTATAGTGCTCAAGAGGAAGTTAATCAGGTCCACCATCAATGGGATAGTCCCCTCTTTGGGTGGGACAGCTCCCTTATTGATGGGATAAGTTCCTCATTGCTAGGGGTGCATGAACCATCTGGAGGCGCTTCATACACGTCAAACAACCTTCTAGAATGCTCTAGAAATGACCACAAGTAAGTTTTTGAAGATAAAACTTGCGCATTTTAACCTTTTCAGAGGGACGCACCTGACCCTTTAGATACAGAGCGTCCTTGGACGCAGACATCATGAACATTAGGTGCGTACCCGCAGGCAAGGTTGAGAGAACCTGCGTACCCAGAGATAAACACATTTATAAAGACTTTCTCTCTTTCTTGGAGTTTGACATGGATAGCAGAGGCATAAGACTTGCTTAAGAGGGTAGTATGACTGTTGATAGAGCCATACCAACTGTAAATAGCCATGGTGACATTTTTTAGTGTAACAACTATTATGCAGCTTAAGGACTCAAGGGATGAGATTGAGGCTAGATATTTTTCAATGTGCAGTTGAGGCCAGGCTGGACAGATGGATTACACAATTATGGGAGCCAAGTTCGGGGCTTGAGCGCTAGAACTATGCTGTGCAGCAGTATTGGGAAGCAAGAACTAAGAATTTTGCAGTGTTAAGAGGCAAGGCCACAACTAGAGGAATGAGACTGCACAATCATGCAGTTCAGGTAGGTAAGGTGAAGCTGGGTTGTTTGGTCAGGAAGATTTTCAGAAATTGTCTACGTGCGGGATCGGTGAGGTTAATGTGAGCAGTGATAAGACTTCGGCAGTGATCACACACTTAGAATACTTAACGATGCAACAACATATATCATCCAAGACACATACACCATTGATTGTCGTTTATTATCTTTCTTTTGAGCTATCTATAATATGGACAAATACACCATGAATCATAATTTTTATAACCATCATCACTATTGAAGAGAAAGTATTTTTTCTAGGTTGAATGATGCCAACCTCTAACATTTCTTGAACCATATACCCATTCTCAATATTATATGCATATGGATACCCACAATCCTAATTTTAGGTGATACATGTGACATCCCTTGGTTAATATTTCTCTCATTGTAAATAATTGTAATTATTAAATGGTTGAGAGAGGGACATGGATTCCATTGCACGAGGAAGGATATTCCTTGAATAAATGGTTGTTTTAAATATCAGTCTTGGTTGGATGAGTGGTTTTAAATGGGATGACTATGCTATAAATTAATTGAAAGAGGAAGGACAGGCCTAAGTCTCCTTTAGCTCCAACCATAAGCAAGAAAAGGATAAAATTTAAAGATAGGTATGGGTTTCCCTGTCTAGTAGTTAATTTCAATCATCTTTGGTAAAAAGAGAGATAGTTGGTTTATTAAGAGGAGATGCATAATTTTGTGAGGGAGAGGATTCTCGAGGAGAAATTTTCATGGGTGAACGAACACACTAGTGCATAGATATTGAAAGAGAACAATGTCTCTTAGAGTGTGCAAGAGCATGGGAAGGGTTCTCAGCACAAACCTATTATGAGACCAGAAAATTCCATCTAGTGGTGGAGGTGAGAACACAGAGAAGGAATCGTCTAAAGTTTATTGTTGTTGAGCTTTGGAGAGATTAAAAACTAACTGAATAAATCTCACAAAGGCTTGCTGGGTGAAATCATTATAAAGAGCAGTGGCTTTCCTTTAACACTGATGAACCTTCCTTATTATGGACTCCCTTCTCTTGAAAATGATTTGAACTCTTTGTACTATAATTTACTGGCATGGATGTTCATAATGTATGATAAAGTTTAAGAAGACTAAGTGGAATCTTCTATAGTTGGTGATGAAGGCGGAGTGGCCTTGAGACATCTTGTTTTAGTTGTTTCTCTGGTTGAATTTTTCTGTCAGAAGCACTCCACCTCAAGCATTGGAATATGAATAAGGAGTGAAAGCTACAAGTAATAGTGGTTGTATCTTATCTATGGTTGTGTGGAGAGTCAAAGTCCTGATCTCAGTTGCTTGTTTATTTGGTTGTATAAGATAATTATTTGCTCGTCCTTATTATATTTATATATTTATTTTTGGTCATTGTATTGGTTACATGATTATATTGTTAATGAGGAATGTGATTTCCTATGTGACAATGGACATTAGACTTCTTCTAAGCATGTCTGAAGAATGGTTGAGTTTCTATAAATGTTATGTAAGCACGGATTGTTGTGTTCCTTTCATTAATTCGACAAGTATGAGTTTTTGGTTGTTTATTTGCTCTGTATATGTGAGTTCATTGAGTAAAAGAAACACAACGTTGTGATGTTTGAGGGAGCTTCTCTAGTTCCCTATGTTTTTGGAGAAACACACTCAAATGTGTATTTACTAAGTGTAATATCCTATACATGTATTTTCCCAAGTTTCATCTTTGGAACTCTTGTCAATCATTAACGAGTTAGTCACAAATCGTTGTGCCTGTGTAACCAAGAAGAAAATTGTGAAATTTATTTTGTAAAACTAGTTTGAAGTCACCTATAGGACTCGTCAAGTTGGGGGTCACAAGGTCGGTTGAAAAATCTAGGACCTTGAGTGAAGTCATGTCCAACCCAAGGTGCATAGGTGGAGCCATCTGTGGGACCTACTGATCTGGGGTCGGGAGTCAGGTCAAACTACTAGGTTGGGGTTAGGCTAGTTAAGGCCCAAATATTAGATGGTACTGGAGGTAGGCTGGGGGTTAGGACTCAGACCCCTTTGTTAAGTTTGAATGTGTCGCATAGTTGGGAATAGGTAGACCTATTATTACTTAGAGGAGTGTGCATATCCACGTGGATTGATCCATGATAGTGAAGATGGTACACAAAGCGCCACATGTGTTGGTATGTGATTACCAGGTGAGATCAATGTCTATGTGGAAAGGTGGTAATTGGCCCACCTTTGAATGACCACATATTTTGATCCATAATTTAGATCATGGTAAAATTTATATCATTGGAAAGGTCTCAGTGAGACAAATGAAACGATTATATCCATTTTAGGTTTTGAAGAATTTGAAAAGAATATAAAAAATTAGACCCCATACCCATAATTGTACCTTGGAGGTTGGGTCAACATAGTGATTTCCTCCTTTGACCTTATGTTTTGTATTTGAAAACTTATAGAAATCAAGCACTAAATTTTGAATAACTAAATTATTTATTGAATAAATAACAAAAAAATTGATGCTTTGACTCTAAACAAAGGATTGTGATTAGTGGCCACAAAATGCTTCTGGAAACATAAGTCCAATGAACAAATCAATGATTTATGTTTGAGTATTTTTTTACTTTGTAATCATTACTTATATTTTGAATTTGGTTTATGAAGGGTGTTGATTTTATTTTGTCTATGCTTAGGTTAAACTCTAATTGGAGACACCAAAGTAATTAATAAACCATTGTATCATGTTAAATTTTTCAGTATATTTTCTTATCTAGTTAAGTTGGTTTATTATGCTTAGGTAGGCTCTAGTCCTACATTTCCTATGCTTTGAATTTGAAGTATGCAAGCCTTGGTTTATGATTAAATGTAGAAATTTAAAGACAATTAAATTACTTGGCAATTTTCATGGAATTTATGGGAGGTTTACCAATAACTAAGAAGGGAGATGACTACATGTTCATGGTAGCTGATAGGTTCAACAATATGTGTGTTCTCATGCCCTATAAAAAGAACATCAACAAACAAAAAGTAGCAAAATTGTTCTTTGGACAAGTCTGGGTGCACTTTGGGATACTAAGGAACATTGTTTCAGATAGGGATACAAAATTTCTTAGTGCATTTTGTACCACATTATGGGACAAGATGGACACAAATTTGAATAGGTATATAGCCTTCCATCCATAAAAATAAAAAATAAAAAAAAAATGGGAAAATAGTAGTCAACAAGACTTTGGAGTAGCTTTTGAGGGGTTATAATCAGAAGAATCAGAGTACTTGGGATGAAAACCTAGTATATATACAACAATACTATAACAGAGTAGTCCATAATTCTACTGGTAAGTCCCCACTTGAAACTTATTTTAGATATCTTCCACCTTCACCTTTGGATATTTCATATGAAAAACAAGGAGGAATCAGGGAGGATCTCACATGGAATGTGTTAAGGGTAGAGAAATTTGTTGATAAGATCAAGCAAATACATCCTCAAGTATAGGAGAAATTGAAGAAGTCATAAGAAAGTATAAGTTCAGGCATGGTCAACACAGAATGGAGAAGTTATTCAATTTGGTTGACAAAATACAGTTATAGTTTAATAAGGAGAGGTTATAGGGTCTTGGTAAGAAAATCAAAGCTTTGCAATGTGATCCTTTCAAGATACTGGAAAAGGTGGACGATAATACCTATACACTTAGTCTAACCCCATACGTGTGAATTTATTTAGTGATGAATGTGGAAACTATAAAACTATATCCATGACGGATCAAGAAGAAGAGAAAGTCCTACATTCCATAGAGGAATTAGCTCTAAATTATCTCGTACAGTTGATAGAGGATAGTTTTAAAAAAATGGTACTTCCAATAGTAAAAACAACACTTCTTATAGTAAGGAGAACCCATAGCAAATAAGGGTAAAGGATTTAATAGAAAGTCCCTAACTCCACTTTTGTATGACATTTCCTACTTTGTACAATAATATAACACCTACAAAGGTAGGCACGACATGATATTTGGGTACCACCTTAAGCTACTTACCCATCTTCAACACCATAGTATGATCAACATCCCATACGTTTTTTAAAACACTATAAAAAATGGTGAATACCATCAAAATGGTCAGGAATCTTATCACATGCATCTCTCACCAAGACCTAATTAATATCCTATTAATTAATACATTATCGTAGAGGAAATAGACATAGGAATATTTTGGAATGCATTCTCTATAAGAAAGAATGAAGGGACAAGGAGAGAAGGCACGAGAATAGCCTTCAACAAGTCAAGAGAAGCAAGAAAATTCCTCCCCTACTCCCACACCATAGGACAATGATGTTGAAATAATTAAGGAATATATATTAAAGGAAATAATTTAGACCATGAAGAAGAAGAAGAGGTAAGAAAAATACTTGAATCACCATGGAGGAAATGCACTATTTACATAGTAGATATCACAATCCCTCAAACAACCACAAATGTTTCCACACAAAAATCAACAAAAGATGCAGCTAATAAGGAATTGGAGGTTGTCTTTCCACAAAACTTGTTGAACCAATCAAGTGCTAGAGGAAAACGTTTGCTAGTGTATATCTGGTAAGTTGCATCTGAATCTGACTTATGAATTCATAAGTCAACAAAAGTAAATTAGATTTTAAAGAGGAAATTAGAAAAAAATCAAGGGAATTTTTTTGAAAACCTAGTCCTCAAGGATTATGGTAAATTGTATCATTCACTTGAGAAAAGATGTAAAGACTCTCAAGGGAATATGAAGATTCATTGAGCTTCCAAGGGAACTTGCAAGATGAATCCAAAGATCATTAAATGATGTATAGATATGTTTTTATTAACTAGAAATGCATATCACACTTATATTTCATTCTAGTGCAATCCAACAATGGGATTAGAGCCATGGGTTTGAGGTTGAGGTAACACAAATTTTGTGTCCTTCCTTGACATTGGTGTTCCTCCTCACATAGGCTAAATGATTGGACAAAACATGTGGCTGTAAAATTTTCCTTGGAGTTTGATAGTGAGGGTGTGCCTCAACTAGGTGACAAGTCCATAATGGCCATTCAAATCATAGAATTGTTGAGATAAGTCCAACCTCAAATTTATTATTACCATCATCCATGAATAGTTTAGTTTTTACATCAATGTTTCCCACATTTTTTGTATGGATTAGTATGGATCTACTCATAATTATAACAACCATTCTAGGTTGAATTTGTTGAAAATGAAACAAGAAATTCCTAGTTTAATTTTGCCTTGATTAAATTAGGAGAAATTTCAATTTCAATTTCAGTAGAATACTTGGAGGAAGTTAAATAAGGTGACATGGCTCTTGTCACTCACTTAATTTAGTGAATTCGAGTTGGAGACACTTCAGTTCAGTTCTACATGATTGATTTCTAATTTGTAGCAATCTATCTTAGTGAATTTGAGTTATTGTCAATGTAACTAATTCTCAATGTTAGCAGAACTAGTGGAGGTTCATTCAAGGGTGTGTAATTTTTTTCACACTGAGTGACAAGGGTGTGTAACATTTTTTCACATTGACTAACAATCCTGTTAACTGATCAATCAGCCTAAATTAACTCATGCATGCAGAGAACTCGAGTTACCTAGTTGGATTGGAGTTCAAGGGTAGTGTACTATCAGTTGTAAACTAGTCAAAGTCGTATAGGTCATGCATGCAGACAGAGAAGGACCTATAGGAATTGCACAATCCAAATTGAGATATTTCCTAATTAATAGGGGCATAATTCCCAAGGGAACAATGCAAGAAAATATGAGCTTGGAGGCCTAGAAAATTGGCTAAGTATTAGCCAAGGTCAGTTAGTCAAGCATAGGATAGAAGATACAGGTGCAGGTTGAGATCAACCTCAAGAAAACAATATTGTATTCATCCAAATTATTTGATTAATGAAATATGGATAGTAAGGTATCAACAGTTGCTTTCCCCTAGATAAATCTCTATGTATGTGTGTTAAATCTTGATGCATGTTAATGATTTGTGTTCTCGATCGTGAATTTTATTTCGCATATGAGTAGAGTAACTTATAGTCTCGTGATTTAGTAAATTTCATGAGAAATTTAGAATCTACACATTAATTTCTACATGGTATCAGAGCTAGATTCATAGTAGAGAAGAGAATTCCAGGTTCCCATTCTAGGAGGTTCGAATTTTAAGATCAGTGTTACAGGTTTTCTTCAGGATTGAGAAGATGGCTTTCAATGGACTCAGGCTCGAGTATGATTTGGAAGGGACCACAAATTTTTTGGATTGAAAGATCTGAATGGAGGCAGTATTGGATGATAATGTTTTGCTAGAATACATTGAGACAGATGTAGCAAAACCCCCAGCATCTGATGCCTAGGATCTCTCTCAGTGGAAGAAGGATGTGGCTCAAGAAAGGAGGATCATATTGGAGGGAGTTCGAGATCATATTGTCTCAAATCTATGTGGGAACGAGACTTTATTCGCAATGTGGAAAGCACTAACTGAGTTGTTTGAGAATAATAGTGACCACATGAATCTAGCACTCAAGGACAAGCTTTGAAGTATTAAGATGCAAAAGAATGAAACAATTCTGAAGTACCTGACCAGGTTTACACAACTTCATGATGAACTCGGTGGGGTCAGTGTTATTGTTCCTGAAGAAAATCTGGTAGCTCTATCTCTCTTGGCCTTCCCAAGAGTTGGCATAGTTATCAAGATTTAGTAAATGGAAGAGAGAAACTACCAAGTTGGGAGTGGTTATGGTATGATCTAGTGCAGGAAGAAATAAGGTGGAGCAACAGAGAGGAGACTTCATCCAAGGTCGAGAATGAGGAGAAATGTGCCTTGGATGGAAAGTCAAAGAAAGGGAAAGGGAAGGAATTCCAATCTAAAGTAGAATCTGGTCAAGGGGGCAAGAAGAATGACTTGTTCAAAATCAAGTGCTTTCATTGTCATGAACTGAGACACTATGCCACGAAATGTCCACACAATAAAGAAAGCAAAAATACTGCAAGAGGAGTAGTGGGTGAAGCCTTGGCTTCACAGTTTGAACTTGATTTTACCCTCATTGCATGCATGTCAACCACAGTGATGGGTAGTGTGTGGTATCTCGACAACGGTGCCTCATTCCACATGACAGGGAACAAACAATTTTTCAATGACTTCGAGGAGAAGGATCTACAAATGCACATCCAGATGGGATATGATGGAAGGTATAATAGCGTGATTGACATTGGTACCATTACTTTTCAGAGGGAGTTTGTCCCCCCTCTCAAGCTCAAGGATGTGATGTATGTACCGAGTTTGAAAAAGAATCTAGTTTTCGTCACAGTGTTGGAATACAATGGCTATGATGTGATATTCAGCAAAAGGAAGGCTTTCTTGAGACACATCGTCATGGAACAAGTGACCTAGATCAGGGTTCGAGTGAAGAACCTATACAAATTATATGTGGAATACTATGCAGCTTTCAGCACAAAAGTAGAGAAGGTGCATAGTCGATATGTCGAAGAATTATGGCATAGAATACTTGGCCATTTTCATCATGGCACTTTGAAGATCATGCAACATATTTCTACAAGTCTCCCTAATGGAGCACAAGAGTAGCGAGATACATGAAAATGGTGTACATTGGGGAAGTACACAAAATCCACCTTCAATGATCAGGACAACAGGGCGCATGCAATCCTTGAAAGGATCCACTCTGATTTATATGGACCTTTCTCGTTAGGCTCCACTGCTAAGCGCATGTATTATGTTATATTTGTAGATGATTTCTCGTGGAAGTGTTGGATCTACTTCATGTAGAAGAAAGACCAAACATTCTCCAAATTTTTTGAGTTCAAAGCACTTGTTGAGAAAGAGACTCGTGGGAAAGTGAAGGCTCTCATGAGCGACAATGGTGGTGAGTACATTTCTAATGAGCTTAAAAAATTATGTGCAAAGGAAGGCATTCGATGGGAGTTAACAACACTTCATGACTGACAAAAGAATGGGGTGGCTAAGAGGAAGAACAAAAGTATTGTGGGAACAACACGAGCAGTGTTAGATGACCAAATCCTACCTCTACACTTGTGGTTTGAAGCATGCAACATAATGGTCTATTTGCAGAATAGGGTTCCTCACAGGATTCTTGGCATGAGTACACCAGAGGAAGATTTTTCAAGGAAGAAACCAAATGTGTCACACCATAGGATCTTTTTATCATCAATTTATTGTCATGTTTCCAAGGAAGCAAGGAAAAACCTAGAGTCGATAGCAGAGTTGGGCATCTTTGTGGGGCAGACTGATACACCTCACAACTATCAGATGTAATTTCCATCCCTAAGGATGACAATGGTTAGACGGGATGTGAATTTTGATGAGGAGAAGGAAATGAGGTGTTCTATTGAGAGGGAGCTTCAGTTGCAGCATGATCAGGAGCTTCTAGCTTCAAAGCAAGAACCTTAGGAAGTTTTGGAGCAACCACAAGTAGAGGAGCAAAGAGTGGATACATCCACTCAAGCAGAGACATCTAGAGAAGGAAGGAAGCGAACCAGGGAAGCTGACAGATTATTGTAGGATGCTAGAGATAATGTGGGAGCACCCACATTACCACGAAGGAAGAGGAGGTCACTGGATCAATACACTGGGTACATGGCTCTGATGAGTGAGCTAGTTCAGATAGAACCATCCTCATCCGAGGAAAAAGTGCAAAAACCAATATGGTTTGATGCTATGGTAGAGGAATATGATTCCATTGTTAGAAACAGTGTTTGGGAAGTGGTCCCAAGAGAAGTAGACAAATCAATGGTTAGTTCGAGATGGCTTTACAAGGTAAAGAATTCTACAAATAGGAGCATAGAGAAACACAAGGCCAGATTTATCGCCAAGGGGTACTCTTAGCTGGAGGGAATTGAATATGAGGAGACCTTTGTTCTAGTAGTGAGCTACTCATCCATCAGGTCAATTATAGCATTAACAACGCATACGGGGTGGAAGATCCACCAGATGGATGTGAAGACAACATTACTCAATGGAACTATTGAGGAGGAGGTGTATATTGAGCAACCATAGGGGTTTAAGACTTTCAACCAAGAGTCACATGTGTGTAGACTCAAGTGAGAGTTGTATGGACTCAAGTGAGCACCACGTGCTTAGTATACCAGGATTGATAATTGTCTCACTGGTTTGGTCTTCTCCAAAACTGAAGTGGATGCAAACCTTTATCACATTGTGGTAGAAGGTAAATTATCTATTATTGTGTTATATGTCGATGACTTGATCCTTACTGGTGATGAGAAGCTGATAAAATATTGCAATGAGGACCTTGTAAGAGAGTTCAAGATGAAGGACATGGGACTCGTTCATTATTTCTTCGGATTAGAAGTACGATAAGGAGATGGGGAATCTTTTGTCTCTCAGGGAAAGTATGCCAACGAGATATTGAATAAGTTCCACATGGATAGTAGCAAAAACATGCACACTCCTCAAGCAGGTAACTGGAGTAAAGAAGATGCCACTTCAAGTGAGGAAGTGGAGGCTACCATTTACAGGCAGCTTGTGGGTTCACTTATGTATTTGGTGAACACACAATCGGACATGTGTTATGTAGTTAACCAGCTTAGTCAATCCATGGTTAATCCAACCAAACTATATTGGAAGACAACAAAGGATGTGTTGAGATACCTCAAAGGCACTACTCAGTTTGGTCTTTGGTATAGATGAACAAAGGGATTGAAGCTGCAAGGCTTCACAAATGTAGATTTGGTGGGGAGCCTATCAGACAGGAAGAGCACTTCAGGAGGAATTTTTTGTGTTGGGTCAGCAACATTTTCTTGGTACAACAAGAAGCAGAGGTCTGTGGCACTCATCTCAGCAGAAGTAGAGTACATGGTTGCAAATCAAGAAGCATGCGAGGCTATCTAGATGAGAAAGATTCTTGTTGGGTTATTTCGTCAAAAGATGGATCCTATAGTGAAACTATGACAATCAGAGTTGTATCAAACTCTCCGAGAATCCATTATTTCATGATCGATCCAAGTATATTGACATCCGGTATCACCATCAACGTGATTGTGTGCAAAGACGGATTATGTTATTGCAGTACATTCCGACAGAGAAAGAAGATGTAGATATTTTGACAAAGGCTTTATTAAGAGGAATATACGAGTTCCATAGAAGCAGGATTAGGGTATCTGGTAATCCCTTTCTTGCTGAGAGGGAGTGTTGAAAATGCAGCAAGAAATTCTTAATTTAATTTTTCCTTGATTAAATTAGGAGAAATTTCAATTTCAATTTTAGCAAAATACTTGGAGGCAGTTAACTAAGGTGACATGGCTCTTGTCACTCAGTTAACTCAGAAAATTTGAGTTGCGGACACTTGATATCATTTATACATGATTGATTCTTAATTTGTAGCAATTTAATTCAGTTAATTTGAGTTATTGTCAGTGTAACTAGTTCTCACTATCAGTAGAACTAGTGGAGGTTCAATTAAGGGTGTGTAACTCTTTTCATATTGAGTGACAAGGGTGTGTAACCTTTTTTTGCACTAATTAATCATCTAGTTAACTGATCAATTAGCCTAAATTAAATCATGCATGTAGAGAATTCAAGTTACCGAGTTGAGATTGGAGTTCAAGGGCAGTGTACTATCAGTTGTAAACTAGTCAAAGTTGTACACATCATGCATGTAGTCAGAGAAGGACCTATAATAATTTCGCAATCCAAATTGAGGAATTTCCTAACTAATAGGGGCCTAATTCCCAAGGGAACAATGCAAGGAAATAAGAGCTTGGAGGCTTGGAAAATTGACGAACAATGCAAGGAAATAAGAGCTTGGAGGCTTGGAAAATTGACTAAGTATTGGCCAAGGTCAGTCAGTCAAGCAAAGGATAGAAGATATAGGGGTAGGTTGAGCTCAAGCTTGAGCAGAGCATATTGTATTTATCTAGATTCTTTGATTAATGAAATACAAATAGTAAGGGGTTTTGTGCAGTTTCTTTCCCATAGATAAATTTTTGTGTATTGCGTGTTAAATATTGATTCATGTTAATGATTTGTGTTCCCGATCATGAATTTTCTTCTGCAAAGGAGTAGAGTAGCTTCTAGTCTTGTGATTTAGTAAATTTCAAGAGTAGTTTATAATCTACACATTAATTTCTACAGAATTTGTTGGCATGTTGCATCTAGGTAGGGATGGGAATGGGTTTCCTCTCAAGTACCATGATCTAGAATTCAATTTTTGAAGTCCTATAAATTGAGCAGAAAAAAATAACCTTAAGCCACAAATAGAGCCTCTATCTAAAGGCATCTAGATCCAGAGTCAAAATTGTAGACAAATTTAGAGCCATATTCTATTAGTATGATTTGGTTTCTGATCATTCCAAAAAAAGCGTTAAGTTTATAGTCTTCCTTAAACGTTCATTTAGTAGAACACTTACAACTATTGAAACTTCTACTAGGAATGATTTTATGGACCTCTTTAAACCACCATTCGAAATAAATTCCATTTCATAAAAAGCATCTACGTCTATCTAAATTAGAAAATATTCCAACAATTGTTGGGCCTTCGTGCTAAGTTCCAAATTTTGTGTCCATTTGTGTTCGCGTTCATCCTTCAACCACCATTTATAGTTAAATACATCAACTTCTACTAACCATTTTTTTTGTAGTCATCCCAAAACCACATTATTGGAGAGAAAAATTATCCATTGGCAACTAACCACTTCCAAATTTTAGCTCTCTTCCTAGACTTACATACACCTCTTCGGATTAAGGGGATTGTTGGAAACCTAATCCTTAGGGATTATAGTGAATTATATTATTCACTTGAGCAAAAATATAAAGAGTCTTAAGGGAATATGAATATTCATCGAGATTCCAAGAGTCTTTGTAAGATGAATCCAAAAGTCATTAAATGATGTAATTATATGTATCTTAGTAATGAGAAATGCATATCACACATATCTTTCATTCTTTTGTAGTCTGATAAAAATTCTAGAGTATCTATCACATGGAAAGTTAAACATAATAGTACAAGCCATTTGTTAGTGTGTGAATGATGAGGGAGAAAGACTTATTCTTACTCCTCATTGGTCCCCTAATACAGTTGTTGAATCGCATATTGATTTGATTGAACCAATTCTTGAGGTTGGGCCTAAGGTAGCAGATGTTGCTACTTAGGGGAACAAAGAACCAATCTATAACAAAGAAGAAGCATCAATGGTGATGCAACGAATGCAAAGGATTTATTTAAATTTAAACACCTAGCTCATAGAAAATTAATGAACTCCAGTTTGAACACAAATTCCACACTCTGAGTGGGAAAACCACTGCAACATCTTTACACCCAGTTAATAAAAATGTTCACAAATGTAAATTAAGATGGGGTCCTGTTGAAGGTATTGGACCTGCCAACATGTCAGGGGATATCCCTGGTAAGAATACCTAAGTAGACCTAAGATCTTTTGGTGTAGGAGTCCCAGCAGTGGGTCGTACGATATCGCCTTGAATGCAGTTGCATGCAGAGGCAAGTGAGATGTCCCTGTTGGTAGAAAGGGTGTGACATGCACAAAAATCCAAGGAAGTTGCATGAATGGTTCTAACACATGGAAGGTGGAATGAGTTCACCCCTTGGAAACCTATGTGAACACACATCTTGGAAGGGAACACATGAGAAAAGATGCATCACAAACTAGAAGGAAGGTGAACCAACAATCCAAAGTGATGGTTAAACCAACATCACATTTCAGTAAAATTCATACATACATATACAGAAAGATTCTATACATACATGCATAAGAAAATAGATACATATATCATTAGAGTAAACAAGTTAACTGAAATACAATAAAAACATATGCATGAAACATGTTCGCTCTATTATATTAAGAAGTGAAAATTCCAATCATACAATACAACCATGACCAACCACTAGTCCCGATAATGGAATGTTACAGTCACTACCACCTACTCCTCCAAAGAGATGTACTAGCTTTGCACTGTGGAGAAGCCAAGGCTTGTTACAATACTCTCCAATATTTTTCTAAGATACTCCTATCTGAATCTTGGCTGACCAAAAGCCTTTATAATGAGTTATGAGGTACTATAAATAGAAAAGAGTTGGATGACCCTTGACATTCCCCTTTGTGACTATTCACCTACCCTCATGACTCTTCAACTACACTATTACTGTTACATTCAACTATCAACACTTGAACTTCCACTTTACAAGATGTTACATACAATCTGCACAAGTACCCATGTGAGACAAAATAGGCTTGAGCAAGCCATGCAAGAGATTACTATGACTTGGACAATTGTGGGAAGACCAACTCTTCGACATACTCACGATGGTTGACAGTGGAAAATTGATGCCAATCTTGGTATTCTGCGATGGTGTCTATGTACTCTGTGGTGACATATTTCTGGAAATGAACTCCTGCCTTTGTTGCATTCGGGTACATAGATTTGGCTCCTTTGTCCAACTCATCTGATACCATGCGCATCATTGTCATGAGTGCATAGTTTCTACAATGATCACTAAGTCTGTGCTGGTGGCTATGCGCATCAACTCGTTAAAGTACGAGTCCAGCTCCTGTCTGACTTGACCCTTTGTCTTTTCCTCAGTGAGTGTCCCAGTAGATGGGATCGCATGTCCGTGCACAACAAAATCCATGCTTTTGGACACCCATGCATGGGAAGCCTACAAACTAGTTATGAGCTCCGGGAGTTCCTCATAGTTCTAGATCTGAATCCGGATGCGCACCTTCAACTCAACTGCCATGGGATTCATCATCTTGGCCAAGTGTAATGGAGCTCCCTTGTATCTTGTTGTCCGTGTTTGCATGTGATCGACAACGGTATGTAGGTTTGACAAGATAAGTGCTCTCCTAGCACAGCGTTGCTGCCAACCATTGAGATGGACGACTTCCTTATGCACAGTACTAGATCTGGAATACAACATCCACATGACTGTCTAAAGGGACGATACTTCATCTAGTATCACCTTCTTCAACTTTGCTCTGGCAGATGTTGTAGCCTGTTCTCCTCCTTGCTTGGCCATTATAACTCCTTAGCCATTTGCTCATTCTTTGTTATCAATACGAAAACACTTGAGTTGGTGGCTTCGTCATATGCTCTGGAAACATCGGCTAATTCTATTGGATGCTTGCGCGCATCAGATACGATCACTCATTCATCAAACTGCACAGGAGATGTGTGGAAAACCGGAGTAGACACTCTGCGCGATTACATAACTCTGTGTTGCGACTCATCGAATGATATGTTGTGCATCTCTTCTTCTAGATTGTTTCCAAGGATCTTAGTATCTCCTTGGTCACTCGAGACTTGCTCTACTTCCAAATCTAGTGAAGCCGGTAGGTCTACCTCTTGGTCGTAAGGCATGAGATCGATGTCTTGTTCTAACTCTGGCTGCTCCATCTTTGTATCCATCTTCTCAAGTACTTGTTCAATCTCTTGAGTGAATTCCTTCTCCTACGACTGTTCACCCTATCTGCTTTGTGCCATCTGCTCGAATGAGTCTACTACATGTATGGGCAAAATTTCATCTATCTGTGCATGTTGCACCCCCTACTGTGCTTCCTTCTCCTATATGTGCAGCTCCTGTTCTTTCCGAAGTTGCTGCTTCAATTCTTGCAACTCCTTAATTGTTTCCTCCATCCTCTATTTATCTCTATGCCTTTATGCATTCCTCTTGTCGCGTTGTCACCAGGTCTTCTTTGAACTTACAACTTTGTTCTGCCTCTGCATTATCAACAATCTTTCTCTTTCCTTTGTCACACGCAGGTATGTTACCCTTTGCTGCTATTACTATTGGTTCTCTCCTAGATGCTTCTTCGCGCTGCTTCACTAACCATTCCACAATGATGCCGACCAGTTCATTGGGCCTGGAGAATTTGTGACAATATCTTCATGGGTCTTCCTCAGCCCAATGACGCACCCTGTGGATCCAAGGAAATCGCAGTCTTGTGCAATGATCCTTCACAAATAAATGCGGGTTGTACGGATTGAAGCTTCTGGTGCTGAAAGTAAATATTTTGAACTCTTATGTCTCGGCATCTGCATGCTTGAGATTTTGTATCTCGTACAACCCGATCCACAATGGAAGATTTCACCAGGGTGCCTTCTTCTTTTGATGCAGTCCTATCGAGATGTGGTACAACACTTCTTGCATGACGAGCTTATCCATGGAAAACTTTGGTAAAAAATGAGGAGTTTTCTCCGTGTTGTACATCCGTATGAAGTGCCAAAAGGTGAGGCATACTAATCCATTATGTCAATCAGTGCCACCATTACTGCCTTCGACATGCAAGGTGGATCCTGCTCAAATATCATCTTGTACACCTGGGTGACAAAATGGTCTCGCAACTGTGTGATGACTCAGTGGAAGCTGCATTCATAAAACAGTTTGCAATAAGTGTTCACATAGGTTTCTACTAATGTCCATGCCCACTTCAAGCCTAGGAACTTCTTAGGGCCTAAATCTACCTCAGGCTGAGAAAGGCTGGATCTAGGGTAACATTAAACCACACTTAACCTAGTCGCTAGCCCTACCAGGTCGGGAGTGGGCTCTCTCCTTGTCAATCTCAGAAAATATGGCCAATAAAGCTTGAGATGACTGATTTTAGGCTAGGTATGTGAGCTGAGTTTGAATGAATTTAATTTTGTTTTGCTGGCTCAAATGTGAAAGGCAGATTTGGGTCCGGGGAATGGACACAGTCTTGCAGAGATCTCTATGGGGCGAGGTAGGAAAATGGTTTAGCACTTCAAATTGAGTGAGATGGAGAGATTTTAGACTGGTGAGGAGTTGGAGAGGGCATGAAAGTCTCAGGGATCCTCTTCAAATAGCTGAAAACATAAATAACTAAACAAAACCCTAGGTAGAGCACTGCAACTCAATGAATTCTACCTTTATCCTTGTTTCATTTAGTTAAGATGAACAGAGAGAGATGATGGAATACATAAAACACATGTAAACTTGCAATTACAGAAGGAAACACAATACCAAATCAAATTGCCACAAGAATCTCATAAAGTGCTGCAAACCCTGGTCTATTCCTTTGCCAAACTGCTGGAATGAGTGTACAATAATGCTCAAAGCATTCACAAGAGTCCAACCTCTACCAATGACTAAAAAACTACTAGATATAGGCAACAAACAACTCATGCTAGGCTTTAGGGGTCGAATTCATGAGTTTAGGAACTGTTTCAACAAGATCTAAACTAAGAACTGAAAAGTAGGCAGTGGAACAACATGCCTCTAAAACCTAGGAAACTGATTCATTCAGTTGCAAGCTACCTTTTCATGATGTATCTACCTCCATGAGTGAAAATTAACATATTTACATCATAATCCATCAAGTCACATCAAATTACATCAGGAGTTTGACTATTAGAAAGCGAAAAGTCAAACTGTGAAGAAAATAGGCGAAAAACAGAGTTTTTTGACAAAAATGACAAAATTTCATCCTGTGCACCGCGCTCCTGTCCTTGTGTGCCGCGCTACTGTGGAGCTGATTTTGGAGGCCTTCCCGTGCACCAAATTTTCTCCAAGTGGGATTGTTGGAAAGGTCTACCTATCTACTTTCTAAAAAAAAGTGGAATTTTGGAATTTGGTCTCCATTTGCCCCTCCAAAAATGAGTTTTCCAAACACTGCTTCCTGTGTGGCCAAAATGGGGCAGAAAGGTCATTTTTGAGGTGTTTTTGACCTTTTTGGAAGCTCAAAACTTGTCAAAACTTCTTGGCCATGTGAGTGCATTCATATTTTTCCATGAGAAATCCAAAAATGTTGAGTTTTCCTTAAAAGGAGGTCCCTAGCAAAAGTGTGTGCCAGGTAACACAGTGCACCAGGCAGAAAAACCTACTTTTTAGGCCAAAAATTCAAAATTTGCAAAAATTTTCCCAAATTTCTTGAAATTTGGGCTAAGTGTCCTTCATTAAGTTCTATGTTGGGCTAAGGAAGCCTCAGCCAAGATCTGGAGTCTATCTTGCTCTTTTCTCTTCCTCATGGCTTTCTTCAACTTGGCCTTCAAAATCTTGATTCTCGCTTTGCACACCTTGTTTCTTGCCAAGTAGTGGTAGGCCATGTGCCTCAACATCTTCTTCTCTCTATTGGCCTTCTCTAGCATCTTTTCCAAGTGCAAATTTGTCCTCTCTAGCCAAGATTCATGATTAGCTTGAATTTCTTGTTCAAGTGTGGTCAACTTGATTTTCTTCCTCTTGGCAGCTTGCCGGTTTGCCTTTATGTTTTTGAGCTCCATGATGGTTTGTTGATCCTCTAGCTATTTGTTCCTCTGCTCCAAATAGTTAATTATCCACTTGGCCCTTTCCAAGTTGAGGGACAAATGATGAATGTCATTTTGTTGCTCCCGAATGATCTCTTTGAGCTTTGAGCTCAAATCAGTGTCATCATCCTGAATAAGAATGAAATCTGCCTCTTGACCTCCTGAAGGTCCCTCATCATTCAAGGGCTTCTTACCCTTGTCCTGTACCTGCTCTGCTGATGGAGGAAACGAGATCCCTTCCACCTCAGGTGGAGATAGTACTCGTGTTGCTGCTGCAAACAACCTCCTAGTGCCCTTCTGGTATGTGACAAACACTGGCACACTAGTGGTTTGTGTCTCATGAACCTCCTGTTGATGTGAAGGCTCTCCTACCTCATGAAAAACTGATGGGGGCACTTGAGGACCAGTGAAGACCTCATGTGAAATGAAATCCTCCCATGATACATTCAGTAGACTAAGTTGATGCAAAACCATAATTTTTATTAGTGCAAAGTGATAGATGTTGTTATAATGCTGATGAGGAGGCTTCCTTTGCACTAATGTGGTCATATTCTCAATATTCCGGCAAATGAAATAGGGGATATTCATCATTCTCACCCTAGTAAAGTGCATCAACAATCTGATATGATAGGTGTACAGACGAGAAAATCTGCCCTCATAGCTAAAATATTTAATTATGAGTTTCATCAAGGGAGCATATGTGTCCTATAGGTACTTGAATGGGAAAACTCTACTGACATGTATCTGAAAACCAGCCTTGATATAAGGCTCATAATGATCTCTGTCTCCCAGTTGCCCCCTATTCCACTGCTCACCTACATTCGGAATACCGGTTGCTTGAGCAATAGTCTTAGGTGTCAAGGTGAATGTCACACTTGCAAAATTGACTTGGCCATTGTGAAGATGGAGCACAAATAGTCTAGCCAACTCATGGTGGTATTTGACTCTTTCCACCATCTCACAAAATTGATAACAGGATTGGTGTTGGAAGCATGTGACAACAAGAGGACAGGCCAACAGCTCAGCAAGTGAAGTAGGCTCCTCCTGGTTATGTTTTCCACTCTTGTGAGGTCTCTTTGGTGCATGAATTTCTCTGGAAGAGTCACTGACTGTTTCCTCATTTCTATCATAGGAAGAATCTGACTCCATGTTTTCCAATGCTTGAGTTTTCTTAGATGAGTATGAAGAGATTTTAGAGTGACAATAGGAAATTGTTGCTAAAAGATAAGAATTAATGAGGGACTGTGGAGGGACTGTGTATGAGAGGTTGGGTATGTTGTTTGTAGGGTTTTTGGGGAATGAAAGGGTTTAGGGAATAATATTTAGGGTTTGGGATTGTTTAATTAGGGTTTGGGATAAGTAAAAGTAGGGATTAGGGTTAGTAATTTAGGGATATGGGGAATATGGAATGGGTAAATATGAGTGAAAAGGGAGGGAGAAAATGAAGTGAGGGAGTGAAAATGATAAGGGTGGGATTTAGCAGCAAAACAACAATTTGTAAACCCTAGGCAGTGTTTTTTCAACAAGAAATGCAAGGAGCTAGGGTTTCAATATTTCCCTATTGAATCACCATGAACACTAAGAAAACTCATTCATTGGCCATGAGGGAGTGTCAACTTACTTGTAAGATGAGGAGTTTACAATTTGAGAGCCTTTGGAGGAAGATGTGAGCGATTTCGGGCCTTGTAGACCTGTGCGCCGCACCACCTCACAGGTGCGCTGTGATGCCTCTGTGCATTGCACCCGTACAAATTTTCAATGGGGAGTGGGCTCTGTGTGTGTCGCGCTGGCTCGGTGCGCCGCACTTTAACCTAGGTGCACTGTGCCTGTGATTTTCACCCTTTAAACACAAAATCGCTCTTTTGGCTTTTGAAAATGGAAATGCACTTGCTCTCCTTCACTTGGGGACAAAAATGAGCCTTCTTTGTCATGAAAACACTTTATATAGCAATGGCTTTAATTTTTTTCTCAAGAAAACCCAATTTGCTAATGTTTGACTTTCATTTTCTTTTTAAGACTCTGTTTTGGGCAGTTTGGTTCACTTTTGCCTTTGATGGACTGAATGCTTTGACTTTTTGTTTGTTTTGTAGGCAATGGAGTTGCAAAGGCTTGGCATGGTGACCAGGGCTGCCTCTGAAATTATTACATATGGTAAAATGAAATTACATAAGATTTTAGTGCATGAAACATAAAAACTTTGTTTTTCCTCAAAATAGGGTTTTGAGGAAAAATCAATCACTGAGCATGTGATTATGGAAATTATTGTTGCTAAGACTTTATTTGACCTCCTCATGTGCCTGTTGACCATTATTGAGCATTTTGAATACCTTATTAACGAAACCCTAGACCTAATGAGACCTAAAACCCTAAAAATGACTTTTGCAGATTTAAAGACAAAAAATAACTGCAGATGATCTAGATGTATGAAAATGGGCCAGCAGGTAAAGAATATGAGGGAGAATGTATAATATGCCACTACCATCAGATGATCCATGAACCTAATGGAATGCAGCTGATCAAGTGAGACACCTAACATGCAAAGAAACAAGAGAATTTGATCACTGATGGAGGGATGAAGATACCGACACTAACACTATTGATAGGAATAGATTGCATCCAAGATGTATGCGGACATGAAGATTTCTACTTGCTGAACTTTGGGCAACTACCGAGCTCCTGTTACATGTTCCTTCATCCTGTGAGCCAACATGTCGTACCAGTTGCATGCTTTGCCTTCACTAGCCATTTGGTTCAACGCGATCACCCAACTCTATAGGAAGGTCTCCATGGTCTCTTGGACGTACAAGTGGCATGAAAAAATGACCAAGTACCGATATTCCTTCCATAGTATCTTTGTCTTGTAATATGGTTGGGTGTCATCCTGAATTTGGCTGGCTCCTTCACTCAGTTCTTAAAGATATCCCTAGAGTTTGCATTGTTGCTGGGTATGTTGAAGGGTGTCTCCATGGTGATGACTGGCTTCGGAAAGTGGTACATCTGCTGATAGTATTGTGCCCTGAAGGTAGCAATATTTGTCCCTTTCACACTACTTAACACCATCTTCTCAGGATCAGTGTGTGAGACGATCCAATATATCATGTTCACGCATGGAAACGCGGGAACCTGCTTGCAATCTGGTACAAGCTGGACTCGTGAATGTTCACATAGACTTTGCAATCTTCAAGAATTTCCCCAAATGTGCCTCAGAATGCATCATTTATCTCCTGCCATTTCAGCTTGATGTCTTTGTCTATGAACATCTTGGTGTCTTCGTAAATTGGAAAACTCATAGACACTCGCTCAACTGCATCTCCAATTGCGATTCCGTCGGTGTCCTTTGTACCTTCTCTCTGGAGTCCATTGATCTTGAACTGTTGAGAGACAAATGAACACCTGCTACTCCTAGAGAAAATTGACATGCATGGAAAGCAATATGTCAGTTAAAACCAAAGCAAATTTGAGGACTGACATTCAACATACCCGAGAGACTGCTAGCAAGGATTGCGCAATTTTCACTGGGAGGTCGGGAGACTGACTACTCAAACTACGCAAAAGGCAGTCTGGAATATCAGGAGGCTGGTTGACTGTTGGAATTGCGCAATGCGCAATACATACTAGCCTGCTAGGTGCTGAGATTGCTCAATGCGCAATTTCATATGGCAAGTCTTGTAGGCCCAGGGACTGCATTGCGCAATTTACTAGTCCAACAGACACTGCCTCTCAAAATTGTGCAAAGCAAGTCTGGAGGAAATTTTCTAGCCAAATTTGCGCATTTTCTGGGAGGAAGGCAGAGCCTTCCCTCTCAGAAATACGCAATGTTGTCCGGGCAAGGCAAGGACCTCGCCAAGGTTGCCTAGACTCGCCGATGGGCAACTGAAAATATATGAAGCTTTGAATGCATGGTGAAATCGAGTGTAAGAAATAGTGAATGATATTTCATGAAAACATCGAATGCAAGATTCAGAAAATGGAAAAACATGTATGTGTGTGAAACGAGTCACCAAATCGGCGACCATCAATGCAAAACAGTGTCATGCATGCGATAATAGTGAGATGCAAATGGAAACTGAAATGGTGCTTGTATAGGCATACATGCATGCAAATGACAATAAGCATTCACAGAAATCAAGCAGACAACACTCACGTAAGCCAAAACACAAAAAGCGACAGAAATGCTGCAAAATACAAGTAAAGCAGACTTACCCGGAAATAGTTGAGCTGGATGTGCCGAAGATTCCTAGATGTGTTGTGGCATGTAAGAGATCCAAGATCGATGTGAAGAATGATCTCTAAAGTGTCAAATAAATAAGTTTGAGGCTTATGACGTGCATGCCACAAATCTATGAAAAAGAGACACTTGGAGGGAAGTTTCTAAAACGATCTTTCCATGTAATCTCCAGCTGCTACAAATAGATCCCTAAAGTATAGGGATGCTTTTTGCATGTTTCTTTTTTATATTTCAGGAAAAAAATCCCATGCATGCAAATCAAGTTTGTTGGGTCCCGGGTGGAACCGGTCAACCTAAAGGCACATGCAACAACTTGCTTGACTTAGAGAGGGATTTGCGCAATTTATGGGAGGAGTTGGGCTAGATGTTCTAGAGGGATTGTGCAATTTTGGGGTTAGCAGGTGACTACTGCCCAGAATTGTGCAATTTCTGGGCTGAGCTGTAGTGCTAGGCTAGATTACGAAATTTTCTCAAGGAAGACTATCTGACTGCATTGCACAATTTCTGAGCCCAGTAGGCTGCCCAACAGATTTGCACAATTTCTAGAGGGAAGGCTAGTTCCCCTCCATAATTGTGTAATTTTCTGAGGGAGTTGCTCAACCAGCAACTAGATTAAGTCCGAAATAGCAGTGTGTGAGGGGAGTTAAGAAAACTGACATGCACAAGCTGGTAAGCTATTGAAAAACCAATGAAGCCTATGTACTTGATAGTGCAAGACATGCTGCTAAGGATGGTTGGTAGGGAGGCTCCAAAACGAAGCTAAGGCAAAATTTTGGAGGGTGGTTGTAGCCACTACAACACTTGGTGACACATTGGTAGAACTCCAGCTCTCCGAACAGACCTTGTTCGTGAAAAGAAAGTCTAACACCTCTGGAAGTATTATTCAGTTCTCTGTTAATCTTGGTTTTCACACTTGCTTAATTGTAAGATGTAGCATATGTCAAGCTCTTGGTCGGTCGACACACATTCCAAGCCAAGCCAACACAATTGTTTCGATTGGGAATGAGGGGTATATTGGTGCACAAGTTTTATGGTCATCAGAGTTTTAGTTTCATCTCTGGTGTTGCTTCGTTGCTAGTAGGCCTGGACAGTACCCCGACAAAGTCACACAAGAACACAAGGATCGCTCTGCTGCTAGAGAGCCTGGTCAGTACCCCAATGGAGTTACCTACATCACCTCTCTATGTAGGAAGCTTTCTCTTCTTTCACCTTGTTCATTTTTCATTTTTTTGAAATTTTTTACATTTTCATTTTTTCATTTTTCATTTTTCGTAATTGTGCATAGCACTTATTCATTTCAGAGGCGGAAGAGGGATCCCGACTTATTGAGAGCAAAAGATGTTGTTCCTTCAAAGAAGTAGTCTATATATACCTCTGATGTGCTTGTTAAGGTTTTCCCCCTCACCTTACTCTACTTGACTGAGCTAACAAGGATTAACCCAAAAACAACCGACTAGAGTAGGTGACACTAGTTAGCACGCAAGCATTGTGTTGTCACCAAGGTTCACTGTGAACAATACGTATTTTCCATTCATGTATCATGGACTGAAGACAACAAGTTCTTCATACAGAGGCAGGACGACAGATAACCAAGTATTGATAGCTACACAATTCCTCTTGTACTTTACCTAGCTTGTTCCAAGAGTCGCACACAATTTCGTGCAAAATTATCTTATGAACATAAACAAGCAAACAAACACAAAACAAAGCAGAAGTAGAATTAAATGCGTAAGAAAAGCGAGTAAGAAAACAAGCATGCAAACAAACAAACATGTAAGGTAAGAAGCAAACATACATGCAGGAAAAGAAACCAAAAGCAAACACTACTCCTACTCCTAAGCTAACGATGCATGGGTCTACTCATGTGAAGTGACACTTCTAATTCAGCCACCGGCTCATTGGTCAACCCATGTTGGTGAAGTATGGTTCGAAAATAGCACAGTCGTGTGAACCAACAAACATGAGAGATATAACAATGAAGACAAACACACTCTGAGTTTAAATGCATCCACAGAACATAAGTGAGTGCAAGTGCATGACATGCAATCCGTGGACTTACCATGATATTGTGTGACCTTTGTTCAGCCGTTAAGCATACGCATACTCTTGACTGTGACATGAAATAAAACGAAAGAAACAAAGACAACTTGCATCATGCACGTGTGCTTTCTATGTAAGATTCCTCCAATGCATGAGCGATGGGATCATGTAGTTCGAGTGGAGGAAGGATAATCTTTGTGTGAGATTGATTTTCAATGCCTATAGATGAGTGATGAGGAGCCTTGGGTGTTTCAACAATTTCCTGATCAGAAGTGAAGCAAACCTTAGGATGGCGAGGACCTGATATAACCATCAGCTTGGGCTGAAGTGCCTCGATAGTCCATGGGGTTTCAACTTTGTCGACATATAGATCATCATAAACAGGTGGTTTTGAAAAATCAACTGCGATAGAATCATCATCGTGATCAAATACGGGGGTAAATAGATCACAACAGCTACGATAAGCAAAATCAATTACTTCAGCGACATCCTCATGATCTAATGAATCAAACAGAGGGGTAGGTGAGAAGCAGAAAAAATCACCCTCTGTGTTTCCAGAAAAGGTAGATGAAAAATCAAGTGGATTTTCAAAGAATAATTTGTCCTCTCCATTGTCAAATGATGGACTGACATCCAGTGTGTTCTGCAAATGATCAACAATAAGTGCATCTGAAGACTGAGATACACATGCAAAATCATAGATGGCAGAATCACAAAATATGTAAGGGAAGAACGAAGGAGGCGCGGACTGAAGGGAACCATCCTTCGTCGTGGATCAATGCTCAGGCTCCCAGTCATACTCTTCATGAATGAAAATGCAAGTTGGCTATGCAACACCAACTCCATCGATAACTTGATCCTTGTTCACAACGTGTAGTGTTCGGAATGAAAGAACAAAAGACAGTGCAATCTGTAGGATCAGCAGAGCACGAAAACTAAGGTTGAGGTAAGACATGCATGTGACAACCCATGGGCTTCACAACCAAGTCTACGCGAAAATTGAGAGAAGTGATGTTGGGAGGATGAAACATTTGAACGGATGTGTGTGCATGTTCTCCCACATCAATCTGCAGTGGTGGAGCTGTTTGATGAGGGGATGACAGACAGTTACTTATGACAGTGACCGTGTCCATCCATGATTGTGTAGCTCCATTACCGAAGTATGTTGAGCGGGGCTTGGGATTGAACTTCTTCTTGGGATTTACATATTTGGTAAGATAATATTCAAATATTTCCATGAGATACTCGAATTTCATCTTACTTTTCGGAGCTTGACTCTGCAACACACGAAAGTGGTCCCAAAAATACATAGGTGATTCTTGTGGGGTCTTCAGTAGTTGTAACCATTTTTGGTCAAGAGTTTCTGGATCAAAATGATGGAAAGTAGATTCAATGAGATCACAAAAATTCTCAAGTGAGTGCACGCTACCGGGTGGCAGACTCCAACACCACCATTGTGGGGATTTGTGAAGTGTGTATGCAAGTAGCACGATGGCCTCTTCATCAGAGCATTCATCTTCATTATCAAGCATTGCAAAGAAGTCTTGTAAGTATGCAGGCCATGCCACTTCGCCTTCACCATCATACATGAATTCAGATAAGAGATTAGAAAAATCCCTCGTGATTTCGAGAGGTTCGGCATATGAAAAACATTGTGGAGGGATGAGTGTGACAGTATCCATGATAGATGTGCAAAGATTCAAAACACAGATGAGAGGACACAACTTCTCATCTGGCCCTCCTTCTAGTGCCAGAAATGTTAACGGTGTTGGACCCACCAACATGTCAGGGGATCTCCCCGGTAAGAAGTCCCAACTACTCTTCAGACCATTTGGTGTAGGAGTCCCAACAATGGGTCATATGGTATCGTCTTGACCGCAATTGCGCATAGAGGCAAGTGAGATGTCCCTGTTGGTAGCAAGGGTGTGACATGCGTAGAAAGCCAAGGAAGGTGTATGAATGGTTCTAACACACGAAAGGTGGAATGAATGTGCCCCTGGAAATCTATGTGAACACGTAACTTGGAAGGGAACACACAAGAAAAGATGCATCAAAAAATGAAAGGAAGGTGAACCAACAATCCAAAGTGATGGTTAAAGCAACAACACATTTCAGTAAGATTCATACATACATATACAGAAATATTCTATACATACATGTGTAAGAAAACATATACATATATCATTAGAGTAAATAAGTTAACTAAAATACAATAACAACATATGCATGAAACATGTTGGCTCTATTATATTAAGAAGTAAAAGTTCCAATCATATAGTATAACCATGACCAACCACTAGTCCCGATAACAGAACGTTACAGTCAATGCCACCTGCGCCTCCAAAGAGATGTACTAGCTGTGCAATGTGGAGAAGCCAAGGCTTGTTACAATAATCTCCAAGCTTTCTCTAAGATACTCCTATTGGAAGCTTGGCTGACCAAAAGCCTTTACAATGAGTTATGAGGTACTATAAATAGCAAAGGGTGGGATGAGCCTTGACATTCCCCTTTGTGACTGTTCATCTACCCTCATGACTCTTCAACTACTCTATGACTGTTTCATTCAACTATCGACACTTGAACTTCCACTTTACAAGATGTTAGATACAATCTGCACATGTACCCATGTGAAACAAAATAGGCTTGAGCAAGCCATGCAACACATTACTATGAATCAGACAACTGTGGGAAGACCAAACTTCGACATCCTCATGATGGTTGACAGTGGCAAATTGATGCCAAGATTGGTAGTCCGCAATGGTGTCCGTGTACTCTATGGTGACATCTTTCTGGAAGTGAACTCTTGCCTATGTTGCATCCAAGTACACTAATTTGGCTCCTCTATCCAACTCATCTGATAACATGCACATCATTGTCTTGAGTGTGGCCGGACCAACGACATACTGATGCATAGTGTCTGCACTGATTGCCAATTCTGCGCTGGTGGCTATGCACATCAACTCGTCAAAGTACGAGTTCAGCTCCTATCAGAATTGAACCATTGTCTTTGCCCTAGTGAGTGTCCCAATAGATGGGATCACATGTGCATTCACAACAACATCCACTTTTCCGAACACTCGTGCATGGGAAGCCTGCAAACTAGTGATGAGCTGCGAGAGTTCCTCATAGTTCTGGGTTTGACTATGGATGCGTGAATTCAACTCAACCGCCATGTACTTCATAATCTTAGGCAAGTGTAGCGGGTCTCCCTTGTATCTCATTCTCCATGTTTGCATGCGATCGATAGAAGTATGCAGGTTTGACAAGATATGTGCTCTCCTGGCACAACGCTATTTCCAACCGTTGAGATGGACAACTGCTTTATGCACGGTACCAAATCTGGAATACAACATCCACATGACTGTCTCAAGGAATGATACTTCATCCAATATCACCTTCTTTAACTCTGCTCTGGCAGATGTTGTAACCTGTTCCCCTCCTTGCTTGGCCATATGTAACTCCTTAGCCATTCGCTCATTCTCTTCTATCAATAAGCGAACACTTGAGCTGGTGGCTTCGACATATGCTCTAGTAGCATTGACCAATGTTGAGGATGCTTGCTCACATAAGATATGATCCCTCCTTCCTCAAACTGCATAGGAGATGTGTGGACATCTAGAGCAGACACTGCGCGATTACACAACTCTGTGTTGCGACTCGTCGAATGATATGTTATGTATCTCTTCTTCCAGATTGTCTCCAAGGATCTCATTATCTCCTTGGTCACTCAGGACTCTCTTTGCTTCCAGATTCGGTGAAGTCAGTGGGTTGACCTCTTGGTGGTAAGGCATGAGGTCAATGTATTGTTCTAAATCTAGTTGCTCCATCTCTGTATCCATTTTCTTAAGTACTCGTTCAATCTCTTGAGCAAAGCCCTACTCCTGGGACTGTTCACTCTATCTGCTTTATGCCAGTTGCTTGGATGAGTCTACTACCTGTATGGGCACAGTTTCATCCATCTGTGCATGTTGCACCCCCTGTTGTGTTTGTCCCTGCTATGTTTCCTTCTCCTATCTTTGCAGGTCCTGTTCTTTCCGGAGTTTCTTCTTTAACTCTTGCAACTCCTTCACTATTTCCTCCATCCTCTGTTTATCCTTCTGCCTTTGTGTGTTCCTCTTGTCGCATTGTTGCCTCTTCGCCTCTATCTCTAAAGTTGATTTCTCCACAAGTGGGTCTGCTCTAAACTTGCATCTTTGTTCTATCGCTGCGTTGTCAACAATATTTCTCTTGCCTTTGTCATGCGCATGTATGTTACCCTTTTTTGCTTTTGCTGCCGCTGCTCTCCTAGATGCTTCTTCATGCTACTTCGCTAACCATTCCACAACGATGTTGATCAGTTCATTGGGCCTAGAGAAGTTGTGACAATATCTCCATGGGTCTTCCTCGGCCCAATGACATGCCCCATTTATCCAAGGAAATTTCACTCTCGCGTCGTGATCCTTCACAAAGAAATGCGGGTTGTACAAATTGAAGTTTTTGGTGCCGAAAGTAAATCTTTTGAACTCTTCTATCTCGGTATTTGCATGCTTGCGATTTCGTATCTCATACAACCTGATCCACAATGGAAGAGTGGGCTAGGGTGCCTTCTTCTTCTGATACAGTCTAGATGACAGTATTGCCGAGATGTGGTATGACAATTCTTGCATGACGAGCTTATCCATGGAAAACTTTGGTAAATCATGCAGAGGCTTATCCACGTTGTACATCTGTATGAAGGTGCAAAAAGGTGAGGCATACCAATCCGCTATGTCGATCAGTGCCTCCATTGCTGCCTTCGACATGCAAGGTGGATCCTGCTCAAATATCATCTTGTACACCGGGGTGAAAAATGGTTTGACAACTGTGTGATGACTCCGCAGAAGCTGCATTCGGAAAACAGTCTGCAATAAGTGTTCACAGAGGTTTCCACTGATGTCCATGCCCACTTCAAGCCCGGGAACTACTAACAGGCACATATTGCATCCAAGATGTATGCATACATGTAGATTTCTGCTTGTTGACCTTTGGGTGGCTATCGAGCTCTTGTTACCTGTTCCTTCATCCTGTGAGCCAACATGTTGGACCAGTTGCACGCTTTGCCTTCACTGGCCAGTTGGTCCAATGCGATCACCCAACTCTTTAGCAAGGTCTCCATGCTCTCTTGGACATACAAGTGGCATGCAAAAATGACCAAGTACATATATGCCTTCCGTAGTATCTTCGTCTTGTAAATCCGGTTGGGTGTCATCCTGAACTTCACTAGCTCCTTCACCAAGTTCTTCAAGATATCCCTTAAGTTTGCATTGTCGTTGGGTATGTTGAAGGGTGTCTCCATGGTGATCATTGGATTCAGAAATTGGTACATCTTCTGATGGTCATGTGCCCTGAAGGTATCAATATTTGTCCCACTGACATTGCTTAACACCATCGTCTTAGGATCAGTGTGTGAGACGATCCAATGTATCATGTCCGCGCATGGAAACGCGGGATACCTGCATGCAATCTGGTACAAGTTGGACTTGTGAATGTTCATATAGACTTTGCGGTCTTCAAGATCTTACCCAAATGTGCCCGAGAATGCATCATTGATCTTTTGCCATTTCAGCTTGATGTCTTTGTCTATGAACAATTTGGTGTCTTTGTAAATTGGAAAACTCATAGACACTCGCTCAACTGCATCTCCAGTTGCGCTTCTGTTAGTGTCCTTTGACCCTGCTCTCTTGGAGGTCATTGATCTTGAATTTTTGAGAGACAGACAAACATCTGCTACTCCTGTCAGTTAAAATCAAAGAAAACTTGAGGACTGACATGCAACATACCAAGGAGACTGTTGGCAAGGATTACGCAATTTTCACTGGGAGGCCAGGAGACTGATTGTCGGAACTATGCAACAGGTAGTCCGGACTGTCGAGAGGCTGGTTGATTGCTGGAATTGCGCAATGCGCAATCCAATTTGGCTTGTTGGGTGCTGAGATTGCGCAATGCGCAATTTTAGTTGGGAAGTCATGCAGGCCCAGGGACTGCATTGCACAATTTACTGAGCCAATAGACACTGCCTCTTAGAATTGCGCAAAGCAAGTCTAGAGGACACTGTTTGGCCAAATTTTCACTTTTTCTAGGAGGAAGGCAGATCCTTCCTTCTCAAAAAATGCACAATGTTGTCCAAGCAAGGTAGGGATTGGGCCAAGGTTTCCCAACCCGCCGACGAGTGACTGAAAACATATGAAACTTTGAATGCATGGCAAAACTGAGTGTAAGCAACAGTGAATGATCATGCATGCAAACAACGAATGCAAAGTTCAGAAAACGGAAAAACATGCATGTGTGTGAAACGAGTCGTCGAATCAGCAACCATCAGTGCAAAACAGTGTCATGCATGCAACAACAGTGAGATGAAAATGAAAACTAAAACGGTGCTTGTGCAGGCTAACATACATGCAAAAGATAGCAAGCATTCACAAAAATCAAACAGACAACACTCACACAAGCTAAAACACAAAAAGCGACAGAAACATTGCAACTGACAAGTAAAGCGGACTTACCCGAAAATAGCTAAGCTAGATGTGCCGAAGACTCCTAGATGTGTTGTAGGATGTCAAAGCTCCAAGATCAATGTGAAGAATGAGATTTGAAGCATCGAATAAATAAGTTTGAGGCTTATGACGCGCATGCCACAAATATGGGAAAAAGCGACACTTGGAGGGAAGTTTCTAAAATGATATTTGCATGTAACCTCCAGCTGCTAAAAATAGATCCCTAAAATATAGGGATGCTTTTTTTCTATTTTGGGAAAAGTAGCCCATGCATGCAAATCAAGTTTTCTAGTTCCTGGGTGGAACTAATCAACCTGAAGGCACATGCAACAACCTGCTTAACTGAGAGAGGGATTTGTGAAGTTTCTAGGAGGAGTTGGGCTGGTTGTCCTAGAGGGATTGCACAAATTTTGGGGCTAGCAGGTGACTGCTACCCAGAAGTGCACAATTTCTGGGCTGAGCTGTAGTGCTGAGCCATATTGCACAATTTTCTCAGGGAAGCCTATCTGACTGCATTGTACAATTTCTGAGCCCAACAGGCTGCCCAACAGATTTGCGCAATTTTTGGAGGGAAGGTTGGTTCCCCTCCCGAATTATGCAATTTTTTGAGGGAAGCCACAACTAGCTTAAGTCCAGAATGGAACCCTGTGAGGGGAGTGAAGAAAACTGACATGCATAGGTTGGTAATCCCACGAGGTAGTTTTTCCACGCATATTTATACAAACAAAAGGAATAATCCTCATGACATAAAGGTAGGACTATTGGCTAGCAGGTTCTCTCCCAACGTTACAACTTGGCTTTCTATAAGCCATTTACTAACCACTAGAATAATTCTCCCAAACAAAGTGAAACATAGAAAAAATAGAAATATAGCATATAGGTGTAGTTGTCCCACAAGGGACACATAAGCCCAAAAAAACAGTTAATCGTATGAGATACTTACATGGAAAAATATTTATCGGGGGAAAACAAAATGGGTAGAGATGCTCCTGCATCAAACTCCCTCCGAAAAAAATATTTCATGGACTCTTGTCCATGATGTCTACAACAACATTTCCATGCCCTAAAATCTCTGTCTCACTCATCCAAACTGCGCCTTCAGCTGGAAGACATTTCCACTTGACCAAATACTCATAATAATTTTTTTTCCGAATCTTTTTTACAAGCTTTTGGTTAAGGATCATCTCCATCTACAACTTCTAGGTTGTAGGTGGTTGAGCTTCCAACTGAATCTTCTCTTGTTCATCCTAGTTCTCTTCTCTAGGCTCCCTATAAGGATACAAATATGAAACATTAAATATAGGATAAATTCATATATCAAGGGGTATCTCAAACTCATATGCATTTGCTAAGAACTTTCTCAAGACTTTGAAAGGATTGATCTTCTTTAATTTTAGCTTATTATACTCATGTTTTGGGAACATTTCCTTCCTTAAGTGTGCTAAAACCATGTCCCCAACTTCAAAAGTTACTTCCCTTCTCTTAAGATCATCTCTCTGCTTGTACTTAAGGTTGATTTCTTGTAGTTGTCCCTTGACCTATTCATGAATCATTTGCATGGCTATAGCAAATTCTTCTGCATCAGCACTCTGATTTCTTCCTTCCCAAAATTTTTGAGTTCAAAAATACCTCTCAAGTGCATGTCATATACAATTTGAAAAGGGAGTTTTCCTATACTCCCATTAGGAGAATCATTATAGGCAAACTCAACTTGTGGGAGAACTTGATTCGATTGTTTATTGTCCTCATTAACTAAACACCTCAACAAGTTTCCCAAGCTCCCATTAACCACCTCAGCATGTCCATATCTATGGTGACGATAGGCTGAGGTCTATTTGAGGTTGTTCCAAGAATCCTCCACAAATTTCTCCAAAAGTTCCCAAAAAAAATTGCATCTCGGTTTGAGACTAATCATCCTAGGTAGTCCATGTAATCTTGCAATTTCCCTGAAAAGAAAATTGGCGATATGAGTAGCATCATTTTTTTTCATAGGGTATAAAGTGTGTCATCTTAGAAAATCTTTCCACCACGAAAAAAACTGAATCATGTTTCCTCTGTGCTTTTTGGAAAACCTAGAATAAAGTTCATACTAATGGCTTCCAAAGGCTTGTTGGGAACAAGCAATGGCTAACATAAAGTAGAATTTTTTTCTCTTCATTTAGCATATTAGAAAATCCTGCACTTGTCCACAAACTTCTTAACATCAGTCCTCATACCCAACCAAAAATAAAAAGAGATAAATTGTGCATATTTCTTATCATGGCCAAATACTTCACTGTGTTTCTCCTTAGGTAAATCATCTCTCATCGATCCTTTTGGAATGCATAACTTGTTGCCTTTGAAAAAAATCCCTCTTGAAGCATGTACTCATGCCATGAACTTCGATCTCTAATTATGGGGCTTTCACAAGCTTCATAAATTTATTAGAAGTTTGAATCTTCCTTGTACATCTCTTGGAGGTGTTCATACCCTAAAGCGTTGACTTGAAGTTCCTACAAAACCAAACATCTCTTAATCAAAGCATTAAAAACCTTATTATATTTCCACCAATATGTTTAAAAACAAAAGAAAAAAATTTCATGTATTAGACCCATTTGACATGTCTTTGGTTCATCTTGTCTTGTTTGGTTATGAACTGTAATGCATGATTATCTATATACATAATAAACTCTCTAGAAATTAGGCAATGCCTCCACTTCTATAGAGATTGGATAACAAAATAAAATTCTTTGTCATATGTGGAATACTTCTACTTTGTCTCATTTAAATTAATCACTAAAATATGCAATGGGCTTATCATCTTGGCTAAGAATAGGTCCAATGGCCATTCCACTACCATCACACATCAGTTAACAAGGTTTTTAGAAATCAAGAAAGACCAAAACTAGTTGCTCCATTATTTTCTCCTTGAACAATTGGAATGCCTCTTCATCTATAATTTTCCACCTAAAAGGTTGTTGTTCCTTTTTAATTGTCTCCACCATCGATGCACAAATGTGACTAAAATTATGAATACACTTTCAATAAAAGCTAGCCAACCTGTGGAAGCTTCTCACTTCATGGATACTTGTTGGAGAAGGGTAATATTTAATGGATTTTACTTTTTTCAGGGTCTATTTTCAGACCTTAAGAAGAAATCACAAACCCCAAATAAACTAATTTTGTCTTAAGAAAATAACACTTTTTCAAAATTATTAAAAGCTTTTCTTGCTACAATTTCCTAAACACTAGTTTTAAGAATATGATATTTTCTTCCTTGATAATGTTGTACGCAAGGATATCATCTAAATAAATAATCACAAACTTCCCAATAAAATCTTTGAGGACTCCATTCATGAGTCTCATAAAATTATTTGGTGCATTGGTTAAGCCAAAAGGCATAACCAACCATTCATACAAACCATCATTGGTTTTGAAGGCAATTTTCCACTCATCCTCTTCTCTCTTTATGATCTTATGATGCCCACTCTTTAAGTCTATTTTTGAAAAAAAAACTTGCACCACTCAAAGAATCCATTATATCATCCATGTGGGGTAGGGGAAATCTATACCTGATAGTTATCTTTTTGATATCTCTCAAGTAGGTGCACATCCTCCAACCTCCATCCCTTCTTTGGGCTCAATACATCCAGTACAACTCAAGGGCTCAAACTTTCTTTAATAATTCCTTTGTCCAACAACTCTTGTGCTTGGTTCCCAATCTCTTCATTTTCTTTAGGAGTCATCTAGTAGGCTACCTTATTAGGTAGACTAGCTCCTGGAATCAAATCTATATGAGGCTAATGATCCTTATAGGTGGTAAGGCATTTTGAAACTCATTAATGATAACATCAGAAAATTCATCTAATAAGGATTTAATTTCAGCAAGTAATTCACCCAAATTTGTATGTGTAAGGACAACTCTAGGCTCACCAATTATAGCAAAATCTACCTCTTCTTATTTCTTAACTTCTTGTAGCAGCTCCTTCCCAATCATCATCAACATGCTTGGACCTGTTTCCTCCTTGACTTCTTTGTCATGCAAGGGTAATAACACATGCCTACAATTGTCCTTCTCAAAAGAATAAGTGTTTCTTCTCCCATCCTGGACACCTCCCTTGTCATATTGCCATGACCTCCCAAGCAAGATGTGGCAAACATCCATAGGCATGATGTCACACAACAGTTTGTCCTTATAGCTGCCAATTTGGAACTCTATTTTGCTTTCTTCATTGACCAATATCTCATGCCCTTTTTGCAACCAAGACACTCAATAAGGAGTGGGGTATGGAGTCTTCTACAATCCTAACTTTTCCACCATCTCAATAGAGACCAAGTGTCAATGCTTCCACTATCAATGATCACCTTACAACATTTCCCCTTGGATTTGTAAACTATTCTAAACAAGTTCCTTCGTTGTGTTGGCTCGTATTTCTCCTTTTTCTCTTTTAATTAAAATTCTCTTCATCATTAGGGATTCACCCCACTCAGGAGTCTCCTCTTGATCTTTGTTTTTGTTGCCTCATCTTTGACTTCTAATACATGTAGCTCCTCTTCACAGTCACCAAATTATTTTCAGGACAATTCCATAATGCATTAGAAAAATTTTGAGATATAAAATAGGCCTCAAAATAAAAATGGACAACCAAAATCAACTTTGTAAAAACCAGTAAAATTTATAAGATTTCATTTTCATATTAATGTGGCAATGTGTTTATTTGTTTGAAATTTATATTGTTTTAAAATTTTAAAAAATTGAAAAAATATTTTAATATTTTTCTAAGGAGTTGTCTTTAGTGCGACTTTTTGGAATTTAGGAATGCAGTGGAAATATCTCAGGCTAAATTTTGATTTGTGTTATTTAAACTAGTTTTTTTATTGTATGTATGGATTCAGCACCTTGGAAAACCCCTAGGGCACTTCGATTGCACAGGATTACCCATCAAGTTTGTGATTTCAATAAATTCCTACCGCATTGAGGTGAAATCTTGCACCCCGACCGTGTTCGATTCCTATATGTGTTGCTGCGCGGCAGCCTATAGCGCTTTATTGAGAATGTATGATGTATAATGATTGATGTGATGGATCCGCAGCTTTGGCTTATGTGCTCACTTGGGCGTATTTGTAATATGTTGCTTCTTCAGGGGGATGAACTTCCCCCCTGAAATTGAGGTGAAATCTTGATTTGTGTTATTTAGGGCACTTCGATTGCACAGGATTACCCATCAAACTTGTGATTTCAATAAATTCCTGCGGGATTGAGGTGAAATCTTGATTTGTGTTATTTAAACTATTTTTTTGATTGTATATATGAATTCAGCACTTTGGAAAACCCCTGGAGCACTTCGATTGTACAGGATTACCCATCAAGCTTGTGATTTCAATAAATTCTTGCAAGATTTTAGATTAATTTGCCCTACGAAACCCACCATAAAAACTTCCAAAAAATCACATCAAAACAACCCCTTTTTCTAATTTTCTAATCATTTCTAATATTTTCCTAGATATTATTTATAATTTAAATTCCGAGCCCATAAATTATCAATAATGATAAATGTGACATTGGAATATACCCGTTTGTAAAATTTAAGTCGTACAATACACAAGTCAGTATAATTTGATATTTTAGTTATATAATTTAATAGTAACCCATGACCAAGCGTGTTGCTGACAGCATTATAAGCGCTCTGGTTGATCGGCTCTGGTTGATCGAATCAAGTCAAGAAAAATGGAAAAATTGCACATATCCCAAAGATTCTGAGGCTAAAATTTCGATGTGAATAGACGTGTGAAACGGTAACTCTGATCAAAGATGGTACATGTTTGACTTGGTAAGAGTGAGAAATCATGACCATTCATGGTATCCAATGAAACTGTTTCAACAGACTTTGTTTTCCCATTGCATCGAAATCAGTTACTAGATTTATAACGACCCACTTTGCCATACAGGTCATTAAAATTGCCATAGTCTAATTGGATTGTTTTTTTGCTTTGAAAATCATAAAAAAAAAATTAATAATATTTTGATAAAAATATTTAGAGATTTTTGAAAATTCCGGTGATAGTGGTTAAATTTTAAAATTTTGGGTGTCCAGAAATTTTTGATGGTGTTGAATCTATTTCAGCCATCAAAAACATGATTCAAAAACTGCTATTACAAAATTTCTTAAAATGGTTTTGAACAAATTTTAATCACATTTTAACTGTCAAGACAATTCCTCTACTTCAATAAACGACACCATTAAAATTTGCTAATCTTCACTAAAACAATAATATACGATAAACCACCACCATCACAATTTCACACTCAAGCTCCTTCATCCACTATGCTTGTTATGTATTATTACCACATGCCCCGAAAATTAGATAATCCTAAATAGAACCAATGAACCTCTAATGAAAAATTAATGTCTTATAGTTAAAATGAATCTATTACCATTTATGACCATAATGTTATTTATATAAGGAAAAAATAACAATTGACATAAAGCTCAAAAAAACATAAATTTTGACTATATATAGTATTAATCTCTACGGGCTTCCTGTCCAATATGTAAGAGATGTTGTAATGTCTTGTCCTATAAACATTTTGAATTGGTCAAAATAAAATGAAATAAAAAATAACCCTATGTTAAATAAGAATTCTAAGTTATTGTTTTTTTATCAATTTCTATTGGGTAGTTAGGGTAAATTTGAAATAAAAATAAAAATTCTTGGTTTTTTTTTATATTATTTTTTGTTTAGTAGTTAAGGTAAACTTGACTTGGCCATGTTAGGGGTGGTTTTTGAGCTCTAGGTTTATGAGAAGCCATGACATTGCCCATGGTATTCATGTGGACTATACCCTATTTAGAAGGGGAATTAAACCAACCTAGATCCATCTTAACTCCAGATCTACCAAGCTCCTCAAGGGATCAAATCTCTTGAGATGCAAATATCTTAAGATGCAAAAATATTTGATCCCTCTTGGCCATTCGTCAATCCAGAATTAAGATAGAAGTTGGTCTTAGGTCATTTTAACATATGTCATCTTTGGTCATCTTCACATATATATATACTCAACTCACTGTCACACATTTAGGCAAAGAATAAGATTCAACAATAGCTTGCCACCAATATAACAATTTAGCTAAAGGTTACATGAAACACATTCAATAGCTACATCAAATAAATTTCATGTAAGTATAAACAATTTTTTGCTCTTTTAACTCTCATTTTTGATAAGTCATTAGGGGATTGACTTGAGTTAGGGGATACTATGACTATTTTCCATCAAGCAAACAAAGGGAAATCCATCATTTTCATTTCTCACGATTCATCTCATAAGATACATGCCTAGTAGTGTTTTCTTTTTCTTTTTCTTTTTGAGTAATGCTAATTCTATTAAAAGAAACAAAAAATTATAATTACAAGGAGGCCGTAGCCTCAGTCATTAGCATCGAAGTTTGCCATAACTAAAAACCATACAGATAACCCGGACCCAATCACCAAAGAAACCAGAAGAAGTGTTGACACAACATAACATGACACAGCTGAAAGTATGATAAATCCGTCGATGGATTACATGCCCTAGTAGTTAATAGTGATATTAAATTCTTATAGTAAAAGGATTCATTTTTATCCTTTTACTTAATTTTTTAATATTAACATTAATTGTTTCAAGATATGCCCTAATAGTTAATGGTGATATTAAATTCTTATAGTAAGAGGATTCATTTTTATCCTTTTACTTAATTTTTCTTGTTACCATTAATTGTTTCAAGATATTTGAGAGTTGTTTGAACCTCATTTGATTTCATATGAAGAATGTATAATTTTAGATCCCATTCAAAATTCAATAGACTTGATAGTTTTTAGAATTTCAACATTGGTGGGATGCCAACATTTCTATGACATATGTGGGTATGGAAGTGACATTTAAGAAAGAGCACCAAGTCCTCTATGTACTTTGACGTTGGTGGCATTGACCATTGAACTCCTCTCTCATGACCCTATTAAAAATGTACACTTCACTAAACCAAATTCGTTGATTAGATATATTAAGCTTTTTCTATATTATTTGAATGCTTCCAGGGTGATCTGGATGAGGAGGATTCCAATATAGGATTTTGATTAGGCATGTTAAGATTTTTCTATCTTATTTTAATGTGTAAAGGGTGATCTTGATGAGGAGTATTCCAATATAGGCAATGATTTTGATGTTATGTAGTTATTTGTTGTAGCATGATTTTTCTTTGGACTCTAGAGACTCTTTAGAGCCTCTTTGTTGACCTATTTTGATTCAAAGACTCATTGCACGCACCTATTTTGGTTATATGCACACTTGCAGTATACATGAGAAACTTTGCATATTTGTGTATAATAATTTGGATTCACATAAATTATACGTTCATTTCAAGATTTGAATATTTTATGTAATTTTTGGTCTAATAATCTTTTTCTCTAGTTCTAATAACATTGGAGAGGATGTTGTGACCATTTCTCATGAAGCAAATAAAGAGAAATATATTGTTTTCAATGCCATGATTCATCTCATAAGATACATTTATTTTTATTTTGATATGATTTTGTATTATTTTATCAAATCTTATGACTTAAGACAAATATCATATTTCAATGTTGTTATCTTATAAGATAATAATACATTAATATCTTATTTATCTTATACATTGATTTCATTTTCATATTTATCTAACAATATGTTTGTTTCATATTAATATTGTTTTAGAAGTTAGTAATTTGAAAAAAATAATTATTTTATTTTTAATATTTTCAATAATTTAAATTTATAAATCCAGCCGTAAAGCTATAATAATAAATGCAACTGGGTATATATCTATTAGTAAATTTTAACAAGCAAATTATTGGATAAAAATTGATATCTTCTCGTAAAAATAGAAATATCTCACACTTCAAAAAAGCAGTTGTCGACTCTTTGAAAGTTTTTCCAGCGGGTTTTTCCGGTTGAAATCCGGCAGGAATTTATTGGAATCGCAGGTTTGATAGCTATTTTCTGCACAATGAAAGCGTCCCACGGGTTTTTCAGGGCGCTGAATCCAAATATGCAGTTAAAAACCCATTTTAAGTGCAAGAAATCAAGATTTAACCTCAATTTCTTCCGCCGGATTCCGTCATCGAAATCTTCAAAAAATCGCATCATAGACAACTCCTTAAAAAAATCCCTTGTACCACCAATAATTACTGGAAAAAACTGATCCCTTCTCGTAGAAATAAAAATATCTCAGACACTTATAAAATCCCTTGTACCACCGATCTTACCCTACACCAATCATATTATCTGTTAATTTGATATTTAATTATGTAATTTAACACTAACACAATGAACAAAGGGGTGGCTGAAAGCATTCTAAGTGCTCTCGTTAATCGAATCAATTCATGAAGAAAAATGGAAAAATTGCACATAGCCCAAAGATTATGAGGTTAAAATTTCGATGTGAATAGACATGTGAAACGGTAACTCTGATCAAAGATGGTACATGTTTGATTTGGTAAGAGTGAGAAATCATGTCTATTCATGGCATCCAATGAAACTGTTTCAACAGACATTTGTTTTCCCATTGCATCGTATTCAGTTACGAGATTTATAACGACCCACTTAGCCATTCAGGTCATTAAAATGTGATCAATGAAAACAACAACATACAATTTAGTTATTTGGTTTAATGGTTAAGTGGCGATATTCAGAGATTTTGTGGTCTAATATGTATATCTGAAAACTGCTCCAAACACAATTTCTTCACTGGAAAAAAAAATACAATAAACCGCAGCCATCATAGCCATTACAATTGCAAACTCAGACTCTTCCATCCACTATGCTTGCTTGTGTACTGCCCACTTAGCCAAAGAGGCCATGAAAATCAGATAATCCTAAACCACAGCCATTGCAAGCTTCCTGCATATCAGATAATCCTAAACCACCGCCATTGCAAGCTTCCTGCATACACTGTGCCTGCCTGTGCACTTTGCCAGGTGCACAGTTTATTTGGGCTTTTCATTGGGGTGAGATTTTGAGTACAAATCTATTCAATTCTGTGATAGGAATTTGGTGCACATTAATTTTCACATACTGGCTAGGAAGGATGACCACGGAAAAATGCAAGGGCGCCAACCAGTGGAGCATTGATGTAAGTAGTAGGCTCAGACTGCCTGAAGTATGTCCGGGCATCTGAATATTGATCTCTGGTGTTTGGTCCTCCAACCACTGCCCCCACTAGAAGATTCGGGTTGGGACTTTTGCTGAAAAAGTATTGGGAGCCACCCTTGCATGTTATGTGACTTGGATGGTGTGTTACAGAGGGTAATGATGAGCCTCTGTGATGGATGTATTTGGGGAAACCAGAGCCATATCCCACCATGTAAGAGAGCTTCATAGGGTTGTCTCCCAATATGTAGTCCACCTGCAGGTCAGACAGAATGAGTTATGATCACCAATTTGAGATCAAATTTCATGCATACATTATGCTATCTGACTGAACATTGTGAAATGTAGAATGGGTCACCCATTTCCTTCACAGAAATCCAATCTGCATGCTTACATCTTGCTATCTAATTGAACATTGTGCAATTGAAAATGGGTAACAATCATGGGTTACACTGGTTCAACACTTTGTCATTAATGTTACAGGGTATTAGGTTAATTGGCAAGTAATAATGAATTACATCGAACTTCATGCATATATTTTGCTAGCTACCTGGATATTGTGAAATATATTGAGTGTACCTGGCTTTTAGCAACTGCCCGCAGTCTGGCAGGGGTGACTGCGATGCTTCCACAGTGCACAACTTGTGAAGAATGACCCAAGTAATTTGCATAAGCCAAAAGCAGGAATGATATGGCTGTCACATGTTGCATATTGCTTCCTCCTGGTTTGTAGATCAGGCCCCCTGTTATAGAAACATAATTTTAGGATCCCTGGATCAGAAACCAATTCAAATATGTGCTGTAAACTGGCCATCCATAATTTACCTGGTGTGTGTGCAACATGCCTATAAGGCGTTTCTGGCAAGAGTGAACAAATGAAGTTGTCAGCATGTCCCTTGTATGTTTGAAGGAAGCCCACCTTCCCCAGCAAGAATTCCTAAATATCACAACATTGATAAACATAAAATAAGCAGTATTCTAAAGGTAAAATACCATTGTTAGATGTTCATGGAATAAAAAATATGATATATATATGAAACACAAAAATTATGTTGCTTCATGGATGTTATTGAGGTAAATCAGATCCTGTCCATTGGTTGCAGCTGATATTTATACCACTCACCTTGGATATCAGAACATTTATTCCAGCATGTTTGTTGTCCCAACCGAATTCATTAATGTTCTCGTTAGCCCCCAGAGTCTTGCCATTGATTTGAATGTACTCAATATAGGAATGATCTTTTGTTGCCTTATGCAGCCATGTTGCAGCCCATAACAGTTCATCCTGCAAACAGAAAATACATCACCACATTACCATAACATTCTCTGCTTTTACAGATCAGCTTAGTATTGAATTAAACTTATTGAAAAGAACTGTGTGTGGTCTACTTGATCAAGTTGACCTGTGAATCACAGGAGTGAGGTGCATTATACAAGAACATTTTTCATGTGTATCACTAGCTTATTGACTGCATGAGAGACTGTGGCAGAGATTCAGGTTTGACACCTGGAACAAGGTAGCAGAGTTGGAGACTACATATCTAGAGTTGAAGACATGGTGAATCTACCAAATTCTGACTCAGATATGATATTAAATACATAATGGGATATGCCACAATAGAGAGATAGCTGCAACATCATATTCATATTAATGACAAGTAGGCCCACAATGCCATGTAAGTTTCTAATATGATATTCATATAGTAACCAGCATACCACAAAGCCTTTTTAGTATATGAGGGATGGGAATGTTATGTTTTGCTATCTTTATTTAGCGGGTAGGTTCTGCGAATATTTTGGAATTAGATGAACCTGAGTTAAGTAAAACCAACAATGACTTTATTCTTATCTATCATATTCTAAAATATTTCAGAAAACTAATTTTGAAATCTAAAACCAACTTCAGGATAGGCAAACATAAATCCACATACTTGATATCCACTAAAGTCGCAGTAAAATGGGCACACTCCTGCTCTGAGGCTGTCACTGTAAGCTCCCCTATAATTGTCTGCAAACTGGAAGACCTGTTGCAGGCAGTGAAAGAAAGGATTCATGCTTTAACATGGTCAGCCACCTACCAGATAAGCACTAGACTTGATTTATTGAAGAATTAGTATAGTCTGGAGTATGGAATTTACCTGCATTGCAGTTTTGAGAAGACGTTGAGAATATGCCAGGTCCGACGATCGAAACACAATGGACGCAGCAGCCAAGGCCGCAGCTGTTTCACCTGCAACATCTGAGCCAGGCCTGTCTTTGGTGATTTTGTAAACTGTCCTGGGCGTGTCCATGTCTTCCGGTCTCTCCCAACAATTGTGATCTGCAGTTGGATTGCCCACCTGGAGTAGTACACATTTCAATTGACATTGCCCCTTAGCCAGCACTCTAAAAACTATATGCACATAAAACATAAAATATCACTGTGGGGGCTTTTATGGCCACCATGGCCTAAAACATGAATGTCCTGATTGCTTACAAGAACAGTCTAACCCAAAAAAACATTAATGACATAAGTCTAATCAACACCATAAAAACGATATGAATATGAAAGATAAAATTCTGTGAATTCTGCTGCTAGCTTTCACCATCATTGTGGGGTTTATCATGGCCACCATGGCCTCAAACATGAATAGCCTAATTGCCCATATCAAGAACATTTTAAAAGAAAAACACCAATTACATTTCTTGGCATCTTCATTGATGGTTGACTCAGGAAATATTTCCAAATCCGATGGAAATAAGTGAAATTCCTGTATGTCACATTCCCAAATATTTTTAAAACTATAATTATTAATCAATTTAAGTTCAACGTATATGAAACACTGTGATCAATAAACACTAATAGTTAGTAGTATATATCAACAGGACCAGTGAACACTACAAAGTGCAACATTGAATGCAATATATTTTGACATATATACAGTCGAGTATTGATCAGTAAACACTACAAACTGCAACATTGAATGCAATATATTTTGACATATATACAGTCGAGTGTGAAGCATTTCAGATCGACTGTGTATATCAACACTTGGAGTGAGTAGAGATGGAGGACCTGCACGTATACAGTCTCCGGAACTGCAGTTGCTTTCAAAAGATAATCTGTACCCCAGCGAATTGCAGCTTTGGCATTCTGTAGCTCCTCGCCCATGAACTTCCCGAATTCTATCACACTCCACGATAACATTGTGGTGGTGAAAGCCATTGGAAAACCAAACTTCACATTGTCTCCTGCATCATAATATCCTCCTACCAAGTCAACCTGCACAACACATTAACATGTCATAATTTTTGTTAACATGTATTTTAACATGTTACATGTTACTAGTAGGGATTTTAACTTGACTAAAAGAATAATAAATAGTCCGACCAATTTGAGATAACTCCAATTAACATATACTATATCACTTCGCAATATTCTATTAAAAAATGACATACATTTGCAGCTGAACCATCTCTGAGAGCAGAGTCTTTTCTCCATTTGATGCGCTGATTTGCAGGCAGTTTTCCTGATCTCTGGCCCTCAAAGAACAAAATACTTTTGGACAAAGCATCTCTGTAGTCATGGTGTGGACTGCTAAATACTCTGAACGGTGCTGCTAACAGTATTAAGATCAAACATACTTGCAGTCTCTTCTGAAACAACACCATTTCTATTCTCAGCAACACCTGCAGCAACAGCAAGCTCTTCTCTTGCTACAACTGTGAAATGCCACTGCAATGCACAATATAAGAACCAGAGATGGGACATAGGATTCCCTGTACCACCATTGGCAGATAAAAGTGCATTGAAGAACGTGGTGCTAGAGATTATTAAATATGATTTACCCCCCACCATGACCGATTTGATCACAATTCCCGGAGCAAATGTTTCTCCACAGTTTTTCCAAATGGGATATCTCGATTTGGGTGGGAGGAAAAGCCATAAAAATACTTGATGGTATCAATGTCTTTTGTGTTGCTGATGACTGCAGGATTTTTGGCATGAAAGAAATGGGCTGTAAATGTCTTTTCTACTACTTGATGCCTGCAGGATCTTAGTATGGAAGAAGTGGGTTGCCATTAATTCCCTCAAGGGTAGTAGCTAGATTACAGATCATATCAGGCAACTGCCTTGTACGTCTGACTCAATGCATGTGCCGTGGCAGGATACAGCCACCGTGGCACGGCCACCCACACAACTGGTATACGATGCTCATGCAGAACTTGGTTAAACGTGTAGCAAATACTTATTTTCCTATGTTAGAATTTGGATACTCAAATAATTAGAGCTTTATTGGTTAGATTTGTCAGAATGTTTATGGATTTAGAATTGTGTTCAGGTTTATGGGTTTGGAATTTAAATGAATCTATGTAATGATTATTTGTTGGGTTCCCAGAGGAATCAGCAGTTGGGTTCGACTGGTTTTATAAGTTATTTGGATTTAGAATATTATGATACATAATGGCTTTGTCTGTCGATCTTATAAATATATTTGGACCCTATATTTCTTGTCAGAATCAGGTAATAATTTTTGTTGGACGATATATTTCTTGTCAGAATCAAGTAAACAAATTTCAAAAAATCAGAATGTTGGACGGTTTGTAAGATATTGGATTGTTTGTATTGTTTTTTGACGATGGAAATGGATTCAGCACCATTAAGAACTCTAGGGCATCTAGAATCTTGAAGTTTGACAGCTATAACCTAGATTTTCAAAAATTTCTGCCAGAATTTATCATAATCTTACCCAAATTTCCATTATTTTCTAAACTAATTTGTACTCTTTAGACTAAACTCTACATAACAATCTTGAAGTTTGACAGCTATAACCTAGATTTTCAAAAATTTCTGCCTAAATTTATGATAATCTTACCCAAATTTCCATTATTTTCTAAACTAATTTATACTCTTTCTACTAAACTCTACATAACACTTTATTATTATGACGATAATTTTAATGATTAAATAAGATTTCAACCTGAAATCTTATAAAATTTCACTATCAGAATGATCACCCATTAATTTATTCCTAAAAAATTATATACAACCATTATATTACTTTTTTTAATTTATAACACCATTATATTACTTTTTTTAATTTATAAATTAATTTCAAATTTTAATGGTATTTATTGATTAAAACTTTTTATATATTTTTAAATTATTTATATTAACTGGAGATAGTTAAAGAAAATCTTAAAATTTATGAACTCAGGTTTATGTAAAAATTTCCAAAACTCCAATTCAAATTTACAATCAAAATAAAAATCCTCTTGTTACATAATTAATTTATTTTTTTAATTATTTCTTTCAAAAATGCCTGAGTCATGATGACTTGGATGATCGATATTCTCGAGTGTTGACCAGAAGACTCAGATCATGTGACTGTACTTGCATACTTCACTCATTAGAGTCCTGATTCCATGACGTGGCAATTCTACTGACAAGATATGGAATTGCTCACATGGAGATGTTAGCTGTCTCTGAATGTCTAACAGCATAAGGATATTATGCAAATGACAAGGGTAGCAATGCTGCATCATGCCCCTCATTCTTTAATATTTCTTTTATTCTTTCATTGCCCTCTCATTCTATAATATTTCTGCTTTTATTCTTTTATTGCTTTTTCATATTCCCATGCACATGCATGTTAACTAGGTTAGCTTTATCAACCACATTTAACCTATTCCCACATACCTTTACACTTTCTGGTATTTCATTACATTTTTCTCTTTTTTATATAGTGTAATATATATAATAATTTTATTTATGGAAAATAAAATATTTTTAAAATTTATTAAATATAAAAATAATAAAATTGTGTCTATATTAATGTAGATTTATTTTAAATTTAGATTTATTAAAATTGTTACTGTATAAATATTTTAATCATTATGTTATATATTATTTTCTTTATATTAAAAAATTCACATTATGAAATTTGATTCCTCTGTACGGGATAGTTTTGAGTTTAAAATATATCTAATCTGATTAAAAAAATTAGATATTGTCTCATATATATATATATGAAAATGAAATTATTTAATCTATTATTAATTTAATTTTATGTTATTTAAAATGGGATATATTTATATTTTTTGAAGTTTTTTATATAACTTTATGTTATGTTCATTCATAACAAATTCTCCCCCATATTAATTTGTAAAATTACAATCTATTCAAAGAAATAAATGTGATATTTTCCTTATCATTTTAAAGATTTTTTATTATTTTTATTTTTTCCTTCAATTGTCCATGAAAATGTTATGGCGTGAACTTAAAAATCCACACTAAAAAAACATAAAAATGGAACTTAAAAATAACCAACATGAGAGATTATTCACCCAAAAACACATTAATCATATGAGGATTTAGATGCATATAAGTTGGTAACAATATTTTTTTTAGTTTGTTTCGAGTCGGTAGTTGTCTGGGAAGTATTTTTTTGTTCAATTTCTCTACTACTCGTGGCTTTGATGTCTTTTATTCCATCGTTTATATATCTCCTATGGAGTCAAGCGCCTCAGACAAACCTCAGGGTGGGGTTTGCAATAGCGAGGGGTTGACACCTAAGAGTGTTGGACAAAGCTGTATGGATTTGCCTCTTTACCCCCCTACTAAGTTGTGGGTTTCTCAAGCAAGGACTAAACGACCCCCCTAAAGTTCTTTGAATTTGTGTTGAGAAGTTGTCTCTCACCCTAGGTAGTGACATCAACATGAGCATAGTCGCTAACTTGTCATCTAGGGTTTTGATGGGTAATTTTTTTTATATATCTCTTAGCAAGACATAGGTTCAATCATGGGTGACTCTGTGCTAGAAAATCTTGCTTAGCTACACACCTAGCATCAGCCTCCTTATGAACAACTAGTTTCACTTCCATTTCTTGGACGAAGGAGACCTTGACACGATTGAAAAGAAGGCATGGGTCATTAGCGGTGGATATCTTTGGTTACAAAGATGGCATGTTGGGTTTAATCCACTTTCGGAGAAACCCAAAACACAAAAGCTTTGGGTCAGGCTAGATAGCTTCCCCCTGGAACTCTAGACTTGACAGATCATTGTAAAGGTTGCTAACAACATTGGCAGGTTTGTTTTCTTCAATGACATGTCTCTAGCTGCATATGAAAAAAGCGTCTTATGGGTTCTAGTGGAGATGGATGTTTCTTAGGGTCTTCCGGTCGAATTGAAGATTACTCTTGGGGATGTGTCTTTTAGTCAAGGGTTGGATTTATGGAAAAATCCCTTTTAGATGTTCGAGATGTCGATAGTGTGGACACCTAATGTTGAGCATTATTAGGGATACATTGCTCTCTTCTTTGATAATTGCATTTCCTTATTTACATATCGAGTTCCCCCCTGCAACATCATAACATTATTCAACAACATATGCAATTATATAGAAAGAACAATATCATCATTAATACAATGAAACATAAAGGAACAATAGAAGAAAAGCATTCACACATAGAGACACTAGGATTGGTCAAAGACCAGGGCAAAACCCCACAAGGGGGAAAAGCCTTTCAAATTCTTCTTCTTATTAGATTGTCATTGAATGTTCTAGAAAAGGGAGAGTACAATGATCTATTTCTTTATCCACAAGACTATCCAACAAAATTAACTAAACTATATCCAATAGATTAAGCCAACACTACTTCTAATCAAAATCAGTGTACATCATCCTTTGGTCAATTGTCATCAACTGTAAGAATTTGCGGACAACTGTAGTCAACTGTCAAAATAAAATCCTAAGTTCCAACCGCATGAAGAGAGTGTCGTGCGTGCAGCTGAAACCCTTCAACCACATGCATAGGCTTGCTTGCCAGCGATTGCAACCAAGAATATATTGTAGCATCCCTACATTTGGGAACCAAAAACCCTAATCACAAGTGCGAGCTTTAGAACCTGCAATTTTGAACCTGTGTGAATCAACCTCAAACTTGTGTGAACCAAACCAAATAAAGAGAAAACACTAATGCTTAATGATCATGTCTAAATGAGGGTCACTTGACTTGTATTTATAGACTTCCAAGGGTGTCCAATTTCTCTTTTGAGTTAACCTGCCTTTTTGTGCACATGTGGGCTTCAATTAAAAAATACACTTTCCCTTATCCAAATCAAGTGCTTCAAAAGTCAAATTTGGTCCTTTCAAAAAGAGGAATCTAATTCCATGATTGAAATTTGTTACCGAGCTTCCAAATTAACACCTCAAAGTGAATTGCACCTACAATGTTGAGATAGGGGCCTCAAACCCTAGTTTGGGGGTAAAGGTTTCTTATTACTCTAAGAGTGGAGCATCTCGACCTTGCTATTTATAGTTTCCTTTGGTCTCAGGAGAAGGGGGAGTTGTCTCCCTAATGGAATTGTCCCCTTTTTAGACGGAAGTTGGTGTACAAAATTTGTGGACAGAACAAGAGGGTATATCCTCTAAAATTTTGAGTAAACAGGCTTCTGCCAATGTCTCTGCATCTGTTGGGGTGTCGTTGGAAGTAGACACTTCCATTTCTCACTTGTTCTATTCGAGGGGGATTGCCCTATTTTATCTGGAGGTGTTGGGGTTACTACTATTAAGAGGAGCACATGGTCATATTATGGGGAAGCCCCTAGTTCTCTTAAGGGTCTTTTTCTTAATGATTCTCATCCTCTATCTGGGCACGTTCCTGTGGTTGGTATTTCTACCTCTTATTATAGCTCTTTGGGGATTCATGAGGGCCTGAGGTTTGTCACTCCAGACACATCTACTAGGATAAACCCTCCTCCTCTTCCTTATGGGAAAGAATCATCTATATCATATGCCCTCTTAGGTAAGCTCATACAATCTCTTACCACTGAAGAAATGCTTATGTTGGAGAATGTTATTGCAAATTCCTCTCTCTTGAATGAAGCTTTGTCATATGTTTCCATTAAATATGATGTCTTTGTTAAAAAGGATCAAATATTTACTGACTCATATCTTGAAAACTTTCCTCGTTTAAGTAGGCCCCCCTCGTTTCCTTCAAATCTCCCACAACCTTCGAGCTATGATATTTGTATCAACCCTCTCCTTAGATCTTTTGGATCCCCTAAAAATTTGTTGTTTACTTCAGGAATTCTTAATAACCTCGACCCTAAAAACACCTCAGTTAAGTGCCCTCCCCTACGGGCTAGATCTACTCCCCTTTTAATCCCTCAGCATGGTTCTGATCCTTATAAGGAGGGGTGATTTTCTGGAACAGGTTCTCTTTCCCTTGACCCTTCTTATAAGGATTCCCTAAATCTTTCCCCCATGCTCGTCTTCCCCTCTTCTCACATGTTGCCCCCACCCTCCTCGGATATGGACTCTTCTTACAAAAATATGAATATCAAAAAGAAAAATACAATAAGAAAGAGCTTTCTCATGAGAGAGTTGTCCAGGTTGGGCTCTTTACGAAGATCACAAACTCTTATGATACCCACAAGGCCCTTAGAGAAGAGCAATCCTCAAATGAGGATTCCCCATGATCATTATGTACTTTAATATTTGAGGAGTATGAGCCCCTCCTAAAAAATGTGCTTTTTGTAGATTGATTAGATTACATTGTCCCTCTATAATCTGTTTTTAGGAAACACATGCATCTGGTGAAAAATTGATCCAGATTTAAACAGGAACGCAACAAATTACAGAGATGACCATATACACAAAGATGCAGCGGAAATAATACTTCATTTCATTAATGGAAAATATTGAAATATGCTTACAACCAGAAATGGAAATAAACCAGCTAGGGCGATGGTAGCTTATCTCTGAGAAGAGATGTGATGGCTACATGCCTCTGAACTGTGTTACAATGAGGCTCGAAGGCCTATTTATTGTTGAGAAACAATGGAAAACCCTTAACATTCCAAAACCTAACCCTAGGAGATGAAACGCCAAACTGTGGGTCCCGTTTGGGGTAAATTGGTACATCAACTTCCCGGGGTCGTAACTTTGGCATATGATCTCCGTTTGACGCATACAATAGCTCATTAGAAAGATCTACCCGAGCACTATCATTGTTGGGAAGGGCAACATCGTTCCATTCCATGGACCCATGTTGCCCCCGGATTCCCCAAAAAACGTCGTTTAGGGCCTCAAAACGGCTCCGGAAGTTCAGGACCCGAAAAACTGCTAAAAATAGTAATTTGTGCTACAATTAAGGAAACTGAAAATGCTGAGAAAGACAATGGTGGGGGTCCAGGTGGACTTGGCAGGTGGCCACCAATATCCACCTGGATCATTCCTCCCCCCTTAGGAAGCAATGGTCCCCATTGCGTTGAGCTCCTCCATGAGATGAGGAAACTTCTGCTGAACTTGTTCCCTGGTGAGCCACTTGCCCTGCTGAAGGAGTTGGCCTGCTTTGACAACTCGATACAGTTGGATATTCTGTTGGCGAGTGTTCTTGATCTGTGTGTCCATGATCCGATCAGTTGCAGCTTGTTCCATGCAATCTGGATTTAATTCTGTGGGTTTGAGCTGTTCTGCAATGTCGGATGTGTCTAGCAATGGTGGAAAGTATGGCCGAAGGCGGTCCACATTGAACACTGGGTGCAGGCCAAGGAATGGGGGAATGCTGAGCTCAAATGCATTGTCTCCCATAGCCTTAGTAATGGTGTAAGGACCATATCGGAGTGGTCTCAATTTCCGATAGGCTCCAGTAAGGCGTTCCTTTTGCAAATGCAACCAGACTTTGTCGCCCACCTGAAACTTGTGTGGCACCCAATGTTGATCATGTCGCTACTTGTACTTGGCATTTGATTTCTCAAGAATTTCATGGACCTGCTGGCGAATATGTTGGATGCGCTCAATGAAGCTGGTGGCCTTATCTGTTTCGGACTGGACATGAGCTGAATTCATGTGAGTAGCTGCAAGTGGCATGGCCACATCAATGGGGCATAGTGGCTGGAATCCCAAACCCACCTGGAAAGGGCTATGGCCAGTGGAGCTGTGAAGAGCTCGGTTGTAGCTGTGCTGAACATAGGGGAGGCTCTCGTCCCATGTGCGTGGATGCTTTGAGTTATACATGCACAGAATGTGCACAATCATCCTATTGACAACCTCTATCTGGCCATCAGTTTGAGGATGGAAGGCTGTGGACTTCGTGAGTTTGGTGTCCAGCATTGACCAGAGACTGGACCAAAATGTGCTGAGAAACCGACTGTCCCGATCTGAGATGATAGACTGTGGGATCCCAAAGTGCACCCACACTCATTCAAAGAAGAGTTTAGCAGTGGCTTCTGCTGTGATATTCTTCTTGCAGGCCATCATAATGGCCATCTTTGAGAACCTGTCGACGACCACAAAAACACAGTCATTTCCATGCTTAGTGGAAGGAAGGCCTGACATGTAATCCATGGAGATGGATTCCCAAGGTCGGCTAGGGGTAGGCAACGGAATATAGAGGTCGTGCTTCTTAATGGTCGGTTTGGCAATGACACAGGCAGTACATGATCGGATGTACTTCCCAACATCCTGTCGAAGATTCGGCCAATAGAAATAATTTTACAGTACTGCCACTGTTTTCTCGACCCCGAAATGCCCAGCAGCCCGACTGTAGTGTGCTTCCCAAATCATCTTGGCACGCTCGCTTGAAGGAACACAAAGGTGACCGAGGTGGCATAATAGGGCATCCTGGAGGTGAAAATCTGCAACATGCCGACCCTCCAAGAGTGTCTGGTATGTGTGGCCGAATTCTGGGTCGCTTTTGTAGAGAAGTGGCCAATCAGAAGTCTCGTGCCCACAAGAGTTGAGCACGGTGGTTAGCGCCATGATCGGTGGTCGACTGAGGCAATCTGCAACATTATTGGTGCTACCCTTTTTATACTTGATATTCAAGTGAAACTGTTGCAGGTATGTAGACCACTTCTGATGGCGATCATTCTGCAATTTCCCTTGGGTCTGTATGAACTGCAGGGGTCGGTGGTCTGTGTGGATGACCGTTTCCTTCCCCAAAATGTAATGCTTCCATTGTCGGCAGGCCTGTACAGTGGAATACATCTCTTTATCATAAGTGGGGTACTTCCGCACTGTGTCTGAAAGTGTTTCACTGTGATATGCCACTGGATGTCCATGTTGAGTAAGGACTGCTCCAATAGCATAGTCAGAGGCATCTGTCTCGACCTCAAATGGTTGTTGTAAATCTGGTAACGCGAGCACTGGTGCCGTGCAGAGGCGATCCTTCAACTCCCTGAATGCCTTCTGTTGAGATTCAGACCAGAAGAATTTTGCTTTCGCCCCTCCCTTGGTGACTTGACTCAAGGGCCAAGAAATATGAGAAAACCCCAACACAAACCTGCGGTAGAAGTTGGCCAGACCTAGAAAGCTGCGGAGCTCTGTTAGAGTGGTTGGAGAGGGCCAATCCCGAATGACTTGGACCTTGGCTGGATCGACATGCACCCCCTGTTCATCAATGATGTATCCCAGATACTGAACCTGGGTCATGCCAAAAGTGCATTTCTCCAAATTGGCACATAGCTTGTGTTGCCGCAGTGTTTGGAGAACCTGTCGGATGTGGTGGAGGTGCTCTTCCCAACTCTGGCTGAAGATTAGAATGTCATCCAAGTATACTACTACAAAGGAGTTGGTGAATGGCCGCAAGATGTCATCCATTAGCCTCATAAAGGTTGCAGGATCATTCGTCAATCCGAAAGGCATGACCAACCATTCGAAGAGGCCCTCCTTGGATTTGAAGGCAGTCTTCCACACATCGGAGGGTTCGATTGGTACCTGGTGATATCCTGACTTCATATCGATCTTGCTGAAATATTTCGCCCCCTTTAGTTGGTCTAGGAGGTCATCAATCCGCGGGATCGGGTACCTATTACGGACAGTGATCTTGTTCAGCGCCCGATAGTCAATACAGAGTCTCCACGTCCCATCCTTCTTCTGTACCAACACGATCGGGCTCCCACAGGGCGATGAACTCGGACGAATGTGACCTTTCTGCAGGAGCTCCTGAATCTGTCTCTTGATTTCATTGTTCTCCAGAACGGAGCGCCGATAAATTGGTCCATTGGGTAGCGGCGCACCTGGGGTCAGATCGATGGAGTGCTTGACTTGACAGTGCAGAGGAACCCCTGCCGGGGAGGTGAAGATGTCCTCGTACTCCTCCACAATCTTGTCCATCTGTAGTTGTCGTGCAGAGGGACCCCGTTTGGAGGCCGCGGCCACTGTCTTCTTCTTTCCTTGAGGGCGTATCATCAGGAAAACAAATTTCCTGGTTTTGGAAATGATCTTACGGCATTGTTTTGCAGTAATCAAAGAGATGGCGGCAGGTGGTGCTACCTCTGGTATCCTGAACAACTTATTTCCCAATGTAATAATAACAGCACGGGGCCTTGATTCATACATAGCATGTCGCTTCCACAAGTATGGTTGTCCTAGTAATACATCACAAACTTCAAGGGGAGCAATGTCACACAATACCTCATCCGTGAAGGGCTTGATGTTGTATGGAAGGCGACACTGCTGGCTCACGCGAAGATCTCGTCCTTGGTGAAGCCACCCAATGGTGTATGGTTGTGGATGTGTTGTGGTCGATAAGCCCAACCGCTTCACGACCTCTGCCGAAATGAGGTTCTTTTGACTCCCGCTATCAACAATGAACTGTATCGGGGAGCCCTTTACCCACATCTAGGAGTGGAAGAGACGCTCCTCCTCCTCTGGATCTTCGGGTTCATTTTTCTGGATCTTTGCGGTAGCAACAGTGGCGCTAGGATCCGCATCAATGATCTGCTTCCCTTTTTCATACCCCTTATCGGGTTCTGACTCAGAGTCGGAACATGCATCTGATTCTGAAACCTTTAGCTCAGCCACTAGTGACTGCTTGGCCCGACACTCACTTGTGTTGTGAGTGGAGCTCTTATGGAACTCGCACCATTTTCCAGTGTCCTTTCTCGGCTTCGCGACGCTGTTCTTTGCTTGCAGCTTCGGCTGGTTGTCTTGGGCTGTCCCGCCTTGGCTTTGTCCTTTGTTCTGTGGTTTAGGGGCACCTTTCCCCTGCTTTGGATTCACAGATCCAAAGTCTCGCTTCTTTTGTTTAAACTTCTGCTCGACCTTGACGGCATATCGGTACGCTGCGCCGAGCGAGGGGATGTTTAGGAATTGTATTTCTTCCTGGATGTACTTGTGCAGGCAGCCACGGTATTTGAGTATCAAATGTTGCTCCGAATCCTTGATACCCAACTTTGTGCGAAGGGTATGGAAAAGATTGGTGAACTCCGGCACGTCTTGGTCCCTTCCCTGCCGCAGCGTGGTCCACTTTATGTATTCATCCTCATAGCTTCCGACAGGGTAGTACTGCTCCTTGATGGCATCCCGGAACGAATCCCAGGTGGGTGCGGCTGAAAATAGTGAGCCAGTACTTTCATCCTTCTGCTCGCAGTAGGTTTCCCACCAGTCCTTGACGTGGGGGGCTGCTTTGAGAAAAGCAAAAACAATCTTTTCCCGACTCGAAAATTCATGAACAGAAAAATAACCCTCTAGCATATTTAACCATTTATCTACGGCATCTGCGTCTATCTGACCCTCGAATATGGGGATTTCAAAATTAACTTGTACCTTAAAAGGTGTGGCGTTTCTAGAGTAGCTGCTGGAAGCCGATGCGCCGCTTCTGGGTAGCCGCTGAAGGATCTGGGCAAAGCTGTCCATCATCGCGTTCCGTTGTCGCTCGAGGGCTTCTTCTAGCAAGATTTTGATGGGATCTCCTGCCCCCTCGTCTTTCTTCTCGTCCGCCATGGGAGGCCGTCGGGATTTGCGAGGCTAGTCTTGCAAAGGTTCAACCAGTGCAAGCCCTAACTCCTTATATCCCGACCTTGTTGGGGACATGCAAAGAAAAACAGAGAAAAAGCATACCGCTCTGATACCACTGATCCAGATTTAAACAGGAACAGAACAAATTACAGAGATGACCATATACACAAAGATGCAGCGGAAATAATACTTCATTTCATTAATGGAAAATACTGAAATATGCTTACAACCATAAATGGAAATAAACCAGCTAGGGCGATGGTAGCTTATCTCTGAGAAGAGATGTGATGGCTACATGCCTCTGAACTGTGTTACAATGAGGCTCGAAGGCCTATTTATTGTTGAGAAACAATGGAAAACCCTTAACATTCCAAAACCTAACCCTAGGAGATGAAACGCCAAACTGTGGGCCCCGTTTGGGGTAAATTGGTACATCAACTTCCCGGGGTCGTAACTTTGGCATATGATCTCCGTTTGACGCGTACAATAGCTCATTAGAAAGATCTACCCGAGCACTATCATTGTTGGGACGGGCAACATCGGTCCATTCCATGGACCCATGTTGCCCCCGGATTCCCCAAAAAACGTCGTTTAGGGCCTCAAAACGGCTCCGGAAGTTCAGGACCCGAAAAACTGTTAAAAATAGTAAGTTGTGCTACAATTAAGGACACTAAAAATGCTGAGAAAGACAATGGTGGGGGTCCAGGTGGACTTGGCAGGTGGCCACCAATATCCACCTGGATCAAAAATCCAAGGAGGAACTTCTCAAAATTTGTCTAGAGTGGTATATATGCTTTGAAGATGCTTCGAGTCACTCTGGGGGCCTCTCGGTTATGTGGAATCCTCAAGACACATCAATTAGGTCCTTCTCTTCAGAGACTGGAATCATTTTGAAAAGTCACTTTAGAGGTATGGAGTGTCCAGTCTTGTAAATTGTTACGGGTTGTATGAGGATAGAGAGTCTTTTTGGAGTCAAATTCAACATAGTGGCTTGCATTTGGAACACTCTCTCATACTAGCTAGGGATTTAATATTTATCATCTCTAACAGTGAGGTTTGGGTGGTCAAAGCTTGGTCTGACCCACTTGCACCTATCATCTCTCAACTTATTCATGAATCCAATATCATTGACATATGCCTCTTTCCTCTTGCTCCAACATGGAGAAATGGGAGGTCGGGGCTGCATGGGATTTCCAAAAAGTTTGGACCGTTTCATTATTATCGATCCCTTGGTTGCTAGGATGGGTAAATTTCACTTCTAGATCTATTTGGAATGCATTTTTGACCATTCTCCCATCCTTCTTTAACCAGACTCTAATGCTCCTCCCTCAAAGTTACCCTTCAATTTTAATCACTCTTGGTTTAAAGAGGGCTCTTTCATTTCTTTGGTCAACTCCTGCCGGAAGAATATGTTGGTTGGGCCCTCAATGTTTGCCATGCATTGTTCAATTTATAAAATGAAGGAACTTAAAAAAAATGTCAAAATTTGGGCAAGAAACAATAAATTTGAGTAGGTGCAGCAATTGAACTCCATATATTTAGACTATACATCCTCCCTCAATTCTTATATATCAACAAATTTCCCTGAAGATGTCAAAAAACGTCTTTGTCTTTTGGAAGAGAGGAAAGCTTAGATTCTAAAAGCTAAAGAGGAGAACTGGCACTTAAAAAGTAGAGCCATTAGGGTTAAGGAAGGAGTTGGAAACACCAAATTCTTGCACAAGTTCACTAACCATAGGAGATTCTCAAATTCTATTTGGGACATTCAAGTTGCTAATGGAAATAAATATATAGTTCTTAAGTGGACTTGGAGAGGGTTGCAAAGGAACATTTTTCTATCCTTTTCAAAGATCTAGGAAAAAATATGATTCAAGCACAAATCCATGGTATCTAACATTTTCCTTAGTTCTTCATGGAGGAATACCTAGCCAAGATGGGTGGACTTGTTTCTTTGGACGAGATCAAATCATTCTTAAAATCCTTTGCAAAGGATAAAAGTCCTATACCTGATGGGTGGACCGTTGAAATATTCCTTACTTTTTTTTACTTGATGGCGAATGACATTCTACAGGTTATGGAGGAGTCCACAACTACAGGGTTGATATCTGGGGCTATAAATGTCATTTTGATAGCTCTAATTCCTAAATGCTCCATCCCCTTTCCTTCAATGACTTTAAATTGAATTCCTTATGTAATATGATCTACAAAGTAATTGCCAAGGTCATATCTAAAAAATTAAAAAGTAAACTCTTCGATGTGTTATCTCTAGAACAATTTGGATTTATTATAGAATGCCAGATTCATGATGCCATTGGAGTGGCTCAAGAAGCTTTGCATTCAATTGAGCCAAAAAATCTATGTGCTATGATTTTAAAAATGGATTTGGATCATTGTGTTTAGTGTGTGAATGTATTTCATTGTTCTCTATTTTCTAAATTTTATCTGTTACATGCATAAGAAGAAAATAGTAATTAATAAATATGGAATCTAAGGAAATTAACCATCATAGTATATATTTCAATCTATTTTTTTCGTATTTAATGTGATGAACTATCCACAATAGTTTACGAATTAGAAGTAGTCAACATTATTCATGACTTGAAGAAGATGACTCATTAAAATTTGAATCTCCATGCGTCTAGGGTTTATAGCTCAATTAGTTGTGTGAATTGTTTATTCTCTTCCTCACCTAGATTCAACTCTCACAAGTGACATTTTAACCCATTATGATAAAGCTAGAAAAATAGACTCCCGCAAAAAAAAAAAATCCACTCTTATATGCCTTGAAACAACTCAACCCTTATTAAATATTACTATATATAAAACCTTACTAAGTTACAAAAATTATTAACATATATAACCAATAAACTATTATATTCTAACTCTAATCTAAATCATTCTAATTTATTATTAATTCTCATATATATATAAAATAAACCCATCAAAATTTGATATAATAAAAGCAACTTACACTATGGTATTATGTCAAGTCCACACCACATCTTCTTATACTATCAACCATGTGAAACGAGCTATGGAATGAATGGAATAAAGGGTGGCCCCATTAATTGAATAGTCACTCAACGACTTAAGGAATAAAGATAGCCCCATATTGTCTTCATGAACATGACTCATCATATAATCCTTTTCCTAATCAGCCACAAATTCATAGCGATGTATTCTTATGTGTGCCACCCCATGTGAATTATGATCCAATCAAGGAAAGTATGAAACCATGGTTTCAATTCATCATCGCTTATAAATAATATAAGGAAACTAAGAGGTGTGCCATGCCTTTTGCATGTGGTAAAATAAAATGAGTTGATCTTTATAGGGATGAAAGGGGTGACCCATTTAGCTTGAAGTAACATTTTATACCTACCGAAGGCAAGTGTAGGCAAGTGTATTCATTTATGGTTTTGACTCTTAATTAATTTTTGAGTTTTTAAAAATAATTTATAAATTTATTAAAGTTTTAGTAAAATTAAATATTAAATTTATTATTTTTAAAATAGAAATTATTTTTTGAATTTTTAAAATTTGAATTTTTATTTTTTGATTGGTGGATGTATATGAATGGATTAATTTTATGTGGTTTTAAATAAAATTGTTAGAAATAAAAATGGTTTAAAAAATTAATAAAAAAAAGCCTCACATTACCTAGTGTAAAAAAAAAAAAATTATCCAATACTTGTTTAATGCTTTATATGTATTTTTTTAAGTGTCTTGATTTGACACATGAATGGATTATTAATATTGCAATTGATTATGAGTATGCCTTAAATTTTATTTTTGGCATTTAAAAAACACATTGCAATTTGATATGTTACATTATGTCTTTTAAGTATCTTATAAAAATCTAATACACCTATTGTATATGAATTAAAATGGTTTAAAACATGTAAACAATTTAGTTTTATTCATACACCATTCATCCAACTTAAAAATAATGTGTCAAAGTTATGAGGAAAAATGACACTTTTATCAATATCATGTATGTATTTATGTCAAGGGAGGACATCAGGAAAGGCACATTTATTTCTTGCCAATATAGTCATGTACATATTGTCTGTTCAAACCATCAAATTTGTCAAATAAATAATTGCATTTAATATTTGTCCTAAATTAACTACACAGTAACATTAATTATTAATCAACTATTTTTAAATAGGATTTATTCTTAATCTAGTTGCCTTTAATAAAAGTGAAATAATTACAATCAATTTATCCCAACCTCTCCCTAAATATTAATACTCAATGCCCAATGTGAATGTGAAATGAAGTTTCACCTAAGATACACATGTTGCACTCGAACATTGCACATGATGCAGAAGGAATTTGTTTAGGCCAAAATTTACTGTCAATATTATTGGTCGTATAATATGCACATACATATAAATAATTCATTGGAAAATTGGTACATGGAGATGAAAAAGTGTGCATAAATTGCAAACAAATTGGATCTGCCATTGTGACTCACTTCACAACGCAAGAAATTATATATGTTTATAGAAATCCATCTAGGTTCAAAACTGAAATCAATCGTTTTTTTTCGTGTGTTATCTAGGTGTTGTCGTTGCGACAAACAACCTCCAAAATTTTTCCTACACTTGAATTTTGGAGCCTACTGTGGATCTTGTGATCGGTTATTTCATAGTCACTTCTTGGTCGTTGATACTTTGTTAAGTTTTTGAGCTCCCTTATTGGATTGTAAGTGTTAGAGTCACATACTCATACATGCTCGGTCTGTAATTCACGAGCGTATTCCTTCACGCAAGCTTGAACAGGCCTATCACGGTCCACTGACATAGTGTCTGTGAAATGTTCAATTCATGTCAATAGTTAGTGCACATTGTAATTGAGAGTTTCTCACTTCTAGTTGCATTTGTACTTCTATATCAATGAGTTTTTCAAACTATCGCTTTTGTGCACCTTCACTTTCGCAAGTGTCATTTTCATCTTTTCGACTGTCGCTATTGCTTACTTTCACTTTGATTAGCGTCTTTTCATATATAAAATGTTGTTCGCACTTCTCTTTCCATATATAAAATGTCGTCTTTCAGTATAGGAAGTTGTCACTTATCATGTAAAGTGGAGTTTTGGTATGTTTCACGGGGTAATATTTGTGTTAATGAGATCATGTAAACATGGATCACACTCATTTCCAAAGTTTTGAGCATTGCCACACAAGTGTCGCCACTGTCGTCGCAAAGTTTATCTTTAGTGTCACACTTGAAGTAAGTTGTTACAAATTTGTCACATTGAGGAAAGTATGTTGTTGATGTGTTATGAGTGTTCCATATTGTGTCTTCAAGTGAAGTAAGTGTATGATCCTTTTCAATTCTTTATTTTGTTCAACTTCATCTTATTGATCCAACACTTAGTCAAAACTGGGAAAACTACCCGACGAGGCCACTCAGCCTCATCCATCCCTATTGAACTGTGCATTATGCATTCTCAACCCTCAAGCAGCAACCTTACCTCTTGGCACTACGCAATGTGTAGCCTCTGCTCCCCATAACTGCATAGTTTTCCTCTCCAGCCAATCCTCCACTGTGCATTGCGTAGTCTCAGTCCTCAAGCCTCAGCCTTGAGCTCCTAAACTGAGCAATAATTGGCCTCTTGTTTCCAAAACTATGCAGTGGGAAAGCTCAGTGCTCAAGCCTTAAGCCTGAAATCCTAAGCCCCTCAATGACGTTGTCACTTAGCCCTAGTCTTCCAAAATTACGCAGTGTACAGTCTCAAGCATCAAGCCTCAACCCTGAGCTCTTGAACTTTTCAACTGCGCAATCCCTTGGCTTTTGTCCCTCCAGAACTACATATTGGGAAACCTCAAGCCTCAAGCACTAGCCTTGATCTCTTAAACCTCTCAATTGTGAAATCTTTTGACCCTTTCCATCCTAAACTACGCATTTGACAATGTATAGCCTCAGTCTCAGACCTTGTCCTCTAGAACTGCGCAATCCCTGAGTCAATCACTCAATTAGTCACCTGATCCTAACCTTAACAAGTGATTTCATGAAGCATGTTAGATTAGGGGTTTTAAAACTAATGTCTTCATGTCATGAATGGCTTTCGGTTGTAGGTGCTCTATCTTATCATGACAGGATGATGATGGGGGAAATGGAGAAGGAGACTATGTTGGAAGACACCTATGGAGTTGAAGAGATAAGATGATCATTAGGTGAGAAGATGAAGGAACACCAAAATGTAATAGAAGATGAAATATCAAGACTGTGTGAAGGCTCCATATTGATTCATAACCCTTTGGAGGGTGGATATAAAGAGCAAAGCATATCTCTTGCGAAGATGAAGTTTTGGATACATATTTTATCAAAGAAAGCAGCAACAAAGAGTGGCTTGACATTGCCATGTCATCATGTAATCCATATCAATAGTTTCATGTCATGTCATGTCATAATTCATCATGTGCCACATCATTTTGTGGATTATGTAAATTCAATTTGGAAAATTTATTGGAAAGTGGAAGTCCAGGAGTCATGTCCAGAATATGAAGAGTCATGTAAGAGTTGAAAAGTCATAGAGAAGCCAAAGAGTCGTGAGGGTGGTCCAAGAGTCACAAGGGATGTGAAGGATCACCCCATTTGTTCTATATACACCCTCATTGTACAAGCAAAGGACTTTTCACCATGGTTTCTCCCATAAGGCATCAGAGAGAAAAGTTAGTACTTTTGGGGAGCAAGTAGTGGCTCCAACACTCCACTATTGGAGCTAGTGGTGTTTGTTGTATTCATGTACCTTGGGACTTTCACTTAATATTTGAAACCTGATGGCCAGCACGTTCTTCATGCAGGAATTATGAATATTTGTAAGAATATTATGTAAATTCTTACAATTCATGTTTGTTTCCACTTATACTATAGGAGTTGAACTATTTCAGTTATTTTAGTGCTTATCATATTGATAATGTGTTGTAATGGTTGTAACGATCGTCACATCTTTGTGGATTATTCTATTGGATGTTAGATGAATCTTTCTTGTTTGTGTGTGTCTCTGCTAGGGTGGTACTATTACCTCTCTCTTAGAGTCACTTTTCCTCCCTCTGTAGTAGAATAACCTTGATACACCTGCAATCAAAAATTCACCAAGGACACTTAATTTCTTTTTGCAAAGGCACATACATGCTTCTCTCTCTTGTTGACACCTTAAGCCAAGGAAAATCTATAAGAATATATGGCAATCGGGATGATTCTTTGGATGGGGCTCCTATTCCAAATGGTGTAAGGTATTATTGGTATTTCACATATGGGAGAACCCCTTGGTTGACAGATTTCTAGCATCATCAACACTAGGTTATCATAGAAGGGTATATAGAGATGTATAAAATTATTTCTTGTACAAATTAAAATTAAATAAAATATTATAGGTTAAAAGTGAAATGAAAATTTATTTTGATTGAAATCATTATATTACCTTAATTATATTAATATATTTTATCTTTTATATATTTAATACATAATAAATAGTAAATAAGAAGAATATTAAATCATTATATTTACTTTAATTGTTCATTATTGGTTAACCTCCCACCTTATTCATTGTTGAAATCATTTTCCTATACCACGAGACCGAAATGTTTGTTGCAAACTAGTTTACAAATGCATCAAAAGCTATTACATTATTTTGCCTAAATATAATTGTTTTGTTGTTGCAAGATGAGATATATGCAACTTTAGTTCTTTATTTTTTTTTTACTTTAATTTATCTATCAATTGTTTTTTGCATAAAAGGCAGGTACTAAGCAGTAACACTGCATATTACACGTGTTCTTTATTTCCATCAACATATGTGCCTTCATAGTATAAAGTGAAGGTTTAATACATGAGATGACCTTCCATAGTATCAAGTTAACATTTAATACATGAGATGACCTTCCACAGTATCAAGTTAACATTTAATAGCTGAGATAAAGAGGAGTGGATAACAATAATGGATTAATAGAGGTGATGGCATATTTGTATGTAAAATAATTAATAAATTATTTTCTTATATATGTTAATGAGAATATATTTTATAATAGTTTTGTATCATGGTAATAAAAATGTTATTTTTTTGGGGTACAATTTATTAGAAATTATAATTATAATGAAAAGAGATCATATATGAGTGTTAAATTAGATTAAGTATAGATAACATTATTTAATGATATATCATAGGACCAAGGAGCATCTCATAACCATCAACTAAAGTATCAAGATCATAAATTTATACCCCAAAGCTTCATTAACTAAAGATATTCAACCTTGAAGAAGGAACCAAGCCAAGACAATCCACCACATAGAAGAAATGAATCCCTTCCAATTCAAAACACCAACTCAAACCACCCAAGAAACACCATCCAACACTCTATCAATCCATAAGCCTATATATCATTTGATAAACAACACATTTGTAATCCTAATGCAATATGAGGGATAAGAAGCATAATGAAATAAGTGTCAATACATAAGTTGTTGCTAATTTATTTTTGAAGCATGTTTAGATTCATTTTTAATTATCAAATAACATTGTTTCTAACAGGCATCGCAAGTTCTTGTTGTAGTGGCTACAACACCCTCCCAAATTGTTCACCCTATAAATTTAAAATTTTTGGGTCCCCCTTGATTTTCCAAGTTTTCATGTATATATTTTTTGTATTACTTATACCCAACTCTTGTAAATATCCTAATTATAACCAAATGCATGTCCATGAATTAACCATTATCATGACATGAATTATGCACTTTTCATCTTCAATTTACCCATATCTTTACAAGTTTAGGGTTTGGGTGAGGTTGCAATTGGTTTTGAAATGAGCGCTCCCTAGCCTACTAACTTGATGCGCTTAGATCTTCATTTTCTTGTAGATTTGAATAGATCCTCTCACATTTTCTGATTGTGGACTCATAGATCCACTTTGAATGATTTTAATCTGGTTGAAAGCCCTAAATATTAATGGTTGTGTTATGGGAGCTAATACAATGATGATTCAACAAGTGAAATGGCTGTAGAGGTGAGCCTACTCAAATCAAGATGTGACAACAATTGCTAAGAAAATAGATGTAGAAGTATAGACTCTTGTACGAGAATGGAAGCCTTGAACTTCTTTGAGGATAGTCTTAAAGGTGGTAGGTATTGTATTATTATAGATAGCCATCCATACTAGGTGACCACATAGCACTTTGAACACATCTAACATATAAGGGGATGTGTTGGTTGCAGCCTATAGGGGAGAGTGTTGGTTGCAATATCTAGGGAGAATTTAAGAAAGATCTACCACTAAGCCTACACCTGGAAATGATCCTGCCTATATTTAAGAAATTAATGCATGGGATACCTGACAAAAGGGAGGGTTATAATAACCTAGATATAATTGGCAGAGCTGAGTTTCCAAGGCATCAAATATAAATTAAAAGAGAAGAAAGAAATCATGATAGATGCGCTAACGAAACACTCCAAGATATGCATAAGTCTAGTTGTGCTTCTCGTGCTGATGTGAAATTATCAGGCAAGAATAAAGTTCCTACAATTCGGTCCATGAAATTAAATTGGCTCATGTTTTGCATTAAATCAAGCAATAATGATATTTTCTCAAAAAATCATAAAGATTATGTTCCCATTTGCAGGGAGTGTTTAAATCATGGCACACCGAAGTAAGAGATGCAACATTCTTGTCATGGCCAACAATTGTAGGTTGGTGTAAAATCTCTTGAGAAATCCTTGGAGAAAATTGATGGTATTAGAATGAAAAAACTCAATGAAATACTTGGGACCACTAGAAGTTCTCAAACTCCTAGTGCACCATCAAGTACATTACAACTATAAAAGATGGATCTATTTCTTCACTTTCTGAGGGAGATAGGAATGAATTTGTTGAAAAGTCGGTTGCAAATATGCTCAATGGAAAGAAAACTTTAATCATGGCTCTACTTAAGCATATATTTGGTCAAGGGACATAATTATGAAAGTGGTTGTGCCTTCTTGAGGGATTAAGATTCCTTTCTTCAAATGATCAGAGTATTATTGGTGCATTATCAGGGAATCTATCTAGTCGAAATGATTTCAAAGTGTATATTTAACAAGTGTGTGCTCTCCCATGAAATCACTTACTCATTGCAATAGTCCATATACTTGTTGTGCCAAATGCACTGTAAGTGGAATAATTCCAATAAGGCCATTATAAAGTGATTTAATAAGCATATCAACATTGCTTCAATTGTGAAGGAGGTGCAGTCAAAATAGGATATTGACAAGATAATCAAGAAACGAGCAGGGTTTCCTGCCATATTGCATTCTTGGGCAGAATGGTGCAAAGCATCAAAATATATGGATTGAGTTTTCTCCCATCTTTGCATAGATACCCCTCATGCTAAGTTTCTTATGGCTAAAGTTGAACAACAACCAGAGATTTCAGAGGCATTCTCATAAGAGCCATGGGTAGAAGATTTGTTACAATTATGGCATCAAAAGGAACTCCTTCCATGAAAGAAATGATTTACATGTGTTGGGAATTTATCTCCAATGAATGGTTATATAATAGATTATGTCATTACATCTTCCCTTTCATGTCTTATGTCAGTTAGGATGAGTTATGATTAATCAAAGAAATGGTTGGGGCAACTTTTAGCATCAATAATCGCATCACAACCTATCCCATTACACTGTGACTTCCCTTCAATTGCATCACATGAAAATTTCATTGGCATCAATAATCACATCACAACCTAGATCATAAAATTGTGGCTTCCCCTCAATCGCACTACATTCTCCTTCATTATATCATGACTTCCCTCAACAAATTGTAACCCCCTCAAAAGCATCACCCATCGGCTCTATGTATATTCATCTTCCTTTCTTTGTTGATAAATGACACCTTAAGTTACTAGAGAATCGATATGCACTTATGGATCTATTCATGAGTAAACCATTTTCATAACACATTTTATTGTGTATAAGGAGTTTCTTTGATTCGTACATAGAGAATTTGTTCCTTAATTATAAAACACTTTAGAATAAAGGATATTTGGTGAATAAAAATTGGAGCAGAGATTTATCCAAATCTTTAAAAGAGAGTCTCAATTAGGATTACATACTAAAGATTGGCAACAATATTATGGCCTCAAGCCTGAAAGTGCAAAATTAATACATCTAGGACATATCCAATCCAAGTCACAATTTATTAAAAGAGAGTCTCAATTAGGATTACATACTAAATATTGGCAGCAACGTTATAGCCTCAAGTCTGAAAGTGCAAAATTAATACATCTAGGACATATCCAATCCAAGTCACAATTCAGTGTCACCCTACTATACCTCTATCAACATTATGATGATTCTTGGTGGGGGAGCCAAAATTTTTACGAAACTACTCTTTCTATTCATCATGGGAGGAATTTATCACACAACTCAAAGACTCTCCACTAGCATCCTTCCCAAGTAAAATAAGTTGTTATGATGTGGATTTTGATATAGTCCATGATTTTGTTGAGAGTCCTGAAATAGTAGCAAAATATGTGAAGGGTAAGTCCATGTTGTCTAAATATGCCTTATCTAGGTTGAAAAATCTAACTGGTAATTGAAACAAAGCTAAGGATATTATTTAGGCGGCTAAGGCTTCCATGGGTCAAGATATCTCTCCCATTGACTTAATAAACATTGAGTAGTTTGCACAAATGGTTATAGAACTGTAAAAATATCGAAAGTAGCTTCATTACTACCTTTCGCCAAAGATGCAAGATACCACTACAAGCCTTGAAGGTTTAATTAGTGAAATGGTGGGTTCTTGGTTAATATGCCATGTTGAAAGTATTACAAATCTTACAAGATGTCTTGCATCGACTATTCAGATTCTTGGTGCTGAGAAGGCTCTTTTCAGAGAACTTAAAACACATAGAAAAATGTCAAAATATGGTCTTAATTTTTCATTCTTCCTTTATTGGGAGGGCCCCTACTCGAAATAAAGGGTGTATATCACGTTACCTAGAAAATAAATGTTATATAGCTTCTTGAATTGATTGTTTCTCTGAGGTGAATACAAATATGTTGGGTGAGAAACTTCGAGAGCATTCCAAGAAAGTATTGTGCAGGTGCTTGTAGATTGTTTTCCTTTCCACCAATGCAATTTTGCAATCTTAATTGACTCTAATATCCATCATAGTAGCATCTTAATTGACTCTAATATCCATCATACGAAAAGCTACTTGCAGTTGTTTCCAATCAGGCATGCGGGACAATCATATTTATCCTAGGAATTCCAGTTTGCGTCGTGAAAATTTTCAAAATGCATGGACAATGAACTGGTAGTTGGGTCTAATGATACACTTGAATCAAGAATCATGGATATTTGTGACAAAAATTTGGATGATATTTCTTATACTACAAATCTGGACATGCTGACAAGGAACCTGTTGAAACTGCACCCTAAGTACAAGAACTTAAATAACATGAAAATCAGATGCTACAAGAGGAGCTTTCAACAAAGCTCATTAATCTAAAGAATCTGTGCATGATGTTCTCTACCTTTGAGAGGGAGAAAGAAACTATGGCAGCAAAATTGGCACTGAAAGTCAAACTATTGGGTGAGATGGAGGAACGCCTGAATGGCCTAAAAGAACAAAGGATCAAGACAATAGAAGGATATCGTGCCTTTTAGAGTAAATCAAAATACCTGCAAGAACATAATAGTGGAATGAAGAGAGAGAGACATCCCACCTCAAAGCTTCCAACTAAAGACGTGTCTTAAATTATGACATGTATTTCTTGCTACAGTGTAAATATTATTTTATTGTCATAATTACAAAAATGGAAAAATACAAAACCGTGTAAAAGTCCATAGAAATGCTAAAAGTCATTTAGGATGTGGAAATTCATGGGAAATTGGAAATTCATGGGAAAATTGCAGATTCATGGGGAAGGTGAAGGTGAAGGTGAAGGGTCACCAACCCATTTATATAAATATACTCTCATGCACCTAAGAAATGGAATTTTAGCACTTGAGTCATTTAGCACTTAGGGGTAGTTGTGACCACTCTTTCTCCTAGTAATTTTAGATTGAGTTGTGGTGAGGCCAGGGTCTTATTTTGGAGATGATATGAGCAACTCACATTCCACTATTGGATTTTGATGGGGTTGTGGTGCATGTACTTGGAATTGCAGCACTATCAATGAGAATCTCTTCATTCTTGGCATGGATTCTTGTGCATTTCAATGAGGATTTTAATGGCTTATCTGGTACTCCTATTGTGTATGCATGTTTGGTTTCACATATGTTATTTATTGATAAACTAGTTCATGGATTATTGCTCACATGTTTGCTTGAATCTTAGCTATTTTATTTCTAACATTACGTTGGTTATTAGTGATGAGCTATTTCACAATTAGCTTTTGGTGCTCTTGTATGTATTAGATGGTTTTAACTAATTAACACCTCTTGGGATATACTTGATATTATCATGGCATTGTTATATTATTGTACCTTATGCTGCAAGTTTATCAATTGTGGGTTGATTTCGTCCTCATTCTCTGAGTATTTCATACTTTCCCTCATGTTAACATGAATTCACTTGTAACCCAAGAGAAGGAAATAAACATGGTGGTAGTCGAGCCCACATATCGGATGGGAGTACTATCCCAAATGGTGCAAGGTATAATCAAGACTTCACACCAGGGAGATTCCCTTACTATCGGTGGCATATTTTTCCCCATCAATGGTTTTAGCACTAGAAGGAGGGCATATGACAAGCTAACCCTATGGAGCCCATGTCTTAATTTCTTTTATTTTTTTTAAATGGATCCTTCCTAAATCTCTATTTTGGGTTGTTTTTTCTAGAAGATTATATATTTATATACCCTTCAAGATAGGATATCTCTTGTTTAAAAATAAATTTGATGGAGAGGGTGAGATACTTGCATCTGAACATATGCTTCAATTTCTTCAAAATTGTGTTTCTAGTAATGTGTATCATCAAGATGTCATATGCATACTTCTCACCCTTACTTTTGAAGGTCGCATGAAAGCATGGTGTGAAACCTTACCAACCGCATCTATCCATTCTTTGAAACAATTTATCGATGAGTTCCAATTTGCATTTGATAGATATAATTTTGAGAAATTATTTAAACATATTAGTGAGCTTAGAATGAAACCAGATGAATCATTGTATGATTTTTCAATTAGATTTCTCAATATTTATTATAGATTTCCTAAGAGAGATATGGATTGGGATCATTTGCACAAAAAATTTCCACAATTGGTTTATATTTCTAAATATGAATTAAATATTGATAATCAATTACATGAATATTCTAATGATCTGCATGTTACAAATGAAAATCATCTTATGCCTACTCTTTTCAAACAAACTTTTGCCTCTATTTCAATGTGATTCAAGAAGAATCTTTGGCCTCGAAGGAGGAAATTCTCACCTCTAACATATCTCATCCTCCTCCATATTCATTAATCAATGAAATGATATATTGTGTTAACAATGAAATGTCTATTATCAGTAATCTAGGCAATGAAGAAATCTTAAATGAATAATATAATATTTGTCTTGTGTCAGAAATTGCAATAAATTCCTCAAAAGTTGGACAAGCTAAAATTGAAATCAGTAAGTCATCTCTTCATTACCATGCTGATAGATTTCATGTTGATCTCGTTAATCCTTCATTAGAAACCATCTCTAAACTTCCTCAAGATATGATTTTCCCTTTACCTTCTTTCTATGACTAAGACATTGTCTTCGATAATGGTGAATGTTCAAATGATAACATGATTGTTCATTCCTCAAGAAAACATAAATATGTAAAATCTAGGATCTAAATCAGATTTAATGGGAAGTGATGCTTCTTCAAGAGAATCTTGTCATCTTCTTTCATCTTCAACTCATTAATCCTTGTATCCCAATTTTTTTATGAGTCTGCTACAAGATTACTCATGTTAAATCCTATAGATTCTCATTTTGTTGGGCTAGCTTGTAATCAAATACAAGATAATGATCTCTTACATTTGTAAGAGGAAAATAATGAATCTATTGCTCATAACCCTTTCGGGTTGCAATCTTTAAAATGGGAAGAAGATAACACTTCAACCCAAACCATCCATGAAATCTCTTTGATTGATTCATCTCAATTTATGAAAAAAAAGGATATTAAGTTTTGAATTCTCAGTCTAGTGGTATTAAAGCATATAATCAAATCATAGGTTCTAATAGTTGTCTTCTTGTTAACAATGGTCTCAGTAATACATCTAATGGTTGTCCACATGCATCTATTGGTTTCACCAAACCACCAATATTTGATTGTCCAACATTTGTGTGTAGCTCAGTGACAAATTCCAATCATTGGACTAGATTCATCATTCCAAGAGGACCAAAATTGACCTTTGAAGTACTGGATTTGGATAAGGGAAAGTGTACAATTGAAGTGAAGCCCACAATGGCACATTGGATAAGGTCAACACTAAAAGGAAATTGGACACCCTTGGAAGCCTATAAATACAATTCAAGTGACCCTCATTTGTACATCACCATCAAGCATCTACTTCTTCTCTCTTCTTTGGTTTGGCTCGCACAAGTAGGAAGTGGTTCACGGTGATTGGTTTGTACATGTATGAAATTGCAGTGTATGAACCTCGCATGTGTGGATTAGGATTTTGGTTTGTAGTCGCAAGGTTGTAACAATAATTCTTCAGTTGTAGTCGCATGCATACAAGCCTCTCCGTGTGGTTGGAACGCTTCAGCCATGTTATCACTTAGGGAAAATCCTAGTTGCTGGGAAAACCCATAAGGTAACCTTAGAACTTATTTTAGGTTGAATCTGGCCCTTCAACCCAGAGAGGGATCTCTCTGTAAAAACTCAACTACCCTATGGTGACTATAGTGGAAGGTTTTGTGCAATTGAGTTTAGATGGCCAGATTTAGGTCTAGGAATAAATTGGTTGGGTGATCTTCAAAACCATTGGGCATCGAGTCTAGATATTAAATAAATGAGATCATAGCTCCAATGAGCAGGTTATACAAACCATGAAAAGACACAAGTCCTTTGACTGTTTGGGAGATTTGGAAGAAATAGGGCTGAAGGAAAAAAGTTTATAGATGACTAGAAAAATAATTATTAATGACTGATAATTTCAAGGTAGGAGCATCAAAGAAATCCAATCTCATAAACTAACATTCTCAGACATTGAGGAAAACAATTATATAATAGAGAAAAAACTGTCAGGGAGAAGTAACATATGAATTTCCTACTAACTTATCATTAAAAATTGTGAATACATTCAAGGTTTTTCAAATATATTTAGACTACGCGTGTTTTTCCAATAAAATCCAACCTCGTTTCAATATTCATAAAATATTTATATAGTGTTGACATAAAAATTTGCAAAATAATAGTCATCACATAATTACAGAACTGAGATATTTTAAATATCTTCCAAGTTCATGTATGCAAAATATAAACTTAAAAATATTTTGTCTTTTCTAGAATAACTATAGGAAAATATGCTTGTATTTAGGCAAAAAGAAATATCTGGTCAACTTCTTCCATTGAAATTAGAACAGGTCCCTAAACTGTAGTTTAGCATCTATGTTAGTATAACAGGTCCCTCTGCAACAATCCATCAAAACTTCTCCTTTGTTTTTCTCGTTCTTCTTTAATTTTGATGGAAAATATTTAGCCTTCAAATCTAGAAATTGGTTGATTAATCTTGATCCTCTGCCTTGGAATCTAGAGTGGTTGAAGTTGTTTTCACAAAATCTATTAGCTACCCTTTCAAATTACCAACTCCTTTATTCCTGTGTTCAATCTCGTAGCTACTGACTCATCCATGTTTTAACACTTATGTGTTACACTATCAGAGCTTAATATGTCGGAGCTACAACTCATGGAAACTTCATTTGCAAAATCCTTCTGAAATCATAAAGTTTTGATGCCACCAGGATCCTTTTGTTTAGCCCCTTTTTTCATTTCTCATTATAGGATCGAGGGTTGCGGTATGCTTCTTAGCCTTAAGGTGCTAGGGTGTTTTTTCTCTTGTCGGGGGCTATTTTTCTTTGTTGAGTGCTTAGAGCCCTTGGTTCTTTAAGTCTTACGACCGTGCGACAACCCAATATCAAAGCCCCCTTATCACAAGTTTCCAATTGCAAACTGTTATAAAGTGTCGACATCGCCAACTTCTGATATGCGATCTCTAATATGAAATCATCACTCCACATGGCACCTCATGATTGGTGACACGTGTCACCCAGATTTTTCCCCTTAGGCCCCTCAAAATTCCAAAACTTCCTACCACATGTCTTGTCATGCCGTCATGTCATGCTGACGTTAGATGCCACTATGGATTTATCGGAACCAATCATATTTTTCCATGTGTCCTGCTAGAGGAGAGAGAAAAGGGCCCGTCCACCTTTGGTTTTGCGATGAAATCCTTGATTAATCTTTATTGGCATTCCTCGACAGTTTTTAACACTATCGACACACTATGCATATCACAACTTTTTAAAGGGAGTCACCATAAGAAGTTCTGATTCTTCGTTTTTCCGACCTTCCGATATGCAAGACATCCGATATGTGATCGTCGATATGTCTGGACCTCTGTTATGCGATCCCTGATATGGTCTGGACCTCTGATATGTGATCATTGATATCTATGCACCTACGATATGCAATCGATGATACGATGGACCTATGATATACGATCGTTGATATGTTGGACCTCCGATATGCGATCATCGATATCTCTTTCCATCATAAGGCTTCAATACTTGAAACTTCATCAGACCATATCTTTTGATCTAGGAGTCCATTTTTAGACTTCCACATATCATTGGAAATCTTGTTCAGAGCACTTTCCAATGGAGAGGTTCTGATGTAGGCTTTGAATCCTTATTATACTTGGAATATGATTGCAAACTTCTCTTCTTATTTACTCGGATTTCCAAAAATTGTTGACAGCCCTGCTATCAAGAAATTTTCCTTGTTTATTACAATTTTAAATACTGACACTGCAACTGTCAGCATTTTCAAAAAAATAATTTAAAATGAAAAATTTTTATTATGATAAAAATTGGCTCCATGAGGATGTTGTTGATCAATGATGGCAACAAGAACCTCCCATAGACCAGTTGCCTCATCCATTATAAAATTTAGCTAAAAGAAAAACTGACTGAGAACTTCATCTTTTTAAGAGATGATTTTACAGACTCTGAACTTGGAAGTAGAAAATACAATTGTTTCTAAAAAACTTCTTATTTTTCTGATGAATATCAGCAAAACCTTAGGGCCTTCGCTTCGGGCTTCAAGTCCTTTAGAAAATTCATCCACACTTGTAAGATACTTTTCAAAATATATGGATATGTACAATGAAACTTGAAAATCATCATGTGTTTAAGAAATATAATGCTTCAGGAAATGTCCATTGACTAGACCTCCTGGTAAAGATTCTCCATGTGGACCTTCTAAGATGAAATTGTTTTTTCCCTAGAAAGTTGCAATTCTGTATGGCCCTTTCCAAATGTTCTCAAACTTCCCATGTTTACCTTTATCCTCAATGTGGGCATCCCATTTTAGAACCAGGTCTTGGAATTTGAAGTCATCCTGTTTGGGTTTTTTTGTCATTTTTTTATTGATTTGATCTTGTATTTCTTGAGATTGTTCATACACCCTTTCTATGGTTTCTTGCACTTCAATTAGTTGATTTATCCTTCTCTGTAGTTGATTTGGTTCTTCTCCCAACTCTTGCAAATATTTCATAACAATAATTCCTTTTGAAATAGGAAACAATGCGTCAACACCATATACCAATTGGAAAGGAGAAGTATTGATTGACCTTTTAGTGCTAACTCTATCTGTCGATAAAGAAAATTTAAGATTTGTGTGCCAAGACTTTTTGTTATCTTCTAACAATGTTTTAATAATTCTGACTAAACTTTTATTAGAGGATTCTACAAGTCCATTACCTTGATGGTAATAGATTATGGAATGGTTGAGTATGATATGATAATCTTCACATAATTTTATTAATTTCTTAGACTTGAAACATTGTGCATTATCGGTAATGATCCTCTTTGGGCAACCAAACGTAGAAATAATATTTTCTCATAATTGAATAACCACAAGATCAATACCTTGCCTACTTGGAAGTGCCCCAATCCATTTTGTAAACTAATTTTTCCCTCTCAAGATCCATCGATGTTGTGTTGATGATGCCAGATGAATTTCACCTACAAAGTCAAGGCCACGTTGCTGGAAAGGTGCCTCTATAGAGATAGGTTTAAAAGGTAAAGACATTATTTTTGACTTACCCTCAAGCAACTGACATTTGTGACAAGTTGCTACTTCTTTTTTGACATCAGAAAATAAAGTAGGTCAGTAAAAACCAACTCTCAAGATTTTATCTATTGTGGCTTTCCAGTAATGATGCCCTCCACATGCTCATTCACGAAACTCTTTACTCATTTTCTTAGCTTCGTATTCTAACAGGAAGTTCAACAAAATACCCTGAGGATCTTTACAATATAGATAACCATTCAAAAGACAATACCTAATGGATTCAGTCTCAAAAATCTAGCTCGGGTCTTATCTATTCCTGGTGGAACTTGTAAATTTTGCAAAATGTAAACAACATCAGCATACCAAAAACATTGTTTAAAACAATCTTCAGCTTCAACCACTGATTCTTTATCTGGAAGATCTAATAATTCAAAAACATAATTTATACCAACAACATTAAGATTTGACTCAGTCATTAGTCTAGCTAAACCTTGTCCTTTAATAATCTTGGTAGGTTTTATTTCCATGTCATACTCCAGCATTTTAGCAATCCATGTCCCTCTTCTGCCATCACTGTCTGGCTGTACTAAAATACTCTTTATTGCAGCATCTGGTACATACACAATCACATGAGAATGAAAAATAAACACTCTAAAATATTTTAGTGCTTTGATCAATGCATATGCTTGTTTGTCTAGAATATTTTACTTTAGTTCAGAATCGCTCCACGCCCTACTGAAAAAGGAGATGGGTTGTTCTTATCTTGCATCATTCTTCTGAAGCAACACACCAGAAATAGTGTGTTCAGAAGCAAAAGAAAAAATCATGAAATATTTTGAAAAATATGGACTAATGAGTAGAGGCGCTTGGCCTAAGGCTCTCTTAATATCATTAAAATAATTCTTCGCTTGTTCAGTCCACTTAATTTCGCTCCTTTTCTTGAGCATTCTTGTTATTACTTTTAAGATTTTTGCAAAATTCGGAATAAAATGTCGGGAAAAATACTGAGAGGGGGGGTGAATTAGTATTTTCAAATCAATAACTTTTTTTATTTTCATATTCATATTTCCATACACAAATTTAGTGAAAGGAACATGTGTGTGTACACGATTGTTCTTAAAACAACTAGCATACATTCAGTAAAATTTACAATTCACTTAATTCACCATATGTTTGTCTTCAGCGAGTGCATCAGTACTTTATTAAACATTAGATAAACTATAACCTTTTGATGTAATAACAAAATAAACAATCAGAGATAATCAACACACATGAACACCAAGATTTAAGGTGGAAATCCAATGCGGGAGAAAACCACTTGTTGTTGTTGTCTATATCTTCATTTTAATATAAAGAAAAAGTTGTTTACAATCTTGTACTGTCGCAGACTCATACCATTACACAAGCACCCACCTACAAAAGGCTACAACCTTCTCTCATTCTTCAGCTTCTACTGGAAGGGAGCTATAACCCCCTAGCTCTTGTACTGGCTGATATGTGTACCAGTATGTAAGCATCGGCCTACAGAAGGCTACAACCTTCATTCGTTCTTCATCTGCTACTAAAAGGGACCTACAATCCCCTAGCTCTTGTACTAGAATAAAATTGTACCAATACGTAGGTGCCGGCCTATAGAAGGCTACCACCTTCACTCTTCCTCCAAGGAGAACATTTCATAAATTTTCATACTGGATACTCCTAGTACACATCAACACCATATGTAGGCCGCGTTTCATCAAATTTTCATACTGGACCCATTATCAACACTGAAGCTCAAAATCAATCACCACTACAATACAACCATCAAATATGACTACATCAATGAACCATTGAAACCCAATCATCAATCTCTGACATAACTAAAACCAAATCATCACTTTCTGAATCAAACAATCATTGAAACTTCTAACACAACTGAATCAAACAATTACTGAAACCTCTGACACAACTGAATCACCCAATCATCAATTTATGATACAATTGAATCAACCATTCACTCAAAACCGACACTTAATCAAAATTCAACCAATCGACTGGAATAGTCGGATCACTGTAACCATTGCATAGAACTAAACCCAGAATGCTGCATCAACAATCAGAACCAACTGCAACCTCAAAAATCATATGTCAGAATGTATACGCTAATTCAATGAGGATAACCTACGTGTATACGCTACTTTTTGTAACCCAACCTATGTATACCTCTAAAGATATTGAATCATAAAACTTCTGAACCAAAAACTGTACTAATCAAAGACATTCTAAAGATCCACTGTCACATTACAAAGTTCTAATCAGATAACAACAAAGATCACTCTTCTTATTCAACCAATCAGTCAACTAGACCCAATCTCCTTATACAATCAGTTTTACTTTAGATCTAAGGAAGTCATCATTGAAAAACAACAGTAAAACAACATCACTGATCAGATAGATCAGTCATTTCTAAACAACAAGCCCTTCCTCTACATACGCTACTTGGAAATGTTGAATCTGAATGTATACATGCCTTCACCGAGGTGAACCAACGTATAGATCTACAAATAATGAATTATAACTTCATAACTTTTCAAGACTTCAGATATACCCAGATCATAGCATTTAAAGGATAAAACATGCGTTAGTACTCAGATCTATCCTATCCATTACCAAATCATACATGATAAGTCATTTTAGGTCTCATAATCTTGATCCATCATTAATGCATAATTATTTCAGATCTATTAGATATCATCCATCATCAAGCACTTAGGTGCATACTTAGTTCAGATCAAGCAAAGCATCAACAACCCATAACATGCATATTTTCTTTTGATCTAACTCTTCATAAGATTTTCATCACTTGCACACCCTCACAATTTGATATTTACCTCCTTATATAGTTTTAGTCTTTTTCAATACCTCGGGTTAAAACCATAGTTATGTCGATGGTATTCTTTGACGAGATCAATATTCTTTGTCATGCTCATTACTATGGGCCAATACCATGGTAGGAACCCTTGGTATTCTTTAAACTGGCAGGACCTATGTTCATCAAACATTGACCTCCTTCCTTCAATCTCACAAGAATATTTTCTTAAATACAAATCACCAAACTCCTTGAGGTTCGCCCTTGGGTGAGAATTATGCTTCATATGTAGGAAACATGGCCAATCTACATTGGCACCTAAAGTGCATATATATGGACCAAAATTTCTGATTCTTGAGTGTGGAATATCACCAAATAAAAGAAGACATGTTTTATATGAGAGGAATCTTCTTCTCTTTCATCAACCAACCATCAACTCTAAGCACTCGGCCTTTACATTCAGTTTCATTTTTGGCTTATAATCAGGCCTACATTCTTTGACATAGTTTGACAAGCCATGTTGGGTCCAATCATTAAAAGGCAATTCACTTAGTTTATTCATAACAATGTAGAGTCGCACTTCCGGGGAGTGATTTGTGATTTTCCCAAAGTCACATAGTCGCACTTTTGGTAAGTCGCATCTCTGGTTGCTTTCACTGAGGCACAAAACTGTGACCTCACGACCTATGTGGGAGCGTGACTTACCAAAGGTTTCATGGTCATAGTTGATGGTTAGTCGCACTTTCGGGGAGCTCTCCTGGGGAGTTGTAACGTGACCCAGTGACTTGGTCGAAAGTGCGACCCCCCTAGAGGTCGCAAGGTCACAACGCAGCATAGGCCGCATCGCAGTCCAGGTTGCACCTCCTGAGCACCCGCCTAAGGTCTTCGAATTCGACTTAGTGACCATTACTCACACAGTCGCATCTTGAGAAAGGTCGCACTTATGGTTGCTTCCTTGAGGGTGTGGAGTCCGACTTAGCCACTAGTGAGAGCCAAACAATTCACTTCTGAGCATGTTGTAATGATCCCGATTCAGAAAGATATCCTGAGATGAAGCATGTGGTTTCATTCTTGTGCGGCCAGGATCCTACCACTAACTTTGGGAACGCCGAAAGAGTGTTGGAAAATTTCTTCTTGCTCCCTCATGGATCTCACGCGTAGTGTTTCCTTTCCACTAAGTGATTCAACACGGTTGCAGTCTTGATAGTAGGTAGTAGGCTTGATCTTGTCATGTTGTGACTTTACTGCAGGCCCATGTTGTATGGGCATAGGAAATCACTCATGTGAGCAGTTTTGCCACCGGAGTATTGAGAACTCTTTCTAAGCCTTGCCTGCATTTCCTCCAGATCTTGAAGCATTATTGATAGTCATTTCATCTCATCCCCTCCACAACTCATCATCCTTCGATGAGAACATGATTTTGGCCTCTACATGGGCATCTTTATAATGCTCAAGTACCATGAGCATCGTTGCTTTTAATTCACTATCGTTTTGTGTATAGTGATATGGCATGCATCTTGTTGACCCTTCTCATGCTCAGTGATGGTGTCATTGTGTTACCTTCCCACACTAATATCCGTGTATGTTGACCGACCCAATATTTATTCTTGTATGTTTTGGTGTTCCCCTCTTAATGGTCAAAGGAAAACAGGTGGAGAGCTATCAACGTTTGTGTTTGAAAACGAATTGCAGCTACTTTCAACGGGAGTTGGATGTTCATGTCATAACGTGTCTCCTTAATGTTAGTTACGCTACCTTTTCTTGTCTCCTTTTGCTTTAGAAAGCCATCATATCAGAAGTGTTTAACTCATGAATGATATCTCAAAGAGTGGCAGCATGACAACATCATGATCTACGATAGTGCGATATCTGGTTTTATGAAGGTTGTCGTGAGTGAACCGCGATAACATATTCACCACACATATAATTTTGATAATATGACCAATGGACCATAGCTGAATATGGCTCATTTCTGGCTACCTAGGTTTTTTACGTCAAATCACATGTTTCAAGGAAGCACTCTATTAATGCTTTCTTTAGTTCTAAATAGTGTTCCTTTTCTTTTGTTCCATGAGAAAGTATTCAATGCCATAACCTCCAATATCGCATTTCTCATTAAGCCATTGTCTAGTTCATATGGTATATTAAAGCCATCCTCTTTATATAATTTTAGTGGTGCCACACTAAGAGGCATCTTCTATTGATTCCCTAAAAAGAGGATGTAATGAAAATAAGTTAGCTTACACCATTGACACTTTAATCTAAGAGAATAAAAACCAACTATTTCAGTACAAGGAAATGAAAGTGAACAAACAATACTAAAAATAAGTTATTCGAGGACCATGAACCATAAATGATCCAATGTAAGTTGTTATGGGTTGCATGGGTTGAGCGAGTCAAGATTTAATTTGGGAGATCAATCTAAATATGGATGCAAAATTTTAGAAGCATTTGTGAGTCTGCATTTGTAAGGTGAGGTTCGATCCATGGTGAGAATGAGTCGATGCACGAGAGGGGGAGTAGTTTCATAAACCCTAGAGGGTGAGGATTATTTCAAAGCAGGGTTGGACCTTCAATCACATGCATCTAGGGTTACAAAGATGCTAAGGGAAAGTCATGACCCTCACAAACCCTAATGCACATGCTGAGGTGAAGGATCTGCCAAGAAATTGGGGAGAATGTTTTGAAATGACTCTCACTATGGTGCCAATGAGAATGTACCGCTAGAGGCATGCGAATTGGTGACAACAGGGAGGCGATCACTCCTTTAACAATCTAGGGTTTCTCTCAAACCCTCATATTGTCAATTGTAAGGGAAACCAATTTGAATGCCTGCTTGTTCAAATATGGGAAATATATTCGTCACGAGGCACATCATGCAAAGATGAGTTTCAAAATAATGGGAGACTCTTAATGCTTTACTGGAGCTATTGACCTTCAAAACCCTAAGATGGCCTTAAGGCCTATTTTTGAGATAAAACATGATGTGTGGGCGCAATGTATGAAACATGAGAGGGTGCATCAATAGGGTTGGCTACGAAGGGTAGCGAGGAGAGTAACCAGTTGAAGCCTTTATCGAAACCCTAGTAGCTTGGGGGCAAGAAGTGGGGTACCCAAAATTTTGGATACCACCAAAAAAATTGGTGGTGTTTTAGCGGCTACAACAACTGGTGAACCACTAATAGAATTCAATATCTCTATCAACAACCTTGTAGTAATCTGAGTCTGGATAATGATGCAAGGAATAGTGAACAATTACTATGGGTACCTATTACCTTGACCTTTACGAATCTGCCTTCCCCTTTGTGTCTCAGCTAGGTCTTGCTAGTTAGTAAACATCCAATTAAAGGTTCACACATGCCAGTAATCGATGATGATGCAAATATGAGGCAGATGGGTTATTATATTCAAAATTTTAAAATAAGCTTCTAGTGTTGCTCCACTACCAGCAAGCCTAGACAGTACCCCAGTGGAGTCACTCCAAGAAATCACAAACATTTCTCCCCTGCCAGCAAGCTTGGTCAGTACCCTGACAGATTCGTTGCATTACCTCTCTGCGCAAGAATCCTTTCTCGATCCTTTACCCTTTATTTAAATTCATTTTCCTTTATGTGTGCATTTGGACTTATTATTGGGTGTTCATTGCACCAGGGCAGATGAGGGATCCCGACTCATTTTACGAGCAAGAGAGGTTGTTTCTTGCTTGACAAGAACTAAGAGATATCTTGATTTAGGTTTGTCCTCATGCCAAGCCTCCACATCTCACCTCTAGTTAACACGTGAGCGAAGCACACGATTCATCGAAACAATCGAGACCATGCTAAGCACAAGGTTTAGGTTATGGGTACATGTCATTCAAACTGATTAGGGTTCCCCATAAGCATTTTGTTCTTATCTTCCTTGTTAATAAGTTAGATTCGTAGGAGATATATCCAAGAGGTAACCTTGATGACTGGTTCCAAGAGAGGCCGCCCATTAGCATAACCATCACAACTTCATAGAATCATCGGGGCTAGGGTTTTAGTTCTAGGGTTAGGTGACCAGGGAACTTTCCTAGGGTTTCGACATGTGCAAAGAGGTCGAAGAAACGCACTTTAAGGTTTGATCAAGTGCAAAGAGGTGTGAGAAATCTATACACAGTACCCAAGGTTCAGAAGCTTTAGGTTCAGGTAGGCTCATGCAACATAGAGGAAATTTCCAGGCTAGGTCCAAGGTGAGTGTATGTTAAGCAAGAAAATATGTATGATGTAATGCAGCGGACAAGGCTTATGATGCAATGTAATTCTAGGTGTAGAAGAGATCAACTAACTGAAATTAAAAGATGAATATAATGCATATGCATAGGTTCACTGATGCCATGTAACAATAAACAAACACAAAGACATGAGTGCAGAATAAACATGTAGGGAACTAACTGCCTACAGTAAGGAAAATGAAACATGACAAATTTAAATCATAAAGAAAATTCTAATCAACAAATTAATAAGCAAATAAAAACTAAAACCTAACTATTCTAAACCATAAATCCTAATTTAACCAAATAAGGGGTCATGTTATGCGAAATCGAACTTCCAATGCAGCCACCGTAGCAGTTCCTGACCTGCAAAAATAAATATGACAAAAATTAGAATTTGTGAAAAGAGTTGTGCAAAAAATAAAATGCTTACATGTAAAGCATGCACAACAGAAAGAAGATCTTGTCTACTTACAAGGAAATGTGTCAACAAAGACCTTTCAATGAAAACTGCAACCCAATACTGGTAAACTGAATCACATGCATGAAATTTATAATCATCCAGCCATGACATACATATGTTCATGCTTAACCCTAAATTCAATGCAAGTAAGGCAAGATAATGTCAGCTAGCAAAGGGATCCACCAGATTAATCCAATCGGCAACCCAATCATGATGTAGAGGATGATCAACTTGATAACTCTAAAAATAGGAGCTTCTACCGAGTGTAACTGAGATCCCCAAGGATTCAAACGTAGAAACCTTGATCTTGGGAACCTTAGTTTGAAGTTGTTCATAGACTTCGTCAAGGAAGTGAGGACCTGACATAACCATCAGTGGAAGCTGAAGTGCCTCAACTTCTTTATGAGTGCCCAAACATTCAAAATGTGGATCATCAAATTCTGGTGGTTTCGTAGGGTCAAGAGCTCGATACATAGGATAATCTCCAGAGGCGTGAGTGAACATATTTTCAGCATAATGAGAATCATCAAAATCATGAGTTTGATAAAGTTGGGCATCTGGCACATAAGGATCCTCTTGGAATGAGAGTGAAGAGGTATTAATGAGAGAACCATATTGAGTTGGGTGAGATGCAAGGCCCTCTTCTTCACCTGTTAAAGACTGTGGGTGGAAAAGATGATGCATAAGAGATTCAAAATCTGCACCCCTCGACTGTGAAACATCACCCCCATGTAAGTGATTGCAATCAACGTGAGCAAGATACAAATGTGAATGATTTGTCAGAATTGCTGGTGTAGTAGATACATGGACTAAATCAAGGTAGAATGGATGCATAGGGTCAGATGAAGGGGCACCAATTGGACCCAAACTCGCATCCTGTCCATTTATGTTCACTAAAGGGGAAGATGGATTTGCAGACATGATGTGGTCTGGTGATTTGATGGGACAACCAGCTTTACCTGAGATAAGATCAAGGCCATCATGGGTAGGTGAATGAGATCCAGGAATATAGTGAGACATATGTTGTGTTATACTCCTATAGTTATAGGTGTCATATTTCATGATTGACTGGTTGAGCTCTGTAATATGTTCATCCTTTCCTTGCTGTAAAGGTTTCCATATTATCAAAAAATCAAAAAATAAAAATAAAAATGTAAAGAGGGTATACCCTAAAAGAAAAATCAAAGGGTGAAAAAAATAAATGGTCAAAAGAAAAAATGAAAAGAAATGAACCCCAAATAAAGAAAGACCAAGAAAGTGTGCTAGTCCAAAATGCCACTACTCTTTCATCTTCTGTAAATAAAGCATTGTGTGCAGTTTGTTAACTCATGCCACAAGTGGTGAATGGCCAAACAGTTTAATCTTGGCTAGTTCATGTTTGAATTTCCTATTTTTAGAGATAGAGAATAAAAATCTGTCCAAATTGTTTAATCTTGGCAGATAAGTAGATAGGTAGAGAAGCAAAGGAGCTCAACAGTTTAACCTGAGCCCTTGGAAGTAATAAGTGCAGACTTAGGTAGGCTTACCATGAAAAGAAAAGAAAAGTTGAAAAGGGTTTGCCAATCTAAGTGCACCCAAAGAAAGGAGAAAAAATGTTAGGCAAAGTAGGCTGGGTAGGTAGATTGTTGTTGCAGAATGGGACTTGTGATAGGTTTTGTCTCTTAAAAAATGTGTTAACTTACACTTCTATCACAAAGTACTATGGCAGACATTACTCTTGGAGCAGCTCAAGCGAGGCAGATTGCATGACTAACTCCCCATTACACTTCTCCCCAATCACTTACTAATCTCCCCCCAAAGATATTAAGATATGCTTAATATCACTAAACCACTCATTCCATTTCATCATTGCCTAAGTAAAAACCCCATTTTACTTAGGAAATTTGTACAAATATCACATAAATCCCTTTGTTTACCCTAAGCCTCAGTTTATAACTCAGCGCATTCATTTACATCTCTTTCATATTAACAAATTAACTTTTATTATTTAAATCCCATATAATTCATTCCCATCCCATGTTGTATATAAATATATTAAAAAATCCCCGCTATTTTATATACCTCGTCCCGATTAACTATAACTGTAGTCACTGTACAAATGGGATTAATAAGTTCATTTGGAGCTTAATAAGAACCCTCCCCGCGCGCAAATAATGGAATTAATTAACCACCTGGGTTAATTAATAAACCTAATCAAACCCCGCAGACCAATAAAATTTCCCCCTATATGATTTATTAAATGTTAACCGTCCGATCTCGGCCCATCCATCCAACGGTCGATATTCATTTCGCGACACCCTCCGCTGCTAAAATTTACCACCCGGGGAAACAGTGGTTTTTGCCTCGTACCGTGGACACGCATCGCCCGCCTGCTATGTTCACAGCCCCTCCGCCCGAAACCGCCCAAGCCCAAAAGCGGTGCAGGCAAAACCATTTACCACCCTCCCCCCACTGACGTCATTTGTTGACGTTAGCTGTCCTTTGCTAACGTCACTTGCCACATCACCCGCTATGTCACCATCTGTACTTCCATGTCACCTGCCACGTCATCCGTCCCCTACCCACCGCTGACGTCATGCTTACGTCATCCGTCCTTGAAACCAAGAATTCCCGCCAAGTTACATTTTGTCAAATAAAGGGTAAAAGTGCCATTTTTTCTATAGTTTTCTGCATACAAGCACTCGAGGCGTAAAAGCGACCAAAATCAAAATGTTCCTGGTTCTTGACCGCCTCCTGACTAGGAAAGCTCCAGCAATGAGCTCGCAGACTCAACAAACTCGCCATTTTGTAGTTTTTCTTCCTCTTAGACACAGTTGAAAGCAAACAGAGGAATTTCCAAGCCTGTGGAAGAGGGAAACAGAGATAAACAGGGATCTTTGCTACTCTAGCCAGTGGAAACATGCAGAAACATGAATTGCCAGAGAAAAGATGATCAGAAGACATGTTGCAGTCTTATTTTTTGCCGGATAATGGTGAGCAGAAGTCAAAACACATTAAAGAGTATCAGATCAAGCTTTAAAGAGTATCAGTGTAGAATTAAAGGCAAGTCAAGTCAAAATTAAAGAGTATCAGGAGCCGACAAAGAGAAGCAAATCAGAAATTAAAAGCACAGTTAAGGGAAACAGTTAGCGCAGAGCTACTGTAGGACAGCTGCAAGCCGAACCCTAAAGAGCCAGCCTCCAGCATAGCATAAGTTAGTTGTTTCTACTTTGCTTGTAAATTACTTTAGGTTAAAATCCAGATATTATCTCACAGCTTTGATGAGATACCTGTTGTACATATTTTGTTGTATAAATACCCCCTCCATTAGAGTTTTAAAGAGGTTGGGTGTGTGTAGATTTCCTTAGACTTTGTTGTAATATTGAAACTTTTGGAATAAAGAGCTGTTGGAAACAAACTGTTGTCTGGCCTACTGGATGAAGAATTGATGCAGAGGACTTGTCACAGAATTCTTGAATCAAACTCTGGATCAATAAGTCCCCTATATCTTATGTTTTACAGTTTTCTAAGTTTTATATCATCTGTGTTTCATAATCTGAATGATAAAGAAAAAGATTAATTCAGAATTTGCTTGACTGCACTCTGTTTTCAGTCTTTATTATTCTCCGTGTTTTCTTCAGAATTAGCATAAACAGTGAATTCTTAATTGCTCTTGTTTCCTAATTCTCTCATGTTGATTATTTGATAAAGAATTCTTAACTGCTATTTGTCAGTAAGCGTCCATTTTCCCTCTTTCAATATGTTGAAGGATTCTTAACTGCCCTTCACCCATTTGATCCCATTCCATCTGTTTTCAGCTCTTTAATTCGTTCCCTGTTTGACTACCTTGCTCTGTGACGCCATCCTATGTTAAGAAACCAAATCCAGAAAACCATCTCTTTGACTCCATCATGCCCAATGGACTGAACTACTCAGTTTTACCTCATTGTTCTATTGAATCTCACCATCCAAACTCAAAACAAAACCCTTGAACTTCATAACTAGCCTAATACCTTTCAAAACAAAGCTAAATCATAAAGAGAGAGCCCTATCTGGATGCAGATTGGCTAAAATCTGTATCTAAAAGACTGGTCTGTGGTTACCTCGGTCGTATTCCCTTTCTTACAACTTTTGGGAACAACCTGAGTAATAACATCATTGGCGACTCCACTGGGGACATAAATAATTCTCTGTTACTATTCTTTATTTCATAAGCTACAGATGGAACCTGAAGTTAGCCAGGTAGCCTTTGAAACTTCTTTTGCTTTGCAATTGCAGAAGTAAATAAATGTTGCTTCAGTCTATCTCCAGTCTAGTTTATGTTTTGAACAGTTGGTTTCAAATCCTTGATCAGTTCCTCATTTCAAATAAATCTTTAGGAAAGTTCAAAATTCCCATATCCAAAACTTCCTAGAAAATACTGTTAAAAGTTGTATTGTCAAACCTATTCCAAGAAAAAACCAAAAAATATACCTAGAAATTGGCTTCAGAAAGGATTCATTACACCAGATCAAATCCTAATCCTAATCCCCCACCTGTGTTTGAAAATCCTAATCTGATTTCTAGGATTGTTAGAAGACAAGACAGCCAAGAAAATTCTGCTAATTCACACCTTGACAAACATTTTCAGAACTCCAATCAATCTGAGCTTACCTCTGAAAAACACCAAACATTTATGTGATTATTACAGCTTCTCCAAGTTCACCATCAGCACCTCAACCTATCCTTTCCACTCCTCCATCTGCAACTCTCATTCCCATTGTTATTCCTACTCATCCAGTTGTCACATTTTTTTCTGCAACCATGGCAAATCGATATACTCCCCTAAACTTACCTGCAAATCCAGGGGCTATGCCTCAAGACTATCAAAGTAAAATCACCTATTTTTACGGTATTGGCACTTACACAGCTCAACAACATACCAAGAAAATCACTAACTATTTTGAAAACTATGAGATTGATGATGATGATGTCAGGATGAAAGTATTTATTCAATGTTTAACTGGATGTTAGAACCTCGTTTATAGCCCTCCCTGCAAACAGTATCAATGACCCACAAGTTATTTATCAGACCTTCTTGAATAGATGGGAAAAGAAGAAAGATCCTCTCCACATTTTATCAGAATATGAGAACCTAAGAAGAGGCACACAAGAAACAGTCCAAGATTATTGCACCAGATTCAATAATATCTACAATGCTATCCCTCAGAATCTCAGACCTCCTCCAGATTTAGCCTTGATCAAATTCCCTGATGCATTTGATTCTGACATGGCATACCAAATTAGGGAAAGAGCTCCTCGAACCGAGAAGACATGTTGAGTATAGCTCTCAGCATTGAAGCCAATCTAATATCTAAACGATCTAGAGCCAAAGCTGAAAGGAGGACACCTTTCAAAGAAAAACCTTCTGCCTTTGAATAGAAATTAGACACAATTATCAAAGGAATAGACAGACTTGGGGATAGAGTAGAAACAATTGAGAGAAAATCCCCTTGGGATGGTCAACCAAGCAACATTGGGAGAAATCCAAATTTCAGGAAGAACCAAAATCCTAACACTGGAAAGACAGGGTTGACCAAAATATTAGGCCCCCATTTCAAGAAAATTATGCTGAAGCCTCAACTTCTGATGAACCAACAGAAGACACTCAAATTAATCTGATGGGACTCAACGATGAACAACAAGTTTTCTTGACCCAAGAGGATCAAGAAGCCCATATTGTGAAACAATTCCAAACTCAGTCAGGTGAATCATTTGACTTTAGGGAGGGATATGATAGAGCCATTTATGAAGTCCACAAACAATACAATCTGAGGAGCAGAAGGATAGATGTCCCTGAAATCAACAAACAGAAAAATACCAAGCAACCTAACAAAGGTAAGATCAGTAACCTCCCTGTACATATTCTTTCTAAAATAGATCATAACCCTAATAATCCAATTGTTGAAGATGTGTCAGACAATAAGACACCTAACAGATATCCTTCCACTACTATTTCTTCTGAAGAAAAAGAAGAAAAGCCTCTAGAACATGATTTGGAAACAATTGCAGCCCATAATCCCATTCTTGAAAAAGAGAAAAACGCAGAAAACCCAACTGTCCGAATTACAAAAACTCAAATCGAAAAACCTTTCAATCTTGAGACAGAATTAGGCAAACTAAAGATAGTTGTTCCATTATTAGAATTAGATAAACATGATGTCTACAGAACTCAAATCAGTAGATCACTCCAAATTTCTGTAAATGAAGATTCAGTAAACATTTTTGATGACCAGCCGGAACTAATAGTTGGCCCTGAGGTAAATGGAAAAACAACATAGCGACAAGTTCCTCCTTTTTATGTGGCTTTAAAAATACATGATAAGATACTCCATAACGCCATGTTCGATTCTGGTGCTTCCCATAACTTAATGTCTAAATCTGTAATGGAAAAACTTGACCTTGACATCACCAGGCCATATAAAAACATTTTCTCTTTTGATTCAAGTAAGGTCAAATGTTTGGGTTTAATCAAAGACTTATGTGTGTCACTAGTCCAATATCCTGCCAAAACCATCTTAATGGACATAGTAGTAGCTGATATTCCACCAAAATGTGGTATGCTATTGTCTAGATCTTTGGGTACAAAGCTTCAAGGATCTCTACAGTTAGACATGTCGTATGCTACTATTTCAGCGTTTGGTCAACCAAAGAGACTATACAGAGAAACCTTAATGAAGTATGTAGTAAGTAGTCAAGAGAAACCTCAAAATTTCCCTATCTACTCAGTACATTCAGACATGGATTCTTTTATCCTGTACAATGCTAAAATTGATCCCACACATGAAATAAAAGTTCTGGCAGCTGAAACAAAAAAATTTGCAAATGAAAAGTCTAGTGTCTGAATCCAAGAGATATTTGAAAATCATGAAACGCTGGATAAACCAGAACAAGATGAAAAACCAGATCTCCCTGCTGAAAAGATCCCTGCAAATCCAGATACTAACTGTAAACATGAAATCCTTTGGTACTTAGAGTTTGATGGTTTTGTCAACAAATTAGGAGCAGGGGCAGGGGTCTAGGTGCATAACCTTGAAAACAAACATGCTGAAGGTCATGCCTACAGGTTAAACTTTAGATGCACTAATAATATGGCTGAATATGAAGCTCTATTGCTAGGTCTTAAACTGCTGAAGAAATTGGGAGCAACAAGAGTGTCAATCCTGGGAGATTCTGATTTAATCATTCAACAGATAAAAGGGAAATTCTTGACAAATGATCCTAGATTGAGAGAATATAGAGGAACGGCCATAGAAATCCTTAATACATTTCAAGAAACTCAGCTTGCCAAAATCCAAAGAAAACATAACTTGCAAGCTCATGGCCTAGCAATGTTTGCCAGCACCTGTAAATTACCATTCGAAACAAATCATCAACTCACAGCAGAAATCAGACACAGGCCAGCCATACCTGATAATGTGAAGAACTGGCAAGTGTTTGACAGTGATAAACAGATCAACAATTTTTTAACCCTTGAAGAAGAATTTGCTTGCTCTAACATGGATGTAGATACAGTCAGTGAATTTGATCCAGCAAATCAGTTAGAAATAGACATTTCAGCAGAAAATGCAACTCAAATGCTTCACCCAACAAAAGTTACCAAAGAGGAAATAAAAGAGCTTAAAGAAACAGATGTTGATGAGATTATTGAAGGAGAATCTGAAATTATGAATTTAAAAGACAACCATTTGCCTAAAGGATTAGCTCCTTTGGAAGATCTCTTTGATTTCAACGATATTCCAAAGAAACCTCAAATGGAACCTCTAAAAGCAGACATTGAAGACTACAACATAGGAACTGAACAGAATCCAAAAATGATAAAATTGTCCAAATCTTTGCCCCTGATCAAAAGCTAAAGTATGTTGAACTGATCAAAGAATTTCAGGATGTTTTTGCCTAGAGCTATGAGGACCTGAAATCTTATGACACCTCTGTAATTTAACATACAATACCCCTCAAGGAAAATCAAAAACCATTCAAACAAAAGCTCAGAAGAATCAACCCTGTACTGCTTCCTTTAATTGAAAAATAAATCAGACAAATGCATGATGCAGGGATAATTGCTCCAATCAGATTTTCAGAATGGGTATCTAATTTAGTGCATACCAAGAAGAAAACAGGGGAAATCAGGTTATGTGTTAACTTAAGAAATGTGAACAAGGTTTCTTTGAAGGACAACTACCCTTTACCTAAGATGGATCATATTTTACAAAAAGTAGTAGGTGCTTCCAGGATTTCATTATTGGATGGGTTCTCAGGTTTTAATCAGATTTTAGTTCATCCTGATGACCAAGAAAAAATTGCATTCACAACACCATGGGGTACATTCAAATATGTTAAAATTCCATTCGGACTTGAGAAGGCAGGGGCAACCTTTCAACGAGCAATGGACATAGCTTTTGCAAAAGAAATTCACGATTTTCTGGTTGTATATCTAGATGACCTCACTGTGTTTTCCAAAACAGACCAGCAACATTTAGATCATTTGAGACAAGTGTTTTTAAAATGCAGACAGTATGGTATTTCACTGAATCCTAAAAAGTCTCTGTTTGGTCTAGAAGAAGGCAAACTGTTAGGCCATATCATCTCCAAATATGTCATCAGAATTGATCCTGCTAGAATTGAAGCTATTCTACAAATCCCCCACCCCAGAAATGTCAAAGAACTTCAAGCTTTCCTAGGGAAGATTAACTTTTCGAGAAGATTCATATCTAATATGGCTTAATTAATCAGATTGCTAAACAACATGTTAAGAAAGGATTCAAAATTTAAATGGACAGCATAAGCCAAACAAGCATTTGAAGAAATTAAAATGGCTTTAACCAGAACACCAGTCCTTACAAGTCCAAAGTTTGACAGAGACTTCATAATTTTCTCATTTGCATCAGAACACACTATAGCAGCTGTTTTACTACAAAAAGATGATCAAGGATGTGAAAAACCCATAGAATTTTTTAGTAAAGCACTTAGAGATGCACCTCTAAGTTACAAAATTGTGGAAAAACAGGCTTATGCACTTGTGAAAGCCATTCAAGACTTCAGAGTCTATATACTGTACTCGCATGTAATAACTTATGTACCAAATGTTGTCGTTAAATACATCCTGACTCAGGATGGAATTGAAGGAAAACAAGGTAAATGGATAGCTAAAATATTGGAGTATGACATTGAAATAAAACCTACAAAGCTAATAAAAGGACAGGGATTGGCTAAACTCATGACTGAAACAAACTTTCAAGCCCTGGATGTTAATGAACTGGATAACGAACAGGAGATGGCAACTCCACAAATCAGCCAGGCCTTCTTAGAATCACCTTGATATGCTGACATAGTTCATGTATTATTAAACCTGCAGGCTCCTACAGGGTTATCCAGAACAAAGAAAAGGTTTTTAAAGATGAAAGCTTCAAAATTCTTTGTTTTAGATAATGCTCTTTTTTGGAAAAATCATGAATGTATTTTATTGAATTGTTTAATAAAAGAAGAAGCTGACAAAGTTCTCAAAGAATTTCATGCAGGCAACTGCGGTGGACACCTTTACTGGAAATCAACTACAGACAAAATCCTAAGGGCTGGATTTTACTGGCCAACCTTGTTCGTTGATGTAAAGAAGTTTGTCACTGCTTGCCACAAATGCCAAATTTTTTATGGCAAAAGGAAACGTTACCCTTACGCCTGAGACCAATTTCCACTGAAAAGCATTTTCAACAATGGGGTTTGGACTTCATTGGAGAAATTCACCCTCCCTCTTCTGGCAAACATAAATGGATCCTTACTGCCACAGACTATTTTACCAAATGGATAGATGCCATTCCTTCTAGACAAGCCAATGATACAGTGATTATAGGATTCCTAGAAACCAATATTTTGTCTAGGTTTGGTTGTCCTGAAAAGATCATAACCGACAATGATGCTGCCTTCAAATCCAAGAAACTGATAAATTTCTGCAGCAAATACCATATCACTCTAGGCAATTCCACAGCTCATTACCCTCAAGGTAATGGTCTAGCTGAGTCTTACAATAAAAGCCTGATCAATATTATTAGGAAAATATTGGAAGAGAACAAGAAAAAATGGCACAAGAAACTCACAAATGCACTATGGGCAGACAGACTTACTACAAAAAGATCAATTGGAACTAGCCCTTATGAGCTAGTTTATGGCATGGAGGCTGTATTTCCTTCATCTTTAGGAGTTCCTGTAATAAAATTGCTGCAAGAAGCTCAGGTGGAACCCAATACCATTCAAAGGAGAATAAATCAAACCATCCATTTGTAGCAGACCAGAGAAGAAGTGCACCAAAGATCCCAAGTGTTACAAGAAAAGCTCAAGAAAATATTTGATAAAAGGACCAAAGCAGAAGATTTCTACATTGGAGACAAAGTTCTAAAGTGGGATTCCAGGAGAGAAGACAAAGGAAAACATGGGAAGTTTGACTTCCTATGGAAAGGGCCATTTATCATCCATGCATTGCAAGGGAACAATACTTACTTTCTGAAGAGCCTGGATGGTACAGAAACAGAAGAAGGACCAGTGAATGGTCGAATGCTGAAACATTACTTTGATCCAGTTTTTTGATATATTCTGACTCTAACATGTACATAAGGAAATTCAGGTTCAACAGCTTGAAAGAAGTGATCAGATTGTTCATTTCAGTAATAAGAATGAGGAGGAAAGTGCAGAAAATTTTGAAATCATTTCTTGGCAAGCAGACTATCCAAAACAGATATACAATTGTTTGAATCAGCTCAAGAGTAGTGTATATATTTTACAGCATCCTTTTGTACAGTTTCTACATTCAGCAAAGGAAGATTTCAGAGCACAGCAAAAGTTACTTATAAGGCCATCTGACCAACTGTTCTTGACCTTCCACCAGGGAAAGCCATCCCCAAGTGGAGCCAGTGTTATACTCCTATAGTTATAGGTGTCATATTTAATGATTGACTGGTTGAGCTCTATAATATGTTCATCCTTTCCTTGCTGTAAAGGTTTTCATATTATCAAAAAATTAAAAAAAAAATTAAAAATGTAAAGAGGGTATACCCTAAAAGAAAAATCAAAGGGTGAAAAAAATAAATGGTCAAAAGAAAAAATGAAAAGAAATGAACCCCAAATAAAGAAAGACCAAGAAAGTGTGCTAGTCCAAAATGCCACTATTTTTTCATCTTCTGTAAATAAAGCATTGTGTGCAACTTGTTAACTCATGCCACAAGTGGTGAACGGCCAAATAGCTTAATCTTGGCTAGTTCATGTTTGAATTTCCCGTTTTTAGAGATAGAGAATAAAAATTTGTCCAAACTGTTTAATCTTGGCAGATAAGTAGATAGGTAGAGAAGCAAAGGAGCTCAACAGTTTAATCTGAGCCCTTGGAAGTAATAAGTGCAGACTTAGGTAGGCTTACCATGAAAAGAAAAGAAAAGTTGAAAAGGGTTTGCCAATCTAAGTGCACCCAAAGAAAGGAGAAAAAATGTTAGGCAAAGTAGGCTGGGTAGGTAGATTGTTGTTGCAGAATGAGACTTGTGATAGGTTTTGTCTCTTAAAAAATGTGTTAACTTACACTTCTATCACAAAGTGCTATGGCAGACATTACTCTTGGAGCAACTCAGGCAAGGCAGATTGCATGACTAACTCCCCTTCACACTTCTCCCCAATCACTTACTAATCTCCCCCCAAAGATATTAAGATCTGCTTAATATCACTAAACCACTCATTCCATTTCATCATTGCCTAAGTAAAAACCCCATTTTACTTAGGAAATTTGTACAAATATCATATAAATCCCTTTGTTTACCCTAAGCCTAAGTTTATAACCTAGCGCATTCATTTACATCTCTTTCATATTAACAAATTAACTTTTACTATTTAAATCCCATATAATTCATTCCCATCCTGTATTGTATATAAATATATTAAAAAATTCCCGCTATTTTATATACCCCGCCCCAGTTAACTATAACCATAGTCACTGTACAAATGGGATTAATAAGTTCATTTGGAGCTTAATAAGAACCCTCCCCGCGTGTAAATAATGGAATTAATTAACCACCTAGGTTAATTAATAAACCTAATCAAAACCCGTGGACCAATAAAATTTCCCCCAATATGATTTGTTAAATGTTAATTGTGTCGGGCCCACGCGTTAACTCCCCGCCATCTCCATAGAGTGTCCACCGTCCGATCTCGGCCCATCCATCCGACGACCGATTTTCATTTGGTGAACCCCTCTGCTACTGAACTTTACCACCCAGGGAAATGGTAGTTTTGGCCCCTACCATGGACACGTGTTTCTCGCCCGCTATGTTCGCTGCCCCTCCACCCAAAACCGCCCAAGCAAAAAAGCAGTGCGGGAAAAACCATTTACCGCCCTCCCCCCGCTGACATCATCAGCTGACGTCAGTTGTCCTTTGTTGATGTCACTTGCCACATCACCCGCCATGTCACCATCCGCATTGCCATGTACATGCCACGTCATCCGTCCCCTACCTGCCGCTGACATCATGCTTACGTCATCCGTCCTTGAAACCAAGAATTCCCACCAAGTTACATTTTGTCAAATAAAGGGTAAAAGTGCCATTTTTTCTATAGTTTTCTGCATACAAGCACTCCAGGCGTAAAAGTGACCAAAATCAAAATGTTCCCAGTTCTCGACCGCCTCCCGACCAGGAAAGCTCCAGCAATGAGCTCACGGACTCAACAAACCCGCCATTTTGCAATTTTTCTTCCTCTTAGACACAGTTGAAAGCAAACAAAGGAATTTCCATGCCCACAGAAGAGGGAAACAGAGATAAACAGGGATCTTTGCTACTCTAGCCAGTGGAAACCTGCAAAAACATGAATTTCCAAAGGAAAGATGATCAAAAGACACGTTGCAGTCTTATTTTTTGCCGGACAGCGATGAGCAGAAGTCAAAACACATTAAAGAGTATCAGATCAAGCTTTAAAGAGTATCATTGTAGAATTAAAGTCAAGTCAAGTCAGAATTAAAGAGTATCAAGAGCCAACAAAGAAAAGCAGATCAAAAATTAAAAGCACAGTTAAGGCAAACAGTCGGCGCAGAGCTACTGCAGGACAGCTACAAGCCAAACCCTAAAGAGCCAGCCTCCAACACAGCATAAGTTAGTTTTTTCTACTTTGCTTGTAAATTACTTTAGGTTAAAATCCAGATATTATCTCACATCTTTGATGAGATACCTATTGTACATATTTTGTTGTATAAATACCCCCTCCATTAGAGTTTTAAAGAGGTTGGGTGTGTGTAGATTTCCTTAGACTTTGTTGTAATATTGAAACTTTTGGAATAAAGAGCTGTTGGAAACAAATTGTTGTCTGGCCTACTGGATGAAGAATTGATGCAGAGGACTTGTCACAGAATTCTTGAATCAAACTCTGGATCAATAAGTCCCCTATATCTTATGTTTTACAGTTTTCTAAGTTTTATATCATCTGTGTTTCATAATCTGAATGATAAAGAAAAAGATTAATTCAGAATTTGCTTGACTGCACTCTGTTTTCAGTCTTTATTATTCTCTATGTTTTCTTCAAAATTAGCATAAATAGTGAATTCTTAATTGCTCCTGTTTCCCGATTCTCTCATGTTGATTATTTGATAAAGAATTATTAACTGCTCTTTGTCGGTAAGCATCCATTTTCCCTCTTTCAATATGTTGAAGGATTCTTAACTGCCCTTCACCCATTTGATCCCATTCCATCTGTTTTCCGCTCTTTAATTTGTTCCCTGTTTGACTACCTTTCTCTATGATGCCATCCTCTATTAAGAAACCAAATCCAGAAAACCATCTCTTTGACTCCATCATGCCCAATGGACTGAACTACTCAGTTTTACCTCACTGTTCTATTGAATCTCACCACCCGAACTCAAAACAAAACCCTTGAACTTCATAACTAGCCTAATACCTTTCAAAACAAAGCTAAATCATAAAGAGAGAACCCTCTCTGGATGCAGATTGGCTAGAATCTATATCTAAGATATTGGTCTGTGGTTACCTCGGTCGTATTCCCTTTCTTACAACTTTTGGGAATAACCTGAGTGATAACATATTGAATGGACTTGATATGGGCTCCATCAATAGGAAGAGATGTTACATAATTTTCAGATTCAAGATCAAAAGGATGTACATTGGATTTAGAGTTGAGACCATCATATTCATTTCCCATAAAGCGTTGTTCACATCTGAACCATCTATGGTCAAAATATTATTATGTAACAAGTCAAGAGGAGGATGAGAAATCCCACAAGAAGTAATCTTTTCCTCAGAGGCTTGAGGTTGTTGCAAATTCAGAGAGATAAAAAAAACGGGATTGGGGGTATAATTTGGACACGTTTTAATCTACAAATTATTATAATACTCATGCAAAACAGGATTTGTTTCTAATTGAAAATGTTGCAAAGAAACGAGAACCAATCATTCAAAATTTATATTCAAATACACACAGTCGACATCTCTTTCAGTAAATTCAAACAAAAATATGTACAAATATAAACACAAAATCCTCTAAAGATTCTTTAGGTTCCATCTTAAGCTCATTTATCCTCTTTAACACATCTTGAAAATCGAACATGTGAAATTCTTGTTGGAGCTTACCGATGAGTTGCTCGAATGAATGAATGGACAATGCTAGCAACATGTGGCACCATTTCTTAATGTGAGCTTCAAGGGTGAGGGAGAAAAGAACACAAGAAAACTCTTCATCGTCGATCTCAAAAGATTCACAAAACTTGAGGAAATGAAAAATGTGCTCGGTTATGGATGTTCCATCCTCGCCATCAAACCTTAATTGAGACAAGTGATAAACCTACTCCTCAGAGATGGAAAACTGAAAAATGGACAAACCAGATAAACACCTCACGAGAAAAATTCAGGTCAGAGCAATTAATAGCTATGAGACTAAACTACATGCTCCAAGGGCTCAACTTGTCATTTGGCCCTCCTTCTAGTGCCAGTTTGTTGACGGGTCGAAATGTACCACCAACAATTAAGGGGGTATCCCCAGTGTGAAGTCCCAATTAGACCTCACACCGTTTGGAATAGGAGCCCCATTTGGTATGTGGGCCCGGTTGCCACCATGGATGCTTCTACTCTTGGTTATCAAATGAGAAGGTGTCAGAGTGGGACAAGAATGAAAATATCAGACAATGAAACAAAATTGGCCCAAGATTGAAAAATTGCAGAAAGAGGTACAAACAAGTTTCAACAACAATAAGAATATATATACCTTGGAAGGGATTAGTGAGCTAAAACCCCATCAGACATAATAAATAGGAACATGCCAAAATTCAATTGTAAATTAGTTCACAATAGATCACCAACATGGAAAGGAATAAGTAAACACAGATTCGAAAGTGAAAGACAAAGGCCATGAGTAAGCATGGGAATCAGTGCCAAAGACAAAGAACATCTTATTAATATTGCTACAACTTCAAATACATATCATGAAATTAGTCAAAACCCAATAGTGGAACATGGGTTGTTCATACTGTTTCCTGATGCCAAAACCCTAGCCCCACTGCAAATCCACTCTACTAGCTACCAAGATCTGAGTGGCCCTAGCTCTCAAGCATAAATCAGTTGTTTATCTTGGCCTCAACTCGAGTGCTAAAGTCTCTTGAGATGAGGGATTAGGGAACATTTATAGAGGTCATGTGACTGAACACCTACCGTGACCTTTGATCTTCCCTCATGCCCTTTCAGCTACTTTCATGCCTCTTCAGCTTCCTCACTGCTCTCTCATGCCTACTTCCTAGTACAGGCTTAATTGATCTTAGCCTAACTGCTAACATCATAGGAGAAAATTTTACATTATGATAAAAAATAAAAATAAATAAATAAATAAATAATGTGGAGGGTTCTTGTAGACCCTAGAACACTTGTCACCATGGCAGTTTCCAGAGTACAATACCAAATTGTTTGGTTCATTGGCTACATGGAATTCCATCGTGGTTGGCATAGTGTCCTGATCAGGTATGTCGAGCCATCTTGTTCACTGTTTGGGCATCCTAGTTGTAGGGCTTCCCACAATTAACCCTAGATCTCTCCTCATAGGTTGAAGTTCTCGCTCCCCTATACCCTGTAAGAAAATACCCATAGTTATACATGAGGATAATCGAAGAACCACACCATAAATGTAAAAAAAAAAAAAAAAAAAAAAAATAGATAAATAAACAATCAGTAATCATGAAAATACCACAATCAACTTTGGACCCTTGGATAGTCCTATCCTGTGTTATGGCAGTGTAAGAGCAAGTGGATTTGCAAGGTCTTCCCAGACTTCCATATCATCCTTCATGGGTTTAATCATAGTGAATCTAAACCCTGACTTCTTCCTTGATTTCATGAATCAAATCTATACAATAGGTTCTTTGGGAAAGGGTGTGAGGAGCATGTGGTTAGCCATTGCATTTCAATGCTTCATGTCCCTTTAGCTGGTGCACAGTAGAAAAGGTCCCTTATGCTCATTACACGACATATATCTAGATTTGGTAGGAAAACTGGCAGGACCTATGTTCATCAGGCATTGACCTCCTTCCTTCAAGCTCTCACGAATATTTTCTTAAATACAAATCACCAAACTCCTTGAGGTTCACCCTTGGGTGAGAATTATGCTTCATATGTAGGAAGCATGGCCAATATACATTAGCACTTAAAGTGCATATAGATGGACCAGCATTTCTGATTCTTGAGTGTGGAATATCACCAGGTAAAAGAAGACATGTTTTATATGAGAGGCATATGCTTCTCTTTCATCAACTAGCCATAAACTCTAAGCACCCAGACTTTACATTCAGTTTCATTTTCGGCTTATAATCAGGCCTGCATTCTTTGACATAGTTTGACAAGCCATGTTGGGTCCAATCATTAAAAGGAAATTCACTTAGTTTATTCATAACAACGTAGAGTCGCACTTCTGGGGATTGATTTGTTATTTTCCCAAAGTCGCATAGTCTCACTTCTAGTAATTCGAATCTCTAGTTGCTTTCACTGAGGCAAAAAAACATGACCACGTGACCTATGTGGGAGTGTGACTTACTAAACTTTGCATGGTCGTAGTTGATGGCTAGTCGCACTTACGGGGAGCTCACCTGAGGAGTTGTAATGTGACCCAACGACTTGTTCGAAAGTGCGACCCCCTTAGAGGTCGCCAAGTCGCAATGCAACACAGGTCGCATCGCAGTCCAGGTTGCACCTCCTGGGCACCCGCCTGAGATATTTGAGTGCAACTTAGCGACCATTATTCGCACAGTCGCATCTTGAGCAAGATCACACTTCTGGGTTCTTCCCTAAGGGTGTGGAGCCCAACTTAGTGACTGGCGAGAGCCAAACATTTCACTTCTGAGCCTAGTCTAATGATCCTAATCCAGGAAGATAGCCCTAGATGAAGTGCATGATTTCATTCTTGTGAGGCCAAGGTTCTGCCAGCAACATTGGGAATGTTGAAAGAGTGTTGGAACGTTTCTTCTTGCTCCCTCATGGATCTCACACGCAGTGTTTCCATTTCGGTGAGTTATTTGATGTGGTTACAGTCTTGACAGTAGGTAATAGGCTTGATCTTCTCATGCTACAAATTTACTGAAGGCCCATGTTTTATGGGCGTAGGAAATCACTCATGCGAGCAGTTCTTCCATCGGAGTTCTGAGAACTCTTGCTAAACCTTGCCTGTGTTTCCTCTAGATTTGGAAGAATTGTTGATAGTCGTTTCATCTTATCCCCTTCGCGGCTTATCATCCTTCAACGATAACATGACTTCAACCTCTGCGTGGGAATCTCTATAACGCTCAGGTACCATAAGCATCGTTCCTTTTAATTCACTATCATTTTGTGTATAGTGACATGGCACGCATCCTGTTGACCCTTCTCGTGCCCTGTGATGGTGTCATTGTGTTACCTTCCCACACTGATATGTCGTGTATACTGACTGACCCAATATTTATTCCTTTATGTTGTGGTGGTCCCGTCTTAATGGTTGAAGGAAAACTGGTGGGGAGCATGTCAACGTTCGTGTTTAAAAACGAATTGTATCTACTTTCAACGTGAGTTGGATGTTCATGGTATAACGTTGTCTCCTTAGTTTTAGTTACGCTACCTTTTCTTGTCTCCTTTTGCTTTAGCAGACCATCATATCGCAAGCCTTTAACTCATGAATGATATCTCAAAGAGTGGCAGCATGACAACATCGTGATCTACAATGGTGCGATATCCAGGTTTATGAAGGTTGTCGTGAGCAAACCCTGATAACATATTCACCACACATATAATTTTGATAATATGGCCAATGGATCACGGCTGAATATGGCTCATTTCTGGCTACCTAGGTTGTTTACATCAAATCACATGTTTCAAGAAAGCACTTCGTTAATTCTTTCTTTAGTTCTAAATGGTGTTCCTTTTCTTTTGTTCCATGAGAGAGTATTCAATGTCATAATCTCCAATATCACACTTCTCATTAAACCATTGTCTGGTTCCTAGGTATATTAAAGCCATCCTCTTTATATAAATTTAGTGGTGTCGCGCTAAGAGGAATCTTCGACTGATTCCCTAAAAAGAGGATGTAATGAAAATAAGTTAGCTCACACCATTGGCACTTTAATCTAAGAGCATTAAAACCAACTATTTCAATATGAGGAAATGAAATCAAACAAACAATACTAAAAATAAGTTATTCCAGGAGCATGAACCATAAATGATCCAATTTAAGGTGTTATGGGTTGCATGGGTTGAGCGAGTCAAGATTTAATTGGGAGATCAATCTAAACATGGACGCAAAATTTTAGAAGCATCTGTGAGCCTGCATTTGTAAGGTGAGGGTCGATCCATGGTGAGATTGGGTCGATGCACGAGAGGGGGGGGTAGTTTCATAAACCCTAGAGGGTGAGGATTATTTCAAAGCAGGTTTGGACCTTCAATCACATCCATATAGGGTTAAAAAGATGTTAAATTCATTACCCTCACAAACCCTAAAACACATGCTGAGGTGAGGAATATGCCAAGAACCTGGGGAGAATGTTCTAAAATGAATCTCACCACGGTGCCAATGAGAATGTACTCCTAGAGGCATGTGAATTGGTAACAATAGGGAGGGGATCACTCCTTTTAAATTCTAGGGTTTATCTCAAAACCTAATATTGTCAATCATAAGGGAAACCAATTTGAATGTTTCCTTGTTCAAATATGGTACATCTACTGGTCACGAGGCACATCATGTGAAGATGAGTTTCAAAATCATGGGAGACTCTTAACTCTTCACTAGAGTTATTGACCTTCAAAATCCTAAGGTGGTCCTAAGGCCTATGTCTGAGATAAAACATGATGTGCGGACGCAATGTATGAAACATGAGAGGGTGTGTCAATAGGGTTGGCTAGGAAGGGTCGGGTGGAGAGTAACCAGTTGAAGGCCTTATTAAAACCCTAGTAGCCTGGGGGCAAGAAGTGGGGTACCCAAAATTTTGGATACCACCCAAAACTTTAGGTGGTGTTGCAGCAACTACAACAGGAAGCAAGACTAGTAGTGGGAGAATCATCTCGACAAAGAGAGGGTAGATAAATTACCTTAACTAATTCTAAAAACAAATGGCTTATATTAAATGACAATGACCTTAATATCTCATAGAAAAAAGAATGGAGTGACTTTTTCTTCCATTTTTCTTTTGGAGGAGCCTTTATTATAATGAGAAGCCTATGCTTGATGAGCATAGGATTTTCATCCTTAGGGAGAGGAATCAATGTTCAACCTTATTTGAAGATGTGCACGGTGACCAATAACATGGAATAAATGTATCAAATAAAAAATTTGAGGTTCAACATTCCAAAGAAATGATTATCTATGTTGATTCAAAATAAGGTCCACATAATTCCCAACAGAAGTTGGCAAGTGATCATCAATGTCACTTGCATGCACATCCAAATCAGTTGTGACATTACTGGAAATATTTCATCTTCATTCTTTATCACTACCTTTGAATCCTCAATAAGTACAACTTGCCATAGAATCTCTCGATGTATCATCCCAATTTCAAGAAGTGAATCCTTTCTATCATTTCCAAACTCTGTCATTAATGTTTCCAACCATCTATTCTCTCTAGTGGCATCAGCTAGAAAGACAAAAAAATTGTACCACAAAAAAGCTGCAAAATAATTTATGGTTCAGTCCATTTTTTGCAAATAATAAATTATTCCCCGCAATAATTTTTTTGTAGATAATAAATTATTTCACACAATTATTCAATCTCTTTATTATCTATAAGACAACAAGCTATACATATTCTTTCGTTATCGGGTTGTATGCAAATAATGGATAAATGCTTGTCTTTTATAGAAAATGTGGGTGAAATGTTGCTTGTTTTGAACTTGTAGCACTATAGTGGATCGAGTCAGATGAAACTTCATTCAATTGGAGCACATTTAAGGCGGTGTGACCTATTTGTCTCTTAGAAAACAATTGGAATGTGACATATAACAAATCATACAATTTGACTCTGGAATTTTCCTTCAAATAGTGAAGGATTTATAATTATTGAAATGAAATATTACATTTATTAAGTTTGATTCGGATAGGACATTCGAACCAATGCATCTAGGACATTTCCTCGTTCTCATGGAAGTTGTTATGAAACCAGCTCAAGAAAAGATAGAAAAGATAGATCAACGCCTTAGAATTCAGCCTCTTCGAGGGGGCAAACTCCTTTACATTACATAAATGAACAATTCTTGGATGATACAAATGACAAAACCTCCTTTCTATATATAGGAGTCTAGGGAGTCACAATATAATCCAGCCGACCTAACAATAATAATATAAAGCCACAAAAATAACAATAGAGGGATTCTATGGGGCATAGAAATAGCAATATGGGGGTAATAGGGGCACAACAATATAAATAAGGGGTATAACTACAATAGTAATGGGGTAATCACTAGTATTATAGGGACCCAACATGCCCCTCTCCTTCAAAAAAGTGTTGTCCTCAACGCTTGAGTAGTTCTGGATACTTCTGCATAAAATTCTCATCCTCCCATGTGGAATCTTCAGCGGATAAGTTCTTCCACTTGATAAGATACTCTGAAATTGATCGATTTCGTAGCTGTCGAGTTCTTGTTTCTGTGACTGCTTCCGGTTCCAATATAATTTTTCCTTCCTCGTCAAGTTCTAGAAATATTATTTGAATTGGGAGCTTGTCACCTATAACCTTCTTTAAACATGAAACATGGAAAACTGGTGCAATTGAGAAGCTGCAGGAAGCTCCAATTTGTATGCCATAGTACCAATCTTTTGCAACACCTTGTACGGACCATAATACTTTGGTGATAATTTATTATCCTTCTTAGCTTTCTTTAGGGACATTTGCTGATATGATTGTAGCTATAGGAATACCCAATCACCTACATCAAAACTTCTTTCACTGCGATGTTGATCTGCCTGTTGTTTCATTCTATTTTGTGCCAACACAAGGTTATCCTTTAAGAGTTGGAGGACTTGTTGTTGATGTTCGATGTGATGTTCCACTGCCTGAACCTTAGAATTTTCTCTTAAATATGATGTGATGGATGGTGGTTGATACCCATAAAGTGCCATAACGGGGTCATTTTTGTTGTTGTATGGAAGGAAGTGTTATACCACCATTCAGCCAGAGGCAACCATTTGACCCATTGTGTTTGTTTATCAGATACAAAGCAACGAAGATATCCTTCCAAACATTTGTTTACTATCTCAGTTTGCCCATCAGATTGAGGATGATAAGATGAGCTATGAGCTAACTGAGTACCAAGACAAGAAAATAATTCTGTCCAAAAATTTCCAGTGAAAATGGGATCTCTGTCACTTACAATAATCTTTGGGTTTCCATGTAGCTTTTGAACTGTTTCCATAAATGCAGTAGAAACTGTATTGGCTTTAAATGGATGTGATAATGCACAAAAGTGTGCATACTTGGTAAGTCTATCAACTACCACCATGATGACACTCTTTCCCTCAGACTTGGGTAAACCTGTGATAAAATCCATTGAAACCTCCTCCCAACGTTGGCTTGGAATGGATAAAGGTTGTAATAGACCCGGTGTCTTAATTGTTTCAACTTTATTTTGCTGGCAAACCAAACATTCCGCCACAAACTTTTGAATATCTGATTTAAGGCCATCCCAAAAAAATTCCTTCTTAACTCTGTGGTAAGTTTTTAAAAATCCTGAGTTCCCTCCTAAGGGAGAAGTGTGCAATTCCATAAGAATCTTTTGTTTTAGCTGGGAATTCTTACAGAGGTATAAGCGATCTTTGTACCATAACGAATCATTTTGCCAGCTAAATGTATCAGAAGTACTGGAATCTTGTTGTAGCTTTCGAATAAGTGCCCACACTTCTTCGTCATTCTTCCATTCCTTCCTTGCTTCATTTATCCAATCTAGTTGGATAATAGAAATGGCACACAACAATGCTTCCACATCCTCATCCTTTCTTGAGAGTGCATCTGCCACCACATTTTGCTTCCCTTTTTTGTAGATGATTTCAAAGTCATAACCCAACATCTTTGTGACCCACTTTTGTTGCTCTTCAGAGGATAATCTTTGTTCTAAAAAGTATTTAAGGCTATCATGATCCATTTTTACCTTGAAGTGTCTTCCCATTAGGTAGGGTCGCCATTTCTTAAGTGCATGGAGTATTGCCAACATTTCCTTCTCATAAATAGCTTTGCTTAAAAACTTTCCCTTGATTGGACGACTTTCAAAAGCAATGGGTCTTTCATCTTGCATTAGAACAACACCAATTCCATTTCCTAAAGCATCACATTCCACAATAAAGGTTTTTGTGAAGTCCGGTGTAGCTAAGACCGGTGCTTGGCACATTGCCTCTTTAAGATGTTCAAAGGCCTTTGTTGCTTTCAGAGTCCATGAAAATGAATCTTTCTTCAATAATGTTGTTAGAGGTGCTGCTATTCTCCCATAATTCTTAACAAACTTGCGATAATACCCTGTCAATCCAAGAAATCCTCGCAGATGCTTTATGGATGTGGGGATTTTCCATTCCTTAATGGCTTTAATTTTGCTAGGGTCTACCTTAACTCCTTCATGAGATACAATATGACCCAAATATTCCACCTCCTAGACTCCAAAGAAACATTTGGATCTTTTTGCATATAATTGTTTCTCCTCCAATAGTTGTAGCACCCTGTCAACATGTTCAACATGATCCTTCCAAGACTTGCTGTAGATTAGTATATCATCAAAAAATACTAACACAAATTTTCTAAGGAATGGTTTGAAAATTGAATTCATCAAACCTTGAAATGTTGAAGGTGCATTGGTAAGGCCAAAAGGCATGACCAAAAATTCATAATGACCCTCATGAGTTCTAAATTCCGTTTTCGGAATGTCTTCAATCTTCATTCTGATTTGATGATATCCCGAATGAAGATCCAACTTGGTGAAGTAAATTGATCCATGCAATTCATCCAGTAATTCATCAATAACAGGAATGGGGAACTTATCTTTAATAGTGAGCTTGTTGAGCTCCCTATAATCCGGACACATGCACCATGATCCATCCTTCTTGTGCACCAATACTACTGGAGCTGAGAAAGAACTTTGACTCGGTTGAATTATACCAGCCTCTAGCATTTCTGCAACCATACATTCAATTTCACTTTTTTGGACATAGGGATATCTGTACGGCCTGATGTTTGGAGGAACACTTCCTGGAATCAGATGAATAGCATGATCATGATCACGCATAGGTGGGAGACCCTTGGGAGTCTCAAATACCTTGGAATGATTGTCCAGGACTTTTTGGAGATCTGGAGAAATAGATGATTCCAATGTGGAAACATCTAGTGAGCATAATTGTGCAATTACACCTCTTTGCTCCTTTTTTAGAAGCTTTGTCATACCATGAGAGCTGATTATCTTTCCTGGTTTCCCTGCAATACCCCTTAATTCAACTTCCTTTCCTTCCGTAGAAATTTTGATGAAAAGTTCTTGAAAATTAAAAGCTATTGTACCCAAGGATTGTAGCCATTGGACTCCTAGTACAACATCCGCACCTCCCATTGGAATGGAAAGCATTGGGCTAGTCAATACATATTCTCCCATGGATAGCTTGATATTATGGCACTTTCCAGAGCAATTTATTGTTCCTCCATTTGCAATCATCACTTGACACTCTGGTGTTGGATATAGGAAGCAATTCAATTCTTTTGCTACCCTACAATGAATAAAATTGTGGGTGCTTCCTGAATCAATCAACACTATTACCTTTTTCTTCTTGATTTGTCCTTCTATCTTGATGGTTTGAGGAGTGGTAATTCCCGCCAATGCATTACAAGATATGGTCAGATTTATTTGTTCTTCATCTAGGCTTTGTTCCTGGAGTATATCTTCTTCTTTTGACCTTTCTTGCTCCTTTTCTTCTTCCTCTTCACAATCTATGTAGAATAATTTCTTCTCAGCACACTTATGACATTTAGTGTATTTTCTATCACAACTGTAACAAAGCCCTTTTGCTCTTTTTTCTTCCAATTGTTGTGGTGTCAACCTTATAGGTTGTGGAAGACTAGGGGCAACAACACTTTCGTCTTTATAGTTGTGAGTGGTATGCTTCCTGGTTGCCATAATTTTGCTTTCCATTTTTCTTGCTAACCTGAATGCCTTCTCTAATGAATCAGGTTCCCAAAGGCGAACATCATGTTGGATATTATCCTTTAAAGACCCTATGAACACATCAATCCTATGCTCCTCTGGAATTTATTTTACCCTTATGTTCAATTTTTGGAACTCCTCAATGTGCTCCATTACTGAACCCTTTTGTTTGAGACTTATCAATTGGCTAAAAAAAGTGTTGCTTTTTGTATCTTCATAATGTGCTATCAATTCTTCCGTAAAAATTGCCCAAGTGATAAATTGTTTACGAGATCAAAGCCATTGATACCATACAAACTGATTTGGTTCCAAATATACAGTTTCCATACGTACCTTTTGTGCGTTTTGCACATTATTGAGATCGAAGAATTGCTCCATCTGTAATATCCATGTGGCGGGATCCTTGCCATCAAACTTCCTCATATGATTTTTGGAATATGGTGATTCTTCGATCCAACATTAGCGTCTATGGAATCATGATTAACATTTCTTTTGTTCTCATCATGAGTTTCCTTTACTACCTTTTCACCATTAGTGACCCTTTCTTGTAGCAACTTCTTCAATTCTTCCATGTCTGTCTTCAAATCTATCTTCAAATTTGCCATGTCTCTCTTCAAATTTGTCTTCGAATCATCCATCTTAGCTTCCATGCCCTTTATCTTAGATTCCACAACATTTATCTTAGATTCCACAACATTTATCTTAGATTCCACGCCACTTATCTTAGCTTCTGTTAGCTTTTGTGAGCGTGACATTTGTTGCACTTGTTCTTGTAATTTTGATATATCATTTAGCATTTCTTCCTCTTCTTCATGAGTCATGCTAGAGCTTTCAGGTTCCTTACTAGGTGTTTGCATTTTCTTTCCTCGGGGCATCAGTTACCGATAATAATGCTTTACTATGCCCTTTGAATTCCGTTAAACCAAGCTTACACAAAAATTTAAAAAAAAACTACACAGCTTTTTTCACTTTATAGAAGCCTGATATTGAATATGATGTATCTCTGTAATTTTGGATCATCCAGTTCTGAAATTTCTACCTACAGTAGCCTTCTGTGTCCTCTTTCCAATGCCACAAGTCTTAGCCAAATTGGATTCTCCAAGGAAGAGTTATGTGAAATCTCCCACAGTGATTTGCTTTTAGACTGGTTCAGTAGAGCGAACTTGTACGACGTGCCACGAGTCACTGTTTCAACCTTTGAATCTAAAACACACACACAAGAAACTACAGTCTGTCCTCTTTCTGTACCTTCTTACGAAATTTCAATCTGATCCCCAGAAAGAAAGTTATGACGATTTTCCCCAGGTCACCTGTTTTGAATGTAATTCAGGAGTCTGCAAAAAGACCAACTTCCTCAGATCATATCTCCGCAAATATCGCGCGAAAAGCTCTGAAATTTCGGACCCAAGGTTCAACGCGATTTCTTCTCAAATGGGTTTTTTTTTTACTTCTGAAACGTCACAGAAAAAATGTTATAGGGAAAATGCCACGATGACTTGTTTGGAGCAGCAAAACCCGAGAATCCAAAGCTCTGATACCAAATGTTATGAAACCAGCTCAACAAAAGATAGAAAAATAGATCAACGCCTTATAATTCAGCCTCTTCGAGGGGGCAAGCTCCTTTACATTACATAAATGAACAATTCTTGGATGATACAAATGACAAAACCTCCTTTCTATATATAGGAGTCTAGGGAGTCACAATATAATCCAACCGACCTAACAATAATAATATATAGCCACAAAAATAACAATAGAGGGATTCTATGGGGCACAGAAATAACAATATGGGGGTAATAGGGGCACAACAATATAAATAAGGGGTATAACTACAATAGTAATGGGGTAATCACTAGTATTATAGGGACCCAACAGAAGTTTATAGGAACAAGTCAACATTTTCTAGATGGTTTACTCCGTCTTGGATTTTTGGGCCCATATCAGTGTAACATGGGCTTTAACATTTAAATTTATCTTTCCTCAATTGTTAGAACTAGGATTATTTTTGTAGGTTTCCTCTTTGATTACCCTGTTTATAGTCCTTGATGGTCACATCCCCAGTTAAAGCACTCAAGAGAACAATCAAAATCTGGTGCATGGTGGCTAGGTTTTGCTTGCATTTTTTTGCACTTTCGGGATTTTTTAGAGGTCGTGGTTTGCTTTGTTAGACGTTTTTCCAGTGTTTTACCAATAATTTATTAGCCATGCTATCTGTGTAGTGATTAGGTTTTGGCTATGGCAGTGGTACTTGTCTCTGCCATTTCAACTTTGGAAGTGGTTTTTCCAAGCCTTCTAAGCTATTGTCTGGGAATTAAGTTCAATAGATGTATCCATATTATACTTTATCCTTTTTTGGGGTTTCTATTATATGGATATTATTTTCCTGTTCTATGAGTCTCCTCCTAAATATTCTTTCTTACAAATTTCAGGGTTCTGCTTATTTCCTTGGCAATGCTTATGAAGATCAATTATTGTTCTCATGGAACATAAATATTTACAACTAATTATTTTCTACCTATCAACAAAAGGATTAACATCATTTGAGTGGCTTGATAATATCTTTTAATCTCTAATTTCTAGTGTTGGATGTGTCAATTTTGAAGCAAACACTAGAAATAATTTGGCTTTGTACGAATAGTGTCTTCATCAGCCAAAGTAATTGGAATTTCCTCTGTAAATAGTTTACCACAATCCTGCCTTTCAAATTTGCAGTCTTCTCATGAATTTTATTTTTTATGCTTTTATCTACTACTAAATCTTTCTCATATAACTCCCAAGAGGGTAATTATCCATCCTGGTCCCAACAGCTTGGTATACCTTCCTTGGTTCTCTGATCAAATTTTGAATCAAATAACCAAACTGACCTCTGCACTTCCTTCAGCTTATTTTTGGCTTACATTCTAACTCACTTGAAACTACAATGGTGTACACATGATTCTTAATGGAATGTTCCAGCTTATTTAAGAATAAAAATTTATTTATTTATCTCATTCAACTGTATCAATATTTTTTTCTCTTTCTCTTTCAACTTGAGCTAGCTTAGTTGTTTGAGCATGCTTAGTTCCAGGAATTTTCAATTTTGTTTCTTAAGTACTTAACTTCAGACTTTGTATGAACTGCATCAGGGTCTTGATGACCTCCCTATCTTATGGATTGATTCCCAACTTAATGATTAACTTTTTGTATTCTTCATTCAGTGATGAGCCCCAGTATTGCAACAAGAATGTTGCAACTCCTAAGGCTACCAACTTAAATTATCAACATGGGGTTCGTACAAAATTAAGAGGTGTCAGCACTATATGTGCAGCATGCAATGTGTCCTTCTTTCATTGATCTAATAGAATGGAGTGAATATCATGAATTGTATAAATGTAAATGCTTGAAGTGGAAACCTTAACCTATTATAATTGCATAAAGTAAAGAGCATGAACCAACTCTAAAGACTAACTAACTACAATTGCAGGAAGGTAAAATATTGTACTAATTGTAGAGATGAAATATGCTAGCCTACTTGCATATGCAAATCAATATTCTACTTGTGGAATGTAAATCATTACTCTACTTGCAGAATGTGAAAAATTGCTTGAAAAAGGAAACTTGATCTAAAGCGTATGACTGGAAAATATAAGAACATAACTTCAAAAACTAGGTCTAATATACTTGCATTGAAGATTTTCCCTTCTTATCACTGAGTTCAAGATAATTTATCTTTAGTAACAAATTCCTTACACATTGCATAAGAGAACAATCTTTGTGATGCAAATGTGGAAATCTATCTACTAATTTTAATTGTTGTTTTGTACTTGCAGTGAAGGAAGGATGGGTCTAAAGTGGTCCTTGGTCCTCCAAAACCATGGATTCAAAGTATGAAGTTCATTATTTGGTCCCAAGATGAAAAAATCAAGCTCTTAAAGAAAATATGGTCAAGTTTAGATAGTGCTACAGGATTCTATAGCAATGCTACATGATTGCTACAAGATGCTACATGATTGCCCTATTTTGCTACAGGATTGGATCTGTGAGCATTTTGAGGGTGTAAAATGTGATCTAAAGATGGGAAATGGTATTTTAAGGTAGGATAAGGTTTTATATTTCGCTTTCCAAGCTTATCACCCTTCAGGGGTCCATCTTTCACAAGGAACAATGCATGTGGTCGCCTTCAACAAATCAGAAATGCATTGTCGATGAACAGTGTTTTGAAGGATTTATTGATGTATAAATAAGGATATGGTGGTATAATAAGGAGCTTAAATGAAAATTATAACCCTTAAAATCAAAAATAGCACCCACACACCACAAAAATGTTATGAATTTATACTTGCAAAGACTAAATACCTAATCTTCCAACTAGTCTTCCAGTTAATTTGTCCTCTAAGTTATCTCACCAATGACAAAGAAAATTGAATGAAAATTTGATGGGGTAGAAAAAAATTTTGATTAGGAGGTCATAGGACTCCAATCCAAGTGAAATCACTCAAAAATACCCTTTTTAACATGTGCTCAAAAATAGTAGAAAATTACTACTCCAAAAACTAGAAATTCAAGAATCAGTGAGCTAGTTAACCTACCAAATTCCTAACCTAATCAAATGAAAATGATATAGGGTTAATTTTGTTATTAAATTGAATATTTTTATGAATTAATACAAGTGTAATAAACTCAAAATAGCCTCTTTAACATGTGCTAAAAAATAGCATAAAATTTCTAGTATTTTTCTACAAAAAAAAAATCCAAAAATTATAGATTTGTGAACTAGTAAACCAATCCAATTAGCTCAATGATGAATATGACTTTTAAAAGTTGTTTTAAGGATGAATAATACTTTTGAATCTGTAAATAACTTGTAAAAAAACTCACTTCAATCATTTAACCAATATGACCTACAACAAAAGAAGTGTGAATAGTAAATGCAAAAATAAGAGATTCAAGTGAAAGAGACATTCAAAGGAAATAAAGAAATTGTACAAGAAGGATATGAGGCTCCTGGGGTGGCCAAACCCAAGGATACTCGGAGTACTATGTAGGAAACCAAGCTTTAAAAGCTAAAAATGGCACCAAACTTCATTATTTGAATCAATTCAAGTACATCCCAACTATAAATGAAAGTGGAGCTGCTAAATAAAGAGTTTTCTCCACAAGAAGACTAATAAATACATGCCCCTAGAGGAAAATTTGAATTGTTACTTATAAAAATTGATGGGGAATCATCATCCTTGAAAGAAGGCAGTCTACCCCTCCTAAATCCCTTAAAGGGAGGATATGGTTCCCAACAGGAGGAATCTTCATTTAATGACAAGGAACACATTCCTAGATTTTCTCAATCAGTAGAGCTCCATAATTTGTTAAATAATTTCATAATATCTTGTTCATTTATTATCCAATCTTGGTCCATCCTATAGTAGTGGTAAATTCCCTATATTATCTCATTCAGAATTTACTCAATATTCTCGCAATATTCTGCAAAAATAAATAATATTGGGCACTTAATATGAAATTATCTTTAAAACTTCCTAAGAACATATTAAAGCTAAAAAACGTTATTAAGTGTAGAATGAAAGATTTAATGTAGTCTTTATGTGCCTAATAAAGGTTATACGGGTCTTAAATTGTGTCTAATTTGGAGGCCCATCATCTTGTATATGCAAAGCTCTAGAATTTGTTTTTTCTCGTTTTAGCTTGTTTGAAGCCTTCTCAAGGAGATTTTTTATCTTGTTAACTTTTAATGAGCTTTTACTATCTGTGTAAATTGATTTTGTCGGGTAATGGAATATCAACCATATTTATAGAAAAATCTAATGTTCTAAATTCAGGTTGGCCTAAAGGGATAGATTGAAAATTATGGATGCACGAGAAAAAGTTTTAGTTGATTTCTATCCTGGTTCATAGCAAAGAGTAACCTTTTCTGATAGGATGAGGTTGCTTATGCTTCTAGTTGAGTTTTCATGTCATATCTTACCTTATGACTCATTTCTTCTATTTTTTTTTTAATTCTTCTACATTTTCTCTATTATGGAAGAAGTCCCTTCAACATAGGATGTTGCTAGATCTGTAGGAGTATAAGTAGTGATTCATATAGGATTTCCTAGTTGCATTTGGAAACTAGGTTGATTAGAGGATTCTTCTATCAATTTCATTTGTATCTCTTCTTTGTCTATTGTATGGACCTTAGCTTTCTTTTGTGTTTTTCCTTCATTTCAACAACTATTAGTTCAGGAGTATTACTTTTCAAACTTGTATCCTTCATTGTAGGTGTTTCAACATCTATTTTCTATTGCACTTGGCTGGCTATTCAAGTCTTCTAATTTTCCATTTTTTCCAGCTTTGGTTTATTGTCATGATTGTAAGGTGAAGAGCTAATCTACAACCTCTTGGTGTTTATAATTATTTAGGACCTTTGTGTTATTCTCCATGACACCCCATCATGTTATACATTAAAATAGTTAATAAAAGACCATATTGAGAGATATGTTTTGGTACCCAACACAAGAACAAACTAAACATTATTAGTAACATTAGACTCTCGTAAATAAATAAATATTTCATAGTTATGTTTATTTTGATTTCTATCTTTAATTTGTTGTTTGATTTTTTTTGTTTGATTTTTCACCTTTTTTATTTGATTTTACTTTAATATGAAATTACTACTACATTGAATTACCATTGTTGTTCCCTCAAGTAATAGTTGTTGTTCCCTCAAGTCATAATTGATGTTCCCTCAGGTCTCTACTATTATGATCTCTAATTCTATTTTATACATTTGTGCCTCTTGGGACTTGTTATTTTCTATGATACTTTAAATTCATGTTGTCCTTAATAGTGACTATGCTGGATTGAAGAACCTTACCATCCTGAGATCACTTGGGGGTAAGGGGTTTTCATGGGTTAAAACTTTTTGAGTGTGTATCATTTCACTCTAGTTATTATTTTTACCTTTTTCAAGCAACCTATATATATATATATATATATATATATATATATATATATACTTTTTGAGTGTGTATCATTTCACTCTTGTTACTATTTTTACCTCTTTCAAGAAACCTATATATATATATATATATATATATATATATATATATATATGCCTTTCCAAATAAACACTAGTAATATGACTTTCTATGGAGGACCATTTTTATAAATATCTCCATAACCTTTAAAAAAGCAATGTTGGAATTTATAATTATTTAGGACCTTTGCGTTATTCTCCAGAATGCCCCATCATGTCACACATTAAAATAGTTAATAAAATACCATAGTGAAAGATGTGTTTTGGTACCCAACCCAAGAACAAACTAAATGTGCTTAATAACATAAGACTCTCATAAATAAATAAATATTGCATAGTTATGTTTGTTTTTCTTTCTATCTTTAATTTGTTGTTTGATTATTTTTGTGTTTGATTTTCCACCTTTTTTATTTTCTTTTACTTTAAGATACATTTGTTGCTACCTCGGAGTACCATTTCTGTTCACTCCAGTAACAGTTGTTGTTCCCCACGTAACAGTTGATGTTCCCTAAAGTAATAGTTGTTGTCCCCTCAAGTCACAATTGTTATTCCATCAAATCTTTGTTGTTGTGACCTCTAATTCTCTTTTATACATTTGTACCTCTTCAAACTTGTTATTTTCTATGATCCTTTAAATTCTTGATGTCCTTAATAGTGACTATGCTTGGATTGAAGAAGCTTACCATCCTAAGATCACTTAGGGGGTAAGGGGTTTTCATGGGTTAAAACTTTTTGAGTGTGTATCATTTCACTGTATTTATTATTTTTACCTTTGTATACCTTTCCAAATCAACACTAGTAAATTAATGTGATTTTCTATGGATGGCCATTTTTATAAATATCTCCATAACCTTAAAAAACAACGTTGGCGCCCACAGGGAGTAGAATAGACAGTGATGGGGTGTACTGATAATTCACTCCGTGACATGAAGGTCAACAGTTTGAAACTTTGTGGGTAAAACTCCAATCATGTTAAGGGTTGGTGTGGCCCAAGCCAGGTGTGATCCCTGGGTGATTTTGACGGCTTAGATGCCCCTAGGTCGTGGTTTCTCAAACCTCAAGTCAAGCTTGACGTAATCTCTAATGAACTCATACCACTTGGAAAACAAACAAACAAAAAAAACGAAAAAGCAATGTTGGTATTTATAATTATTTAGTACCTTTGCGTTATTCTCTAGAAAGCCCCATCATGTCAGATGTTAAAATAGTTTATAAAAGACCATAGTGAAAGATGTGTTTTGGTATGCAACCCAAGAACAAAATAAATGTGGTTAATAACATAATACTCTAGTACCATCCATCTTCCACAAACTCAAAATATGTTTATATGAAAATCTATCATTAAAGGGAGATGGAAATACAAGTAAACCCATCGAGGTACTAAACAGGCTTGTTGGCAGTGGGGCTATGCATGTATGGTACTAAGGAAAACTTGTCAGGGTATTAAATAGGCCTGCTAGAAGCAGGGTTATGTTAGGTTAAGAGAGGTAAAAGTAAATATAATAACACAATGTTGACAAGGTTAATCCTCTCTGTGGACAAAGACAATCCCTCTAGCCCAATGAGTGGGTCTAGCAACTGAAGTGACAATCAACTAGACATCTTCCTAGGTTATCATTAAAAAGTAGAACGAAAGAGATGGCCTACCTCGTTCTAATGCTATTTCAATTTCCTTTGTTGAGGCCCTCGAACCGCTTGTGTCGCGGACTTGTTCCTACTTCTCTCAGCGTTTATGCACCTACACAAGTGATCAAGAGACAACAAAGCATGCAAAAACCAATAGCAAATCCAATAACAACCTAATTAACTGATCAAGGAATGTTAAGCTAAATAATACATGAACATATATATTTTGGGAATATGAATCAGCAGTTGTATATTATTAAGAAATAAAGGGAAGCTTACAACCAAAGCCTTGATGTTGAAAGGCTCTCCTTGAGTGGTAATCCAAGTCCAAGCCAAGAATTCACCAAGCACTCCTTCTCCAAGTCTAATGAATAGCCTCTAGGCACAAGCTTAGCATAGGAGTGAACATAGACAAAGATCAACCAGCCTCTAACCTGACCAACCAACCATTTGGGAATGGGAGAGGCTGGATATATAGGCTGGGAAAGGGAGTTAGGACCTCTCCAAATATAGGATTAGGCCCTCATCTCAAGGAGGTGTCTCATAGGTATAATACCAAGAGGCCAAGTTGGGAGAATTCGACCTCATCTACATCGAACAACCTCCATCTCGCCGCTCTAGAACCTTCTAGATCGAGAAGCTTCTCATCCTCTTCACGAAAATTGCCTTTTTGGGATCATCACGGGTATCCAAGGGAACATAGCGATGCCATCATTTGTCAAACACAATGCAACAGGCGACCATAGTTTTTTTAAGCCTCATAAGAGCGATGACTTTCATTTTAGGGTTTTAAGGGCTATTTCTTCAAGGAAAGCTCAAGGCATTTTCCAAACAAAGTCTTAGGAGGAATCTGAATTGTATACATGGATGAGTATACTGTATATTGGTCATGTTTCAAGCACTTCATGGTATTTCACAGGGAAGTGCAGGAGGCGTGACAAAATGTTGTGTAACACACAATATCACTTACCTTGGTAAGATCCCTGATCACTTTCTGCCACTATTGGCCTTCTAACTAAAAAAAAAAAACTTCATACTTTGGCTTTTGGAGAATGGTTTGAAGTTTCTTATAATTAAAATGTCCTAATTTTTCTTTATCCCAAAATATGTGAATATTATAAAAAGTGGGACACTTAGAAATCATTTAACCCTAATTGTATGGTGAAGGCACATTATAATTTGCTAAGAAAAAATGTAAAATATTATATAACTAGGGATTATTGCATTATTTACACTCTCACTTTTTAACCCACATTTGTGTACTTTAATTTTTCCTTGTCACTATATTTTTTGTGGGATATTTAAAGTCGTTATTTCTATTTCAAGTCTTGGGGCTTATTGAGATATAATGTCTATAACCCTTTGAATTCATTATACCCACTATGCATTTTTACATGCTCATTCCCAATCCCACAGTCTGTTTGTCGCCATTTATTCCTACTCATCATTTTCCATAAATCTACTACTCTATTCTCGCCACAAATCATTCAACCGTTGGTTGGGGGTATCCAATACATTTGTCGAGGTGGGGGATGGTTATGACACTATGATTTTCTTTCTACTTTTTCATATCGCTCACATGCCTTCCCATAATGTGATTGTTGTTACCTTAATTTGTTGTATTAATTTTCGTATCACTCACACGCCTTTCCATAATGTGATCGTTGTTACCTATATTGTATTATGAAAATAAAGTAGAATGCATGTAGATCATTTGGATTTTTTAGCTAGCCATTTTGAGCAGTTCCAAGCAGAGAATCGACAGCAAAATGGAAGGTCGTACCATCTACTATGAACCACACTAGCTAAGGACGACACCACAAGCAAAATAAATCCTAAGACTTGTTTGATGGACGTGATATTTTAAGAAATTCCAAGGTTTTGATAAAGAAATCGCCCTTGAATTTATGCAAAATTTGCATAACAGAATAACAGTGGTGAAGAATTTGCAGGTGCAAGTATTAGAGGAGGTTGTAGTCGAGGTCACTAGACTACCAACTAGTGGAGAGAGGTGGTATGAGCTTCATACACCACTAATCCACACAGCTAAGTTGTTTCTTCACAAAGTTTAGGAGCTGGTGAAGAAGGGAAAAGGTTATAATCCTATATCACTTCCAAACCTTTGCAGGAAGATATCAAAAATTGTTTAGCAATACATAACCTATGATGGAAGATTCCACGTTGTTTGGGCTCATCATTTAAATTTGATGGCTCATTTGAAGTAGAAGATAATCATGAATATCTCTTTCTTCTTGAGCTCTCTTTTACATGAAACATATCATAGAATTAGGCAATCCAAGGATCCTTTTGTAATTGTATCACACCATGGGTTAATTAAACGTTTAGCATAATAATCCTACAAAAACCCCAAAGAATCTAGGCAGAAATTACCAAGTAAAGGAAAAACAAAGAGAAGTGCAACATTCTAATAATGAAAATTTATCAGAGGAGGTTTCGGGGGAAAGAAGGAACAAGGTGAAGAAGACAACCTCACTAGCCTCGATGAGGGAATTTCTATTGTGGACAGAATTTTAGAAACTTTAACTTCAGATGTTACCTATGTGGGGCTCCTCCAGGAGGAAACATTTCAAATAGAAATTGTAGCCCTTGAAGCTCCTCAGGAGGAATTTTTCAACCAAAGACCTTAAACTCTAAAATTCCTCAAGTAGCGACTCCTTTGATTTAGCCTAAAATTCTCTAGTCGGAACCCCCTCAAGCTGAAGATTCCCAAGTAGATACCCTAAAGTCCAACCCTATTTTATCTAAGACTCTAGACATTACAACATTTAATAGGACTAAAAAATAGATAGCTTTACTTTTGGTTGTTCTACCCAGGGGTAACCGGTTGACCAAATCTTCTTCAAAACAATGTTCACCAAAATAAATTACCCTTGCACTAGTGTATTTGAGTGGAGAATTAGTTAGTAATAAAAATAATTAGGAACAAGTAGACACAAACATATTCATGGATGAAGAAATAGCAAAAACTTAACCACCAGACTCAGAAGTACAAACTTTGGAGGATTTTCACGAATCACCATAAAAGGATTTAACTCAGGAAGCCGAGAATTGTGAAAAAGTTCAACCATTAGAAGGGGTAGATCAGATTACATTGGGACTTATGGACATTGAAGAAGAAACAAAAAATCTAGTTCAAACCCCTCCTATTGTTCCTTCAGATTCTACATAGTAATTAGTGAATTTTGAAGTCATGAAGGAAAAAGAAAAGAATAAAGTATTGTCTAATTGAATTGTGTCTTTGAGAATGGAGAATGCTACTCTGAAAATAAGGATACAGTAATTACAAAGACAATTGGCACCAAAGAAACACAAAAAAAGCAATAAAAGAAGGAGGCTTGTTAAAGGTCAAACTGGAAACCCAAACAGAGGAATTGGTCTTAATTGAGAAAGATGCTCAAACTAAAGATGCACCGCCATAGGAATCATTGATTCAAGAAGTTGAAATACATAAATTAAGAAGAATTGTGGATGAGTATAAAAAGGAGACCATACGTTATAGTGAGCACCATAAATTGGTTAAGAAATTTGATGAATTAACAGATGTGGAGTTAGAAATATCCCAAGAATTGGAGATTGCTTAATTGAAAATTGGAAAGTTACATGGACAAGTTCACAAACTAATTCAAGAAAATGATTTTCTCTATCATTCAGGATATTCTAGCTTGTTGAGCTCTAGCCTACAATTATGATTTGTTTTTAGTAGAATAGTACTTAATGCTTAAGGTAAATGCTTTACAGCAGGGCTTAACCTTATATCAAATATTTTGGAATTTATTAACATTTATCACAAGCCGAATGAACCCACACAAAACCTCTTGTCTTAGTTATATATGCATAACTTCTTGTTTATGGAACAAAGAGAAAAGAATATACCCTTTGTGAGAGATGTACAACTTCAAGCCTTCATCTCTTTCACCCTAAATCAGATTAAGTGGTAGAAGGATTACATTTTGTTTGATAAAAATCAAAGAAACTATGAATTGTGTGTTAGGGCAGAGCCAGAATCTACCTATCAAACATTTTGTAAGAATTTCAAATTTGTTGAGAAGCTTGATGTTCCTTCTACACTCATGCCAATCCATGAAAGGCTATTGATTTTGGGTGTTGAGTATTTATGATCCGGGTGGATCTCTAAAAATTACCAGTGACATGGTAAGAAGGCTCAAAACTCAAAGTGGCAGAAACTCTATAAACTTAGAATCAGATCGAAGTGATCATCATCATGATTCCAATGGTGCGAACGACACTCAAATCCGAGTTCATATGAAGAAGTTAGAGCAAGTCAAAGGTCAAGTTTGACTTGGACAGGTGGCAGGAGGAAGTGACATGGAAAAAAAATCTCAAGGAATGGGGAAGCGCCAAGTGGCAGGCCGCCATTGGTCCCGCATATCCCAGAAGGAAGAGGTCGCAGCTTAAGAAAATCTTCCCCCAGCACTACTGAGTTGCAATGTGATAAATCACAATCGCAGATCGTAAGGAGGGGAAGAGTTAAAGAATCGGCCCTGGGAACAAGCCAGGTTATGATGAGATATATCGCAATCACAGATCCAGGTTATGATTTGTGATATCGCAATCACAGTTCGCAAAGGGAAGCAATCGCATAGAGTAACAATCTTCGGTTCCTGCCAATTATGATTTGCAATCAGGCTTCCATACCTGATATATTATGTATTATTTTTAATAGCCCATCAGTTCCGTTGTCATCGTAGGACGCTTGTTGTAAAGGCTTGGGTCTATCCTTTGATTGAAACGCCAATTGTGATATGTGATCTTTGAGCCGATGGGTTATCAACGCTGATAAATCTGTCGGGATTCAGGGAATACATCGATTCATGTGAAAATGGTGTTAAAGCAATTTTTCTATGTTTAAACAGGTTTTGTTACCTGTGTACTATTCACGGCTCAGGAATCTCTGTTGGAAATGCCCGCCTACTAAAATTTGTCATATGTTTGGAACTGCCCGAAATTGAAGAGTTGGTCAATCAAGTTATATATATGGGATGGTCCGCACAAGAAAAAGGAGGAGACTGGCCGATAGTTCAGAACATTGTACACAGCAGTGACCCGACCTGGCAGTAGGGGTTGGAACCTTGCCTTGAGTAGCAAGGAGGTTGAGAGGGTGCATAAAGCCTATTATCTAAATTAGATGTTCGAATAGGTGTTTTTGCAAGATTTTTTGCCAAGATTTCGGTGGTACTGTCTGTTTTTGAAGCTGGACTCTCCATTCTTCGTCCATATTCCAGCTTGAAGGTATAAGGATTGTATGAATGTTTCTTGTACTTTTATCTATTTTTATTCCACTTAATGAAAGAAGGCCTCCCCACTATTGAGCAGGGCCCAGAGACATAGTCCAAATTGGATGAACTCCATAACCAAATAGTTGTGTCATGGTTTCTTGATTATCGTGCTATTTCCACATTGTTTGATGTGATTTTAAGTTCCATGGTTAATAAGCTATATTTCATGTAATTTTGATGCATCCATAACTAAAATATCTTGGATAAATTTAAATGATATTGTTGAAGACACAGTAAAAGGAGCTAAGTTGAGATGCAGAAAATCCTCAAAAGCTATTATGAGTAAAGAAGCTTTTTGATCCGAATGGAAAATGGCATCAACCCATGGTACTCATCCACCCATATTATTCATCGACCCATGGAATTTACCCATGGTATTGTAAATGGCATCCGCCCGTGGTATTGTAAAATCCACCCATGGTACTCATCCACCCATATTATTCATCGACTCATGGAATTTACCCATGGTATTGTAAATGGCATCCGCCCGTGGTATTGTAAAATCCACCCATGGTATTCATTCACCCATGGAATTGACCCGTGGTATTGTAACTAAAAAATACTATAAGTAACAAGTCATATTTTGTAAAAGGACAGATTGTCCGCCACAATGTAGCCTTTACAGTTCAGAGGCATGTAGCCACACATCTCTTCTCAGAGATAAGCTACCATCGCCCTAGCTGGGTTATTTCCATTTCTATTTGTAAGAATATTTCAGTATTTTACATCAATGAAATGAAGTATTATTTCCGCTGCATATTTGTCTTTATGGTTATCTCTATATTTTATTGCGTTCTTGTTTAAATCCAGATCAGTGGTATCATAGCAGGTTATGATTTCTTGGGTCAAGCAGGAAGAATTTTTCTTTTTTCATTTTTTTGCAGGAATTTTTTTTTTTTGGCAGCGACTTTGTAGATCAGATCTGAAACATTGGGTACAAAATTTACAAAAAAAAATACTAGATCTGGATTCCTCTCGAAAAATCACCCAATTTCAAAAAAAAAATGGGTCGAATCGGAGTTCGGATGTGGGAGATATCGTTGATTCAAAATCAGTTATTTTATCAGAATTTTTGTAACGGCGGAACTGTTGCAGCACGAATCTGAGATCTCAGAGTGTCCAGATAAGGATTTCCAACTCATGGGAAGATGCAAAATGATCCTTCTGCTTCCAAAAACAGGTTATAATAAATATTTTGAGTTATATTGGCCGAGTTATATCCATTTTAACTTTGGAGCAGCATTCGGAGTGGGTTTCCATTGGAGACGTGCCCTCCCACCCCACTTTAGTAGGCACCTGCTTCACATTCATCAGTTTCAACATAGCAGCATTCGGCTTGGGTTATTTGGAGACGTGCCCTCCCACCCCAGGCTATGTAGACACCTGCTACTTCATCAGCAACCAACATCATGGTTATGGGTCAATCGTATACAATCCTTGTCATCGAAGTCCATTTGCTAGGCCGCACACTATCAGAATCACAGTTGGTCACAAGCATTACAGGGTATCTCTATCCTCGGATCTTCATTTATCAGGGGTTTGGGTTAACCACATAAAACCCTTATCTTCAGTGGCTCTTCATATTCAACAAAGGCTTTGCAGGAGGGAACTTTACGCAATGGGGACCATTGCTTCTTAAGGAGGGAGGAATGATCCGAATGGAAAATGGCATCAACCCATGGTACTCATCCACCCATATTATTCATCGACCCATGGAATTTACCCATGGTATGGTAAATGGCATCCGCCCGTGGTATTGTAAAATCCACCCATGGTACTCATCCACCCATATTATTCATCGACCCATGGAATTTACCCATGGTATTGTAAATGGCATCCGCCCGTGGTATTGTAAAATCCACCCATGGTATTCATTCACCCATGGAATTGACCCGTGGTATTGCAACTAAAAAATACTATAAGTAACAAGTCGTATTTTGTAAAAGGACAGATTGTCCGCCACAATGTAGCCTTTACAGTTCAGAGGCATGTAGCCACACATCTCTTCTTAGAGATAAGCTACCATCACCCTAGCTTGGTTATTTCCATTTCTATTTGTAAGAATATTTCAGTATTTTACATCAATGAAATGAAGTATTATTTCCGCTGCATATTTGTCTTTATGGTTATCTCTGTATTTTATTGCGTTCTTGTTTAAATCCGGATCACTTTTGGTGTCTATAATTTCCAACAAGCCCTTCTAAGGATTAATAAGTACACAAGTCTAGTCATGAGGCTTGGCGTTAATTAGCTATGTTATAGATACTAACCTTCCTTGATTTGGTGCCCAACATCAATATACCAAGCTGACCAAGAATTTTCTAAGAGAGATGAACAAGTGGCTTTTGGACAAATCAGAACTAGGGAGAGATTCAAGCTTAGAGGGGAGGCTAATTATGAGGCCTACTCATTAACTTCCCTACATATTAAGTTTTAACTATTTCTTTTCCAAGTCGTGATAGGTTTCATGAGGACATGTGCCAACAAGGTTAGTTGGGGGGTGATGTTTGGTGGTATAATTGTCTCATTTTTCGTTATTTCATTTTCCATTTCTTGTATTAGTCATTATCTTTTTTTGATCCATGTATGTATTTTATTTCTTATCTTGACTTAAGTTTTGAAGACATTTATTTATAAATAAATATTATAATAAATTAAATTAAATCTTTTTTTCATGATCAATCTAACGAAATATGGAATGGGATTGTGATCAAACAGGCATGTTAAAGGTTGGTGTGAAGCAGTTGCATTAAAGGATGATTTTTAGCAAGGAGCCAAAAGATGAAGCATGAGTTATTCCTATAATGAGATATTAGTTATGCTAAGCAGATCTTTGGCTTATTCAAAGATTTGAGATTTCTTCTTGGAAAGAACACCCTGAGAAGATTTGGTTCTCAGGTCATTCCTTATCTTGTAAAAACTTAATATACATATTTCATATGGTATAAAAGAGTACAAGTTGTCTCTAACTAGGAGATTTGGGATTGTGATTGGAACTCTAAGACAGACAATACTACATCTTTTACTTTTTCGCTAAGACTGATTAATGAAATCTATTTTTTATTAATTCCGTGGTTTATTTGTGTATTCATTGATTTGAGTTTTTAACAGGCAAGTTGACTCCTAAGAAGTTGGTCCTGCGTCCCTTGACAAGCATTGTCTCTTTATATAATATAGATTAGTTAATTTTTTATTAAATGTAGTTTCATTTCTATGTTGTTACTTGGATTGGTTAGTATTGTTTCTTAGTTAATCGATAGATAGCTCTGAGCGTTTGATTTTATACGAAGAAGTCTATAATTATTCCTTTTACTTTTTTTTTCTTTAGAACGTACATAATGTTCCTTTTTTTTTTTAGAATGGGAGGGGCTAGTTCCCTACAGAAGCATCATGGGCCCTCTTTTTTTCTTTATACATATATAGGTACATATGCGTGTCAGAACCGACACATCGAAATTAATACGCCATCGCCGGGACAAATATGTTGCAGCCATCCGCAGGAATCGAACGCGGCCGGGGGTGTGCAAACCATCCACCCCGACTGCCACAACGTGCACTCACGTGGCAACGTACATGATCTTCCTTATCTTCATAGTGTTGTTTCTTAGAGAGCTATTGTTGTCACTTGATCTATAATCGGCAGTTTTGCAAAACAAAAGTGTGACAAGTCCCATTCCTTTAACGTGTAACCAAGGGAGGGGTGTCACAACCCGTCAGATTGGCGTTCAATTTCAGATCGATGACAAATCTTCATAAAAGTTGTCCATTGTTTACTCCAAATTTATTTGGCGGAAGACCCTATTGATCTATATTTTTAAGTGCTACAAATAATCCAAATTAGCCTGCATACAACAAGGCTCTTTTCCGGTTTTTTTAGTTTTGTATAAATTATCAACTTTGTCAGTATTGCGGAACCAGTATAACCGTCACAACATTTTTGTTAAATTGTTGGGGATGTCGGCCTTGAAACTGAATTTCCTATGGCCCAAACATCACAACTATGGCCTGTGCATCACAACATATTTTGTAAAATTAGTAATTACGTAGGTATTTCGATGGGATTTCCCATGGCCTAAACGTCGCAACTATGGCTTTGTCATCGCAACATATTTTGTAAAATTAGTGGGATCGTTGGTCTTGTAATGGGACTTCCCACATCACAAATGTCACAATTATGGCATACTCATCAAAGCATGTTTGACTTTTCAAAAAAATGTTTGACTTTTCAAAAAAAACTTCCTTTTCATTATAGCTACGAATGAGCATGTTTGACTTTTCAAAAAAATTCTTTCTTTTCATTATAGCTACGAATGAGCATCGCAAGAAAGACAAAGAGCCATCGAAAATTGGCTCGATATTGAGTAGTGACCAAGAATCACATTTTCAAAGTTAAATCTACATTTTGTATAAATAATATTTTAAATACTCTTTAAAGTTGAATGGTTAAAGGTTATTTTACTCTATTAAACTTTATAAAAATATCACTTTTAAAAATGGATACTAGAAAATAAGCATTATCTTTATTAATATTTAATACTTATCAATTTTTAGCTTTATAATCTCCTTGATGGGGTGTTAATGGCATTGATAAGGGACCCTTGGGGCCTAGCCCACCCCCCTAGGATGTGATGGGAATTTATGAACAGGAGCGCAGCTCACCCCTAGCATGCATTTGTATGCATGGCATCATGTGGACACCTTTGGTTATATGTTTTCATCAATGGTTGTGTTTTGGGCATTGAGGAAAAGAGGGGTAGAGGTGAGGTCGAGACTTTAACCTCCCTATTATTTGTGGCATTTTTTCACACATTTGTTGAGATAAAGTTGTATGTGAGTGTTCTTGGTTCAAACACAATAGGATATTTTTGAGGTTTTTTGGAAGAAGTAGTGGGAAAAATTTAAATATGGATTTGTGGAAATCGTGTTGTGGGTTCAATTCCTAGAGGTCAACAACCTATGGAGACTCACCTCTTACAATCTCAGTAAGGAGATGTAGGTCATTTTCTTCCCAATATTGTTTTCTTTCCTGATTGTTTTCCTAAGTCATTTATATGGGGTTTTTTGAATTTTTTCTAAGGATTGAGAGGGTTGTGAAAAAGTTATGTGCATGTTCTCTCTCTACATTAATTGGTTGTTATTGTTGACTAAGTTGAGAAGGTTTGGTTTTGCAATCTTTGTGTTCATATTTTGTGTTGGTTTAGGGATTGTCATGAAGATATTTGATGGTTGATTGAACGTTTCTCTTCCTTCCTAGTATCTTTCAATTATGAGAGGATATTGAAAAACTTTCCCTTGTGGAAACCCATGGCTTTGTATCTTCTTTATTGTTCTTGGGTCTGTGGGTTATTTCGTTGAGGTAACCACTATATTCAGGTCTGATTCAAGTTGTTCTTCTATTTTCATGATATGTTTGATGAGTCTCAATGATAAATATGTAGTGTGGTGCCAAAGTCCTAGTAGTGTGGTGGTGGATGGATTCTCTTGCTTATTTGTAGGTCACAGTGGATATAGTATTTGTTACAACTGTGATCCCTTCTTTTCCTCTATGCCTCCCATCCAACATAATGAGCCTCACTAATAGGTATATAACAAGGCTCAGTTGGCCATCCTTTAGCATATATTTACCTCTCTCCTCACAATTGATAACACATTTTTTACTATAATTTGTTTATTAGGAAGATTAAAGTATGTTTATCATATCTTATGGCTTAACAAGATTAATGTATAGGAAAAGGGTGCATTTATTGTGCATAAGTACGTTGGAGGTAGCTGGAGAATATGTAGGAGTATTGTCCACTGGAGAATATGTAGGAGTATTATCCCATACAACTTGACTTTCACTCTGTATTTACTCACCCACAGTCCTAGGATCTAATAGCAGCTGATGCACTCCAAGATTGCGAGGATCTGATGGAGCTAGATCCACTTTTTTAGGTATTTTGGAGGGAGGCATCCCACCTTCCAAGGAGGCTTCCCCTCAACCATTTTTGTATAAATAAGGAAGCCCAAGGGATCAATGGGATTCAAAATTTTAGAGAAAAATAGTGATTTCCAGGTCTAAGAGATTTTACTTGTCATTTTCATTTCATTTACTTGAGCAATTTTGAGATCAATGATAAGTCTATTTTTTCTTTAAATCTATTTTTTTTAGAGGGTTGAGTTCCCTTGGGTTAGGGCCCAACCCAAGCACTATATTCTCCTTCATTCTACAATTTATTCTACATCTTCCTTTTAAGTACTTAGGATTAGCAATATTTCCTTAATGAAAGTTTTGTTTATATGAAGAAATTACCTGTGCAGAGTTACTAATAATACTTCTTGGAAAATGTGGCTATGGGATTTGTGTTAGAAATAACAAAAAGATAGGTTTCATTTTGCATGAAGTAGGAAGATCTTGAATAAAATTCAACTCATCATTCCTCTTAGTTTAATTTTCTACAATTTATATTGTTAGCATGCTCTGGATATTTGGAAAGATTAAGTAACTTTCATGGTGTACAAGTCCTATGTTGGATTACAAGGTGTTATCACTCAGGTTGTTCCCAAAAGTTGTAAGAAAGGGAATACGGCCGAGGTAACCACAGACCAATCTTTTAGATACAGAATCTAGCCAATTTGTATCCAGAGAGGGCTCTCTCTTTTTAATTTAGCTTTGTTTTTTAAAGGTATTAGGTTAGTTATGAAGTACAAGAGTTTTGTTTTGAGTTTGGGTGGTGAGATTCAATAGAACAGAGAGGTAAAACATAATAGTTCAGTCCATTGGGCATGATGGAGTCAAAGGAGATGGTTTTCTGGATTTGGTTTCTAACAAAGGATGGCATCATAGAGCAAGGTAGTCAAACAGGGAACAAATAAAGGCTGGAATCAGATGGAATGGGCTCAAATGGGTGAAGGGCAGTTAAGAATCCTTCAACATATTGAAAGAGGGAAAATGGATGATTACTGATAAGGAGCAGTTAAGAATTCCTTAGAAAATACTCAACATGAGAGAATTAGGAAACAGGAGCAATTAAGAATTCATTGTTTATGCTAATTCTGAAGAAAACACAGAGAATAATAAAGACTGAAAACAAAGTGCAGTTAAGCAAATTCAAAATTAACCTTTTTCTTTACCATTCAGATTATGAAACACAGGTGATATAGTAAACAAGAAAACTGTAAAACACAAGATATAGGGGACTTATTGATCCAGAGGTTGATTCAAGAATTCTGTGACAAGTCCTCTGCTTCAATTCTTCATCCATTAGGCCAGACAACAGATGATTTCAACAACTCTTTATTCCAAAGTTCAATATTACAATAGAGTCTAAGAAAATCTACACACACCCAACCTCTTCAAAACTCTAATGAAGGGGGTATTTATACAACAAGATATGTAGAACAAGTATCTCATAATAGCTGTGAGATAATATCTAGTTTTAACCTAAAATAATTTACAATTGAAGATGGAAACGGCTTGGAAAAGATATCTGATGTTGTGCTAGATGCAGGCCTTAGGGTTCAACTTGCAGCTGTCCTGTAGTAGCTCTGCGCCAACTGATTGCCTTAAATGTACATTAATTCTGATCTGCCCTCTTTAATTCTTCTCTGCTGCTTTTTAATTTTGTTCTGACAGTCTTCAATGCTCGTTTGATACACTTTAATGCTTGAACTGATACTCTTTGACATGTTTTGATCCTCTTTAATACTGAACCGACCCTGGCTCACCGCTATCTGGCAAAATAGAACTGCTAACATGTTTTCTCACCGCCTTTCTCTGGAAAATCATGTTTCTAAAGGTCTACTGGACAGGGTAACAAATATCCCTGTTCATTCCTTTATTTCTTTCTTCTGTAAGCTCAGAAGTCCCTTGGTTTGATTTCAACTGTGTTTAAAGGAAGGAAACTGTAACTAGCAGCTTGACTGAGGCCGCGAGCTCATTGATGGAGCCTTTGTGGTCCAGAGGCGGTCGAAACTGATCTGTGAACTCAGTTGATTGTATGCCCGAAGCACCTTTTGCAGCGTAAAATATCAAAAATAACCCTTTTTCCCTTTTAATTGACAAAAATGAATTTTGGCGGGAAAAATTGATTTGACAGATGAATGACATAAGCATGACGTCAGCGGAAGTATGGGGCTGATGAGGTGGTGGTGATGTCAGCAGGGGAAAGGTGATAAGTGGTTTGCCCGCACCGCTTTTGGGGCTGGGGGATATCGGGCGAGGAGGGAGCAACCACCCCGGGAGCGTGTCGCGTGGCAAAGGTACGGCGCCAAAACCACCGTTTCCCCGGGAGTTAAAGCTCGGCAGTTATGGTGGTCGTGATACGATTATGGACCGTTGGACGGATGAGGGTTGATCGGACGGTGGACGCACTGTGGAGATGGCGGGTGGTTAATGTGCGGGGCCAACACAATAAAACATTGGTTTTAATGGTTTTGGGTGCAATGTTATTGGTTCAGGGGGTTAGGTTATTAATTAACCTAGGCGGTTAATTAATCCCTTGCTTTATACAGTGATATGATTATAGTTAACCGGGGGCGGGAATATAAAATATAGGGGTTTTTATTATATACACATAATACGAGATAGGGTAAATGACTTTTATATGGGAGTTATATAATAATAATTAGTGTTAATATGACTTTGAAGTGGAAGCACTAAGTTATGTGGTTAAACATTTAGGCTAAAGGAAAAAGGAGTTTATATGAGAAATATAGCCATTCTCCCAAGTACAACAGAGTTTTACTCAGGCAACATGTCATGAAATGGAATGAGTGGTTCAAGGATATTAAGCAGATCTTAATACCTTTGGGGGAAGTTAGTTAATGTTTTGGGGAAAAACTGAAGGGGAGTTAGTTATAAAATCTGCCTCGCTTGAGCTGCATCCAAATAATGTCATGGCATTTGTGATAGAGGTAAGGTTAACACTTTGAGAGACAAAATCAATCACAAGTATGTTTCTGCAACACCATTCTACCTACTCAGCCTACTTGGCCTAACATTTTTTCTTCCTTGCTTTGGGTGCACTTAGACTAGCAAACCCTTTTCAATTTTTCTTTTCTTTGCATGTTAAACCTACCTAAGTCTGCACTTATTACTTCCAAGGGCTCAGATTAAACTGTTGATCTCATTTCCTTCTCTACCTATCTACTTATCTACCAAGATTAAACAGTTTGGACAGATTTTATTATCTATCCCTAAAACATGAAATTCAAACATGAACTAGCCAAGATTAAGTTGTTTGGCCATTCATCAATTGTGGCATAAAAGAACAAGCTGCACACAATGCTTTATTTACAGAAAATGAAAAAGTAGTGGCATTTTGGACTTGCACACTTTCCTGGTCTTTCTTTGTTTGGGGTTCATTTTTTTTTCTCATTTTTTCCTTTTGACCATTTTATTCTTTTTACCCTTTGATTTTTGTTTTAGGGTATACCCTCTTTACATTTTTTTAATTTTTTGATTTGTTGATAATATGGAAACCTTTACAACAAGGAAAAGGATGAACATATTGCAGAGATCAACCAGTCAATCATGAAATATGACACCTATTCCTATAGGAGTATAACACAATGTATAGCATTTTCATTTACACTTCTCATCATACCATAATCTCCTTCCTTCCTTCCTCAACAACTTCAAAAACAATGTTCACCGAGAGTTCATTTTTGCTTTGTTAAAGGCCATTGTGTGCATTTCTCCTTGTGCAAGATGGGCCCCTAAGGGGTAATAAGCTTGGAAAGGACATCATACAACCTTATTCCACCTTAAACTACCATTCCTCACCTTTATATCACCATTTTAGCCCTCATAATTCTCATGGATTTAATCCTATGGAAAAACAAGGCAATCCTATAGCAATCTTGTAGCAGCGAAATCCAATAGCAATATTGTAGCAATCTCGTAGAATCTTGTAGCATTGTGTAAAATATCTCCAAACTTGAATAGAATTATTCTTAAAGCTTTATTTTTACCTCCTATCCCTTCATAATTCCCCTTAGCCTTTGAAACCATTATTGAGGAATACTATAGACCACCTAGGACTTGTCTCTTCACCACTGCAATTCATCTCTGCAATTAGGGTTAGTAAACAAGTTTATGAATTGAATGGTACAATGATGATTTACATGACTACTTTATGAAGAACTTGATGAAATTTTTTACTAGGATACAATCTATTTTGAATGCAATGATTGAAGGTTGATTTCACGCTCTTTATTTTATGCAAGTTAGATTAGGTTTTCCTTCTTTGTTTTATGCTTTCTAAGCTAGGGTTTCCATTTCAAACATTATTATTTATTATGCATAGACTAGGCATTCCTTTAATGTAATATTTACATTCTACAAGTAGAGTAGACTTTACATTTCTGCAACTAGATTAATGTTTACATTTTGGAAGTAGATTAATGTTCACATTCTGCAAGTTGAGTAGAATTTACATTTCTGCAAGTAGATTAGTATTTACATTTTTTCAAGTAGACTAGAATTTCCATTTTTGCAAAGTAGAGTAGAATCTCCATTTCTACAATTATATTAACATTTCCATTCCTTCAAGTAGATTAGAACTTCCTTTGATGTAACATATTTTCATTCTTGCAAATCTAGATTAAATTGATAGAATGGTATTTATATACCTTGGTTTGGTCTATTGCCTCAGAGAAACTTGAGTAGAGCTTAGCTTACTATGCAGACATCATTGCCACCTCTTAATTTTGTATGAACCCAAAATTGATAATTAAAGTTGGTAGCCTTGGGAGTTGCAATACTAGGGCTCATCACATTTTGGCATCATTTCCAGGGAGGTGTCCAAGTAACTGTTTTTTCTGCTTAGATTTGCTTTCTTTTCCATTTTAATTTCACTTTGCATCAGTTTTGCTTATCTTTAAAATTTTAAAAAAATAAAAAGGAAGAAAACACAAAAATAACACACGCTTATTTCATGCCTTGTAGGGTTAGGGATAACCTAGGGAAAGCTATATCAAAAACTCCCACTCCTTCCAGCAATCAACCATCACTCTTCTTTGGTGACTGTGAACCTCCTACTTTGACCATAGAGGAGTTGGAAAATCCTTTATTTGAGCAGCCATATATCTTTTAAGAACCCATAGGGGAGGAACAACCTACATCACCTACCCAAAACATGGTTGAAAACAAGAAAATTGATCTCTTTCCTATAAAATAAACTAATGGGGAAGCTAGAATGAAGAACATAATCCCCACTGCTCTCCTATGCTTCCATGGCCTAACTTCTAAGGACTCTTATACATTCATGTCTGATTTTTTTGAGGTGCATAGAACCTATGATTACACTTCTGATGAGCAAAAGATAAATTTATTTCCTTCTACCCTCAAGGATGAAGCTTTGCACTGGTTCATGAACTTGGAAGGAGACACCATCAACACTTGGGCTCAAACGCAACAAGATTTTAAACAGAAATACATGGACTATTATAGATCAAGCAAAACAAAATAGGATATCTTCAAAAATACCCTAGGGCTAAATGAATCCTTAGAGCATTATGAAGAAACATTCCAACTGAACTACAGAAGAGCTAATTGTACCATTGACCCAAAATCCATGAATCTTATACTTCTCCAGAGGATTAGGGAGGATTTGATGGAGACCCTTAATATGTTGTCTGGTGGAGACATTTACCAGTGACCTAGTGTATTTTTTAAGGATTTAAATATTTTTCCTATATATGGTATTATAGGCGACTATTCTAGTTTGAAAATTCATGCATATAGAATGTAGGTGAATGTTAAATAAAAAAACATGTAATTTACTATTAAAATTGGTACATTTTTTGTGAATATCATCCATTTAATCATATATATGTAAAAAATAGGTGAATTTTTAACCAAATTAGCAAATGTTTTTTTTCAAAAAATGTCCAAAAAATATCTCATTTGTGAAATTTCGCCCCTAAAATTTTCCCTATTTACCAACTAACTTATGAAGACATCAAGAGAGTATTCAAGAATCATTCTATGGCTGCAAGGAAGAGAGGTACACCTAGTCAAGGTCTGGTGAACCCTTCTCCCTCTAACTCAACCATCAAACATGAAATAGGGAGTATTCTAGAAGCCTTTAAGAGTGAGATGTTGCATACCTTTTCCTTATAAATGGATACCATGCAGATTAAAAGGAAGGAGGAGACAGAAATGATACTAGCTATATTTTACCCTAGATGAACCAAGTAACACCCAGAAATGAGTTCCCATTGATTATCATAGAGTTCTAATTTGTTTGTGAGGATAGCCATGCAACTTACAAATATCTCTTTCAGGCCTGAAGGTTGTATATCAAGGGGTAGAGAGTACCTTGGAGCAACTTTGTTTCATTAACCAAAGGAGGGCACAAGACCCTCGACCATATCAACAAGGAATGCAAGATGCACACAATCCTTCTTTCAATCCAAACAAGAGTACATGCTTTCATCCTTAGTATCCTCCAGCTCACTCACCTTGATCCATGCCCTTTCCTTGGTCCTATTCTCCTTAGTATCCTCCTCAGCCTATCAATCCACCCTTCCAGCCATATCAACCTTAGCCTCCTCAATGGGGAAACCTTTCACAAGGATGGAGGCCTCAAGAAGCACAACCCCATACCTTAATGCCTCCTCCTCCACCTCAACCATATCTACCCCATAATAATCCACCCAAGCAACCTCAGATTCCTAACCAACCAAATCTGAACCCAAACAATAAGTAGGCCCAACAGGTCTATAATGGGGAAATATCATATCATTCTTATGTTGTAGAGATCCAGGAGATCAATCTTAGGTCTAGGAAGGTACTTCAATATTTCACCCACCTTCTCCACCTGAAGACCTTAAACAAGAGAAGGATGATAGAGCCCCACAAGCTAATATACCTCCCTATCCTGAAAAGTTTGTCCAACCCAAGCATCACACCCTATAAGATGCTAAACTTCCGGGAGAATTGCATAAATTGTGTGTTAAAATGCCCATTCTCCAAGCCATCAAATATGTTCCCATCTACATGAAGATTATTAGGAAAGAGTTCTTCAAGAGACCTAGAAGGAGAAAAATAGATGCCCCCACTATCAATGTTGTTGGGTAGCTAGTTGATCTAATTCTTGGGAAGGTTATCTCCCCAATGTATCTAGAGCCTTATATCCCAGTAGTGGATGTGCACATTAATAATATTGTAGTCCCCAACACATTGATTGACCTTGTGGTTGCAATCAATTTCATGACTAATGAAACTGTGTTGAAGATCAACCTCCAAGGAGCCTTAAGAAATACCACCACAGTGCTACAACTTGTAGACAAATCCACAATAGCCCCTGAGGGAGTTATTGAAGATGTGATGGTCTCCATTGACTCCTCAGAGTACCCCACATACTTCCTTTTCCTCCAACCCAAACCCAAGTTAATGGATGCCCTCTCATTTTAGGGATATCTTGGTTATCCATTGTTGATGCTTACATTAGTTGCAGGGCTAGAAACATGAAAATTTAAAATGGGCACATCACAAAGAAGCTTGTGTTATACCCCCCTTCTCAACTGTTTTTTGAGCATGACTTACCTTTGTGGGTATAGGAGGAAGAAGAGGAATATTTTTATCAATCACCCCCGTACCCAATTCGTACATTAGACACTATTGTAGGAAGTAGGAAGCTAGATGAAGATGAACTTATTGATAACTTTCTACAAAACCAACCTCCTGTTTCCATGCCAATTGATGAGATAGTAGAGGAATCCTTAGGGAAACATGAGAATAATCCATAGGTTGATTGTTCACTTCCCATGATGATCAAGATCATGCTAAGATTGTGAAAATCGGTCCATCCAAAACCCTAACAATCAATCCTTCCCTCTCAGCGGCGCAAGAAGAGCAATTGTGCACTGTCTTGATGCTTTTGCATGGGACTATAAGGAGATGAAAGGGGTGCATCCCTCAGTATGTACCCATCATATCTACATTAAATAGGGATGTAAACCTATGAACCAGCCCCAGAGGAGAATGAACCTTTCCCTTAAATACATTGTGAAAGAAGAACTACAAAAACTATTGGATGTAGGATTCATTTATCCTATTTTAGATAGTGAGTGGGTGTCCCCTCTTGTTATAGTACCCAAGAAGAATTTGAACTGGAGGATTTGTGCTAACTATAGGGAGCTAGACGAGGTTACAAATAAAGATCATTTTCCCTTTCCTTTCATTAATCAAGGTTTGGATGGTCTTGTAGGGAAGAAGTTATTTTCATTCTTGGATGGATTTAGTGGGTACAATTAAATCCAGATCAGCGTTGATTATCAAGATAATACCACGTTCACATGTCCATGGGGATATTTTCCTATTGATTCCTTCCATTTGGCTTGTGTAATGCCCATGCTACCTTCCAAAGGGCAGTTTTGAGTATTTTTGTTAATCTTGTTCATGACATAGTTGAAATTTATATGGATGAATTCACTCCTTGTGGGAATGGTTTCCAGGAATTTGTTTCCAATCTGTGTAAAGTTTTAAAGAAATGCATTGAAATGAATCTCTCACTAAGTCCCAAAAAGTTTGATTTTTTTAAGAATGCAGGGATTGCCCTAGGTCACTTCCTTTCTAATGAAGGGATCCAAGTTAACCCTAACAATATTTCCATTATAGAAAGGGCCCTTGTCCCTCAGAAATAAAGGGATGTTATAATTTTCCTTGGACTAGCTGGATATTATAGGAGATTCATTAACAACTTTAGTAAGTTGGCTTCACCTTTGTTATGATTTTTAACTAAGGATTCAGATTTTTGTTGGACAGATAAATGTCAAGAGGCATTTGAAGAGTTGAAGGAGAAATTAACCACTACACCAATTTTGAGGGATCCCAATTGGGCATTTCACTTCCACATCCACATAGATGCATCCGAAAAAGCTATAGGAGCATAATTTGGACAAGTGGAAGATAAATTTCCCTATGCTATATATTTTATCAGTAAGAACCTATCCAAAGTTGAACTTAATTACCTGTTACTGAAAAAGAAATCTTAGTTGTTGTGCACTCCTTGAACAATTTTAGGTATTATATCATTGGATACCAAATATTTGTACATACTAATAATGCAACCATTAAATATTTAGCAAATAAGCCTAATTTCGATGTTAGGATTATTAGATGGTTATTATTGTTGCAACAGTTTGATCTAACCATTGTTGACAAGCCAAGGAAGGAAAATGTAATTGCAAATTTTTTGTCTAGATTAACATTGCCTGCATAAAATCATGAGATGATAGATGATTATCTTCTAGATGAGCATCTCTTTTCTATTTCACTATTGTCTCCTTGGTTTGTTGACATAGAAAAAAAATTTGTTGCTGGGATATTCCCTCTTAATCTATCCTCCAAGCAAAAGAGCAGAATTGTTAGAAAAAGTGCCCCTTTCACTTGGATTGGGGGAAATATATTCAACTTAGGACCAGATAAGATCTTGAGGAGATGTGTAAGGGAGGATGAGGTATTTGAAATCCTCTCAGGATGCCATGATGGACCTTTTTGGGGCCATTTTATTTCCAAGAGGACAACCTTCAAAATTCGCCAAGATAGCTACTATTGGCCTACTCTACACCAAGATGCTAGGAGATACACTGCCATATGTGATGAATACCAAAGGATGGAAAATCCTACACCAAAGGATGAAATTACCCTGCAACCTCAAGTGACTCTTGATCCATTTGAGAATTGGGGCATGGATTTCATATGACCAATTGATCCCCCATCCGGACAAAAGAGATGCATCATTGTGTGCATTGATTATTTAACAAAGTGGGTTGAAGTAAAGGTAGTACAAGCAATAGCAAAGCATAAGGTGGAAGAGTTTCTAAGGGAAACCATATTTTATAAGTTTGTATTCCCAAGGGAGTTGTTCATTGATCAAGGGGCTCAATTCACTTCAAATATAATTGAGGGAATCATGGAGCAGCATCATATAAGGCACAAAAAATCTTAACTAAAGTTATTAGCATCAGCAAAAAGTATTGGTAAACCATACTTGTGGAGGCCACTTGGGCCTATAATACCACCACTAGGTTCAATCCCTTTGAGTTGGTTTATGGCAAGAAGGCATTATTGTCTATTGAGTTTGAGTACAACACCTTAAGAATGGCAGCACAATTGGACCTAGACAACACCAATGCTCAGCAAGAGAGGCTACAACAACTCAATGCTCTTGATAAAATTAGATTGCAGACCCTCACGCATACGAAGGTGGTCCAATTGCAAAGGTCCAAGATTTGGCATGACAAAAACATTAGAGAAATGACCTTCAAATTCAAGGACTTCAAAGGAAAGTTGATGAAAAGATGTTTGGGTACTTATTTGGTGGAAAAGTGTCATGAGAATAGATTTGTCTAGATCAAAACAATTGATGAATACGGATTTCCACTTTTTGTCAATGGTTATCAGTAGAAACTATACAAGATACACATGTCAAAGGAGTTTACCAATTCAATAATTAAGTAGATAAATGTGATTAGGGGTCTCAAAACTCCCAATCCATCCATCCTCTAAGCAGAAGAAAAAAGAAAACAAAACAAAAAGGATACAAAGCTTGGGTGAAAAACTCCATGAGGCACAAAGGCAAGCTCTAGGACTGAAAACCTCCATGAGGCAGTACAAGAGTCTGAAAAAATGAAAAAATAAAAATACAATTCCCACAGGTGAAAACCTCCTTTGAGGCACCTAGGGCAATTCAGTAGGTTGAAAACCTCCTTTGAGGCAGCCCGCAGGTCTCAAAAAAAGAAGAAAGAAGAAGAAAAAATACAAAGGAAAATCAAGGGAGCCCTTACATCATCTTGGCTAACATGTCCTTTTTTGCAAGGTTCCAGTCACAATCAAATTAGGAAAGCAAACAAAACAACGCAAACTTTGAAACATGAACTATAAACTCAAAATGGGAACTCTAGCAAAAAAAACCCAAAAAAACATGAAAAAGAGTCCAAAAAGCAAAAGTCTGTATTCTGAAACAAGTTTTTTCAAGGTTAATTTTCAACATATTTAAAAAAATAGCAAAAAAAGCAATTTTTTTGTGCAAAATAAATGAAAAAAACACATTAATGTTTTTGGTAGAATAACATTTTTCTTTCCCATATATAGTTTTAACATTTTTTTAGTAATGACGATAAAGATAAAATAATGGGATCCGAACACATTAAAATTCCAGCAGTTTTCATCCATGTTGTTAAACATATAATAACATGACACTACAGATCACTAAAATTCTAATTGTTTTCAACCATAGAAAAAAAAAAAAAAAATTAAAAAAATATATATATATATATATATATATATATATATATATATATATATATATATATATATGGAATTTTTCAACCATAGAATTAAAAAACTCTAATTTTTCAACACATTTAAACCATGACATTATGAGCAAATTACATGACTAAACTAATCAAAATGTCAATACTTGTAGATTGAATGAAACATAAATTATATCTCTAAGTTTGTTATGAAACCAGCTCACAAAAAGATAGAAAAGAGAGATCCACGTCTTAGAATTCAGCCCCTTCGAGGGGGCAACCTCCTTTACATTACATAAATGAGCAATTCTTGGATGATACAAATGAAAAGATCTCCTTTCTATATATAGGAGTCTAAGGGGTCATAACATAATCAGAGTCGACATAACAATAATAATGTGAGGGCACAATAATAACAATAGTGGGCTTCTATGGGATACAATAGTAACAATATGGGCACTACGTGGGTACATCAATATAATAAGTGGGTTGTACTAATAACAATAAGGGGTTACACTAGTAGTATAGGGGCCTAACATACCCCTCTCCTGCAGAAAGCATTGTCCTCAATGCTTGAGTAGTTCTTGATACTTCTGTATAAAATTCTTGTCCTTCCATGTGGAATCTTCAGCAGGTAAGTTCTTCCACTTGATGAGATACTCTAAAATTGATCGCTTTCGTAGTTGTCGGGTTCTTGTTTCTGTGACTTCTCCAGGTTCCAATATGACTTTTCCTTCCTCTTCAATTTCTGGCAATATTGTTTGAATTGGGATCTTTTGCAACTTTTGAATAAGTGGCCATACTTCTTCGTCCTTCTTCCATTCATCCCTTGCTTCATTTGTCCAATCTGGTTGGATAATAGAAATAGTACAAAACAATGCTTCCACGTCCTCATCCTTGAAGAGTCTTCCCATTCGGTAAGGTCGCCATTTTTTAAGTGCATGTAGTATTGCCACATTTCCTTCTCATAAATAGCTTGCTTGAGATGTAGCAGTAAAAATACCCAATCACCTACATCAAAACAATTTTCACTACGATGTTGATCTACCTGTTGTTTCGTTTGATTTTGCATCGAAGTGGCGTTATCCTTTAAAAGTTGGAGAACTTGTTGTTGATGCTCAATGTGATCTTTCACTGCTTGAACCTTTTTATTCTTGATATGTCCTTCTATCTCTAGAGTTTGAGTGGTAATTTCTTCCAATCCTTTACAAGATATGGTCAGATTCATTTCTTCTTTCTTGATGTGATCTTTCACTTCTTGCACCTTTTTCTTCTTGATATGTCCTTTCTTGAAAGTTTGAGGAGTGGTAATTCTTGCCAATGCTTTACAAGATATGGTCTGATTCATTTCTTCTTTCTTTGGGGTGGGGTCCTGGTGTATATCCTCTTCTTTTGATGTTTCTTGATCCTTTTCTTCCTCCTCTTCATATTCTATGTAAAATAATTTCTTCTCAGCACACGTATGACCTTTAGTGCATTTGCTATCACAATTGTAACAAAGCCCTTTTTCTCTTTTTTTTTCCAATTGTTGGGGTGTAACCCTTGTAGGTTGTGGAAGGCTAGGAGAAACAACACTTCCATCTTTATAGTTGTGAAGGGTATGCTTCCTGGTTTCCATAATTTTGCTTTCCACTATGTCACAAAGCGCTTTTACTCTTTCCAATTGTTGTGGTGTTGCTCTGAAGAAGGTGTTGCTCTTTGTATCCTCATAATGTGCTATCATTTCCTCCATGAAAATTGACAACGTAACAAGTTGTTTACATGAACAAAGCCCTTCATACCATGAAAATTGATCTATTTCTAAATATGAAGATGCAATACATACCTTTCGTAACATTGGTACACCATGTAGATCAAAATATTGCTCCATCTGAAGTATCCAATTTACCGGATCCTTGCCATCAAACTTCCTCATCTTGCTTTTTCTTGATTTTAGGAGCTCGATCTTGAAACGACTGTAACCCTATGCTTTCGGATCTTTAAGTTCTAAAATTGTGATCTGTAGTAGCCCTCTGCATCCTCTTTCCAATGCCACAATTCTGATCCAAATTGGATTCTCCAAGAAATAGTTATGCGAAATCTCCCACAGTGACCTAATTATACACTAGTTCAGTAGAGCGAACTTGTATGACGTACCACGAGTCACTGTTTCGACCTTTGGCACTTAAAAATATACATAAGAAACTACATTCCGTCCTATTTATGTAACTTCTTACAAAATTTCAATACGATGCTCAGAGAGAAAGTTATGACGATTTTCCCCAGGTCACTTGTTTGGAATGTAATTCAGGAGTCTGCAAAATGACCAACTTCCTCAGATCATATCTCCGCAAATATAGCGCAAAAAGCTCTGAAATTTGGACCTAATATTCAGCGCGATTTCTTCTCAAATGGGTTTTTGTTTTAGATTCTGAAACATCGCAGAAAAAAGTTATAGCGAAAATTCCACAATGACCAGTTTGGAGCAACGAAACCCTAGAATCCAAAGCTCTGATACCAAATGTTATGAAACCAGTTCACAAAAAGATAGAAAAGAGAGATCCATGCCTTAGAATTCAACCTCTTCAAGGGGCAACCTCCTTTACATTACATAAATGAGCAATTGTTGGATGATACAAATGAAAAGACCTCCTTTCTATATATAGGAGTCTAAGGGGTCATAACATAATCAGAGCCGACATAACAATAATAATGTGAGGGCACAATAATAACAATAGTGGGCTTCTATGGGATACAATAGTAACAATATGGGCACTACGTGGGTACATCAATATAATAAGTGGGTTGTACTAATAACAATAAGGGGTTACACTAGTAGTATAGGGGCCTAACAAAGTTATTGTTGCATTGTGGATACTTTAAACAATAAAACTCATCATAATTAAAACATATAATCCAACAAACATAAAAATGACTCATAACTTTATTTAACATCATATGGAAACCAAAATTTGTATTTCATCACTGCTGCTCTCATAATCCATATGATTAGGACTAAGTGGAAACCCTAACTCTATTTATTTGAAATTCTTCGTCATGCTCTTCATAACTACTGCTCTCATAGTCCATAGGATTAGGACTAAGTGGAAACCGTGACTTTTTTATTCATTTGAAATTATTCATCCTTCCCTTCATCATTGTTGCTCTCATAGTCATTAGGATTAGGACTAAGTGGAATATTTGACTCTATATTCATAGTGAAAGAATTTTCGTTATATTCATCAATAGGAATAGAGTTGTTACACGACGAAGATGTTGATACTTCACAAAGCGAACCTTCACGATCAGAAGAATCCATTGCTTTCAAACAGAAGAGGTTGAATGGTAAAAATGCACTCTCTTCTAATGATAATATATAGCTTAAAGAATGAAAAATTCCCTCCAAAGTTTCCCTTTGAAAATTTTTCCTCCAAAATTTGTGTTTCATGTATTTCCCTCCAAAATTTTCTTCCACAATTTATTGAAAAATTTCAACTAAAATTTTCTTATGAAATTAATCTTTTAAACTTAATATTTAAACTAAAATTTTAAATTAAATATTTTACCTAAATTAATCTTTTACTTAAAATATATAGTATTTACTAGACAATTGAATTTTTTTTTAAATATTTATTATATCTTCTATCACACATTTAAAATAAATTACTATATCGCCATAACACAATTTATATGTTAAGTTTTTCTAAAAACAAAATTAATACCACATTCACCATGCGGTAAAACAATTCTGTAATTTCTGTTATATCATAAATTTCATTTTCACTATTCCTCACATCACATCAAGACTTTTCGAGGTTTCATTAAAAGACTTGGAGCGATTTTGTGGAGCAGCTACATTGTTATCGACAACACATTCAACGGGAGATTATCGCATTTGAAAGGTTAGTTTCCCTTTTGCTAAGTGCAGGTCTTAAACTCCCATAGGTTTACTAGTAGTTATGTGTCAGTTGGGTTGTTATGTTCACGCAAAATACCAGACAAAAAACACATTCCAGTAAAAAAAATTAACTTTTTATTAATGAAATTTAGATTCCTTTTACAAATTAAAAATTGACATGATCCAGGCTTACCCGATAGCCCCTTATCAAGCAAGAGGCCATTATGTCAGCAGTGGCTGTGGTGGGCGCAGTCGTGGGCTTCCTACTTGTGGGTGTGCCCGCCCAGGGCAGAGCGACCCCTTGGTAGGCCTGAGAATCGACCCCATGGCTTACAAGGGGGCCACTCTGCCCCAGGATGGCACACTCAAGGTCGGGCATGCCCGACCACAGGTACTGTTTGTGGGCGAGAGTGCCCGCCCGCGGCACGGCACCCTCCACCCCCCACCCCCGTGGCCTAGCCCACCCAAGGGTGAGGGTCGATTTCTGGAATCGACCCTCGCCCCTCAGAGGGCTAGGCTATGGTGGTGGGTATCGCGGGTGGGCGTGCCTGCCCATGGTCCTACCTGCCGGCGGCACGCCAGCCTGCAACACACCGTCGTGCCGCTGGTGGGCATGCCCACGACAGGGTACGCCCGCCTAGAGGCACTGCCTGTCGATGAACGCGCTCGGTCGTGGGCCTACCTGCCCTAGGAAAAACGCAAAAAGGCCCTGGCATGCCAAGGGGTCGATTTTGGGAATCGCGAGAGATTCTCATAATCGGCCTCCTGGCCTACCAAGGGCGATTCTGGGAATCGGCCCCCTGGCCTTCCAGGGGCGATTCTGGGAATCGGCCCCCTCGCCATTTTGAATTTTACCAAGGCAAGAAGACAATTATGTCAGCAATGGGTGTGGTGTTCCGGGTCGTGGGATTCCCGATTGTGGGCATGCCTACTCGAGGCAGACCATCCCTCTCATAGGCTAGCGGGTCGATTCTCGGATTCGACCCCTTTGCCTACCAGGAAGCCACTTTGCCCTACCCACGGCACGGCCCCTTCCACCGCCCACCCCCGTAGCCCAGCTCGCCCAGGGATGAGGACCGATTCTCGAAATTGGCCCTCAATCCTAGGTGGGCTGGACCCTAGGGGTGGGTGTTGCGGGCGGGCACGCCCACCAACAGGCTATTATATGGGTAAACACGCCCAACCATGGGCGTGCCTGCCCTGTGCAAAACTAAAAATGGCTCCCTGGCAGGCTAGGGGATCGATTCTTAGAATATGCCCTTGGTAGGCTAGGGGTTGATTCCCAGAATTTCCCACCTAGGCCGATTCTCAGAATCGGTCCCCTAGCCTGCTAGGGGTGATTCTAGGAATTGACTTAGGGGGAGATTCTAAGAATCGCCCCTGGCCTGTCAGTGATGATTCTTGGAATCAACCCCTTAGCAGGCTAGAGGGTCAACTCTGCAAATCGACCCCCATGCAAGCCAGGGGATCGATTATAAGAATCAGCCCCCTGGCCTACCAAGGGGTCGTTTTGTGTTTTTCCTAGTGCAGGCACGCCCAGTGTGGGCATGCACGCCCGGCTATGAGCGGGCACACCCAATGTGGGTGGACGAGCTCAGCTGTGGGCAGGCAAGCCCAGTTGTGCGTAGGCACGCCCGCCCGTGACACGAAGGCATGTTGCACGCTATCATGTCATGGGCATACCCATCTACAGCATTGTAGCGTGCAATAATTCACCGTGTTGGAGGCAGGCACACACACAACCAAGCATGTCGACGGACAGGCACTGCATGTGGGCAGGTGCATCTGGCCATGGGCGAGCAAACGCATTAGGCCATGGGTGGACGGGTACACCTAGCTGTGGGTGGGTAGGCAGGCGCGCCCATCCGTGGGCCTTCCCGCCCTAGGAAAAACGAAAAACAGCCCCCGGCAGGCCAGGCGGGCCGATTCCTAGAATCGTCCCCGACACGCCAAGCGGGTCAATTCCTAGAATCGCCCCTGGCACACCAGGCAAGCGATTCTGGGGCCCCTCACGCCTACTGGAGGATTTTCTCAAAATCAGTCTCCTAGCCTTCCAAGGGGCCGATTCCCAGAATTGGCCCCAACCGGCTAGGTCGATGATTCTAGGAATCTCCCCCTGGCCTGTTGGGAGTTTTTCTCATAATCGCCCCATGGTCTATCGGGGGAGATTCTCATAATCGCCCCCTGGCCTGCTGAGGGTGATTCTAAGAATCACCCCCTGGCCTACTAGGGGCGATTCTGGGAATTAGCCTAGGGGGGTGATTCTAGGAATCAGCCTAGGGGGTGATTCTGAGAATCACCCCAGGCAAGCCAAGAGGTTGTTTTGTATTTTTCCCAAGGCAAGCAAGCCCACGGGTCATCGCGCCTACCCACAGGGTCACGGTCGGGCGCGCCCTGCTGTGGGCATGCCCGCCCACAGCATAGAAGCGTGCAACACGCCATCGTGCTGCAGGTAAGCACACCCACGGTCATGCACGCTTGCAGCACGGCATTTTGCAACACGTCATCATGTTGCGGGCGGGTACGTCCACAGGAATTGTCTGTGGGACGGCACACTCGTTCATGGGCGTGCCTACCCAAATCACAGAAGCGTGCATCACATCGTCGTGCCACAGGTGGGAAATCCCATGGTCTAGCATACCCGGTTGTGGGCCTACCTGCCCTGGGAAAAATGTAAAACGGCCCCTTGGACAACCCAAGGGTCGATTCCTAGAATCGGCCCCCGGCAGGCAAGGGGGTTGATTCTTAGAATCGACCCCCTAGCCTGCCAGGGAGCAATTCCCATAATTGCCCTCGGAAAGCAAGCAGAGCAATTCTGGGAATGGTCCCCCTCGCCTGCTAGAGGCAATTCTCATAATCGTCCCCATGGCCTGCAAGGGGGGCGATTCTTAGGCCTGGGACAATTCTCAAAATCGGCCCACTGGCCTACAAGGGGGGAGATTTTCAAAATCAGACCCCTAGCCTACAAGGGGGGCGATTCTCAGAATCGACCCCCTGGCCTGCAAGGTGGGCGATTATGAGAATTTCCCCCTTGGCCTGCAAGGGGGGCGATTATGAGAATGGCTCCCTTGGGACGATTCCCATAATCGTCCCCCCTGGCCTGCGGGGACAATTATGAGAATTTCCAGGAGGCCATTTTGCATTTTTCCCAAGGTGGGTAAGCCCACAGCCAGGTGCGGCATGACACTAAGGCACAGTGGCCCCCTAGTAGGGAGCCTGCCAAGCGACCGGGGACAAATGAAAAGATAAATAATTTTTTTTCTAAGGAACGGATTTTTTTTTGTTTCGTGTATGAACCTAACATCCAACTTGTCATGGGGCTTGATGTGCATGTTTCTGGTATTTTTTCATTTTTAGATTTTGTTTCGTTTTGTTTGTTTACTTAAGCTATTGGATTTTTTGTAATTTACTGATTTTAATATATGTGTATATTTTTTGCAGGAAAATGGAATCAAGGAAGACTTATGTGAATCTTTTTGGACCAAAGACTGCTAAAACTAGAGGTGGATCCTCAAAAAATATTGTTGAATGAACCAAACCTCAGCTAATAACTACAAATCTATCGAGTGCCTCAAAGGATAAGAGGTTTATTTCTTACTAGAAGAAATCACAAGAAGTGAAGCATATAGAACGTATATCGTTTGTGAAAGATAGAGAAAGCGAACAACATATGTAGGTATATCTATATGTTGATATCCCTAAGGATAATGGAAGTTATGAGGTGCTGGGAAAAGTACTAGACATGTGTTTGATACCAAATACTGAAATTGTTTATGTACTTACAAAACCACCTAAGTCAGATGACAAGATTAGATATCAGTGTTCGTTATCAATGTATGACATGATAGGTGAATCTACAAATATGTGTAAACAAATCATAAATGAGATTGCACAAGATATCGTAAGTATTGTTATTTATATTTATGTGTTTTGTGTTATTGTAACTGTATCATTATATCTTTTATAACTTATTTTTTATTGACATGTGATATTTTGTTTCATAGAATTTTATTGAAAATATTTTAATTATGTTGGGAGGCATTTATTTTATAGAGCAAGAGATTATGAATGTTGTCGATAGTTTCTACTCAGGGTCAGAAGAAGATATGGAAAACAAGCAAAAAAAAATAATTCGTGATGCTACAAAACTACATCCAAGGGATCAGCAAAGAATGCATATAGTGGATAAATTTAACAAAGCTATACATGCTACTTTGAAGAGGAGGAAGTTGAAACTGAAGCTGAAAAAATGTGTTTCCATTACTGAGGATGAGATTAGAATTGATGTTAGAAAGGAGAAGAGCCATAAAAGACCAAAAGTAAAAATGCCCAAGAATGTCTATGTTCTAGTTGATGATGAGGATGTTACTTATTTAGAATAAAATAGGAGGAAGAAAATAAAAGTTGATCATTTTCAAAAAGTCAATGCTAGCAGTTAAGATCCTAGTGAAAATTAAAAAAAAAAAAACCAGGGAATTCATTACACCAAGAACTGATTTAGAGGATGGCATTATTAAAACAAAACAAAATGCCATTCGACCTAACTTGACAAAGACAAACTTAATTGAGGGTGCTCGTACATTTCAGCTTAATGTCAGACAAATATATAAGCCAAGTGAAGGACAATTTAAATGTCAAATTAGAGAGCCACACCACCTGCATGTTCACAACTTGAAGACATTGAGGAGGTACAATCCATATGCTCATGTCATTGATTATGTGCTTATTGTTGATCCAGTTCAAGTTCCCAATAAATAAACATTTGTTAAGTCAAAATGTTTTGAATACAATTATTATGTGCTTGGGGGGAACCATTCTGTAGAAGCTCAAAGGCAATTGATGGAGGAATATCCCAATAACCCACGTTTTGAAACAATGAAATGAATCATTTATGCTAGTTTATCAAACACATAAGTAAATTTATTGGCATGGGATCATAATACAGATAATGAGTATAGGATGTCTATGACTTTCATCCAAAGGTTTAGATTTATTCATAATGAAATTGACGAAAACTGTGGTGGGGATAAGACAAAGGTTAGTCTAGAATTTTGGAAGGAATGTCGCATGGAAATAGGCTATCAAATTGAGGAAAAAATGAAAAGTACATTCTGATATATTTAAGGTACTGATGAAATTTTCTAGTTGACATTTAGAACTGGAGAGATATGGGAATTGATTAATGGTAATTTTAGCATGTGGGAGAACATTGACATTAAAAACCGAACATCAAAAAGTCTAAACCATTGATATGTAGCAGCAGTAAATCGGTTCCTGAAATGAAGTTGCTTCTAGAAGATATATATGACTATCACATCTTGGAGAGAATTTCAAGGAGTGAAGGATGACAAACTTGTCAAACTAATATTATCTCGTGTGAAGTCAGAGGAATTATCATTGGACAAAATGTGTGAGGAATTTCAAAAGTAAGTTTGTTGAATTATTTTTACTTATTTCTATATTATAATTTTCTTTTAAATGTAACATATTGTTGTTGGTAGTATTTGCTATAAATATCATTATATTAGCTCTTTTTACTTTATCTATTCAGTCACAAGGTTTACATGAAAATACAAGAACAAATGATTAAATTGTTAGATCTCAAACTTTTGTGATCCATATCGATAATCAGTGTGTCTTCCAGATTAATCACATTTTATAGAATTGGTTGACGTTTTGAACCAGCTAATGTATTTCATTCTCAGGACAAATGGTGAGAAAATCAGTCTTAACAAAAGTTTAAATAGCAGAGAAGCATCTGGGTCTAGAATTAGCCGTTAGGAACTAGCTGTTATAAACTAGTTGTTAGGAAAAGGGGGTTAAGAATTAGTTAAGGGGAAAATGATGATAATAATAATAATAATAATTAAAATTTCCCTAGTCATTCTAAAAATTTTATTAATCTTTCTAGTTGTGATTTAAACCCTTTTGTTTTTCTTCTCTTAAATAAATGGCTTAATTTTGCCCTAGCCCCTAGGAAAATTCCGGTCGATGACATTATTTGTAACATCGAATTTGGAATTCGTGACCTTCCTGATAATGTCAAGGAGGTTATTCAATAAGATTGCACTATTTTTCTTAGGAAAGCAAAACCTCCCAGAAGCAACATTAGCAAGAATGAGTTTCTTGCCCTTAAATCCTTAAGGGATAACCTGATATTGTCATCCTGAAAGTTGATAAAGGAGGGGAGGTTTTTATTCTTGATAAGGTTGACTATGTTAATAAAATGATCGATCATATTCATAATAGTGGTAGTTACATTAAACTTAAAAAGAATCCCCTTAAAAGAGTTTCCACATATATCACGCTTGCCAGAAAATCTAATAAGTCTCTTAATCCTTTTAGCAAAAAGTTGACTGAAAGAAATCCTCTTACTCCCAGGATTTTATGGCCTCCCTAAGTTCCATAAAACTGGAGTCCCCCTGAGACCTATTGTTAACACGATAGGTGATCCCTCTTATCATCTTGCTAATTTCTTGGGTCAGAAGCTCAGACCTCTTGTTGGTTGCACTGGGTCTTTTGTCAAAGACTGCCTCTTTTATTAATGAAGTGAAAGATATGAGGCTTGACCCCGGTGATTTGTTAGTTAGCTTTGATGTTATATCCCTTTTCATGAAAATCCCTATTCAAGAGACTATCAAAGTCATTAATCATATTATTAACGATGACACAGCCTCTTTAGTAGGTCTTTGCATTACCTCCACTTTTTCAACTTCCATGGTGAGTTCTTCGAACAAACTTATTGGGTGGTGATCATGGAAAATTTTAGGGGCGAATTTTCGCCCTTGGGCTAAATTAAGGGGTTTTATATTTTTATTGGGCAAATATTTTGTATCATAGTACATTGTTACAAATTGCCTCAAATTTATTTTATAAAAAAATTCGGTATGGAGGTTAGCCCACCCTATTTTAAGGGAGAGGGTAAAAAAAGTAAATTTAGCCCTTGAAACTAGGAGTTACAATCTTCCATTTGCCCTCATTTTCAAGAAAATGTATATATGATACTTATAATAAAAATATAAATACATTGGAGGTATGGTAAATAAATAAAAGCTCTTTTTATACTTACTCCAAAGGTATGGTAAATAAATAAAAATACAAATAAACTAGAGGTAGGGTAAATAAATAAAACCTCTTTTTATATTTATTCCATAACCCTCTTTCTATTTAAGAAGGCTCAAAAACGATGTTTCATTTAAGTGAATCCTATGGGCAAAATACCATATTTATAAAAGAGGTATGGTAAATTAATAAAAATATAAATAAATGAGAGGTATGGTAAATAAATAAAACATTTTTTTATATTTACTCCATATGTCACCTTATATTTATGAACATGCAAGTGTGTAAATAAATAAAAATATAAATAAAGTGGAGGTATGGTAAATAAATAAAACCTCTTTTTATACTTCAAAGGTATGGTAAATAAATAAAAATATAAATAAACTATAGGTATGGTAAATAAATAAAACCTCTTTCTATATTTAGTCCATAACCCTCTTTCTATTTAAGAAGGCTCAAAAAAGAGGTTTTATTTAATTGAATCCTATGGGCCAAATACCATATTTATAAAAAAGGTATGGTAAATTAATAAAAATATAAATAAACGAGAGGTATGGTAAATAAATAAAACATTTTTTATATTTACTCCATAAGCCACCTTATATTTACGAACACTCAAAAAATGTGTTATATTTAGGTGAAGCCTATGGGCCAAATTATTATTAATACCATGCAAAAAAATATTATTAACCCTAATATTAGTATTAATAAAAATAAAGATGGCACGTGATATTGACCCATGGTATTCACATGGAATACATCCTATTTAAAGGGGGGAATTAAACTAGCATAGATCCATCTTTACTCTAGATCAAATATCGTCATATGCAAACTAACATAGAGTGAAAAAATATTTGATCCCTCTCGGGGCTTGGTAGATCAAGAGTAAAAATGGATCTCGTAATTTAATGTCACTTAAACATTTTAACTTGGTTAAAATAAAAATCAATTATTAATTTTATTAATTTTTATAAATTATTAATAGTAGTTTTTAAGCTCCAGGTTTATGATAACCCTTGGCATTGACCCATGGTAATACCATGGTATTCATGTGAGCATAGACTATTTAAAGGGGAAATTCTATCAGCTTAGGTCCATCTTAATTCCGAGTCTAAGTGCTAGGAGGGATAAATAGATTTCATCCCTCTAAGAGTGGTAGATGTGGAGTTAAGATGGATATGGGTTGGTTTTTATGATAATGAAGATATTAAATAGACTTAGGAAACTATATTGTAAAAAAAATCTTAAGGTGAATGGTTAAAGCTACATTTAGTCACTTCACAAAATTTAGTAAAAACTACCAATATCTCCATTAATATTGGTTTTTCTGATTTAACAAAAAAAAATTCAAAACAATGAAATCTTAACTCTTTCTGTATCACCCTCGCAGAAGAGAGATAGTCGCTGCCCAGATTTCCCACCATTTTTTAAACATTCTCAATATGATATCTTCATGAAAAAGTTAAGTTACTGATCTTGGATTAGTTGTTTGAAAAATATGTTGGTTTGTACAACCTTTCATCTTCTCTGCTATTCTTAGTTTGTCGTAATGATCTATAGGGGTTGCATCACTACACCATATTGTCCTAAAAGGCAGAGATTGTGCACCAAAAAGGAAATTAATCCACATGTTACAACACTGTTAAAAATGGTATGAAGGTAGTGAATTATGCTAATAAGAAATTTAGATTGAGAGAGACGTAATTAAAATTTATTATTTAATTGAATATTTTCAATTAAAATAATAATAAATCTACATTTATATATTTATATATTTATATGTTGATTGGAAGGCTTCTAACAACGGTCACTTATTTCCATTAGATCTCCTTCAAGCCTTTGGGATACCCACTACTTCATTATATTATATAGTTGGGGCTTTCTACTTGTTGGCGTGTTGGGGTAAACAAACTTGATGAGTTTTTTTTTTTTTTTTCTTTTTTTTATCTCGCAGTTGGAGTCCATGGAATAAGAAAGAAATTTGATAGCTTGGCAAAAGTGGTAGAGAAAACATTAATCTCTCCTACCATGAAAAACATGGCCACTAAAACTTGCAACATTGTTTGTAGGAAGTGAAAATTATGTTTCTTTTTTCCAAACATGTATGTTAGCATATTACAGTTTAATGAATATGTTTTATTATTATCATATATGGTTTCATACTTTAACAAAACATTCACCAAGACTTCACAATGTTTTATTATTCAGTGAAATATTTTCCAAGACCTTACAAGATTTTATAATTTAGTGAAATAAATCGCCATGACTTTACAAGATAATATAATCTAGTGAGAGATTCGCCAAAAATATATATACATACATATTATATTAGTGATAAAATCGCCTCCCATTTTTCCTATGTATCATGTGGATTCGCCCATTTATTATCCATATAAAATTAGGGTGGTTCTTAAAATTTTCCCTGGTGGTGATGGTTCCCCCCTCTCCCATAGTGGCCAACTTGTTCATGGAATATTTTGAGACCAAAGCTTTGGCGTCTACTATGTTCCGCCCCAAAAAATGGAAGAGATTTTTTTATGACACCTACGTCGTATGGCCCCATGGTCGTGATAAAATTGGATCTTTTTCTCAACCATCTCAATTCTCAATCTGAATACATCAAATTCACGATGGAAGTTGAAGTTAATAGGCGCCTTCCATTTCTCGACATTCTTCTCTCTCGTAATGATGATGGTACCATTTATCACCAAGTTTTTCGCAAGAAAACTCACACAGAACGGTATCTCCATGCCCCTTCTCATCATTTTCCAGCCCAGAAGGTAGGGGTGCTTAACACTCTTGCCACCCGGGCCCTTGGTATTTCTGATGAGAATCACTTAGAAGAAGAAAAATCTCATCTTCTGAATTTTTTTGAAAATAATGGCTACAGCAGACATCAAGACCTCAGAGCGTTCCAAAGGGCCTGTAGAGAAACTCGTGCTAAACCATCTCGTGTTGATCCCCATTTCCAATGTGGTACTTCCCTTCATCCAAGGGACCACTTATAAGATTACTCATATTCTTAAAAAGAATACCATTTTTGTGTCTTTTAAACCCCTTAATACCATTAGAAACTCTCTTAGGTCGGTCAAAGACCTTATTAACCCTAAAGATATCAAAGGGGTTTACTCTATTCCATGCTCCTGTGGGATTCCCTACATAGGTGAGACGGGTCACTCCATAAACCAGAGAATCCAAGAGCATGCGGTAGACAGTAGGCACAATCGCTCTCGTTCCTTTGCCTTAGCTGAACATGCTGCAAATTGAAGCACCATGTGTGCATTGAGAATTCTGAGGTCATCGCTAGGGTTGATCATTTCCATCATCGGAAACATAGAGAAGCCATTGAGATTGAGAAAAATTCTATCAACCTCAATCGAGATGATGGTTGGAAATTAATCAGGAGCTGGATTCCTGCCCTCTCCTCTTGATAGTTCCCTTTTTCTTTTATTTATTATTATTATTATTATTTTTATTATTATTATTTGTTTTTATTTTTTATTATTATTATTTATTTTTACATATAATCTCTTTTTTATTTTAACTTTGATATTAAAATTAATTAGTAATTTATAATTTTATGTCAATTTACTTTAGTTCTGGAATATATTATTATAAACTCTAATTTGATTTTATATTTAAATAATTAAGATATAATTTAATATTATTTCCCTTAACTAATTTTTAACTACCTTTTTTAAATATCATTTTCCCCTTAACTAATTCTTAACCCCTTTTTCCTAATAGCTAGTTTATAATAGCTAGTTCCTAATGGCTAATTCAAGACCTGGATGCTTCTCTGCTATTTAAACTTTTTTTAAGACTGATTTTCTCACCATTTGTCCAAGGATGAACCACATTAGTTCATTCGAAGCACCGACCAAATCTATAACATGTGATTAATCTGGAAGACATACTGATTAAATGATTAAATTGTTGAATGAAGATAGTTGGGATGATGTTATACGCAACTACCCAGATTCAAGTTCTACATCAACACTAAAATATTTTTATCTTTCATTCAAAAAGGTACGTTGATTTATACATTCATTTTTATTCATTTGTATACTATTTTTATTTTATAACTTATACATATATTTGTTTATTATTAAATATGAATAAGGATGCAAATGGAGCACCAGCTAGTTTTAGAAGATTTATTGAAAAAATTAAAATCAAAAGACAAAGAAAGAAGCGTCTTAGTAATGTTGAACTTGATCCAAACCTTACTCATTTCATTTGGAATGGGATTGACACTATTCAATATCAAATAATACAAGGTGATTGTGAAGACATTGCTAAACTCATACCTAAAAGGGATTATTCCCTAGTTATTGTAGATATTCCCCATGGTTTTAATATCCCAAACGTTGACTATGATAGTGACCCTTATACTTATCAAGCTCTTAATAAAGTGGCTGTGGGATTTGTAGAAGTCACATCATCACCATTATAGAGATTTATGACATTTAATTCAGACACACAATTGGCAATGTTATTGACAAGCTTCAAGGGGAAAGAAAACTCAAGGATGCAGCTTACATGGTAAGACGTTGAAATTGTATGTTTGATTAATGTTAAAAAAATCATTTATGTACAAGTTAATTGAACTTTTACTATTTCATGTTACAGGAAAAATTCAAATCTTATTAACCATGAATATCAACCAATTATAAGTGATTGTGAGTTCATCCATGTTGAAAGTTGGACAAAAGATGATAGCTATAAGTCTATGCTTCTTAATCGGGTAGATGGAAAAAGTCATAGCCAAGTACTGGTTTATGATGTTGTTGTAAAAAACCTAACAAATGAAGATAAAGAAGAAAAAGGAGACATAGTTAACATTTATCAAAAACCACAATCATTGATTAACTATCTTATAGACTTATGTTCAAATGAAGGATATTGGATTCTAGATTTGTTCTCAGGCTCAGGTAAGTTTCATTATATAAAATTGAATTTCAATATCTTCTTTCTTAATTTATATGTTATTATACTAATTTACTTCATTATTTCTTTTTTGCTTGATAATTAGGTACAACACTAGCATGTTGCCTACAAAAAGGAAGAAATTGCATTGACATTGAAAAGGATCCAGTACAGTGCAAATTTATTCAGCAAAGAATTAATGATCTTCAATTTCTTCCATATGCAATGCAAGAAATTGGGTTGAGGAAAGGGGATTTTAAAGAATCAAGTGTGACAAAAAAGGCAAAGAAACCTCAACCACCATTAGATGGACTGGTTGGAAAGGCAGGCATTGGGAGATTCACAGACATCAAAGATCCATCAAAAGAGGAAAATGAGGAAACTGAAGCAGAAAATATTGTGGAAGACAATGATGAAACTCTAGAAGATGATAATTTTGGATTATGTTGATATTATTGATTAAATTTAAGTTATGCTTGGAAATCAAGCTCATTTTTTTGTAACTATTAATTAGTTATACTTGTAATGTTTTGACTTTGACATTTTATGAGAAGAATAATTATTCAATTAATGTTATTATATGTTCAATATTTGTATTATGTGATTTTTTCTTTAATTTTTATGTGAATCATTATTTTTTGAAAAAAACTGTAATTATTATTATTTTTTACATGAAATTCATTAAAAAAAACTATTATTTACCCATTTTTTGTTAAATTTTTCCTATAAAAAATGTGATTTCGACATGTCATTTCTAGCAAAAAATTATCAAAATGTGTAATTTTTTTGTTATATTTATGTTCAAAATGTTTATTTTTATCTCAATTGTTACAAATTATTGTTTTTTTAGAGACAATTATTGGATGTACATTGAAAAATTAATTAACAATATATAAATATGTAGAATATCAAAACTTTAAAATATCGACCTTTTTCTTTAACTGTGCAAAAAATAAGGATCTCAATACAAAAATAAATAATAAATAAAAGACAAACAAAAAAATATCGAGGAGAATACTACTTAAAACATTGTTAAATTTAGAAAAATAATTATTCACATTTAATACATTAGAAAATTTAAAGTCAAAAACTAAGTCTTCTAAAAAAAGGTCTGATGTAGCATCAACACTTTTTAAAATCAGCCTGCAAATCACTAACATTCTAAAAAATAATGTACATAAAAAACAGGTAATCGTATTAGTTCTCGTTTCAAAGTTTACGTTGTTACAAGGAGACATATTCAAAACTCCACTTTTCTATCATCCAAGTTATCTCTATGCATGTCCTCCATCATTTCATTGATTTCCCAAATTTCCTCCATCACCAGATGACCTTTCTCACTCAGTGTTCCTTTAGTTTTGATGTGCTACAGGATTGTCCCATATTTGCTACAAGACCACATTTGAGAGCACCAGAATGAAGAACCAACCATCATGAAGGCATTGAAGAGTCATTTCTTTGATCTTGAGAAGTTACAAGACCCTCTACAAGTTGCTACAGGATCACTATTCACCTTCAAATAACAACATTTAATCCATTTCCTAAAGAACCTATATTGTCAAACTTCAATTGGTAAGGTACATTTCAAAAAAAAAAAACAAAAACGGAAAATTCAAATTAAAGCAAACACATGGAGCAACAAACATGAGAGGATGACACCTCAAGATACAAGCAAGGCGACCTTACCTCTATCCAGAAACAACAAGCAGACATGAAGTAAGAAAACACTACCAGGTAGGCACATGTATGAAAGACTCCTAACTTCTTCCTTTAAGCGCATAATAGTTTTAAAATGTTTTAAATGCATGAGGAATGAGGTTTTGTAGACTAAAGGTGGCCAATAGGCTCGTCCACCCTGAAACAGTCTAGTGATGTTATCTTCCTCTCTCATCACACGTGAAGAAAATGACAAAAGTGAAAAGTTGATAATTACAAGGAGTGGGCCAAAGGGTCTATGGGGAATTTGTGAAGGTGGTAGGTGGGAGCCAACTAACACAGTGCATTGAACCCACCACCAAACCACAAAAGGAATAAATAGCAGGTCGGCACCTCATTTCATTCCAAGAATAGTAAGAAGGTCCACTGCCATCATTGAGAGATGAGAAAGCTACACCAGGGCTCTTATAGGCTACCATAGAGAAGCTACAAGTTTGAAGACTATATGCTACAGGATTTGGGTTTAGTGTTGCATGAAACAAAATAGGTGCTACAGGATCCTAGCTAGCTGCTACAGGATTGTCTCGAGAGGTGGAAACAAGCTCAAACTTGTGCAATTCTTCCTCCAAAACCCTAGATCCATGAAGAAGCCTCCAAGGGAGGGGTAATTAAAAAATTTTCCTCACTTCCCATGTACACAAATCCTACAGAATTGTTCAGATTTAGTTTGTAGAAGCATCTTGTAGCAAACTCTTGAAAGTGGAAATAAATTCAAAGTCTGATTCTTCTTATAAGATAAGCATGGTAGTAGGAGGATGATTTTTTTTTTAATTGGGCGTGCGACATCGGCAAAAGAGAACCATTCCTCTCATATTTTCTCTGAAATTGGTAATTGACAAAAAAATCCACTATAAAAAAACTTTGAAAAGCTATAGTAGGGATCATGGGAGGTTGCTTCAATAGAAGAAAGCCCACAAACTCAACAAGGATCCACCAACACCCTCATGTTAGGTACATCTTCAAAAACCACCAGTGGATGGATTTATTTGAGAAAATCAAGGGGTTTGATGATGAAATTACTCATGAGTTCCCAGTAGCCCTCCAACCTCAAGGGGAATATAGTGCCACCACCATTGTGAGGAGGACTGTCGTCCATTTAAATACAAAAATCATTATCAGGGTGACCATATTGGCCCTAGGAGTTAGGTGGGGAAAGGAGGATAGAACATAAGCCATCACAACCAAAAAGAACTTCTTCCTCCCTGAAGAGAAACCAATTGAAGATAAAAATGGGGTTAGAAGGGAGAGTCTACCCTACCCATGGGATGAAGTAGCCTATCACATATTGAAATACATATCTTGTGAGGGGAGGCTCAGTGTTGTGTATGCCTACCAGTTTAGGATACTTTATGAGCTAAGATTCCAGACATAATTTCCTATCCCAAGTAGACTAAGTGTTCCCCACTTCCTTCTTCAGTCCATAGTGGAAATGAGCCAAAGGGTGAGAGAAGGGAAACATCAATACATTTCTCATCATGGGCTCATAAGGCTCATTGTCATGGATTCTCTAGATCATATCAAGAAATCGATTTCATGGATAGACTTTGTATACATGGATAGGGAGGATTTCATTGAGACTAAAGCCCAAGCTTTACTAGCGCATGAAGAGAACACAAAACCTAGTTCTATAGAAGAAGTGGTTGGATAAGAGGAGGGAGAAAAAGGAGAAGAGATTGAAGAAGAGAAGGAAGATGATGTTGGCATTATGATACAAGTATGATACAAGTGTTGTCCTTGATGGCAACTCACTCAGATGAAAGATCATAGTAAATAGCAAAGAATCAATGATCAGAGAGGTATACGCAGGTTCGATGTGAGAAATAAGCGTATACATGCGGATTCACCATATACCAAGTCGCATATACATACACACACACTTTCACAAAAGGAAAGGCACGTACATGTTGGAAATCTAATTTTTGGTCCATGGTATTTTGGTATTGGTCCATGGTATTTGGTCTGAAGTGTTGACCCCAGGTATTGGGTCCAAGGTATTAGTTCTACGTGGTTTTGGACCATGGTATTGAGAGAGAACTAAACCTATATAAGGAGAAGGAGATCATTAGGCCAAGGAGCAAGTGTGCAAGTGATGAATATCTGATGAAGTGTGAGATCTAGTATGCTATTTATGGGTTTGTGATGCTTTGCTCGACCTGAACCAAGGAGGCACCTGTGCGGTTGATGAAGGTTGATGGACCTGGATCATGAAGACTAAAATGCATTATCATTATACGGTATGATCATGAATAGATATGAATATTGACGTGTTAGGCCCCTATACTACTAGTATAACCCCTTATTGTTATTAGTATAACCCACTTATTATATTGATGTACCCATGTAGTGCCCATATTGTTACTATTGTGCCCCATAGAAGCCCACTATTGTTATTATTGTGCCCTTACATTATTATTGTTATGTCGGCTCTCATTATGTTATGACCCCTTAGACTCCTATATATAGAAAGGAGGTCTTTTCATTTGTATCATCCAAGAATTTTTCATTTATGTAATGTAAAAGAGGTTGCCCCCTCAAAGAGGTTGAATTCTAAGGCGTTGATCTATCATTTCTATCTTTTCTTGAGCTGGTTTCATAACATTTGGTATCAGAGCTTTGGATTCTAGGGTTTCGCTGCTCCAAACAGGTCATCGTGGCATGTTCGCTATAAATTTTTTTCTGTGACGTTTCAGAAGTCGCAAAAAAACCCATTTGAGAAGAAATTGCACTGAACCTTGGGTCCGAATTTCAGAACTTTTCGCGCGATATTTGTGGAGATATGATCTGAGGAAGTTGGTCTTTTTCCAGACTCCTGAATTACATTCAAAACAGGTGACCTAGGGCAAAATCGTCATAACTTTCTCTCTGGGGATCGGATTGAAATTTCGTAAGAAGGTACAGAAAGAGGACAGACTTTAGTTTCTTGTATGAATTTTTCAGATCCAAAGGTTGAAAGAGTGACTCGTGGCACGTCGTACAAGTTAGCTCTACTGAACTAGTCTATAATTAGGTATCTTGGGAGATTGTGCATAACTCTTTCTTGGAGAATCCAATTTGGATCAAACTAGTGGCATTAGAAAGAGGACACAGAGGGCTACTACAGGTCACAATTTCAGAACTTAAAGATCCGAAAGTACAGAGTTACAGTCATTTCAAGGTAGAGCTCCTAAAATCAAGAAAAAGCAAGATGAGGAAGTTTGATGGCAAGGATCCGGTAAATTGGATACTTCAGATGGAGCAATATTTTGATATACATGGTGTACAACTGTTACAAAAGGTATGTATTGCATCCTCATATTTAGAACCAGATCAATTTTTATGGTACAAAGGGCTTTGTTCTCGTAAACAACTTGTTACGTGGTCAATTTTCACGGAGGAAATGATAGCACATTATGATGATACAAAGAGCAACACCTTCTTTAGAGCAACACCACAACAATTGGAAAGAGTAAAAGGGATTTGTGACATAGTGGAAAGCAAAATTATGAAAACCAAGAACTGTACCCCTCACAACTATAAAGATGGAAGTGTTGTTTCTCCTAGCCTTCCACAACCTACAAGGGTTACACCACAACAATTGGAAGAAAAAAGAGAAAAAGGGCTTTGTTACAATTGTGATAGCAAATGCACTAAAGGTCATAAGTGTGCTGAGAAGAAATTATTTTACATAGAATATGAAGAGGAGGAAGAAAAGGATCAAGAAACAACAAAAGAAGAAGATATACGCCAGGACCCCACCCCAGAGAAAGAAGAAATGAATCAAACCATATCTTGTAAAGCATTGGCAAGAATTACCACTCCTCAAACTCTCAAGATAGAAGGACATATCAAGAAGAAAAAGGTGCAAGAAGTGAAAGATCACATTGAGAAATAAGAAATGAATCATACCATATCTTGTAATTCATTGTTCGAAATTACCATTCCTCAAACTATCAAGATAGGAGGACATATAAAGAAGAAAAATATTCAAGAAGTGAAAGATCACATCGAGCATAAAGAAATAAATCCGACCATATCTTGTAAAGGATTGGAAGAAATTACCACTCCTCAAACTCTAGAGATAGAAGGACATATCAAGAAGAAAAAGGTTCAAGCAGTGAAAGATCACATCGAGCATCAACAACAAGTTCTCCAACTTTTAAAAGATAATTCCACTTCGGTGCAAAATCAAACGAAACAACAGTGACTTAAAAAATGGCGACCTTACCGAATGGGAAGACTCTTCAAGGATGAGGATGTGGAAGCATTGTTTTGTGCCATTTATATTATCCAGCCAGATTGGATAAACGAAGCAAGGGATGAATGGAAGAAGGACGAAGAAGTATGGCCACTTATTCAAAAGTTGCGAAAGATCCCAATTCAAGCAATATTGCCAGAAATTAAAGAGGAAGGAAAAATCATATTGGAACCTAGAGCAGTCACAGAAACAAGAACCCGAAAGCTACGAAATCGATCAATTTCAGAGTATCTCATCAAGTGGAAGAACTTACCCGCTGAATATTCCACATGGGAGGACAAGAATTTCATACAGAAGCATCAAGAACTACTCAAGCGTTGAGGACAACGCTTTTTGAAGGAGAGGGGCATGTTAGGCCCCTATACTACTAGTATAACCCCTTATTGTTATTAGTATAACCCACTTATTATATTGATGTACCCATGTAGTGCCCATATTGTTACTATTGTGCCCCATAGAAGCCCACTATTGTTATTATTGTGCCCTTATATTATTATTGTTATGTCGGCTCTGATTATGTTATGACCCCTTAGACTCCTATATATAGAAAGGAGGTCTTTTCATTTGTATCATCCAAGAATTGTTCATTTATGTAATGTAAAGGAGGTTGCCTCCTCAAAGAGGCTGAATTCTAAGGCGTTGATCTATCATTTCTCTATTTTCTTGAGCTGGTTTCATAACATGACGCATGTCTTATCCTTTATATCTTATGTTCTAGGTATATCTGAAGTTGAAAGTTTCAGCAAAGGTATAAGTAATTATTTCAGATCTATACGCAGGTTCCCTTTGGTGAAAGAGCGTATACACGCTGGTTCGACACATTAAAGTAGCGTATACATTATGAGATTTGATATTTGAGGTTGTTGTTGGTTCCAGTGGTTGTTGTAGAGTTCTAGGCTCTGCTCTGTGTTCTGGTGACTGTGTTTTGATGACAGGGTTTCAGTGATTCAGTTGTTGGGTGATTCAAAGTTGTTGGTTGTCTTGCAGTGGTAATTGTTTTGTATTTATGGATCCAGTATGAAAATTTATGAAACGTTGTCCCTGGAAGAGAAGAGAAGGTTGTAGCCTTCTGTAGGTCAGCACCTACTTACTAGTACATCATCTAGTACAAGAGCTAGGGGGTTGTAGCTCCCTTCTAGTAATAACTGGAGAACGAGAGAAGGTTGTAGCCTTCTGCAAGTGGGTGCCTGTGTACTGGTATGAGTCTGTGCCAGTATAAAATTGTAAACAGAAGTTTCTTATTAAAAGGAATATAGAAACGATTGCAGTAGGTGGTTTTCACCCATATTGGGTTTCCACCTTATATCATGGTGTTCATGTGTGCTTCTTATGTGTGATGATTTGTTCTGTTTTACTGCAGTTGTTTATTGTTTATATGGTTAATAATGTTCTGATGCACTCATTAAAGATCAACCAACTAAATCATAAGTTTTCTGGATATACGTTAGTTGCACTAAACATAGTTGCGTATACACGCATGTTGCCTTAACTGAAGTAGCGTATATGAGTCTAATAATGGAAATGAAAAAATTATTGATTTGCTAATACTGATTCACCCTCCCACTCTCAGTATTATTTCCAACAGAGGAAAAAATAGAAACAGAAGTAGAATCGTTTGGGGGCCCTTCTAGGCCTCAAAAGGCGAGGAGACAAGAACAATACGGAAGCATTTTAGAGGGGAACACCGAAAAATAAGTGGTTGCCACCTTAGCATCTCTAAGTACACTAGTAAAATTCAAAGGAAGGTAAAAAAAACAAGGCCCTTTGTATTTCAAAAGGAGAACAAGTAGTAGACTCAAGCAAGGGAATTCTCAGCCTTCCTCAACCACCCCCATCACCATTGAGGGGTCAGCTAGTCACCAAGAGGGAGAATTAGAGAAGGATAGTAAGAAAATTGAAGAGGTTACCTCCATCAAAGCTAGAAGAAAGCAGCCCCAAACCTCCCAAAGGAAGAAAACACTAGGGGAGACAAGATGAGACAGTTGTAAGAATAATTTTCCATTCTACAAGAAACCAGGGCAGAGCTACAAGAAGATAGAGAGATGCTACAGGAAAGCAAGGCAGCGCTACAAGAAAGTGTTGCACAACCTCAATGTGAGAAGGAACACAGGATCTGCAAGAGCCAGATCCCCAACCATATCTTGGGTCTTACTACAAATTTTTGGAGCAAGGTAAAATAATATCTACCAAGTTTGCAGTCACAATCCTCCTTGAGCTAGAAAAAGAAATAGGTTGAACCTGTCGGTGGATTTAGATTGTAAAATCTAAGGAAGTGGAGGATGTAGGCCCGATGCAAGAGAAAATGAAAATGATGGGTGAATAGAGGGTTTATTTGAGGCTAATAGAGGAAAACATGAGGGAATAGTTGCAAATGGAGAACAAGAGATTGAAGGAGTAGTTGCAGGAGGAATAAGGAAAACTTGACACCATGGAAAGCTTGTCTATGGAGACCACTCGATGCATACATCCCTCAAAAGCATATGCCATTTTCCTCAAATAATAGTGGTTGTAGTTTCAAATCAAGACTCTATCACAACATGGTTCATTACCCTTATAATACTACGAAACATTCATTGAATTTTTTCATAGAGCTCGTGTGGAGGACAGAGTTAGGATGGCAGAATTCTACATGCACAACCTCATATTGACTAACATGAACTTTTGGGATCCAAATTTTGAGATGGGATATGTACAATTGTTGGCATTGACCTCTTGGATGACTCATGAGGAGGCAAGATTTGAAGAGGAAAAAAGGTTCATATACAGGGAAACTAATGAACCCTATGGATCAAAGCAGAATTGAGGGCCCCTCACCCTGTCATCAACAACCATATGATCATCTTTGAAGACCCCAAATTAGCACCACTTTACATATAAAAATAGGAGTAAGCCATCCTACACTTTGAAGACATTTTTAGGTTGTTAGGGATCGAGGGCTTGTAGGCTTGTCAGAGGAGATGGCACTTATTACCATATAGCTTACAAATTAAAGAGTACCACATTTGAGATAGATTAAGGAATGCCTTGGAGAAGACACCCTATACAAAAGGATTATTCAAAGAATGAAGGCTAACTAGACTGGGCTTAATTTCATCCATCTTTTATTGCTAGGGCTACAATAAACAAAAGAGGAGATAGAAGAGAAGCAATGGTGCGTAGAGATAGAGAAAAATTCAAGGTTCCACCCTCAAGAGGGAACTCCATCATAGATACCAAGTAGGATGTTAAGGTTGCTACCATATTTATGCATGAGATGGAATTAAGTGGCAAAGTTGCTTGTAGGGTGAGCAACACCTTCAGTAGGGGGTGATGATGGGCCTCACTAATAAGTATATAACAAGGCCCATCTGGACATCCTTTAACATATATTTACCTACCTCCATGCATTTGATAACCCATTTTTTACTGCAATGTGTTTATTAGGTAGATGTTTATCATATCTTATGGCCTAACATGATTAACATGTAGGTAAAGGGTGCATTTACTATGCAAAATTACATTGGAGGTAGCTGTAGAATATGTAGGAGGATTCTCCCATGCATTTACTCACCTACAACTCAAATTTCTCCATGTATTTACTTGCCCATAGTTTGAGGATCTACTAACAGTTGATGCACTCAAAGATTGTGAAGATCTCAAGGAGCTAGATCCACCTTTTTAGGGATTTTGGAGGGAAGCAACCCTCCTTCCAAGGAGGCTTACCCTCAACCATTTTTGTATAAATAAGGAATCCCAAGGGCTCAATAGGATTCAAACTTTTAGAGAATAATAGTGACTACTAGGTCTAAGAGATTTTACTTGTCATTTTCATTCCATGTACTTGAGCACTTTTTGAGATCAATGAGAAGTCTATTGTTGCTTTAAATCTGAGTGTGTTTTAGAGGTTTGATATCCCTTGGGTTAGGGCCCAACCCAGGCACTCTAGTCTCTCTCATTTGTACAATTTATTTTTCATCTTATATTTATGTACTTAGGATTAGTAATATTTCCTTTATGCAAGTTTTGTTTATATGAAAAAGTTTCTTGTGCACAGTTACTAATCATACTTCTTGGGAAATGTGGTTGTGAGATTTGTGTTGGCAAGCATAAAAATATAGGTTTCATTTTGCATGAAGTAGGAAGATCCTGAATAAAATTCAACGTATCCTTTCTCTTAGTTTGATTTTATGCAACTTATATTGTTAGCATACTCTAGATGTTTGGAAAGATTGACTAACTTTCATGGTATGCAGGTACAATTGTTGTATTGTATGGTATAGCACTGTCATTTCCACTTTTCATCATACCATCAGCTCCTTCCTTCATTCCTCAACATCTTCTTCAAAAACATTGTTCACTAAGAGTTGATTTCTAGTTTGTTGAAGGCCACCGTGTGCATTTCTCCTTGTGAAAGATGGGCCCCTAATACTAATATTGGAAAGGAGCTCATACAAATTTATTCTACCTTTCACTACCCTTCCTCACCTTTATATCGCCTTTTCATCCCTCAGACTTCTTAAGGATTCAATATTGTAGAAAAACATGGAAATCTTGTAGAAATCCTATAGAATCTTGTAGCACTGTGTAGAATCTCTCCAAACTTAACCAGAATCGTCCTTAAATCTTGATTTTTTCCTCCTATCCCTTCATAATTCCCCTTGGGCTTTGAACCATGATTGAGGAAGATTAGAGACTACTTATGATTTGTCTCTTCACCACTGCAATTCCTCTCTGCAATTAGGGTTAGTAAAAAAGTTCATGAATTTAATGGTACAGTGATTATTTACATTATTACTTTATGAAGCACTTAAACAACTATGTTGCTAGGATATAATCTCTTTTGAATGTAGTCACTGAAGTTTTATTTCATGCTCTTTACTTTATGCAAGTTAGATTGGATTTTCCTTCTTTGCTTTATTCTTTCTAAGCTAGGTTTCCATTTCAAGCATTGTTATTTCTTATGCATATACCAGGCTTTCCTTTGATGTGACATTTACATTCTGCAAGTAGAGTAACCTTTACATTTCTACAAGTAGATTAATGTTTACATTCTGCAAGTAGATTAATTTTCACATATTGCAAGTAGAGTAGCATTTACATTTTTGCAAGTAGATTAGTATTTACATTTCTGCAACTAGACTTGCATTTCCATTTATGCAAAATAGAGTATCATTTCCATTTCTGCAATTAGATTAACATTTATATTCCTGCAAGTATATTAGAACTTCCTTTGATGCAATATCTTTTCGTTCTTGAAAATCTATATTTATTTGATAGAATAGTCATTGTATACCTTGGTTTGTTCCTTTGTTGCAGAGCAACTTGAGTAGAGCTTAGTTTATTGTGCATATAGCGCTGCCACCTCTTAAGTTTGTACGAATCCCATATTAATAATAAAGTTGTTAGCCTTGGGAGTTGCAACATTCTTGTTGCAATAATGGTGCTCCTCACAATGCATGCATTTTAGGTGGGGTGGGGGATGCACCATGCAAGGCCAACAAAGAGTGAGGCTCTTCGCTCAAGATTTTGTTGCTACGTATTTTAATGTTGTGCCACTAGAGAAGAGAAAATCGCAAGCTAAAAACTCAAGTTGGGGTGGAGAGCCAATCCCACTCGAAGTCTGAACTCATGGATGGGGTATCTACTTGGTTTTTGGACCCTGGTCACCCCAAGGGATAGAAGAAGCAGTGTTTCAACTCAGTGGCATTTAACTGGAAGATGAAAACTCTATTAGGATTGGTTTTGAAGGATAAACAGATTGAGAGGTATAATTTGTTTGTGTCTTTGGAGGACATAAAAATAATGTTAAGGAACCAATGCTTCACCTTGGATAGGCTAGACTCAAGGTTGGCCCATGTGGAGGGGACACATACAATGCAACTTTGGAACTGTTGCACCTCTTGGAACGCGTGCTAGAAACCCAACTCCCATTTCACCTTATGAGTCCAAATGATACACTTTCTTGTCAGCTCTTTATTTTTTTGTTATGTGGTTAAAACAACCCAGTAATAGGGTCTTTTGTAATATTTTTGTAATCTGGATCTAGTAATATGGCTTATTTTTGGACCAAGGTTTATTTATAAAGATTTTGGTGTATAGAAACCTTAAAAAATCATAAGCAAATCCTTTGTTGAAGAGATGTAACAGCCATGTATATTTTAGTAATATAAATCATTAATTTACATTAAAAAAAAAAAACCTTTATAATCATAAACATAATACGTAAAAGTTAACCATACAAGTTTAAATGTTAGTTAATATATATTTTCTTCAAAAATATACAAGTAATTTCCTCAAAAATATTTACTTTAATTTAATAAAATTATTATTAAATAAAATATTTGTTTATATCCACATCTCAATAAAAAGTAGTTATATACTTATTTTAGTTTTTAATCTTTTAATCTCATATAATACATGTTAAGTGTTTTAATCTCATATAACACATGTTAAGTGTTAATTGAACATGGAATATGAAAAGTAAGTCATGGCACAATCATTATCTAAAACAGAAAGAACTACACCCAAATCTTAAGCCACAATAACATTAACCTATAACATAATATCTCACATTTAAGTCATCCCAATGACCATGAAGAATATCTTACATCTAATGTGTCCTAGTAACAACAATTTTTCAAAAAATAATTGCAATTCTTGTTATAAAACACAAGATAGATGATAAGTACCACAAATAATCTCATCAATGACATGTGTTACACCATATCAAGAAATCACAAAGGAAAACAAGGAAGATTCACTTTTATCATAGTTCTTTAAGCAAAACGTTGCAAATCACATTGTAATAAGTTTATCATGGATTAAAATACCATGAAGCTAAACTCGGTCCCTTCCCTAATAGACTTTAGTTTCAAAGGGTCCATGATAATCATCTATCTATTGTCACCAATGTTATTTTCACACACAAATATTGTACGTAAATTGCTTAAAAACATCCTTTCCTAGAAAATAATAATAAGGCAAGCATATGCGTAGAGCATAGCTTCTAATTAAACCACTTTAAATTTTAGGGTTAATTAAATGTTTCGGAGAGTTTTAGAAAAATAGGTTAAACCGTTAAACAAACAAATCTGGTAACCCCTTCAACTACTCTACTGAGAAGAAATAAAAAAACATAATGAACCAAGGGGCAATAATTATAAAAAACCATATTATCTCATTGATGTTACATATGAGCCATGAATATTAAATTGTTACACACATCATCCTTAGGAATTGTTATTGTATTATTATTGCGCATACTTCATAAATAGATGTAACAAAGAGTCACGAAGAAGACAAAGAGTATTTTGTAGAAGTTTAAGTGAATAGACAACTCCTTTATATATATATTTATATATATATATATATATATATATAGTTTTGAGCTAATGAAATTAATCAGTAAGTGAAGTTATTACTCAGTTTTACATGGTATCAAAGATGAACTTTTTTCTCTTAACTCCATCATGCTTGATTGTCAGTTTTATGCTCATGCATGTCCCTTTATATGTGTGTCAAATTTATTTGTGCCTTACAAACCCTATTCATTTCATCTATTTCCCATTCTCAATTCTCAAAATCATTCATGGTTCCATCAACTTTCCTCATTGCTACCTAGAAATCCTACTCCCTGAACTTATCTCTCTTGGAGACATGGTAACTTTAAGGCACAAACCCTAGTCATTTCATCTATTTCCCATTGTCAATTCTCAAAATAATTCATGGGTCCTTTAGCTTTCCTCTTTTCTACCTACAAATCCTACTCTTTGACACCTAAAATTTCCTACTCTCTAAGAATGGTAGATTTTTTTGTATCTCATGTTAGTCCCGTGCCTTTCCAATGTGCCCATTTATTTTCTCCTTTGTGTCATTATAAACCCAAACCTTACGTCTAGGATTTTCTAATTCCCTTAATCATTTCTTGCCGTCCATGACTTGGTGGCTCGACGCAACCCAGTGTACTTTATTAGTTAATTCATCCAAGACTATACTCAACTCAACATGATGCTAGTATAAGACATGACTTCACTAGTCGAGATAGCTCATTGGTTATCCAAGGGTCAGTTTGACTCACCATTCTCTATTGGTCAATGAGGCTCTACTCATCCTCGACATGTTTAACTTTGGTTTACCTACATGACTTGCACTATTTTTAGAAGTTTGATTTACCTCTTCTCTACATACTTTAGTGCATTCTTTGCATACTTCGCAGTATAACAATTAATTCCCCCTATATATCTTTACTTCAAAATCAACTTCTTAAATGAGACTATCCATCTTTTTTTTAAATAATGTAGTGTGTTGTTACTACTTTCAATCTAGTGTGTGGTTACTACTTTTAATCGACAAAGCATATTTCTCCATAGACTAGTGACCTCTCTATAGAAATACTTATTTTTGTTGTTTGCTCTACTATGGTATCTTGGCTCAACCTTGGAGGTTGTGTAACGGAAAAATGTTGAAGATCCAACAATGCTACTCACTATGATTTGATATTTTTATTGCATCTTGTTTTTCTTTCATATGGTCTTTGGACATTGTGAGAATTTGATGTCCAGGACTTTGGTCATCAACTTGTCTTTATGCAGTCAAGTTTTGGATTTGGTTCATCTCTCTTACTCAAAAATCATATAATACAAGCTCTCAATGGACTACTATTTGAATATGAATTTTATCATTTCCATTGTTGGCATAGTGTTTACTGGAAAGGAGAACTATAGAAAATGGTCCAGAAAGATCAAACACTCTCATATTTAATTATTTTTGAAATTGAATCTAGGAAGGAGAAGTTTTCATTGATAAAGGATAAAAGGATAGAGGGCCTAACAAGCCTACATCAAACAAAGAGCTATCCATATGAAAGAACAAAGGAAATAAAGCATATGCCTTGATTATTGCATTAGTAAGTGAAGAGGTAAGTTGTTATATTTTTCCCTTTATATATTCTTATGGTGCTTTAAAGAATAAAAAGGACTTGTATGACTAACACTTAGAAATAGAACATGTACAATCTTTGGTGAAGCTATTCAACCTAGAGTTGAAGGATGATGATCACATGGCTTTAGCCTATGAGATAAAAGTCATCATGCATGAAATAGATGCCACTAGAGTCAAGATAGACCTTCCTCTCATAGCCTTGATCAACATTGTCATAACCTTGAATCCCTACAAGGTAGTAACCAACTGAAGTCTATTAAATTTGACTCTTTGGTTTAGATATTTAAAAAAAGTGAGAAATCCTTTGGAAATGGAATACAACTACCCAACCCACTAGAGATACCATGTAACTTTCTCAAAAATTGAAGAATAAATCACATAAACCAGAGGAAAAGGGGGTAGACATGATCAAGGAGAGAGATATGATCTTCATTGTATTTGTTGTAGCAGAAATGGACATGATGCAACAACATGAAAAATCCCTTAATACAATATCAAATACAAACAAGATCAAAAAGAATACAAAGGTAAAACATTAGATCTAGAAAAAGGCAATCTATCTAAAAATTTTCATTACTTTGTTGTCCATAGCATTATTGGAGTAACTAAATATTTAATTCACAATTCACTTACTTCTTAGAGATATGCATTTTCTACTTGACACGGGTGTAGGATGCCACATGACCTTTTGGAGAGACTTCTTTGAAGACTCTAATGATAATATAAATGGTGTACTGTATTTTGTAGAAAAGCAAGTCTCAAACCTTCAAGGAGTGAAATCTTCATACTTAAATTGCCTAGATTCTTAGGTTTCCCTCTATAGGATGTGTTCTATCTTTTTGAGCTATGAAATAACTTATTTTCCATTGTGCACATTCGATAGGAAGGAAACTTCGTTCATATCTTTGATGGAAATTTTGAAATAAGGAAGGCTTCTAAAAACATGGTTATCAGGACTGGAGTAGAGGATGAAAGTCTATTGAAGTTGAAAGGGACATCAACTCATGCACATAATTCTACATATATCTCTCATTACAATGAAGGTACATTTCCATCTAGCCATATAGAGTGTGCTATATTTTGATATATTGATTATGGCATCCTTCATTTGTTGAAAAATAATTGTTTCTAGTTTTCCTACTATTATTATTAAATTGAAGCAATGTGATTCTTACATCCTTGGAAAACATAACAAATAACCCTTGCATGATTCCACTTCTAAAGCATGTAGAAACTTGGACCAATACATTCTGATTTGTGTGGCCCCATGCCTATTCCATTTGCTAGTGGAAATAAATATATCATGTATTTTATTGTTTATTACATTAGGATGTGTTGGGTGTACTTGTTGAAAGATAAATCTCAAACATTTTGAAACTTAGAAAAAAAAATTAAAAATAAAAATAAATAAATAATAATCATGTATGAATTCAAAATGAAGAAAAATCACATATTGGCTCTCCTTGTACTAATAATGGAGAAGAATATACATCTAATTAATTTGAAAAAATATCTTCACCAAAATGGGATTCAACATCAAACCACAATTACATACAATCCTCAACAAAAAGTAGTTAAAGAATAAACATGACTATCTTAAATATGGTTTCTTCCATGATGTTTTTCAAAAACGCAAAGTTGATATTTTCGGTTCAAGTAGTTCTATATATAGCATATGTGAAAAATGAGTGTCCATCTCATGCTCTTAGAAATTAAAATCCCTATGAAATGTGGTATGGTCATATTCGTTCAGTTAGGCATCTCAGGCTCTTTTGTTCCACCTGTTATGCCATAATTCCTAGGAAGAAAAGAAACAAGCTTGATGAAAGGAGTTGGAAGTGAATCTTCTTGGGGTACTCAAATTCCACCAAGATATATGTCTTTATGATAAGGTAAATAAAAAGTTCATTCTCTCCAAAGACGTAAAAAAAATTAATCTTCCAAGAATAACAACATTATTAAGTGGTAGCTTGATCATCTTAATAGATTCACTCATGTAAAGACATATTATGAATTTGATGATGACATTATACATCTTGAAAGGGGTCCTTATCTTAAATCAATCTATGGAATATCCTTTTGAAGCACCATCTCCCTATCACAAAGTTACGGCCACTTCATCATATTAGGAAGAACCTTTAAATGATGTGATTGAGAGGATTGAAAGGTTAAATATTGATGCATCGCCATCTAAATTAATGGAGCAACCTAGACCATCTCAGAAAATTCCACCAAAATGGCTAATTAACACACTTGAAAGTGTCCATATTGATGTGGTTGGAAAGATAGGAACCAAAGATTCCACTAGACAAGATGGAGGTAGCTTTGGGAAATGTAGATGATATGGATATTTCATATATTTGTGAATTGAATTTATATACAAATTTGAACCAACTCCCTTTGAAGAAGTTGTTTCTTATGATGAGTGGAAAAAATGTAGGAGTATGTTGCTCTCATTAAGAATGGTACATGGAAGTTCATGGACCCTCTATTTCAAACCAAAACAATTGAGTGCAAATGGGTCTACAAGAACAAGTACAAATCATATGGCTCACTTGAAAAGCATAAAGAAAGACTCATGGAAAAGGAAATTGCAAAGAAAGAAGGTATTAGTTATGAGGATACTTTGACCCCCATAGCAAGATGGACCACCCATACTCTCTTTGCCTTGGCAACCCAAAATGGATGGAAATTTCATAAAATGGATGTGAAGACTAATTTATTAAATGGACTTGAAGTACAATGTCTTCATGTCTCATCTGGAAGGTTTTGTTGTGAAGGGACAAGAATAGAAAGTATGTAAACTCATCAGATTCTTATATTTCTTGAAGAAGAAAAAATAATGCAAGCTTGGTATGAAAAGTTAATTAAGCATCTTCTAAAATTGATTTTCAATCACTTCAATCTTAATTATGCAGCTCTATTTGTCAAGAAAGTTGGAAAATTTGTTGTTAATCTTGTAGTATGTAGATGATATATTGATGATAGGTAATAATGAAATTTATATTACGAAGGAGTTGAAGAAAGTTTTTGAAACAAATAATTTGGTACATATTCACTACTAGTTGGTCATTGAAGTGACTCAACGTCAAAAGTACACATTCACCTCCCAAAATAAGTATATTGGAGAATTGTTTAAAAGGTTTGGCATGGCTAAAAGTAGGGACCTTTGTCTAATCTAATGGAACAAAATTTGAAGTGGTCACTAAAGAACTGAATGAATTTTGAGGATGCAACCAAGTTAAAACAACTTGTGGGAAGTATCATCTACCTTACCACCACCAAACCAGATATTTCATTTGTTGTTGGGATTCTTTCCAAGTTTATGCAAAAATATTGTGAAGGGCATTGGTCTACTGCAAAAAGAGTTCTAAAATAATTGAAGGAAACTCAAGAATTTGAACTTAAGTATTCCAAGTTGGATGAATTCAACTTCGTAGAAAACTATCATTCAAACTTTAATGGGGATAAATAAAATGAAGTATCGACTTTAGGTTATCTCGCTAGTCTTGGATCAGTAGTTGTTTCCTAGAGGTCACAAAAAATAGTTAGTTCCAACATATTCCACAATAGAGGAAAAATATGTAGCATCTATACAAGCAACAAAGGAGATTATGTCACTGAAGAAAATACTTGAATATTTGTAGCAAAAATAAGTAAATTCTACTACTCTTCTCATTGAAAATAACTTTGCAATCAAGTCATCCAAGAACCTCATATTCCATAATCGAACCAAGAAAATCGACACAAAGTACCATCTTATTTGATACCATGTAGAGCCCAAGGCTATCCATTTGAGGCATTTCTCTACAAATGAGAAAATTTCAAACATCTATAACAAAGCACCTAGAAGAGAGAAGTTTGAAAAGTTCATAATGATGCTTCGACTTACAAACACTCCATCTTAAGGGGGGGAATTTTAGACACATAATCCTTCAGGATTATTGTTGTCTTATTATTGTACATACTGCATAAGCAGATGTAATAAAGTGTCATGAGGAAGACCAAGAGTCTCCCATACAAGGTGAAGCAAATAGCCACCTCTTTTGTATATATGCAACTTTGAGTTAATGAAATTAATCACCAAGCAGTGATTCCTCATTCTGACATAAAATTATAAACCTTAGATAGGGTTACGTCACAGATCATATAAGAGAGATTACATAGTAACACTCATTGAAATTATGAATAACTAGTGCATTTAATACAATAAGTTTCACCTCTTATATGAAAATTTTGTTATTTCTTAATTGTCCAAAACCATAAAAGTTAGTAATAAAGGAAACCCTACCTTTTATATCCTACATTATTAAGGTGACTTCATTAAAAAAATTAGCCTTATATTATAACCCCCCCTCATAAGGGTTAAATTACTAAAGAAAAAAATTGTTGAGTCAAACACATACCAACTCAAAGTTGAAATATTAGAGATAATCAAAACCAAATGTTCTTCAAAACTTTTTTTCTTTGAAAATAGTTCTTGAACCATTTAGAGCTCTATCATGCTACCACATAAATCTCATAGAGGTGTAGCTCCTAATTGAAAATTACACGATTTGTAAACTATTGTGGATATTCCATTGAAACAATTTTTCATAACATATCTTATAATGTTTTGGAGTCTTATATTATGCTTATTTATCTCCTTGGATCGAAAATCAGTTATCTCTAACTTATGCTTGAATTTGGGAAATAAGTAAAATATGAAAGAACAAGCACAAACTATACATAAATGGACAGAATATTTTTCCTAAGAAACCCAATATAGGATAAAACCCAACTAGAAGGTGAGATGTATTATTTGTTCTCTTTGCTTTAGTTATAAAAATGCACATACAAAGGAATAGGCACACATTGTGGAGTTACCTCTTGATATTGTGGCCTAAATGGTTGATATAGAATACTCCTACTCTATAATTCTCTTTGAATACCACTAATATATTTTTTTTCTCAACTATGGAACAAGCACAACGCTAAAGAACAAAAATCCCCTCTCCTCCTAGAGGCTCGATATTTAACATAGCTAGATAGCCAACTAGGATTCATGAACCCTCAACTCTAAGAATGTTTTTGACCCTATATAATTTTATTGAAGGTAAAAATTTGGTTATACCCACATGTGTGAGTAATGGGGGCTAAGTACTATGGTAGTCAACCAGGTAGTTCAACTTATGAGAGGCATAACTTTTGCATACGAGCTCTAATTGAGGTGAATATTGCACCATTACAAAGGTATTTGTGTGTAGAATATTTTTGGATGATCCAAGGAGTTTTTTTTTACTAGAAAATTTTGTTTAGGACCTCAAAATAATTCTATAAGGTTTTAGAAAATTTCTAACCCCAATTTTTCCAAAATGGGACCTACCACTAAAATGGCCCTGTAAGTTGATTCCTCAATTTTTTTCCACCCAGAAAATACTCAGATAGACGACAAATTGTACGATCATCCAATTCATATCATACCTCCCCATTTAGAAAGTATTTTCAAACCCTAAAATTTTTACTAAATGAGGTGAGGAAAATTTTCCTTTACCTTCTCTTTGGAGTACCATTTTTCTTTGCATAGAATTTATCCTTTTGATCCAATTTCCAAAAATTCATGCTACCCATACCTTGTAGTTTTGGGATTCCTTTATAGAACAATATCTTCTACCAAATATACTTGAGAATCTATCAATAAGTCCTCTACAGTAGATAGGGCATGCTCCTTCTCCTTATCCAACATGGAAGACTCATAGAGTTTCAAATTCTCCACATTCACCATTGAGTAAATGCACATGAATCAAGGTAAATTGAACCTATAAGTGTTATCTCCTACTTTTTCCAATACCTCAAAAGGGCCATACTGCAAAGCCTTTCTCTTCTTACTATGGCCCTTTTCTTTCCTTGTTTGATTTTAACCAATCTTAATCTCCCACTTTGAATGACTTCTTAATTTTGTGTTGATAATGACTAGCCTTATACTTTTCCTGCAACTTTTTCAATGTCTCGTGTACTTTAAAATGGATCTACCTTATCTTTTCAACAAAATTCTCTACTCTCAATGCTACTCTTGTGATGTCTTTCCTCACTCTTCATTGTTGTATAAATAGAACATCCAATGGTGTGTCATGAACTAGGCACAACCAAGACACAAAAACAAACTAGCAGAAAAGGTGTAAAGTTGTTCTCAACTAATTATATCGATATCATTATATGAATTTATAGAACATCAATTTTAAAATTATAGAACTATATCTTAGTGACAACTCATCAATGTATCATGACAACAGATCATTAAAGATAAGGTTTACAACTCATATCAATGTCGTCTCGAACTTTGTGATTATCTATGGATTAGGTGGGTGGTTTACTAACAACTTAGAAATAACATGACTATTTATTTATGGTAGTTAATAGTTTCAACAAAATGTGCATTCTTATGCCTTGTAAAAAGACCATCAAAGTGGAAAATGTGTGGGAAATTCCCAAAAGAAATTCCAAAATGGACGTGCTAGTAGAAGTATAGACTTATTTGTTATAAGAGTATTGAATATAAATCAGTTTTTCATATCAGACCTTCAAATGCTCATTGGAATATAACCCTTCAAAAACAACATCAAAATCATGTTGACTACTTCTTTCTATCCATATGTATGTGGATGGAATATTGTATATCTCTTCAACTTGTTGTCCATCTTCTCCCAAATTGTGGTCAAAATGGCACTAAAAATTATGGTATCCCTGACTAATATTAATCCATAAACTGTTGTGTATTTTCCACTAGACAATTCATCACAACATATTTAATAAAATTATACTTAAAAATCCAAATTCTACACTATTACAATTTGTTATGAAACCAACTCAAGAAAAGATAGAAAATATAGATCAACACCTTAGAATTCAGCCTCTTCGAGGGGGCAACCTCCTTTACATTACATAAATGAACAATTCTTGGATGATACAAATGAAAAAACCTCCTTTCTATATATAGGAGTCTAAGGAGTCACAATATAATCCAGCCGACCTAACAATAATAATATAAAGCCACAAAAATAACAATAGAGGGATTCTAAGGGGCACAGAAATAACAATATGGGGGTAATAGGGGCACAACAATATAAATAAGGGGTATAACTACAATAGTAATGGGGTAATCACTAGTATTATAGGGACCCAACATGCCCCTCTCCTTCAAAAAAGTGTTTTCCTCAACGCTTGAGTAGTTCTGGATACTTCTGCATAAAATTCTCATCCTCCCATGTGGAATCTTCAGCGGATAAGTTCTTCCACTTGATAAGATACTCTGAAATTGATCGATTTCGTAGCTGTCGAGTTCTTGTTTCTGTGACTGCTTCCGGTTCCAATATAATTTTTCCTTCCTCATCAAGTTCTGGCAATATTGTTTGAATTGGGAGCTTGTCACCTATAACCTTCTTTAAACATGAAACATGGAAAACTGGGTGCAATCGAGAAGCTGCAGGAAGCTCCAATTTGTATGCCATAGTACCAATCTTTTGCAACACCTTGTACGGACCATAATACTTTGGTGATAATTTATTATCCTTCTTAGCTTGCTTTAGGGACATTTGCTTATATGGTTGTAGCCGTAGGAATACCCAATCACCTACATCAAAACTTCTTTCACTGCGATGTTGATCTGCCTGTTGTTTCATTCTATTTTGTGCCAACACGAGGTTATCCTTTAAGAGTTGGAGGACTTGTTGTTGATGTTCGATGTGATGTTCCACTGCCTGAACCTTAGAATTTTCTCTTAAATATGATGTGATGGATGGTGGTTGATACCCATAAAGTGCCATAAATGGGGTCATTTTTGTTGCTGTATGGAAGGAAGTGTTATACCACCATTCAGCCAGAGGCAACCATTTGACCCATTGTGTCTGTTTATCAGATACAAAGCAACGAAGATATCCTTCCAAACATTTGTTTACTATCTCAGTTTGCCCATCAGATTGAGGATGATAAGATGAGCTATGAGCTAACTGAGTACCAAGACAAGAAAATAATTCTGTCCAAAAATTTCCAGTGAAAATGGGATCTCTGTCACTTACAATAATCTTTGGGTTTCCATGTAGCTTTTGAACTGTTTCCATAAATGCAGTAGAAACTGTACTGGCTTTAAATGGATGTGATAATGCACAAAAGTGTGCATACTTGGTAAGTCTGTCAACTACCACCATGATGACACTCTTTCCCTCAGACTTGGGTAAACCTGTGATAAAATCCATTGAAACCTCCTCCCAACGTTGGCTTGGAATGGATAAAGGTTGTAATAGACCCGGTGTCTTAATTGTTTCAACTTTATTTTGCTGGCAAACCAAACATTCAGCCACAAACTTTTGAATATCTGATTTAAGGCCATCCCAAAAAAATTCCTTCTTAACCCTGTGGTAAGTTTTTAAAAATCCTGAGTGCCCTCCTAAGGGAGAAGTGTGCAATTCCATAAGAATCTTTTGTTTTAGCTGGGAATTCTTACAGAGGTATAAGCGATCTTTGTACCATAACGAATCATTTTGCCAGCTAAATGTATCAGAAGTACTGGAATCTTGTTGTAGCTTTCGAATAAGTGCCCACACTTCTTCGTCATTCTTCCATTCCTCCCTTGCTTCGTTTATCCAATCTGGTTGGATAATAGAAATGGCACACAACAATGCTTCCACATCCTCATCCTTTCTTGAGAGTGCATCTGCCACCACATTTTGCTTCCCTTTTTTGTAGATGATTTCAAAGTCATAACCCAACATCTTTGTGACCCACTTTTGTTGCTCTTCAGAGGATAATCTTTGTTCTAAAAAGTATTTAAGGCTATCATGATCCGTTTTTACCTTGAAGTGTCTTCCCATTAGGTAGGGTCGCCATTTCTTAAGTGCATGGAGTATTGCCAACATTTCCTTCTCATAAATAGCTTTTCTTAAAAACTTTCCCTTGATTGGACGACTTTCAAAAGCAATGGGTCTTTCATCTTGCATTAGAACAGCACCAATTCCATTTCCTGAAGCATCACATTCCACAATAAAGGTTTTTGTGAAGTCCGGTGTAGCTAAGACCGGTGCTTGGCACATTGCCTCTTTAAGATGTTCAAAGGCCTTTGTTGCTTCCAAAGTCCATGAAAATGAATCTTTCTTCAATAATGTTGTTAGAGGTGCTGCTATTCTCCCATAATTCTTAACAAACTTGCGATAATACCCTGTCAACCCAAGAAATCCTCGCAGATGCTTTATGGATGTGGGGATTTTCCATTCCTTAATGGCTTTAATTTTGCTAGGGTCTACCTTAACTCCTTCATGAGATACAATATGACCCAAATATTCCACCTCCTGGACTCCAAAGAAACATTTGGATCTTTTTGCATATAATTGTTTCTCCTCCAATAGTTGTAGCACCCTGTCAACATGTTCAACATGATCCTTCCAAGACTTGCTGTAGATTAGTATATCATCAAAAAATACTAACACAAATTTTCTAAGGAATGGTTTGAAAATTGAATTCATCAAACCTTGAAATGTTGAAGGTGCATTGGTAAGGCCAAAAGGCATGACCAAAAATTCATAATGACCCTCATGAGTTCTAAATGCCGTTTTTGGAATGTCTTCAATCTTCATTCTGATTTGATGATATCCCGAACGAAGATCCAACTTGGTGAAGTAAATTGATCCATGCAATTCATCCAGTAATTCATCAATAACAGGAATGGGGAACTTATCTTTAATAGTGAGCTTGTTGAGCTCCCTATAATCTGGACACATGCGCCATGATCCATCCTTCTTGTGCACCAATACTACTGGAGCTGAGAAAGAACTTTGACTCGGTTGAATTATACCAGCCTCTAGCATTTCTGCAACCATACGTTCAATTTCACTTTTTTGGACATAGGGATATCTGTACGGCCTGATGTTTGGAGGAACACTTCCTGGAATCAGATGAATAGCATGATCATGATCACGCATAGGTGGGAGACCCTTGGGAGTCTCAAATACCTTGGAATGATTGTCCAAGACTTTTTGGAGATCTGGAGAAATAGATGATTCCAATGTGGAAACATCTAGCGAACATAATTGTGCAATTACACCTCTTTGCTCCTTTTTTAGAAGCTTTGTCATACCATTAGAGCTGATTATCTTTCCTGGTTTCCCTGCAATACCCCTTAATTCAACTTCCTTTCCTTCTGAAGAAAATTTGATGAAAAGTTCTTGAAAATTAAAAGCTATTGTACCCAAGGATTGTAGCCATTGGACTCCTAGTACAACATCAGCACCTCCCATTGGAATGGAAAGCATTGGGCTAGTCAATACATATTCTCCCATGGATAGCTTGATATTATGGCACTTTCCAAAGCAATTTATTGTTCCTCCATTTGCAATCATCACTTGACACTCTGGTGCTGGATATAGGAAGCAATTCAATTCTTTTGCTACCCTACAATGAATAAAATTGTGGGTGCTTCCTGAATCAATCAACACTATTACCTTTTTCTTCTTGATTTGTCCTTCTATCTTGATGGTTTGAGGAGTGGTAATTCCCGCCAATGCATTACAAGATATGGTCGGATTTATTTGTTCTTCATCTAGGCTTTGTTCCTGGAATATATCCTCTTCTTTTGACCTTTCTTGCTCCTTTTCTTCTTCCTCTTCACAATCTATGTAGAATAATTTCTTCTCAGCACACTTATGACCTTTTGTGTATTTGCTATCACAATTGTAACAAAGCCCTTTTGCTCTTTTTTCTTCCAATTGTTGTGGTGTCAACCTTGTAGGTTGTGGAAGACTATGGGCAACAACACTTCCATCTTTATAGTTGTGAATGGTATGCTTCCTAGTTGCCATAATTTTGCTTTCCATTTTTCTTGCTAACCTGAATGCCTTCTCTAATGAATCAGGTTCCCAAAGGCGCACATCATGTTGGATATTATCCTTTAAAGACCCTATGAACACATCAATCCTATGCTCCTCTGGAATATCTTTTACCCTTATGTTCAATTTTTGGAACTCCTCAATGTGCTCCATTATTGAACCCTTTTGTTTGAGACTTATCAATTGGCTAAAAAAAGTGTTGCTTTTTGTATCCTCATAATGTGCTATCAATTCTTCCGTAAAAATTGCCCAAGTGATAAATTGTTTACGAGAACAAAGCCATTGATACCATACAAACTGATTTGGTTCCAAATATAAAGTTGCCATACGTACCTTTTGTGTGTTTTGCACATTATTGAGATCGAAGAATTGCTCCATCTGTAATATCCATGTGGCGGGATCCTTGCCATCAAACTTCCTCATATCGATTTTTGGAACATGGTGAGTCTTCGATCCAACATTAGAGTCTATGGAATCATGATTAACATTTCTTTTGTTCTCATCATGAGTTTCCTTTACTACCTTTTCACCATTAGTGACCCTTTCTTGTAGCAAGTTCTTCAATTCTTCCATGTCTGTCTTCAAATCTATCTTCAAATTTACCATCGAATCCTCCATCTTAGCTTCCATGCCCTTTATCTTAGATTCCACGCCACTTATCTTAGCTTCTGTTAGCTTTTGTGAGCGTGACATTTGTTGCACTTGTTCTTGTAATTTTGATATATCATGTAGCATTTCTTCCTCTTCTTCATGAGTCATGCTAGAGCTTTCAGGTTCCTTACTAGGTGTTTTCATTTTCTTTCCTCGGGGCATCAGTTACCGATAATAATGCTTTACTATGCCCTTTGAATTCCGTTAAACCAAGCTTAGATAAAAAATTAAAAAAAAAACTACACACCTTTTTTCACTTTATAGAAGCCTGATATTGAATCTGATGTATCTCTGTAATTTCGGATCATCCAGTTCTGAAATTGCTACCTGTAGTAGTCTTCTGTGTCCTCTTTCCAATGCCACAAGTCTGAGCCAAATTGGATTCTCCAAGTAAGAGTTATGTGAAATCTCCCACAGTGACTTGCTTTTAGACTGGTTCAGTAGAGCGAACTTGTACGACGTGCCACGAGTCACTGTTTCAACCTTTGAATCTGAAACACACATACAAGAAACTAAAGTCCGTCCTCTTTCTGTACCTTTTTACGAAATTTCAATCCGATCCTCAGAGAGAGAGTTATGACGATTTTCCCCAGGTCACCTGTTTTGAATGTAATTCAGGAGTCTGCAAAAAGGCCAACTTCCTCAGATCATATCTCCGAAAATATTGCGCTAAAAGCTCTGAAATTTAGACCCAAGGTTCAGCGCCAATTCTTCTCAAATGGGTTTTTTTTGCGACTTCTGAACATCACAGAAAAAAAAGTTATAGCGAAAATTCCACGATGACCTGTTTGGAGCAGCGAAACCCTAGAATCCAAAGCTCTGATACCAAATGTTATGAAACCAGCTCAAGAAAAGATAGAAAAGATAGATCAACGCCTTAGAATTCAGCCTCTTCGAGGGGGAAACCTCCTTTACATTACATAAATGAACAATTCTTGGATGATACAAATGACAAAACCTCCTTTCTATATATAGGAGTCTAAGGAGTCACAATATAATCCAGCCGACCTAACAATAATAATATAAAGCCACAAAAATAACAATAGAGGGATTCTAAGGGGCACAGAAATAACAATATGGGGGTAATAGGGGCACAACAATATAAATAAGGGGTATAACTACAATAGTAATGGGGTAATCACTAGTATTATAGGGACCCAACACAATTTTATATCTCTTTATATTTATAGATATGTAGATTATTGTTAATAGCATATGCATGCAAATGAAAATTATGCAGAAAATAGAGAATGGAGAAATAAAATATCGCACACATTTGACACACAATATGACCCAGAAAACCCTTTCGAGAGAAAAATCCAACTAAAAGGTAAGATTGGTATGCTCTCTTCCTTTGAATGGAAATATGACTACAAGTACAAAGAAGTATGGCCAATGGACCATGGCTATTATAATACACAAATCCTCTTTATTTTCTCTACACAAATCCTCTCTATTTTCTCTATCTCCTATCCATCTTATCTATTTTTTCTTACTTATGGAACAATGCACTAGAAATCATGGAACCCATTTTCCTCCTAGTGGCCTGGTTATAACACAGCCTGATAGCCTATTAGTGGTTAGGTTTGACTACCTTAACTAGAGTTACAATATAGACTCTTTTAGAGTCTTATTCATCATAATCACGTGGCCACCCCCTTTTTCATGAATAATGGGGGTTAACAGGCATCCTCCTGAATTATGATGGTGAAAATAGGACAGGTCAACTTCTAAGTGGCAAAAATTTCACATACAGACTTTGATTTATGTGGTTCTTGTGCCATTGGAAATGTATTTGTGTGTAGAATAGGAATAAGAAGGCGTTACACTAAAGTAGCAAATTTTTACCCTAAAAATTGTTGTTTGATGCATCAAATGATCCGAGAAGGTTTCAGACCCCATTTTTCCAAACTGGGTCCCGCTTTGGAAATATCGAGATGGATGACAAACATTAACGATCCAATACGGATCACACCTCCCCGGTTTGGGAGTTGTTTGGTCCCAAAAAAATTCTACTAGATGAGGTGAGGATATTTTTCCTCCACCTTCTCTCAAGTGTGCCATTTATCTTTGCTTGGAAGTTGTCCTTGGAACCCAATCTTCCAAAGGTCATGTTTCCCTTGTCTTGTAGTTCTAGAACGCTTCTATAAAATTGTTTCTTCTATAAACTTTGTCTGAGCATATGGTGCCAAATCCTCCATAGAAGGTATGACTTTTTCCTCTTCCTGATATAGCATGGAAGGCTCATAGAGTTTCAAATTCTCTACATTCACAATTGAGTAAATGTGCATATATGGTGGTAAATTGAGTTGATAGGAATTATCACCCACATTTTCCAATATCTCAAAAGGACCACACTACATAGTCTTGATTTTCTTACTAGACCCATGTAGCCTCTCCTTATTCAACTATAGCCATACTCTGCCTCCCACCTTGAACAATTTCTATGTTCTATATTGATCATGCTTGGGATTATATTTCTCCTATGACTTCTACAGTATCTCTTGTACATGTATATTATCTACCTAATATTCTCTATAAGTTTTCCATCCCTCAAGGTGTCTCCTATAATATCTTCCCAAACTCCTCCTTGGTACCCATATGTAATTTCCAAAGGTTAAGGAAAAAAAATATCCAAAGAAGTGTGGACTACTTTGTTGTAAGAATGTTAAATATATACCATATTTTCATCCCATGTCTTCGTATGCTTCTAATTATATCCCCTCAATAGTTATGCCAAATTCCTATTGACTACTTTTCTATGGGCATCATTTTGTGGATGGAATGTTTTATAACTCTTCAAATTTGTGTCCATCTTCTCCCACAGTGTATTCCAAAATGCACTAAGAAATTGTGTGTCCATGTTTGAAAAGATGCTCCTTGGTATCCCAAAGTGCACCCAGACCTATCCAAAGAACAAGTTCGTTGCTTTTTTCACATTTATGGTCTTTTAATAGGGCATCAGAATAAGTAGTCATGTCCCTTCCTAGTTGTTGGTAAACCTCCCACAAAGTCTATAGAAATGATTTCCCAAGGACAAGTGGGTACAGGTAAGGGATAATATATACACTATTTCATGTTGTTAGGCTTGTTAGTACAACAAAGCATGCATCCTCTTATGAACCTAGCTACATGTTCTTCTATCTTGGACCAATACACATAGCTCTGCAAGTTGACCACTATCCTCCCTACACCAAAGTTCCCTGCAACCTTAGAGGTTTGAGCCTCTCTAATCAGTTGTAATCACTCACCTTTAGGAACACATAACTTATCTAGTATGTAGAGAAACCCATCGTAGAGATGATAGTCAACATTGTTATCATCATCATGCAAATGAATCTAACTCTAAAATTGCTAATCAAACACCTCCCTGAAGTCCCCATCCTATGAATATGCCTCTATGTATGCATAATTGATGAATGGCTCCATGTGCATCAGAATTCCCAATTTTTTTATCTTTTATTATTGTAGAAACCCCATCCACTTGTAATGCTTGGTCTATGATATATTAATTTAGGCATGGAGGTACTATAGCAGTTGATGACCTGTGTGGATTATTATCTCCTTTCCCATTATATAGTGATTCCACTTCTTCATAGCTTACACTAGGTCATAGAGCTCCTTATCATAGGCAGATTAATTAATAATTTCCCATGAAATACTTCAGAATGGTAGAATACAAGCCTTCCTCCCTACATCAAGACCACTCCCATATCATAGCCTCTAACATATATATCCATTTCAAAGCATTGTTGCAAGTTTGGTAATGCAAAAATTGGTTCTTGAATGATCTTCTTCTTTAGCTCCTTAAAGGGTCTTTGTCGAACCTTTCCCTATTATAAACTCTTGACACTTTTTGTTATCGCATGGAGTAGCACTTGTACCACTGAAAATGAGGCTATGAATTTCCTCACGTACTGTACCACCCCAACAAAACTCCTAACCTCAGAAATATTAGTAGGCCCCAACCATTTTATGATGGAATCCATCTTGGAAAGATCTATCTTGAGCTCTCCTCCACCTATTACATACCCAAAATACACCAAAGACTGCTTTGCAAACTCACACTTCTTGATATTTGTTAGCATTTGGTGCTTCTTTAATGTCTCCAGCACCTGCGTCAAATATGAGATGTGCTCCTCCAATGTAATATCGTATACCAGTATATCATCCAAATAGATAATAACAAATGAATCTATAAAAGGGAACATTACATCATTCATTAATCTCATAAACATAGCAGGTGCATTACACAAGCCAAATGGCATGTCACTCAAAAACCATGCCTAATTTTGAAGGCGGTCTTCCAGGTATCTTCTTCTTTGACTTGAACCTAGAGATATCTAGAATTTAATGCAATTAGGTGAATTATTTCACCTGCTGCAACTGATCTAGATCATCTATCCTGGGTAGGGGGTACCTATTCCTGAGTGTGATCTTGTTCAATTCCCTATAATCTATACACACCTGCCAAGTCCCATCCTTCTTTGGCACAATGATGATGGTGGCCCACATGGTGGTGTACTCGGTCGAATGACACCTTATTCCAGTAGTTGTTGCAATTGTTTCTTCACGTCACTTTCTTTTATAACATCCTAACTATGCATCCTAATGTTTGGCAATGGGGAGTCAGATAATAACTAGATCTTGTGCTCCAGTTACCTCTTATGTGGTAACCCTTTAGACTCTCGAAACACATCCCTATATGCATATAGAAACTCTTGTGGTTGTTTTTTTTTTTCTTAATACACCCCTCCAGGGATGCCTTGCCTTTTACTAACTCCTGTACAAAAAAAAAAAATTCTTAAAAATAATAAAACATACTTCTTGTTGGAACTAATCAATTTATTGGCTTAGTTAGCACTTACTGGCGAAATTTTTTACTTTCCTTTGTGAACATAGATGGTGAATATTTTCCATCCTTGATGAGTCGATATTTTTTGACTCTCTGCATGAATATTTCATCTCGCATGTACATGCAGGAACTCCCAAACACGACTCCACATACATCAAGGGGAACAACATCTAGTTCTACTTCATCAATAAAATCAGCACTAATGGAAAATCTAATTTTGCATTGTTTTGTTACCTTCAACTTTACATCCTTATTTACCCATCCTAACAAATATGGGCTTGGATTATCATGAACTTTTAACCCCAACTTCTTGACTAGCTTTGCTGCAATGAGATTTTTCTATGATCCTAATTCAACAGAGCATTGACCTTGGTCTTCTTACCATGTATCTTTTTATGGAAGAGTTTTCTCATTTATTTTTCTTCTTGTTATTGAAGGCTACTCAGATTCACCTCTTTATGGATTGATGTACACATTATCTTCTCATCCACATCAAAGCTACTTTCAATGTGGTTTCTCAAATCAATGGCCATGATATTTTCTTCTTATTATCTTTCTTTTTGTTCTTCGGGTTAAGCTCTGGATGCAACTTCCAACTCTTCTCCTTTGTATGACCATCAATATTGCAGTGGTTGCAATGGTTACTGGAATCTTTGTATTAATGTTTTGCGGTGTTAAATTATGGTATGTTCTATGCTTAGAGCAGTTTACTTATTTTTCTTATTATTAGCCATAGATTAGCAGTCACATATACATTAAGTAAAGTGTAGATAGAACATTAAATGATCAATAGAAAACAAGCCAAGACAAGAGACACAAGATGTGGTGGCTAGCCAAGGACAAACCCCAATGTGGGGAAACCCTTTGATCAAATCTTCTTTTATCTTCAATAGTTCAGCGGAGAGAAATAGTACAAAATCTGAATTCTGTAATTTTATATCAGCAGTAACAAACCCTAGATCAGCAAAGTCAAACTTGGTCAAACTAGTTGAAATTGACCTCAAAAATTACTTGGTCAATTTTTGATCAACTTGTCCTCGAACGTCCTGAAGAAACATCCCTTGAACAACCCCAAAATTTCATTCAATTTGCAAATTTCCGAAGTCAACTGCAGCCCTAAACTAGGGCAATCAACACCGGTCAAACCAGAGGTTATATCACCTCGATTTTCATGCCAAAAATTGTGGCCTGCCTAGGAGAGGCAACCACACCCAATCTGCACTTCTGGAAGGTCAACGCTTGGTCAACGTTGGTAAAAGAGATGATCTGCTGCCCTAGCGTCCTTCTTTCTGCATCTTCCTCACCCTAGGACATCTTCCTTTCAGCCACACGTGTGAGTGAGAGAGAGGTTCCTTTTATGCGTAGGAGAGAGACAGAAGATTAGTGAATTGAATTGTCCAAATGAGGAGAATGCTCCTTGTATTTATATTCAAACTTTGAGGATGAATAGACGTGACTGTTGGGCTTCTGAGCCTACATAAGTTTGCTGGCCGACCTTGACAATTTGTCCATAATCAAAATAAATTCATATCTCCATAAACACTTATCGGAATCAGATGATCTTTAGATAAATCCTACACCTCTCGATGACAGGAATCTAGGAAAAATATCATAAGCCATAAATAAGGTGATCCACATGGATTTTGGCCCTAGTTTCTAATTTTAACACTCTCTCTCAACTAGGGAGAACTTCATTTGCAATCTGTCAGACCGTCATTGCAATCCATCCATCAAATGCACTGTCCTGTACAGCTTGACCCCACTCTGCTCTGCTCTGCTTTACTCTTCTCTGCTCTGCTTTGCTCGAACTATGAAGAAGAAAAAATGATCGAGGATGTATCATAGCATCCTCCACTAACCCAAAGTTAGTCTCAGAGTGTGAACCACTCTCACTGATCCTAGATCAATGGAGGTCATCCTAGCGTAGGGATTACGGTAGATACAGCGATGCGTCCATCGATAATACTACTATGATCCCTATCCTCATTTCCCTGCTCATTGATCAGATGAGAGGTACTTCCCATGAGTCCCAAACTGCATGGGTAGGATGCCTCCACTGGAGAACTAATCATCCTGTCCACAGGAGAATGAATCATCTTGTCCAGTAGATGCCACGGGGAACTAATCATCTGGCCTATAGGAGAACTAATCATCCTGTTCCACAGTTGCCACGGAGAATTAATCATCCTAGCCCATAGGAGAACTAATCATCCTGTTCCACAGTTGCCACGGGGTGTCACAGAGGAAGGTTGAACTTTTACCCTGTACATAGTGCACCACCAAGGGATGGTGAGTCACCCTGTGGTCACATGTCACTCCAAGAAGTACCCCACACCTCCTTGGATCTCCCAGAGCTCAATACACCATACTTGACCCTCATAAGAGGGTCTCTGAACGACACCAAGTCATTCTTGGAAAGTCAAGAATTTGAACTTTCCTAGCGGCTTTCTCAAAATGTAAGTGACCTATTCATCTGTACCGATATGTTGGAGCCTCACCATATCTCGAATACAGTGGTACCTGATATCGATATTCTTGGAGCGATCATGAAATACGGGATTCTCTGATAAACAGATCCCACTCTGGTTGTCACACAGAATTATGGTGGTATACAATGTAAATCCAAACATCTCACTGAAAATCTTTCACAACCAGACTGCCTCACAGGAGGCCATGCTAATAGCAATGTACTTTGCCTCGGCGATGCTCAAAGCCACCGACTTCTTATTCTTGCTCATCCAGGATATCAAGGTAGATCCCAAAGAGAAAGAGCACCCTGAAGTGCTCTTCTAGTCCACCACACTGCCTGCCCAATCAGCATCAGTATACCCAAGTACTCTCACGTCTCCGGCAGTGTATCTCAACCCATGAGTGATTTGCCATGAAGATATATCAACAAATTCTTGGCACCAATCCAATGTGAGTGGTGAGGCTCAACCATATGTTGACTTAATGTGTTGACTACAAAGCATATATCTGGATGGGAGTTCACCAAGAACATTAATGCTCCGACAAGTTGACGATACTCGGTAGCATTTCGAAAAACAGGTCTGGCAACACTACCGCTTAATTTCTTGAAGTCAAGCTCCATCGAGGTAGTTACGGGCTTGTATTCCACCATGCCGAGTCTCTCCAATATCTTCACCACATATTTTCCTTGAGATAGGAAAATCTCCCCTGGTTTCTGCCAGACTTCCAGTCCTAGGAAATAATGCATAAGTGCTAGGTCTTTCATCTCGAACTTAGAAGCCATCTCCCTCTTACATTCGTGAATGAGAGGGTCTGCACCTGTTAGAAAGAGGTTGTCAACAATATCACTAGTATGAGAGGTTTTTCATCTATAACCTTAAAGTAAAGGTTAGGGTCGGCTTCACTCCTAGTGAATCCCAACTTCATCAAGTAGCTATCTATCCTCTCATACCATGCTCGAGGTGCTTTCTTTAGCCCATAGAGGGCCTTCTTCAACCTGCACACATAAGATTCTCGATCATAAATCTCAAATCCTTCGGGTTGCTCCACATAGACCTCCTCTTTGATTGAACCATGTAAGAACGCAGCCTTGACATCCATCTGATGTAGGTTCCATCCTTGCGAAGCAGCAAGGGCTATGATCAAGCGGATGGTGGTATATCGGGCAACAGGTGCAAATATCTCATCATAGTCTATACCTTCCTTTTGGGAGAAGCCACGAGCGACAAAACGAGCCTTATACTTTTCCGCACTTCCATCAACTGCATGCTTTATCTTGTAAAGAAATTTTGAAGTGATAATTTCTTTGTCCTGGGGCGTGGGGACCACATCCCAAACATCGTTTTTCATAATGGACTCATATTCCTCGGTCATAGCATCCTTCCATACTTGATGCTTCACAGCATTTATGAATGACGAAGGATCATTTTGGATGATCGTGCTCATGATGGTCAGGTATCCCTGATACCTGTTCGGTTTCTTACTTTCATGGAAGGTTCCTCGGGGTGCAATGTGTTCTTTAGCATCATCAAGTGTCCCCCTAATCCATGAAGGCCTCTTCCTAGAAGAGGAAGGCTCTTGTAGAGGAAGATCAATAGGATCCTTAGGTTCTTCCACATCGGGCATCGTCTCATCTTCCTTTTCTTTCGGTTCTCTGGTGTCAGCTTCTTTAGATCCCCTTAAAGTAGGAAGATTATCTACCTTGCTAAGAGTCATATCTTCATCAAAGGTGACATCATGACTAATATCAACTTCCCTTTGACCAACCACATAGATTCTATAGCCCTTAGTATTTTCGCTATAGCCCACGAAGATTCCTTTCTTTCCAAATGCACCCAATTTATTCCTTTTTTCTTTAGGCACATGAAAATATACAGGGCTTCCAAAAATTCTAAAATGAGATACGTCAGGTTTCTTACCAGTGAACATTTCTTCGGGAGCCTTAGAATCCAATGCTTTATGACGGCACTGGTTTTGTACATATACAGTGGTATTTGCAGCTTCGACCCATAGAAACTTTGGAAGTCTTTGATCATGGAGCATAGCACGGACAGCTTCCACAATTGTACGATTCTTCCTTTCCGCCAGACCATTCTTCTCAAGAGTATATGGTGTATTAGTCTCCCTCTTAATGCCAGCCTCTTTGCTAAAGTCATGAAACTCATTGGATTCATATTCAGTTCCATTATCAATCCTTAAGATCTTGATCTTCTTTTCGGTTTGATTCTTGATCAAGGCTTTGAAGTGCCGAAACCAGGAGAACACTTCATCCTTCTTTTTCAAGAACTATATCCAAGTCTTGCGAGAATAATCATCTGTAAAAGTGAGGTAATATAAATATCCTCCCAAGGAGTTCATAGGAATCATACCAAATATGTCTGAGTGAACCAACTGCAATATATCAGAGGTCTTGCTTTGGCTTGAGGGGAATGGTCCCCTTTTTAGCTTTCCTTCAGCACATCCTGGACATACACCTTCTTTCTCTAATCTGAACAAGGGCATCCTGGTCACCATTTTCCTTACATCGGGTAAAATTCTATAATGAAGGTGAGAAAACCTCCGATGCCATAGTTCGGACTGAAGAGATGTGTCACAAGACATGACACCCAGTGGAATTCCTCCGACATAATATAATGAATCAACTCGAAACCCAAGAGTAAAAGCATCTTTAAATTTCTTTTTCCATACACGTACCTTGCCATCGTTGAAGGCCACTTTGTAGCCTTTGTCTTCCATTTCCGAAATGGACACCGGGTTATTTTTTAGATCATGCACATATAATACATCTTGTAAGTGAATGGTATTACCCTGATTCAATTGAAGAGTGACATTTCCTACGCCTTTCACGGGATATTTTGAATTATCTCCAAGAACAATTTCCAGGTTGGTTTCCTTCTCTATCAGATTATAGAGAGCTTCTTTGTAACCAGTGAAGTGCCTTGAGGCACCACTATCAATAATCAAATCTCCCAGCGAGTCCAGCGGAGCAGTAGTAGATAGAGTTGCTGGTAGATAATATTCATCCTGCTTATTGTTAGCAGTGTTAGATTCATACCTGGAATTTCTTGCCTTCTTGAATGGTTGTCCTCTTCCTTGATTTCTGACACTTCTTTTACCTCTGCCATTTGACCTACCATTCCTTTGATTGCCTTGAGAGGGATTTTGATCATCGTCCTGGTGTGAGTCCCTTTTATTAGGGCACTCCCTTGCATAGTGACCCATTTTATTGCAATTGTAACATCGTCCTTTTCTTCCACACTTTGGTCCAGCCTTTCCTTTGAATTTAGCCCCGGAATTGTTTCTTCTTTTAGTATGAGAAGAAAAGGCAGAGGGATGACCTTTAGGTATGGACATTTCTTTCTCTTCCATCCTCGTTTCTTCTTGAATGCATCTGACCATTAATTCCTCAAATCTTGGAATTACGTTATTGTTGAGAAGAGTAGTCCTGAATATATACCATTTAGATGGCAGTCCTCCAAGAGTTGTGAGTGTCACTTCCCTGTCAGGAATTACTTCCTCAATAGATAGGAGATCATTTTTGATCTCAGTGATCCTTAAGAAATATGCTTGCATACTCTCATCTTTTCCCTTCTTAATTTCCTTCAGCTTATTTCTAAGAAACAAGACTTGATTTGCATCATTAACTTTAAATAAACTCACCAATCTATTGTAGATTTCCTTGGAGGTGTTCAGCTCGGAAACATAGGCTACTAAGCGCTTGTCGATAGAGTCCCAGATGCTCTTCCTTGATTTGACTTCTCCCTTGGTCCATTTGTTCCTAGCAGCAACGGATGCATTTAATGGAGGCTCAACAATCCAGCCTTTCACATGGTCCAATACTTCCTGCTCTTCTAATGTTAGATCAAGAGACATCTTCCATCCATGATAGTCAGATTTCTCACGGAGTTTGTCTTCAGCAAGGAAGTGTGTTGAGGACCCCATGATTTCTTGAAGATAGCCTTTCCAACCTTCTCTTCGAAGATTTCTCTTGCTCTTGCTTGGGATTTGTCTTCACCTCACCTTTGATACCATGTTAAATTATGGTATGTTCTATGCTTAGAGCAGTTTACTTATTTTTCTTATTATTAGCCATAGATTAGCAATCACATATACATTAAGTAAAGTGCAGATAGAACATTAAATGATCAACAGAAAACAAGCCAAGACAAGAGACACAAGATGTGGTGGCTAGCTAGGGACAAACCCCAATGCCGGGGAACCCTTTGATCAAATCTTCTTTTATCTTCAATAGTTCAGCAGAGAGAAATAGTACAAAATCTGAATTCTATAATTTTATATCAGCAGCAGCAAACCCTAGATCAGAAAAGTCAAAATTGGTCAAACTAGTTGAAATTGACCTCAAAATTACTTGGTCAATTTCCAGTCAACTTGTCCTCGAACAGCCTGAAGAAACATCCCTTGAAAAACCCAAAAATTTCAGTCAATTTGCAAATTTCTAAAGTCAACTGCAGCCCTAAACTAGGGCAGTCAACATCAGTCAAACCAGAGGTTAGATCACCTTGATTTTCATGCCAAAAATTGTGGCCTGACTAGGAGAGGCAACCACACCCAATCCGCACTTCTGGAAGGTCAACGCTTGGTCAACGCTGGTCAAAGAGATGATCTGCTGCCCTAGAGTCCTTCTTTCTACATCTTCCTTGCCCTAGGACGTCTTCCTTTCAGCCACACATGTGAGAGAGAGAGAGAGGCTCCTTTTATGCATAGGAGAGAGAGAGAAGATGAGTGAATTGAATTGTCCAAATGAGGAGAATGCTCCTTGTATTTATATGCAAACTTTGAGGATGAATAGACGTGACTGTTGGGCTTCTGAGCCTACATAAGTTTGTTGGCCGACCTTGACAATTTGTCCATAATCAAAATAAATTCATATCTCCATAAATACTTATCAGAATCAGATGATATTTAGATCAATCCTACACCTCTCAATGAGAGGAATTTAGGAAAAGTATCAGAAGCCATAAATAAGGTGATCCACATGGAGTTTGGCCCTAGTTTCCAATTTTAACATGTGGCTATTGTATTTTTATTTTTTCCCCTTTTCTCTTCGTCTTCCCCTCCTTAGAAGCATTTTTCATCTCCTTCTACTTCAATCCACTTGATTTCCCTTTCTTAGGACCTATTTTTTCCCGGTAAAGTGCTTGTACACAAGCCTCGTCTACTCATCTGGGCTTGAACAACATCACTTTCTCCAGCAGATGGCAGTGTAGACCCCCAAAATATTTGAGGAGTACAACTGGGTTATTTGGGGAGATATCTAGTAGTATGGACATGTTTTTGAACTCTGTGGTGTACTCTTTCATGCTTTGTCCCTGCTTTTACATGAAGTAATTCCATCGGATCCACTAATCCTATTCATACCCAATAGGATAAAATTGTGACTTTATGAGGGTTTTGAAGTCCTCCCACTTAGTTACTGGAGGTTCGCCTTCCAACCTCAAGGTCTTTGTGTGGATTTCCCACCAAGTGAGGGCATGGCCCTATAATTTTAGTCGTGCAAATGAAATCTTCAACTTTTCCTCAATTTGATGAACACTGAAATACACTTAGAGTTGTTACAACCAGTGATTTAGCTTCAAAGTGTCTATCTCATCATATTATGGCTTTATATCGAGCTGTTGGCATTATGATTCAAGTGTTGTCCTTGATGGCAACTCACTCAGAGGATGGTACAAGTGCTCAGAGGTTGGTACAAGTGATGGCATCTTAATCAGAAGACAGATCTCAGTACAGCATGCCAAGGAAGCTCATACACGTCGTTTCGTTAAGCCCAAGTCGCGTGTACACGCGAGTTAGATTCATAAAAAGCGCGTGTATGTGGAAAGGTTCCTTTGGTCCATGGTGGTTAGTCCTTGGAAGTTGTGCCTATGATTTCGGACCATTGTGTCTCGACGGGCGTGTCGATCCCTAGTTTTGAAGTTGATGGTATTGTGTTACTATGGTTTTGGCTCTTGGTATTGAGCTAGGCCTAAGACTATATAAGGAGAAGAAGATCATTAGGCAAAATCACCTTTCGACAAGGGCTTGAATATCTAAGAGTAAAAGAGATCTGATTTGCAGGTGCTGGGTTGCTTGATCTAAGCCAAGGAGAGATCACATTGGTTGATGGAAGACTAGATCTAAGGATAGATCGGGATCTAATGGTTTGAAATGCACTATCATGATATGGTTGATTATGCTTATTTCTAGATCTGCATATTGTCGCAATGCTATGCTCTGGGTCTAACTAATGTCTGGTACAGCTGCAAATTGAGAAAGTTTATTTTTAGATCTGTACGCAGGTTGGCTTCGGTAAAAGAGCGTGTATACGCGGGTTTGGCTCCTTGAAGTAGCGTATATATTTTGAAGCTTGTTTTTGGGTTTACAGTGTGGTCTGACAGTTATTGCAGAGTTCTGTAGTCTGCTCTGTGTTCTGATAACTGGTGATTGACAGGGTTCAGTGGTTCAGTGATTCAGAGTTTGGTTGTTTTATGCTTCAATGATCTGTTGTGGAAATTGAATGAATTGTGGTCTTCAGATTGTAATGTTGTGCTTCAGGAATATTCAAGTCTGAAAATGTATGAAAGGTGATACCTGGAGAAAAGAAGATTGTAGGTCAGCACCTACGTACTAGTATCTTGGCTAGTACAAGAACAAAGGGGGTTGGAGCTCCCTTCCAAGGAAGTTTGGAGAACGAGAGAAGGTTGTAGCCTTCTGCAGGTTGTAGCCTGCGTACTGGTATAAGGCTGCACCAGTACAAAAGATTGTAAACTGAAGTTTCTTAAAGAAAGATAGAGATAACTTGCAGCAGGTGGTTTTCACCCACATTGGGTTTCCACCTTATATCTTGGTGTTCATGTGTGTGACTTTTGTTATACTGCATCTGCTTACTGTTAATGTGCTGAATAATGTCCTGATGAACTTAACTGAAGAATAAGCTAACTAAGTTATGAGTTTTCTGATTATACGCTGTTTTATTTAGTCACAGTAGCGTGTACACGCTGTTTTACTTAACTGAAGTAGCGTATATGTTTCTGAGCATTGAAAAGGTTTGATTGATCTGATAATACTGATTCACCCCCCCTCTCAGTATTATTTCCAACAATTGGTATCAGAGCAGGTCCTTCAGGGAAGCTTGATCGCTTGAAGGTAGATCATTCATCATGAGCAACTACGAGAAAGAAGCATCAATCAGGCCACCGGTTTTTGATGGAACAAATTTCAATTATTGGAAGGTAAGAGTTACTGCATATCTTCAATCTCTTGGTACAGAAGTTTGGAACATTGTAGAAACAGGCTATGCTTTTCCTTCAGTTACTCCTACAGATCCAGCTGAGAAAAAGACATATGAAACAAATGCAAAAGCAGTCAGTACTCTATTAGGAAGTATATCCCAAACAGAATTCATGAAGGTCATGCACTTCAAATCAGCAAAAGAGATATGGGACAAAATGATCACTAGCTATGAAGGAGATGAACAGGTAAAGGAAGCTAAACTTCAAACTCTCAGGATTCAATATGAGACTCTCAAGATGTATAATGATGAAAGTGTGGCAAATTATTTTCTTCGGGTAGACGAGATTGTTAATTGTATGAAAAATTTGGGTGAAGAAATAAAAGAGACTATAGTAGTTTCAAAGATTCTAAGATCATTATCCCCCAAGTTTGAATCTAAAGTATCTGCAATAGAAGAAAAGGAAAATCTCAAAGTTCTCACTATGTCTCAGTTACATGGAATTCTAACTGCTTATGAAATGAGAAAGGGAGGTCCATCAGACAGAAGGGAAGCTGCTTTTAAGGCATCAGGAAAAGAAGATTACTATGAGGCAAGCCATGTTCCAGAAGAAGAGGAAGAAGAATCAAATTTTGTTAGAAATCTTCAAAGGGGTGCTGGAAGGTTCAGAGGTAAGCTACCTTTCAAATGCTTTGCTTGTGGAAGAGTAGGTCATTATGCTGCAAAATGTCCTAATAAAGATAAAGGAAAAGAACCTGCTAGATGGAATAAGAAACAAAGTGCAAATAAGAAAAGCTACTACACCCATGAAGATAGTGATGGCTTATCAAACAGTGATGAAGATGAACAAGGTAATAAATATAAGCTATTAATGGCATTTGAAGATGATGATTATGAGGATGCTGTAGATGTGGATAATCTCTATAATGAAATTACTAGACTCAAGAGATGCATAGAAGAAAAGAGTGTGATCATTGATACTTTGCAATTTCAAATTGATGAAAAGGAAAAACATCTTGAAAAACTAGAAGGTGAAATTGTTGGTCTCAGAAAAGAAATTGAGAAAACAAAAGCTATTAATCTTAAGTTTGTCAAAGGATCTGAAACTTTGGATGAGATTATCAATGTGCAGCGGTCTCCTCTAAACAAGACAGGTTTGGGCTATAATGGAGAAACCTCTAAAGCATCCACCTCAAAGAATTATCTTGATGCAGCAAGAAGAAATGAGCAGAAGAACAATGAAGATAATCAGGTAAAGCAGGGACGAATTACAAACAGAAACTATCAGGGACAATCCTTCTTAAGGGTGAACAAAAGCTACAACCAACCACAGGTAAAATCTTCTCAGTTTGGCACAAGAATAGATGAAAATAGAAATTACAATCAGTTGGCTGGTAGATTCAATAACCGCAGAAGCTTCTTCAATGGACAATGCTTTTCTTGCCATAACTTTGGTCACAAAGCAGCTCAATGTGTTGCATATAAAACAATCATGACTAGGGAAGCTCAAAAACAAAGAAGTATGACAGGGATTACAAAGAGGACCTATAACAACTTTTCGGTTCTTGAAAATGAAGTTGAATGTTCTATTTGCAATAATTTTGGTCATAAAGAATCTGAATGCAGGAGCAGGTTTCAGGAGAAAAAGGAACAAGCCACGAGCACCAAAAAATGGAGAATAAAAGAACCTCAGACAGAAAGATGTGGGATAGCGTTTTATGCAGAAGGACAGGAAAATCTATGGTACATTGACAGTGGATGTTCGAAACATATGACAGGTGATAAAGAAAAACTTGAATCTTATTCTACTTTAGAAAAGGGAAAGAAAGTTTCTTTTGGAAATGATACTCCTGCAACTATAAAAGGAAAAGGTATTGCTCCTTTGAAAGAAAAGGTCAAGGCTGGAAATGTTTTGTATGTTGATGGATTGAAGCATAATCTTCTAAGTGTCAGTCAGATGTGTGATCAAAAAACCGAGGTTATTTTCAGATCGAATGGATGTCTTGTTCGTGATCTTGATACAGGTAAAACAGTTCTCAAAGGCAAAAGAACTCCAAATAATCTGTACATATTTGAAGAAGGACAACAACAATGCTATCTTAGCAAGGATGAAGAGCACTGGCTATGGCATCGAAGGTTGGGACATCTAAGCTTCTCACAAATAAGAAAAGCATGCAAATATCAGGCAGTTCGCGATCTTCCAGATATCAAAATTCCAGACAACACTATATGCAAATCTTGTCAGTTTGGAAAGCAAACCAGAACTAACTTTCCAGAAAAGGAAGGATCAGCTAGCTTGCCTCTTGAGCTAGTCCATACAGATGTATGTGGTCCATTTAGGAAAAGGACACCTCGAGGAGAAGAATATCTGATATTATTCATTGATGATTTCTCAAGGTTTGTTTGGTTAGGGCTTATGAAGCACAAAGATGAAGCATTCGAAAAATTCAAATCCTTCAAAGCATTGGCTGAAAATGAATCAGGACACAAAATTAAGTGCCTCAGATCTGACAGAGGTGGGGAGTTCACATCAAATGAATTTTTCGATTTCTGCGATGAACATGGGATAAGAAGAGAATTCTCTACAGCTAGAACTCCTCAGCAAAATGGGGTTGTGGAAAGAATGAACAGAACTATCCAACAAATGGCTCGTGCTATGCTCGATGAATCAGGTACTCCTGCAACCTTCTGGGGTGAAGCTGCACATGCTGCTGTTATCATTCTTAACAAAACAAATGTCCGAGTAAACAGCACTCAAACACCTCATGAGCTTTGGAGTGGTAAAACTCCTTCCGTGAAGCATTTCAAAATCTTTGGGAGCAAATGTTATATTAAGAATACTGATGAGCAACTTGGCAAACTTGAACCTAGAGCAGATGAGGGCATTCTTCTTGGTTATTCTCCACATAGCAAAGCATACAAGTGCTACAATAAAAGACTTGGCAGAATTGTTGACAGTATTGATATAGTGGTTGATGAGAAGGGATATATTCCTAGGCAAGTTCATCATGAAGACATTGAAGAAGATGAAGGTTACTCTCAAAGGCGAAATGATGAAGAAGAAGAACCTCAAGAAGAAGAAGAATCTCAAGAAGAACCAGAGGAGCAGACAAGAATAGAAGAGAAGACTCCATCCAGATATGTCCAAAAGAATCATCCAGAAACTCAGATTGTGGGGCAGAAAGAAGCAGGAGTACAAACAAGAAGGACACTTGCAGAAGCTTCAAGCTACTTGGCTCTACTCTCCTCCATTGAACCACAAAATGTGAAAGAAGCATGCAAAGATGAATGTTGGGTCAAAGCAATGGATGAAGAACTTGAGCAAATCGAAAGGAACAACACTTGGGAATTAGTTCCTAGACCAAAAGATAAGAATGTAATAGGAACAAAATGGGTCTTCAAGAATAAGTTAAATGAAAATGGAGAAGTAATTAGAAACAAGGCCAGACTTGTTTGTAAAGGGTATGCACAGCAAGAAGGAATAGATTTTGAAGAGACCTTTGCTCCTGTGGCAAGACTAGAGGCCATCCGAATGTTCCTTGCTCTCTCAAGCTTTCAAAACTTCAAGGTATTTCAAATGGACGTGAAATCAGCCTTCCTAAATGGAGACTTAGAAGAAGAAGTATATATTGAGCAGCCAGATGGGTTCATTCTTGGAAATGATCCAAACCTTGTATGCAGATTGAAAAAGGCACTCTATGGGCTCAAACAAGCTCCAAGGGCTTGGTACTATCGCTTGGACAAATATCTTCACCAACAAGGCTTTTCAAAAGGATCAGCAGATAGCAATCTCTATATAAAAGTTGAAAATAACAAATTGCTAATCCTTGTTGTTTATGTAGATGATATTATTTTTGGCAGCAATGAAGAGACCATGAGTCAAAACTTTGCCTTGGTTATGCAGAAAGAATTCGAAATGTCACTTCTTGGAGAATTGACATATTTTCTTGGATTGCAAATCCAACAAAATGAAGGAGGTATCTTCTTGTCTCAAACCAAATACCTCAAGCAGATCTTGAAGAAGTATGGCATGGAAGAGTCAAAACCAGTATGTACACCCATGGTTACAGGATGCAGCCTCAGTGCAAATGATGAATCAGCAGCAGTTCACCAACCCACTTATAGATCCATGATTGGGAGTTTGCTTTATTTGACAGGTACTCGACCAGATATTACACATGCAGTAGGAATGGTTGGAAGATTTCAAGCCAACCCAAAGGAAACTCATCTTCAGGCAGTCAAAAGAATCTTCAAATATCTTCAAGGGACCCAAAACTATGGCTTATGGTATCCTAGAAATACTGATCTCACTCTTCATGCTTACACAGATGCAGATTGGGCTGGAAGTGTGGATGATAGGAAAAGCACAAGTGGAGGTGCTTTCTTCATGGGTTCTAGATTAGTATCTTGGTTCAGCAAGAAACAAAGTTCGATTGCCTTATCTACAGCTGAAGCAGAATATGTGGCTGCAGCATCTTGTTGCACACAACTTCTTTGGATGATGCAGACCTTGCAGGACTTTCAAATCACTTGCACTCCACCTGTCTCTATCTTATGTGATAATACAAGTGCAATCAGCATTTCAAAGAATCCTGTCATGCACTCAAAGACCAAGCACATACCAATCAAGTACCATTTTCTTCGGGAACAAGTGCTTGAGCAGAAGGTCAAGTTGGAGTATGTTCCTTCTAAGGAGCAAGTTGCTGATATTCTCACAAAACCACTGCCCAGGGAAACTTTTGAATATCTCAGACAAAAGCTGGGAGTAGTTGATGCTTCATCCTGTTGTTGAAGATTGTTTGTTCTACAGAAAAGTTGGTATACGCAGGTTACGGAAGGGATATGAGCGTATACACGCGGATTTATGTTGGGTAAGTCGCGTGTATGCTGGACGCTTGTTGCAGAAAGAATATCCGCGTACATACGCTGTTTTATACAGGATAAAACGCGTATATGAAGTTCTGAACAGCAAGGGAAAACTCTGAAGTTCTGAAAAGCAATAGGAATGTCAGAATTCTTCAGGCACAGTTTCAGGGAGTGCAACAGGCACAGGTTCAGGGGGAGCAGCTCAAAAGTCTCATAAAGCATTGTTGGCATTCAGATGTTTTGGTTGTTGGTTTCAGGAGAAGGAGCTCAGAAAGAAATTCTGGTTGCTGATCTAACAAGATGTTTATCAGATGTTGCTGGTGTCTTTCCTAAGTCTTGGTCTAGATCTGTTGTCTCTATGTCATGTATCTCTCTTGTCATATCTCTTTTATGGTGTCAAGGTCATGTAACGGCCTATGTTGGTTTCCCCACTATGCCTGGGATGAATGCTGTAATATAATTGGTTGTTTCTGATATGTCCCCTCTTGGTAGGGAGTATGGATGTATGTATTGAGTCTTTTGGTGATAGGAAGGTCCCTTATGGTGTATAAATCTTGGCTCTTGTTGAAGAACATCTTTTTCAGATCTGGCCTACTGTCAGGGGGAGCACGAGTCAGCACAACCAAGCAGAGGTATCAGCATGTCCTCAGGGGGAGCACAGCCCTTTGCTCTTGATGTCAAAGGGGGAGAGTGACTTGGTGTGGTGGTTGCCATCAAGTCCAAAGGGGGAGATTGTTGGCATTATGATTCAAGTGTTGTCCTTGATGGCAACTCACTCAGAGGATGGTACAAGTGCTCAGAGGTTGGTACAAGTGATGGCATCTTAATCAGAAGACAGATCTCAGTACAGCATGCCAAGGAAGCTCATACACGCCGTTTCGTTAAGCCCAAGTCGCGTGTACACGCGAGTTAGATTCATAAAAAGCGCGTGTATGTGGAAAGGTTCCTTTGGTCCATGGTGGTTAGTCCTTGGAAGTTGTGCCTATGATTTCGGACCATTGTGTCTCGACGGGCGTGTCGATCCCTAGTTTTGAAGTTGATGGTATTGTGTTACTATGGTTTTGGCTCTTGGTATTGAGCTAGGCCTAAGACTATATAAGGAGAAGAAGATCATTAGGCAAAATCACCTTTCGACAAGGGCTTGAATATCTAAGAGTAAAAGAGATCTGATTTGCAGGTGCTGGGTTGCTTGATCTAAGCCAAGGAGAGATCACATTGGTTGATGGAAGACTAGATCTAAGGATAGATCGGGATCTAATGGTTTGAAATGCACTATCATGATATGGTTGATTATGCTTATTTCTAGATCTGCATATTGTCGCAATGCTATGCTCTGGGTCTAACTAATGTCTGGTACAGCTGCAAATTGAGAAAGTTTATTTTTAGATCTGTACGCAGGTTGGCTTCGGTAAAAGAGCGTGTATACGCGGGTTTGGCTCCTTGAAGTAGCGTATATATTTTGAAGCTTGTTTTTGGGTTTACAGTGTGGTCTGACAGTTATTGCAGAGTTCTGTAGTCTGCTCTGTGTTCTGATAACTGGTGATTGACAGGGTTCAGTGGTTCAGTGATTCAGAGTTTGGTTGTTTTATGCTTCAATGATCTGTTGTGGAAATTGAATGAATTGTGGTCTTCAGATTGTAATGTTGTGCTTCAGGAATATTCAAGTCTGAAAATGTATGAAAGGTGATACCTGGAGAAAAGAAGATTGTAGGTCAGCACCTACGTACTAGTATCTTGGCTAGTACAAGAACAAAGGGGGTTGGAGCTCCCTTCCAAGGAAGTTTGGAGAACGAGAGAAGGTTGTAGCCTTCTGCAGGTTGTAGCCTGCGTACTGGTATAAGGCTGCACCAGTACAAAAGATTGTAAACTGAAGTTTCTTAAAGAAAGATAGAGATAACTTGCAGCAGGTGGTTTTCACCCACATTGGGTTTCCACCTTATATCTTGGTGTTCATGTGTGTGACTTTTGTTATACTGCATCTGCTTACTGTTAATGTGCTGAATAATGTCCTGATGAACTTAACTGAAGAATAAGCTAACTAAGTTATGAGTTTTCTGATTATACGCTGTTTTATTTAGTCACAGTAGCGTGTACACGCTGTTTTACTTAACTGAAGTAGCGTATATGTTTCTGAGCATTGAAAAGGTTTGATTGATCTGATAATACTGATTCACCCCCCCTCTCAGTATTATTTCCAACACGAGCTTCGCTTCCATTTTGAACAGGGATTATGAATGATTCATGGCACTCGAGTTGGGTTGATTTTTTTCGGATCCTTTCTTCAACTGGTTCTTTCTTTCTTCCCAATCTCTGAATCCCCCCACTAATTTATCCTCTGCATTATGACCCCCATCCTCTATGAATATCCCATTATTATTTCCTAGGGTCGTCATGAGGAGATTTACATTATCATTTATATAAGAAACTTGTTGTTCCAGCCACAAAAACCTCTCATCTACAGGATCACAAGGATTATTCACATATTTATCAGTGATGATTAGGCTTTTACTACTTTTGGCCTAGCCAATCTAGATAACCTACAAATATCCACAACATACCCAAATAAACTTGTTATGGTACCAATATGATCTGTAAACTACCATGAATATTCCACTAGACAGTTTGTCACAATAGATATGATAAAATTATACTTAAAAATCCAAAGTTTACACTACTACAATTTGATATCTCTTAGATTTATAGATCTATAGATTATTGTTAATAATGTATGCATGCAAATTAAAATTATACAAAAAATAGAGAATGGTGAAATAAAATTTCACAAACACATTTGACACATGATATGACCTGAGAAACCCTTTCAGGAGAAAAACCCAATTGGAAGGTGAGGTCGCTCCACTGTCTTTCTCTAAATGTAAAAATGGTTGCGAGTACAAATAAGTATGGCATGTGGCATGTAGGCTACTACAGTGCACAAATCCACTCTGTGTGCTCTATCTCTTATCCATCTTGGCTATTTTTTCTCAACGATGGAACAAATGCACTCGAAAGAATGGAACCCCATTTCCTCCTAGTGGCCCAGTTATAACACAGCCCGATAGCCTACTAGTGGTTAGGTTTGACTACCTCAACTCTTAATCATAGTTACAATATTGACTCTTCTAGAGTCTTCTTCATCATAATCATGTGGATATCCCCTTTTTCATGAATAATGGGGGCTGACGTGGCATCCTCTCGAAGTATAATGGTGAAAGCAAGAAGGTTAACTTCTAGGTAGCATAACTTTTGCATATGGACTCTAATTGACGTGATTATTGCGTCATTGGAAAGGTATCTTTTTGTATAATAGGAAAATTTCACCCCAAAAAAACGTTTTTTGATGCCTCAAAATGCTCTCGAAAGGTTTTATACCTTGTTTTCCCAAATTGGGTCATGTTGGTAAAAATGGTCCTGTGAGTTGATTCCTCCACTTTTTCCACTCTGAAAGCATCAATATGGATGGAAAACAATATAATGATGTAATCTGGACCAAATATGATACTCCTTGGTATCCCAACGTGCACCCAGACTTATTAAAGGAACATATTTGCTACTTCCTATCCTTTGATGGTCTTTGTACAAGGCATAAGAATGCACATTTTGTTAGACATGTCAATTACCACAAATAAATGGTCATGTTCCTTCAAAGTTGTTAGTATACCACCCACAAAATCAATATAAATTCTTTCCCAAAGTCATGTGGATACAAATAAGGGATGTTTTAGACCTTTCTTTCAACTAATGAACTTGGTCGTGCAACAAAGTATGCATCCCCTAATATACCATGCCACATCTTCTTGCATTCTAGGCAAGTACACATACCTTTTCAAGTTATCTATTGTCTTCCCAACACCAAAATTTCCAGCAAGCTTGGAGGTGTGAGCCTCTCTAATGAGCTATAATATTTCAATTTTAGGAATAGAGAGCTTCTCTAGCTTGTTGAGAAACCCATTTTGGATATTATAGTCATCCTTGTCCTCACCTTATTCTACATAAGTGTTTCCTTATAGTTGTTGAAACACCTCCTTGAAGTCGTCATCTTCTTCTATGTATGACTTTTTGTATGCATCATGGGTAAAAAGCGAAATGTGCATAAGTGTTCCCAAAGTTGTTATATTTGAAGTTGTTGACATTGAAAGCATATCTACCAACTTATTAGTGTTTCCCTTATTGTACTTTATGACTAGATGAAAATGTTGTGAATAACCCATCCACTTATAATGTTTGATTTGTTGAATCTTACTCTGGGCCTACAAATACTACAATGGATGGTGATTTGTGTGGATAATTATTTCATTTCCCATCAGGTAATGCTTCCACTTCGTAACAACTTGCACCGGGGAATAGAGTTCCTTATCATAAATATGATAGTTTAATACTCTCCCATGGAACAATTTTGAATGATAACATGCCACCTTACCTCCTTGCATTCAGATTGTTCCCATGGCATATCCACTTGCATATATCTCCATTTCAAAAGGCTTCTACCAATTTGACAATGTAATAATTAGTGCTTGACTAGTCTTTCATTTTAACGTGTTGAAAACTACCTCCTAAATTTTTCCCCAATAGAAACTCTTACCGCTTGATTTTATGAAATGGAGTGATGCAGCTACCATTGTTATGAACTTCCATAGATATTTTGTTTCCAAAAAAAATCTTCTAACTTTTGTGACATTAGTAGGAAGTGGCCATTTCATGATGGCCTCCCTCTTTTATGGATCTATCTTAAGTTCCTCTCCACAAATGAACACAAGAATTGTCCCGAAAAACCAAATACAAGGAAAAATCCAACAATATGGTGAACAATATGTTCTACTCTCTTTTATTTAGATATAAAGATACACATACAAAGTAGTGGGCACTTGTTATGCTATCACCCCCTAATATTTTAGCCTAATTGGCTATTATAGAATCCTTCTCCTCCTCTGTTATGCTCTCATAATACCACTCCTTGATGTTTTTCTTAGCTATGGAACAAGTACAATGCTAAAGAATGCAACACATTCTCATCCTAGTAACCTAGTATCTAACATAGCCTGATAACCATCTAAGGTTAGGGTATTGACTTCCTTCACCATTAATTATGGTCAACCAGGTAGGTTAACTTGCCAAAGGCATAACTTTCACATATGAGCTATGATTGATATAATTATTGCACCATTTGAAAGGTGTCAATGTATAGAATAGTTTCAAGTTTTTCCAAGAAGTTTCTTTACCAAAAATTCTAGTTAAGGCCTCGAAACAACTCCAGAAGATTTCAAATGATTTCCAACCCCGGTTTTCCAAACTAGGACCTGCCACTAAAATGACCTTATAGGTTGATTTCCCTATTTTTTTCCACCCAAAAAGTATCATGATAGATGAAAATTGGTATGCTGATATAATCCAGATCATTCCAACTTCTTGAATTACTAATCTCCCTAATTATTGAATAATTAACCATATTTAGCAACATCCATAATGCTTCACCTTGTTGTCTCATGATACTCATCAAGGTATAATTCCCAAGATCCACGAACTCCTGAACCATGTTGGATTCTCTCTCTATTGAGTTAGATCTACAATAGATCCCTTAACGTCTTCAAAGTGTGAGCTCTTAAAATGCATAAAATGGCATTTATTTAACAATATCTTCACCATTGTCTACATCTAATGGATATTCAACAAATACATTTGTTACATGTGGTTTTTGCTTGAGTTTTCCCTTGATAATAACGTTCGATCGAAATTTATAGTTACAAGTGTCTTGTATTTAGTTGATTTGTGATAGTTATTGATTGAGTATAATGCAAACTCAAGTTGAAGATCATCTTCTATATCCCCCACAATGGTTGTTTTTTTCAAGAGAGTAACAATCATATCATCTAGAGTTTATAAAGACATTTAAGTAATTGAGTAAGTAAAAATAGCATTGTTGTATTTATAAGGAAAATTGTTTAAAGGGATGGATTTGGTATCATCTTCCGATCATAGATTTAACTTTTTCTAGTTTCCTAGTGAAATATCTCAAAATACTTATGTGGTTAGATGAGTGACCTTGGAAAACATCTCGAACCTAAATTTGTAGCTTCAAAGAAAATTTCCCATTCAATCCTTTTGTTCCAAATAGTAAATTCATATTATCCTATATTTTTATAGATATATGTGATGTAATTATGAATCTAAGAGGGTAAGGTTATTGATGGCTTTAGATTTATTATCTCTACCTTCTCATTCCAGTAGTTGAAAACTATATGAGATTGTTGAATCTCGTTTATTATTCTCCAATGTTCAAGTAAACATGGAATTCCATATGTTGTCACTTACTACATTATGAGTCTTCAATTGATCAAAGTTGCCAAAGAGCAACGAAGTTTGAAGTCATCTTCCAGACCAAAAAAGTGCTCAAGGAAAAATTGGACCCTCTCCATTGCATAGTGCCCTGAACAAGATTTCCAATGGTATATAGAAGTCCGAAAATGGACTCCTGGATCAGAAGTTAGAGTAGATTAAAGATGCCCCTTTCAAGGCCAAAAAACAAAGGATAAATGGCTAAGGGTCAGGTTCATCGAAAATCGCAAATTGGGGCTTACTAAAGTAGGGCCAAAGAGGAATACATCAAAATTTATGATCGGTTGATCATCAATATCGCAAATCGCATATCGGTGGGTTAGGTCCATCGGCTTATCGGGCATAGCGGCAGGTCACAACGTAGAGCGTCGACATCACATATCAGCGATCGCATGCGTAAAGGGGTGGCACATATGCACTTGGCCATGGAAATCACCAATATCGCAAATTTCACATCAGCAGGACCAGGCTCATCGGCAATCAGTGGGCTCCAGGAGTTGATCGCAATCGGCGAATCGGTAGGGGTACCACTCTAAAAACCTTGCAATATCGTGATTTTGCGATAATAGTGTAAAGCACCGAAAGGGTCAAGAAAAAGTTAACAAAGAAAAGAAATAAAAAACCAAGGGAAGGTGACCCCTTTCTCTCTCCTCCAGAGGGGGACACGTTGTGGAATATGGTTGGTCCCACATATCATATTTCTCATAGATCGGTGATCGGCGATGTTGAACGGGAATGGGATTAAATAGGCCGCGATGTGGGGAAGTACCGATATAATGTTAAATTGTTGGGGAAGGCCGAAAACCTTTAACAAAGAAAATCAACGCAAAAACAGGGACAGGCGAGCCTTTTTCTCTCTCCTCCAAGGGGCCATGTGGCAGAATATGATTGGTCCTTATGAATCCACATGGCAGCTAACGTCATCCTGAAGTGGCAGTACGGAGGACGCATGGCATGCATATTCATCATTTTCAAGGGTCCTACGGGGGAATTTCCGGCTGACACATGTCACAACTCATGGGGTGACACGTGGCAGTGATGACATCACCCATCTAAAATTGCATATTTATGATCGCGCAATTCAAGGCCCTCCTCCACCGTAATCCCTCCAAGCTTACAATTGTGATATGTGGGGGATCCTCTCGGATGTGATATTTTATTTGTCATATCTTATGAAGACTTTGCATTCGGATAGTCAGCTTATGCTATGAAAAGAGGTGAAGGGGTCCATCTCTCCAGGCTTGTGATTCCAATATGAGAACACCCTCCCAGATGCGATATATTATGTGTTATACCTTATGATTATTTCGCGTCTGGACAATCGGCCAGTACTATGAAAGGAGATAAAGAGGCTTCCTCTCTCGTGTTGCGATTGTGATACCCTGAGTGGACCCAATCCCTCAGATCGGCTATCGCAATGTCAAGGGGAAATGCTAAAGGTAAAATGTTATAAGTCGTTGGTATGCGAGATTTCATATAACAAAGGAAAAATCCCCCGGAAGGTAGTTCAATGGCCCTAGTGCCCGAGGACTAAGCACCTGGTCATAACTCCCAGTCACATGAAGGAAAAGGGGATGAATCATAAGGGGCCAAGGGGGGAATCGGAACTCACCTGATTCGTGAGGTTATAGTGAGAAGGGCCAACACAGGAAATTCTACTATATTACACCGTGAGTGCATTATCAGGCATATCATAGCGCCAATGGTGTTTTGCAGAGCTTTAAAGGCATGATGGGTCGACACCTGTGGCTTTTAAGAAAATAGGTGGTACATTCAAACCCGACATGGGCTAATCTAGAAAGGCCCATTGTGACATGGAATCAAGGTTGGCGCTGACAGGAGTGAAAAGGGACTTCGTAGCTCAGGGGGATTTAATTACCAGGCATGGTGTCCCATACAGAGGGAAGATGAAGTACCACCCAAAGGTCTCCTGCTTCAGTATTGCTGCATGAAACTGATGGTGCCCACCCCTAGCTTTAAAGAATGAATGGTTCCGGAAGTAAAGGCAGAAGCGACAGGAGTCGGTTAAAGCAACACAGGAGACCATACAAAGAGCGAACTACAACCTGAAGCAGAGGCGATCACAGGGATGAGCACAGAGATATTTCATTTACATTTCCTTATGATTGTTTACTTATTTATTTCCTGTAATGTGCCTCCTTTCAATTAGGCAATTAATTCTGCAGTGTTTTTGGGCCATGGAGTCATTCCTGACCGAGACAGCTAGTCAACCTAACAGTTGAGACTCATCCAAAGATATTTTTGTTGTAATGAATGTCCATGCTCCCCTCTCCAGATAAATAGGGGGAAGCAACACTTAAAAAAGGTTCAAAAATTCTAAAGAAAACTCTACATGTAATTTTCAGATTGTATGGCTTTGTAATACAGATCTTTCAGAATATCAAGGAAATGGTGGTGATTCCCCCTTCAAGTATTACAGTATGTTATTCCTCTATTAAAACCCATTATGTTCATGTTTCTTCTCTGAATTCATGCAATCATAGCTGCTAGAAATATTTCTAACTCCCTTACAGATTCATTTGTATCGATATGTTAATACATATGCCTGTAACTTCCTCACAGATTCATTTGTATCGACATTATTAATGCATGTGCCTGTATGGATTACTAAAATTATATCTTTAAATCTATGCTACATGAATCATAGCATTTAGTCCCTCTTTCATCCATTATATCTACCTATAACTCAAATAAGTATAGAAAGTCTTAATGCCTCAAGCTCTATGTGTTAAGTGTAGAATTCTTGAAGCTTTATGCTCTATGTGATGAGTTGCTCTTTCTCCTTATCTTCTCTCATTTTCTCCACAAAAACCTATTAAGTTGTAATTCCTTGAACTACTCAGCCTCCACGGTTTCATGCAAATATTTTTGCAATTTGTACATGTGAAGAAATACCTGAAATCCATGTCTTACTCCTTTAGATGAATGAACCAACCCATTCTCTTATATATATATATATATATATATATATATATATATATATATATATATATATGAACTATATGTGAGGTATCCATATTGCTGAGAATCATTTGAGACACCCCAAATCTAGATGTCCCCAAGCACTGATCTTGTAATCAATCCGAGTTTGTCTCTCAGAGCTACAACATCTTCTCGCATCGTTGTCGGGGAATGTATTTAAGTATTTTTCCCATTGGATACGACAAAGTGAGCACTCTTTGTGTAGGTGAGAAAATAAGTTCTGATTACATCCACTTCACCTTGGCGACTCCACACAAACCCCATCATCATTCATCATCCTGCCTTTTAAGAAGCCTCACACTCACTCAGATACCTCTCAGCAGAAAGCCCCATTTGTATCTGACCCAGAGAAAATAATTTTCAGAAAAGTCTGGAAGGAGAAAACTCCTATTGCCTGCACTACCATCCCATCAGTCTCTGAAGCCTCCTCATCCAGCTCTCAACCTTCTATTATTCACTAATCAGGAATTACTCCTAAAACCCTTACCCTGCTTTCAGTCTAGCCACTCCTACCAATGTGTTTTTGGGCCAAGTTCCTCGAGAAAGTCTCAATCCCCCTCCATTAATCTAGATGGCTCTTCCAATTTTTTTTCTAAATAAATATGCACCTCTAAATTTCCCTCAACCTCTAAGTGTTATGCCCCAAGACTACCTAAAGCTTCTGCCTAGGTTCAATGGGGAAGATGACAACACTACACAGGGACACATCGAAACCTTTTGTGCCTTCGTTGAGAACCTAAACGTGGAACTGTTGGAAGTGGTCATGAGACTTTTTGTATAATCCCTTGATGGAGAGGCTAGAAATTGGTTCAAAGCCCTACCCAATGCCTCCATCACTACTTGGGAGGAACTTGAAAACTTTTTCACACATAAATGGAGTGAAAAGAGAAACCATGAGTACCTCCTCATAGAGTTTAACGCCATAAAGAAGAAGCCAAAAGAGGATATCTCATAATTTATAAGAAGGTTCAACAAGCAGTACAATAACTTGCCAGCTGAGATAAAGCCTCCTCTAGCTACTGCTCAAGTAGATTTTTTGGGAGCCTTTGAATCTGACTTTGGATTTACTCTAAGGGAAAGGAAGTCTCTCACTCTAGATCAACTCCAAATCGATGCACTTGAGGTGGAAGAAAATTTCACCTCAACAGGAAAGTCAAGGGCAAAGCAAGAACCTACTAAGAATAAAAGAGGGAAAGAAGAGGTGTCCTCCTCTGGTCGAGACAGAGAATCACCAGACCTGAAGTGGGATGAATTGGACAAACTCATCAGGAGTTTATCACATAAGGTTGGAAAGATTGAACTTGAGAACAAGAATCTCTCCAAACAAAATGCTCAAGTCAACAACCGGGGTTATAACGCGCAGTATAGAAGACCTCCATTGCAAATACTTCCAAGGGAAATAAAGGAACAACTCGATCATATCCCTCATCATTTATATTTAGAAGAGGATCCTGATGAAAAATCGTTGAATACACATGAGATGTAGCGAAATTTTTATTTTGTTTTTTTCGAAGAAGAACATGACAATATGGCACACCAGGAGGCCAATCATGATAGAGAAGCAATAGCAGATGAGAAAGATATAGATTATTATTTCAAACAATTTGCAGATTTCATGCAAGCACAACCACAACATAAGTATGATCTAAGATCTTCAAAGAAAAGGTCAAGAGAGCCAGAACCACAAGAGGGAACTGCTCCACAAGTTATTCCTCCAGTACTAGATAATGGGAAAGGCAAGCCAAATCCTAATCCTTCCAAGATGAAAGACCCCTACAATAAGGAAAGCAATAGTTTTGAAGGACACACAGTAAAGGAGGCGCCTGTTCTGCAAAAACCAGCTAGTGGTAAGGAAGAAGCAGAAGAGCTACGAGGTATAGAAAAAGTCCAACCTGCATTCAATCTCTAAAAGGAGCTTGAAAAGTTAAAAATTTGTGTTCCTCTGACTCTAAAGAAGCCTACTTATAAAGATCAAGTCTCCCAATTCATTCATCCAACCACCTCAGCACCAACCCATGACAGTTTAAACCTCCAAGAGGAGAGGCCAGTGGTTGTTTTTGGGCCACATGTGGAAGAGCTTTATCCTTCTACACCCTTCTACGTGACCCTAGTAATCCACATCCTCTTACTGCATAATTGCATGTTGGATTTCGGAGCCTCACACAACCTCATGCCATTAACATTGATGGAACAGCTGGTCCTGGAGATCACCAAACCATACAAGGACTTGTACTCCTTCAACTCTAAGAGAGTCAAGTGCTTAGGGATGATAAAGGATATGGTGGTAAACCTGGCTCAGATCCTTGTGAAGAGTGTGGTAATGGACATAGTGGTGGTCGATATTCCTCCTCCATTCGACATGCTCTTATCGATATCTTAGGGTTCCAAGGTGGGGGGCTCTATCAAGTTAGATCTGACTTATGCCACTATTCCCAATTTTGGAGGCGATCAAAGGAGGTTGTACAGAGAGTCCAAGTTTGTAAAAACTGTGACCCCGCCTAAAGGCTCAGAAAACTCCCCAGTGCATGGGAAGGAAAGTGACCTCTCCTGCCTGCTCTTAGAAGAAAATGAGACCTTCCTAGAGGAAACATCAGTGCATCTAACAAGGAAGTTAGAACACCAACATGAAAATGAAAACAAAGTATGGAAATTATACTTTGACGAAGCAAACTCCAAAGAAGGAAATGGAGTTCGAGTACTTTTGGTATCTCCGGAGGGCAACCTGATATGCCTCTCATTCAAGCTAGAATTTGAGGCGAACAAAAACGTGGCGGAGTACGAAGCATTTCTCCTTGGGTTACTAACTGCAAAAAAATATGAATATTGAATGCCTAACAGTCTATGGAGACTCTGAGTTGGTCGTAAGGCGGATCAGAAATCAATGCCAAGACAAACACCCCAGACTGAGGATGTACCAGAATGAAGTGTGGGATCTAATTGATAATTTCTTCCTGGCCTTTAATATCCAATTTCTTCCCAGGGAAGGAAACAGGATGGTTGAATCCCTTGTCATAGTAGCAAGTAGCTTCAGGCCACCTCAAAATTCGCTCCTTAGATATGAGGTAGAAGTTAAATACAGACTCTCAATACCTAATAATGTCAAGCACCGGCAGGTATTCGAGGACGACAAGCAAGTGAAACGATTCATAGAATTCGTTGGGGAGTTTTCCCACTCCACCATAAATCAAGAAGAAGAAGAAGCAAATCAAGAAGCCACTTTGTGGAAAGAAACAGTGGTTGGGCGCAAAATTTTGCAGCTAAAATGGAATACCATCCCTTGCGGACTAGTCCCACTGGAAAGGATTTTTAATAAGGACAACATAATCTCCAAAACAATGGCCCCGGAGATAGATGATCAAGTGGAAGACTGAAACATCGGCTCTGAGGAGGAACCCCAGATGATTAAGCTATCAAAAGGAATCCCCTTGCAATATAGACAAAGGTATTTAAATCTATTCAAAATTTACAAGGATGTATTTGCTTGGTCTTATGAGGATTTGAAAGCATTTGATACTAACATCATTCAGCATAAGATTCCTTTGAAGAGTGGAATAAAGCCATGCAAACAGAAACTCAGGCAGATAAATCCACTTTTACTCCCCTCCATTGAAAAAGAGGTGAGAAAGCTACTACAAGAAAATATCATAGTGCCTTTAAGGTACTCTGAGTGGGTGGCCAACCTAGTCCCTGTCCAGAAAAAGAGCGGAGAAATAAGGCTATGTGTAGATTTTCGGAATCTAAACAGGGCGTCGCTGAAAGAAAACTACCCGTTGCCTAAGATGGATCATATATTGCAGAAGGTGGTTGGCTCAGCCAGAATGTCCATGATGGATGGGTTCTCTGGTTACAACCAGGTGGCAGTCCACCCTGATGATCAAAAGAAAACTGCTTTCACCACCCCGTGGGGAACATTCATGTACGCTCGCATGCCCTTCGGTCTTATTAATGCAGGGGCCACATTTCAGAGAGCCATGGACATAGCTTTCATAGGGGAGCAAGACAAATTCGTGGTGGTTTATTTAGATGATATCACAGTCTTTTCTAAGACTGATGAAGAGCACATTCTCCACCTAAAGCTCACCTTTGAGAAATGTAGGAGGTATGGCCTTTCTCTGAATCTAATTAAATCCCAATTCATCTTAAGTGAAGGGAAGCTACTAGGACATATAGTATTGCAGGAAGGTGTGAATATCGATCCCAAACAAGTCGAAGCCATCAGCCATATTCCTCTGCTTATGAATAAGAAATAAGTCCAAGCCTTTTTGGGGTGAATAAATTTCTTAAGGAGGTTCATACCCAACTACGCAGAAATTGTCAATGGTATTACGGACATGCTTAAGAAGGAGAATGAATTCAAGTGGAGACCTGCCCCCAGAGATTATTTCATTAGAATTAAATAAGCTTTGGTTGAAGCCCCGGTACTTTTCAGCCTCGACTATTCAGTTCCTTTCTACATCTTTTCTTTTGCCTCTCCATGTACTATTTCCGTAGTGCTGCTATAGAAAAATAAATATGGTTATGAACATCCCATCACCTTCTTCAGCCAAGCTCTGCGGGATTCTGAGCTGAAATATAACATCCTGGAGAAACGAGCCTATGCACTAGTCAAGCCTTTGAAGGCATTTCGTATGTATGTGCTACAATCGGAAATCACGATGTTTTTCCCAACGACATCATTCAAGGACATCCTGGTGCAAGGACAGGTCAAAGTAAAAATGGGTAGGTGGATAGCTAAAATACAAGAATATGATCTAGAAATAAAGCCTACCAAGCTCATTAAAGGCTAGGGGTTGGCCAAGGTTTTATCCAAATCTAATTGCCAAGATTTAGGGATAAACCTGATCACAGAGGAAGGCAAACCAGAGGATCATCAGAGCGGGATTAAAACATCTTAGCAGAAAATCTATGCCAAATATGAGGGATCACCTTGGTATAAGAACATCGTTCATTATCTCTTATTCCTGAGGTGCCCGTTGGGGCTAGATAAATCCAAATACCGAAGTCTGAGATTGCAAGTGAAAAAATACATCATATCCAATGGTCTACTCTACTGGAAGGACCTTATGGTAGTATTATTGCTATGTTTGGTAGAGGGAGAAACCCATAAGGTGATTGAGGATTTTCATGGAGGAGTTTGTGGAGGACACTACAGCTGGAAGACCACAACACATAAAATCCTCAAGGTAGGATTCTACTAGCCTACTCTGTTTGGAAATGTTCATTCCCAGGTCAGGTCGTGTCAGAAGTGCCAAATGTTTTCTAAGAGGCAAAAGCTTTATTCTCTCCCCCTAATTCCAGTACATGTGGAAGAACCTTTCAGACAGTGAGGACTAGATTTCATAGGATAAAGAAACCCACCATCAAGTGGCCAACAGAAGTGAATATTGATGGCCACGGATTATTTCACCAAGTGGGTAGAGGCCATCCCAGCGAGAAATGCTACATACTCAGTGGTGATAAAATTCATGGACGAGAACATACTATCCCGCTTTGGTTGTCCTTTCAAAATTATCACTGATAATGCTCAGGTATTCAAATCTTCCAAGTTCATCAGCTTCTACCATAAATTCAATATCATCATTGGGCACTCCACTACATAGTACCCTCAAGGTAATGGCTTGGCTAAGTCCTCAAATAAAACTATGGTGAGGGTGTTGAAGAAGACCATCACCGAAAATTAGAGGAACTAGGACTCCCAACTGAAGTTTTCCCTATGGGCCAACTAGGTAACTCCTAAAACATCCACAGGGAAATCACCTTTCGAGCTATTGTATGGTAAGGTTGCAGTCTTCCCCATCCAACTATCAATGTCAGTGGTGATATTACTACAAGAAGCAGAGGAAGAGCCAAGTGCCTTAACGCGAAGGATAAATCAGTTGGTTGAGCTTCAGGAGAATAGAGAATAGGTGGGGGTCAAATTGTCAAATTACCAACAAAATATGAAATCCTTGTTTGACAAGAAGGCTAAGGATCAACCGCTTCAATCAGGAGATTTAGTTCTCCATTGGGACGTCCGATGGGAAGACAAAGGCAAACATGGAAAATTCGACCCACTATGGTTCGACCCTTTCAAGATTGTAGAAGAAAGAGGAAATAACACATACATGCTTGAGAATCTAGATGGTGAATCTCTGGAACTGTTGGTAAATGGTCAGTTCCTTAAACTCTATTTCCAAAACTAGAGGTACATGTCTTACACCCATTGTAAATATCGGTGTGTGTATTGTAATTGTTATATGTAATTTTTCAGTTTATGTTGAAAATTCCATTTGCACAAAATTATAGTTTGTTTAAAAATGACTCCATGCCCAATGGAAGGAAGGCTACTGGTCTGCAGGTTCTCAGCACCTTGCCAGCAAGGTATTGTCCCCATTGGAGCCAACGTTGTCACTCACTGCATTATGAGTTTTCAGTTGATCAAAGTTTCCAAAGAGAAATGAATTTTGAAGCCATCTTCCAGGCTACAAAAGTGCTCAAGGAAAAATCGGACCCTCTCGATTGCATAGCACTCTAAATGAGATTTCCAACAGTATATAGAAGTCCAAAAATGGACTCTTGGATCAGAAGTTAGAGTAGATTAAAGATACCCCTTTCAAGGCCACAGAACAAAGGAGAAATGGCTAAGGGTCAGGCTCATTTCAAATCGCAAATCGGGGCTTACTAAAGCAGCACAAAAGAGGAAGACATCAAAAATTACGATCGTTCGGTCACTAATATTACAAATCGCATATCGGTGGGTTCGTTCCATCGGCTTATTGGGCATATCAGCAGGTCACAGTGTAGAGTGTCAATATCGCATATTGGTGATTGTAGGCACAAAGGGGTGGCACACAAGCACTTGGCCATGGAAATCACCAATCGTCAATATCACAAATCGCATATCGGCAAGACCAGGCTTATCAACGATCGGCGGGCCTCGGGAGTTCATCGCAATTGGAGAATCGGCAGATCAGTAGGGGTACCACTCTAAAAACCTTTCAATATCATGATTTTTCGATAATATTGTAAAGCACCTAAAGGGCCGAGAAAAATATTAACAAATAAAAGTAAGCAAAAACCAAGGGCAGGCGGCCCCTTTCTCTCTACTCTATGGGGGGCATGTGCGGAATATGGTTGGTCCCATATATCATATTTCTCATAGATCGGTGATCAGCGATGTTGAATGGGACTTGTGTTAAATAGGTCGCAATGTGGGGAAGCATCGATATAATGTTAAATTATCAGGGAAGGCCAAAAACCTTTAACAAAGAAAATCAACAGAAAACAAGGATAGGCGAGCCTTTTTCTCTCTCCTCCAAGGGGCCACGTGGCAGAATATAATTAGTCCTTATCAATCCACATGGTAACTGACATCATTCTAACGTGGTAGTACAAAGGAAATGTGGCATGCAGATTCAGCATTTTCACGAGTCCTATGGGGAAATTTTTGAGTGACACATGTCACCACTCATAGGGTGACATGTGGCAGTGATGACATCACCCATCGCAAATCACATATCGTCGATCGCACAATTCAAGGCCCTCCTCCACCGTAGTCCCTCCAAGCTTGTGATTGCGATATGCAGGGGATCTCCCGGATGCAATATTTTATTCGTCATATCTTATGAAGACTTCGTGTCTAAACATTCGGCCTGCAGTATGAAAAGAGGTGAAGGGTTCTATCTCTCCCAGCTTGTGATTGTGATATGTGAAGACCCTCTCAGATGCGATCTATTATGTGTTATACCTTATCAGGATTTCGCGTCTAGACAATCGGCCAGCACTATGAAAGTATGTAAAGAGGCTTCCTCTCCTATGTTGCGATTGCAATACCTCGGGTGGGCCCAATCCCGCAAATCGGAAATCGCAATGTCAAGGGGAAATTCTAAAGGTAAAATGTTATAAGTCATTGATATGCGGGATTCCATATAACAATGGAAAAAGCCCCCGGCAGGTAGTTCAATGGCCCTAGCGCCTGAGGACTAAGCACTTGGTCATAGCTCCCGGTCACATGAAGGAAAAGGGGTTGAATCATAAGGGGCCAAGGGGGATCGAAACTCACATATTTTGTGAGGTTATAGTGAGAAGGGATAGCACAGGAAAGTCCTTCGTATTATACCGTGAGTGCATTATTAGGCATATCAGGGTGTCGATAGTGTTTTACAGAGCTTTAAAGGCGTGATGGGTCAGAAGTTGTGGCTTTTAATAAAACAGGTGGTGCATTCAAACCCGGCATGGGCTGATCTAGAAAGGCCCATTGTGACACAGAATCAAGGTTTGCGCTGATAGGATTAAAAAGAGACTTAGTAGCTTTGGAGGATTTAATTATCAAGCATGGTGTCCCAGATAGAGGGAAGATGAAGTACCACCCCAGGGTCCCAAGGTCTCCTGCTTCAGTATTGCTGCATGAAACTGATGGCGCCCACTCCCAGCTTTAAAGATTGAATGATTCAAGCAGTAAAGGCATAAGTGACAAGAGTCGATTAAAGCAACACAGGAGGACATACAAAGAGCGAACTGCAACCTAAAGCAGAGGCGATCTCAGGGATGGGCATAGATATATTTCATTTACGTTTCTTTCTGATTGTTTACTTATTTATTGTCCTGTAATGTGCCTTCTTTAAATGAGGCAACTAATTTTGCAATGTTTTTGGGTCATAGAGTCATTCCTAGCCGAGACGTCTAGTCAACCTAACAGTTGAGACTCGGCCAAATATATTTTTGTGGTAATGAATTTCCATGCTCCCCTCTCTAGATAAATAGGGGGAAGCAACACTTAACAAGGGTTTAGAAATTCTAAAGAAAACTTTACATGTAATTTTCAAACTATATGGCTTTGTAATACAGATCTTTCTGAATATCAAGGAAATGGTGGTGATTCCCCCTTCAAGTATTACAATATATTATTCCTATATTAAAACCCATTATTTTCATGTTTCTTCTTTGAATTCATGCAATCATAGCTGCAAGAAAATTTATGGCTCCTTTACAGATTCATTTGTATCGATATGTTAATACATATGCCTGTAACTTCTGCACAGATTCATTTGTATTGAAATTATTAATGCATGTAACTGTATGGATTATTGAAATTATAAATTTAAATATATGCTACATGATCATAATATTCAGTCCCTCTTTCATCCATTATATCTACCTGTAACTCAAATAAGTATAGAAAGTCTTAATGCCTCAAGCTCTATGTGTTAAGTGTAGAATTCTTGAAGCTTTATGCTCTATGTGATGAGTTTCTCTTTCTCCTTATCTTCTCTCATTTTCTCCACAAAAGCTTATTAAGTTGTAAGTCCTTGAACTACTCAGCCTCCATGGTTTCATGCATATATTTATGCAATTTGTACATGTGAAGAAATACCTGAAATCCATGTCTTACTCATTTAGATGAATGAACCAACCCATTCTATATATATATATATATATATATATATATATATATATATATATATATATATATATATATATATATATATATATATATATATATATATATATATATATATATATATATCTATATGTGAGGTCTCCATATTACTGAGAATCATTTGAGACACTCCAAATCTAGATGTGCCTAGGCACTGGTCTTGTAAGCAATCCAAGGTTGTCTTTGGGAGCTACAACACCATACAATATGAAAACCTTTTGTAACCAATTGGCACCCAAATCAAATATCACAACTCCAATATTTTTACATGGTTAAAACTCTCTAAGAGGAAAACGGTCCATGGTCCTAGCCAATGCGGCCACTTGACGCAATTTTATTAACAAAAAATAAAATATTTTACATAAGAGAGTTCAATAAATCATCAACTGTGACCCTCCATGCCCTTTAAATAGATATCATGGACTAACAAGGTGTTAAGCCATGGATCAATAGTCGTTAGTATCGAGGATAATATGATTCGCTAGGTCACTCTACATCTAGAACATATCTCGATTGGCATATTACAATGCAACTAATGTATACTAAAGAAACACGCTTTTAACTAATATACACATTAGACCAAGGTGAACTTTTCTAAGTGTCTAAATATCCTAACATACCCCCTTAAAAACAACTTGGGATAGGATTGAAGGATTTGTAAAGGTAACACAATAAGAGAAGGAAGGATACATTAGAGCTTATCCCCCTTTAATGAAAACTTTTGAAACTCCTAACTTAGATCGAAGTTTAGAAAGCATCGCTTCAACAAGAGATTGTGAAAATGTCTACAACTTAACCATCTATAGGGAAAAAGTGCAATTCAATAGCTCAATCATGAATGAATTTTCTAATGAAGTTCATTTGTATCTCAATGTGTTTTTTGTGTTGATGTTGAACTAGATATTTGGCAAGCTTGATGGCACTCTAATTGTTGCACCAGATGGTGATCAGATGCTACTGTTGGAATCCAAACTCTAAAAGTATCTACATAAGCCACAAGACTTCTTGAATTGAATTTATTGTTGCTTGATACTTTGTTTCTGTTGAAGAAAGAGCAATAGCATGCTACTTTTTACAAGCCTAAGTGACAAGTCCAAAACCATGACTAAAAACATTATAACATGTTGTATACTTTTGATCATCAAGGTCACCAACCTAATATGAATCAGCGAAACCAACCAACAAAGGTGTCCCCCCTAAATTGCAATGTATCCCAAACTGAATTGTACCCCAAATATATCAGAGTATCCTTTGGTGTTTGCATTTACCAGGCAACAAGACCAACAACAAAGGAAATATCAAGACAAGTATGAGTCAAATATAAGAGGCTACCAATTGATGGTACATGGTGGCATCAAATTCAGGGGTAGTGCAGGTGGTAGTAAGTTTGACTCCAAATTGGAAGGAAGAAGAGGATGGTTTGCAATCTTCCATGTGAAAACGATTAAGAAGGTCACCTACATACTTAGATTAGGAAAGAGAGATTCCTCCCTTGGTTTGCAAAACTTGGAGGCCAAGGAAATAATGAAAATATCCTGACTCTATCATTTCAAACTTCTTCTCAAGGCTTGACTTACATGGGTTAAAATTTTAGGGTCACTCCTAATGAGGATAAGGTCACCAACATAAAGAACAAGGATTATGCGATGGATTCCCACTTTCTTGGTGTAGATAGTGGGATTAGAATGGCATTTAGAGAAGTTGATGTCAAGAAGAAAGCTATCCATTTTCGCATACCAAGCTCTAGGATCCCCATGCAAGCTAGAGTCACTCTATACATATCCAGGAGGTTATTCTGTGTAGATTTATTCTTGTAGATCCCTATGCAAGAAGGAAGATTTGACATCCATCTGATGGACCTCTCATCCATGTGAGGTAGAAAATGCTAGTACAAGGCGGATGGAATTCATTTTGGTGAAAAGGGAAAAGGTTTCGTTGTAGTCAATTCTTTCAACTTGAGAGAATCCTTTAGCAACTAATCAGGCCTTATGTCTTTCAACACTTCCATCCTATGCATGCTTAGTTTTGTATACCCATTCACATCTGGAAATATTTTTCCCTTTTGGAAGGGGTAAAAGTTTTGAAGTATCATTCGCCATCAAGGAACAATATTCTCAATTCATTGATGTTTCCCAGTCTGAATGGCTATAAGCTTATGCAAATGTTTCTATATCATGATTCTCTAAAACTTGAGCCAAAAGAGAGCAAGCCTCCTCTCTTTTGGCTCAAGTTTTAGAGACTCCTGATATAGAAACATATGCATAAGCTTCTAGCCATTTAGATTGGGAAACATCAATGAATGGAGAATATTGTGAGCAAGCGAAGGTGGATTTTCATCCTTAGCGTTAAAATTTGAAGAAGAAACCAAAATAGGAAGAGAAGGTGGCACAAATGCCAAAGATGGCTTGCAGGATGAAGAGGACACACCTACCAAATTAGGCTCATAGGCCAAGAGATTTTCATCAAATTTAACATATCTTCTAATGTTTATTTCATTGGACTAAGGTTGAAGTAGATAAAATTTTACATCTTTAGAATATCCAACAAAAATAGACTTCTCACTTTTAGGTCACAAAGCTTTCCTTTTTTATCAAGAATTTGAACCCATGCTACACTACCAAAGATACATAATTGGCTTACACCTAGCTTAATTTTAGTCCATGCTTCTTCCAGTGTTATATTGCTTAAACATTTTGTGGAAGTGCAATTTAATATGTAATTTGCACAATTAATAGCTTCCACTCAATAATTAAGACTTAATCCTTTAAACTGAATCATATAATTAGCCATTCATTTAATATACGATGTTATTTCAGCAAAACCATTTTGTTGTTGTGTATATGAAATCATATGTTGCATTTGAATGCTTTGTGTAGTAAAGTGAGTTGTGAATTTATTGTTGACATATTCACCTCCATTATATGTTTCTAACCTTTGCTATTGATGTCCATATTTATTTTCTACAAGGGCCTTGTAGGCCAAGAACAAGTCAAAAACTTTGCGCTTAAGTTTTAAGAAATAAACCCAATGAAAGTGTGCATAGAGAAGTCATCAATGAAATTAAGTATTTGAATCCAAAGAAGGGCAAAGAAAAAAATGGACCAAATGAATCGCTAGGCCAAGAACAAGTCAAAAACTTGTAGGCCAAGAACAAGTCAAAAACTTTGCGCTTAAGTTTTAAGAAATAAACCGAATGAAAGTGTGCATAGAGAAGTCATCAATGAAATTAAGTATTTGAATCCAAAGGGCAAAGAAAAAAATGGACCAAATGAATCACTATGAACATGCTACAAAGGGGTCAAGGTGTGCCAAGAGGCACACATATCAATTTTCTGAATGATTTTTGTCGAGAACATAACCGCCACAAACACCATCTCTCCAAATATGATGATAAGTGTTGTATCTTGGTCAAAAAACACCTTTTCAAATGAAACAAATGTAATTCTTAATTGAAAACAATGTTTCAAACACAATGGAATAGTCCATTTAGGCCAAAACAGTACAAAAATTGTAGATCTTGAAAATGCAACAATGCAAACTTCAAGGTCTTGATCACCAACAAGACCAGTGCCTCAAACGAGCTCTAATGCCATATTTGAGAAAACATGGTATTCCATATAGGATAAAAACCTTCAATAACCACTCACACAACTAGATCAAACATCATAACGCTAGTATTGTCGTTAAAACCCTCTGAGGGGAACATTCCGCGACCCCAGCCAATGCAACCATTTCAGGCAATCTTATTCATGTAAAAATAAATATTTCACATAATAGTTCTCACAATCAATCTCCACCCATGACCCTCAGTGCCCCTTTAACTAGAGATCATGGATCAATCAGGGTTTAAGCCACGTATCAATAGAAATTAGTATCGAAGCGAATGAGTAATTGGATCGATCTATGTCTAGAACATATTGTGACCGTCAAATGACAATGCAACTAATGCATAATAAAGAAACACTTTTACCTAATAGACACATTAGAGCAAGTTGAACTTCTCTAACCCTTAAGTGGTTAAATATCCTCATCCAAAAAAAAAATCATCAATTACATTTGAATTTTTACGTTCCATGTGTGGAGATTGAAATCAAAATAGTTGTATTTGGGTAATTCCATTAAAAGAACTATTTAAATCCCTTTGAAAAATCTCCAAATAAATATCCTTATGATGATATATGTATGGATGTACAATTTTCATTGGGTCGAATAATGATTTATATATGGTCATAAGATTGATGTTGAATTATTGATGTCAAATGGATATATTATGGCGACATGCAAAAGGGGAAAATGTACATTTTTTGCTTCCATTCCTAGTAGTCGTCGAAACTTCTCTGTTTCCCATGAGGAATCTTCTTCCAGAATATTTTTCCACTTAATCAGGGATTCTCTCATAGATTTGGAAAGTAATAACTTCTTTTGGGTTGAGAGGATTCCTTCGAGTTCTAGAACGATCCTTCCTTCTTCATCGACTTCAGGTATCTCAGTCTAAGCAGATTGGTTTTATCCTAGCAGTTTTTTGAGGCATGAAACATGGAATACGTTGTGGATTCAGCAATTGTTTGGTTGTTTCAGTCCTAAAGCAATGTCATTAACCTTCTTGATTATTTGGAAAGGGCTATAAAATTTCAGAGCCAACTTGTTCTTCCCTTGTTCCAAAGATAAATTCTTGTAGGGTTTGCAAGATGAACGATTTCTCTTAACTTTGATAACTTCTTGTCATGACTTTTTACTTTTCTTAATCAGTTTCTTCTTTAACTTCATTATTATTGTGTTCCTTTCATCAAACAGCTGCCAAAACATAAAGAACAACGAGATAAGAGGACACAAGATATAGGCGATCGGTTAGGGCTAAAACCTCTCCCAATTAGAGGAAAAGCCACAAGAATTATTCTCTTCTTATAGAACTTCAATTGACGAATTCCAAGACCCATGACCCTTGATTGAAAACCCCTCCAAGGCCAAGTCACAATTCTTCTTGAAAACTTGACTTCTAGCAAAGTCAACCCCAAGCCTCTTCGCTTCAAATTTGTCTTCTCATCATAAGCTAGGACTTGTACCTTGACTGAGATTTTTAGCCCTTCCTGCAGTAACCCTGTCTTGCATGTGTGAAAAAATTATGGTGAAGGCAACTTCTCTTCTCCTTCACTTGGACAGAAATCCCTTCTCCAAAGACTCGGCTTGAATATGAGTGCTTCTTCCATCCTTTGCTTGGTTTCTTGACTAACTGTAGTTATGATTTACTGTAGATAATGAAATGCCCTAGCTATAGCCTGCATATGTGAGAGATTACCCAAGAACAAACCTCATAAAATACTCCTTTTTCCTTGACTTCTCTTCTCCTTTCTTCGTTGTGTTCTTCACTTTAGATCGAGATTCTTTAATTTGCTTGAATGCCCTCAAAGGTGGACAACTAGCACTGTATATATAGTCTTCTTCTATAGTCTCAATAGGTTGACTTGATCTTCTTATGCAGACCGACATGTATTCCTTTGAATGTGGACTTGTTGTGACTTTGTAACAAGGTCTTGGAGGGTTTGCTTGACATATTTAACTATACAAAATTTTCTTTACAAGGTGTAACATGCCCACATGGGTCTTCTATACATGACAATGACTTGATTGATTTTATGACAAACCTAGAAGCACTCAATGGGTGCTTGACCTAAAAAAAAATCCTTGAGCATGAAACACATGCCTCAAGAACAACAATAATAATAATAATAAGTTTTCCTTCAATTAAATACATAAAATCATGATTACATATGTCATTATGAATATCAAACCTTATTACATATTTCAACAAGGTTGTAGTCTTACGAAGACCCAATCGCCTTCCTCGAATTCTCTTTCTGTTAGATGCTTGTCAGTTTGTTGTTTCATTCGATTGCTTGTGTTTTTTAAGTTTTCCTTTAATATTCCAATAATCTTATGATTTTCTTCCAAATGATTCTTTACTGCTTGAACCTTGGATTCATTTAATGCAAAATCCTTCCATTTTGGAGGTTCATAACCATACAGAGCTTGGAATGGGGTCATTTTAGCTGAGGTATGATAGGTGGTATTGTACCACCATTCTACTGGGTGCAACCATTGAGACCATTTGTTTTTATTATCAATTATGAATCATCGAATATATGTTTCTAAACACTTATTTACTATTTCTATTTGTCCATTTGTTTGCAGATGGTAGGATGAACTCATGTTAAGGGTTATCCGAACTTGATTACAAAACTCTTTCCAAAAATTTCCATTAAACCTTAAGTCTCTATCACTAACAATGAATTTCAGTAGACCATGTAGCTTGTAGATGTTTTTACAAGACTTTATTGATTTGCTTAGTTGAGTTTTTTTTCTTGACTCCATGAAATATGCATATTTAGTGAGTCTATCCACTACAACAAATATCTTGTCCTTACTGTCAGACATAGGTAAACTGTCGATGAACTCCATTAAGATTTCCTCCCATTTCTGATTTGGGATATGTAAAAGGTGTAGCAAACCAAGAGTTTGGATGTTTTCACTTTTATTTCTCTGACAGATGTCACATTCGGCGACATATTTCTGAATTTTCTTACTCGTTCCCTTCCATTAAAACAATCGACGTGTGTTGTAGTATGTCTTGAAGAATCCAACATGCCCATCTATGGAGGAATTGTGTGATTCTTTTAAGGAATTTATTTTAAATTTGGATGATGGACTTAAATAAATTCTACCTGTATACCATAGTATGTCATTTTTCCATTCAAAGTTGAGGTGTTGATTAATGTTTTCAATTATTGAACAAGAGCATGGATCCTCGACATATTTAGTCTAAATTGCATCCAACCAATCTGGAACTACTACCAATGTGGAGCATGTTGTGGTGTCTTCATCTTTTCGTGAGAGTATTGGCGACTACATTATCCTTCCCCTTTTTATGTAAAATATCCATATCAAATGCCGAGAGTTTCTCCATCCACTTTTGTTACTCTGTTGATAAGGTATTTTGTTGTAAAAGGAATTGAATATTGTTGTGATCCATGTGAATCGAGAACTTGTTTCCTAAAACGTATTGATATGACTTGTTTAATGCATGAATAATGGCCAACATCTCCTTGTGGTATGTAGACTTCAAGCTTTCCCTTTTATTAAGCTTTCAACTTTCGTAAGCCATGGGGTGATTATCTTGCATTAGTACTGCTCCAATTCCAAAACTTGAAGCGTTGTATTCTACCATAAAGAGTTTGGAGAAATTTGGGGTTGTCAGCAATGAGGTAGATGACATTATCTCTTTTAGGGATTCAAAGCATTCGTCTGCCCTGTTGTCCCACTAAAAGAATTTTTTCTTTAATAGATTTGTTAAGAGTAGTCACATGAGCATAATTTTTTATGAATCTTCTATAATATTCTGTCAAACCAAGGAACCCAAGTTTTGATATGTTCTTTAGCTTGGGTCACTCTTTGATCGCCTTAATATTGTTGGAATCCACTATGACTCCTTCCTTGGATATGATTTTCCCAAGGTACTCGAATTCCTTTTTTCCAAAAGTACATTTTGACAATTTCGCATAGAATTGATTCTTCTCCAATGGGGATAGTACTTCTTCTAGGTGCTTGGGGTGCTTGTTCCAGGTCTTGCTATAGATGAGGATATTGTCAAAGAAGACTAATACAAACTTCCGCAAATGTGGGCAAAAGAGTTCATCCATGGTTGCTTGGAATGTAGTGTGTGCATTTATTAATCTGAATGGCATCACCTTAAACTCATAATGCCCTTCATGAGTCCTAAACGTGGTCTTCTCGATATCCTTTAACCTTACTAGAATCTGGTAATAACCTAATCTTAGATCTAACTTTGAAAAATATTTTGCGCCATGGAGCTCATCTAACAATTCATCTATAAATGGAATTGGAAATTTGTTTTTGATAGTTATTTTGTTCAATCTACAATAGTCTATGCAGACTCTGAAAGACCCATCTTTTTTTCGAACTAATACCACTAGAGCGACATATGGGCTTCTACTCTTTGTAATAACTCCACATTCTATCGAGTCTTGGATTAGCCTTTCTATCTCGGTTTTGTGATGATGAGGACAATAGTGTGGTTTGACATTCACGGGGGGCGCATATGGTTTGACTTCAATGATGTGTTTTATCTTCCTTTTTAGAGTGATTTTATAGGCAACTCTTGAAATACCTTGTTATATTTCTAGATCAAGGTTGTAACCTTAGGTTGTTGGTGAATTCCTTCCATAGATAGCAATTCTAATTGTTGACATTGTGCGATGAATGTGGGTGCTCCCTTTCGAATAAGTTTCTTCATTTGTTGTGCGGAGATGATTTCAGTAGGAGGAGCTTGAAAACCGAACAATTTATATTTCCTTCCAGACCATTTAAACTTTATGAATTACTTCTAGTGGTTTGCAGAATATGTTCCTAATGTTTGTAACCATTGTATTCCCAAAACAACATCTACACCTCCCAAGGATGTTTTGTAGAAAATATATTCCATTTTGTAATCGTTTAGTTGCAATTTGACCTTGTGACATTTCCCAACTGCATCTATTTTCTTACCATTTGCCACCATAACTCTTATATATGTTGCAGGATATGTAAATAGGTTTAGTTCCTTTGTTACATTAACATCTATGAAATTGTGGGTGCTTCTTGTGTGTATTAATGCAAAAACGTTATTTTTCTTAATATGTCCTTTTAGCTTTAGGGTTTGCGGTTGTGCAATCATGTGATTGCGGCTAGGGAAATTTTTGGCATAGCTTTTTCCTCTGGTTCTAAATTCGGAGCCACTTTTTCCTTATTAGTATCTTCGTTTGAGTCACTACTCGAGGTGTCCTCCTCTTGTTTTGCTTCACAATTGTAGAGTTTTTGCATGTTGCATTTGTGTCATGGTGAATATTTATCCCCACACTTCTAACATTTTCCATCCTCCTTTTTTTCAAAGCTTGAATATTGGTTCCCTTTTTCTCGCAACTAAGGCATAATATACTTGTTAGACTTGTCCAAAGAATTCTTACTTGATTTTCCCTTTGAATAATCGCTAGATTTTTCAGAATTGGTATATTTATTGAATTTATACTTTTGTTCAATAAGCCTTGCTACATGTTTGGCTTCTTCAATAGTTTTGGGTTTGTATAATTTCAATTTTGCACAAATATATTCCTTAAGTCCACATCTATACATGTTAAGAAGTTGTTCATCAATAAACCCTCTTTGTCTTGTAGCTAATACTTCCCATTCTTGGGTATATTCGCTTACAAGCCCTCTTTGTTTGAGATGAACAAACTTTTCGTAGATATTATCTCCTTCGTCAAAAAATATTTTAAGCAAAGCATCCAAGAACGTCTTCCAATGAAAGGAATGGGTGTCACATTTACCAGACCGCCATAGGAACCAATCATATGCTTCTGCGTCAATATTGTTGAAAGTCATCATGATTTTCTCACGCTCATTTAATGGTGGGTTTGATTCAAAAATGACTTCCATTTTATTAAACCAAACAATAACGCCTTATGATATTTACCATTGTACTTGGGTAGCTCCTACTTAATTCACTGATAGTCTTTTTCTGGAAATTTTGTATAATATTGGTTACCTGAAAACTGTATTTACAACATTGCAGAATTTCATGATTTGGGGGATCTTCGCTATTTGGAGTTTTGGGGCTTTGTGTTGGTTCTTAAGCATTTAATGGATTAACAAAAAATGAATTCACCCTTTCTATTCACTGATCCATTCTTTCTTCTTGTTCTTTAACCTAACGGGTTGATTCATGCATGTCTTCATCCCTCAATTTTAAAAAGGCTTGTCAACGGTAATCAAAACCTTTTTTTTTTTTTTTGCATTCCTTGCAACATTTTTTCAATGTTATCTATCTTTTTTATATCGCTTGTTAATTCTTCTTGAGTTTTGATTATCTTATTTTGTCATTCTCCTAACTCTGCATACTTCTTTTCAACATTGTCGAGGTGACGTCGTACTTTATTGAGTTCTTGATATATTAAGTTCTTGATATTTTCTTATGTCGGTTTCTTCATTATTCCCTATATTAGATTTGTCTTTCTTCCTTGCAAAACCCACATTTTTTTAATAATAATCTTTTTTAATATAATAATTAAATTAATTAATTATATAGTTGTAAACTATATAATATAATTATAATTTTTATATAATAATTAAACCATATAGATATAACTTAAGCAATATGGTTCCACTACGAAACGATACAACACATGAGTTTGATAACACATGGCGTTTGGTCGGGAACAGGGATGGTGAACCAAGTGGGTGATGTCAAGACAAAGGATGCCGTGAACGGGGAAGGAATTGAGCAGCAAGGTTGTCCGTCGGTCGCGTGGGTTGATGGAACAGAGGTTGATGGAACAGTGGATGGAGTTTGGTCGAGCAACAGAATGTTTAACGTTCGAAACAAAGACAAGAGAACACAGAATCGCGGGAAGCAGGCGGGTGGTCGAACAGGAGGATGCAATGGATAGTGACAGCGGTTGATTATCGAGATGAGACAAGAGAACTGAGGATGCAGCAGCAGAGATGATAACAGGGTGGACAGTGGGCTGGAATACCGACGGCAAAGACAGTTGGAAATAGTTATGCAGTGGGTTGGATGAACAGTGTGAAATGATGATGAATGATGATGTATGCAGCAAACAGCCAAAAAAATTGAAATGGCTCTAATACCACTGTTACATGCAAGCTAAGTGTAGAAGGCACAAAACTGTGTAATAAATATTTTTATTAATAAATGAATACTTAAATGATGATTGCAATCTTTCGTGACAATGTGCCTATATAGGCATTGACAGCCCATGAAAGTGAATGGACACCACTTTTGAGCATAACCCTTCTCATAATTAATAACAAAATATATATATATATATTATTTTGTATGAATTATTTATTCATAACAATAACATTTATAACAATTCATGGTGGTTGAGTAAGTGGTGTTTATTCTTTTAACCTAAAGTTTGGTGGCAACAACTCCTTTCTATCTTATGTGGTGGCTTCAAACCATTTATACAACGAATCATAAATGATATAGTTTTCTCTCAAAAATCTGATAACCAACCAAACTCACTCACTAAAAACAACGCACAAGTTTTCATGCTCTTAAACCATGTTACATAATAGTGATGCATTAAATGTTAAAGCAGCTTACAACACAAAATATATGAAAGAGATAATGTATTAACACTCATTGATGTTATGAATAATTAGTACATTATTACCAGGTGACATTATTACACATGTGAGTCATATATTTTAACAATTAATGTTGAAGATACAAGTGTAACATTAACCAATCCATCAATCATTTAGACCTAAATTATAAGGTTCACAAAAATTATCACTGATACAACCTAGTTTAGTCACCTCCCAAAAAATTTCCATATTAATAATTTTATTTCAAACCATCATAAAGTAAAATAAAAACTTATGCATTTAACATTTAATGGTCGAAATATGTTTGATATATAAAACAAATGATTTTGATTAATTTATTATAATAAAATATAAAGTAATATATTTAATTTGATTGGAGATGGTGACAATATAACCCTCTCTAAACTATTAATGAATATATTCAATTTTGACAGTTTATAGAGACTATAATCTTTTATAAAACTATTAAGAAAAAACCCAAGTGCATATTACAAATTTGTATGTAAAACTAACATTCAAATACAAAATAATATTGTGAGTCAATCTCATCATCCAATATTAAAAAAGTTTGAGATCATCCCCTACTTAAAATGTTATAAAGAAAAAAAAAAAAAACATTTTTACAAGTCGTGTGAAATCAGATTGTAATTGATGTTAGGGCCATGTCATAAATGGATTTGACAAAATAGATAACTCAAGTCACAACTACTAGACTAAAATAAAAAATAAAAATGCATAAGCATGTGAGACATGCACACTTCATTATAATAAATGCTCTAATTGAAAAAAAGTGATGTGATGTTTATTTATCTTGATTGATGCATCTATTAACCAATATAAATGAAGAGTCACCAAAATGAAAACCTAACATAAAAAAATATAAGGTAAATCAAATAAAAGTATTGATCCGAGAGAGATCCTTAAATGGGCAAATTCCCAATGGAAAATATAGAAGCACTACTTACCACACCTCAATTTGTTTGATTTTGGTGAGAGATCTTTAAATGGGCAAATTCCCAATGGAAAATCTAGATGCACAACTGCTTACCACGCCCAAATTGGTTTGATTTCCGGATTTTGCTGTTGAGTTCAATTAATCCATCATCAAACTGATAGTCAACTCCATTTGGATTCAAAAATATACTTGGGAAAAAAAAGTCAACTTCATTTGGATTCAAAATAAAAAACGTCAACTGCATTTGTATTCAAAATATACTTCGGAAAAAAATCAACTCCATTTGGATTCAAAGTACCCTTGGAAAAGAGGCGTTCTGTATGCTTGGCTTAAAAAAAAGCATTACAATGATCACATCAATTTTCTTACCTCACAAGATGCAATGAACATACAGTATATGCTTCAAAAAAAATTAGAAAAAATCATATAATTGAAAAAATAAACAATTTCAATAAATTAAGGTATGTTGTTAATAAAGCCAGTGACCAATTTGAGATGCATTTTTAACACCATACCATAGCCTGCCCACAGCAAACCTAATGAATTTCTAAATTCTTTCAAGCCAATAGACTGCCATTGAGTTAGACTAAACTATTCCGAGAAACGCCTCTCTATATATCGTTTCTCAGTAAAAGAGAAGATAGTTTGTTGCAAATAAATGTCTAAGACTAGTTTCAGGTGTATAGGAAACAGAAAGAGACTCCAGCTTCACGTGAAATTGCGATGCAACAGAATAAAGTTACAAAGTCATATTTCAATTGAGGAACAACAAAACCCTTGCATGTTTAGATCATATTTTTTTTTCAAATATGGTCACACAATTGGTCCTTGGAGTATATGTGCATCATAATAGAGCTTTATACTCCCCAGAATCATGTGTTCATAAAACCAATATGTAGTTGCAAAAATTAGAGACATCCAAATGGAACCTTGTGCAATAAGATTTCCAATTTTACTTATGCAAATATAGAGAATAAATCCAAAATTGATGTAATAAATAATTCAAGCTCAAATAGCCCAAGGGGTTAGTTCAAAGGTTGTTACCAATGTCGGGAATTTGGCTAGTTCTATAGCAGACTCCCCATGTGAGACACATCATCTAAGCAAACAGGCAAACAGGTTTACTAGATATGCCATCCATGAATGTGGGAAAACATCCCTTGGATTTCCCTGCAAAGTTTTCCTTAGAAAAAATAAGGATAATTCAATAGTTCTTAAACTGGAGAAACACAGCCAAACGAAACCCTATACACACACAAAAAAAAGATGGGAACTTCCAGAACCAAATGAATATATACATGATCGCATGTGATACCAAATGAAAAAAGGTTTATTACAATACAAGCCCAGCATGCTAAATAGAGCAAATGACACTGTAATCTAAAACATATCTATGAGCTAGAAAAAAAAAATCGATTATTACAATAGAAGCCCAGCATGCTAAACAGAGCAGATGGCTGTTAAACTTTTCAACAATATAACCTAAAATATCTACTAGCTAGAATACGAGAAGTACATGATCTAGAGCAATCTCCGGACCTTTGCTGTGCTTAGATTCAATCAATGACACTAGCTATAATTATGGTAAGCAAAGCATCAGCAAGGCTTCGGGAATCCAAGAAAGCCTTGAGTGGTCCAAAAAGGTCCAGTAGGAGATAACCCTTTCCTACCTGGAAACAATTATTCAACATTAGTATACAGCTTATAATAAAAAGAGTTATATTTTAAAAGAGAAATTATTAAAATAGAACGATGATGTTGACACTAAAATATGATGTTAAACAGTGGAAGGAAATCTATGAATAAATAAATAAACAAGATTGTCAGAATTTGTTGTTCATTACAATTCTAACATTACCTCTACAATCATAGATATATTTACAATTAAGACCAATGGATGGAAACTAATGCCATCCTCGCACTCCATCGTCCATAGATTCCCTTTGTTCAGTCATAAGGCTCTGCCTAAATTATATCTCACCTCTGCAAAGATACCAATATATAAAATATATCCACCTGTGCAAATAACCAAAAGTAGCTAATAAATGCAAGATACCACTCTCTTCTTCGGCTATCAATTCTTCAAATGAGATGATGGGCCTTTTGCGATGGCTTTTGATCTTAAATTACTCCCCGGATGATGAAGAGGCAAGTAAATCTGCTGCAAACCATGCCAGATTTCTGACCTAAAAAATCTATACAATAGAATGAAATAATGCAGATGGACAAAGGCTCAGCAAAGTACCCAATCCAATTCAAATCCTGGCACCGTTAACATATAAAAGAATAATCAATGGATTTATACAAAATCATCACTCAGGAAAGGTACATTATTGAAGATCTGGCCCCAAAGGGTAATTCAGAGAACGAAAGTATACAATTCGCCTGGCAGTTACAGATTTTTTTGACTGCACACTCTACTTCATGTACAAAAACTGCAAACAAGACGCATGATCTGTAGCAACCACAAGAAGACCATTGTGTGGCAATCACAATGGAGTAAACTCAAGGCCCAATATAACTCAAGGCCCAATATAACACAAGGCATAATGACACAATTTATCAAAACCAGATACAATCACAGAATTACATATTTTTTACAGGTAAGGGACACGTTGTAGCTGCCATGTAGAGAACCCTCAGCAAGGTGACCAACTTTGGCAATGTGTCTTCTGCCAAGCCTTTCAGTTTCCAGATAACATGGCCTGGGGAATCTTTACATGTTTCTCTATGATTGTTGATTAATAGAGCTCTTTTAGTCGTAGAATAGAACTTCCCAGAAATGACATGGCTAAATACCAATGTAAGTGATCCACCTTGACTAGGTTCAATGACCTGAAAAGCACAGATAACCAATAAAATAAATAGGACACAACTGACTATGGAGCCACGAAGACTTCAATCTTTTCAAATAAAAACTTCATACAAGATTGTGTGTAAATCTACAATTAATAACATTCAAACCTTCCCTTTGAAATGCATTTTATGCTTACCAACTCTTGGATGTCACTTATAGAAGACCATCCATCAAGTACAAAATATGGCTCTGATATTACAGCCTCCTCTGAAACACATCCAAATTGCACCAAATCTTCAACACAAAGAAATATATAGTCTGTCGTCAAGAAGAGCGACCGTGCAAACCATGAACTATCTGTACATCCCATGCAATTACAAAAGAGTTAGTTCATTATGCCTAAACGTCATTATGATGGCTAAACCAAAACCAGCATTACCAAATGAAAAGAAAGAAAAAGTAAACAGTTTTAAAAAGTGGAAAAAAGTACCACATTTTCATCCTCAAGCAAACATATATAATATTAAAAAAAATGTTCAACTAATTTTTAACACATCATTAATCTTTCCTGGGATGAAAATAGATTTGCAAGTTTGCAACTGTAAAGCGTGGCAGTTATTAGAACCTCTTTTGCAATATAATTTATAAATTATATCCAATACACTCTGTGCCCCATTATTGTTCTTGGAACAAAATGGGGGAAAGGATTAAAAAAGCCAGGAATAAAAGGATAGGGATAGGAAAGTACTTAGTATCTTAAAAGTTAAAACGCTCCTACCATTTCTCTGTTAGAAACTTGATATTCAAGAACTAACCTTTTATCTCTGAAACAAATTGTTAAAATTAGACAGACAGGAGATAGATCAGTAGACTGTAATGTAATTAAACAGATTTGCATACAAATCTTATGTGGAATAAATAGAGATAGGCACAAAAACAAAGATATAAACACATATATAAGAGTGCAATACATCCACACAACACACAGATGTGGCTAGGACAAAAAAACTGTCACTATTTTATTCAGACTCTGAACAGCAGAAGCAAAGTAGCCTAATAACGGTGATTTGGAGGGTTGTTAGTGGCTGTCTTGAAGAGCCCTGTTTTGCAATATAATTTATAAATTATATCCAATACACTCTGGGCCCCATTATTGTTCTTGGAACAGAATGGGAGAAAGGATTAAAAAAGGCATAAAAGGATAGGGATAGGAAAGTGGCCACGAAATCCCACTTCTGTGGGTCATCAATCACTTGTAACGTGTTCGACATTGCTTAGTATCTTAAAACGCTCCTACCATTTCTCTGTTAGAAACTTGATATTCAAGAACTAACCTTTTATCTCTGAAACAAATTGTTAAAATTAGACAGACAGGAGATAGATCAGTAGAGTGTAATGTAATTAAACAGATTCACATACAAATCTTATGTGGAATAAATAGAGCATAGGCACAAAAACAAAGATATAAACACATATATAAGAGTGCAATTGTTAAAATTGGCAACTAAAGGCCAAACTCCATGTGTGTCACCTTATTTATGGCAGCTGATATTTTTCCTAGATTCCTCTTGTCGAGAGGTGTAGGGTTGATCTAAAGATCATCCGATTCCGACAAGTATTTATGGAGATATGAATTTATTTGTATTTACTTGACAAATTGTCAAGGTCGGCCAGCAGCTAAATGTGTGGCACACATGCCCAGCAAATCATATAAGTACAAGTGAGGTTGAGTCATTATCAACTCATCTCATCTCACATCTTCTCTCTCTCCTACGCATTAGAAGAGCCTCTCTCTCTCACACGTGTGGCTGAAGAAGGAAGACACTGATTTCTGGTTAGGGCAGCGTTGACTTGGGTTGACCTAGCTGCAGGTGGGCAGATTGGATTGCGTTGACCAGCGTGGAGGCCTTCTTGACTGTGGTTTGGGTTGGGCCTCTCCTAGGCTAGCCACAGTTCTGTTCAGCTCTTTTGACTGGGTTTGACCACTCCTTTGACCTGCGTTGACTGTCAAGAAGCTGCCGCAGGTTTGACCAGATGTTGACTGCTGTTTGACTGAGTATTGTGGACTGTTTTGGGCTGCTGAAGTTAGCTGTTGAAGACCGAGTTCTTCAAGGTTGACTAGAAGTCAATCCGGGGCTGTTTTGACCAAGTTTGACTTTGCTGATTTAGGGTTTGCTGCTGCTGTTATAAAATTACAGATTTCTGAATTGTACTATTTCTCTCTGCTGAACTATTGAAGATTAAAGAAGAATTGATCAAAGGGTTTCCCCACATTGGGGTTTGTCCCTGGCTAGCCGCCACATCTTGTGTCTCTTGTCTTGGCTTGTTTTCTGTCGATCTTTTAATGTTCTATCTGCACTTTACTTTATGTTTATGTGATCGCTAATCAGTGGCTAATAAGAAGATTTGAAGTAAACTGCTCTAAGCATAGAACATACCATAATTTAACAGCGATACATCCACAGAACACACAGATGTGCTAAGGACAAAAAAACTGTCACTATTTTATTCAGACTCTGAACAGCAGAAGCAAAGTAGCCTAATAACGGTGATTTGGAGGGTTGTTAGTGGCTGTCTTGAAGAACCCTATGTGCAGTCCTCTATGAAGAGAAAAAGGGTAGTTAGTGGGCAGGTTGTTTGTGCCCTAAGTCTTGTCAATTTTGAGCAGCAAAAGGACAAGTAAGAGGGTTGTCATTTGTGCCCTAGTTTTGCGATTGACAGAGAGTTGAATCAAAGATAACAGGGCCTGTAAGCCCTAATTTTGTCATCTTTGGAGCAGCAGAGGCAAGAAGTAGGCAGTGGTGAAGACCCTATGTGTTGGTGTCCTTGAAGGAGCAGCTAGTGGGCAGACTTGATTGGGCCAAAGTTCAATGACATTAAAGGAGCAGTGATCATTGATAGTGGCAATTGTGGAGTTGGGGTTGCACATTATCTGAGGTAGCAGAAGTTGTGTGATCAGCAGAAGGGAAGGCAAAGTGCCCCCCAGAAGTGTTCAAGGTACGTGGACTGAAAGGGTTGTGGAAGTGTACTTTGTTCAGGGTAGATTGGTCATCATAGTTGTTGATACTAAGCCTTAGTTGTTGTCTTGTATCAAGGTTGAATGTAAAGGCCATGATCCCTAGTACGGGAGCCCTAAGATTGTTGTGTTAAAGATTTGTAATATAAAAAGTGTTGGGCTAAAACATTTTTCCTGTGTACTAGTTGATTCAGTGTTGTGTATTTTATGTTGTGCAATGTAGAAGTGTTGTGGTATTTGAGTGTGTTTGTGATCTTGATATTATACTCAAACCAGATTCTTGAGTGCCATGGAAAAATCAACATGGTATCAAAGCTACTTTGAAGGGCCAGTGAATTAGAGTGTACACAACGTACAAATCAAGAGGGAGTCGGTTCCATTGTTTTTGAATGATTAATAGCAATGGCGAAGAAGTCGGTTAGTCTACGATTCGAGGATAGATTGAATGGGTTGACCAACTATAGTCCTTGGAAGGAAAGGATCAAGTTGGTCTTGACGGAAGTAGATTGGAATGTGGCATTGATGGGAAGTGAAAGTGACATCAAGCGTTGGCAACTTGACGGTGAACAAGATCTATGAGTTTTCCGACAAGGAGATCAAGAAACCAGTTGACCCTAAGGAGTTGGAAGTGTATGAGGAGTTCGATACAAAGGCAAAGTTGATCATCCTAGACTATGTCAAAGATCATTTGATACCTCATTTGTCTAGGAAGAACATTGCCCATGAGATGTGGAAAGCTCTTCAAGATCTATTCCGAATAAGAACGAGAATCGGTTGTTGGTATTAAAGGATAAGTTGAAGAGCACCAAGATGGCGAATGGTGAAGCAATGGCCCCATACCTGACGAGATTGTCTCAAGTTTGTGATGAGCTTGCTGCCATCAATGAGACTGTTACAAATTCTGAGATGGTGAGGATTGCATTGAAATGGTTTACCAAGGAATGGAAGCCCTTCATCAAAGCGATCATCACTTAAGAGAAGCTGCCAGACTGGGACAGGTTGTGGGATGACTTCATTCATGAGGAACTACATGCGAAGACCTTCATAAGAAGAAGAAATCTTATGATGAAAACATGGCTCTTGCAGGGAAAATTGTGTTATGAGGAATGGACCAAACCGGTTTGGAAAGGATGGTCTAGCCGTTTTCAGCCCTAAACCAATTTGGACCAGTGCAACGGACTGGAAATGGTTGGTTCAGTGCCGAACCGGCCATTTTTGCTGAGTCGGTACCAAACCAGCCAATTCCGTGTAGCCGCCTAATAGCTCATGCATGGGGCCCATTCAAGCGATTTTTTATTATTTTTTTAATATTTTTCTTAGTCAAGGTGTGAATGGAATTGGAGCGTTTTGAATACACACCAAGAAGAGGAACCGTTTGGAGAAAAAACAATTGAATGACATGGTTTATATTCAGTAGAACCTCAAGTTGAGGCGAAACCAATTGTTGAACAAGACACCTGAATTAAGCAACATAACTTTGGATGACTTTGATCCATCATCAGAGTGGGTTATAAAGACCCAGGAACCAGCATTTGACAATGAAGATGTTGGAAATACTGGGGGGGTGAATCAGTATTTCTTTTTCGACTATTGTTTTACCAGTTAAACAATTTATATTAAGAAAACAAGATGAACAACAATAATCAATGCTTTTATTAATATAATCTTTGCAGTAAAATAGATACAATATATAAGTGGTTGCAATCAGTTGCCAAGCTCCAACTCGGACTTTGGTGAGGTTCCAACCTCCAGAGCACCAACTCTATTTCGCCAAGGCACTAATCTTGGACTTAGAAGCACCAACTCCCAAGGACTTCAATCCTTCCATTTCCTGAGACCCCAGTCCCAAAGACTCCTATCCTTCCTACTTCTGAGGCATCAATCCCAGGGACTCCAATCCTTCTTACTTCTTAGGCACCAACCCCAAGGACTCCAATCCTTCTTACTTTTGAAGCGCCAGCCCCAAGGACTCCTATCCTTCTTGCTTCTGAGACACCAGCCCCAAGGACTCCAATCTTACTTACTTCTGAGGCACCAGCCTCGAGGGTTCTGACCCAATCTTGTCAAGGTTCATTTGATAATAATGTTCTGCTCTCAGAACTCTTCTCTACCAAGTTCTGTATGATTATAGCTTCACTGCAATCTCCAAGCTACAACATCAATGACAGCCAATATTCTTATGAAGAAGTCTTTACAACTCTGCACACTGCCCACACATAGTCTGCAATAGCCTTCATGCTCTCTGATAATGTCTTCACATAGCATTAGTCAGTCTACTGTTAGCTGCACTAAGCTCTGCATAAAGAACAACTTCTTCTTCAAGCTTATGTTCTCTGTTGGCACCTTCTCCTCTTCGACTGTCTGTTGTCCTGTTGGCCCTTCAGCCCTCTTTCTGTTCTACTGGATCCTCTCACTGCCTCTGTCTTCTCCAACTTATTTTCCACGGCATTTTAACAACCTTCAACAACATTCAATTGTTTACTATTCTCTGCTTTTCTGTCTTTTATTCATTCCTCATTCCTCTGTCTGTCAGTTTCCTCTCTTCGCTGGCCCTTTAGCTTCCTCAACGCTCACTGTCATTTCCTCGGTGCTCGCTTGCTTCTTCAGCTTCCTGGCTTACAGTTTCCTCTGTCTATTCGTGCTCACAGGACATGTTGATTCAATGGTGAGGACTGAATCATGCATAGAGAACACATATTCAAAAACTTGTAACAACGCTCTCCTTTTTTAATGATGGCAGGGATACACAGAGTCGACATAGTTTATGTTGAAATTTGGTACCAGAGGACAAGTGGTTCCCTAAGGCTTTGATCTTTGGCCTAGGGAAAAGTGTCCAAAAGAATTTAATTTTTCTCCTAAAGTGACTTTGTAATTTTTTTTATAAACTTAAATCTAATTTAAAAGTGACTTTAAGTGATAAAGTTACTAAGTCTAATTTTAAAGTGACTTTTATAAAGTCAATGAAAAATTAGAAAGAAAAAGTGACTTTGGAAATAAATGACTAAGTGGGTCTTTATTAAAGTGGGGTGAATTAAAAAATAAAAAGTGAGATTTAAATGAGCATTTAATCTCAGCCTTAGATCTCAATCTATTTCAGCCATTGGATTTAGGGATCACCCAAAAGTCACTTGGATCACCCAAAAGTCACTTGGGGTTAGACTAAAGGAGGAAAAAGTCATTCATTCTTTCATGAGCAGATTGGGAGAAGGAGAGCAAGAAAGCAAGAGAGATCTCTGAGCAGGGAGGAGAAGGAGACAGCAGCTTGGCACACATTCCAAGACAGCAGTTGAGCAGATTTGTACAGTTGGTTCAGCACACAGTGAAAAGCAGATTTTGGCACGATTTTCGAGTGGTTTGCACAAAAATCGATGAGCAATTTGCTGATTTTTCTGCACGCAAAACGAGGGTCGTACAGCGCATTATTGCAGTCCGTACAACGCATTTAATGTTGGCCGTACAGCAGCATTTAATGCTGAAAGTGGGCACGAAAATCGAGGCGGCCGTACAGCATTTATTGCTGTCCTGTTTGCTGTAATTTCCAGTTTGTTGTGAGGCATGGGAAAAGAGATAAGTTGTAAATTTGCTTGCTGATTTTTCGCTGAATATTTCTCACTGTGAAAAAAGGCAATTTTCATAAATAAAGAAGAGTTCTCGAACTGGTTTTCCCCAAGAGTTGTAGGGGGTTTTTCCAAGGTCAAGTTGACCAAAAATCTCAGTGTTTAAATGTGTTTTAATGACTGTTTATTACTGCTGATTTTTATTTCTGCAATTTCCAGCATTTTGTAAAATTTCCAGAATTTGTGTTTTCAGCAAATTTATTTTTTCCAGCTTGTTAAATGTATGGTTATGGGAAAGGGCATTTAACTATATGGGAGAAATAAGGAGAAACTGAAAACCGGGGTGGGAAAACAGAATTTCTACATGGTATCAGAGCTTGAGTGCTGAAGGGCAGTTTGGGACAGCAAAAGGAAAAATTACAGCTGCTGATTTTTCGCTCAGAAAATTCCAGCAAGCTGATTTTTTCATAAACAGCAGTTTTATCTTTACTACAGCAGTGCTATTTTCCAATTTTAGGACAACAGGATGTCATTGGGATTAAGGGTGGAGGATAGGCTGGATGGGCATACAAATTACAGCATTTGGAAGGAGAGAGTGCAGAGTATCTTTGAGGAGGCAGAAGTCTGGGATATCATGGTGCATACCACACAGAACCCTGTTGTTGTGCCTACTGATGCTACTCAGTTGACAGCTTATAATAAAAAGAACAACAAGGGTAAGAGGCTGATTCTAGATGGAATCAAAGACCATTGCATTCCTCATGTGAGAGGAAAGAGCAATGCCCATGAGATATGGACAGCATTGTCCAATCTCTACCAGAGTACCAATGAGAACCGGAAGATGGTCCTGAAGGAGAAGCTGAAAAACATTAAGATGGGTAATGATAGTGCAGCTAGATATCTCACAAAGATTACTAATGTGAGAGATGAGTTGGCAGCGATTGGAGAGGCCATTCCACCCACTGAGTTGGTGCGGATTGCAGTGAATGGCCTCCCCCGTTCATGATTGAACTTTGCTGATGGGGTTTGTGCACATGAGACCCTTCCCACATGGGAGAGGTTTTGGGATGATTGCATTCAGACAGAGATCAGGAAAGGTCAGCTTGGGGCAGCCAAGCCAGTTGAGCAGGATGAGGATGTAGCACTGGTGGCAGGAGGCAAGAAAGGCAAAGGGAAGAAGCAGGCTTCCACAAGCAGTGGTGGGGGCAAAGGAAAAGGTAAAGGTAAACAGGGTAACACACAGAAGGACTATTCCAAGGTGAAGTGTTGGAATTGTCAAAAGATGGGACACTATGCACTTGTGTGTTCGGAGAAGAAGAAGAAGAAGGGGAAGAACCAGGACGTGGCAGCTTCAGCAGAGATTGAGGACTTTGCAGGTCGTTTTGACCGGGAGTTTGCGTTCACTACGTGTGAGTCCTCTAGTGCAGGATCACCTGCCACACAGGTTCAGAGGGAGCATGCTTTTCCCTCGATTAGCGAAGCATCTTCAAGTATCTGGTATGTGGACAGTGGGGCTTCACGTCACATGACAGGAGTCCGTGAGTACTTCTCAGAGCTTTCAGAGAGTGGCACTGATATAGAGGTAGTACTCGGTGATGACAGAGTTGTTAGAGCAGTTGGGGTGGGGACACTGACATTTCAGAGGGAGTCCAAACCTCCCTTGAAAGTGTCTGATGTTCTTTATGTGCCAGGGATGAGGAAGAACCTCATATCCGTCTCAGCTTTGGAGGACAGAGGATATGAGTAACTGTTCAGGGGGGGACAGGTGTTGATGTATCCCAGGGGCACTCCAGCTGATTCAGCTAGAGTGATAGGTGTACGCCATGCAAAGGTGTACAAGTTTGCATTCTAGCCCCTTTTGGCATTGAGCAGTAGTACCGACAGCAGAGCTAGCAGTTCTGAGCTGTGTGAGATTTGGCACCGCAGGATGGGACATATGTATCATGGAGCCTTGAGGACATTGCGGGAGATCACTACAGGTGTGCCAGATTTCAGTACTGATCACTTTGATACTTGCAGAGGTTGTGCGATGGGCAAGTTTGCCAAATCCCCTTTTCCCAGCAGTGACAGAAGAGCGACTGAGATACTTGATTTGATTCATTCCGATGTGAGCAGTCGGATGTCTCATGTTTCCTTGAGTGGATATGAGTACTATGTTTTATTCATTGCTGATCACTCCAGGAGGACCTGGATTTATTTCTTGAAGACCAAGAGTGAGGTCTTCAAGCGGTTTCAGGAGTTCAGAGCTCTTGTGGAGACACAGACAGGTCGAAAGATCAAGTCCCTGAGGTCGGACAATGGAGGAGAGTACACCCTTGGAGAGTTTGTTGACTATTGTGCGGAGGCAGGCATTAGGAGGGAGTTCACTGTTCCTTACAACCCCCAGCAGAACGAGGTTGCAAAGAAGAAGAACAGATCCATCATAGGGGCTGCCAAAGCCATGTTACATGATCAGGGGTTGCCATTGTTCTTGTGGGCAGAGGCCTGCAACACAGCTGTTTACTTGCAGAACGGGAGTCCACATCGTGCCTTGGGGCACATGACTCCGGAGGAGGCTTTCTTTGGGAAGAAGCCTGATATTGGTCATCTTCATATCTTTGGATGCATTACATACTCCTATATACCCAAGGAGAAGAGGACCAAACTAGATCCCACCGCAGAGAAGGGTATCTTTGTGGGCTACAGTGAGACCTCAAAGGCCTTTCGGATTTACATTCCTGCACAGAGGAGAGTTGTTGTCAGACGGGATGTGAAGTTCGAGGAGGTCAGGGCCTTTAGGAGGTCACGAGAGTTAGAGTATCTGGATCAGCCAGACCCTCAGCAGCTATTGAGTCAGTCGCAGGGATCCAGTGGGCAGGGATCAGGAGGATCAGGAGGTACATCTATGAGGATGTCAGGTCCGTCAGTGAGCAGTGGCTCGCCAAGCCAGAGGGGTGGTGCTCCGAGCAGCATGCAGAGCAGTTCACTAGGGAGTCCACTGATGGACAGTTCACACGGTACCTCAGTTTCTACAGGTTCAGGTGCAGGCAGGAGGACAGCAGACAGACAGTCAAGAGTTCAGGCTCCTGATGATGAGGAGGAGGAGGAGTTTCATTCTCTAGTGGGAGAAGCATGCTTAGGGAAGAGAAAGCCCAAGTGGCTTCAGGACACCTTGAGAGATGCCACATCTGTTGCTGAGCCGAAGAAGCCGGTCAGAGAGAGTAGACCACCTGAGAGGTTTTGTAGCTATATGGCGATGGTTACCAGCATCCTTGACTCTGAGCCTTCTAGCTATGAGGAGGCAGCTAGCCAGCAGGTCTGGAGAGAGGCCATGCAGGAGGAGTATTCTTCTATCATGAAGAATGATGTTTGGGAGGTGGTGCCGAGGCCTGAGGGCAAATCCGTGGTTACACTTCCAGATGGCTTTACAAGGTAAAGCATGCTGCAGATGGCAGCATTGAGAAATTCAAAGTAAGGTTTGTGGCTAGAGGGTTCTCCCAGGTAGAGGGAGTTGATTATGAGGAGACCTTCGCTCCCGTGGCTCGATATACTTCGATCCGCTCCATTATATCGATAGCAGCAGAGATGGGTTGGAAGATCCACCAGATGGATGTGAAGACCGCATTTCTCAATGGCTTCATACAGGAGGAGGTGTACATTGAGCAGCCACAGGGCTTTGAGGTGCATGGGAAGGAGTCCCATGTGTGCAGACTGGAGAAGGCCCTTTATGGCCTGAAGCAAGCTCCCAGAGCTTGGTACTCCAGGATAGATACATATTTGCAGGGGATGGGTTTCACAAAGAGTGAGGCAAATCCGAACCTTTACTTTATTGTGATAGGTGAGGAGCCTCTCATTCTGGTGTTGTATGTGGATGACTTGGTCATTACAGGTGCAGAGAGACTCATAGAGCACTGCAAGAGAGATCTTGCGACGGAGTTTGAGATGAAGGACATCGACTTGATGCATTACTTTTTGGGCTTGGAGGTGTGGCAGGAGGAGGGGCATTTCTTCCTGGGGCAGGGGAAGTATATTGTGGACATCCTTAGCAGATTCCACATGGAGGATTGTAGACCCATGTCGACACCGATGATCACCAACTGGAAGAAGCTTCATGCTTCGGATTCCGAGTTGGTGAATCCCACATTGTACAGGCAGTTGATTGGTTCCTTGATGTATTTGGTCAACACTAGACCAGATATCTGTTTTGCAGTCAACACAATGACTCAGTTTATGTGTGAGCCTAGGAAGGCTCACTGGGTGGCTGCAAAACACATTTTGCGGTACTTGCAGGGGACAGTGGATTATGGTCTGGACTACAGGCAGGGAGATGGAGTGAGATTGGCAGGATACACTGATTCTGATTGGGCAGGTTGTGCTTCTGATAGGAAGAGCACTTCAGGGTGTTGTTTTGGGTTGGGTTCAGCAGCAGTGTCATGGTTCAGCCGGAAGCAGCAGTCAGTAGCACTGAGTTCAGCGGAAGCAGAGTATATGGCAGCCAGTCTAGCTAGTTGTGAGGCCATCTGGCTTCGCAAGATGTTGTTTGGCTTATTTGGTCAGCCGTTGAGACCTTCAGAGATTTACTGTGATAATCAGAGTTGCATTAAACTCACGGAGAATCCAGTATTTCATGACAGGTCAAAGCATATCAAGATCAGATATCATTTCATCAAAGACTATGTTCAGAAGGGAGCTGTGAAGCTTGAGTATATTTCCACTGATGAGCAGGTTGCAGATATTCTTACCAAAGCCTTACCACGGGGCAAGCATGTCTACTTCAGAGACAAGATGGGTGTGGTGAGGAACACCTTCCTCGGTAAGAGGGAGTGTTGAAATTTGGTACCAGAGGACAGGTGGTTCCCTAAGGCTTTGATCTTTGGCCTAGGGAAAAGTGTCCAAAAGAATTTAATTTTTCTCCTAAAGTGACTTTGTAATTTTTTTTATAAAGTTAAATCTAATTTAAAAGTGACTTTAAGTGATAAAGTTACTAAGTCTAATTTTAAAGTGACTTTTATAAAGTCAATGAAAAATTAGAAAGGAAAAGTGACTTTGGAAATAAATGACTAAGTGGGTCTTTATTAAAGTGGGGTGAATTAAAAAATAAAAAGTGAGATTTAAATGAGCATTTAATCTCAGCCTTAGATCTCAATCTATTTCAGCCATTGGATTTAGGGATCACCCAAAAGTCACTTGGATCACTCAAAAGTCACTTGGGGTTAGATTAAAGGAGGAAAAGGTCATTCATTCTTTCATGAGCAAATTGGGAGAAGGAGAGCAAGAGAGCAAGAGAGATTTCTGAGTAGGGAGGAGAAGGAGACAGCAACTTGGCACACATTCCAAGGCAACAGTTGAGCATATTTGTACAGCTGGTTCAGCACAATGAAAGGCAGATTTTGGCACGATTTTCGAGGAGTGGTTTGCACAAAAATCGAGGAGCGGCTTGCTGATTTTTCTGCACGCAAAACGAGGGTCGTACAGTGCATTTATTGCAGTCCGTATAGCGCATTTAATGTTGGTCGTACAGCAGCATTTAATGCTGAAAGTGGGCACGAAAATCGAGGAGGTCGTACAGCATTTATTGCCATCCTGTTTGCTGTAATTTCCAGTTTGCTGTGAGGCATGGGAAAAGAGATAAGTTGTAAATTTGCTTGTTGATTTTTTGCTGAATATTTCTCACTGTGAAAAAGGCAATTTTCAGAAATAAAGAAGAGCTCTCGAACTGGTTTTCCCCAAGAGTTGTAGGGGGTTTTTCCAGGGTCAAGTTGACCAAAAATCTCAGTGTTTAAATGTGTTTTAATGGCTGTTTATTACCGTTGATTTTTATTTCTGCGATTTCCAGCATTCTGTAAAATTTCCAGAATTTGTGCTTTCAGCAAATTTATTTTTTCCAGCTTGTTAAATGTATGGTTATGGGAAAGGGCATTTAACTATATGGGAGAAATAAGGAGAAACTGAAAACCGGGGTGGGAAAACAGAATTTCTACAGTTTAACGGACAGCCATGTCCCAATCGCAATCACTATCGCCATGATTCACCCCATTTAACTGACGTTCAGCCTCCTAAACCATTGGAACAATTATCATAAGCCTTTCGGCCTAAAACACCCCACGCAAGCCAAATATTTAATTACACAGAGAATATGAGAAAAAACCAGTCAAAAGACTAAAGGGCAGACTTCAAGCAATATTACACCCACATCTAAACTGTATCAGGTCCGCAACTTAAATTGCAATCGGCGATTCGTGACTCCCAAGGGTCCTTTATATATCAGACCCATGACTCCGCTGATGGCCGACGGTCGATCCTCCATTGCTCCGATGGACCAGATGCGGTATGGTATGAAACCATAGTTAATATGCCCGTCGAGTCCACAGCCTTATCGCAGTCGGCGCTTCCAATGTGGCAAGGCTTTACCGCTTGCGATATGCGACGGATGCGATCATAGATTAACTTGTATTGCAATGTTGTGACGGGTCCGCATACATATGTATCGCTATTGGCAATCGCAAAGAAAGGGCCGCTTAACACTGTATTACCTCCGCTCCGATTCTCGATGCGATAATCGCTATCGGCGATCGCAATGGTCCACTTGACACACTGTAACGCCGCTCCCGAAGTGCCGATGCGATATAATATTATGTACCGGACCCGATACAACTCAACGCTCCCGTTCATAAAAATTCAGGTCTGCTTTCTGCCTCCGATAATGTATTTGACTATGTACATGCCATGGCCTCCGTTTGCGCCTCCGATAGTGTTAAACACATATATGCATGATTTTTGCCGTCGATGGGTAAATACATGAGTTTGAGGCATATCGTCGCTCCCGATAGTGTAATGTGCCATAGATGCCCGCCGATAGTGTTAAGCCTATATATATGGGCTTTCTCTCCGCCGATAGTATCAAAGCAAGCATATATAAGCTCTCCAATGGCTCTGTTTCTCCGTTTCCTCTGTCTCCTCTGTGTGCTCCTCTTCTTTGGCATATATATATGACATATATATATATGCTCTGTTCTGCTCGCTCTGTTTGCTTTTGTAGCTCTGAGAACTCAGTTTTGGCTTGCTGTAGCTCCTCTTGCTCCAATGTGGCTCCTCTGGCTTGGAAGTGTCTTTTAAAGACCTCCTTGCATATATGAATGCCTCTCTTGCTTTGATATCTTGTAATATGCTTTGATATGCCTCCTTTGGTAACTCCTCTTTCTTATGGCCTCTGGGTAAGAGGATGGGAAAGGAGACTCAGGCCCAGAGGCTCTAACTCTGCTAGAGTTGTCATTGGAGTTAGTGAGCATGGTCAATACCAGCTGATGGGCAAGCCTATAGATCATGTGAAGAAGCAGGTGCAGATTCCTGAGGCTCAGAGGGAGCCAAGTTCTAGTGGGAGTATGCAGGTTCAAAGGGAGAATCTACAACACAAGAAGAGTGCATGGTCAATGGGGAGTAACGGGACTTCTACGGCTAGCAAGAAGGAATCGTGGGATGGCATGAAGGCTTATCAGGAAAGGAAGAAGAAGCAGGAAGCTTATGGTGGCAGAGACATTACCGAGAATAGCGTGGTCCATTCTACGGGGTATGTTGCAACAGTGAACACTAGGAGTTGGGCTAGTGTCCCCAGTAGTGATGATGATGACGAGATACTTTCGAGTGGTGGAATTACCTCCCTCGCTAAGAGGGAGTGTTGATTTATGAAGCTTGGGAGGTACTCCCACACCATGGGGTACAGGGTTTGGGAGGAGGTTGAACTACATGGGTTTTGTGGGCTAAGTACCCAAGCTGTGGGTTTTGCACACAAAGTTGTGGGTGCGAAAACAAGTTTGATTTTGATGGTTTGACCATTGTTGCAAGTGGAGCACCCTTAATGGAGCAAGGGGCAACAAAGGCAACCATGGAGGCATTGATCAAATGAAGGAAATAATTTTTTTTATATGAGATGGGCTAATTGACATGATGCTCAAGTCAGCTTGGCTTGAAAGGTGCCCTTTGGAGGGCTAGTCGTTGCACCAAGGAAACATATAAATAGAAGAGAAGGAATTTCTTTTGATCACCACATCCAAGTGCAATGCATCATAGGAGCAAGACTTATGATCTAGCCGCAGCCTATAAGAGCAAATCCAAGGGAGGAAAGGACGAGTTCTTTGGCATCTTTTATGTGTTTGGATGGGGTCGAGTTTAGGCAGATGTTGGCCAAGTAGGAAGGCATATTTATGTGCATGGTTTGGTGGCAAATCTCGAGTACAAGCCGAGTTATATCTCTGTTGTTGCCAGAGGGCTAAACCCTAATTGGGAGCAAATCTAAGGTCGTTTTTCCTTTGAGCGGACCTGAAATAAAGGGCTAATATATGTTATGAGGCAACGCAGGAGATAAGGGCTTGAAGCAAGGGAATAGCGCAGGTGTTTGAGGAGTTTGAGACTGAGTTGGAGAAGTCTTGTAGCTACTACAGGAATCCCTAGAAAGCGCCGAAAACTTCAGATATGTTACATGCACAATGTCGAGTATTAAGGACAGATTATAACATCCAAGAGTTATGTTAATGTCTTTCCATGTTGATGTGTTGTTAGGTGATGTAGAGGGTTGTTTAATGTGTTTGAACAGCGAAAGTAAAGCAGCGTAAGAACAATGATTTGGGGGGTTGTTAGTGGTTGTCTTGAAGAGCCCAAAGTACAGTCCTTTGTGAAGAGAAAAAGGGTTGTCAATGGGTAGGTTGTTTGTGCCCCAAGTCTTGTCAATTTGGAGGAACAAAAGGACAAGTAAGAGGGTTGTCATTTGTGCCCTAGTTTTGTGATTGATAGAGGGTTGAATCAAAGATAAGAGGGCAGCCTCCAAGCCCTGAGTTGGTCATCTTTGGAGTAGCAGAGAGGCAAAAAGTGGGCAGTGGTGAAGACCCTATGTGTTGGTGTCCTTGAAGAAGCAAAGGAGCAGCTAGTGGGCAAACTTGATTGGACCAAAGTTCAGTAATAGTAAAGGAGCAGTGATCATTGATAGTGGCAGATAGTGGAGTTGGGGTTGCATGCCATATCAGGGGCCAAAAGTTGTGTAATTAGTAGAAGGGAAGGCAAAGTAGCCCCCAAAAGTGTTCAAGGTATGTGGATCGAAAGGGTTATGGAAGCACTACAACATCAAGTAGGTCAAGTGTACTTTGTTCAGGGTAGATTGGTCATCATAGTTGTTGATACCAAGCCCTAGTTGTCTTGTATCAGGGTTGATTGTAAGGGCCATGATCCCTGGTATGGGAACCCTAAGATTGTTGTATTAAAGATTTGTAATATAACAAGTGTTGGGTTGAAAATATGGTCTTGTGTACTAGTTGATTCATTGTTGTGTATTTTCCATTGTGCAAAGTAGAAGTCTTGTGGCATTTGAGTGTGTTTGTGATTGTAATATTAGACTCAAACCAAATTCTTGAGAGTCATGGAAAAATCAACAATCTTAGGAATTTTAACCTTAGAAATATCAAATATTTGAAGGGAGTAAGTGCGAAAACCCTAGTTTTCACTTCCTAACCCTAGCTATCATTTTATGAGGAGAGAAATTCACAAGAAAAAGGCTCTCAAAGAGGTTTTCTAGAAATTTCAGGGATAAAAGATTTAGCATCAATAATTATTAATTACCAAGAATTTCATATAAACATGTGCATTTAGATAAGGAAAATAGCAACACTAGCAATATTCCATTACATGAAAAACCATAAATGATATTCAACAAAATACTCACAATTTACCCAAGAACATGCCTTCTTTCAATCCAAAAATGACGTCTCCACAACAAAAACTAGTCTCCAACAACCCAAATCCACATAAGATCACATCTTCACAAGTAGTGAGGTACAAGCAAGTCGAGTCTCTTCTATAGAGGTCTCCAAGCATCATGATCATCCTCAATTTGAGGTAAGGTCCTCAAATCAAGCCTAAAAGCATCTTATGTGTCCAAAACCTAGTTGGGTTACCTTGCGTTATCTCTATGGGTGTCAAGTAGATAACATGGTGCTCTCTCTCTCTCCAACGTTGGGGATCCATCAAGTGCAACAAGCCCTCCTCAATCATCCTGGGAGATGACCATCCTCATCTGGGCTCTAGATCAAGGCACGCCCATCAAGTAGTGTCAAGGCTAGCCTGGGGGCATGTTGGGTCCACTTGTACATCATCAAGAATCCCCCATGCCAACAAGAGAATCTTAGCCTTCTAGCATTTTAGGGTGCTCTGGGATATCTATCAACTACTAAGATCATCAAAGTGCCCAGCGTCCTGTTGCATAGGGGCAATGTTGCATCTACAAGATCATTATACTCTTTGGGAGTGTAATATGACCAAGGCATCATGTGGAGTAGGGTGCCCTCAAGAACTCAGTTGCTCTGGACCACCTGGAAAAACCATCCCAAACACAAGTGAAAGCCACCATTCATTAGACACCAAGACCATAAATGCATCTAAGTGGACCATATGTAAGTGTTAAGGAAATATTAATATTCAAACAGGGATCGCCTTCAAATATCTAACTAGACCAAGTCCCCATAAAAGTGTTCCTTACCTTTGTAGGGGTGGTTAAGTAGTCGATCCTATTAGGTGCTTCCAGCCCCCAAGGGGAGGCAACATTTCCAAGGTCAACGCTTCAATCCATAGGTGTCGGTGAAAACAATGGAGGGGAAGGACTTCCTAGCCAAGTCCCATGGTCAGGAGACCAACTAATGAGAGACCGCATCCTAGGTGTATAGATGTAATGGAGAAAGGAAGCGTGGCGGCATGAGTTACACCTCTCGACATGATTTTTCCACTCCTCTTGTGCGCCTTTTACTTCTTTCTGGTAATGTTTTTTAATTAGTGCATAGCTCAAGGATCAAAGCTTGTTCTTTACGATATATCATTTGTTTTACCCCTTAAGATGAGGCAGTTTTCACTCATTAGGGTTGGGACATGCAAGGGTTCCTACATTGAGCATCAAGTGCTAAGAAACCAGGCAATGACTAATGAGGGGGGTAGAGCTCATCCTAAGCTTTTTCCCATGTGCTAACTTATGTCCCAACCATCTTTTGCATTTTGACTTTTATTTTTCTTTCATTGTGGCCATCTTATGCTTTTTCATTCTTTAAGCTACATCAACCTCTAGGCAGTGTTTTGAAAACCGTTTTTAAAAACCGGTTACCGGTCTAACCGGCTGGTTAGTAAGGCCACCGGTCTAAACCGGCCAAAAAACCCGGTTCAATCGCCCATTTCGCTAAAATTTGCCCTAAACCGGTGCTAACTGGCCGGTTTTGTATCAAACAGGCCGGTTCCGTCCTAAACCGACCGGTTAGAGGCACGCCCACCGTGTAATGCAAAAAGTGTAATGTGGACTGTGTTTTAGGAGTTTTGGGGGGGAACTAAGGGTGTTTTCCCTCCAAAAACACCCTCTCCAAGCCTTTAAGAGGCCCCTCTCACTCTCATTTGTCTCACACAACTGTTTTGGAGTGTTTGTGAGTGTTTGTGAGCTTGGAGAGTGTTGAGTTTTTGGCATTTGCTGAAGTAGTCATCTTGGAGTTGGAGTTGGAGCTATTTTGGAGATAGTGTGTAGCTGTCAGTGGAGTTGCCATCTTCAAGAGGAGGCTAAGGAAGCTAGTTTGCATTTCCAGGTAAGGATTTGCACTTGAAAATTCCTTATTTGACTGTTGTCCATGAATTAATTTTTTTTATGTGTTATAAACTTCTCACTTCTATGATCTACCATCCAGGGAGTCATCATGCCTCCAAAAGCCAGAGATACTGCATGGACTCATTGTGATATGATTGGTGGCAAAATGATCTACAAATATTGCCAAAAATCCATTCAAGGAGGGGGTATTAACAGGTTCAAGCAACACTTGGCTGGGATAGGAGGCCATGTAAAGCCATGTGGAGCACCAAATGAAATAATAGGGCATATTAGGGCAGAATACCTTCAGAAGTTTGAGACTCAAGTCACTGAACCAATAGAGAAGTTTGTGACTGCAAAGTTTGGGAGTCGAGACCCAACCAACTGAGTTTGATCATGATGACTGAGACTCATGAGAATTTTCAACTTCAAGTGATAATGTTGATCACTATTATAGTATTACTATTATCATATATGTAGAGTCTAAACTAAAGTCTTGTAGTAGGCCACTGGCCCCATAGTTTGTAGGCTTTGTTTTTGCACTCTAGAGGCCATTTAGAGCCTCATTGCTTATGTATTTTGTCGATGATATGTATTGCACTCGGTGCCATTTTGATATATTCATCTTTACACGGTATATAAATGAGCAATCTTTGCATATTTTGTCTCTATTGGCTTGGAATCATGGTTTTAAATCTTAAAAATAGTTTTTTTCATTAAAAAATAATTATTTAATGTATTTTTCTAAAATCGGTTCATTTAGACCAAACCAGTCCCGGTTAGACCGGTTCTGATCGGTAAACCGGTTCATTAGGTGGACCGGTCCGGTCACTGGTTCCGGTTTTAAAAACATTGCCTCTAGGGCAATGTTTTCCAACCCGACTCAAGAATGTGGATATGTAAGTGCCAAATCCCAATGAACCAATGATAGATAACCCGAAGAATGGTGATGATATCAAAGGAAATAATGTAATATGGAAAATGTTAAGTAATGGAAAAGGGGAATGGACACACTACTTCAATCCAAGTTTTCCAAGTAGTGCCTCTCCAATAACCCTAAGGCTTTAGGGGAGGTCCCACTGAACTAGGGCGAAAGATTAAACACCCTAGTAAGGTGAGAGAACATGTTTATAGTAAAAATCGATCAATCATCCAAATCACCCTTTATCCATACAAAATGCCCAACATCAAGTGAAACCAATCAATTGCAAAATTATCAAAGTACCTGTTGAGCATAGCCCACCTTCATCCAAGAGGAATGCCGAATGGTGAGAGGTGTATGATTGGTTCAGATGGCAGAGGAAACTGGCATATCATCATCAATGAGCAAATATGTCGGGCTGCTGGCTGGCTGGCTATCTAAAATATGAGAAAACTTTCTCCTATAGGGTTACCCATTTTGGTGGGTAACAAGTACCTTGCAGGATTTTATCGAAATTTTTAAATAGCATTTATACGCTGGAGCTACCTAAAGGATTATATATTTCACCTATGTTTAATGTTGCAAACTTGGATGAGAATCATGTAGTTATAGAAGAGTAAGGCAAAATAAAGCAAGTGATCCATTGGAGAAAAACATATTCCAAAGAAGAAGCAAAAAGTTGTGAAATTTTGGATGAAAGCATTTGCAGGAATGCCAAAAGAAAAGAATACATAGAATTCTTACATCATTAGAAGGATAAAAATCCAAAAGATGCAGTGTGGGTTTCACAAGAAGAATTGGGGCAAATTGGGCAGGCCTTCACATCGATTTTCAGCTTCAACACTGTGAGAAGGATGCCTACAAATTTTCAACCATGGGAGTCTGATGCAAGAGTTGTGGAAATTTAGAAATTTTGCAATTTAACACTTGAGAAATTTCACTTCATTTACAAGAGGTTCCCCAAATCTATTTCATAGAACTTTCAGCCTTATTGTTGAATCTGAAATATTTATTAGAGCAGCAAATACTTCAATTCTGTAGAACCATTTCACTGGACAAGCTCAAGAAGATAGACACCAACAATGTCTTTTACAGATAGATGAATATCACAGCCCTTAAAGCACAATCATCAACCAGCACACAGATTTGAATTACTTTTATAGGAGCAGATTGTAACAGCCCTAAATCTGACTTCTAGTTCCATCTAAGCATGCCATAATGCAATACATTTCAGCCCAGATTTCCCACCAAATCAGCTCAGTAAAATAGCCATGATGATGAAACTACTCGTAATTATGAGAAACCAAAGTCTGATTTTCAGATCTGCAACAAAGAAAACTAGGACAGCAATAGTACACTTCATATATTACAAAAATGAAGCTAGAGTACAATACCTCAACTCATCCTGAGCTGGTATGAAAAAGTCCCTTCAGCTCATATAAATAAAGACTCTCCATTCGCATCGCAAACCCTAGATAGAGAATCCACCATCAACAATAAACCCTAACCAACAATTCAAAGCCCTAGCAAGGCATCTCACTAAGCCAACTAGCCACACCAAAGGCTCCACAACAAGCTAGCATCAACACTAAGTCCACCCTTAGATTTCCCAATTGCATCACACAAGTCAAGAAGGAGATTCACAAGCTTGCATCACACAAGCTCCACTAGTGTCAAACACTCCAGATCTTCTTTGAGTTTCATGCCACAAACCCTTGATCTTATTCACACCAAATCTTCACCTGAGCCTTTCAACTCTTGCATCACACAAGCACAAAGACTACAAGACAAGTACATCATGAAGATGCTAATGATCTAGCAACTAAGTTGTTATACAAATACACTCTCTTCCCTTTATTCATAAGGTTCGTGAGGACAAAAAAAGAAAGTGGACTAAAGTCCACAAGCAACCTAATCAAAGCTACTAGAGGTCCACATGAGGAGTGCTCCTCTCTAAGATGTACATGTCACATTCTAGTTGGTCTCCACTAAGCACAAAGACTACAAGACAAGCACATCAAGATGATATAGATGATCTAGCAACTAAGGTGTTATCCAATACCACACTCTCCTCCCTTTATATAACACAGGTGGGGGAACCAAAAATAGAAACTAGACAAATCTAGAATCAACCTAATATAGGCCACTAGAGTAATTCCACATGAGGAGCACTTTTCTTCAAGTTACACATGTCAGAAGGTGGTTGGACATCACCAACCCAAGTGGTGCACTCTCCAAGCTAAGGTTCCACATATCAAGCACTCCTCATAACAAGGTTTCACACTCTCCCGTACAAGCTCCAATGCTCCTCCACATGTTTACTAGGTCCACAACAAATTCAAAGTGGTGAAGCCTCCAAGCAAGAATCCCACAAGCACCAAGAGTGCTCAACCTCCAAAAGTGTGCCATGTAATCTCGATATTCCTAGGACCAATCACTTGTCCTCCAAATACCTAGCACTCCTCCACAAGATCGCTCCACATCCTATTCCAAGTCTCCATCTCCTCAACACAAGTGCCATGTAGATGATGTCAATACCACATAAGATCACTGCCATCATAAGAAGTGCACCTCCTATAGCACATACCCAAAGAACAAGCATCCACCTCTATTAAGCTCTCCAAATGTCAACGAACCAAAACAATCTAAGATAAAACAACAAGCTAGGGTTCCACCATGCACCCCACATCACATGAAGTGCACCCCTAACATGGTGTAAACACTTTTGGAGCAACCCAAAAGCTAACAAGGGCATCCATGGCATTCAACAATCCTACATCAAATCCAAACTTTGTTCTAGTTTTAGTCTTGATTTGCTTTATTGGATCAAGTTCGAAGAAAAAGGTGGGATATCAGATTTCACAACATCGATGACTTGTTTGGATTGTATTTGTCATAAGTTTTGCAGACAGACAAAACTTCAAGTTTCATCAAGTCAAAAATTGATAAAGGAAGGTCTTTGATTTAGTAACTAGTTCATTAATCAACCCTTCAACATCCAAAGCTTTTGTAGGAATTTACATGGTAAGTTTCTTAGATAGAACACCAAAGGACAGCGCTCACAAACAAATCACAGATCAGTACACCAGTATCCTTGACGTGGTTAAAACCCTCAAAGAGGAAAACAGTCCACGACCTGAGCCAACACGGCCACTTCAGGCAATTTATTAATGTAAAAGAAAGAAAATTTGCATAAGCTTCTCTCATGAACGATCACCTAACAAATGACCCTCCATACTCTTTAAATAGAGATCATGGACCAACTGGGTGTTAAGCCATGGATCAAATGTCGGTAATACCGAGGAGAGAATGAACCGTCGAATCAATTCGTGTCTAGAACATATCGTGATCGTCAGATTGTAAGTTACAAAAAGTACATACTAAAGAAACACACTTTACCTACCTATACACTATACCAAGTTGTACTTAATTATTTCCTGTGTTTTGGAATATCCTAACATCCCCCCTTAAGAACAACTTGGGATAGGATTGAAGGATATAGAAAGATGACACAATAGGAGAAGGAAGGAAGCATTAGAGCCTATGCCCCCTTAGTGACAACTTCCTGAACTCCAACCATAAATCGAAGTTTAGTAAACTTCACCTTTGTGAGGGCCTTTGTAAAGATGTATGCAACTTGATCATTGGTTGAACAATATTGCTCTTCAAGAACATGGTCATGAATGAGCTTTCTGATGAAGTGCATGTGTAGTTCAATGTGTTTGTTGCGCTGATGTTGTTCTAGATCTTTGCATAGTTGAATGGCACTTTAATTATCACACCAAAGTGTAGTTGGATGTTGTTGCTGAATACCAAAATCTGACAGGATCTGACGAAGCCACAGGGCTTCCTTACTAGCTTCAACGGCGCCATGATACTTTGCTTCTGCTGAAGAAAGAGAAATGGCACTTTGTTTCTTGTAAGCCCATGTAATAGGTCCAGAACCAAGAGTGAAGACATAACCTATAGTAGACTTCTGATCATCAGGGTCACCAGCCCAATCAGAATCAATGAAACCAACCAATAGAGGAGATGCTTCTGCACTATAATGAATCCCAAATTGAATTGTACCTCGAACATAACGAAGTATTCTTTTAGCTACTTTCCAATGACTTTCATTTGGGTTTTGCATAAACCAAGCAACAAGGCCAACAGCAAAGGAAAGGTCAGGACGATATTGAGTCAGATATAAAAGTTTTCCAACAAGCTAATGATATAAGGTAACATCAACTTCAGGGGAAGTACAAGTGACTGAAAGTTTGGCTCCAGACTGAAAGGGAGAAGGGGTTGGCTTATAGTCTTCCATGTGAAAGTGGCGTAGAATATCACAAGCATACTTGGACTGGGAAAGGGAAATACCTTCTTTGGATTGCAAGACTTGAATACCAAGAAAATAATGCATGTATCTGGAAGGGAGAAGGGGTTGGCTTACAGTCTTCCATGTGAAGTGGCGTAGAATATCACAGGCATACTTGGACTGGTAAAGGGAAATACTTTCTTTGGATTGCAAGACTTGAATACCAAGAAAATAATGCATGTATCCTAAGTCTGGCATTTCAAATTGCTTTTTAAGGCTATACTTCACATGGTTTATAAGGTTGGGATCACTACCAGTAAGGATAAGATCACCAACATAAAGAACAAGAATGATAAGAGACTTACCCACTTTCTTGGTGTAGACAGTATTGTCAAAATGACACCTAGAAAAACCAGTATCTAAAAGAAAGCTATCCATTTTGGCATACCAAGCCTGAGGGGCTTGCTTGAGACCATAAAAGGATTTCTTAAGCTGACATACAAGGCTGGAGTCTGTTTGTATAAAGCCAGGAGGTTGTTCCATATAGATTTCTTCATGCAAGTCCCCATGCAAGAAGGCGGATTTAACATCCATCTGATGGACTTCCCATTTGAAAGAGGCAGCAAGGTTAAGAACAAGGCGGATAGAGTTCATTTTGGCAACAGGGGAGAAGGTTTCAATATAGTCAATGCCTTCAACTTGTGAAAAACTCTTAGTAACAAAACGAGCTTTATGTTTATCAACCTTTCCATCTGGTCCAAACTTGGTTTTGTAAAGCCATTTGCATCTAACAAGTTTTTGTCCCTTTGAAAAAGGAACAAGGTCCCATGTATCATTTGCCAATAGTGAGCGATATTCTCCATTCATAGTTGCGTCCCAATCTGAATGGCCTAAAGCTTCTGCTTGAGCCAGTAAAGAAGAGGCTCTATCGAACTGAGAACGTGTACGACGTTGATCTGTAGGATCACCTGCAAAAGCACCTGTTGCATCCCGAGTAGCGCAGACCCATTTTGGACGCTGAGCCGAAGGAGGATCCCGAGAAGGTGGGGGAGGATTGTCATCCTCGTTGTCATCATCTGAAGAAGGAATATTTTCAGAAGTAGAAGGGATAAAGAGAGGTGGCACATATGTCGAACTAGGCTCGTAGGCCGATATATTTTTAGCAAACTTTACGTCTCTTCTAATGATAACATTTTTGGATTTAGGTTGAAGAAGTCTATATCCTTTGACATCTTCAGAATATCCAACAAAAATACATTTTTCACTCTTAGGTACTAAGGCTTTATGTTTCTCATCTGGAATATGGATCCATGCTTCACTTCCAAAAACATGAAAGTGACTTACGTCTGGTTTAATTGAGCTCCATGCTTCTTCTACAGTAATATTCTTTAAAACCTTAGTAGGAGTGCGATTTACTATGTAATTTGCACAGTTAATTGCTTCTGCCCAAAAATTGAGACTAAGTCCTTTAGATTGAAGCATACAATTAGCCATTTCTTTTAAGGCGTGATTCTTCCTTTCAGCTACACCATTTTGTTGTGGAGTATATGGAACAATATGTTGCAATCGAATTCCATACTCAGTGCAAAAGTTGATGAATTTGTTGTTAACATATTCTCCGCCATTATCAGATCTTAGCTTAAAAATTTGTTGTCCAAATTGTTTCTCAACAAAGGCCTTAAAGGCCAAGAACATGTTAAAGACTTCACTCTTGATTTTTAAGAAGTATATTCGAGTGCATCTGGAGAAATCATCAATGAAATTTAAGAAATATTGTAGCCAGAGAATAAAACAACTGGAAGTGGACCACATAAATCACTATGCACAAGCTGTAAAGGGGTTGAGGCATGCCAAGAGGCACGTTTTTCAAAACTATCCTGATGATGTTTTCCGAGTACACATCCAAAACAAACATTATCTCTGCAAGATACCATAGGAAGACCTGTCACCATATTTTCTTTACATAGATTTTGAAGGGAGCTTAAGTGACCAAATCGCTCATGCCAAAGTTTGTTCACTTCATCATTATGAGCAACAAATACCGAGGGAAGAGTTGATGACCCAAAGTTGTTAAACTTATACAACTTTGTGGAATCATCAGCAATGTCAGTAGCTAAAATCTCTCTAGGATCTCTTAGGTCCTTAATTAGAACATCATGAGGTGAAAATTCAACAGTTTTACCTTCACCTGAATGAGTTATCTGATATACAGATAGAAGATTGCAGGATAAGGTACGAACACATAATACATCATTAAATTAACCATTCTCTAGATGAATAGTTCCATTCCCTACAACACTAAGAGATCTATCATCACCAACATAGATATTTTTGGTGTTACGATCATTTAAAGAAGAAAACATGGCTTTGTTTTTGGCAATGTGATAAGAAGCTCCAGAGTCAATGATCCACTCATGAGAATTAGTGGAAAAAGATACATTTAGGGCATAACCAGAGCGAGATGCTTGACAATCACATGCAGAAAGTGTTATTCATGAAGTTGAAGTTAAAGTTGAAGAATGCTCCAAATGGATGTTATGCTTCTTCATGGTTGCTTCCAAGGCTTCCATCTTCTTAAAGCATTTGGATTCTAAGTGGCCATCACGATTACAAAAGTTGCAATGTCTATCAGTCTTCTTCCCTTTGTTTTATTTGACTTATCATTTTGTTGAATTGATTTTTCATTTTGAGACTGAAATTGCTTAGGACCCTTGTTTGGTTTAGGACCATTCTTTTTAGGATGTTGCTTCTTAGGATTCTCTGAATTTGGTTGTTGCTGAGCTGCTAAGGCTTTCTTAAAAGTGTTTCCAGTATTAAGAACACCAAGATGTAAGAGTTTTTCTTGTTCTCTTATTAAAGAATCACAAAAGGCATCAAAAGAGGGGGACTTGTAGGCTTGTCCTTAAGAAGTAATGTCTTCTCTAGTAGAATGGAAGGTGGAAACAAACACAGAATAGGCCGGTCCTAACTTAGTAAGAATGGAATAAATAAGGCTACCATCTTTTTTCTTAACCTTAACACCTTTCAAGAGAAGTCCAAGGGTCTTGAACTTGAACAAAAAATCTTCAATGGAAGAAAAATTATTGGGGTCCAACGTCAGCAACTCATTTTCGAGTTGATGGGCTCTAATTTCATTTTTAATTCCAAAAACTTTATTGAGTTGTTCCATTGCTTCATCGGGGCTATCAATTTCTGCGATATGGAATCTAAGGTCTGGAGAAATAGACATCCCTATCAACCCACATGCTTGATCTTGTTTATTTTCCCATTTGGCTTGCTTATCTTCATCTTTAGGTTTAGACTCTTGGCCTGAGACTATTCTATAAAGACCTTTACTTCTAAGTAAGTCCACAATGTAGAATAGTCATTGGAAGTAATTGGTGTTGTCAAGAATAACTAGGCATGGACTTTCCATTTTAAAAGAAACTGAAGCTGAAGATGTTGAAAATAAGTGTTCCAATGGAAAGATATCGAAAAATTAGGCCGATCCAAAAAAACGGCGTCCGAATGAAGAAGTTATGGCTTTCTGGAGAAAAGTTGTTGAAAATACCGACAAACCACATGAATGTTTGGAAGTGAATAATAATGTTATATTTAAAAAAAATTCCCCCAAACTTAATCTAATTAGCTCACTTTTAAAAAAGGTTACTTTATGTGACCCACTTTTATAAATAAGTGCAAGTCATTTTTACAATGGTACTTTATGAACTATCAACTAAATTGTAACTTAAATAAAAGATAAAATAACTTTAGAATTATAAGTGACTCACTTTTTATAATGGGTGAGAACAATTTTACATAAAGTAACTTTAAAACATAAGTTACATGTGCTTTTTGAAAATGTAACTCAACAAAAAGAAAAACATGAAACCCAAGACCTCTATTCTCATAGAGTAACTTTGGACCAAGTGAGCTAGTTTAAAAGGTTAGTAATTTTTGGAGAGGAACGGGGGGTTTGGTCACTGAAGCTTTGAAGTGTGTGCTTACTTGAAAAACCCATATTTTGCCTACAAAACAAAAAACAACCACACAACCCAAAACGAACAAGCAAAGGTAATCCAAGCCTTATGGCTTAAAGTTGGATTTGGTCGGAAACTAAATATTTTCCTCAATGTTTCTAGTTTTCCAAGATCACACTAAGGCGCAGTGAAAAAGAGCATATGCAAGAGAAAAATCATTTGTTTCTGTTTCTGGTTTGCCCGGATCGCACAAAGTCGCAAGGCAAAGAGCATCCGGAGAAATGAAAGGTACAGATCCGGTGATAAAAAATATATATAGGACTATAAACTGAAATAAACAAAGAGATAAATAACTATAACTACAAATAAAAACTGTACACCTCAAGATCTTAAAAATGACGTAGCTAGGACTACCGAAAACCTTTTCGCGTGAAACAAAAGGGGTTCCTCACTAGAACAGAGGTTCCTAACACAATAGAGCAGTCCTCTCGGCTCGAAAGCAGTCAAAAACAATACATCTAGGAAACGACAGTCGGATGTAGTTGTACCAACTTCGGATTTGGATCATCAACGGATGCAGCCCTCGAACAGCTCTTATACCATGTAGGAATTTATAGGGTAAGTTCCTTAGATAGAACACCAAAGAACACCGCTCACAAACAGATCACAGATCAGTACACCAATATTCTTGACGTGGTTAAAACCCTCAAAGAGGGAAACAGTCCATGGCCTGAGCCAACGCGGCCACTTCAGGCAATTTATTAATGTAAAAGAAAGAAAATTTACATAAGCTTCTCTCATGAACGGTCACCTAACAAATGACCCTCCATGCTCTTTAAATAGAGATCATGGACCAATCGAGCGTTAAGCCATGGATCAAATGTCAGTAATACCCGATCCCGCCAGCCAGCAATCCTTCCGTCCTTCCATCCTTCTATCTTCGGCTTATTAACTTCAGCTTTAGTAAGTATAAGCAGCTTTAGCAGCGTAGGCTCGGCGCTTGTTGCGTTCGTCAGAAGGATGCGTCATAAGTCGTAGCGTCAGAAGGATTAGTCAAACCAAACCTGTCATGTCCTTTGCACCCAACCAACCCACCTTCCTTGTTGCGTCAGTGTGGTGGTATCCCCCCTTTTCCCGAGGAAAGAACGAACCGTCAGATCAATTCATGTCTAGAACATATCGTGACCGTCAGATTGTAAGTTACAAAAAGTACATACTAAAGAAACACACTTTACCTACTTATACACTAGACCAAGTTGTACTTAATTATTTCCTATGTGTCGGAAAATCCTAACACCTTTGGCATTAAAACTATGAACAATTTTAAAGCAATTCCATATATATGAACCAGAACTCACTCGACCCTGATATTTGTGGGAAACATCTTTTGTTCATACATTTCACAATATACTGAAGGGTTGACGACTGTTGGATTTTGAACTAGGGAAGAATTAACTCATTATGTTCATGTCTTCCAAAACCACAAATTTCATATGTGCCACTTATTGGATGAACATTACAATCATTCATCCATGAAGATCCTGAAACCAACCATAGATTAACATTTGGCCTCTAGCCACGTCAACTATGAATTCAAATTTGTAATTACCGGAAGTCTTTATTGTTAGTTTTTGTAGCATCGGATGTGTTCCAGCCACGAAATTTGGTGGGGGACTAGAATGCATGAGATCTCCAAAACCCATAAATCGTTTCTAGAAATTCCACTTAAAGATGACTTAATTAGATTATTAACATATTTTTTAATGTTTCCCAAGTCTAAACTTAGGAAAATTGGTTAATTAATCATAATTAATTAAGTCAATGTGAGAATAGTCTAGAAACTAACACGGATCGACTTCAAGATGATCCTAGCCCTTGATTAAGTTTTGATCTTGGTCGTTGGTGCTCCAACAGTGAATTACAAGAAGAAGTTGATGGGCACTTGGAGTACACACCAAAGTCAATTGGAGAATTCGATTTTCCAGAGTAGCAGCAGTCAGTTGCAGAAGAGTTCGAGTTTCAATGAGAAAGCAGAGACAATGATGAGCGGGGACATTAAGGCTGGAGGAAGTTTTCCAGATCCAGTGAATGCATTTGTAGAGAGGTCGAGTTTTCTCCAGGTTGTTGGGCAGAGGTAGCACAAAGCCTCAATAAGGCAATTCGATTTGCTAAGAGGGTAGACGTTTTCAGTTGCGCAAAGGCAGTGCAGAGCCTCAATAAGGCAGCTTGATTTGCTAAAGAGGGCAGACTTTTTCAATTCCAGATGCTGGGAAGGAGTCCAAAGTGTCGGAGAGACGTTTTTCCCAGCTAGCAGCAGGCAGAACGGCTAGAATAACAGTCAGTTCGGACAGCAGTTGCAGCAGGCAGAATCTAATTAACGCAGAGCATACGTAGGCCCTGTTGGATGGCTTGCTTTTCAGAGGCAGTCCAATGCCGAAATTGCCCAAAGTGAGGGTAAATTCCCTCTAGATATTTTTGCCAGTATTTTCTCTGCAGGATAGCCAGCTTTCGACATCCAGATTATTGTACTCGAAATTTCTCAATGTTGCATAATAATAAAACCCTCAGTTGTTGCACTGATTTTCCCAAGTTGGGTTTTTCCGTGAACTTTTGTCCAAAAATAACAGTGTCATTTTGTGTGTGTGTGCTATATTTTCTCAATTTCCAATGCTATTAATTCCGCAGTATGTTATTTGTGAAGGTTGCAGTGTGATTTATTTGATATTTGTTGTAGCAGATAAATTGTTAAAATAATTAACAATTAGAAAAATAAATTCCAGTTATTGCAATAGCATTCTAGTTTCAAAATTTTCACATGGTACCAGAGTGTGAGTGATCAGCCATGAAGTTCAGAAGCAGAGAAGGAATTTCGTTGTTCAGTAGGAGCATCACGCTGAAATTCCTAGAGGTCGTGCAGTGTCGAGACAAGCAAACCGAATTGTTGGGGCAGAAATTCGATTTTCAGTTGCAGGGTTGCAGAAAAGTCGAGTTGCCCTAATTAGTGATTCCAACAATGAGAGAGAGCAGCAATAGCTAAGATTTTCACTGAGAAGATTCCTTGGTTGGATGCAAAGGGTTTTTGCAATAGCAGAACTAGCGTCAGGTGGAAGAAAAAAGCACACACCGCGGAGCGAAGATTTCTCGCAAGGAACTTCGAGTTTCTGGAGTTTGATTTTCCATTGCAGATTGGCAATTGTTGTGAGTAGATTTTCTCACTCCAGCAGGAGGTGCGAATAGCAGTTCCAATAGCCAAGCAGAGGGAAAGAGGGAGATTTTCGAGGTTTATTTTCTCCTGTTTTGAGTTTCCAGATTATTGCAGCTCTGCAGGGATGATCATACAAGAATGCCAGAGGAGGTTGTGTAGGTTAGCCAGAATGCAGATCTGGTTAGCATATCGACTTCCAGTTGTCAGAGATAGGTGTTGGAGGAAGTATGAGTTATCCAGTGCGAGTTGCAAAGCGAAGGGTTCCAACCAGGAACTAGACTTGAAAGGAGATAGTTGGGTGGGGCAGTATGAGACTCCAGTGTGCCAGATGGGTAGGGTCCCGCACAGTTGCAACAAGGAGATCAACCAGATCAGTTCCAGATTGTTGTCGTGGGACCATCACCTTTACTACAAGAGCCCACAGTATCATGGTAGCAAGTTCAGTGTCAGCAGACGCAATCTGTCATTAGATAGTTGCAAATCTAGTTGCAGTCAATACCTGGGAGATAGTTGTAGAGCTAGATGGAGTAACATAGGTAGTACGAATTGCTCAATTGCAGTATGCATGTGCAGTTCTAGCCAGAATATTCCCAGCGCAGAGCTTCGCAATCCAGTTTCCAGTGCAAGAGGATAGTGTGAGTTTCCAAAAAGGAGCAGAGATATTTCCCATAGGGAGATCGAGACTCAAAGGGACTCTAGTTTCAGAGGGAGCATCCCTATGGAAGCTAGTACTTTAGGATCTGGGGAGGTCAAACTCATTGTTGCAGTAGTTGCAGTAGCAGTGCAGAAGCATCAACAAAGCAGTAGCAACAAAAGTATGAATAGATCATATTTTTCTATGTTTGCAGCCATACTTCCAGGAGAGAGGTGGGGTGACTTGGAGCTGTAGTCCCAGAGATTGCGGAGATTGGGCAGGGCCCTTGAGGAGTCCACCTCATGGATCATTAACTCGCTAAGGGGGCCCACAGAGTTCAATAGCAGGATGGATCAGTGGTAGTTGATGCATTCAGAACCAAAGTGACGGTTGTAGACTAATAGCAGTCAAGTTTTGAGGAGCGCAGTGTAGTGTTAACAGCGGAGCAGGTGCCTCAGTGCTAAGTTGGCAGCGACACAGAGTCTTCAGTAAGAGTGAGTAGTAGTCAGAGGCTCGGGAGACAGATGCATCATTATGAACACAGATGACTCAGTATTTTAGATGCTTCTCAATTGCAGTGGTTGCAGTTGTAGCAACAACAGATGAGAGGTAGTTACAGTGCAGATGCAAAGTTGGTCGCAATATGGCAGTGTCAACAGCAGCACAAATGCAGCACCAGAGTTGTGCATCTAGACAGGGTGTTGTGGCGAGGTGTGCAGCACTAGAACACAGTGATCGCTAAGAGGGAGTGTTAGTTTTTGTAACATCGAATGTGTTCTAGCCACAAAATTTGATGGAGAGGCTAGAATGCATGAAATCTCCAAAACCCAGAAATCGTTTCTGGAAATTCCATTTAGAGATTACTTAAATAGATTATTAACATATTTTTTAATGTTTCCTAAGTCTAAAATTAGGAAAACTAGCTAATTAATTAGAATTAATTAAGTCAAGGTGAGAATAGTCTAGAAACTCACACGGAACGACCTCAAGATGATCCTAGCTCTTGATTAAATTTTAGTCTTGGTCGTTGGTGCTCCAACAGAGAATTATAAGAAGTCGTCGATGGGCACTTGGAGAACACACCAAAGTCACTTGGAGAATTCGATTTTCCAGAGTAGCAGCAATTAGTTGTCCGAGAGTTCAAGCTTTAGTGAGGAAGTAGAGACATTGAGGGACAGGGACAGTGAGGTTGGAAGAAATTTTCCAAATCTAACGAGTGCATTTGCAGAGAGGCCGAGATTTCTCCAGGAGGTTGCGCAGAGCCTCAATAAGGCAGTTCAATTTGCTGAAGAGGGCAAACGTTTTTAGTTCCAGAGGCCGAGGAGTCCTAGAGTGTCAGAGAGACGTTTTTCCCAGACAGCAGCAGGCAGGATGGCTAGAATAGCAGTCAGTTCGAGCAAGAGTTGCAGGAGACAGCATCCGTTAACGCAGAGCCTGCACAAGTGCAGTTGGACGGCTTGTTTTTCAGAAGCAATCCAGTGCTGAAATTGCTTGGAGTGAGGGTAAATTCCCTCTAGATATTTTTTCCAGTATTTTCTCTACAAGATAGCCAGCTTTCGGCATCCAAATTATTGTACTCATAATTTCTCACTGTCGCATAATAATAAAACCCTCAGCTGCTGCACCAGTTTTCCCAAGTTGGGTTTTTCTAGGGACTTTTGTCCAAAAATAATGGTGTCATTTTTGTGTGTGCGCTATACTTTCTCAATTTCCAATGCTATTATTTCCGCAGTATTTTATTTGTGAAGGTTGCAGTGTGATTTATTTGATATTTTCCATAGCAGAGAAATTGTTAAAATAATTAACAATTAGAAAATAAATTCCAGTTGCTGCAATAGGATTCTAGTTTCGGAATTTTCATATTTATCAATAATTCAATTAATAGAATTATGAATGTCAATAATGGTTAATGTATGGTTTGAATACCTGGCAATTGGAGCAGTTGTGATCACTGATAACCTGAAATTCTGCAATTATTTGTATAAATGGAATTTTGAAGAAGGAATAGGAAACAGGAAGCATGAAGTATTGGGTGGAAAGCTTGGGCTTCTGCAACTGGGGATTTCTGGCTCTTGGAGTTTGATGATATATTTGAAGAAGCGACAACAGAAATAGAGATAGGCACTGTAAACCCTTTTGAAGAATAAATTCTGGTCGATACTCTAAGAACTCTTTGAATTCACTCTGGAAGTTTGTAATTAGGCCCATAAATTTTGGCTATTAACATTCAAAAAAAAAATGTTTCCAGCTCCTTTCCTATTCTCCAAAATTGTATTTATATTTGTAGGTTTCTGCAAAGTGCTTTGAGGTAAGGTACATGGCCTTGCATCGACCCTTGGAGAGATTCTGAAAATTTCCCTCATCATTCCTCAGCCCTCGACTCGATGGTGGCTCATCTTGAGGAAGGGAGTTATAGCTGAGTGGTGAAAGTTTTAAGCAATCAGTTGGCTTCTTTTTCCAAGATAAGTGTTTTGTTTCATGATGTGATTCTCTTCCGAGTTTTAAAGTTAGAACTTAGATCTATGCCTTTTATTTATATGTGATATCATTAACTTCTTAAATCTACATCTTAAAAAGCATGGGCTTCACAAAATTCCATCATGATAAACAAGTGCATAAAGAATTCCATCATGTGGATTTAATTCCATTACTGTAATTAAGTTTTGAGGGGAAGTATTTCATATCTACACCCAATATCCAAGGAAGAGTAACATGGGTTCACTACAATAATGAAGGCTAAACATTCTATGTTTTCAACTTTTCCAGTGTCCTGCCACAGGAGGCCAAACAATGTTTGCCAAAATTGCAATTTTGAATCGATGAAATTGTTGTTTTTCATGGAGAAACAGATTCAGAACCCTCCAACTAGATTGCGCAATGTTAATATCTGGTATCTGCAATTCCATCCATCCAAAAATATTCTTGCCAAACTTCAGGCAAAAAATGTCATTTTACCTTCCCATTATTTTGAGTGGCAAAAAGGGCCAGATTCATAATGTGTTAACGGCCTGCAAATATTACCTTTTTTTTCAGAAAATGCATCTTTTATTTCATTGTTAGACAATAACAATACATCAAGCATCTTACATCAAACAAAACATGATTACACAAATAACCTGGAATGAAAGCTAACTTAGCCACCTGGGCCCCTATCTGAAAAGAGTCCACATCTTTTCTGAAAATTCCATATCTCAAAAGATAAATTATTATATGGATGATGAATCAAGTTGTGTGGTCATCATTATGAAATCCTCATTATGAAGTCTTCATTAAGGTGTCCTAATCAGTTGGGTGAATAAATGCTTCTTGTGTTGAACAATAAGGTAAAATTTTTTGTTTACAAAACAATAAGCTCGGCTCCAATATACAGAAAGAAAACTATTATGTTAATTAAGCAACATCCAAGATATACTTGAACCAGCAATTGAGCCACAGCTACCAACTACAAGTAAATTTCAGATCTGGGATCAGAGATCAAATTTAGATGAGTTTGATATTAGAGCCCAGCACTAAATTAAGGTTCTGTATATGGGAAATTCCTAACATGCATTAGGTTCACCTCCTTTCTTATGCCATCACCTAATGTTCTAGTAGGCCAGAAGATGCACCTTTCTCAAGTAGCAGCATAGCGTACAAGAATATGTTCAACCTGAGACCTCCAAGAACATGCTTCTCAAAAAGTGTGATTTGCACCTGTTCCCAGCTGTTTTGCATGTTCCAAACACATGCTAAGAAACACATAAAGGCCTTAATAAGGAATCAACAATGACTGGAAAGAGGAAAGTGTAGCATATAATCTAGAACAAATATAGCTAACCTATGAAAAAACGAATCAGAACTTTGAACAGGTCTGCTGAGAAAGCATTGTTCCAACATGCTAAACAGCTCTCTTGATTTAACAATACTTCGTGTCAGAAACAAGTAAGATACAGCATGACCAATATGCACCCTGTTACACCAACAGTAGAACTAAGCGCCAAGCCTGAACTTGAAGATATGAGATACAGTTGAAAAATAAATGAACAAAAAATAATAATCATACTACCTTACAGTCTGCAAGCCCAATCCAACAAGGATGTCTTTTATATCTTGGAGTTTATGACTTCCCAAGACCTTAAAAGCAATGCCTGCAATTATCTTCAGTGTGAAGTTCACGCAAAGAGAATGACATGATGTGATGAAACAGTTCATGATACAGAAATTTCAAAAAGATATCCTATTTAAATGTATGTATGTATGTACATACACACACACACACCACACACATCAATCGTGCCTTAACACTGAACCAATGACTTACCTGTCCCACTCGGCCCTGAAGGTGTAAGTATATATATCTTGTTCTCACTGCTCAACAGCAATGCCACTTCTCTGCAATCATTGGTTATGAAGGGCAATTAGAGAACCAATTAAGATGGTCATTTTTCCATGTAATGAACTAATCCAGCATTTAAGACTCATTCTATAAAAAGATGATTTTGCTTTGATATATCCCTGTCATCTACCAGTCTGGAATGAATGTATTTCAGCATAAATGGAAAATGTGAAAAACAAAGGCCTTTTATGCCAGAAAACGAGAACTGGAATGGCACTACTGTTGGCAAAGATGGCAAGCCTGCTACAAACATATTGAGGCCTAGTTTAGACAATATTCCGTTACTTAGGGGCTCCCCTTCACTCAGATTTGATGGGGCCTCTAATAGGAATCCTAGCAGGGAAGAGGAAATCTCATTAAAATGAATCTCAGAAGGTCCATAGACATGGAGATACATCTAATAACACCACGTAATGTGAAGCCCTAATAAGAGGCCTTAAACTATGTTCAGAAAAGGCAATAGAAAATCTTCAAGTTGAAGAAGACTCTTTTTAATTATTAATCTGATTCATGATCACGAGACGATAGAAACCTTTACTTTCAGACTATCCATAAAGCACCCATTCTGCTCAAAGGCTTTTAAATCAACTAAATTCACTAATATTCTAAGGGGAAAGACTTATTACATAAATTCTGGTAGTTTAGTTATGTTTCAACCAAAACTAGTGCAACAACAGGTGGTTCTACAGGCAACCATACCAATCTGTACTTTGTGAGTAAAACAAGTATTTCCCTAGTTGCCTTTTGAACCTCACACTCACGCTCTATCTATCAGCTCAAGTACTGATTTTCCTATTTCCTTTCTGTCGTGACCTGTAGCATCAGCAAACAGTTCAGGCATTTTGGAAAAAAGGAAATGAAACACATCCCTCGGAAAATTCTGGAAGCTTTGTTATGTTATTAACCATGAATAGCAGTGACATGTGGTTCTACATGCAATCATGCCAATATGTCCTTGTTGTGTGGAACAAGTATTTCACTAGTTACCTAGGGAACCTTATATGCACACTCTCTCTATCAGTTCTACTATTATTTACTTCTTTCTTGATCCATAACATTAACAAGCAGACTATGGTTTTTGGAAAAAAAGGAGATGAAGCACGTCCTTTGGTGCAACGTCGGGTTAATCTAACTCCCCCTGGGTTAATTGTTGGAATAATTCTTGTTATTGATGTCAAAGGAGACACCAGCTCAAGAAGTTAATCACATAAAAGTGTGGAGGACTTCATAACCTTTCCAATGAGCACTTACTCACTTTCTAACTCCTACTCGTTGATGAGATATGAATTTTTTAAGTTGAGAAACCCATATTCCTATCTCTCATCAAGTCGGCCTACATGAGCCTACATGAACTCAAGTCGGCCCTCTCCAAGAGACACGTTTATTCAAAACGGGGTTGAACAAGCATAAATAGAAGCTATGCTCTTCCATTTCAACCATCCAACTCGGCCAAGACAAGAAGACAAGGAGTTCAATCTAAGGTGAAGTTCATAGATCATGAACTTGGAGAAGAACAAATTCGATTTGGAATTTGTTTTTGAGCTTTTGGTTTTTGGTGAATCTCTGTTTGTCTAAGATCATCTTATGTCAGATTCATTTCCCTCCCTTGAACAAATTGCTGACCTCGCAGACTTCAGAGAAACAAGACTTTCTGTAGCTTGCAGACCTCAGAGAAAAGTGACTTTCTGTAGCTCACAGACAGCAGAAAGGCGACTTTCTGTAGCTCACAGACAGCAGAAAGGCGACTTTCTGTAGCTCGCAGACCTCAAAGAAAGGTGACTTTCTATAACTCGCAGAAAGGTGACTTTTTGTCTTGGAGCAGACTTAATCAACCACTCATGGAGCAGACATGAGACAATTTTGGAGCAGACTTTTGAGGGCAGTACCATTGCATCTTTTAGAGATTGAAAGTGGTTCTTGAAGCTGATTCTTTGGAGCTGTGTTGAAGCATTGTTGAAGCTTATTGAAGACATCTTTGAAGCAGCCTTTTTGAAGCCCTATTGAAGACATCCTTTGGAGAAGCCTTGTTGAAGCATTATTGAAGGCAATCTTGGAGCATTAATGAAGACATTTTGGAGAATTTTTGAAGTATCTCTTGTAATATTTTGGTTTGACCAAGTTGGATCTTGGAGTTGTTGATAGGATTAGAGTCCTTATTTTTGGCCAAGTTGGAGCTTGGAAGTTGTTGAGAGGATTGGAGTCCTATTTTTGACCAAGTAAGAGCTTCGATCTGTTCAAGGTTGGAGACTTGAAAAAGTAAAGGATTTGGTTGCACAGGTTGGAGCCTGATTTGTTGTAAAAAAGGATTGGAGTGCTTACTATTTTGATCAATAAAATTATTTTTGTTTTATCTCGTATTCTAGTTTATTTTGTGATAAAAATCTGAACTGGCATAAAACAACAATTGAAAGAAATACTGATTCACCCCCGTCCGCCTCCACCTCTTAGTGTTTCCAACAAATTCCACCAGCAACACTCTGGGGCTGGCAAGGGATACCCTAAAAGTGTTGTCACTTTAGACAGAGAGAAAAGAATGAATATGTATGGTTTTTTGGATGGAGACATGGAAGATCCTTGCCAAACCATAAATGTTAAGGCATAGAGAGTCCATTTTCAACACAAGATGGAGTCAAAAGAACTCAGACATATATCTTGTCTACTTAGCTTATGGTCTTGAGAAAAATAGACATACTCTCTCGAGTTCCAACATAATCTGAACTACCAAGGAGAACGTCAACCAACTAGCCTAGGCATTCCAAAATATCAACGAGTTTGCAAATTGCATTTCAGTAAGCAAGAAAAGCGGTTAAAGAATGAGTCTTGAGATTGTTAATTTTTGTAGCATCGGATGGTGTTCTAATCTCAAACTTTGTGGAGAGGCTAACACATGAGATCTTCAGAATTCAAAAATCGTTTCTAGAAATTCCACCTAGAGACAGCTCAATTAAAAATGCTCAAGTCTAACTTAGGGAAATCGATTAATTAATAGGAATTAATTGAGAATGGTGAGAATTCTCTAGAAACTCACATGGATCAACTTAGAGATTATCTCATACATCGAGGAGGATTTAATTGTGGTCGATGGTGATCCAACTAAAGATTATAAGAGGAGGTCGATGGGATTGGAGAAGAAAAACTTGAAGTTGAGTTCCTTGGCAGAGATCGAGTTTCCCAGCTGCAGTGGTTCAGCAGAGAGAAGTTCAAGCCAAAGAGGGGATGCAGAGACAATGAGGGGCAAAGACAGAGGTGGAGGAAGATTTCCAGTTCAGGTGAGTCAGTGAGAGGGGGCCAAGTTATTTCTCCAGGATGTTGCGCAAGGACTGTATAGTAGCTTTAGCACAACAATTCAATTTGGCTAGAGAGGAGGTCGTTTTAAATTCGAGATGCCGGGAAGATTTCCCAAAGAGCAGGAGAGACACTTCCTGAGTCGACAGCAAGTAGAATGACTTGAGCAACAGAAGATCTCGAAAGTGCGAGTTACAAGTTGCGAAGAGTCAGCACAGAAGCCTGTGCATGGGGCTTGAATAGTTGGGTTCGACTTGTCAGATTCAGTTGGGATTTCTTGTCGAGGAGGGTAAATTCTCTCAGATATTTTTGACAGTATTTCTCTAAGAGAGGATTGCCAGTTTGGCATCCATTTTATTGAACTCAAAATTTCATTGTTGCGTAATAATAAAACCCTCACCTGCTACACTGGTTTTCTCGCATTGAGTTTTTCCAAGGACAACTGTTCAAAAATAATTGTGTTAATTTTATTGTGTGTGCATATTGTTTCTTAGTTTCCAGTTTATTTTCGGAGCGTTTTATTTGTGAAGTAATTGCAATGTGATTAATTCCATATTTTGTCGTAATAAGAAACCCAACATTATCTTATGAATTAGAAGAATTAATTCCAGTTGTTGCATTTCAAGCGAATTTTTGCATGGTATCAAAGGAAATTTGATCAACAGGAAGCTTAGTGGCGGAAGGAGGAAATCGTTCACATTCAGGAGTTTAGCAAGTCGATTTCCAAATCTACGCAAGCCCTCGCCAAGCAGTGTGAATTGTTGGACAGGGGGTCGAATTACTATTTGCAAATTGCAAGGGTCGATTTGTCCAAGGAGTGATTCCAGCAAGCTGAGGTGAGCAGATCAATATTTTTGTAGAGCAAATTCTTGATCTGGGCACATAATTTGCAGTAGTGATTTCAGTAGCAGATTAGTGTCAGGTGGAAGAGAAATCGCACACACTGAGGGACTTTTTCAGAGGGTTTCTAGATCCAGGTCATTGGAGGAAATCCGAATTTTCCAGTTGCCAGAAGCATAAGCAATAGGGAGATCTATGCATTCCAGGACAAAGTGCCAGTAGCAGTGCTAGTAGCTGATTAGGAAAGAGGAGATTCTTATTGATAACCCAGTTGTGACTTTGCAGAGATGGCCTCAACAAGGCTTAGAGAACAGGACAGATTGGATGGTGCTTCCAACTACGTTATTTGGAAATCCATGATGTCATTTTTGCTATATGAGCACGATCTGAAGGATTACGCAAAGAGAGCTATAGCCGTACCTACAGACCCACACCAACTAGAGAATTACAAAAAGAAATGGACAAGACGAAGCGGTTGACCCTTGATGGAGTTTGGGATCACATAGTCTCACACTTAGCGACCAAGAATACGGCCAAAGAAATGTGGGATGGACTTGCAGCATTGTATCAGAATCCTTCCGAGAATCGAAAGTTGTTCCTGAAGGAGAAGTTGAGAACCACCAGGATGCCGAAGGGAGAAGGAGTTACTCCATACCTTACCAAGATTCAGGATATCCAAAAGAGTTGGCTGTCGTAGGTGAGACGCCACAAGAAGCGGAACTAGTGCTTGTAGCCATCAATGGTTTCTTCGAAGAGTGGACTACTTTCGTCCAAGGCATTACTGGACGAGATACTCTACCGGGATGGGATCGTTTGTACTAAGATTTCACACAGGAGGAGATGTGACTTGCTCTAGTCAAGAGTAGTCTCAGTGGCAGCAGCAGAGGTTCGAAGACTATGAAGGAGGAGAACGTAGCCCTTGCATCATAGGGAAAGGCAAAGAAAGGTCCCAGTCAAGGGCAAGGCTCACATGGAGGAGAAAAGAAGAAGAAGGACCTATCGAAGGTCAAGTGCTTCAGGTGTGGTGAGTTCGGTCACTACAGCATTTAGTGTCCTCAGAGGAAGAAGGACAAGAAGAAGAAGCAAGAGCAGGCAGCAACTTTGACAGAGATAGATTTGTTGTCCTCCAGGTTGGAGGAAGATTTCACTTTGTATGCAACTAGTCTCAGTGAACAACACTCAAAAAAATTGTATGGAGGAAGAATAGCAAGCAAAAATTTTGCCATCTCAGTGAACAACAGTCAAAAACCCAAAGATTTGTTCGTTGAGCGGAAGGAAATTGCCTAGTAACAGATTTTTCTCTTATTTGTTGGTTGTCCGGGTCATGGCTAATGGTTAATGGGTAGAGGACAAATTGAGTGGGGCTGATAATTTTGGCCCTTGGAAGGAGAGGATGATGCTTTAAGCTGGAGGAAGTTGAAGTGTGGGATATAGTTGAGGCTCTTGTGCAACCACCTACTGATCCAGCTCAATTAGTGGACTTCAACAAGAGGAATATGAAGGCAAGGAGAATCATCCTTGATGCCATCAAAGATCACTTATTCTCTCATGTGACCAGGAAGAGGTTTTCCTACGAGATGTGGGAATCTCTAGCCACATTACACCAGAGTTTCAGTAAGAACATGAAGATGGTACTGAGGCAAAAGTTAAGAAACACCAAGATGACCAAGACTGACAATGTGACCTCATACCTTGCCAGGATCTCTCAGGTGAAGGCTGAGTTGGATGTCGTGGGAGAGGTTATCCCAGAGAACCAATTGGTCAAGATTGCATTAGATGGTTTCACCCAAAAATGGGATGGATTCATACATGGCATTGTGGCCAGAAAGCATTTTCCAGGCCGGAGGAGGATGTGGGGTGATTTCATCTAGGAGGAGTGCCAAAGCGGGCAACCAAAGTGGTGGGGGAGGTGAGGAGGAAAATGTTGCCCTTGTGGCAAAAGACAAGAAGAAGGCCAAGAAGAGGTCTTCTAGTGGAGCAAAGCAAGAGAAGGGGAAGCAGAAGGTGAAGGATAACGACATAATCAAAATGAAAGTTTTGCTTGTGGGATGATGGATCAGTATGTTGTTCAGTGTCCCAACAAGAAGAATAAGAAGAAGGGAGTTGCAGCTTCAAAAGAGGTGGACAAGTTCAGTTCTAGACTTCACACTGAGTTTGCCTTAACAGCAGAGGTGGATGAGTTTGCCTTAGTGGTGAGTTTATCCACTCATGTTACATTTTCCTGTGCATGGTTTGTTAACAGTGGAGCATCCTGCCATATGACTGGAGTGAGAGAGCACTTCACGAGTCTCTCAAAGGATGATATTGACTTGGAGGTTGTGCTTGGAGATAACTCCAAAGTCAGAGAAACAAGAGTGGGGATAGTATCATTTCAGAGGGAGTCATTACCTCCTCTGAAAGTGATAGATGTTCTTTATGTTCTAGGGCTGAAGAAGAACTTGATATCATTCTCTTGTTTGGAGGACAAGGGGTATGAGGTGGTGTTCCATGGAGGACAGGTGTTGATATATCCCAGGGGATCTAGTGTTGAACATGTTAGAGTGATTGGAGTCTGCAACGGGAGGCTATACAGGTTTATGTTTCAGCCTATTAGAGCCTTGGTGGCGCAGACCAGCAGTAGTGAGTTGTGTGAGATTTGGCACAAAAGGATAGCCCACTTACACCATGGAGCTTTCAAGATGTTGAGGGAGATGGTTACTGGTTTACCGGAGTTCTACACTGATCATCATGATGTGTGCAAGGGGTGTGCTTTGGGAAAGTACACCGACACCTTTCCCAAGCAATGACAATAGAGTTACAACTATCTCAGACTTAGTATACTCTGATGTTTGTGGTCCTATGTCTCATGTATCACTTAGCAGATGTGAGTACTATGTAACCCTCATTGATGACCACTCCAAGAAGACCTGGACTTTCTTTCTGAAGACCAAGGATGAGGTCTTCAAGAGGTTCCAAGAGTTTAAGGCTCTTATGGAGAAACAGATAGGGACGAAGATCAAGGTGTTGAGATCAGATAATGGGGGTGAGTATACCTCCACAGAGATGAAGGAGTTCTGTAGGAGTGCAAGAATCAAGGGGGCGTACATAGTGCCTTATAAGCCCTAGCAAAATGGGGTGGCAGAGAGGAAGAACAAGGCCATAGTGGGTGCAACTAGAGCCATGTTGCATGATCAGAGATTGCCTTTCTTCTTGTGGGCCTAGGCTTGTAACACTACTGCATTGTTTATGCAAAACAGGAGCACACATAGAGACTTGGGGAGGGAGACTCTTGAGAAGGTGTTTACCAGTAAGACGCTGGAGATTAGGCACATCAGGATATTTTGGTGCCTTACATACTCACACATCTCTAAGGAGAAGAGGACGAATTTGGAACCCACTGCAGAGAAGGGTATTCTTGTGGGTTACAGTGAGACCAACAAGGCCTACCGCATATATATTCTTGCACAGAGGAAAGTTGTCCAGAGGCGGGATGTGAGATTTGAGGAGGAGAGGGCCTTGAGGAGGTCTCGAGAGGTTGATCAAGTAGAGCAACAGGCTCCTTAGTAGGGGGCCACACCATAGGTTTCAGGATCTTCAGGCGGTACACCAGGATCAGGAGGATCACCTTCTTCAGGGGTGATAAGTTCACAAAGTGCACGATCCTCAGGTACAAGATCTAAGAGTCCAGAATCACTGTTGATCGTAGCAAAGCCTTCCTCATCATGAGGTGAGGCTCCAGTTGAGGATTTTCCCATACCAGCAGAGAAGGCTACTACAAGGAAGAGGAAGCCAAGATGGTTTTGTGATACCCTTTAGGAAGCCCAAGAGGCAATGGGGAAACCGAAGTGGTCAATGAGAGAGAAAACCACCAAAGAGGTTGGGTGGCTTTGGGGCAGATATTGTGGAGACAGAGCCAGCTAGTTATGAGGAGGTTGTCAATCAACAGATCTGGAGGGATGCCATGGTGGAGTATGCCTCCATCATGAAGAATGATGTATGAGATGTAGTGTCGCAGATATTGTGGAGACAGAGTCAGCGAGTTATGAGGAGGCTGTCAGTCAGCAGATCTAGAGGGATGCCACGGTGGAGTATGCCTCCATCATGAAGAATGATGTTTGTGAGGTAGTGCCGAGACTTGAGGGGAAGTCAGTGGTGATTTCCAAGTGGCTCTACAGGATCAAACATGTTGCAGATGGCAACGTGGAGAAGTTCAAAGCTCGTTTTGTGGAGCGAGAGTTCTCATTGGTAGAGGGAGATGACTATGAGGAGACCTTCACATCGATTGCTCGTTACACTTCCATTAGAGTAGTCATATCTATAGGAGATGAGATGGGTTGGGGATTCACCAGATGGATGTGAAAACCACCTTTCTCAATGGTGTTATATAGGAGGAAGTGTACATTGAGCAGCCACAGGGCTATGAGGTGCATGGGAGGAAATCTCATGTGTGTAGGCTTAAGAAAGCCTTGGATGGATTGAAGCAGGCACCGAGGGCATGGTACGAGAGGATAGATACCTACATGCAGCAGACGGGTTTCCATAAGATTGATGCAAATCCAAACATCTATTTCATTATGGTTGGTGATGATACACATTATTTTGGTTTTGTATGTGGATGACTTGTTTATTATCGGAGAGGACAAACTCATCCAGCACTGCAAGAGAGATCTTGCTTCAGAGTTTGACATGACCGATATGGGACCGATGCATTATTTTTGCGGTTGGAAGTTTGGCAGGAGGATGGGCATATCTTCACTGCGCAGGGCAGGCATGCAGGTGATACCTTGAGGAGATTTCGTATGGAGGGTTGCAGTACTATGGCTACTCCTATGATCACCAACCGGAAGAAGTTGCATGATTCATAATCTAATTTGGTGAACCCCAACTTGTGTCATCCGCTAATCAGTTCTTTGATGTATCTGGTCAACACTAGATCGGATATTTGTTTCGCAGTCAACACGTTGAGTCAATTTATGATGGAGCTCCAGGAAAGTGCATTGGGTGGTTGTGAAACATGTATTGAGGTACCTACAAGGCACAATGGACTATGGTTTGGACTATGTCAGGGGTGATTGAGCTAGATTGATTGGTTGCATAGACTCAGATTGGGCCGGTAGTGCTAGTGACATGAAGAGTACTTCCAAGTGTTGTTTCTCATTGGGTGCGGCAGTTGTGTCATGGTTTAGCAAGAAATAGAGGTCAGTGGCATTGAGCAGCGCATAGGTAGAGTATATGGCAGCTAGTCAAGCAAGTTGTGAGGCACTTTGGCTTCGCAAGATGCTACATGGTTTATTTGGTCAAAGGCTGAGACCAACGACAATATACTATGATAATCAGAGTTCTATCAAAGTCTCTGAGAATCCAATATTTCATGACCGGTCAAAATATATTGAGGTTAGGTACCATTTCATCAAAAAATTGGGTTCAGAGGGGAGTTGTGAAGCTTGAGTAGATATCCACTGATGAACATCCACTCACTGAGTCATTATGAAGGAGCAAGCATGTATTCTTCAGAGACAAGATGGGAGTGGTGAGAAACACTTTCCTCGGTAATAGGGAGTGTTGAAAATAAGGGTACCAAGGAAGTGTTTCCTAGGCATTTATCCTTTTGGCCTAGGGAGACACATTAATACTCTTTTGTCTAAGTGGCATTGTGTTTTATTAATGTTAAGAAGCTAAGTTACTTTACATGGGAGATATACCTTGTACTTTAACTTATTAAAGTCACATGTGTTTTAAAAGTCACTTTATGAGAAAAGTACTAAGTACACATTATATTATTAAAGTGACTTTATATTTTAAAAGTGACTTCATGAGAAAAAAAGTGCACATGGTACAAAACATTAAAAAGTACAAGGAGGCTCATTAATAGAAGGGGGACCACATGAGGGGGTGGGGGGTCCAGAGAGGGAATGATCTCCACCCATGATCTGGATCTAAGGGTGAGGGTTCTCTTTGGAGAGACAAAAGAGGAAAAAGGAGAAAAACTCTCATTCATTTTCATGAGAGCTATTGAGAAGAGAGAAAAGAGAGTAAGGAGAAAAAGGAGGAAGAGAGATTTGAGAGAAATACTCTACAGCACAAAACAAGGCAGCAACAACATAGTAGATCGAATCTCTCAAGTAGGCTAAGTTCAAGCCAATAGGAGAAGTTGAATCTCAAGGAGGCAGACAATGTAATCATCAGCTCACAGGTTGACGTTACCTTCGGCTCTATACGAGTCATTTACTAGGCAAAAACAGCGTTCAGATCAGCCTTCATGTGCTCCTTGAATTCTGGGCAGTGTTCCTCAATTTCTGGGTTGCTTCAGCGTGATTTTCGACCTGTTTCTGAGTGTGAATCAGCTTGTGTTTGGGAGAAAACACGTGTGGTTTGAGAGGGTATATTCAGCAGAGAAGACTCGAGTTCCTAGGCTGATTTATTGACTGTCCAAGTAGTCCATTTCCAGTGTACAAGGAGCTGTCAAGAGGCCGAAATTTTCATTGGAGAGTTGATTGTGTGTAAAAAGATATCAATATAGAACTCAATTGAAAAAGGACCTCAAATATACTCCAAGGAAAGAGATAAGTTGAAATTTCTTCTTGTATTTATTGTTGTAAGAAATTTCTAAAGAAGCAAATAAAATCCTCCGTGAAGACTTTCCCCTTGTGGGTCTTTCCAGGGTCATTAGACCTGTTCAAAATTTATGTGTGTGCTTGTATTTCCTTCCTTGTATCAGCTGAAAAGTGAAATATGGTAGGGTAGTTTTTTGTGTTAATTTGTCTTAGAGCTATATCATTATTTGCTTTAGAAAATTGCATTTCATCATTTACATATTGAATTCACCCCATATCATAACATCATTAGCAACATATGCAATTATATAGAAAGAACAATATCATCATCAATGCAGTGGAACATAAATGAACAATAGAAGAAAAGCATTCACACATAGAGACACCAGGATTGGTCGGAGACTAGGGCAAATCTCCACAAGGGGAAAAACCCTTTCAAAGTTTCAAACTCTTCTTCTTATTAGATTGTCATAAAATGTTCAACAAAGAGAGTACAATAATCCAATTCTTCATTCACAAGACTATCTAGCAAAACCAACCAAACAATATCCCAAAGATGAACCAAACAATAATACTAATCAAAATTATGATCCAAAAGCTTGCGGTCAATTGTCAACATCTGCGGCCAACTATCAGAATTTACCGTCAACTGTCAGAAAAACCCTAAGTCTTGATTGCATGGAACTAACAATCATGAATGCGGCTGAAGCATTCCGACCGCATGCAGAGGCTTGTATGCGTGCAGCTGCAGCCGAAAATTCCTGTGGCAACCCTACAACTGCGAACCAAAAACCCAAATCCGCACATGCGAACTTAGACCCTGCAATTTCGGCCCTGTGAGAACAAATTCCCCACGAACTAGATTCAAACCTATGTGAGCCAAAACCAAAGAAGGGAAAAGAAGAATGCTTGATTGTGTTTTCCAAATGAGGGTCACTTGACTTGTATTTATAGCCATCCAAGGGTGTCAAATTTCCTTTTAGGGTTGACCTGTCCTTTTGTTCGCATGTGGGTTTCCATAATAAAATTATATTTTTCCTTAACCAAATTAATTTCTTCCAAGGGCTAGGAGGGGTCTTTCTTGATGAGGAAAACTATCCAAAGGAGGGAATTCCCCAAGCTCCCAAATTAACATTTTGTTTCAAGTTCAATGCAAAAATAATTTGTATATCATTCATATGTTTATGATGGGTCTTAGGCATTAAACCATGCAAAAACTTGAAACTGGGTTGGGCTAGAGCAGAACAAAATTTTCTACACTACGTTGGTGAAAAACCTCCCTAGGGCCTTGGAGGGTAAAGGGGACCAATATAATGCAAAATCCAAACTTAGGGTAAGTGGTTCAACTGATAATCTGGCAAAACGTACTATGGGTCTAGCGGGTGGTACATTTTTGCGAGCTTACTGTCAAGATTCGAATAGTGCTTTAAAGAATGGTCAACGAATCTCTTTGAAAGGAGAAGACAATTATATTATGCTAAGAACAAAGACATATAATTTCAAGGTATTGGAAGAAATAACTCCTAAACCCATGAAGCACCCTATATACTAGAAGCTTTTGTTTCTTGAGATAGATGTTGGATAGAATAGGGTTTCATAAATGTGAGATGGCCATTCTATAGGTGGGCAACTACATTACAACATTTGCAAGGAGAGATACAAGTGAAGGTGGTGCAGGGCAAGAAGCAGTGGAATGTGGTGAAGAGTTAAGAGAGTAGGATTTCCTTGGTGGTCGTCTAAGATCTGGCTATAAATCAAATACATGATTTGGAAAGAAAGATTTTGGTAGGCAAACTTGTGGCATAGTTGATTTCGCAGGAATGAGTCTGGTGGGGAGATTCATGGGTTGAAGGGTAACATTGGAACAACCTAGCCGTTGGATCCAACAAGTGTGGGATACTATTCGTGGTTACAGTCCATCATTTCATGTTCTCTCTCATGATTGGTCGGGGTTCTTACTCAATTCCGAGGCAAAAGCTACGTTCATTCTTAAAGGAGCATGGTTCACGAATAGTTCTTTCCTATCCATGAATCCATAGCATCCTTTTTTATGCTAAAGACGATTTTATGGAGAAAACTATAGTCTAGAAGTTGCCCACCTTACCCATGGAGTTATGGACAGTACAAGCCATTATAGTTATTGAAAACCTACTTACTAAAACATTTCTAATTGATTGACAGTCTTTTTGTTAGTAATGACTAGTCAGTGGCAAGATTGTGAGTGAAGATAGATGTCAATCTTGGCCTTTATCAGTCAATGAATTTTGTAATGGGTGATCAAAAATATTCTCAATTATTGATTATAAGAACATCCCATTTAGATGCACAAGGTGCCATGACTATGGCCACGTGCACAAGGACTATGACAAGGTTTTCTTCAAAAAGCTTTGGTGGAAGAAGAACTCAATGAAAAATTGTGGTAGTGAGAGTAAACCTGTAGACCTGATACAAATGGAACAAGGTTTAAAAATTCATGGCTCAACCAATATCTTGAAGGGCATTGTTCAAGAGATAGTGTATAAGGTGGAGCTCGAACACCGGGTTGGGGACTTTTCCATACTCTTGATTATGGGCTTGTGTTTAGCGTTGAGACAAGATGAAGCATTGGCTCAAGAGTTGGACTTGGACTGGTATGCTCTATCCTTACCAAAGAAGAAAGATTGCAAGCAATATCCAATAACGCAGGATCTCAAGATTTCAAGTAAAACTACTACATTGCCTCTAATCCTTTTGTGGAGTCCTCTACTCTTCAAGGGATGGAAAAAGTAGATAAATTCCCTCTTGAATCAAGGCAGAAGGTTATATGTGTGGCAGGATGATTTCTCTATCGAGTGATTTGAATTTCTCAGGGGGCTTGTGAGTAGAGATACCACCAATACCTAGTCTTTTGAGTCAGTTCATCATATAAATAAGAAAAATCATTTTTATGGAAGGAATAGTCAGGTCAACTCAGACACCTCTATGAGGAGAGGAGGGCATTATCTTCTACATCCAAAGAAGAGGTTGACCACACTAGTTTTACCAGCTTCCAGGGGTTTGGGTTCCAACTGCCCAAAAAACCCAAGACCTCTAACTGTAGGGTGGAAGGCAGCTTTAAAACTAACTTGGGAGAGAGCAATTAAAGAAGTAAATCAAGGCAAATAGAGATTGATTATAGGAGCCCTTAGAGCTAGCTTAAGCCCCTCCTCAGTGTCCCTATGAAAGTACTTTCAATTAATATCAGATGCTTAGCGGCAAGCAAAGAAAATGGCCCTCAAGCAACTAGTGGAATTAGACAAACTATAATGTTCCCAAGGGATTAATTAGCCTAAGGGACGAAATAGCCTATCCATCCCAGTAGGCTACAGTCCTCAATAAAGGGGAAAACCCCAAAATTTCCAATTATGGGTGAGTTTTGTGGCAGCTAGGGAAAAGAAACCCAAAATTGGGGTTTGAAGTAAAATTTACTCAATCATTAATGAGAGATCCCTTTAGGAAATCTATAAATATGAGAGGGATGAATTCATTTTGAGGATGATGGAATTGGATCATTTATCTCTATTCTTTTGAGACTTAGACTCTGAAAGTTTTAAGACCCCCTTTACCCCTGTCAATTTTGGTGGTGAAAGATTCCACCCTAGTTGACATATTTTATATTCTTTAATTTTTGCCCTGGTACAGGGAAACTCTCTAAAAATCAGCAAAATTATCTAGAGGACTTGTTTGGGCACAAGATTCAATTTATGTTTGGTACAAGAGTTTTCTTTAAAGGCAACGAGGAAGGAAAAATCTTTGGGGCGCCATCTATGATCAGCAAGGGTCATTGTGCTTTCCTAGACAGGCCTGCGAAAGAACTAAGGCAGACTCTTATCATTGGGACGTCATTTGTGATCAGCAAGGGTCACTATGCTTTCCTAGACAGGCCTGCGAAAGAGCCAAGGCAGATTCTTTCCACAGTACCAAGTCTTGACAGCACATCGTAGGAGAATTCTAGAGGGATGTTTGGCCAATGCAAACTCTAGTTCCATGCAAGGTGACCAGAAAAGTAAGGAATCAAGTCCGCAGTGGATTGGATGTCGTTTAAGGCATTCGGTGCTGAAGATTTTGGTCTATCAGTTGACAACAGTCGTTGTCAGTGGGGTGGGACAGTGGCTCAGGAAGATCCTGAAATTATACATATCACGTGATCCATCGTTTGACAACGATTATTGTCCGTTGGTGCAGGACCGTGGCTCCAGGAAGATCCAAAGACTATCCAAACGATCTGTAGCACGGACGAATACGAACAGGTTACGACTCTCTATAATTCCGGTGTGCGGTTTTTAACCAAGGACAAATTAAGAGTTCTGCTTGGATTAAAGACCACGCTCGGCCCAGGGTATTCTTTATTTCCTTTGAAGTCTAACACCAAGGTTAGAAAACTCGAGGCTCAAGATTTATACGTTATTTGTGTAAAACCGTAATTGTTATGAATGTGAACTAAAATTATGTTGGTGTGAATTGGATTACGTGTTAATTGAGTGTTATAAGCGTGAACTGGATTTACGTTGTTGGTTGATATAGAATTGAACAATACATTTTGACTTGTTGAAATATGGTGTTATCTCTAAGGTGGAATTAATTATTCTTTGTATGGTTGGGAAAGAAAGGACAGGTTGGTTATCGTATTGAATGCCCCTACTATACTAGAAAGAAAAATTTATTATAAAAATAACTAGGGCAAAATTACCCTGTTACGCCACACAAACCAGATATAATTCTACTACAAAAGACAATGGGAAAGGGAGACCAATTATTTTTTTCACTTAAAAAGTCTTTGGGGGGATGGGACTTTGTTGATATAGATTCAAAAGGGTTTTCAAGGGGTTTGATGACCGGTTGGAATCAAAATGTGTCCTTTATTAATTCTTTTGGTATTCATTTAGGGCTTTGCATAGAAGTATACACTAAAAGCTTGGGCTTGACTCTGACTTTACTAAATGTGTATGGACCTCATGAGGGTAAACTAATTTATTAGGAAAATTTGTTTGCTTTTGAATATTTTAAAGTTGATAACCTCATTATTGTGAGGGACTTAAATCTTACTTTGATTAGAAGGGACATATGGATGTCCAATGCTAAAGTGGCTAGACTAGCTGGATTCTTCCATAACTTGTTTAATCAGGCAAGTGTTATGGACGCTAAGCCTATTAAGCTCAAGCCAACTTGGAGCAATAATAGATCCAGGACATATTGTGTTTCAGAGAGGCTTGATAATTTTTTATTGGGAATTTCTACAAAAGGTGGAAAGGTATAAGTAAAGGGTAGGATCCAATAGATGCTAGATCACTTCCCCGTTGTTTTCCAAACTGGATAAAAATGATCCAAAGCTAGGAGTTGCTTTCACACTTAATCCAGGAAAGGCCAACACGAGGAATTTCAAGATCCAGCAAAGCTAAATTGGTTGAGGCATGGTCCTTCACAAGAAGGCACTACTTGTGAACAATTCATAAAGGCTTTGGATAGAAAAAAACCAACAGATAAAGGGATGGTCAACCAAATGAAGTGGAGAAGAATCTGAAATCACATTTTTATTCTAAACTGAATGTCAGCTCAATGATAAGGATAACGTCACTTTGAAGGATTTGGAATTTAAAAAGGAAAAGTTACTTCAGGATAGGGAAAGGGAACGGAGGCTCAAAAGTGTTAATCTGGGAACTAATAAACAGGGAAGGGAAGAAGATCAGCACCTTTCAAGATCTAGCCGAAAAGAAGGTGTTCAAACTTCAAAGAACCACACAAGGCAAACAAAAAATAAATTCTCAAGGTGGCATCTTATTTCTCTAAACTGGTGCAAGAATAGGAGAATAAGAGGATGCATAAGACAGTCACAGGGGATGAACTTATTTATGTTCTTAACTCCTTTAAGAAAGATAGAAGTCCAAGCCCAGATGGCTAAACTGTGGAATTCTATATTGAGCTTTTTGACCTGCTGAGTGAGGATCTGCTCAGAGTTGATGAAGAAGTGAAAATTTCTGGGAGATTCCTTGTATTTTTTAATTAGGCTTTTATTGCTCTCATCCCAATAGTGAAAAGTCTTAAGATTTTTCAGGATTCTAGGGCTTTTACAGAATTATTTCCGAGGTCATTGCAGTTGGACTGAAGACTGTCCTCTCAAAATTAATCTCTCCTGAGTAGTTCGGCTTTCTGGAAGGGTGTAGATACATGAGGCTATAGGATCAGCACAAGAGAAACTGCTCACCATCAAAACCTCATATTCCAGCAGCAGTGATCAAGCTAGATCTTTGTAAGGCATATGATACAGTCTCATGGTTATACCTTTGCTTACTCTTAATTCACATAGGGTTCTCACTTCCTTTGGTCAAGTGGAATATGAGATGTGTGACTACTGCCTCCTTTGCAGTATTGATTGATGGATCAACATCGAACTTCTTTCTGTCTTCATGGGACATTATACATGGATTTTATTAAAATATATATAAAAAGAGATTTTATATCTTCAAAGGCAATTATATAATGAAAATGTATTATTTCCAAATATTTTAAGCACCAAAAGATTTGCATCTCAATTATTTTTTTATCCCTGTCATTGCTAATACATCTGGAGTTAAGATGTATCTACATTGTTTGTAAGCAAACCATCCTTTAGTGTAATGTCCAGGCTTAGTTTGCAATCCATACTCTACATCTAGATGTTGATTTGGGGTAGCATTGAATGTGCTCTTGGGGCACATGAGATCTCCAATACCCAGAGAGGGTTTGGGCAGATTCTAAACAGATCAGGAGATATTAAAATAATTAATATTTTTAATGGAGTTCCTAAGTCTAAACTTAGGGAAAATAAAATATTAATGTGTATTAATATGAATCTTTGTTAGAATGGTCCAAAAGACATGGATCAAGCCAGATCTAATCTTAACAGTTGATTAAGGACTTAATCTCGGCCGTTGATATGTCAACAGGAAAAGTATAAGAGGAGGCTTGAGGGTCACTTGGAGAATACACCAAAGTGATCAGTCATTCTATTCTCTAGAGCGGAGTTTGCTAAGAGAGATAGAATCAGTGATCGGGAGAGCAGCTGAGGAGCATTGAGTACAAAGAGATAGAGAGGCAGAGATAGTGACGAGATAGCAGCAAAGCAGCTAGAGAGAGAGACGCAGGAGAAGCTAAGTGCTATGTAGAGCACCAGAGGGGCCAGCGTAGTTGACGCAGAGGCTCATAGAGCTGACGCATGGCCTCCTAGGGCTGACACAGGCCAAGATAGGCTGACGCAGTGCCAACGCTGGGCTAGGATACGCTGACGTAGTCCAAATTGGGCAGACGTCGGGGTTTCTGGGTCAGATTGGTGCTGAGTAGCTACCAAAAGGATTATCCGGGATTTCAGCCAGTAGATTTGTCAGAAACCTAGAGGTATTACTGCTAAGGAAATTCCCTGTTGGGTAGGCCAGTTTCAGCACCCAGATTGTAATCTGATATTGCTTAATAAGAAAACCCTCAAATAGCTACACCGTTTTCCCACATTATGTTTTTCTAGGGACATTAGTCCAAAAATAATGGTGTCATGTGGTGTGTTTGTTCTTGTTTCTTTTAGTTGTTGATCTATAATATGTTGAGCATGCACTGGTGTTTATTTCAAGTATTTACTTTGTAAATAACTTGTTAAGGAAAAATAGCATGTAAGTAGGAATAAATCAGAAAAAATGCATGAAGCGTTTCTAACTAAGTAAACTTAGAAACTTCAACATGGCATCAAAGCATGATTGCAGATCACACGAGGACTAAAAAACATCAGCCAAGCGGAGCAATAGCAGCAAAAAACAGTTGTCCCGAGGTGACAGAAGTTGTTTCTAGCAACGCAGAAGCCAAGGAGTGTGACGCAGAGCTAGCCCAAGGCCATGCAGAGGAAGTCGAGAGCTGCGCAGAACCCCAGAAAGGCCAGCGTTGCTAACGCAGAGCATCTCAGGGCAGACACAGACCCATCTGGGGTGACGCAAATCTAGCGTGAGGCAAAGAGGCGCTGACGCATTTCATAGAGAGGCAGTTGTTAGGGTCTAGAAGGCTGTGGGAATATTGCAGAGTGGAGCTGGTGAGGTACTGTAGTCAAAACAGTACTTGACAGAGCTGGGCCAGAGGAGTTGTTACCAAGGGTTTCTAGCCAAGGAACACGGATCAGCAGTGCAACTGCACGAGTCGATCAGAGTAGGGGGCATCTCGACAAGCGACAAAAGGATTTCCAGGAGGGAAACCAGGACTCAGAAGGAGTCCAGAGGAGAACTTCCAGACGGGAAGTAAAGACTCAGAGGAGTCAAACAGAGAACTTCCAGGAAGAAAGTAGAGGAGCATCATGGCACTACATGGGGTAAGAGACCAAGATAGACTGGACGGAGCATCAAACTTCGCAGTCTGGAAGGCCAAAATCTTATTAGTGCTTGATAGGAATCGTGTCAAGAACTTCACCTTGAAGGTAATAGCTATCCCAGTCAACCCCAGTGATAATAACATGTATGAAGAGGCGATGGCGAAGGCCAAGTGCATTATCTTTGATGGGGTCAAGGATCATGTGGTACCACATATAGCCGAGAAGGAAACTGCATTTGAGATGTGGGAGGCTCTCAAGAAGCTGTATCAGCATACTTCTGTGCAGAGAAAAATGTTGCTCGAGAACCAGATGAGGTTGTATCAGATGAAGAAGGGTCAATCGATTGACACCTTCCTCGGAGGACTAAATGAGATCCGAGACCAGTTGACTGTTATAGGAGCGACACCGGATCAGGAGTTTATGGTGAGGACAGCCCTGAATGTTGTCTCAGAAGATTGGGAAGTATTTGTCCAGAGTATCCTGGGCAGAGGGACTCTCCCACCTTGGGACAAGATGTGGGCAGCTCTTCGCCAGCAAGAGATCAGACGGCAATCGAAGACAAGTAGCAGCAGCAAAGGGATCAAGGTCAAGCAGGAGGAGGAGGATGTGGCCCTATCATCTGAGGGAAAGCAGGAAAAGCAGAAGAAGAAAGGTCTCTCCAAGATCAAGTGCTTCCACTGTGGGGAGCTGGGTCATTACACGACCCAGTGTCAAAGGAAGAAGAGTAAGGGAGAGTCTTCCGAGACTAAGGCAGCGCCAGCACGGGCAAAGAAAGAAGTTTTGACAAACGATGATTGTGCCATGAGTGCACACATGCCACTTGAGCGGAAGTGGGGAGACATCGAGCTGTAGTCGAGTGGACTATAGGCGATGAGGGACAGGATCCTCGAGGTACCCAGCGTCTTGGATTAGACCTTGCTACAGGAGCCCCGACGAGGAGTAGCAGGACTCGCTGATGTGGGTAGAGACGGATGTGGATGGAGCGGCAGAGAGAGCTACAGTGCAGGATTCCCGAGATAGCGCAAGGCTAGCAGGCTGCAGCAGTGCGAGAGGCACAGGAGTGTTGCACCAGTGTAGGATGGCACAGAAAGGTGTGCGACGATGCGAGATGCACAGAGTTGTTGCAGCAACGTAAAGGTCAGAGAGGGAGCACTTGCCAGTGATAGAGGGAGCTTCAGCATCTGGAGTGTTTCTAGCCTGACGGAGATGTCAGAGTTGGGAGAATAGTTACTTACTTCTCAGTAACTGAGTTGCAGTGCAGCAGTGGGTAGCACGATGCAGCATAATGAGAGGAGGTGCAGTGCTAGGAAAAAGGACCAGCAGCAGCACGGATGCAGAGGGAGTTGTCGTACAAATGCAGCAGTGGCAGTGGTAGAACCATGGGCAGTAGTACAAGATGCAGAAGTGCAAAGGATGTTAGGCAGGAAGGCCTAGCATCAACACAAGTACCGATGTCTGATGATCAGAGTAATACTCAGTGAGGAGTATTGCTAGAGCACAATCCTCGCTAAGAGGGAGTGTTGATTTGGGGTAGCATCGGATGTGCTCTAGCCACGAAATTTGGTGGAGAGGTTGGGGCATGTGAAATCTCCAATACCCAGAAAGGGTTTGGGCAGATTCTAAACAGATCAGGAAATATTAAAATAATTAATATTTTTAATGGAGTCCCTAAAACTAAACTTAGGGAAAATAAAATATTAATGTGTATTAATATGAATATGTGTTAGAGTGGTCCAAAAGACATGGATCAAACCAAATCCAATCTTAGCCGTTGATTAGGGACTTAATCTCAGTCGTTGATATGTCAAGAAGAAAAGTATAAGAGGAGGCTTGAGGGTCACTTGGAGAATACACCAGAGTGATCAATCATTTTATTCTCTAGAGCGGGGCTTGCTAAGAGATAGAATCAGTGATCGGGAGAGCAGCTGAAGGGCATTGACTACAGAGAGATAGAGAGGCAGAGATAGTGTCGGGATAGTAGCAGAGTAGAGAGAGAGAAAGACGCAGGAGCACCTAGTGCTCACGAAGGGCAATGTAGAGGCAGCTAAGTGCTGCGCAGAGCACCAGAGGGTCCAACGTAGTTGACGCAAAGGCTCAGAGAGCTGACGCAAGGCCTCCTGGGGCTGACACAGTCCAAATTGAGCAGATGCTGGGGTTTCTGGGGCAAATTGGTGCTGAGTAGCTACCGGAAGGATTATCCAGGGTTTCACCGAGTAGATTTGTCAGAAACCTAGAGGTATTACTGCTAAGGAAATTCTCTGTTGGGTAGGCCAGTTTCAGCGCCCAGATTGTACTATGATGTTGCTTAATAAGAAAACCCTTAGATAGCTGCATCGTTTTTCCCACATTGGGTTTTTCTGAGGACATTAGTCCAAAAATAATGGTGTCATGTGGTGTGTTTGTTCTTGTTTCTTTTAGTTGTTGATCTATAATATGTTGAGCAAGCACTGGTGTTTATTTTCAGTGTTTACTTTGTAAATAACTTGTTAAGGAAAAATAACAAGTAGGTAGGAATAAATCAAAAAAAGTGCATGAAGGGTTTCTAACTAAGTAAACTTAGAAACTTCAACACTAGAGAGCATCTTCAACCTTCTCTTACCTTCACAAACTTCTACCCTTGGTATTTCTGCCTCTAGACATGAAAGTATCCTTATTTGGTTCTTCCTTCATCTATGGACTTCATTTCTCACTTCTCCCTAAGTCTGACTTGGCATAGAAGGTGCAGATACCTTGACGTCGTTATCTTTTTGCAGCTTGTCAAAATTTAAGTCTATTGACTCCTAGCTATATATATTACTTCAATGTTCTTCACCTTTTTTAATAAAAGGATAAATTAACAATGTACCCAGGAAGGTTAATTATCAACAATTCATTCATATGACCTGGCTCTCCCTTTCTCAACCTTACAGACAGAAGTTGGTTTCCTACAGATTTTAGATGGCATTAATATCCATCATGTTGTTGCCTAGATTGTATAGGCACTGCAACAACGCTCAAGACGAGGGTCATCACTCTGATCCCCGTCCACTCTGTTCTAACTGTCTCCCAACAACAGTCTATGGGAAGTAGTCCCTATTGAATGAGATGAAGAAAAGCAAGTTGGAAACCAACTTGTTTGGGAGACACGAATGAGTGGCCTAGCCAATTGGTTAAATTCGAGCAAGATTATTGATTAAATTAGATTTTAAAATATGAGACTACTGCCTTAATGGAGTCACAAAGTCTTGCTTATAATGAAATGGAACCAAATGACTAGATGGACACTCGTTGTTTAAGATGATTGACTTAAAATGAATGATATGCAAACCTGACCTGTGTGTGATGTATAGATCTTGGTTATTTTTAGTTAAGTGCCTAATCTAGATGTAACCTTCCTTTACCTATTTTGAAGCTGCACTCCAAGGTAGGTTGTGGGAAGGAGGCCAACAAGAAGTAGGCTAGGGCCTGACTAACAATATCTTTTGTTGTGCTCCTATCACCTAATGCCTCCGACGCTGCAAAGATTGTGACTTTGATGACTGCAAGGTCACCGTGTTAGCCACCGAAGAGTTGTCGAGGCCCCTCAAGCTAAGTGAGAAGGGTTGCCCTATGTTTCTATCAACCTAGCTTATGCTAGGATGTCAATTATTAATGCAATCTAAATCTAGTATGCTTATGCACGAGATTATGAGTGAGATTATCTTGAGTTAAGATTGCTCAAGTTACTTAAGTACCTATGTGAGATTTATCTTAATGCAAGAGTATTTAACAATGTTGTGATGCAATCTTAAATAAGATAAGTGCTAAGAGATACAAGTGTAAACTTCAAGTAACCTACACAAGATATTATGTCAATCAACAAAATCAATGTCAGATTCTGAGTGCAAAGATGAGATAAGCCAATTCCAAATCTATGACAATTTATATCAGCAGTAAATATTCAGAAAATTCAGATTTAATCAATGTTATAACAGCAGTAAGGAAACCACTTCAAATCATGAAATTTGTCTTATAGATGTAAAACACAAAAATTCTCAATGACCAGCAAATGTAAATTAACTTATTTAGCCCACTTTATAAAGATGTATTCAGTGAAATTTCAAGTCTGATTTGTTAGTTTATAGCAATAAACAACCACAGATCAGCAAGCTAAATATGCCAAAAATGGATGGTCAATATGCCCAAAAATAGTAAAAATGCAATAGAAATCAAAATTTTCCATTTTTAAGGCTTTGAGGATGTGTATTTCAGAAATTTCAGAACTGATAAATTTATAACAATAGTAAATTAGTCACAGATCAGCAAGCTAAAGATGTCAAAAATAGATGGTCAATATGCCCAAAAATAGTAAAAATGCACTAAAAATCAAAATTTTCAATTTTTGGGGCTTTTAGGATGTGTGATTCAGAAATTTCAAAACCCATAAATTTATTAGAGCAATAAATTAGTCATAGATCAGCAAGCTAAAAATACTGAATATGTTGCCCAAAATGTCTAAAAATAATAAGTTTTTACCAGAAATTGAAAATTCAAATTTTTATCTTTATTAAGCATATGCTTAAGAAATATTTCAGACTTGAATTTCACAATTATGCAGTAAATTCCAACAAGCTGAAATGTTAGATATAGGTCAAATTAGAAATGCCCAACTGACCAAAGCTTGTGAAAATTCAGATTTTGCAACTCTAATTGATTTTGACCAATTAAAAAGTGGTTTTAAGGCTTAGATATTAGTAATTTGCTTGATGTAATAAAAAACTGCATAAAACAATGGTTTAGAGGTCAAACCCTAGGCCCAAGGCCTTGAAGATCCTACCGTTGAAAATCGTTGAAACTTTGGGATCACTTTGCTGCTTGAAAATAAGAATTTTGAGACCTACTCCATCAAAACCGCCAAATATTTAGCTTCAAAACCTCAGCTTAGGGTTTTGGGTCGATTTTGGGGCAAAAGAAGCCAAGAACTAGAGAGCAAGGCTAAGGGAAACAAATTTGCGGGGATAAAAGGGCTAGGATCATAGATCGGGGGCTAAAATAGCGAGAGGAGGCCAAAAACTGGAACCCGTGTCTTGAAAAAAAGTCTTCTGAATCTGAATTTTGTCGTCAAATTTTCAGTAAATGTCCATGCAAAAATGTCTAGAGACTAGATCTTACCCTCAAGAGCCTAGACCTAGCTCTTCTCTCACTTAATTCCTTGATCCAACCTGCGAAAATAAAAATAAAAACACCCAAACCCCAAATATATACAAAATACTAAAAATCCCTAAAACCCAAATTAGAAAAAATAATTTACAAGTTAGATCTACAAAATTATTCACAAGATCTACAAATATACAAGGGTTTTAAAATTTTTAAATTTTTGAGAAAAATATTTTTATGGAGTTTTTTCCTTTGAAGAATAGATAAAAATACTTTAGAAACCCCAAAGTATACTATAGCCTTAGCAAAGATTTAATCCACCATATAAATACTTGGAATCGAAACAACAGTGATTCTTACTCAAGTTTGTGAACTTGGAGGCCAAGGACTGTAATACCTACAAGCATTATGAATTTATCTCAAAATAATTTGTTAGATCACATGGAGAATTCAAACCACCTAAAATTAGCCCAAAACTATCAATAGTATGGTTCTATCTCAATCTAATGAAAAAGCAAATCTTACCAATATTCAACACAACATAGAGATGTTTGTAGTCAGTGCATACCACAAATCAATAAGCAAGAACACCTTGAATTGCACCCCAAACCCTTTATGATGATTGAAAAAATAGTTCCCATGGCCCATAGTTACAACGCTGCTTCAAATGAAAGTTTCTAGCCAAAAATCAAGATGTTAGAGACTCAAATGACTCTCTAATTTATAGTTTATCCTCCAAGTGGAAAAATAACGGCTAGTTTCTTTGATCTTTGTCAAAATTATCTTGGTCGTTGATAAACACTTCAAGATCTTTTAATCTTGGCCCTTGATTTTTTATTGTTGAGGAATTTTCGAATTTATCATTTAATTCTATTTTTATTAGCTCAAAATTAAAAAATTTGAGTTAATTTCCTCAAAAATTTGACTTTGACTTAACCACCAAGGTTCAAAGATCCAAATTTTCTTGAAATATACAATATTCCCATGGTGGAGGACCTTTAAAATTTGATTTCTTTAAGACCCACGAATTTTTCCACTTGGAGAATTATTTTTCCTAAAACAATTTAATTTTAACTCTAATTAATTAATTTTCTGACTTAGGATTTAATTTTATTTTGCCAGAAAAATAAATAAATTTACATATGAGGGGATTTAATTATTTTTCCACCCTCTAATACATAAGATTTTACATTTACAACCTCAAAGGGGGAATACACATTTGGCTTAGACCCTCAAGACACATAACCCATCTGCGACACAATATGATCTAGTAAACCAAATGATTTGTAATAAAATAATTAAGCCAACTAGCTTAAATTCTAAGTTGCACGAAACGGGGAAACGGGTACGAGTTTCCGAAACGGGAAGCGATACGAAACGCGACCTCCCCAAATTTTGGAAACGGGGAAACGCGAATATATATATATATATATATATATATAGAAAATATTTAAATATATATATATGTGTGTGTGTGCGCGCAATCATAAAGCATAAATGATACATTATAATTTATTACACTTAAACATTAAGATTTAATTTACATCACATTTACTCATGAATGATCACATAATGAAAATAAAAATATCGGAATATCCAAAAGCAACCTTTATTAGATATCCAAATCTCAAAATCAGCCTTTATTTATATTAATATATGAGGCTGCAAGTACAATAAAGACTATAAGGCTGCAAGAGAGAGATCCAAATCAGGATTTTCTGCATCCACATCCCATTCTTTAGAAGGACCACTGTTGTATTGGGAGTCTCCTCCTACATAGTCGAACGACCTTAGTGCTCTTGATTAAGTACACGTTTCATACCCTAGTACCCTACATGATCTTGATTATTGGGATTTTCCCCTGCATAGAGGGCTTGGTTTTCTTGATTAAATACAAGTTCCATACCCTAGTACATGATAAAATTCAATGGAAACATTGCAATCCCCCCAATCCTGAAATCCTAAAATCCTGAAAAACAAATAAGTCTGCTGGATTTTGAGCGAGATCTAAAATTCTACTTTCTCCATATGAAATCCAATGAGGGCGAAACCACTCTCAAACATCCTGAGTCATTTCATGGTAATGTTAAAAATTTAAATAAAAGGATGAAAATGAAAAATAAAGGAGAATATAACTTTTACTTTAAGAATTTAACATTACCATGAACTGCATATCAACACTAGGGCAAAAATTCACTTTTATAACTTTAGACACCCATCTAGAAAATTAAAAAACAAATTTGAAAAAAAAAATTAAAAAAAACACAATTCAATTGGGAAACGCGGGTTGTACGGCCGGGAAACGCGTTTCCGGCCGTACTGCCACGTTTCTGTTTCGGGAAACGTGGCAGTACGGCCGGAAACGCATTTCCTGGCCGTACCAAACGCGTTTCCGCGTTTCGTCCCAGTTTCCAGCCGGAAACGGGCCCCCCCCACGTTTCCTGCAACATAGCTTAAATTATTATCAAATCACTTTTACCAATGTTGCACAAAGCGCGATCAGGATTTAATCGGCGCCGGGAAAAAAGCGGAAAAAATCGACAAAAGCGGGAAAAAAGCGTTTGGCACAAAAATATTCATTTTTTTTCATTTTTTTTCAATTTTTTTAATATCTAAACCATCTACAACATAAAATAAATACATTGACACATAAATATGATAAAAAAACTAATATATAAGATGTTTAATATCATTTCTAGCGCTAAAATCACACATAACATTGAATCATGTCCTGAATAGTAAGTCCTGACTCCTGAGTCCCAACTCAGCCTCAAAATATCAACAAAAAATATGATAATGTATCTCATCATGTCATAACGTCATATACAATAAAATGAAAGTCTAATCCTATTGATTTCCTCTGCCCCTCTTGCGAGAAAATGCCACAGCTTTCCCTTTCCCTCTAGATGTAGATGCTGGTGCCCGTGCAGGTGGAAATGGCAGTGGAGTCTGATGTGCTCTAGACGTTGAAGAACTAGAAGTAGGAGCTATAGGAGGTAGACCACGTCCTCTACTGGTGGCAGGGGTAGCCCGGGCAGGTGGTGTCACCTGGAAACATTACAATCTCCCAATCCTGAAATCCTGAAAAACTGATAAGTCTGCTGAATTTTAAATGAAATCTAAAATTCTACTTTCTCCATATGAAATCCAATGAGGCTGAAACCACTCTCAAACATCCTGAGTCATTTCATGGTAATGTTAAAAATTTAAGTAAAAGGATGAAAATGAAGATTAAGGAGAATGTCACTTTTACTTTAAGAATTTAACATTACCATGAATAGCATATCCATACTAGGGCCTAGACTTGATCATTAAGCTACCCCACTCAAAAATTATTTGTTTCTTTCAAAAAACATTGCATGAAAAAACCCAAAAAAAGTTATAAAACTATGTTGTCCTGAGCCCCCACGATTTTTTCGTTAAAAATCGCGCTTTTTTCGAAAAAATCGCGATTTTTTGAAAAAAGCGCGATTTTTTCAATAAAAATCGGCAAAAAAAAGTAGGCGATTTTTTCGTATAAAAATCGCTATTTAAGCGGGAAAGGGAAAAAATCGCGATTTTCCGATAAAATCGCGATTTTATCGCGATTTTAACAACACTGACTTTTACATCAGACTCTACTAAAACACTAGGACTCACATAATAATTCAACAATAAATTTCACCCTAGCTTTGGGGGTTTAAGCTGGAGGGAAAAAACTCTTCTAATTGGCCATGTCAAAAAACACAGGTAATCAGTGAGGTTAAAAAACCTCCTGGGATGGAATTCATCATCAAATTATAGGCTTACCTAGGTTGTTACATAGACTCAAGGTTTACGAAGATCATTTACAATATTTAACTTGTAGAATGGGATGACCATGACACATGGACTGCTGATACGTGATCCGATCCTTGTTGAAAAAGTTCGTACTTCCGCTTCCCCAGAACTTTGACAATTTGATTGCAAAACATCCAAATGATTTGTAACAACACCAGTCGCATCAGCATGGGCTTAGATTTCTGCTTGGCCAGTTCAAAGGACATTCATGCTAATTGCAAGATGGTAGACGCCCATGTCCTTCATGCAGAAAAATGTGCAGATTGTTTTCTCTTCATGAGATGGTCAGCAAGGAGCATTTCATTTCCAAGATCCCACATTATTGTGAGATATGGGGGAGGTATTACTATCTTTACAAAGATCCTAGAGAAAAAAAGTATTTTTCTTCTTTCATTATTCCAACCAGAGGTGTTTAGCTTTGTTTCTTAAAGAGACCGTAACCTTTAAGTGCCAGGCACCAGGACATTACCTAGACCTAGCTGAATGATTGCATCACTCCTCTAATCCATCTGGGCAAGTAGGGGGTCAGGCACCACTATTTGACTACTGCTAGCACAGAGAATGGTAGACCAATCAAATAGTGTTTTAATGCCCGGATTGCTCTTTTGTGAGAATGGTGTATTTCAGCATTTTAGTTGACAAATTCCATAGGGATTGTGTTCTTATAGCTGGTTTCTTGTATTTTTACAGGTTAATTCTTATGGTAAAATCCATTTTTTGTGTTTTCAGTGGGAGATTGTTTAGGCACTCCTTTCTAAAACCATTATTGTTGGTTGTACTTTTGGGTCACACTGACCAAATTTTTGTCATCCGTGGATATTAGTATAATTTCATTTTCTCCAGTACTAGGAAAATAGTACTCTAACACTGCATTTTTTACTACAAATGAAAATACAAAATGTGAAGAGGTATGCCAGTATAGAGAACAATTTGTTAAAAATACTGAAACTATATATATTAGTTAACAGAACAGTAAAATAGTGCCCATAGACAAGTTCTCAAAGCTGCCCAGTAATGACATCACAATAAATATGCATACATAGACTGCATTTCTACAACAAAAAACTGTAGAGAGGCAGTATCTAGATGTAGTCATTTGCAACTAAACCAAAGAACACAATTGTAGTGAAGGCATACCCAGAAGCAGTCTATTTTAAACCATACTCAACAATCAGGCATTGAAGATAAAAGAAAGATGGGGAACTACAATTTCGCATAAGGACGTAATAATAGACAAGACATATGACAATGTAGCAATGGCAGTGAAACCATATGGTATCTACGAAGAAAGAAAAACGTGGCCTTAACAGTATGGACTATATCCTTTTGGAGGTAATATAAGAGAATTATAATTCAAGAGAAAACATTTAGAAAACATTTTATAAGGATGGTGAAAACAGGTTGCCAACTTGGGCAATTAAAGAAATGATCGCCAAGAATTCAGTGAGCAAAAAAGATGTACAAGAATTCAGCAATTGCAAAAGAAGTATTGATTCATAACAGTAGCTCAAACACCATAAGTAAAGAGTACTGATAGGAACTGACAAGTGTTGGTAATTAAAGTAGCATATGCTATTTAGGATGCAGGAAGGGTTTCTAAATGCTTTGGTGCTCACTAAAACAAAAAACAGGAGAAGAAAACAAGGGATTTTGCAGTGTTCTAGATACAAATGTTGTTGAGAATGAAATACCAGGGCCTCAAAATACAAAATTAAATAACCTGAGCAGCTTACCTTTCATCAGGATCATCTTCCCATAGACGAATACAATTGCAGGAAAAATGATATAGGCAGCTCTCTGATAACTTATCATCAGCAAGCTGGCGATGAAAATACTGTTTTAGGGGATCATCCAACTCCACACTTACAGGCATTTCCAATGTTTTAATGTTGCAATTGGAAGTTTCGGCACAATTGGTATATGGATACACTTTATTGAAAGAACTCACAATTATCTCTTCCCTTCCATCTGATTTAGCAAGCCCAGCCTGTGTAGAAGCCAATCTTGTCATACCATTTTTTAGGTTGTTCACACACAAAGAGCTTGAAGGATCTTGAATGTGTTCAAGCTCTGCATCAAAAACTCCAACTTCATCCAAAAGTACAACCCTTCTTTTATGCTTCCATGTGCCTGTTGTCTTGCGCGCCTGTGACATATCTTTAATCACAGTCTGAGCAAGCCTGCCACCACCTGCATCTACCAAAATGTCATCTGCACGAGACAGTACTGTGTGTTCCATTTTTGAATCTTCTATTACATTTGAATCTAGACAGCTATGAGCATTTAGGGATGTATCCTTGGACAATGAACTATGTTGGCATTTTCCACTTACTTCATTGAAATCCTCAAGCACTATATTAGATTCACCATTTGCATTATCATGATCAGTATCTGCATCTGCATGGGAAACAGTTTGTCCATCTATAGAACTAGAGGAATCAGATAAATAGTGGTCATCACTACTAGACTCACTGTCAGATGATGAAGCTATAGAGTATGAGTCCAGAGAAAGCTGCATGAATTCTTCCTCCAGATTTTGGCGGCGATGTAGTATATCTTCCTGATAGTGGGGAGGAGAAGAAAGACAGAATGAAGAGGAATGAGATTCAATTATCTCCTCAATAGTCTTTAGTGAACCAAAACTTTCACCTGAGCACATTTCTTCATTTGCCACGATACCGGGTACACACAAATAAGTCATGCCTTCTTTAGGTAATTTTCCAGCTGTATTGGAGATTAGAACCTTCGATTGCTCCTCAGAGCTATTAACTTCTCTAATTCCTGAATTGGGTGAAGGTTTCAGTGAAGTAGCATGCTTTACAAAAGAATTGGATACTGTTTTCCCCTTTAGATAAAAGTTTCCAAGTGAGCCATTCTCTTGTACTTCATTCACAATTTTACCAGCATTGCCCTCATCATCTCTCATATGTTTCAGTTCTGCTTCTGGAGTATCTTTGTCATGGTGACCCATTGATCCTTCCTTGTCCTCTAATTTTACTTTAGAACTACTATTATCCACCCTATTTGGTCGCCGCCTTCTCATATGAGACTGTCGCTTAGAATTGAAAGCAGTACCTTGAACATAGTCCTCTTTATCCACATTAGTCGAGTACAACAAGTCACTCAGTTTTTGGAACCAGACACTTGGATCCTCTTTCTTGAGAAGTTCTATTCTATCAAATAAAGACAAGGCATCTGCCCTGTCATTTTCACCAATATCTTTTTCATCCTTTCTCTTGCTTTCATTTTCATGCACAGGTGAACCAGAACCATCCTGTTCAACACCTTCAGAAAGCAAATATCTCTTATGATCTGGATCCTCAATTGAGGCAAGTCGAGCTATCCTTTTCTACAAGAGAGCAAATTTAAAGAGTGAAACAATCACCAGAATGACAGGCACAAGAAAAATAAAAGCAACAACAGGCACAGAAAAAACAATGTTAACATGTTTTCTGAACATGGAAAGAAATATGTTTTTAACAAAAATAGCATGCAACTTCCAACGGATATGCTGAATCTGGTTTTCAAATTAGAAGTTTTTATATGAAAGGGTACATTTTAAATAAAGAATGAGCAATAAAAGCAGCAGTATACAACATATGGTAAACAAAAGACAGAAGTTTGCATTGCTGTGACATGCACTCATAAACATTGACATCGAGCAGCCATTCCATAATGATTAACATGAAACGTGCATTTTGCATGACTTACCTCCTTTGCCTTCAATTGGAAATCACCAGAGCTATTGGCTTCGTGTTGCTCACTAAATTTTCTCAGCTCGCTGTTGACATCTGAATGAATTTCACCTTTTGCAGGAGAATAGAACCCATAGCCAGGTCGTTGCATCTGTCTTCTTGCTGCAATGACTTTTACGGTCCAGACCTCCCTCCCATGGATCACTTTATCATCTAATTTCAACTAGGGCAGTAACCAAATGGCAAGTTACATCTCTCAAATAATCTCGGTGTAATCAGTTGATGCATGACACAAACTTGAATATCCCTTCAATTTATTCCCACAAATGGCAGAAGATTATGAAGGCAAAATTGAAATGGTTTTCCAATTTGAGTTATTAGGAAATAAAGACTGTTATTAGGATAGAAGACTATTTTAGAGTTTAAACAATTCAACAGTTGAATTAGCGAATTTAAGAAAGAATAATGTGGCTGTTGGAATATATAAGAGTAAGAGATCAGAAACGTGAGTAAATGGGTATGCCTTCTCTGCCACTAAAGGTTGTAATGAGATGGATAAAGAGAAGATATCTGCCAAAACATGATAACGAAGTGCATAAAGAGGTGAAACCAAAGAAAATGGATTGCTTAACTTACTTTATGTGGATTGGAAAAGAAGCTGAAAACTTGCTCCCGATATAATCGAGCACAACTGATCGGATTGCCTTCCAGCCAGACACTTTCAAGAACAGGAAGACTAGACAACAACTCGATCTCAGAAAAATTGGAGATCGTATTAAATGAAAGGTCTAGGCCTTCGAGTGTGGCTATATTTTCAATCCCGTGCAATGTTGTCAAAGCATTATTTCTAAGAATAAGCTTGGTGATCCGAGCTGTGACCTGCTCCAACCAAAATGAATGACAGTGAAAAAGAAGACAGCAAACATTTATGCACACTGCAGACTAAGATAAACTTCAATTTGAGTCTATGAGGAAAATGATAACAGAAAACACAACTGCACCTACTGCACATCTCCAAATTGGTTTAGTTCTAAGCTTAAGGATGTACTCCAGAAGATAATTGCATCAAACAATAACCTGCTCTTACAGTCTAACAACGAAACAGAATTGAAATGAATCCCACCTCATTTAACGACGATATTGTCCGAATATTGTTGAATCCAAGGTCTAAGTACTTCAAGTGCATACACTTGTGCAAACTGGCAATTTTCGCAAAACGGTTCCGACTCAAATCCAGTGTCTCCACAGCGGGAAGCAACTGAAGAGACTCATCCATGAGAACCATGTTGTTGCTAGCACAAGAGACAAAAGATAACCGAGTCCATGCAGGGCAATCCTGTATTTCAACAATCCTTCCAGCAAAAATATGCCTGAGAGCGTCCTGAAACAGAAAATAATCACAAAGGACCAATCGTCCTATTAATCCCAAGCAACAAAATCAAAAATCAAAGCAATGCAGAAGCCTAAATGCAGGATTTTCAATTCAGGAAATATAAAATTAAACAATACAGAACTCAAATGCAAAGCAAGCAACAACAGGATTCAAAAATTAAACAATGCATAGTGCCAATTCGATGAAGATGAACAGGGTTTTGATTTACGAGTGAAGTTGATGGAATGTTAGGCCATCCACCTGGGCCCGTCCTCATTTTAGTGGAAAGGATATACTAAAAAAGATGAGCCTGGATGCAATGGTTTCATTATCGCTAGTGTCTGCCTGCCCAACCTAAATGGCAAGTATTAAAACGGAAGGGAAGCATTGAAAAGGATGAAGCGAAGTAATGGCTCCATTAATGCAGTGGTCTACATGCCCAACCTAAGTGGCAAGTATTAAAAGAGCGGGGATGTATTAAAAAAAGATGGAATCGGGTGCAAGTGCTATGCAATTTTGAGGAATAGTTACTCGAAGCATGGTTTATACCATGCAGCCCTTATCCAGGGAAATCAGAATTCAAGGCTGGTTGATTAAATTAGGTCGAAATCTAAAGTAGAATGAATTTTTACCGTGGAATTGTGGCAGATGATTTTCTCCAGAGTGTTCCTGAGCTCCAGCAATCCTCGCGCGGCGGAGGTCGAGAGATCACATCCCCGAAGCTCCAGAGAGCGCAATCCACCAAAGGGCAAAAGCGAGAGTGGCGTGGGATCCCTGCAGGGATGGGGCAAGACCGAGACGACCTTAAGAGACGTCAACAGACGGAGAACCCGCCGGAGCTGCTCGAGCGCCCGATGGTCCCCCAAATCCGCAATGTAAGCGCGCAGGTAATCGACCGGAGCTCCCGTTCGCAGCCGCTCGAGCTCTTGCAGAGCCTCGAGCCGAGACTGAACATAATGCAATCCCACCGGATTCAGCTTCAGGATCAGGGTTCCCTCCAGGAGCGACTCTGCCTGCTTCTCCACGAAATTCACCAGAAGCTCTACATATCGATCGCCCGTCACAATAGCCATTATTGTTCTTATTATTAATATTCCTCCTCATCTGCATCTGCTGCCTCTTCTTCGGCCATTCCCTTCTCAATTTGCGGAATGGTATCTAGTCCAGCGAGTTTACTAGAAGTAACCCAAATTCAATTCTCAGCGCAAACCTGTATGCTAAACAGGAAAATCACGATGATATGTGTCGAGAGTTCGATCCCGGTCCGGCCAAAACTTGACTGATTTCTGGGATCCAAACCTCGAGGATGTGCATAATTGAATCATATGCCGCCTATCAACTCATCCTGCTTGCGGCTGTTCTCCGGAACCATGCCATGCCAGCTGTTTGTTTGATTTGGATTTGTTTGATTTGGAAGGAGCAAAAGAATGAGATGATTTGTTTGTTACGGAGGTCTCTGATTATCATTTTATATTTGATCTTGGTTTTTCTGGTTTCCAGTGAAAGATTGGATGACAAGACGACACTCAGAACGGCACGCATCCATCCTGGCGGTGCCACGACGCATATGTCGTTAAATTGTTGAAAGTCATTTCGCTTGTGCTTTGTTGTATGTTTTATTTTAGATTATGTCGTCTTTTTTTTCTTTTCTTTTCTTTCTTTGGGTTAAACTAGCATTTGTACTTAATGTTGTAAAGGAAACGCCTTAAGGCATAGTGTGTGGAAGAATATTGAAATGTGAATGGGCTTTTGTGGGCTTTTTTGAAAGCAAGGGTCGATGATTCCAACAAGTTTTAATTTGACGAAGCCATGCCGAAAACCGCTGAAATGGAAAGCAAGTAGCCATAAATATTCATTGAACTTGTTTAGAGACCTTTGTTTGTAGTTGGTAAAAATTGTGGAGTTAAAGGTGAAGATAAATGAATGAATCCATGCGAACAACAACCGGATATCCATATTGATTTGGATAGGGTTATTTAAGAAATCATTATTCAAAGGGGAAATTAAATTAATATGAAGATATATTGAAAACATGTAATAATAATAATAATAATATCCATTTTTAAGGTCACAGCCAAGGCAGACACCAAATTGATGTATGAGACCCCCTTGTTTGTGGGACAAGGGACCCACCTCCGCGCAGCGATTTGACTGCTAAGTCTACGAAGGCATACATACTCTACCCCCCTTTGGTTTTGAACCTGTGACCTCTTACGAGGAAACACATGCTCTTAACCATTAGGCCCACTCAAGCTGTAATATATTCATTAAAATCAATTGATTTTGTTAACAAAATATGATAAAACCCATCGACAATGAATTGGTTGTGAGGACATAAACTATCAAAATTGTATTTGATCTTGAAACATCTTTTTTTAAGTTTGAAATGGAAAACACAAATAGTTGTGAGGACATAAACCATCAAAATGGTATTTGATCTTGAAACATCATTTTTTAAGTTTGAAATGGAAAATACAAATAGTGAATTGTAACATCCTTTTTTAAGTTTGAAATGGAAAATACAAATAGTTGTGAGGACATAAACCATCAAAATGGTATTTGATCTTGAAACATCCTTTTTTAAGTTTGAAATGGAAAATACAAATAGTGAATTGTAACAGAAGAGGTTCGAGAAGGAATATAATATTCTAAAGAACATTGTGCTTGTCATTCCATATTTGAAGTTGTATCAAAACATGTTGGAGGCATCGAAGACCTGAAGAAGCAGTAATGGACCTGCAAAATGTATATTTTGTTAGAATTAGTAATATGTAAATCAGTTGTGGAAATTTATTAGTAATACTTTGCAGGTGAGTTGTGTTAAAATGAATTTGGAATGAATGGAAATGAAGTTACCTTTGCTATGGGGATTTATATATTGTTAGTGGAAGATGCATGGTGAATAACGGCATATTGAACACCATTGGAGGTCTATGCGTAGTTGGAGATGCATATTTTTTGCTTGCCATTCTACTTGTAGTTGCTTAGGTATGCTATTTCTGAGTCCATGTGTCCTGTTGCAAAAGAAAGAAAATGTTAGAATGAGATGTATAGATAATATAAAGACATTCTAATATTTGGTTAATTATTAATATTGATTAAAGGTGGTTGTTGTTGAAAGATATGAAAAGTATGTTATGAAATAGAATGAGGTAAATAAATGGAGGAAACCTTTTGGTGATGTTAAAGTATGGGTTGGAGCAAATTATCTGGAGGCGGCATTGAACGGAGAATTTCTTCTGCGTGTTTTCTGTGAGCAATGTTTTTGTTGTCCTTCATTTTACTGTAACGATTGAAACTGAATGCGGGGCTAATGCGGAGATCTCGTAGAGAAGGTACTCTTGAAATTGTTGTGAATGTGAGACCTTGACGTTCTGTTTTTCCAATGTCAATTGTTGCTTTTGGAAGTGTCATACCTTGAGATTTATGTATGGTTAAAGCCCAAGCCATCTTCAGTGGAATTTGTGCATGTCCATTTCTTTTTACTGCTGGAATAGGCAAGTGAGTGGGGTTTCTTTCATCCCAAGGAGGCCCAATGTATTTGGGAAAACGAATGTTGGAATTTGTGGTGGTGCAGTTGATTCTTTGTAAAAGATGGTTACAATTTCTCTGAGGGAACCATTAACAAGTCCGGCTGAAACCCAAAGGTTGGAAGTCAACATAACTTTTTCGCCATTGCATAGTAATACAATTCGCTCAAGTTGCTCGTCTTCTGAGGAAATGTTGGAATATGTGTTGTCATCTTCAGCAATGGATCTTGCGATAAGAGTGTTTAGAGATTTCATCATTTGCTTATTATGGACCATTGTTTGAGCATTTGTTGGGAATAGATGCATGGAATCATGGAATGAACATATTTCTTCTTCTGATAAAAAGGAATCTGTGCATGACATGAGTACGTTGTAGTCGTCGATTGTTGGATTTGCATCTCTAATGTTCTGGAGAATGTTCCTGAAAGTAACCTGTGTGATGTTGTCGCCTTGTTGACGAAATATTGTGTCTAATGTGATGACTGTGTTGAAGGTGTTCCACAGTGCGCTTCCGTGGCTCGTCCCTGCATATAGAGGTATGTCTTTGACGGGTGGTAGCTGACCGAGATCACCAACCAATATAATGGAACAACCACCGAAAGGAGTGTTTCTTTGCTGTGGAAATGCCTCTCGAAGACGTTCATCAATATGGCTGAGAAGCTTTGGCCCAATGAAGCTCATTTCATCGATTAGTATGTATCTTATATGCCTGAGTTCTTCTTGGAATTTTTCAAGAGCATTACCTTCTAAGGGCATAAGATCCTTCATAGGAAGGTGCAGAGAAGAATGGATTGTCGATGCTTGTATGTTAAAGGCAGCAACCCTTGTAGGGGCAAGGAGCATGATCGGTGAAGGTTCTGGGCTTGCAAGGCTTATGAGCATATCTTTGATGCAATTGATAAGGAGGGATTTTCATGTACCAGCAGTGCCTTGTATTATCATTCTGATAGCGGGTAAATAATCCTTCTTAGCAAAATGATTAGAAATAATATTTAGAGCTTTTCTCTGCATTGGAGATAATGTAGTAAGGGTCGCCAGGATATGTTGATGTGTTTGAAGAATGCGGTGGATGGAGCGGCTATTCTCAATGAATTGTATGGAATTATTTTGTACATCTAATGGGATAGTGGTATGATTCCAGTTATGGGTGTCATCAAAGCCACGAAGACCAAGCATGTCAAGGTCATTTATGAGAAGCTCATTTGTAGGGTTTTATTGGGAAAGTAATTCCCATTCATTTATTTCCATGGTGTCTGGAGGATTGGTTTCATGAATAGTTGAGGTATCATCTGCGACAGATTCAATATCAGATAGTGTGTGGTGTTGATGCCAAGGTTTGTAGAATGGACAAAATGTTTGCCAAATTGTGATGAATTCTGCAGCAGAATCTCCTATATCTTGTACGATATGGCGAAAAGGTTTGTATAGCATAAGTTCAACTCTGCAAAAGTCAGCGTAGCAAGGTTCAGTTGTGGATGGTATGGAGGAGTAACGTGGTATGACCCGAACAATTACTTTTGTAGGTCTTTGTTTCCATTTGTTTGTTTTGCGATGAGGATCATATGACCAGGATCTTGCTAATTCTATTAGTGATGTGGATTCCAGGGTAGAAGGGCACTGGATATATGTATCTATGATGTGTGGGGATGTAGTGGAGGTGGTGTTCGTTTGTGGAAGGTGGATAAGAATTTTTTGGCCTACATTTAAAGAAATGAATGGTCGACTACATAATGTTAATGGCAATTTTTGCAGCATATGGCAAGTTTCTTGTGCTCCAATGTCACAATCAACAAGGATTTCTGCAAGAAATTTTCGAAATGCGGATGTTGTTGGGTCAGCAATGGGTGAAGCCAGGACAATTCTATGTAGCATGTGGTGGAAGCTTTTAGATTTTTTTTTATTTTTTTATTTTTATTTTTTTTTTATTTTTTTTATTTTCTGCTTTGGGTGCATATTTGGCGATATATTTTTGTACAGCGCGTATGGAGAGCACTGGTTGGCAGTCAACATTTGCACACCAAATAGATAGGATGGTAGGGTTATGGCTATTGAGTCGATCGTCGTTGCGAGCAAGGGTGTATGTTTTTTGGCCATTGGAATCAATGAATAAGGCTGATTTTGGATGTAATTCCCATGGTGCTTTATAACGACATTGGAGTGAGGATCCATTTTTTCTTAGGCATGTGCTTTCTGAGCATTTTGTGTGACGTTCAACACAATTGATGAGCTGTTCATAGTCATTGAAAGGATTGGTTCTAAAGATTTGCGGTGTGGACAATAGACAAGGGTCTCCGGGATTTGTCCAAGCAATTGGGTGGTTTGAAGTTGAAGGAGTACGAGGGTTCCAAGCGGAAATATATTTGTTGAAGAACTGCCTTGTAATATCAACTGCTTATGTGTCTTCCCAGTTGAGGTTTTCCATATCAGGTGCATTTTCTATCCAAAGGAAACCATGGATGTGCGCAGATCCCCTATGTTGCCATTCATATGTGTCAACTATGCGTTTTTGTAAGATAATTTTGTAATAGGTGAGGAATGTTGTTTCGAGTTTTTGGAAAAAAAATGCGGTAGAATGCGTACCTGTACCAGTAATCTTTTGTCTTCAAGTGTTTCTCTAAGATAATCTCACGAAATGCTATGAATCTATGGTGCATATATAGTGATGTTAAATGTGGGTTAGAGATAATGTTATCATTTCTCCACTTTTGTTGTTTTGCAATATCAGAAGGAAGACATCTGGGCATGATTGCATGAAGATCAGGCCATTTTGTATCAGCTACACTTAATGTGAAGAAGAACGTCGGGCAACCGAGTTGAGATATCATGTCCGTTAGTTCATTTTTAGCTTTGTGCCAAAATGATCTTGTTCCACGTAAAGAGCTACCGAATCGCATGACTTGCTCTGCCAATTGCTCATCTGGAAATTGTTCTAATCGGATGTTCAGATCTTGAATAGATATTGGGAAGTTATCTGTGATGTTCTTTTTCACAAAAATTGATGTTGTTGCTTGACTGCGATGTCGCATCATGAGATTATATATGTAATAACGAAAGCGTGGGTGCTTTCCAAATCTGTTATCATAGTAACGTATGAGATGAAGTGCATATTCATGTAACTGCACTGCTTTCATTCTTGGCTGATTTGGCATTGCAGCTCCTGTCGGAAAAAGGGTGGGGAAAGCCATAGAGAGTAGACCTTCTGTGTTGTATTCATTGATTGGCGATAAACCAATTGTTGGCCACTCAATTGTAGTCTCAGATTGGTGGTTGTAAGCATGTAAATAATGGCGGATTTCTTGGATTTCTGTATTTGTATTAGGTATGATGGGTACGAATGATGATGTTTGGTTTACGGATGGGTCTGCGGAATCTTCGGTGAGCTCATGTGGTGGTTCAAGTGAAAGGTGGACAGTGGTTTCTGTAGTATTGGAATGGTGAAGGGAGGAGGAGACATCGGTGGGGATTGCTGGTAAGGATGCCAGTGCATTGTTATCAATACGAACATTCTTATAGTATGGGTCATTTGCCAATTTGTATTCTAATGCAGTGAGAACGCGATGTCTACTGACAATGAAATCATAAGCCTTATGGTCATTACTATGACGAGTGACAATTAGGATGTCCAAGTTTTCAACACGTCGTGGCAACATGTTTGCGATTTTTGTAATGTCTTGAGGAAAACAAATTGTGTGGCCACTGTATTTATATTGGCCACCACGTGCATGTGTTACTTGCAGTATAGGGTTAACCCTAGCAATGAGCATTTCTTCTATTTGTGAAAGAGATGTAAGGATAGCTGGTTGAGGACCAGGGTCCATGTTGTTTGATAATGAGAAGCGATGACCCTTTGTTTCAGAGACGCATCTGGAGCAGCAATACATGTGGTTGGAATTGCGGATATGTATTCCAGGATATGATTCAAGACAAATGGAGCATGGGCATTTAGGTGGAAGTTTATCAATCTTTGCACGGAAATCTCGATGTGCTTGATTAGTATAAACGTTGCTGGAAGCATATGCGAAGGAGGGGTTATGGCAATGAGGTATGGATGTATTTGTTTGAGAGGTTTGCTGAGAAGATAAAGAGTTTGATAATTGCAAGGGAGGATTGTTTTCGGGGTGGGCCATTTCAGACGAGGAATGTTGGTTTTCCTTCTGTTTTTTGTGTTTTTGACATTCTCTGATGTCTTTTTTTTCTTGATAAAGCTCACGACGACGTGCATTTATTCATTCTTTATTTGTTGCATAGTATCTTCGAGCACGTTCATTATTAGAAGAAGAAGCCATTCGCAAAATTTATGGTACCTATAAGCAAGAGAGGGGAAAAGAAGAATGTTATTTGGAGACAACAACCATGTTATTGTATGAAAGCGAAAGAAGGGTAAAAAATTTAAGTGAAAGCGAAAGAAGGGAAAAAAATTTAAGTTTTGAATAGTTTTATGTGAATTTTTTTATTTGAATAATGTGTTTGAAAGAACATATTAGTATTTTTTCTTTATACATGTAGATAGTTTCATGTGTAACGTAGCAAGTTACGTCATTTTTTAAAAGGAAGAAGATGATAAAAGAAAAAAAGAATGTGAATTTGTCTACTCACATAATGCTAGATACAATGGAGGACGAATACTTATTTCAATGGTATATAAGAAAATTTCGTAAGAAGGCATGCAACAGTATATCGTGTAAAGTTGTATTTATAAAATTGGACAATAGGAATTGTCAAAAAGCAAGGAATACATTTTGCGATATTTATCTACAATATCGAGATGTTCTGAATTTCTCGAAGGATGTTGTTGCATTCTGTCGTGAAATGCAACTTTTCTTCTTTTATGATAACGCATTTCAATCGTGGCACTTCTTTAAAAGTTTCTATCTTCACCGATAGTGTGAAGATATGATCTGTCCATAGAGCTTTAGAGACAATTTCCTTGACCAGTTCTGGATCTGAAGATAATAAATAGAAGTCTTTGGCATTATTTCCAAGAATTGTAGAGCCCGCGTCTTCGAAAGCAACAATTGAAGCTAATTCACCAGTGTGATCTTGTATGTCGATTTTCAATAAGTATCTGTAATCACAGTCACTTACTTCAGCGTTGCATTTTGGGCAGAACCACATCCCTGTATTTTGTGGAATAAGTTTTTTCATGCATTTTTTCCCACCAACGATCGATGGGCAAGAAATGTAGTAAAAACTATCCATCCCAATTTTTGTTATTGTGCCCTTTAATTGGAAAAATGTTGGTTTCTCTAAGGAATCCATACTGTAAATATCAGCAATTGTTATTTTTTTTTTGTTGATGGCCAAAAGGAGATCTTGTTGTCAAAGATGTAGAAGCTGCAGTCGAACCTTCTTTTTTAAACCATGACTTTAGTATATGGGCCTCTTCAATGTCAGGATCTACAAGAATAATGGATCTCGTTGTAGTGCTGATATTTTTTCCATTAAATTCTCCAACATGCGCAGATTTGATTGCAACGATGGGGTTATTTCCTGTAGCACATAGGGAGGGATTTCCTGTGACACGACATTAAAATTATCTCCCTAAAAGATTGCATCTATGTTATGCCCTGACATGTCTTGAAGTTGTATTGTTTGTTTATTAACTTCAGAGCCGTCTTTTCTACATATAGTGCATACACTGGAAATGTCTGTGACAATACCAAGAATATCAACAATGGAGTTGACGTTTGTTGTTCTGATATCATTAATTGATTTTATATTGAATTGCACTGTTGGATTATGTTTTTTTTTCGTTGGCAACATGTTCTATGGTAGATGTTGCATTCAACAAAATTTCCCAGTCATTGTTCAAGTGGTTGTATTGCTTATTAGCCATTTTTACATTCCCTTTAGAGACAATGTAGACATTTCCATTTTGGATTTTGTCGAAAAAATAATCTGCGACATTGTTGAAACATGTAATATGTATTTCTCCACCCTCTGTATCGAACATGTCAAAACCAAACACTTTACCGGGTCTGTATTGATTCTGAAACTGTCGAAGATCTGTTTTCCTTTGGACGTATCCTTTTATGAACCAATTTGAGTGGTAAAGATTTAACGATTTGATGGGAATTTGAACTGGCAGAACGGATGGAGTTGGAGTAGTTGGAAGAGGGCAGTGTCTTTTTGATAAAGGATTTGGGTTCGATGAGGATGGAGTGTTTTCATCAGATGTGATCGGGATACTCATAGTTTTTGGATTGCCAATTAAGGGTGCAAATGAAGTAGATATTTCAAAGTCTATTAGCTTTATAGACCTACATGACAAATGAGAGCCATAGGAATAACTGTTAGAAGCAGATGTGTTATAAATAAAAATGTTAAATTTGAAATAAGAAATTTATAACAAACTTACGTTGATGGACCGATAGCTGAGGTAGTCCAACTTTTAACATTTATAACAGAACCCTTTTGTAGCAAGCCTGTTGCTACGAGATCATTGAAATCTTTTGGAAGCATGATGTGTTTCTTATGTGTTCCGTCTGAAATTGCAGTACGATATCGTGGAGTTGAATTTCGCATTGATTGTATTGGTTCAAGTTCAACAATTTGTAGGTATGGTTGAATATGAGTTGATCCAGATAACATTGAGGAAATTGCATTCTGAGTAAGGTTTGTTGTCATTTTTTGATACAAAGCAAAACACAAAAATGTTGTTTTCTTCGCGTAAGATGTTTAATATTCATTACATTCCTATAACATTACTTGAAAATATATGAATTAAAGGGCAAAGGGCAAGAAGCATGTTCAATTTGTTTCTAAATGAGTGGGTATCTAAGCTTGTAAACATAATGAAGAAAGATATTTATTACAACAACTTTTATATGATCATTTTTTTTGAAACATAGTTAAAATTGTAAATTAACAATTTCATAAACCTACACATGTTAGAAACAATCAGATAGGGCATGATGATTGAGTTTCCCGTGCCAAATAATGTATACATTTTTTAGGGAATTTGGCAGTAGCAACACCAGAGCTACATTGGAGCTACATTGTGGGTTTTGCATAGGGCATATTTGTATTGTGGAATTTGGGTTTTGCATGAGTATTTTTGTTTCCAGAGAAAACGAATGTCGTACATAATGGTGGAGGGAAGTTGTGCAATTGCACAAAATGCAATGATAGGTGGCTAAGCTCAACATAGGTCCAATGACCAAGCACTGAAACTACTTAATGCAATGCCTATGCTAGATGAGGTTACATAAAATTATGTAATTTCAGGATTTGTAATTTGATGATATGCACAGAATGGGTAATGCCATGAGGCCCTAAATGTTTTTGCTCAAATAAGCAGATTGTTTCTAAGCCAAACAACTTCAGCTTTGGCACCATTGTCAAGGCCTGCATTGGGTAATGCCATGAGGCCCGAAATGGTTTAGGTCAAATGAGGAGAGTGTTTTTAAGCCAAACAACTTCACCTTTGGCACCATTCTGGAACATCTAAAAGCTCTGAACAGCTTACCTACCTGGTACTTAGTATGTTGTATGGGCTTGGAATTAGATGTTTTTAATCCTCAGGATCAGTTGGCATTTGTTTAGTTGACATATTCACAAACAAAGAAAGGACAGGTCTTGTGAAAGCTAGATGAGAGGATAAAATGAAGTATGTCATTCAAAAGAGTAAAGGAATATGCAATAGCCAAAAGTAGTGCTAGAAAGGAACGGCAAGCGGGGAGACCAATCCCTTAAGATCCATGGGATGCAAGGACAATCTCGATGATTGTGATCTCCTTTGCAAATGACACATGGAGATTTAGGTTTGGATGGTGCAGTGTGTGGATTTTTGTCAGATGATGCATGGTTTCCCCCTTTCGTCGTTGGCTTCTTCTTCTTCTTCTCCTTCCTTTTCTTCTTCTTCTCAATTACTTGGTTTTTAGTTTGACTAGTTTCACCAAGCGAAGAGGAAGAAGGAGAGGGAGAAACAAACGAAGTAGAAGGTTGGGGGGTAACTCTACTATCATCTGGTTGTTGATTTGATTGCTCAAGAATCATGGTGTTTTGAACGACAGAGGTCGAGAAAAGCCATACCGGCGGGCCAATTGCAAGCCCTAGAAGGGACAATGTAGCCATATGAGGTGCACCAACATCTCCCCTAGAGGAAAAGGGACTAGGATTCCCCCAAGGGGAAATCCTTGATTGGTGGACTCCATTTTCTCAACCTAAGACCAATGAGGGAACAATGATGTTATTCCAATTTAAATAAATTTTATGACGCTTTGACACAACTTGCTTTTTCAATTTTTAAGAGTCGAGAAAAAGCTAAAGATGACTCTAGTCGCCTTCGATTTGGGTAACTCTAGTATCATCTGGGTGCTAATTTGATTGCTCAAGAATCACGATGTTTTGAATGACAGAGGTCGAGAAAATCCATACTGGCGGGCAAATTGCAAGCCCTGGAAGGGACAATGTAGCCATATGAGGTGCACCAACATCTCCCCTAGAGGAAAAGGGAGTAGGATTCCCCCGAGGGGAAATCCTTGATTGGTGGACTCTATTTTCTCAACCTAAGACCAACGAGGGAACAATGATGTTATTCCGATTTAAATAAATTTTATGACGCTTTGACACAACTTGCTTTTTCAATTTTTACGAGTCGAGAAAAAGCTAAAGATGATTCTAGTCGCCTTCAATTTTTAATGAGATTGAAGTGACAAGTGCTCAGATGGACCTTTTCTTTTAAGGAGTCTGAAAAGGAACGAAAGTGACTACTCTGGAAATCTAGACAGGGGGATTACCAAACCAATCACAAAACTGCAGAATACTTTTTATGGTACGGCAGTCAATCTTCCTGAATGTTGTGTTCAGTGCATTGCGATCGATAGGGCGGCAGACACGGCTTCCTAAGGATAAAGGATATAGCCTATTGTGGTCTCCCAATATATACTCGACGGCACGTGGGAGCATAAGTCCGTACTGGCACTTGTCATCTCAAAGAGGAGGAATCACCCAACCTACGATGAAAGCGATAGTTACTAGGTTTTACGACGCCGGAATACGTCTCTAGCCTAGACTACTAAATGTTGTGTGATGGGTTCCAAAGTGTTTTTATGTTTATTGAAATTTATTTTACAGTTGATCTTTCTTAAGAAGTTTGCCTTTAAGGTTGACCGCGTGATGTAGATTTACAATTCCTAAATATGCAATCTAAGATGATAAACAACCGTTTAATTTCTTTTTGCAATGAAAATCCTAGCTACTAAGGAAAGAGAAGTGAAATTGTTTCAACATAGAGCAAGGAGCACACACGAAGATGCACTGTCCTAAATCAATTTCCGCATGCATTCTAAATGCAAATGCACATGCATGTATTTGTTTTCCGCTTTTTTAATGTGTGAATGACAAAAAGAATGTTAAGTACAGATCTCAACTATTTTTCTTTCAAAGCGACAGTAATGATCACAAAATGTAAAATTGTAGATGAAATGGAAGAAAAATTAACAGCCTGACAGGGATACAAGAGAGAGGTTATGAACTATACAAACCCTTCTTGTAGATGGGCATTTCCGATTATTCTATAAATAAATAACTGAAATTTTTATACGATGGTCAAATCCCTTTCTTTATGAATGATGTTGTTTCAGACTACGTAATTAGACAGATAATAGTGGGTTGTATCAAGTATTCTTACAGATTAGCATTTCCAGTTTTTCAATAACTTGTTAATTGAAATCTAAAACTCCAACATGGCCCCCGAATAGTCTTGAATTTTCAAGGAAAATAAGCATTTGAATGACTTGCAAGAATTGTTTTTAAAGTGCCTCTAGAATTCTAAGTCTAATTTTGTTATGGTGTTAATCCTTGGCATTTACTGAGAGGTTGACCCTCCAGTTTAGAATGAATAAATGCAACACCATAATACCCACTTACTATTAAGCATACAATCTAAACAGTAATCAAAGAATAGATGGGAATCAATATACTATACAATAAAAAGAAAAAAAGGGAGTATGGGATAATGGCAATAGAGCCTTAGGCAATCCTAATGTATCTGTAGGGAAACAAACCGAAGTTTTAGTCCAAAATCCCTAACAAGACCCTAAATTCAACATATCCATGTGGATATGAGGTGTGATGACTATGTACAAGATTCCAGGAAAAAGATGTTTGGAAATTGACTATATTTTGTTTCTGATTTGTACGTTTCGTTAATTTATTTAACAGACTCTCTTTGCAAAAAAACTCAAAACAGAGTAGGCCAAGGCTTTTTTTAGGAAGTGATGCAAAGTATCTGTATTTAACATTGTTGTGTGAGGAACCAACATAATCTGTACAGTGCTATGGAAATTAATAGTCTTTGCAGGAAAAAAGCCTAATATAATCCACACAATCTAATCCTCACGGGGAAGGTTTTGCAAGAATTTAAAGGTTTTCTTATGTTATAAAATCCTAAGGTAATGTGGGTGTCCTAGAAAATAAGCATATAACCTCTTCCCTAATAGTTAACAAATGCCATGAAGCAAAACATGTTTCAAGGTACAAACACTTGGAAACCTAGGTAGGGACCAACCAGTCTCAATTTGTCTAATTTGTCTATTATATTGAATAACGATATATTGCTACTTTAAGAATCATCCAAAATAAAGAAAAGATATACCGGAGTATATATTTCTCTTAAAGACATTGATACACCTGTGATCTTTAAAGGCTACAAGAGGCCATGATCTAATGGAAGAAAAAATATGACAACAGTGTTTATATTCCTCTGAAAGACATTGATACACCCGTGATCTTTTAAGGCTATACGATGCCATGATCTAATCGAAGACATTCTGATACACCTGTGATCTTTTAAAGCTATAACAGGCCATGCTCTAATGGATCCAGGCAACAAAACATTCTGATACACCTGTGATCTTTGATTTATTAATGCATTCAAGCATAATAAAGCTCAGGTTTGAACACCACAAAACCCAAAGTAGTTGAATAGCTCAATTAAATATTTGGCTTTGATTTATTAATGCATTCAAGCATAATAAAACTCAGGTTTGAACACCACAAAACCTTGCATATTAGTGACATAAACACTTATATTTGTGGAGTATCAAGCTCCCTAGAAATTAAACATTACTTCCTAGAACAAGATAAAGGAGGAAACACTTCATTACTCTTACCTCATCGTAATTGATTTCCTCTGCTTAGGGCCCCATGGGAAATTCAATTGTATGAGCATATGCATTCAGGTGAAGCCACAGAAGCATTCAATGAATAAAAAAAAGAAAACAAGATCAAAATTGGTAAACTTCAGAGAAATTGTCTGCCTTGTATGAACAAGAAGGGCTTTTAGAAGATGACGAAGATACCAATGATGTGGACTGAGAACCCCCTGAAGATATGTTTGTACAGATAAAATTTTGTACCTAAGTCTCAACAACAGAAAAAGAAGGTTTGAAGACAGAGCTTCTAGTTTCCTCAAGTGACATCTATATTTCACTTTGAGTTCAAGGATGATGAATTCTAAGGGAGGAAAAAAGGAAGTCTCATGAACCAAGTAAAATATGAATTAAGCCTGATATAACAAAGATATCAAGCTCAGCAAGGACCATTCTCTCAAAAGGACAAGGGCAGCTAAAAGACAAGCAAAATTGGATAATGTCAGCTCTGATGATACACCATTTTTAGGATTCATTAGAAAAAAATAATCTCATTTTCATAATAATATTACTACTCATTTGTTTTTTACTTTTTTGCATTATTTTTCTACTCATTTTCACAGTTTCAAAGCAAGATATTAACAGTTTTGTAAAAAATTTAACAAGCAAATCACCTTGTGACTATTTTATTCCAATTCAACAGATGCGCGTGTTGATGCCATTGTTGAGATGTCCAGCTAAATGTACAAATGCACCAGACGACAACAATGTTTGTTAAGGCCTCCAAAACAGAGAGGAAGCAAAAAGATACAATACAGACAGGGGGAGTAACTAATAGAACATCCTCTAGGTTGGAGGATCATTGAATTACATGATCTAAACTGTTGCATTGTAAAGGAAGTAAACCCTTCGTAGGACACCCAGTTGAATACTTCAATTGAATATTTGGATTTGATTTATTAATGCAGTCAAGCATAATAAAACTCAGGTTTGAACACCACAAAACCTTGCATATTAGTGACAAACACTTATATTTGTGGAGTATCAAGCTCCCTAGAAATTAAACATTACTTCCCAGAACAAGATAAAGGAAGAAACACTTCATTACTCTTCCTCATTGTAATTGATTTCCTCTGCCTAGGGCTCCATTGGCAATTCAATTGTATGAGCATATGCATTCAGGTGAAGCCACGGAAGCATTCAATGAATAAAAAAAAGTGAACAAGATTGAAATTAGTAAACTTCAGAGAAATTGTCTGCCTTGTATGAACAAGAAGGGCTTTTAGAAGATGACGAAGATACCAATGATGTGGACTGAGAACCTCTTGAAGATATGTTTGTACAGATAAAATTTTGTACCTAAGTCTCAACAACAGAAAAAGAAGGTTTGAAGACAGAGCTTCTAGTTTCCTCAAGTGAAATCTATATTCCACTTTGACTTCAAGGATGATGAATTCTAAGGGAGGAAAAAAACCAAGTAAAATATGAATTAAGCCTGATATAACAAAGATATCAAGCTCAGCAAGGACCATTCTCTCAAAAGGACAAGGGTAACTGAAAGACAAGCAAAATAAGATAATGCCAGCTCTGATGATAAACCATTTTTACGATTCATTAGAAAATATAATCTCATTTTCAAAATAATATTACTACTCATTTGTTTTTTACTTTTTTGCATTTTTTTCTACTCATTTTCACAGTTTCAAAGCAAGATATTAACAGTTCTGTAAAAAAATTAACAAGCAAATCACCCTGTGACTTTTTATTCCAATTTAGCAGATGCATGTGTTGATGCCATTGTTGAGATGTCCAACTAAATATACAAATGCACCAGATGACAACAATGTTTGTTAAGGCCTCCAAAACAGAGAGGAAGCAAAAAGAGATAATACAGATAGGGGGAGTGGGGGGAGTAACTAACAGAACATCCTCTAGGTTGGAGGATCATTGAATTACATGATCTAAACTGTTGCATTGTAAAGGAAGTAAACCCTTCGTAGGACACCCAAAGTAGTTGAATAGCTCAATTGAATATTTGGCTTTGATTTATTAATGCATTCAAGCATAATAAAACTTAGGTTTGAACACCACAAAACCTTGCATATTAGTGACATAAACACTTATATTTGTGGAGTATCAAGCTCCCTAGAAATTAAACATTACTTCCCAGAACAAGATAAAAGAGGAAACACTTCATTACTCTTACCTCATCGTAATTGATTTCCTCTGCTTAGGGCCCCATGGGCAATTCAATTGTATGAGCATATGCATTTGTTACATATTGGAACCCATTATTTTTGTTCCATACTCGAACCCATTATTGACATGCAAAAAAATGGACTGATAAATCTACGAACATTCCATTCTAAGATTTGTCCCCTGCTTGATATCAATCACAAAGTTGCAGTAAACAATAGATTTAACATAAGAAGTGAAGAAATATAACACTCTGGCATCTCCACCCATGTATACTGTGAATTCTATGGGAATAATCTTGGAGGAATTGGCATCAGAGAAGAAATCTGGATTCTGAGAAGCAGGAATGAAAGGAAACGGTTGAACTGTTAGGGTTGCAGAAAGATACTCTGTTTCCTCTGCCACTATCCGTCCTCCCGGAACTGAATTGACTATTTTATTCCAATTCAGCAGATGTGCGTGTTGATGCCATTGTTGAGATGTCCAGCTAAATGTACAAATGCACCAGACGACAACAATGTTTGTTAAGGCCTCCAAAACAGAGAGGAACCAAAAAGGTACAATACAGATAGGAGGAGTAATTAATAGAACATCCTCTAGGTTGGAGGATCATTGAATTACATGATCTAAACTGTTGCATTGTAAAGGAATTAAACCCTTCGCAGGACACCTAGTTGAATACTTCAATTGAATATTTAGATTTGATTTATTAATGCAGTCAAGCATAATAAAACTCAAGTTTGAACACCACAAAACCTTGCATATTAGTGACAAACACTTATATTTGTGGAGTATCAAGCTCCCTAGAAATTAAACATTACTTCCCAAAACAAGATAAAGGAAGAAACACTTCATTACTCTTCCTCATCGTAATTGATTTCCTCTGCCTAGGGCTCCATTGGCAATTCAATTGTATGAGCATATGCATTCAGGTGAAGCCACAGAAGCATTCAATGAATAAAAAAAAGTGAACAAGATTGAAATTAGTAAACTTCAGAGAAATTGTCTGCCTTGTATGAATGACAACAATATTTGTTAAGGCCTCCAAAACAGAGAGGAAGCAAAAAGATACAATACAAACAAGGGGAGTAACTAATAGAACATCCTCTAGGTTGGAGGATCATTGAATTACATGATCTAAACTGTTGCATTGTAAAGGAAGTAAACCCTTCGCAAGACACCACTACAACAAAACAGGCAATTTGCGCCAGATTTAACACCAGATTTTAGTGCATTTTTTTCTCAATTGGGATGAGCAACCTGGCGCTAAATCTGGCTCTATTGTACAATTTTTAAAGCGTCCTTTTTTGCACCAAATTTTGCATCTTTTTTACGCCAAATTTTCCATCATTTTCTGCATCATATTTTGCACCAAGATTTTCATTTGGTTTTACAACAGGTTTTGCTTCTAGTTTTGTGCCATCTATTTTTGCATCATTTTTTGCTTCCTCTTTTTTGGAATTCTTTGCTTCTATTTTTGTGTCATAATTTGCATCGATTTTTACACCATCTTTGACATCTTATTTAGCGCCTTTTTTTACATCCAATTTGTGCCAATTTTTGCATCTGGTCTTATGTCATCTTTTGCTTCTAATTTTGTACTTATTTTTACATCTATTTTTGTGCCAATTTTTGTGCCTTTTTTTACACCATCTTTTCCATCCAATTTTGCACCATATGTTGAATCTGATTTAGTGCCAAATTTCGCATGCATTTTTGCACCGTTTTTTGCATCCACTTTTGCATTTTATTTATCTCCCTTTTTTGCATCCTATTTTGCACCATATTTTGCATTTAATTTTGCATCATTTGTTGCATCCAATTTAGCATCATTTTTAACACCATTTCTTGCATCCAATTTTTCATCCTTTTGAGCATCTAAATTTGCATCCTATGTTGAACCATATATTGTATCCACCTTTGCATCCCATTTTGTGTCTATTGTTACATTCACTTTTGAGCCATTTTTTCGTCTACTTTTGCATTTGTTTTTGCACCAAGTTTTGAATGATTTGTTGCATCATTTTACATCCAATGTTGCATCTCAATTTGCATCCACAATTGAGCCATTTTTATGCCCATTTTTGCACCATTTTTTCTTCTTTTGTATCCAATTTTGCACCATTTTTTATGTCCAAATTTGCATCCTTTTTGGTATCTAGTTTTTCATCCTTTTTGGCTTCCAAATTTGCATCCAAATTTCACATGCATTTTTGCACCATTTTTTGCATCCACTTTTGCATTTTATTTATCTCCCTTTTTTGCATCCTATTTTGCACCATATTTTGCATTTAATTTTGCATCATTTGTTGCATCCAATTTAGCATCATTTTTAACACCATTTCTTGCATCCAATTTTTCATCCTTTTGAGCATCTAAATTTGCATCCTATGTTGAACCATATATTGCATCCACCTTTGCATCCCATTTTGTGTCTATTGTTACATTCACTTTTGAGCCATTTTTTCGTCTACTTTTGCATTTGTTTTTGCACCAAGTTTTGAATGATTTGTTGCATCATTTTACATCCAAAGTTGCATCTCAATTTGCATCCACAATTGAGCCATTTTTATGCCCATTTTTGCACCATTTTTTCTTCTTTTGTATCCAATTTTGCACCATTTTTTATGTCCAAATTTGCATCCTTTTTGGTATCTAGTTTTTCATCCTTTTTGGCTTCCAAATTTGCATCCTTTTTTCTGCCACATTTTGTGTCCACATTTGCATCTCATTTTGCACCTAGATTTTAGTTGGAATTTTCATCTAGTTATGCATCATCTTTGACATCCTTGGTTTCACCATTTTTTAGTCCCATTTTGCATCTTGTTTTGTGTCTTTTCTTACATCCTTTTTGCATCCTAATTTTACACCATTCTTTGCATCCTCATTTTGGTGTCCATTTTTGCATCCTTGTTTGCACCCAATTCGGTATCCTTTCATATGCCCTATTTTGTTCCCTTCTTTGTGTCTAGTGTTGCACCCTTTTTTAAGTTTTACTTTAAAAACCTTTTTGTGTCATTGTTTGAATATTGTTTTGATGGCTAGTTTAACATCCAATTCTACTCCCAATTTTTCATCCATGGTTAAATCCACTTTTGGCTTCTTGTTTAGAGTTTTACTTTTATTTCCATTTATGACCACCTCTATGGGTTCATTTTACTAAGTTCATTTACATAGTGAAATATATTAAATTTTCTAAATATCATTTTGCTGTAGGATTTAATGCATGGTTAGATGAAAACAAAACCCTCTCAGTTTATCTCAGAAACCTAGGACAAACCAATTAAGAGAAAGGTTGTTCTAAGGCTTAGGATTCTTAGTAGATCAAGATGTAGAGTATAGATTAAGAAAAAGAGAATGAATTCTTGTGAGTCCTCGCATGCAGGTCTTCTTGGAGTTTTTCGTATAGCCAAGAAGCGCTCCTAGCTAGCTCCAAAGCTTGGTCCTACACATAAGAGAGAGAATAAAGCAACCTTCACAACATAATATCTTAATAATCAAAACTATAAAAAACATATAAATATTATTGAATAAATAAATATAAACCAAAAACCCATGCATACATTAGTTAAATAGAAGAAGTAAAGAATGAATAGAAACATATGGAAGGAAGAACAACTGATCTATATGAATAAAGGAGTTGGAGGAAAGTTACAACAATCAGATATAGTTGCAACATCACCTCCCCCAACTCATAGCTCCAAAACTCTCCCTCTCAAGACAGATCTCAAGAGCGTGACAATACAAAATTCCCATCATTTTTTCAATGGCCAAGCCTCTAATATATAGGAAAGTGGAGGCTATGAAGATTTCCAAAATTCCTCATTAGTTCAATTTGGGAAAAATCTTTTGGGTGAATAATGTTTCCTCATATAAAAAAGGAATTTTCCACTTTTTAGATGCTTTTGTGCTTAGGAAAAAGCTTCCCCATGCTTTATGGCTCTTTCCCACTTTTGTATGCTTTTATTTTTTAGGAAAAAGCTAAAGATGAGGATAAAGAGATTACATTCCACCATATGTTTCCGAAAGTGACCAAGAATGTCAAATTCAAATTCTAGTTTGCTTATGTTTTAGTTTTTTTTTAAATATATATTTAGTTTTAGTATTTTTTTTTTTTCTAGAAAAATATATTTAGTTTTTGGTATATTTTTCTATAAGAAAAATTATATTTTGTTTTTATAAAAATGGATTTTAAACATTCCATTCATGCTAAATTTGTGATTTTATGATAGGAGTTTAAATTATATATAGTAAAGTAACTTAATGTCATGTGTCGTGTTGCTGAGATGGGTGTTATACATCTCTTTCTTGCTAAGTTATAGAATGTGCTTGGGTTTTCTTAATGCAATAAAACTAATTATGTTTTTCATGATATCTTGAAATGTTCATCTTGAAACAGGCTAATAAAACAATAAAGTTAAAATAGGTTTTCCTTTGTCCTTTATAGATCTTTGTCCCCATTAATCTTGGTCTTAATAGATTAATTGTCTTGTGGTGGCCTTGAGTGGTCACTTCCATTAGTTGCATGCTTTGTAGTTTTCAGTTAGTGACATTTTTTAGGCTTGATAATATGTTATTTAATTTATCAAAATGTGTTATTGTCCATATTATTGTTAAATATTAATATTAAATATGCTGATTTTTATGCATGTTTTAGCAAAACTTTCCCAAAATGTTTATAGATTGTATTTTATAATGCAATGATTCTTTGCTTGATGAAATTGTTTTGGATATTTTTTTTAATGATTCATTGATTGATGAAATTGTTATGGATATTTTTTTTAGTATATTAAATTGTATGTGATAAAGTCAAAAATCACCTCTTTTTTAGATTTTCATTGATCAATTTCCCTTAAGGCCATCAAGTTCACCATTTGGTCCCAGGTTAAGGAAATATAGGAGTCATGAAGTGGAATTGTCCAAGCACTTAAATCTTGAGACATGTTTCTTTTTAGTCACTTTATACTTTCTTTCTATGTAAATTTTTTATGAAAATAGTCTTGGAACATGAGGGGCGTCAATAGTAAGCGAAAACAAACTCCTAAAAGAAAAATGGTATGCAAAGCACCCATAAATAATGTTGATATAAGAAGCAAAAATATTAAGTGAGGTTCAACCTCATATAATTAGAAAATGGGGGAGGAATTTCCAAGTAGTAGTGATTGATGCTTAGAGATACCTGGGTGGAATGGTTATTATTTGAAATGATTAAGACATCAAGGTTACCAATATGTTTACCTCTTTTCGCATTATGACAATACAATTTTAGTTAATTGACATTGAGGACTACTACCATGTATCCAATGTCTATGACTCCAATATCGCAAATGGAAAACCTCTATTTCTCAATTCTATTTCTAGCACAAGTAATTTATACTCCCCATCTCCATGGATTGTTGGGAGTGACTTCAATATTATAAGTGTCTCGAGGAAAAGAAAGAATGAATCGAAATGTTTAACAAGATATTTTGTAAGCTATACCATTAAAGCCACAAAGTAGTCTCCATTAAAGTTGTCAAGAAATGAGTCTCCAACCCACACATGTGGATCAATGAGATGTAATACATGTGTGTGTGGTTAAGAACTCAATACACCTCTATAATAACTCCACAAACTTATGTATTTCACTCTGTCACATAAATTGACAGTAGTGTGACATAAGTAAACCAAGAGTAGACATGAAAGCCTTAGGAAACAAACATTCCTTAGATCCTCAATTAGGTGCTTAAATGATGAAGTGAAAATGCAAGGAGAAAAGAAGAATTCATGATTTAACCATCACATACATGTGATCAAGTGTGACTAGGAGTGTATATATTCATATATTTTCCAAAGAGGGAGTGAATACATGAGTTACCATTTATTGGCCCTTATTTTTCTTTCTTTTTCATTTTCTTATATATAGGACTTAGGGAATGAGGTTTTCATAAGTTTGGCACAACTCATAGATATAATATTTACATGAATTTTCACTTCAACCTTAGAGTTTAGACTTAGATAAATCAATATAGTGTATGTTTAATGATTTTGGCTTTCACTTTTTTATTGTATTTCATCACAAATACAAAAGGGGAAATATTTTTCCACAAATACATGAATGCTTAATCATAAAGTCGTTATGTGATGAAAACAAATTAATGATGTTATTCTCTACGAAAATGATGGGTATTCTTGAGAAAATCTTATGCTTGTGGATGTTTCCTCCCTGGTTGAGAGGGAGTGAGGGTAGACACCATGTTATCCATGTGTCATGTACTATGGCTAGGATTAACAATCGTAAGCCTAGTAAAGGCACTAGTAGGGATAATGGTGGATTGGATAAACATCTGGGACCAATATTCTTTGAGAATTTGGACATTGACTAGGACTAATCGCCATAAGTCAAGTACATTAATCCAAGATAAGAATAGTCATGAGGATTGACATTTTCTGGTGTCAAATATTATTATAGTGGATTAGGAAATGATCATGTGAGGACATACCTGGTAAACATCTTGGTGGGGTAAGTGCCTTGAAAGGCAGTGGTGTCCAAATTTATGCCTCCCAACATTGTGCTCTGATCTAATGGAGAGATAAACTTGTTAGTCAAGGCCTTACTATTTTGAAAATTTTGGCTATGATGATGTAAATCATCATTGATGCTTATCAATCTAGATCCCTTCTTATATGAATATTTCAACTTGAGAGTACTTTTTTGTCTCATTATGAGTACCTCGCTAGTTTAGAGGGAGGTTCATCATCTTCATTATTGCCATCATCACCACCATCAATGTGATCATTATTGTCATCATTTCATTATCATCATAATCACCATTCATGTCTTCTTCATGATCATCATCATCATCATGATTTTGTATATTGTCGTCAATTGTTCATAATTATAGGTATCATAAGAAATATCACCAACCTTAGGACACATGATATATGAAAGAAAAATAACCACTTTATTTTTTAGAAATGATTGATGATCATCAACATCACTACCATTATCATCGTCATTATAATTGTCATCATCCCCATCATCATAACTAATATAAGTTTTATCATAATTTTTGTCATCTTCATCATGAACATCATAATCATCATTCATGCCATTATTGTTCTTGATTATGACCAAGATGAAAATAATGATAATGATGATCAGATGATGATGACTTGGAAGATGACGCCAAAGATAATTATTATGATTTTTACCATGATAACATTTAAAAATTGGGAGGAATGGCCAAGGTCATTAGCATCATCATCATTGTCATTGTAACTCCCATCGTCTTTATCATCATTGTCATTATCATAACAATCGCAATTCATGTCATCGTCATCATCTTCATTATCATCATCGTTATAATTATTGACATTGTCATCAGTTGTTCATAATTTTCAATGTCATAAGAAATATAATCAATGCAAAAGATATGATGTGTATTGGAAAATGGATGCAAAAGTAAACAAAAAAAATGGGGGTAAAAATAGACGTAAATTTGGATGAAGAGTGGACACAACATAAGTAGATGCAAAACAAGACAGAAAAATTGAACAAAAGTGGATGAAAAAGTAGATGCAATAGTTCATACAAACTTGAACACAAAATAGGACTCAAACATGGATGAAAAAGTGGAAGAAAACATGGGCACAATAGTAGGCATAAAACTTAGCATGAATTGTGGTGAAACAAATGTGGATACTCCAATGAATGTAAAAAAAAAAGGGACACAAACTTGAATGCAAAAAGGAGGAAAACTTGGATGAAAAAAGGGATGTAAACATGGGCCAAACATGGGTGCAATAGTGAACACAAAATTAGTTGCAAAACTAGACAAATCAAAAGTGGATGTAAAAGTAAATTCGAAATAGGATGCAAAAAACATAAACAATATTTGATGCAAACTTGGACACAAAAGAGGATGCAAATATGGATGCAATAGTGGAAGAAAATGTGGGTTGCAATGATAGGCATAAGATATGGCACAAATAATAGCACAAAAAAGGTGGATGTAATAATAGACACAAAAAAATATGCAAACTTAGATGCAAGACAAGATGCTATAAGGGATGTAAAAGTGGATGCAAACACGGGTGCAACATGAGAAACAAAATTGGATGCAAAATATGGATGAAATGGAAGTACATGCAAAAGAAGATACAAAATGAGATGCAAAACCCAACACAAAAGTGGATGCAAAAATAGATGAAACATTTTATGCAAAAGAGGATGTGAAGATGGATGCAAAATTGGAAGCAAACGTGGGTACAACAGTATGTGCAAAACATGGAACAAATTTTGTCACAACAAAAGTAGATGTAATGATAGATGCAAAAAAAGAAGCAAATGAAGATGAAAAATAGGATGCAAAAAGGGATGTAAAAGTGGGTGTAAACATGGGTGCAACAATGGATGTAAAATAGCTTTTGCAACTTATTTGAAAGAGCAATTTTGTCCCAACAATTAGACTTGTAGCATAAAGAACATGGTTAATACATATGATTCGACCAAAAACTAGTTACTACCAAAATTCAACCAAAAAAAATATTACTGCATAAAAATAGAATTAAAAACAAAAAAAAATAAAAACAAAAATTTCCCAAATTAAAAATAAATAAATGATAAACTTTTTTTTACCAAAATTTAGTGATTTTTTTAGTGCTAATACTAACATCACCATTACAACAAGATATTTTTTTAGTGCTAATACTGCCATTACAACAAGATATAAGAGGGATATAATGCAAAAAGTTTAATAATAATATGTATGTAGAAGATGGTCTTCAGACTGGTGAATTCATGATAATCAATGGGACTACAGTCAAAATAATTGGATGTTATTTACTTTTTTACATAGATTGTCAAAATAATTGCATAAATTGATTTTTTTTAACCAAAATTTAACAAAAACTTTGCTAGTGCTAACATTAGAACCACCATTAGAACAAGATATCTTTCTAGTGTTGACAACACCATTATAGTAATATACCTCAAGAGAGACAGAAAATTTAAAAAGTATGATAGTAATATGTATCCAGAAGATGGTAGTGAAACTAGTAATTGTTCATTCTCATTATCATAATCATTGTCATCATCATCACCATCATCCTTGTCATCGTTATTGCCATCATTACATTATCATCATAATCACCATTCATGCCATCATCATCAGCTCCATCATCATCATCATTATGGACATTGTTTGCAATTGTTTATAATTATAGACGTTGTAAGAAATATCATCAACCCAAAAAATGTGATCAGTGCTAGAAAAGGGTTGTTTAGGACACATTGATATATGTAAGAGAAATAACAACTCTATTTTTGAGAGATGATCGATGATCATCATCATCACCACCATTATCATCGTCATTGTCATTTTTATCATCCCCATCATCATCATTAATGTAATTTCTATCAACATTGTTGTAATCATCATCATCATTCATGCCATTATTGTTTTTGATGATGACCTAGATGAAAATGATGATGATGACACCAAAGATAATGCTTATGATTATGACAATGACAACATCTAAAATTGGGAAGATTCGCCAAGGTCATTAGCATTGTCATCATCATAATCATTGCCATCATCATCATTAAAGTCATTGTAACCACTATCGTCTTTATCATCATAATCACAATTCATGTCATCGCCATCATCTTCATTTTCATCATTGTCAATATTATTGACATTTTCATCAATTGTTCATAATTGTCAATGCCATAAGGAATATCATCAATGCAGAAAATATGATGAGTGTTGGAAAAGGGATGCAAAAGCGAACATAGAAATGGGGGCAACAATAGAAGTAAAATTGGATGAAAAGTGGATACAACATAAGTATATGCACAACAACATGAAAAACCTAACACAAAAGTGGATGCAAAAGTAGATGCAGTTGTCAATGCAAACTTGGATGCAAACATGAAGGCAAAAGTGGAAGCAAACATGGGTCCAATGGTAGGTGTAAAACTTGGCACAAACTGTGGTGAAACAAATGTGGATGCAACAACGGACACAAAAGTAGATGAAAAAATGGATGAAACAAAAGTGGATACAATAGGGGATGCAAAAACATACACAATATCTGATGCAAACTTGAACACAAAAGAGGATGCAAACGTGGAAGCAAATGTGGTTGCAATGGTAGGTGCAAGATATGGTGCAACAAAAGTGGATGTAACAATAGACAAAAAATATGCAAAATAAGATGCAAAAATGGATGTAAAAGTGGAAGCAAACATTGATGCAACAGGCAAAACAAAATTGGATGAAAAAAATGGATACAATGGAAGTAGATGCAAAAGTAGATACAAAACGAGATGCAAAACCCAATGCATAAACCTGACACAAAAGTGGATGCAAAAATAGATGCAATATTTGATGCAAAAGAGGATGTGAACATGGATGAAAAATTGGAAGCAAACGTGGATACAATAGTGAGTGCAAAACATGGTGCAAATTATGGCATAACAAAAGTGGATGTAATGATAGATGAAAAAAAAGAATCAAAGTATGATGCAAATGAAGATGTAAAAAGGGATGCAAAAAGTGAAATTTAAAATGGGTGTAACAGTGGATGCAAAATTGTATGCAAAAGTGGATGCAATAGAAGTCGATGCAAAAGTAGATGCAAAACGAGACACAAAACCCGATGCAAATCCTGGTCCAAAATTGGATACAAAAAGGGATGCAAAAATAGATGTAGTAGTTGATGAAAACCTAGATGCAAATGAGGATGCAAACATGGATGCAAAATTATAATCAAAAGTGGGTGCAAAAGGAGGTGCCAAACTAGGCGCCAATTGTGGCACAAAAATATTAGATGCAATAGTGGGTACAATAATAGATGCAAAAGAGGATGTAAATATGGAGGCCAAACAAGATGGAAAAGTGGATGCAACAAAAGTAGATGCAAAATTATATGCAAAACTAGACACAAAACTCGATGTAAAACGTGGCGCAAAAGTGATGCACAAATGGATGAAAAAATGGATGCAAAAAATGATTAAAAAAAGGATGCAAAAGTTGATGCAAGTGTAGGTGCAAAAAGTGGATGAAAATGAGGATGCAAAAGTATGTCAAACAAAAATAGATGCCAAAATTGATGCAAAACCTGGAACAAAACCTGGAGCAAAGGATGACATAAAACTTGGCATAAAATTTGGTGCAAAACGTGGTGCAAAACCTATTGCAATACCTGGTGCTAAACTTGGTGTAAGATTTGGTGCAAAACTTGATGCAAATTTTGTGTCAAGTTTTGCACCATATTTGATAAATGGATGCAAATAGCACCAAAAATGGGCTCTAGATGCAAAAAAAGAAGTAAAAAGGGACGCTAATCGCTGGTTTTGTTGTAGTGCACCCAGTTGAATACTTCAATTGAATATTTGGATTTGATTTATTAATGCAGTCAAGCATAATAAAACTCAGGTTTGAATCGCTCTTACGTTAAGAGAAAACAAAGAATTACCTGTTCTTGTGTGGAGCTGGTTACCCTACAAATTTCTATTCTGCTTATATCCCAAATCAAAGGTACCTCCGGATATGCGTATTTACGCCAGATTGTATGCCTATATAAACTTCTGGTAGGAAGCACAAGGCTACGCGGGCTACGCGGCCCTCATGCAAGGAAGAAAGACACGAAACCAGGGAAGAAATACATGTTTCATGCGGCCCTCGTCGTTTCAGTCATTGCCAAGAGTCTCATCGCCAGGACGCCTAACCTTTCATAGCCCATGGCCAGATCCTCCCTCTCTGTCTTCCAGCCGATGGGAAAAAAAGACATTTTTCCATGAAAAAAATCATATTAAACCAACGACGGAAAACACCCTAATCATCTAACACAGAATCAATGGCTCAAGATCGCACATGTCACATTTTAGGGATGTCTTTCTCAGAGGGAACGCCTTACGGCGTAATGAAAATAAAATTATTTAAAAAAAATATTATGTATATAGTAAATTTATGTAGTTTGAGTGGGTTTAATGGTTAAGATCATGTGTATTTTCTTAAAAGGTTATAGGTTCAAAACGAGAGGGGTAGAGTATGTATGCCTTTGTAAACTTAGTCTAATTGTTGGGTGCGGAGGTGGGTTCCTTGTCCTACAAACAAGGGGTCTCATACACCAATTTGGGTAGAGTATGTATGCCTTCGTAGACTTAGTCAAATTTAGTCAAATTGTTGTGTGCATAGGTGGGTTCCTTGTCTTATGAACAAGGGGTCTCATACAACAATTTGGTGTGGCTGCGACCTTAAAATTGGAAAATTATTATTATTATTATTATTATCATCTATATATTTATAATTCTATTTTAATTAATATTATTTAATAAATAATATATTTTCTTCGAATAAGAATAAAGATGATGATTTAAACTTGGAATATTATTTAAATGGATTGCAACAACAAGGTTTGGCAATTTATAGATTTTAATGTGAGAGCATCAAGTGTGAGTTAGAATATGATGCATGTCTCTCCATCCTTTATGCATACTTCAAGTGGCAATTTGGTAAGTGAGGGTTTTGTTAGGGCTAATTGAAAGTTCTCTGAGGAATTCATTTTTGTAGGTAGGCCACCATCGAAGAGGGAGGAAGGCAGTAGTCACAAAAAGCCTTCAAGGTGGTTCTTAATAGAAGAGGAGCTAGTGGACTATGAGGTTGACAGATCAAATTCAGAGGCAATCTTCAACGCTCCATCCAATTTTACTACCCTATATGATCGTTAATTTTTTCGAGAAGGGTTGTTAGATGGACCGAAAAATCCAAATGAGGAGCTCACAAGGGTGGCCATGCAAAACATAAAGGTGGTTCATGAAGATTTTGGAGTGGAATCTCATCCTAACACTGAGCAATCCTTGCAGGTTGCCTAATCTCTCACTACATATATTCCTCAGTATGGCCTAGGGGCTCTATCTCTAGTTCAAATATTTGAGGAAGCATGGGTTCAAACAAAGGTCTTGGGAGCTACAAAGCAAAAAGGGGTGAAGGTAAATATGAATTAGGTGAAAATGTTGGTGGGCAGAATCTATCCATAACAGATATCCCTTAATCTTTGAAGAAGACGGAAGTTGAGAGGTTTTGGTGGGAAATTTGTCTAAGCAGATTCTTTTCAAGGATGGTTGACAAGTAATTGGGAAGCACTCTTAGGGTCTTCCATGTCATTTTATATCTTAATCATGGTGGTGTCTATGTTGTAACAACCATTTTTCTATAACACCCCATGTATCTAACCCAGTTGTGTAAATTATAGATGCATATAAATCTATGTGGAAATAAACTAATAATTGGCTAAAGGGAGGGACACACATATTCAAAGCTCTGAGGGGAGGGTCGCAGTGTGCCTGTGGCATGTCTGTCAGTTGTTTGTGGTGTGTTGAGAGTAGTCCCTTATGGCCACATTGAATTTCCTTAACCTCATCTTGATCGATGACTAACCAGCACTGACAAGCATTGAAGAAGATTGGATGGGGCAGCATGAGTGGAGAATGACGCCCATCCCTATCCCCTCAGCCTCGGGAAGAAAAAAAAGAAAGAGATTGGCAAGGAAGAAAAAGGGGTAGTGAAAAGGCACATCCTGTAGAGAATTAGAGAAATAGCATAAAAGAGCGTGCGTGAGTGAAGCCTTGCAGAAAGAGAGAGTAAGGTGTTATCGGAGCTAAGTTGAAAAATTGAGCTCGACTAGATAGTCTAAGACCTATTGTTCAGATGACTGGGTTGTTATTCCTCACATCTCTTGTATTGAGGCCATTGGACGGTGAGTCTAAGCCTGAATGGTCAGAGGGAAGCTCAGGATGGTTGAACTACTTGAAGCTTGTTGTTGGCTAATGAAACACTTGACAGGGAAATTTGTTCCCATGGTGCAAGTTGCTAAAAGAGTTGTAAACCACTTGTTTAGTGGACTACAAACCCTTGCAATGCTTGCTAAGAAAGAAAAGTTGTGATCACCTATACAATAGATTAAGCCTCTTGGAGTTGAGAAATGGCCATTTGAATCTTAGGTGAAGCCCTATGTTTTTGAATTGAGGAGTGAGTGAGCCATTGTGATGCCTACTGCTAATGAGCAGTTGTTAACCCAACAAGACGATGGACTCCTCCTCGTGTATGTGACTAGGCCTTGGGTGTGAATTTCCTTGAACAAGCATCCCCTCAAACTTTGGATCTAGCTTGGGGGTGGTCAACTGCAAGAAAAATTACAGTGCAATGGGTCTATGGTTAGGTGGACAGTTGAAGTCCCTCCCTCAATTGCCAGCGATCATTAAACACACAAATAAGTGTAAATTGCTTATGTATATTGTCTTATGGACTGTGTTGATTATTATTATATGTGAATAACGCAATACTTTGTATTTATAAATGTAAATGATGCCTAAGCAGTGAGGCTCACTGTTATGCTCATGATTGGAATGATATCTTGTGTATTCATGAGTTTGGATGTCAATTTGGTTGGTGTTGTCTGTGGTTATTTCATGATGAACATAATATTGTGCGTTTATGAATACTCAAACATACTCCAAACATTCATGAACGAATAAATATATAAATCAAACATGTACCTACATTGGTTACTCTATCTAGACCAAGCGTTCGTAGTTTCAAGCCTTTGGGCCCATAATTTTTCACAGTGTTTTGATGGCTTGGGTTGCCCCTTGTAATAACAATTACAGAGATGAGGGCTCAATGCTTAGGCCTTGGGCCTAATTCATTGTAACACCCCCTCCTCCCAGTTCCACCCAAGCAACCTACTAGTCTAGGTAAACATGCGACGAGGGAGGCTACTATAAGGGATTCAACTTCCTTGGTGACCTTAAGGAAATGGAATCGACAAAAAATTTCAAACAAACTCATCCACATCAACAAAAACACCCTCGGGAGACATGTCAGACACTCAGACATCATGTCGTTGGATCTCACTGATGTTTTAAGCCTTTTAACTCTCATGTTATAGGCAAGACAACGACCAACAACCCAAAGTCACTCTCATGGGCCTATGTGTCAGCGACTGTGGAATTTTTCTCAGCAGACCTGTGCCAGTGACCCTAAGATTTGAGCCACTTTTCTAACCCAGAATCCCGACCTTTGCCCAAAACTTTCTACAACCTTCAAAATCCATTAAAGATATGATAACAATGTTGATAAATCAAAAATCAACCTCAAGACTAGGCCTGAGCATCCCCAACCAGGACTGGCATTTTGCCAAACACTTGGCATCAATGCAACATATAGGTCTAGGATACTAGACAGAGCATAAATGACTAAAAGAACTTATGAAACATAACCAGGAGGATCACCTCCTTCTCCATTGAACTATTATGTCATCAATTAGGTCTTGCATCTTTCCATTTAACAGTTACAAGTAAATACATGAAATAACCATGACATGAACCAGTCATTTAACCATGCTTATAACCGGCATAAAACCATATAGATATCAAAGATATGGTAGCCATTAAATCCACATATAAACCAGAGCAAAAGTAATAGAACTTAGCTTTTATTAATCATAGGCAAATCCCACCAGGTTCAGGACTTCCACGTACCACCCGACCATAGACATGGATGAACCAAATCTCTCTTTTAGCCAGTCACCCCCGTTCCATATTCCAAGCATGAATGTGGGATCTCATAGAACAACCAATCGAAGAACAACCAAGGGAATCAGAGGTTAAACCACCTCCGCCCTCATCAAACTGTGATCACACCAAAATCGGTTGATCACAACTGAACCGAACCTGGAATGCCATCTGGAATTCATCACTATCCTTGAAGAATTTTCCGTCTCCTTGTCTCTCAGCCTTTGCCACAATCTAATCTCGAATCACTAAGCCCTAAACCGAGACCAGTCTCTCAAGCTTTACCACAATCCAAATCTAGATCACTAGGCCCTAAACCGAGACTTCTCCCTCAAGCTTTATCGTGTATCCTGCCAAAATTGATCAAGGGATATCTGGGCCTTTGGGAATGAAACTTGAGACCACATCCGCCCCGGATTCTGAAATCCATCTGACAAACCAAAGTTCAAAAACAAAAATAAAAATCCCAACATACCATGGCATCTGGAAAAAGGAAAGGCTAGGCTGAAAACCACTATCATAACCCGGCAAAACCATGCCACCGACAGCAAGAGAACCATACACCAACATGCATGTCCAAACCAGCTAGGAAATCACACATGCAAAAGGTTACCTGCAAGTATTCCTTCTGAAGCTGCTCTATCCTGCTTTCCTTTCATTGATCCTTGCTTTCCTTCCTTTCCCTTTGCTTGTTTTTCCTTGCTTGATCCAAAGCTAGAGTGCTCCAAGAAAACTCTAAGTGACCAAGAATGAGAGAGAGAGAATAATGAGAGAGCTCCAAACTTGAATTGCAAAAGGTTAGCAAAAAGCTTGCCCACTGGTCCTCAAAAGCCTTTTTATTAATGAGGCCACTATTTCTTCATTTTCCCATTATTTTCCTTCATTTTCCTCCTCACATGCAACCTATGACCTTTCACCTTACTTTTCTCCTAATTTCCTTTTATTTTCATAAATAAATGTGCCAAGAATGCCTTTTTGCCTTTTAATATCTTTGCCTTAGTCTTTACCAAGTATCCTTAGCCAAAACACACATCCAGTGATGCCCACTTGGATATCTTTGCCCAACATATAGCTTGAAATAAGTGTCCCTTAATCGTGGTCTTATTTTGCCTTTATTAACTTTTATTACATGAAAATTTCACTAGGGTTGTTACATTCACCTTAAGAACTTAAATAGTTGTGTGCGTGCGATGGCCCACCCTCCCTGTTTCATACAACCCATCCTTGGATTGATTGTCTTATACTTCTGCCATCAAGACTGGCGGGTGATCGACCTCAAACCATATGTGCATGGGTGGGGCTGACCCTAGCGGGAGCACTGGTGGAAGCCTAACCTAGCATAAATATGCATTTTGGGTCAATATCAGCTATAGACCTGATCCAAATTTAAACAAGAACGCAACAAATTACAAATATACCCATAAATACAAAGATGCAGCAAAAATAACACTTCATTTCATTAATATCAAATACTGAAATATGATTACAAACAAAATGGAAATAAGACTAGCTCAGGCAATGGTAGCTTATCTCTAAGAAGAGATGTGGCGGCTACATGCCTCTACATTGTGTTACAATGAGGCTCAAAGGCCTATTTATTATTGAGAAACAATGGAGAACCCTAAAAATCCAAAAACCTAACCCTAGAAGATGAAGCGCCAAATTATGGGCCCCGTTTGGGTAAATTGGTACATCAACTTCCTAAGGTCGTAACTTTGGTATACGATCTCCGTTTGATGCACAAAATACCTAGTTAGAAAGATCTATCTGAGGAATATGACTTTCGAGTGCCCAACATTAGTTAACAATTCATGTTGGCCCTGGTTTTCCCAAAAAACGTCATTTAGGGCCACAAAACGGTTACTGAAGTTCAGGACCCGAACAACTGCCAAAAATAGTAAGTTGTACTACAAATAAGGAAACTGAAAAACTGAAAGAGATAGTGGTGGGGTCCAAGTGGAATAGGCAGGTGGCCACCAACATCCACCTCGATCATGACCGTAAACCTATGAGCACAAAGATTTTAGGTCGATGCATAAAGGGGGCAAAGAGTGGGATTGAGGGGGGGGGGATAGGACTAGCAGAACCTTATCATCGCCCACCTCTCACTATTGAAACCAATTCACATCATAACACAAAGTGGATGCGTCAACAAAGGATGGTTGATCTGACTGCAATTCCACCATGGAACCTTGTTGCCCCCACGGGGGCTTCATTCAATAAACTTCTCACTTGTCACGTGCATTCGTAGCATACTAAACAATACCCCTAATTTGCTTACATATTGGAAAATATCTCTAAAAATCACATTATTTAACCCTATACCAATATGAGCCTAATACACCTTCCCAATTTAAAAAACCCCTACTTTCTCTAGATATTGTAGGTATGCATTTTTTCATTAATGTTTTTATCCCTTTATATTTTTTCATTAACATTGAGCTCCATTTTTTTATACCTTCCAATATAAAAACCCTTTACCCCCTTTATATTCCCCAATATATTATATCATTTTTTCCTCAATATATATCCCCCAATATGAATGTATGTGGTATGGTGAAGCCCCTTTGGTTGCCCCCCATTATTTACGGCCAGGGTGATGTGGGGAGAATGTAATATGCATGCAACAATGGAGTGGGACCGACCTAACCTTCATTTAAGTGTGGGAAGCATTCCACCGAAGACCGCCCACTGCCTCTTTCTTATATTTAATATTAACTAGCATAGGCAGAAACACAACAAACCATTGCACTGACATGATGATGACTTGGCCTCGCGAACCCCACCGTGATGACTTGTCAGGGTTGCGTGGAGGCCACATGGGCATCACATGGCCTCTAATTATAGGTAAAAACTTCAATTAAGTATAAATTTTGATCCAAGTCTCGAAAAAAAGTAAGAGTGACACTGCTAAAAATCTCCCGACAAGATAAACACAACAGTGGCATCATATGTTAATTCCACAAACTTGCAAAAATAAGGCATTTGCTAACCCCATTTTCATAACAGATATTAGAAATCGAGTCAAACAGTAAGTAACACCTTTCTTATCCCAAGAATCCATAAGGCCGTGGAAGGAAGGTGGTTACATATGTTTTATGTCAAACTCTTTGATGAAACTAGATAAGGTTTTATGAACATATTGGACTTGAGGGCGCTTCGGGGTTAATACTATTGTGGTGATCTATAGATTTTGACCATATAAGACAACCAATTTCAAAGCAGAAGATTGGGCCATATTTCCCTAGTTTACCCTTGTTGCTTTAGAGAGCCAAGGTTTTGGAAGGCTTGGGGAACAAGTCAAGGTGATTCATTGGGTTTTAAGAAAATTGGGAATCTAAGGAGGATCGAAGATGGGATAGGGTTCTGTTGATGGTTTGAATTGTCATCATCAACATTGCAGGAAAACCACCCGGTCTGGGTCCCAATTAGACCCTTTTCTATTTGGAATAGTGGCTCTGACTAGAATTATGGGACCATTTTCCCTTAAATAAAATCCATGTGAAGTGGGATGGATGATGGTATAATATATTTTAACAGATATTAAGATGTACTAACAAATAAATTATAAACTACTACAACCTATTATAGCACCCAGGTAATTTGAGGACATATGTGCTAGAAAGATGTCGTAACCAACATAATAATGTAGAGTATTATGAAATCACGATATTAATCCGATCAAAGAAAATTAATTTAATTAAATAGTTAATTAAATTAATTTTATTAAAGTATTACATATGATAAAAAATTTGTTGTTCACAATATAAATCAATCTATTTCAAACATGCCAATAGTGATCATGAAAGACTGACCAGCATACATATATTTGAACAATATGATAAAGCAATTCCTTTCAAAGCAACAACACAAAACATAGGATAATAGTACCCGATAAATGTTAGATTTGCTCATTTTGGAACTGCAAGTGGTTCAACTTATATTAAGAAAAAATTAAAATACAATAGTGCAATTTGAAATCCTTTCTTTTCAAAATTCAAAACCCCTTCTCCATCTCGGAGAGGTAATTTACAGTCTTAATACAAAACGATAAAAATAAACTTTTCCAACAACCTCTCAACAGAAATAACAATAAAGGACTAATGAGGAAATGGTTGTAACAACCTTGGAATTTAGGACGAAGACTGTCAAATATTGATTTGTTGTAATTTGTAAATATCCAGCAGACTTGTGAGATCTGGGCTGCCTGGGCTTGATCCTTATCTGGCTGGTAAAAAAAGCAGGCTTCATTTAAACTCCACACAAAATAGTTGGTGTACACGTCATAGGTTGATTATTATTATAATTAATAATTAAACTAGCCTAGATCCATCTTAACTCTGGATCTACCAACCATCGAGAGGGACCAAATCTCTTCAGATGTAAACATCTTTTAGAGTGAAAAGAGATTTGATGCATCTCAGCCCTTGGTAGATCTAGAGTTAAAATGGATATAAGCTCGTTAATTAACAATCTCAACTCAACTTTGATTTATCCGATTAATTAATCATTTATCTTAAAAAAATAAAAAAAATTAGTTTTGGTTTATTGAGTGAGACTTCCTTATTTTTTTCTAATTAATGAATTTATTTTTCAACTTTTATAATTAAATTATGTTAAAGTGGAAATTATGGACCCATTGAGAAGGAAGACCACACTAATAATGTGTTCAAGGACATTTCACAATTGTTATTATATACAATATCCTTAGTTTGACCTAATGGTTAAGAACATGTGCTTCCTCATAAGAGCACACATGGTCAAATCTAGTGGGGGGTAGAGTATGTGCACCTTTATAGACTTAGTAATCAAATGATTGTGCGAAGGTACCCTTGTCCCACAAACAATGGGGTCTCATATACTAATTTGGCATGTGGCTTATCTGTGACCTTAAAAATAGATTATTATTATTATTATATGCAATACACTGGAATTTGTATTTAATCGATATGACAATTAAGCCCCATAAATAAATTTTAATATATTGTGATATGAACTTATAATTTCATTGAAATGTTGTTTGCAAGCGATCAAAACTTATGTATGCTTAGGGTAATTTGTTATAGAATACACAATGCCCAACCAAATAGTACGTATTTTCAAATCATGGAACAAAATACTCCATATTAGTTATAAATTTGGGTTTGTCTTTCCTTATAGCTCAAATTATGTATATGTGAGCGTGTGGACTTTTACAATTAGTCATATTATATTAAAAAAAATTGAAAGTAAGATATGTAGGAGTTGTTGAAACATTAATAGATAATACGTAGCGTAGTGAAATATGTAATATTAGTTGAAATTGATGGTTATCACATGTAAAGATTACCATAAGCTAGTTGTTCTAAGTTTTGGTCATTTTTTCAAACTTGTTTTTCAGTTAGTTTTGCCAAAAGAAAATTCAATCTCACCAATAATTGTATCCTTGAGTATCAAGTGTAAAGATTAGAATTATCTAATTATTCCAAGTTTTGGTACTTTTTTTAGGCATGTTTTTGGGTTAGTTTTACCAGAAAAATTTCAATCTCACCAACAATTGTATCATCGAGTTTTAGCAAAAATGATTAAAACATGAATTAGTTAAACTGTACAATACACATTATTTTCTATCATTTCTATTATAAATATTTCATAAAATAAAATTCACAACTACACTAAGGAAGACTAAGGAAATGGAAGTAAAGAATCAATTAGATAAATAGAATAAAAAAATCTAATTAGCCATGGAAATCGCAGAAAGGAAGTAAAAAATCCATTACATAAATAGAATTAAAAAATTATCAATTGAGGGTTTAATGATAACCTCCCCACCTAGGTTCAAGTCTCTTTTTTTGTGTTAAGTTCGCCTTTTTATGACTAAAGAAAAGTTTTACAGGTCATGGATGTTTGTGCTACTGGTCTAACCACCAGGAAACCAACCCAATAACACAGATAGGTATCTTGTTTGAACAAGTCAATAATGAAAAACCAAAAATTGCTCCTAAGAGCATGAAAATACATGAGAGCATATATATGAGAGTTTTGTTGTATAAAGTGATTACAACTTAATTAGAACAAAAATTCACTAGACAATACTTTTAAAAAGTGTGATTTAGGGCCCAAAGACCTGGAAAAGCTTTGGAATAGGCCACAGGTGCCAAGCCCTGTGACGACAGAGAATCATCACAACCACGATTAGATTACGCAACTAAAAACCATCGTTGGACCACAATCTTGAGTTGCGCCCAAACTAGACGAACATACCAAATGAGGAGTAGCCACTATCAAGCCTCTCCAACTAGCAAAGTGAAGAGTGAACCAAGGCACAACAAGAGAAACGAGCCATGAAAAGACCTCCTCAACAAATATGGTGGTGAAGTGATTCCACAGGAATAGGGGATATGAATACTTTAAGATACTTGCCATCTTTGTGTTGCCCGTAACCATCCAAGCGAAACTATTCCCCTAATTACAAATGGGATACAACGAGGTCCCTGAATAGAAGAGATTGGAAGATTGAGAAGAGATTAAAATATTCGAATGACTGAAAGGAGGTAGAACCACATCTTGGAGAGCTCAACCATCATTGAGAGTCTTGACGGCTAGTTGAAGCTCCACCATACAAGATCGAGTGGATAAATATTTCCTAACTAGGGGAGGATGACGATAGAAACCCTCCAAATATGTGTGTACCAATGTAGACCATAGTATCGGATAGCCAACAAAAGTGAGGACATGATAAAGATCACAGGAATGGCAACTATGAATAAGAGAGAAAGAGATGCTATGCATAATTGAGAGGGATGATGGAGTCAGCTTGTGAGGCACAATGTTTGGAAGTGGGCTTAAAGAATTGAGTAGACCAACCATGACGCCATTGCAATACAACCTTGATTGAAGCCACTTCAAATAATTATGAGGTTGCATAATTAGATTGCAAACGATGGGAGGGATAAAGTACAAGAACGAGGAGAGACTAGATTTCACAATCACATTAGCATTAAACCAAGCGTGTGAACCTGCTAAGAGGCTTATGCCATGAGTTGGATGGCCTTTAGAACCACACGATCTCATCATGGTTGAGACATATGGTAATTATGATCGCCCATCGTAGGGGAACCCAGGTTCAAGTCTCATTGACATGTCTATGTATGTTTATTATGAAATATGTGGATTATCCTTAAATATGTTGTACTATGTATCTATTCCTTAAATTAAGCAAAAAAAGGAAATCTACTTAAAAAAGAAAGAAAGAAAGCATAATTAAAAAATCTAGTTAGCCATGGAAAACCATGGAAATTGGAAAGAATAAATCTTTCAAATTCTATAATGTATTTGCAACTATTAAAAAATTATATTAAAATGCAAAGCATTAAAGCTTCAATAGACAAGTGAGACGCCCTTATTCAACTTGAGTTGAAAACTTAGAGGAAAATATAAGAATATTGGAGTGGTTTCAGGTAGGCAATGACTAAATAACTTTGTGCAAATGGGTTGTATAAAATATGTACAAGTACATATATATTCTGTCAAACCTAATTGAGTTTGTCTAATTGAATCATCTTCATCTAGATTGCCTAAAAAATCATTAACCTTAAATACTTTGGGAAAATTGACATATGAAATAACAATAAACACTAGTAGGTAGGTATTCTGCACCATCTTTCCAATTTTCGTAATGTTGGTGATATTATGTATATATCTAGATGTGCACTATGCCCATTTATGATAACCTCTAAAAAAAAAACAAAATACTGAATCTCTAAACAATTTCCTTTTTGAGTTTTGCACAATTTCCAAAGATTGGGTCCGTGAACAATTTCCTTCTCAAGCCTTCGTGAAATTTCTATGGAGATATTCTTACACTCAATGATTGACTTTAATAACTGACAACATGAATGATGGTGTCTATTTCTCTGGATGGTTACAAGGTTCGTGAATACAGTTCCCATCATTATATATTAGTTCTTGTACAAAGTGATGAATTACAAGCTAGTGTTTTCAAGTTATGTGTTGTGAATAAGTAGCGAGTCACGAGGCCTAGTGCAATATACAAGTTGTGGTTGTCATTTTGCTAATATAATGTTAAGCTAAGAAATAAAGTTTCAAGATGGTATAATATGTTGGCGAATGAAAATAACTTATTGATGTTTCGTTTGGTTGACCCTTCACAACCACATTCTCATCTAGGAAAATCTATTAAATAGAGGTTTCCAGGGACCGGTCCATTGCATTATTTGTGGTCATGCATCTGAAGATAACTTACACCTATTTTTTTAATGCCCCTTTTCTTTTTCTGTCTGGGAGGAGGTTTGTGTTTTGCTCAAAATCCATGTGCAGGCGGATTTCTCCTATATCTTTTCATGTCTCTAGTTCAGGTCATCTCAACTGAAATCATATAGAAGACTCCCATCTTATTTTTTCTAGGGTATTTGGCATCCCAGGATTGCCCATATTTTTGAAAATGAGCCCGCAAATATTTTGGCAACCTGTCTGAAGATCGTTGCATTCTTCAATGAGATTGACCCTTGGGCCGCTAGACATTCTCGTCGATCTGTTTCTTTCAAGGATCTGGGGGACTCGTTCCCTATTGATTTCTTCGATGGGGCCTATGTTGGGGTAGATGTGGATGTGGAGTATTCATCAATCTTTTCCCTACTCGTGCATTTCGTTTATTCTAACATGGAGGGAGTGGTACTAGCTACAAGGCATAAGTTGTAGCGTTGTGGGGAGTTCTCCAATGTGTTGTATGGCTTGTAATAGATGAGATCAAGACTGTTAGGGATTCTAAGACCATCATCCATTAGGTTCAAGGGAAATTTTCTCTTGAAGTTCCATCCATCCATCATTGGATGGAAAATATCTTGGCCCTGTTACCTACTTTTAGTGACATCTCCTTCCTTCATGTGTTCGGGGAACAAATATGGAGGCAAACACTCTTTCTAAGAGAGGGGTCTCCCTTTAGTCTGGAATGATACATTTTAAGCTCCTCATTAACATAGTGGTTAGCGAATCTAGATCCTTTTTGCTCTAGTTTGGACTAATCCTTTTTCTATTTTTGTTCCAGTGAGCTATCAGTTGAGCCTCTGTGAGGAATATTGGGTTTCCTTGTTTAGTTTTTTGTCATGCTTTGAGGTATTTGACAATAACCTCTACCCTTTTTTATCCTTCTCGATGACTATTAGTTGGCGGAATTGTTGTTTTATTGCCATTACAAGACAAATAAATATGTAGTCAATCTTCCAAGTTTCACAAAAATATGTAACTCCCTCTTTTAATTAATGAAGGTAGTATGTTTTTTTCGATTAAAAAATAGAAAATAACTTATTTAGAAATGAAGCAAGTGTAAAGAGAGTCGTTTCAATTTGAGCACCTTAGATCCCATTTATTTTCATCATAAGAATCAAATAAATTTATATTAAAAGGAAAAAAACACAAATATTAGAAAGGATAACAACTTACAACATAATTACTTTAGTTTAGTTTTGTATAAGATATGATTAATTATTGCGTCGAGAGGCACTCTCCATATCACTATGCAAAAGATGTTGTAATGTCATGCCTTGTAAACATTTTGACTCGGTCAAAATACATAAAAATAAAAATAAATAAAAAGATTAATGTAATGTAATGGAAACATTTTAACTCCCTCAAAATAAAATAAAAATAACCTTATGGTAAAAGACAAATTCTACGTTATTATTTTTTTTATTATTAATTTTTGTTGAGTAGTTAAGGTAAACTTAACTTGGTAAGGTTACTGGTGGTTTTTTAGCTTCAGGTTTATGAGAACCTATGGTATTACCCATGATATTCATGTGGAATATAGCTTATTTAAAGGGGGAATTATACCAACCTAGATCCATCTTAACTCCGGATCTACTAAGCGTCGAGAGGATCAAATCTCTTAAGATGGAAATATCTTAAGAAGCAAAGAGATTTGATCCCTATCGTCACTTTGTAGATCCATAGTTAAGATAGATCTAGTATATAAAATAGACCTTTAATTGAATAAGAAAGTCAACAAATGGTTAGCCCTACCATAAAAGAAAATGAAATCATTAAAAAAGATTAGATGTAAAATTAATATAACTTAAAAATATTAAATATAAAAAATATATGTTAAGTAAATTTATTAAAATTCATGTTCAAAATAATTAATTTAAAAATAAATAAATAATAAAAATAATCATAATTCAATGAAAACTTAAAACACAATTCAAACTTCCATAATTACAACATAATAATCTATAAAATATATACAAAATGGATGTATTATAAATTTAAATATATGCAAAATAATAATATTAATTTTAAGAATTCAACACCCTAAAAGTTATCATTTTTTTTTGTAGAAGCGCGCCTGAGCTACTACCGCGCGACTAACCTAGGCGATCACTGCGCAGGAGTTTGAGCTTCGGCCTCCCTTATGGCCCCTTCGGAAGCTCCACCGGAGGGGATCGATCCTCAGCAGGCCTTCTCGACATTGATTAAATCATTGCCCCCACAGCGCCCCCGACCAACAGTTTCGAAATTCATCAAAAAGCTGGATGTTCTTCAAGAAGTCAGCCTGCCTCCAGTTCTTCCACGCATGGCTGCTTTGTCCCTGGCAGAAAGAGGACTTATAGGTCAATTCACAGGCCTCTGGCCTTCTCCAAAAACTGTTCAAAGATGGGTTGAAAGGAACTGGTCCGACAAAATACAAGGGAAAATCTCCATCAGATTCTGCGGGAAAGGGTACTTCACCTTCCACTTTGAAACCAAAGAAGATAAGGATCTAATTTTCAGAAACGGGCCCTATTTCATGGACTCAAGGGGCCTGTACCTCAACAAATGGACCCTAGACTTCGATCCAGAGCTGGATGTTCCCAGTGCGGTACCGGTCTGGGTTCGGCTCCCTCACCTCCCTCTCCATTGTTGGGGAGATGAATCGGTTCGCGCCATCGGGAATGCAGTCGGAAAATATATTGATCGCAGTGAACCAAAAGAAAATATGCAAGCTTGTGCACAGATCTGTGTTGAAGTGGACCTTGGCAAAGGCCTCCCGGAAGCCATCAAGCTCAAAGTGGACGACTGGAGCCATATACAGCAACTGGATTACGAGCAGATCCCCTTTAAGTGTAAGGTATGTCACGAATATGGCCACTTTGCCAATAGATGCACTAAGCTTATTGATGTAGAAAATGGACCACAAGAAGAACAATGGGAAATGGTAAAAAAAAAGAAAATGGTCTCTTCAGCAAAAGCTCCCCTTGATGCAGGCCCTTCGGCCTCCCTTGCAGCTCATCCCACCCCTTCCTCCCCTGCTCCCTCCAAGCCACCTCCCCTCTCCCGTCCTCAGACCCTCCCCTCTTCTAACCCCTTCTCAGTTCTCTCCCCCCCTGATCCCCAGGAGTCCCCTCTCCCTGAAAGCCAACACCAGGACACTACCGAATCCTCATTGCCTCTTATTATCTCCTCTCAGCCTCTTCTTGAACCTCCCCTCAACAGAATTACTAGGAGCTCCTCCAAAGATCACGGGGGCTCTAGTGAATCCTTCAAGAAACTTGGCCCGGGCAGGAAATCTGCCAAGCAGCATCGGGATGAGAACGCACAAAAAGACATAGCAATGGGAACACAGACACCCATAGAAACTTACATTCTGGGGCAGCAAGACAAAGGAGTAATCAACAAGGACCAAGGGGGGCGAGCACCTCCCCGTACTCTGCATATCCAATGATGAAAATACTATCTTGGAACATCAGGGGACTTGGGCACCCCTCTAAGGTAGCAGCCCTAAGGGATCTTATCCTTTCTGAGAAGCCAGGAATCATTCTGTTACAAGAAACAAAACAAAGCCACAAGGAAATGAGTAAAGTTATTGAGCAGCAGAGACAGTATAAAGGCAACATTAGTGAGGCAAGAGGAGCCTCAGGAGGAGTAGCAACAATTTGGAATCAAGGTATATGGAATTGTATTTCGGAAACAGTAAATCAACACTGGATCAAAACAATTTTGGAAAATAAAGCAGATCAGCAAACCATTATCATCTACAACATCTATGTGTTGAATCACTGCAGAGATAAGGAGAGTTGTTGGCATGATCTAAAAGATAGTCTAGATGTAGAAGAAAACACTAACATTATTTTGGGAGGTGACTTCAATCTAATCCTCCACGCCAATGAGAAAAGGGGAGGCAGCTTTACACCTGATCCATACAGAATACAGTTGGAAAATATCATGCAGGAGCATGATCTTTTGGACGTCCCTCCAAAAAACCGTAGATACACATGGAATAACCGCAGGATGGGTGCAGGTAACATCATGGAGCGGTTGGACATAATTCTCATTAATGTTTCGCTTCTCTCTGCTTTCTCCGTTGGATATGCCAGCATTCTAACGTGCTCTGCCTCCGACCACTTCCCAATAACTCTAATGCTGGAAAATCACAGGCCCCTTGGGCCCATCCCATTCAGATATAGTTCCCTCTGGAATGATATACCAGCAGTTGCAGGAATTGTTTACAGTTCTTGGATCCAGCACGTGGAGGGATCTCCCAGTTTCATTTGGGAAACAAAATTACGAAAAACAAAACAAGCCATAAAAGAATGGGCTAAAACCAGATACCAAGAACCAGAGAAGGTGAAAAAAGAAATCAAGAATAATCTGGAGAGTATACAAAGAGCAATAGAGGAAAATGGCCTTTCCCAAGAGAACAAACAGCAGGAAAATGACCTCTACTTACAGCTATACCAAGTTAACAGAGAAGAGGAATCAAAATGGAGGCTCAAATCGAGGCAACTATGGTTGCAAGGGGGAGACAAGAACTCAACCTTTTTTCACAAACAAATGACAGCCAGAAAGATAAGGAATAATGTAAGCTCCATCCTAGATGCTGAAGGTGATAGACAAAGCACTCAGGAGGACATTCGAAGAGCTATTAGAGATCACTATCGAAACCTGCTAACTGAAACAAAGGAGGAAGAGGATTACAAAAACCTATTGTAGCACCTTCCAACAGGGATAACCAGGGAAATGAATGATAGCTTAAATAAGGAGATCGATGAGGAGGAAATCAGGAGATCGATTTGGACTCTTCAACCTAATAAAGCCCCAGGACCGGATGGCTTTCCCATTTGCTTTTATCGAGCATTTTGGGGAATTATAAAAAAGGACTTGACAAAAATGCTCAATTGGATCCAACGAAAGGGCAAAATAGGAGGATATACCAATGCCGCTCAACTAGCTCTCATCCCCAAAGAAAATAGGCCATCTTACTTTGCTCGTTTTAGGCCCATATCACTTTGTAACTCCTCTTATAAAATCCTAACAAAAATCATCGCTACTCGCCTAAAGCCTCTGCTTCCTTCTCTCATTTCTGAAAATCAAGGGGGATTCTTGGCCAATAGACAAATAACTGACTCCATTTTTCTTGTGCAAGAAGCCATCCATTCGAGTCAAACCAGAAACGAGAAAGGGTTTATTCTCAAGCTTGATCTGGCCAATGCATTTGACAGAGTAAGACACTCCTTCCTCTTGGCTGCTTTGAAGAAGATGGGATTTGATGATCGCTTTCTCAACCTCATTCGAACCTGCATTTCGGGGCCATGGATCTCCCCTCTAGTAAATGGCAGACCAGGAGAAGCATTCCAATCCTCTAGAGGCCTCCGACAAGGTTGCCCTCTTTCTCCTTATCTCTTTATTTTAATGGCTGAATCCTTTAGTAGGGCGTTGGATTTCAATCAGAGGGTTGGCTTAATCACAGGAATAAAATTTGGGGACGGGGTCAAGAACATAAACCATTCACAATTTGTCGATGACACCCTGCTGATTGGAGGGGCCTCCACTACAATAGCCAAGCGCTTCAAGTCTCTCCTTGACAAATACATGAGTTACTCTGGCGGAGTGGTAAATCAGCTGAAAAGTTGTATATATGGCTGGAACACAGCAGTACAGGTGCTACACAATATTGCCAACATTTTTGGAGTCACTTGTAAGTATGATTGGACCCACTTTTCTTACTTGGGCATGCCTGTAAGTGTTGGACCTTTGAGGGCAGAAGTCTGGGACACTATAGTTGACAAGATGAAAAGAAAAGTGCAGCAGTGGGGGTCCATTTGGCTCAACCCAGTCGGTCGCCTCATTCTTCTTAAGTCAGGTATCTCTTCTCTCCCCCTATATCATTTTTCTCTTCTTCAAGCTCCGGCCTCCTTCCACTACAAAATGGAAATCATCCTCCGCCAATTCCTATGGCAAGGGGGGAAAAATGATAAAAAGAAATTCAACTTGATTAATTGGAAGCAGGTTATCCAGTCCCAAGACCGAGGAGGCCTTGGAATTAGATCTCCTAATTTCTCAATTTAGCCTTTGGAGGCAAAATTGTTTGGAGACTCATTACTGGACTCCCAGCTTGGTGGAAAAAGGTACTGGAAATTAAATATCTAAATTTTCCCAGATAGCAGCTTCTTGATCGAGATATACCCAATAGAGACTCCTCCAAAATTTGGCGATTATGCAAGAGAGCAATTCCCTTAATCGCTCAAAATACTTCAAAAATCCCCAAGGGAGGTGCAAGCATCAACATTGGAGCTGATAGAATCATGGGTCAGCAGCCAATAAATAGACATGGGGGAGTCAACCCTATCCTTTCCTTTTTTGAAAGAACAGGCATACATTTCCTGGACCAGATCTCCCAATGGGATCCACACACTCTTCTTTGGTCAGGTTGGTCCTTCCCAGCCATTCCCACTGGCCTTAATGCAAGTCTTTCTGTCCTCCAATCCCATCTGCACAGTATAGCTCCAGTCAAAAAGAACGATCTTGATGGGTTTCGTTGGGACCCATCTGGATCCCTTTACACCATCCAAGCTGCTCACCACTACATTTGCAGCATCAACTACCCCATGCCAAGCTGGAATCACTGGAAGGTGGTTTGGAAATCCGAGGCAATTCCAAAAATCAAATTTTTTCTTTGGACCCTTCTCAAAGGGAAAATCCTCACGGCCGAAAATTTGCAAAAGAGGGGAATCAATGGTCCCTCTCGTTGTCCTAACTGCTTAGCTGCTGAAGAATCAATGCATCATCTCTTTATTGATTTCCCTTTTGCCATCGATTGCTAGAGGAACTTATCTCATAACAATCAAATCCCATGGAACACCCAAAACACCATAGGAGAAATTCTTTACAATTGGAAAAAAAAACTACCCCTAGCAGCACAGGAAGAATAACACAGTGAAGAGAGTCTGGGATATTCTTCCCTACAATATGCTATGGAACATTTGGCTGGCACGAAATCGGAAGGTTTTTAAGGACAAGGATTCGACTGTTAGAAGTCTTTGCAACAAGGCAAGGAGTCTTGCCCTCGAAACCATCTCAGTTAAGAGTCAGAGAAGTATAAACGTCAGTGATCTCAGCACAGAAGAACGAAGCTTTATTGGATACCTGTTAGAAAAAAACACCAGCAATCAGATGGGCAGCGCTGCTAGTAACAGAAACCACAATGTTCCCCCTAACTGGAAGATCAGGCTAAAAGAAGAAGAATTCGCAGTCTGGATTAAAAACAACAATAGGCATTATCTTTGCTTCGATGGGGCCTCAAAGTCGAATCCCGGGGTAGCAGGGGCGGGAGGAGTTATATTTAATGCTAATGGGGATAACATCCTGTCTTATGAGTGGGGTCTTGGCCACACTTCCAATAACAGAGCAGAAGCCTTGGCCCTTTACCAAGGTCTTATACAACTTAGGAAGCTTGGTATAGACACAGTCACGATATTGGGAGACTCAGCGATTATCGTCAGTGCAATGGTTCAGAACAGGGATCTTCCCAATGCTCTTCTACAGCAGATTATAAGACGGTGTCAAATTTTAGGACATTCCATAAAAGATTTGCGCTATTACCATATTTTGCGTTCTCTCAATAAAATTGCTGACAGTCAAGCCAACAAAGCTTGTGCCAGGCCATTGGGTTGCCTAGTCTGCAACGACGTGGAATCATTTCAGTATTTACCATGATGAAGACTCCTCCTGTCACTGATCAGTTCTTCAGCACACCTGATATGATGGTTTGGTCAAAGATCGGCCTTATTCCCCCTGTGACAAAGATCTGCATAGGGATCTAGCAACTTATTGAAATTATTATTTCCTCACCTCTCATCAGTAGATCGGTCGTCCTTCTACCTCTCGGCCATCCCTCCCCTGCTCCTCCGAATCGCTCCCCCAATTCTCCTTGTCCCCTTTCGGTTCTCCCCTCATGCTCTGCGATCTCCCTCTCAACTTCTATTTATGCCTTTATACTCATCTCTCTCTGCATCCTTTCAGCTCCCTATTTCGTATTTCTGCCTTCACGCACTGCTTGCTTGCCTTTGAGCTCTCTGCGGCCCCTCCTTCTTTTGTCTCAGGCTACTTACCTCTGTCTGGATCGAGATCAGATAGCAACTCTGTCGCCCAGCAACATCTTTTGTGCGTGCAATCAAGAGCAGCATTACAAGCCCTCTCTTTGGTCTGCTCTTCTCTACCAAGTCTACCACTACTCTTTAAAGTTTCTGGAGTTCTATCAAAAGCAGCGCTTCAAGCCCGCCCTTTGCTCTCAAGCACAGCACCCACCTATGGCGAGAAGTGAAGATTGCCTTCACTGTGCTGACCTCCAAGCAGAGCTCGAACAGTTAAGAGCCCAGCAAAGGATTTTGGACAGCAAGATGGATAGTCAGCAGATGATCATGGAGGCAAAGATTGAAAATCAAAGCAGGCTTATAAAAGAAAAATACGAGGCTGATATAAATCTGTTCCTGCACAGGGTTTCATCTTTACATGAGCAGTTCAGACATCTCTCCAACAGATGTGCTCATGCTGAGGAGTCCATAGAGATACTGAAATACATGATGGAAAAGAAGAACGCCTAGCCCTCAAGCTCTTCAAGTATCAAGCGTGATGATGAAGCGGATAAGCCTGAACAGTCGACAGCGAGGCAAATCAGTCATATAAGCATAGATTGAAGATGTTCTGTAAATGTTGTTTCCTTTTGTTTCAGTTTGTAAGGATTTATTTCTGTTTAACTTTCACCTCAAAGCCTAGAAGGCAGGAGCAAGGAGGATTTTGTAACTGTAACTCCTACTCTCCTCGCACCTCATGGCATCTCACTATGTATCTCAGGGGAATAGCCTTCTCCACTTTTTTTGAAATATAATATAGCAACCGATGATGTTAAAAAAAAATATTAATTTTAAAAATAATAATTTATAATAAAAATGGAAATAAAAAACAATATATTAAAAAAATAATTGTTATATTGTGTAAATTATAGGTATAATCTATTTATTTGACATTTTGGTATTTTTGTTTAGAATTTGACAATATAATTTTGAGCGAGATTGATTTTTTGTCATTCAAGATGTGTTTTGGAATGCATAAATGAACTCAATGCATAAAACTCACTGGAGCATTCAAATTCTGTAGATACATTGCTCAAACTTATGATTCCAAAAAATCTCTATCATATTTTAGGCAAGATTGATCGAAAAATATGCCCAAAAAGGGGCTAAAACGCCTGTTTAAGATGTGTACTAGACATTTAAAATATAATTCATAATTTCATAATATATATATATATATATATTCCCAGAAGAAGAAAAAAAACAATTTTTTTTTTGTAGGTAAGCAGATCTAAATTATATTTTTTTAGACAAATTTCGGTTGCTATATATTGATCTGAAAAAAAGAAGAGGCAGTTCGCCATACATATATTGCTTCCTGAGCATTCTGGATCCAAGGAATTACAAAAAAGGTTCCTCCTTGATCCTTGTTCTAGTATTCCTGCCTCTGAGGCTTCTTATACTACTCTAGATCCTTACAAACTGCAAACACCAAAATTTACAACTACAAAGCATAACTAATCTATCTCTATATGACTGATCTTCCTTGCTGTGGACGCTTCTGGGTATGGGTCTGGCTCATCCTGTTTTGCACTAGAAGAGGAAGGAGCATCCTTGAACTTTTTGTCCATCATGAACTTGAGGACAGTTATCGATTCTTCTGCATGGCTGCACCTATTGGCCAAGCTGCTGAACTGCTCATGTAAGGAATTGACTCTGTGTAAGAAAAGATTGATCTCTGCCCGATACTTCTCATTGAGAATTCTGTACTGATATTCCAGTCTTGTTTCCAAACTTCGAACTTGTTCCTCCAGGGCCCGCTGTTGTGCTCGCAATTCCTCGAACTCTGCCTGAAGGTCTATGCAGTGGAAGCAATCTTCTGGACGATCCATTAGCGCTGGATAATTCCTGTCTGCACTGCCGGCCTCTTTAGTGCGGGACCTATGAGCTCTCCACTTACTACAGGCTACAATTACAACTCGCGCAGGGTTGTTGTGATTCTGTTGAGCGCTATGATAGCTACCTCGGGCTGCTTGGAGATAGGTGGAAGCGATGATATTCTGATGCTCGTGGACACAAGCTTTCACTATGAATTGAAGGGTCATGCCACCCAGGATATATATAGAGTCCATTCGCAGGCTATGAGGGCGGGAAGATGCCCATCTACGTCTCCCTGTACTCCACCAAATGGTCAAATGCATATCTTGAACTGCGTATGAGATCTGTCTGTTAGGACGATTTTCTCCTGAACTTCTCTTGATTCCCATGCGCTGAATCGATCTCCCAATCTTATTTCTGATCCAAATCCTGCCTACCTTACCTGTTCTGTCATCTGCACTGATTACTTGTCTGTTGTCATTGATTCTGTCATCGGAGGTACACCTGCTGTTGACTAGACATTGAATATTCATGGTAACGGTTGGAAAAAGGTATTATTGTTACAACTCAGGCTACCCTTGGAGCGTTCGCATGCCCTGTTGGCATACTTATCAGCCTCCTTGTTCAGTCCACGAAGGATGTGGTAGTATATGACCTCTTCCATTGAAGCGTGAAGGGTCTGATTCCTATGATTTATCTGCTGTAAAAGGATATTCGGCGTGGTCTGCCTCTGCGCCATAAGCCTAATAATTATTGCTGAGTCCCCAAACACTATTGCCTTCTTTATCCCTAATTTTAACAGCTGTGTGAGGCCCTGATACAATGCCAGTCCCTCTGCCCTGTTATTGGAGATCTCTCCCAGCCCCCATTCGAATTGTAGAATTTTTTCTCCATTAGCATTGCAAATTAGACCCCCTGCACCGGCTTGGCCCGGGTCGATTTAGAAGCACCATCAAAAAATAAGTAGAACCTGTTACAGTTTCTCAACCAATTCGCAAATTCCTCTTCCTTTAGCCTCAGCTTCCACTTCCATGCCCTGTTTGTTTCTTTCGATTGTATCCTTCCTTGGTTTGTTTCCTGAGCGCTAGCAATATTCTCTTGGACATAACTGATCAGGTTTCTCTCTTCCATGTTGTAATTAGTTGCCTCGATCTTGCCTTTGGTGTGGTTTGTGACTGTCTCCACCGCTAACATCTTTGCCTTGTGGCACATAACTTTGATGTTACAGCCTTTCTCCTGGAAGACCTTTCCATTTCTTGCCAACCAGATGCGCCATAAGAGGGTTAGAGGTATGGTATTCCATATCCTTTGCGTCAATTTACTCCTTTTCTCTTTCCATGGGAAATTCTTCCTCCATTTGTGAATCGTTTCTGCAATAGTTGCCTGAGGCTCCCAGGGAGCATTCCCAATTGAGGCCATCTTTCTCCAGCATTCATCAGCCACCGGACACTCTATAAACAGGTGTTGTATTGTTTCCTCTGATCTGCAGCAGTTTGGACATCTAGATGGCCCCATTATGCCTCTTTTCTTTAAGTTTTCCGCTGTTAGAGTTTTCCCTTTCAGGAGCAGCCAAATGAAAAATTTGACTTTGGGGGGTGCTTCTGCTCTCCATACCAGTTTCCATTGGTTCCATATGTCCTGTGGGAAGTTGCTGTCACATAAAAGTTGATGACCAGCTTTAGCCGTGTATTGAGTTCCGGTTGGGTCCCAACGATATCCATCTTGCTTACCTTCTTGGATCGGTGCTTTGCTGTGTAGGAGATTCTTTAGGGCAGTGAGACTAGTATCTAGCTCTCTGGGGTGATCCGGGAAATTCCAACCTATCCATGCTTGAGAATGATTGTCCCATTGTGATATTTGAGCCAAGTACAATATTCCTTTACCATTTAGCCAATTTATGGCAGGGATTGCCTCCATTTTTGATCCGATGGGATGCTGCCCTAGAATTCTGTCTGTGGAGAAATTGATGTTGCTCCCCCCTCCTGGGACCTTTGAAATACTCTGAGACATAAAGGAAATGGCCTTTTTGCAGAGTTGCCAAATTTTTGTACTATCTCTGTTGGGTATATTAGTCTCCAGGAGTTGTTGCCTTGTACTATTCAAGTATTTTGCTTCTAAAACCTTCTTCCACCATGCTGTGGGTCCTGTGATCATTCTCCATATTATTTTAGCTCCAAGAGCTAAATTTAGCAGTTTTGGTGATCTTATTCCTAATCCTCCTTTTTCCTGAGACTGAATGACATTCTTCCAACTTACAAGATTGAATTTTCTTTTTTCCGTTTTCCCTCCTTGCCAAAGAAAATGCCTGAGGGCTCTTTCCATTTTCTGATGGAAAACAGCAGGAGCTTGGTATAAAGAGAAACGGTAAATGGGGAGAGAGGCCAGACCTGATTTTAGAAGAACAAGTCGTCCTGCTGGGTTCAGCCACATGGTGCCCCATTGTTGGATTTTTCTCTTTATTTTGTCAAGGATCTCGTTCCAGGTATCAGCTTTCAGCGGTCCCATACTTACTGGCATCCCCAAGTAGGAGAAGTGGTTCCAGACTAGTTTACAGGAGACTCCAAATATACTTGCAATGCTATGGATGGTATGATTTGATGTGTTCCAACCATATATACAACTTTTTAACTGATTGACCTTCCCTCCTGAGTAATCCATGAATTGGTCTAAGATCTTCTTAAAACGCCTTGCTATAGTGATGGACGCTCCTCCTATTAGGAGGGTATCATCTGCAAATTGAGAGTGGTTGATGTTCTTTGTTCCTTGCTCAAAATTGATGCCAGTGATTAGACCTATTCTCCGGTTGAAGTCCAGGGTTTGACTGAGTGACTCGGCCATGAGGATAAACAAGTAAGGAGACATGGGACAGCCTTGTCTAAGGCCTCTAAGGCCTTGAGAGGATTGGAATGCAGCACACGGCCTCCCGTTTATCAGAGGGGAGATCCAGGGGTCCGATATACAAGCTTTGATCATTGTGATGAAGGAGGAGTCAAATCCCATTTTGTGAAGGACAACAAACAGAAAGGAGTGCCTAACCCTATCAAAAGCATTGGCAAGATCCAGCTTTAGGACAAACCCTTTCTCCTTTCTGCTTAAGCTTGAGTGGATGGCCTCTTGCACAAGAAGGATGGAGTCTGTAATGTGCCTATTGGGGAGAAAGCCCCCTTGATTTTCTGAGATCAGGGAAGAGAGGTGTGGCTTAAGCCTGGATGACAGAATTTTTGATATTATTTTGTATGCTGAGTTGCATAAAGATATTGGCCGAAATCTTGAAAAAGTGGAAGGTCTATTCTCTTTAGGAATTAAGGCTAGATAGGTAGAGTTGGTAAATCCCCCATTTTGCCTTTCTTTAGAACCCAACGTATCATCTTTAAGAGATATTTTTTGATCATCTACCAATACTCTCTATAAAAACTGATTGGAAACCCATCAGGTCTTGGAGCTTTAGCTGGGTGTAGACTCCAAATTGCTTTTTGGATTTCTTCTTCTTCTACTTCTTTTATGAGACTGCTGTTCATTTCTTGTGTGGCTCCTTTAGACAGGTGCTGTAGCATACTTGAGTAATCCTCCTCATCTTTATCCTCAGTCAGAAGGTTTTTGAAGTGTTTGGTGGCTGCTTCCTTTATAGAGTCCTGAGTATTGTAGCTGTTCCCTTCATTGTCCCTAATTGTGCTCACAGTATTTCTGGCCTTTCGAACTGTAGCCTGCTTATGAAAATAAGAAGTGTTTTTATCTCCCTCCTGCAACCAGAGCTGCCTTGATTTCAATCTCCATTTCGTTTCTTCATCCCTTATAGTTTGTATCAGCTGGGAGTATAGTCTTGTTTCTTGCTCTTTGGCTTGCTGGGACAGCCCAAAGGCTTCAATGCTTTGCTGCACTTCATCTAGATCTTGCTTAATTTTCTTTTTGTTCACCTCGGTCTCCTGGTAATTGTTCTTTGCCCAATTTTTTAAAGCTTGTCTTACTCTCTTTAATTTTGTCTCCCAAATATAGGTTGGGGAGCCTTCTACATGTTGGATCCAAGCCTGCCGCATCACATCTTTTGCTGCAGGGGAACGATTCCAAATGGAACAGTATTTGAAAGGAAGAGGTCCTAGATGACATTGACTATGAAGAGTGAGTGTTATTGGATAGTGATCAGAGGCGGAAACATTGAGAATATCTGACTGACCTGTAGTGAAGGTGGACAGATATGCTATACTTATAAGGAATCTGTCCAGACGCTCCATAATATTGCCGGCTCCTATTCTTCTGTTACTCCAGGTGTACCTACGGTTTTTAGGCCTGATATCGACAAGGTCTTGCTCCTGCATAATGCTCTCAAGTAGATTTCTGAAAGGATCCGGGATGAAATTTCCCCCTCTTTTTTCGTTAGCGTGCATTACCAGATTTAAGTCTCCTGCTATAATGAGATTTTTGTCCTGCTCTTCTTCTATACTTGCTTCCAATGCGTTCCAACACACTTCTTTCTCTCTGTACTGATTCAGAGCATATATGTTGTAAATTGTTACCTTTGAGCCACCTGTTTTGCTTTCTAGATTGACACGGATCCAGTTCTGATGTATTCTGGTGGAGTCACAGTTCCATTTATTACTCTCCCACATAGTTAGAATGCCACCTGAGGCTCCTCTTGCTTCGCTTGCACATCCACTGTAACGCTTTTGCTGACTTATAACTCTGTTAATTTCTGATTGATCTTGCTTTGTTTCTTGGATAAGAACGATTTCAGGGTTTTCACTTTGAATTAAGTCCTTGAGGGCTGCTATCTTGGAGGGGTGCCCTAGTCCCCTACAGTTCGAGGATAGAATTTTCATCATGATTTACTGGTTACATGGAGAGGTGCTCGCCTCTCTTTGCCTTTGTTATTATTTTCTTTATCCAAGTGTCCAAGAATGAAGGATTCTATAGGAGTCTGAGAGCCCATGGCGATGTCTTTCTGGGTATTTTCTTCTCTCTGTTGTTTGGCCGATTTTCTGCCAGGCCCATTTTTTTTTGGGATATCATTGGGCGCTCCATGTTCCTTTGAAGATCTCCTGGTAATCCTAGTGGAGGTGGTATCAAGGGAGGGCTGAGAGATGTGAGGGGGTGAGAGATGGATAGGAGGATCAGAGGAGGGGAATTCAGGCCCGGTATCTTCCTCAGAGAGGGTCGCAAAGGGATTAGAAGATGGAGGGATAGGAGGATCGGGAATCCGAGGAGAGGAGGGTTGATGAATGGGAGGCTGCTGGGAGGAGGAGGAAGGTTGCAGGAGGGAAGAATGCTGGTGGGAAGGATGCTGATGGGAAGGGCCAGGGGCTTCAGTATCCATAGATTTGAGGGGAGGAGATGATTTTTTCCTTTTTACAGTTTCCCATTGCCCATCTTGCTCGTCAGATTCTACATTAACTATTTTAGTGCATCTATTTGCAAAGTGTCCGTATTCGTGGCATACCTTGCATTTGAAGGGAATCTGCTCGTAATCCAACTGCTGTATATGGCACCAGTCATCTACTTTCAGTTTGATTGCTTCCGGCAGTCCTCGGCCCAGATCTACTTCAACACAAATCCGCGCACATGCCTGCATGTTGTCTTTAGGTTCACTGCGGTCTATGTATTTTCCAACCACATTTCCTATTGCTTTAACCGAATCGTCCCCCCAGCAGTGAAGAGGGAGATGAGGCAGTCTGACCCAGACTGGGACCGCATTTGGTATATCAAGTTCTGGATCAAAATCCGGAGTCCATTTATTGAAGTAGAGGCCCCTGGAGTCCATAAAGTAAGGCCCGTTTCTGAATATTAGATCTTTATCCTCTTTGGTTTCAAAGTGAAAGGTAAAATATCCTCTGCCACAGAATCTGATGGATATTTTACCCTGGATCTTGTCCGACTAGTTTCATTCGACCCATCTTTGCACTGTTCTGGGTGATGGCCATAGTCCTGTAAATTTCCCGATTAACCCTTTCTCTGCTAGGGAAATGGCTGCCATGCGTGGAATGGTCGGAGGCAGTTGGACTTCCAGTAATACATCAAGCTTCTTCACAAACTTTGTTGCTGTTGGTCTAGGTCTTTGCGGAGGGAGAGACTTTACCAGATTGGAGAAAGCTCTTTGCAGCTCCGGATCCCCACCAGGCGGATCTGGAGGATCCATGGTGCAGCTCGATCAGTCAGTCCCAGGCCAAGGCTCGGTCGCAGGCTTCAGGCGCGCGCGCAGCAGCGGTTTTTGTGCACACCGACTTTATTATCAAGCAGATCTAAATTATATTAACTGAATAAAATGCAGAATATTTATAGCTAGGAGGTTCATCTCTGCCTCAGAATGAGGAAACCAGAGAGGAAAATCAAAATTTCTTTGCCCTAAAGGGGGAAGACAGAGCTTACAACTTCCAAATTGTTTCTCCAAAAAGTATAGACATACAAATTGCATAGGAGGGCTGAGCCTCGCGACGTCTGGATAGTAACTTGAGGGGTGGTGGTAGTGGTGAATTGCAAGAAGACTAGGGGATCCTCAGTCACAAACGCGATACTTATTAGCTGAGCAGAATGCGTGTTGTCGCATTGATGGCTATTGAGCGAAATAGAGACTGTTCTGCATGACATCGAACGAAAAGAAGGAGAGAGAACCAACCTAGTGCTGATCAAGTGGTCGACAGATAACACGTGCCCCTATGAAGCCAAATTGATGCAGAATTGGAGCCACCATGAGCCTGCATCGAACTCTTAGCCTCTCGAAGCTCCTCCACAATGAAAAATTCGTATGGGCTGGGCCTAGGGTGGGGGTGGGGGGAAGCTTTAGTTGTCGGCGAGCGAGCGAGGGGCATAGAGGGAAGGTAGAGGAGCTTTGCGAGGGGGGTGAACTAGCTAGAGGGGAGTGCGCGGGAGACAGAATAGGGGAAGGGATGTTGGGAGGGTAGTCAATATCCAAGTCTCTGGCCAAACGCTTCAAGGAGGAGGACAAGTGGCTGAAGAGCGCAAAGAGCTCAACAATTCCATTGGTGGCCTTGGTTTTAGCTTCTTCCTTGTCCTATAGTTGCATGGCCAGGAGGTTGTGGAGGGACAAGAGGGACGAACGTCCATGGAGGGTCCCCTCTTCTTCCATGGCCACCACCTTTCTGTAAATATGACCAGGTATGTGGTGGTAAAATAGAGTCGAAATGGAGGTATTCTCCAGGGTGGTTGGTGTTGAAAATAGCAGCAAGAAATGATAAAAATAGAATCCATAATATTCCAATTTTAATTTGTCCTTGAATTAAAATCGAATTTAGTCTCACCAACTGCTTGGAATTAATTAATTAATTCATTATGGATTAATTAGTTGGAGAAATTCAAGTTAGAAGTATTTCTAAAGTCATGCAACAATTATCCTTTAAATTAAGGAGATTATCCCTTAATTAAGGAGAAAAGGTTGAGTTATATTTGAGTTGTAATTAGTTAGCTCAGTTTAGTGAGTTAAGTCTAGTTAAATTAGTTCCAAACTATTTGAGGAACTAATTGTGGGTTATTAGTCAGTTGATGCATGCATGAACTCAACCAGTGTACTCCAGATAACTGAAGATTCCCTCATCAGAAACTCATGCATGTCTATTATGAGAAAGACCCAGTTGAGCTAAATGTCAAGGACAATGTACTATCAGTTGCATGTGTTTTCCTATAAAGGAAACTCATGCATGTAGTCAAGGTAAGGTTCCTTGAGGATTTCACAGTTCTGACGGTGTGTTAGAGAAGTGTTCCACTTGGTGAGGTGAGAATCATCCACTAGGAAAAATGCAAGGAAATAGGAGCTTGAAGGGTAGAGGAGAAGGCTTGTGAGAAGTCAAGATTGCATGTGAGCATCTGTGAGGATTGTACTGAGAGCTTGTATAATTCATATGTATTTCCACCTTGTATGATAATATAGATAGTGGGGTTTTTAGCTGAGGCTTTCCCCAAAGTATTTTCATGTGTATTGTGACTTCTTCTTCTTATGGTTATATGTGTTCAGCTCTGATTCAACTCGATCTTTAAGCTTCCGCAAATTGATAGTATAAGTAGATTATAGTATTTTGCTTTGCTATATTGCATTATCAGGTTGATCTACAGCCAGATTTTCTACATGGTCTTAGAGGTAGATTTGTAGATAATTTGCAGAATTTCTACATGGTACCAGAGCCTAGTTTATCAGAGCAGTGAACAGTATACAAAGAAGAGAATTCGAAGTTTGAAGTTCGGGGTTGCAAGTGAAAATTGAATTCTTATCATACTCAAGGTTGGCCAATGGTGTTCTATGGCTTGAGACTCGAGTATGCCTTGGAAGGTGGCTTGAATTACATAGCATGGAAAGATCGCATGGAGGCTATATTAGAAGACAACGACTTGAAGGATTTCATTGATCAAGAAATCCAAAAGCCAGGTTCAACTAATGCACAAGAGTTGGATGAGTGGAAGAAGTGTGTGGCGAGGGTGAGACGGATCATCCTTGAGGGAGTTCGAGACCATATTGTCTCGAGTCTCCATGGGAAGGATACTCCATATTCAATGTGGAAGGCATTGAAGGGCCTCTACCAGAACAATATCGACCAAAGGAAATTGGCGCACAAGGATAAGCTTCGAAGAATCAAGATGGATAAGGGCGGTACTATTTCCACATATTTGAACAAGCTCACCACTTGCAGAGATGAGCTTGGTAGTGTGGGAATGACTATTGTTGATGATGATATGGTGAGCCTCGCTCTCCTTGGCCTTCCAAAGAGCTGGAATAGCTACCAGGACTCTGTGAATGAAAGGGAGAAACTACTGGATTTGGAACGACTATGGTCGGATCTCATGCAGGAGAAGATCAGGAGGAGCACATGAGATGGTTCTTCATCCATGGATGATGATGAAGAAAATTTGGCCTTAGAAAGTGAGGCAAGGAAAGGGAAGGGGAAGGATTCCCATTCCAAATTGAATTCTTCTCATGGAGGGAACAAGGGTGACAAGTCTAAAGTGAGATGCTTTAATTGTCACAAGATGGGACATTATGCGACTAATTGCCCATCGAAGAAATCCAAGAAGGGATCCTCGGAAGGATCAGAAGGTGAGGCATTAGCCTCTCAGTTCGAAATGGACTTTACCCTCATTGCATGCATGGTGTCATCGATGATGTGTTGTGTTTGGTATCTTGACAGTGGAACTTCATTCCACATGACCGACGATAAAAGTTTATTCAGTACCTTGGAGGAGAAAGACCTCAAGATGTGCATAGAGATGGGTGACGACGAAAGGTTAGTGTTTCAGGAGTGGGCACAATTGCTTTTTAGAGGGAGCATGGAGCTCCTATCACCTTCACAGATGAAAAGTATGTGCCTGGACTGAAGAAGAATTTGGTATTGGTCGCGATGTTGGAGGACAAAGGCTACGATGTTGTCTTTAGTAAAGGAAAGGTGTTCCTTAGACACATCACCACGAGACAACTGAAACAGATCGGTTCACGAGTGAAGAACCTGTATGCTTTTGAGGTTAAAGATGCATGCAAAGCCTTGAGGAGCAAGGAAAATGTTAGAGACTTGGTGGTTGAGAGGGAGAGTAAATTACCTCTCAACATGCAACCCCAGAAGAAGTCTCAGACAATTGTGGAGGAGCCATAATTGGAGAAGTGGGCGGAGGGATCACATGCAGCCATACCTCCAGTTGTGAGGTGGGGCGATGTGAAGTGATAGTCCCAAGAAGGTTGAAATTGGGCAGGGTCCATTGAGAGGTTTTATCTCATGGATCGTACCTTGCTACGGGAGCCCAAATTACATAGTAGTGGGATGAATCAGTGAGATTTATGCAGTTAGAGATCAAAGTGACAGAGGCTAGAGCAGTCAAATACTGAAGAGCACAGAGAAGGATTGACAATAGTGTTGAAAGGTTGAGTCAGCAGAAGCGCAAAGTTTTCAGTTGACAGAGGCAATAACAGTTAGAGACTTTGATGACAGATGCATCATACTGATTCAGGTTGGATGTTTTTTTGTTTTTGTTTCTGGTGTTGCTGGAGCAACAACACTAGAGAGAAGTGTTGCATGCATAACATTTCAAAGGCTCACGATCGGGATCAAGTTGAATTCCTTTCTTGTTGAGAGAGAGTGATGAAAATAGCAACAAGAAATGATAAAAATAGAATCCAGAATATTCCAATTTTAATTTGTCCTTGAATTAAAATTGTGAATTAAAATCTAATTTAGTCCCACTAGCTGCTTGAAATTAATTAATTAATTCATTATGGATTAATTAGTTGGAGAAATTCAAGTTAGAAGTATTTCTGAAGTCATGCAACATTTATCCCTTAAATTAAGGAGATTATCCCTTAATTAAGGAGATAAGATTGAGTTATATTTGAGTTGTAATTAGTTAGCTCAGTTTAGTGAGTTAAGTCCAGTTAAATTAGTTCCAAACTGTTTGATGAACTAATTGTGAGTTATCAGTCAGTTGATGTATGCATGAACTCAACCAGTGTACTCCAGATAACTGAAGATTCCCTCATCACAAACTCATGCATGTCTATTCTAAGAAAGACCCAGTTGAGCTAAATGTCAAGGATAATGTACTATCAGTTGCATGTGTTTTCCTATAAAGGAAACTCATGCAAGTCAAGGTAAGGTTCCTTGAGGATTGTGCAGTTCTAACAGTGTGTCAGAGCAGTGTTCCACTTGGTGAGGTGAGAATAATCCACTAGGAATAGTGCAAGGAAATAGGAGCTTCGAGGGCAGAGGAGAAGGCTTGTGAGAAGCCAGGATTTCCGGTGAGCATCTGTGAGGATTGTACTGAGATATGGCTAGTTGTGAGAGCTAAGGCTTTGTATAATTCCTATGTGTTTCCACCTTATATGATAATACAGATAGTGGGGTTTTTAGCTGAGGCTTTCCCCAAAGTATTTTCATGTGTATTGTGATTTCTTCTTCTTTGGGTTATATGTGTTCAGCTTTGATTCAAGTCGATCTTTAAGCTTCTGCAAATTGATAGTAGAAGTAGATTATAGTATTTTTCTTTGGTACATTGCATTATTAGGTTAATCTACAACCAAATTTTCCACATGGTCTTAGAGGTAGATTTGTAGAGAATTTGCAGAATTTCTACATGGTATCAGAGCCTAGTTTATCGGAGAAGTGAACAGTATACAGAGAAGAGAATTCGAAGTTTGAAGTTTAGGTTTGCAGGCGCAAATCAAATTCTTATCATACTTCAAGGTTAGCCAATGGCGTTATATGGCTTGAGACTCGAGTATGCATTGGAAGGCAGCTCGAATTACATAGCATGGAAAGATCGCATGGAGGCTGTATTGGAAGACAATGGCTTGAAGGATTTCATTGATCAAGAAATCCAAAAGCCAGCTTCAACTAATGCACAAGAGTTGGATGAGTGGAAGAAGTGTGTGGCGTGGGAGAGACAGATCATCCTTAAGGGAGTTCGAGACCATATTGTCTCGAGTCTCCATGGGAAGGATACTCCATATTCAATGTGGAAGACATTGAAGGACCTCTACCAGAACAGTAGCGACCAGAGGAAATTGGCGCTCAAGGATAAGCTTCGAAGAATAAAGATAGACAAATGCGATACTATTTCCACATATCTGAACAAGCTCACCACTTGTAGATATGAGGTTGGTAGTGTAGGAATAACTACAGCCAATGATGATATGGTGAGCCTCGCTCTCCTTAGCCTTCCAAAGAGCTGGAATAGCTACTAGGACTCTGTGAATGGATGGGAGAAACTGCCAGATTGGGAAAAACTGTGGTCGGATCTCATGCAGGAGGAGATCAGGAGGAGCACACAAGATGGTTCTTCATCCAAGGATGATGATGAAGAAAATCTAGCCTTAGCAAGTGAGGCAAGGAAAGGGAAGGGGAAGGATTCCCATTCCAAATTGAATTCTTCTCATGGAGGGAAGAAGGGTGACAAGTCTAAAGTGAGATGCTTTAATTGTCACGAGATGGGACATTATGTGATTAATTCCCCATTGAAGAAGTCCAAGAAGGGATCCTCGGAAGGATCGGAAGGTGAGGCATTAGCCTCTTAGTTCGAAAAGGACTTTACCTTCATAACATGCATTGTGTCATCGATGATGGGTTGTGTTTGGTATCTTGACAGTGGAGCCTCATTCTACATGACTGGCGATAAAAGTTTATTCAGTATCTTGGAGGAGAAAGACCTCAAGATTCACATAGAGATGGGTGACGACGAAAGGTATAGTGTTTCAGGAGTGGGCACAGTTGCTTTTCAAAGGGAGCATGGAGCTCCTATCACCTTGACAGATGTAAAGTATGTGCTTGGAATGAAGAAGAATTTGGTATTGGTTGCGATGTTGGAGGACAAAGGCTACGATGTTGTCTTCAGTAAAGGAAAGGTGTTCCTTAGACACATCACCACGAGACAGGTGAAACAGATCGGTTCACGAGTTAAGAACTTGTATGCTCTTGAGGTTCAAGATGCATGCAAAGCCTTGAGGAGCAAGGCAAATGTTAGAGACTTGGTGGTTGAGAGGGAGAGTAAATTACCTCTCAACATGCAACCCCAGAAGAAGTCTCAGACAATTGTGGAGGAGCCACAATTGGAGAAGTGGGAAGAGGGATCACATGCAACCATACCTCCAGGTGTGAGGTGGGGCGATGTGAAGTGATAGTCCCAAGAAGGCTAAAATTGAGCAGGGTCCATTGAGAGGTTTTATCTCATGGATCGTACCTTGCTACGGGAGCCCAAAGTACATATTAGCGGGAGGAATCAGTGGGATTGATGCAGTCAGAGATCAAAGTGACAAAGGCTAGAGTAATCAGATACTGAAGAGCACAGAGAAGGATTGACAACAGTGCAAAAAGACTGAGTCAGCAGAAGCGCAAAGTTTTCAATTGACAGAGGCAATAACAGTCAGAGACTTTGATGACAGATGCATCATACTGATTCAGGTTGGACGTTTTTTTTTGTTTTTGGTGTTGCTGGAGCAACAACATTAGAGAGGTGTTGCATGTATATCATTCCAAAGGCTCACGATCGAGATCGAGTTGAATTCCTTTCTTTTTGAGAGGGAGTGTTGAAAATAGCAACAAGAAATGATAAAAATAGAATCCAGAATATTCCAATTTTAATTTGTCCTTGAATTAAAATTGTGAATTAAAATCGAATTTAGTCTCACGAGCTGCTTGGAATTAATTCATTATGGATTAATTAGTTGGATAAATTCAAGTTCGAAGTCTTTTTGAAGTCATGCAACAATTATCCCTTAAATTAAGGAGAGTATCCCTTAATTAAGGAGATAAGATTGAATTATATTTGAGTTGTAATTAGTTAGCTCAGTTTAGTGAGTTAAGTCCAGTTAAATTAGTTCCAAATTGTTTGAGGAACTAATTGTCAGTTATCAATCAGTTGATGCATGCATGCACTCAACTAGTGTACTCCATATAACTGAAGATTCCCTCATCAGAAACTCATGCATGTTTATTCTGAGAAATACCCAGTTGAGCTAAATGTCAAGGACATTGTACTATCAATTGCATGTGTTTTTCTATAAAGGAAACTCATGCATGCGGTCAGGGTAAGGTTCCTTGAGGATTGCACAGTTTTGACAGTGTTTTAGAGTAGTGTTCCACTTGGTGAGGTGAGAATCATCCACTAGGAATAATGCAAGGAAATAGGAGCTTGGGGGGTAGAGGAGAAGGCTTGTGAGAAGCCAAGGATTGCCTGTGAGCATCTGTGAGGATTGTACTGAGAGCTAAGGCTTTGTATAATTCCTATGTATTTCCACCTTGTATGATAATATAGATAGTGGGGTTTTTAGCTGAGGCTTTCCTCAAAGTATTTTCATGTGTATTGTGATTTCTTCTTCTTGTGGTTATATGTGTTCAACTCTTATTCAGCTCGATCTTTAAGCTTCCGCAAATTGATAGTAGAAGCAGATTATAGTATTTTGCTTTGGTATATTGCATTATCAGGTTAATCTACAACCAGATTTTCTACATGGTCTTAGAGGTAATTTGTAGAGAATTTATAGAATTTCTACATGGTATCATAACCTAGTTTATCGGAGTAGTGAATAGTATACAGAGAAGAGAATTCGAAGTTTGAAGTTTGGGGTTGCAAGTGCAAATCGAATTCTTATCATACTTCAAGGTTGGCCAATGGCGTTCTATGGCTTGAGACTCGAGTATGCCTTAGAAGGCAGCTCAAATTACATAGCATGGAAAGATCGCATGGAGGCTGTATTAGAAGACAACGGCTTGAAGTATTTCATTGATCAAGAAATCCAAAAGCTAGCTTCAACTAATGCACAAGAGTTGGTTGAGTGGAAGAAGTGTGTGGCGAGGGCGAGATGGATCATCCTTGAGGGAGTTCGAGACCATATTGTCTCGGGTCTCCATGGGAAGGATACTCCATATTCAATGTGGAAGACATTGAAGGACCTCTACTAGAACAATAGCGAGGAAATTGGTGCTCAAGGATAAGCTTCAAAGAATCAAGATGGACAAGGGTGATACTATTTCCACATATTTGAACAAGCTCACCACTTGCAGAGATGAGCTTGGTAGTGTGGGAATAACTACTGCAGATGATGATATGGTGATCCTTGCTCTCCTTGGCCTTCCAAAGAGCTGGAATAGCTACCAGGACTCTATGAATGGAAGGGAGAAACTACCAGATTGGGAACGACTATGGTCAGATCTCATGCAGGAGGAAATCAGGAGGAGCACATGAGATGGTTCTTCATCCATGGATGATGATGAAGAAAATTTGGCCTTAGAAAGTGAGGCAAGGAAAGGGAAGGGGAAGGATTCCCATTCCAAATTGAATTCCTTTCATGGAGGGAAGAAGGGTGACAAGTCTAAAGTGAGATGCTTTAATTGTCACAAGATGGGACATCATGCGACTAATTTCCCATCGAAGAAGTCTAATAAGGAATCCTCGGAAGGTGAGGCATTAGCCTCTCAGTTCGAAATGGACTTTACCCTCATTGCATGCATGGTGTCATCAATGATGGGTTGTGTTTGTTATCTTGATAGTGGAGCTTCATTCCACATGACCGGCGATAAAAGTTTATTTAGTACCTTGGAGGAGAAAGACCTCAAGATGCACATAGAGATGGGTGACGATGAAAGGTATAGTGTTTCAGGAGTGGGTACAGTTGCTTTTTAGAGGGAGCATGGAGCTCCTATCACCTTAATAGATGTAAAGTATGTGCTTGGACTGAAGAAGAATTTGGTATCGGTTGCGATGTTGGAGGACAAAGGCTACGATGTTGTCTTCAGTAAAGGAAGGGTTTTCCTTAGACACAACACCATGAGATAGGTGAAACACATCGGTTCACGAGTTAAGAACATGTACGCTCTTGAGGTTCAAGATGCATGCAAAGCCTTGAGGAGGAAGGCAAATGTTAGAGACTTGGTGGTTGAGAGGGAGAATAAATTACCTCTCAACATGTAGCCCCATAAGAAGTCTCAAACAATTACGGAGGAGCCATAATTGGAGAAGTGGGCAGAGGGATCACATGCAGCCATACCTCCAGGTGTGAGGTGGGGTGATGTGAAGTGATAATCCCAAGAAGGCTGAAATTGGGTAGGGTCCATTGAGAGGTTTTATCTCATGAATCGTACCTTGCTACGGAAGCCTAAAGTACATAGTAGCAGGAGGAATTAGTGGATTGATGCAGTCAGAGTGTTATGAAACCAGCTCAAGAAAAGATAGAAAAGATAGATCAACGCCTTAGAATTCAGCCTCTTCGAGGGGGCAACCTCCTTTACATTACATAAATTAACAATTCTTGGATGATACAAATGAAAATACCTCCTTTGTATATATAGGGTCTAAGGGGTCATAACATAATAAGAGCCGACATAAAAATAATAATGTAAGGGCACAATAATAACAATAGTGGGCTTCTATGGGGCACAAGAGTAATAATATGGGCACTACATGGGTACATCAATATAATAAGTGGGTTGTACTAATAACAATAAGGGGTTACACTAGTAGTATAGGGGCCTAACATGCCCCTCTCCTTCAAAAAGCATTGTCCTCAATGCTTGAGTAGTTCTTGATGCTTCCGTATAAAATTCTTGTCCTCCCATGTGGAATATTCAGCAGGTAAGTTCTTCCACTTGATGAGATACTCTGAAATTGATCGATTTCGTAGATGTCGGGTTCTTGTTTCTGTGACTACTCTAGGTTCCAATATGATTTTTCCTTCCTCTTCAATTTCTGGAAATATTGTTTGCATTGGAACCTTTTGCAACTTTTGAATAAGTGGCCATACTTCTCTTTCCTTCTTCCATTCATCCCTTGCTTCATTTATCCAATCTGGTTTGATAATAGAAATAGCACAAAACAATGCTTCCACATCCTCATCCTTGAAGAGTATTCCCATTCGGTAAGGTCGCCATTTGTTAAGTGCATGTAGTATTTCCATCATTTCCTTCTCATAAATAGCTTTCTTTAGATGTAGCAGTAAAAATACCCAATCACCTACATCAAAACAATTTTCACTATGATGTTGATCTACCTGTTGTTTCATTTGATTTTGCACCAAAGTGGCGTTATCCTTTAAAAGTTGGAGAACTTGTTGTTGATGCTCGATGTGATCTTTCACTGCTTGAACCTTTTTCTTCTTGATATGTCCTTCTATCTTTAGAGTTTGAGGAGTGGTAATTTCTTCCAATCCTTTACAAGATATGGTCAGATTCATTTCTTGACGCTCGATGTGATCTTTCACTTCTTGAACATTTTTCTTCTTGATATGTCCTTCGATCTTGATAGTTTGAGGAGTGGTAATTCCGACCAATGAATTACATGATATGGTTGGATTCATTTCTTCTTTCTTGATGTGATCTTTCACTTCTTTCACCTTTTTCTTCTTGATATGTCCTTCTATCTTGAGAGTTTGAGGAGTGGTCATTCTTGCTAATAGTTTACAATATATGGTCTGATTCATTTCTTCTTTCTCTGGGGTTGAGTCCTGGCATATATCCTCTTCTTTTGATGTTTCTTGATCCTTTTCTTCCTCCTCTTCATAATCTATGTAAAATAATTTCTTCTCAGCACACTTATGACCTTTTGTGCATTTGCTATCACAATTGTAACAAAGCCCTTTTTCTCTTTTTTCTTCCAATTGTTGTGGTGTAACCCTTGTAGGTTGTGGAAGGCTAGGAGAAACAACACTTCCATCTTTATAGTTGTGAGGAGTAGACTTCCTTGTTGCCATAATTTTACTTTCCAATATGTCACAAAACCCTTTTACTCTTTCCAATTGTTGTGGTGTTGCTCTAAAGAAGGTGTTGCTCTTTGTATCCTCATAATGTGCTATCATTTCCTCCGTGAGAATTGACCACGTAACAAGTTGTTTACGAGAACAAAGCCCTTTATACCATAAAAATTGATCCGGTTCTAAATATGAACATGCAATACATACCTTTTGTAATACCGGTACACCATGTAGATCAAAATATTGCTCCATCTGAAGTATCCAATTTACCGGATCCTTGCCATCAAACTTCCTCATCTTGCTTTTTCTTGATTTTAGGACCTCGATCTTGAAACGACTGTAACTCTATACTTTCAGATATTTAAGTTTTGAAATTGCTACTTGTAGTAGCCCTCTGTGTCCTCTTTCCAATGCCACTAGTTTGATCCAAATTGGATTCTCCAAAAAAGCGTTATCCACAATCTCCCAAGATGACCTGATTATAGACCTTTCCAGAAGAGCGAACTTGTACGACGTGCCACGAGTCACTGTTTCAACCTTTGGATCTGAAAGATGCACACAAGAAACTACAATCCGTCCTATTTCTGTACCTTCTTACGAAATTTCAATGTGATCCCCAGAGAGAAAGTTATGACGATTTCCCCCAGGTTACCTGTTTTGAATGTAATTCAGGAGTCTGCAAAAAGACCAACTTCCTCAGCTCATATCTCCGCAAATATCACGTGAAAAGCTCTGAAATTCGGACCCAAGGTTCAGCGCAATTTCTTCTCAAATGGGTTTTTTTTGCGACTTCTGAAACGTCACAGAAAAAAGGTTATAGCGAAAATGCCACGATGACCTGTTTGGAGCAACGAAGCCCTAGAATCCAAAGCTCTGATACCAAATGTTATGAAACCAGCTCAAGAAAAGATAGAAAAGATAGATCAACGCCTTAGAATTCAGCCTCTTCGAGGGGGCAACCTCCTTTACATTACATAAATTAACAATTCTTGGATGATACAAATGAAAATACCTCCTTTCTATATATAGGGTCTAAGGGGCCATAACATAATCAGAGCCGACATAACAATAATAATGTAAGGGCACAATAATAACAATAGTGGGCTTCTATGGGGCACAAGAGTAATAATATGGGCACTACATGGGTACATCAATATAATAAGTGGGTTGTACTAATAACAATAAGGGGTTACACTAGTAGTATAGGGGCCTAACACAGAGGCTAGAGCAGTCAGATACTGAAGAGTGCAGAGAAGGATTGACAACAATGCAGAAAGGCTGAGTCAGCAGAAGCGCAAAGTTTTTCAGTTGACAGAGGCAATAGCAGTCAGAGACTTTAATGACAGATGCATCATAATGATTCGTGTTGGATGTTTTGTTTTTTTTTTTTGTTTCTGGAGTTGCTGGAACAACAACACTAGAGAGAAGTGTTGCATGCATAACATTCCAAAGGCTCACGATCGGGATCGAGTTGAATTCCTTTCTTGTTGAGAGGGAGTGTTGAAAATTGCAACAAGAAATGATAAAAATAGAATCTATAATATTCCAATTTTAATTTTTCCTTGAATTAAAATTGAATTTAGTCTCACGAGCTGCTTGGAATTAATTAATTAATTCATTATGGATTAATTAGTTGAGAAAATTCAAGTTAGAAGTCTTTCTGAAGTCATGAAACAATTATCCCTTAAATTAAGGAGATTATCCCTTAATTAAGGAGATAAGATTGAGTTATATTTGAGTTTTAATTAGTTAGCTCAGTTTAGTGAGTTAAGTCCAGTTAAATTAGTTCCAAACTATTTGATGAACTAATTGTGAGTTATCAATCAGTTGACGCATGCATGCACTCAACCAGTGTACTCCAGATAACTAAAGATTCCCTCATCAAAAAATCATGCATGTCTATTCTGAGAAAGATCTAGTTGAGATAAATGTCAAGGACAATGTACTATCAGTTGCATGTATTTTCCTATAAAGGAAACTCATGCATGCAGTCAAGGTAAGGTTCCTTGAGGATTGCACAGTTCTGACAACGTGTTAGAGCAGTGTTCCACTTGGTGAGGTGAGAATCATCCACTAGGAACAACGCAAGGAAATAAGAGCTTGGAGGGCAAAGGAGAAGGCTTCTGAGAAGTCCGGATTGCTTGTGAGCATTTGTGAGGATTGTATTGAGAGCTAAGGCTTTGTATAATTCCTATGTATTTCCACCTTGTATGATAATACAGATAGTGGGGTTTTTGGCTGAGGCTTTCCCCAAAGTATTTTCATGTGTATTGTGATTTCTTTTTCTTTTGGTTATATGTGTTCATCTCTGATTCAGCTCGATCTTTAAGCTTCCACAAATTGATAGTAGAAGTAGATTATAGTATTTTGCTTTGGTATATTGCATTATCGGGTTAATCTACAACCATATTTTCTACATGGTCTTAGAGGTAGATTTGTAGATAATTTGCAGAATTTCTACAGTTGGGGCCTTGACCTAGGCGACGACCTCTGCCTCTGTCACCACTCATGAGTGGGATGTAGGGGAAGCAAGGCGCAAGGATGAGGTCAGAGGGAGAGGCGAGGATCACAAGAGCAAGCAATGAAAGGAAGAATCACAAGGAGGATATGCCACTGCGGGGTAAAGAGCCTCAATCGACAAGATGGTCCGCGCATTTAAAGGAGAGGGGACGGGTGGAGTGATGGTGCTAGATGTTTTCCATGAGCCAAAGGATGCTTACACGTGCAAGTAACCGTCAATCTACCAGGGCAATCTCCCTTATGTCACCCAGATCTAGAGGAAAAACAAACTAAACTTATATTTCATATCCCAAAGGAATGTTTCAAAAAAGCTTTAAAGATTTATCAATAAATCAACTTAAAAAATTTATGACAAAGTTCAACAACATTTCACCTCATATAAGTTCATTGTTCTGTTTTAAAAGATTGTTTTTTTTCTTCGAAAAAATGGAATTCCATTCCTTCCATTTATTTCTTGATCATGCCATAATACATATTGACAAAAGGAACCTACTAGAAATTGTAATGCCTCTTTAGAAAGTTTTTTTGCTTGCTGGTTCAATTCTATATATATGTGTGTATAAGATGTCCATTCAAACAACCTCATTTCTATAGATATATCTCTAAGAATGTGATTTATGTTTGGAAAATTAACCTCCGCATTATTATTTTCCGAGTTAATGACGAGCTCCAAATCCCCAAGGACTGGAAGCTTGCTCGAACCAAGATGTCTAACAATGTACAAAAGGACCCATAAACCTGTAAATTTAGCTTTAGTGATTGAACCATGTCTAGGACCATATCAGGGAAAATAATTATAATATCCCATTTTCCATTTACCTTATAATGCGGTCAGGATGGACTTTAAGGGTTGGTGACAACCAAGTCAAGGAGCGATACGTCATCAGTGAGCCCAAGGGGTTTTGGAGGACTTTTATGGGGTCCAACAGGTTTCACTTGCTATATTTCATCATCAGGGTTAGTTCCACACAATTCTTTCTTGGTTTCATTGCATTATGATGATTCTCATAAAACAAGGTTATTATAAAGCATGTTTTAATTATATATGCTCAAGGAGTTATTTGGAGAAGATTATTTGGAGAAAGACATTAGTGTAATAGCTTGTTGGGACCAAGATGAAGAGATCTACATGATGGGATGGTTAAAAGTGACTTTCATTGGCCAAAGAAAGCCTGGAAGCAGGTTAATCATTTTCTGGTATGAAAAGTGACTTAAATAAAATAGAATAAAAAGAGTCACTTAGATTCAAAAAAAGGGAGGAGATTCTAGAATGAAGTTAAAATAATAAAATAAAAGTGCTTTTAGAAGGTTGGAAAGAGATCCATCAAGTCTTTAAAATAGGGGAGAGGGAGTCATTGGGGACATCTTGGATTTGACATATTTTCTCTTGGAGAGTTTTGAAAACTTGGTTTTCAGGTTCAGATAGCACTAGGACAAAAACCCTTGGGTTTCTTGGCGTGTTGGACAAACCTCAACTCATTATTGTGGAGGTTTCACTCAGAAATCTCATTGGGCTTTATCAACATCAATTGGTGAGTAGATCTAGAGCAAATATCTAGATTGAAGTGGGGATCAATGCGATCTCCAATTGGGGCTTAATTTCTAGTTATAGTTTTGGGAGGGCAACATTAGTTTGCAACAACTATTTTGGAGGCCCTCACCTAAGATATTTTCATGTATTATTGTATTCAGTAATAGAAATAAAGTCGAGTTTTCTATTTCTCATGTTATTTATAATAACAACAACATTTTATAAAATTTACAGAGTTGCAACTCTTATTTTAATTTCAGGGTTTTACATAATTAGTTGATAATTTATGTTGAATTTTTTATGGTGAAATTCATGGAAATATTTTGCCGAAGTAGAATCCCAATTATTTTAACAAAAATAATAAAAAGGGATATCACAATAATGATTATGTTGGTTGATATAAAGAACTCCTACACCACATCTCAGAGGGTCTCCTTGGATGGCGCCATTGAAGAAGTCCTAAGGAATCTCTTTATCCAAATTTGGCATGATTGACACACAATATTTCTTTCTTTTTGTATCAACCCATAATTCTCTAACCATCTTCTCTATGACTCCACTTGTGATCTCAGGAGGAATGCGTTTATTGTGGAAGGTAGCCTGATTATGAGCCCACCAAATGTTGTGCACAAAATCACAACACACACACACACACACATGAAATGGTGTAATATGAATTTAACAATATTTGAAACATTAATTTGGATATTGAGTTATTCTACTATGTTTTAAATTACTATTTTCTTTTAGCCCTAAAAATAAAATTTATATTAATGAAAAATATGGTGTTGGAGCATATAACTAACGTACATCAGAAAGAATAATACAAGGAATATCTGCGTCAGAGATTCTGAAAATAAAAGGACATCAAAACCAAAAAACAATCCTCCTTTCGACAAAATGATAATGGGGAGAGATCCAACAATAAACCTTCTATAACTTGATATTATTGTTTGCTAAGTACAAGAATAGATTCTTACAGATTAATTGCACAAAATTATGCAAAAACAAAACATGTCTAATATTTGAGCGAGACAGACCCCCAACTAGATCCAAGGGAGTCAAAAGAATGATGGGTACCAGATTTTAGAGATCTCTATCTGTGATCTTTCTTACCTCTTGTTAATGGAGGGAGGAACACTTTATTTTTTGAACATCTGCAAAGGAAGGAGAAGAAGAGGGAAGATTTACCTCCTTCTCTTTCTAGTTTTCAACTTATGGTTCCTCCTTTTCTGAAACTAGGTCCTTATCTTGTGAAGATTCTAGATTTTTGCCATGTGATCTCTCCCTCATTGTGAGGATTTCCATTCTTTTTTTGCACTTGATTTGATGTTAGCAAGTCATATTGGAGGATTGGATGAGATCTAGGATGGGGCTATAAATCCTCATCTTCTTCTCCCATCGTTTGTTGTGCTCCATATGTATTATTGGAGGGAGTAAGCATGTGTGACTTAGGCTTGATGTCATGTTGAGCCCTCTTATATTGTTATTTCATTTTCTTTTTGGAAACTTGTTTGAGTGATCCTTTCTTGTCATTATTTTAAGAAGTTGGAGTTGGCTTAGAAAGTGTTTGAGATTATTGATAATTAGGCCAATTTTTTGCAAAGTTCCCATACTCATAACAAGAATTTCATTTGAAAGGAACTTGCTCATAATCCAGGGTTTGAAGATGGCTCCAACCCTCCAAGTTAAGTTGAATCACCTTAGGAAGTCCTTCTGCAAAATCTATTTCAACACAGATTCTGGGACATGTGAAAATATTACCCTTAAGCTCTACATGAGTATTATAACAACCCAACTTGTCTTTGATAGCTTTAAAAATGGCATCACCCTAGAAGATAATGGGTAGATGCAATGTCTAATGAAAATAGGGGTAGAAAAAATCTCCATGTCGGGGTTAAAGTCCATAGTATAGTGTGAAAGAAGCATACCCTTGGATTCCATGAAGTAGGGGCTAAATCTAAAAATTAGATCCCCATACTCTTTGCTTTCAAAAGTAAAACCACAAAATCCTTTTCCACAATACAAAGTAGCAATAGACTCATGTTCTACCCAATTTGTAGAAATCCAATCAATAATAACGTTAGGACGGGCAAAAGGCTTATAAAATTACCAACTAAAGATCTTACCTAAATGATAATGATGTTATTTTTCGTCATGGAGAGCCTCAAGTCAAGATTAGGGATTGCTTAGGCCTTTTTTGCAAATATACATTTTTGAGGACATTTTTTACCAACTCAAGAAGAACCATTGGGTAGAGAAGCATGAGATACCTCATTGGGTTTGGGAGGACTATCCATCAAGATTCGATGAATAGAAATCACCAAAAAAATCAAGAAACCAACCAATCCACACATGGGCATAGAGATCCTTGTAGCCGAAGAACAAATCTCTTTATAAAGCACAAGCAATACAATGCACCCAATATCAAACCTGCAAGAAAGAATAATCTATAGGAATGGGCTAAGGAGATCATCTTTCTACGAATCTTTGCTTCTCCAGAATGGAGTGATGTGATGGGATCTATTCAGATCTCTGCTTGTCCAAAATGAAGTGATGCAACACACAATTTAAAATGCTATTTTCATTATTGAATATGTCATTATTAATTTTCACTTGCATAATATTCAATGTCACTCATTTTTTAGTTGCATGGTGGAAGATTTTTACCTTTTAAAATGTTTAATATAATGAATGTGATGATGATGACGATGATGATTAATTTCCATTGAGACTAAACATAATTTATCAGAGCTTAAGAAGGTAAGATATTACTTGGACTTCTTTAGAAGTTTTTTTCTATACTCGAAAAACATTAAGACAAGTGTTCCAAGATCACTCAGTAATTTTATTGAGTTAAAGGGTAAAGAAGGTTGGTATTGTGGCAAGTATCTTGAAATTTAGATTTAATCTAAGTATATGATGGACAAACTAAGAGAAAGTGATTTTCATCTTACCCTCTTAGTGCCACAGAAGTGATAGACTCTTTCATCCCAAGGGGTTTTGGTAATTGACCAAAGCCCAATTTCTCTATGGAACTTATAAGAATTTATTCTTATTTTAGCAATATTTATTTTCTTTACGCTAGTTAAGACAAAGAGATACTTTTGATTTCGAGATTTAGGTCCTTATAATATCTTAACTTTCTTTTGCCCTCTAACTCCTTATCACACCACAATTTCTCCTTAAAATTTGACGTAATAATACTTTAATATTATCCTTATTATGCAAAATTATCTCTTCCTTTATGCCCCAATGTTCTAGACAAGATCAGACACCCTTATGTCATCCTTGCTTGAGCCGAAGACAATTTTGACTACATTAAGAATTCTCATTAAGTGATGTACATTTGCATCTTATCTGGTTGGATTCAATATTGAGCACATAAGCATAATTTTTGTGTTGTGATTATATCTTCGTTTTCTTTGTTTGTAAAGAGTTTTAATTATTTGTATTAGACATTTATATACATAAATTTATAATGAAATGAGATATGTTTTTTATTTAGTGTTATGATAATGAATTAAAACCTAGTTCCAGGAATTTTGCCTTAGGATCACTTAATGCAAAAAAACAAAAATCAATAAAATTTATTTTAAATTAATGAAAATACAAATACAATTAATATTATAAAATCAAATTCCTATATAACTATTTGAAAATTTTGAATCCAAATCTACAATTTTAACCATTCAAAATTATAACTATTTATTTATTTATTTTTTTAAATATAACAATAATATTAAAAAAACTAAAATTAAAATATATAAATTAAAACTATCCCAAACAATCATCAATTTTAAAAATAATCACAAAATATATTTCAAAGCTAAATATATTTCCTTGAGAGGGATCCTTGAATGAGATTTGGGTTCCCAATAAAACAATTTTTTATAGCGTATCTTTACTCCTAATTCGAAAATCCACATTCTATATCCCCACAGTCATTAGGCATGCATTTAAAAACCATAATGACTTACCCTTTTTCATAAAACTACCCTTTTGTAATTAGTTCTAAAGCCACATTTTCGCTTTTGCAGTAAAATAATTGCCAACTTTCCTCAAGTCTTTGTATATAAGCCCTCATAACTCGTCAAATATTTTGTTTAATTAAACTTATGATACTTGAGGAAAACAATAATATCGATTGTTTAATGTAGATAGAAAGCATATTAAATGGTCATTTTGCCATAATGTTATCTTGATAAAATTTTTTAGAGAAATAAATCGTAATAAATTGCACATAACAATAAGACACATTAACGGTATATATTATGATTTACTTGAAAATTTTCAATTGGAGAAAAATGGTTTAATAATAGATTTTATATTATATTGACTTAAATGCAACTAATTTGACCCATACCTTGACCTTTCCCAAGTGAGCATTTCACTTGTTCAACTTTGGCACATTACAATGGAGAATTCCTAAATTTTTAGGCTTTACAACATGTAATATGACATGCTCAATATCGCACATCACCAATACCAAGTGCCCGAAACCTCCACTATTAGCCTAATAACCTTGACTATTCCATTGAGTCAAATTTACCTAGCAATCCTCCCTTCAAACTGTTAGGGTTGTTCAAGTAAACTTGACTCGGTCAAGATATTGGTGGTATTCTAGCTCCAGGTATATGAGCATCCATGGTTTTTGCCCATGGTATTCATCTCCAATAAAACCTATTTAGAGGATAGAAAGATCAAAGGTGAATTGTCTCGGTGGCCACCAAGAACAAACAACAGTGTCTTTAGACACCACCATCTCTCTCGCTGCTTTGTGATCCCAACATCTAGTAGAGAGGTAGAGATCACAACACTGATATATAGACAATGGATCTGGCTTCTATGACAGTGTCTTGCAAGATAATCTCAGTTGCAGTGAGGATGCGAAGATGGGCAGATCGTCAAATGAAAGGGTTGTGGCAATGTTGTTGTGGAAGGTGTAGTAATAGTTGGGTTTTTCTTAAGTTCTGTGGAAAAGGCAGCACTGGAGGCGACTTTGGCTTCAAATAAGGCAATAACATGCATGCACTACAAAGGGCATTGAAGATGAATGAGATAAAAGATGTAGCAGTGAAACATGTGGCAATCGTGGCACATAGGACTTGCAGAGAAAGCCTAGAGAATGAGCTTTTTTGCAGGCGAGAGGCGAAGTAGGTGGACAAGATGTGATGTAAATTGTTATCCCAAGGAGGAAAAAAGATTGGCCTAAAAAACGAGTATGGAAAGCATAACAACAATATTGGAAGCATTGTGCACCATGGTCATTCAAAAGGCTATGGCCGAAGTCTAGGTCTGTTGAGATTGGTTTGGACAGTCGAAAGACTCTGTTTAGGGATGGTTGTAGTAGTGCTGGTAAGGAAATTGGGCTGAGCATAGTGGAGTCAATGTGTTTTGATATGCGCGCATATGTGTAGTGTGGCGGCTGTGGCAAAGTGAATAAATCCCACTAAAAAAATGCAAGTTGTGCTGAGAATGAGATACAAGATTACGTGAAGTAGACGAAATTGTGTTGAATAGATATGAAAGTGAAGGTATAGATTGAGCAAGGAGAGAAGCCGAGAGAGAGGTAAGATGGATGAAAAGAACAGAGATGGAGTCAAGAGCGTTGAAGGTTATGAAGGAGCCTGCGTGTGTAATTGTGAACGCCCTAGGAGTTTTGGTCCAAGTTGTGAAACTTATGATAGGAAGTTGTATTCCCCTAGGAAGTTGTAATACGTGATGATGAGTCAGACATGTTGTGTCAGAGCACACATAGTTGTAAGGCCTTAAGAGCATACTCATGCATACATGTAGTACAAGTGGCACAAGGAGTTATTAGGCTGTGGAATGGACCACTTAGAGATACCAAGGTGACAGGTGTATTGGTATCCTGGATTGAAGGGGGGAATACGATATCTTAGGTGAGATGGTTGTTGAACCATGTATGCGAAAAGGTATCCTAGATAATTGGCGGATACAACGATGAGTTACCTATGTAATCCAGTAGATGGAAACTTTTTTATATGGACTGCAATGAAAATGAATGATACCAAGTCAATCTCCCATATTCAAGTTTAATGGGGGAATTGTTACGGTTGGTCGAGTAAATTTGACTTAGTCAAGATATTGGTGTATTTTGGCTCTAGGTATATGAGCATCCACAATTTTTTCCAATGGTATTCCATATCCAATGAAACCTATTTAAAGGCTAGAAATATTAAAGGTAAATTATCTCGATGGCCATTGAGAACAAACAATAGTGTCTTTAGACACCACCATCTCTCTCGGTGCTCTGTGATCCCAACACAAACTTGACTAGGAAAATTCTTTGGATCTAATATAGGAAACTTGACATAGGTTTTCATCTAGACTTTATGAGCAAGGTTACACATGTCAAATTTCCATCTATGTTGGCTTTGTTCTTTGCCTTTGAATCTTTGCTCAACTAATGATCTCATGTCATCTGTGAGTGGGTCATCCATACTCTGCTCTTGGCCCCTTAGCAACTTGACCAAACATTACAATTCTTTCTTCACCAAGTAGCAACTTCTCCTTTTTGGCACTTCATTTTGATTTGATACCAATTGTTAATAAAAAAATTATATGAGAGAAATAAATCACAAGAAATTATACATAGCAACAACATACATAAACCATGCACACCATAATTTACTCTAGAAAATTCCAATCGGGGAAAAACCAACCTAATAATTATATTCTCATTTTGGCCTAAATGTAGCTAACATGGCCAACACCATGGCCCTCACTAAGCGAGTTTTCTACTCGCTGAATTAAAACACATTATAATCAAGAATCCCCAAACATTTTAAACACTTTAAGACATATAATACCACGAGCTCAATACCATGGGTCACTAATACCAAGTGCCCGAAACCATCACTATTGACCTAATAACCTTAACTCTTTTATTAAATCAAATTAACTTAACAATAAACACATAGTTTCAATTTTGAAATTCCATAATTAAACTAAGAGCCATCATTCTCACACAAACATTGGATATCTATCCATCCATCCACCTCATGCTAATTAAAAATAAGCCAAAACATTAATTTTTTTTAAAAAGCGGTTAGAGATTTCGGAAGAAATTTAAAATATCATATCCTTAGATGAATCATTAAAAAAAAACATGTGGACCATGAGGAGATCCATTATTTTTACTAATTAATGGCTTCAATAATTTTTCACCTTACTTAGACGCTCAAAAGACAAAAGCTGCTTCGTGAGTATTGATGACCACCATGTAACAATGAAATTCGTTCACATAAAATACAATGTATCATATTTAACCTTGGTGATCATTGAAGCAACAATTTGTTCACGTAAAATACAATGTATCATATTCGACCCTCGTGATCGTTGAAGAAACACATATATAAACGTCATAATCACCATTCATGATTTAAATATCTTAATTAAATGAATCTTGGTGGCCTTGCGCGGATGGTGAAAACAATTGATTTCATTACTCATTTTTAATAGGATAATGGAGTTTTTTTTTGGAGAACCTATCCTTAAAGGCATAAATATGAAATGATAAAGGAAGATATAGAACAAATTCTTCTCAATTAGTAACTTTACAAATTTCTCATTTGCATATATTTTTTTTGAGCTTTTGTTTTCTATTAGAAAGATAAGATATTATATTGATGAAAATTCATGTTCCATGTTCCATGCATGCTCCATCAAGACAACCCTAGGAGGCCATTGCTTCATGCAGAGGTTTTCAAAATAGCACAGTTTTTACTAATTTAACTTTACAATATAAAAATTATGAAAGTGACACAGAGACCCAACTACATCTACCAAAGTAGTCCATGGTGCTCTTAAAAGTTAAAAAAAAACTAAAGAGGTTGATAATAAAAACGACTATACTGAAGCAAATCGACAAATGTGGCTTTTACCATCTTACTGAGAACAAAACAAAAGTATATACCATAAGGAAAAGTAGTATCATGTTGATAAGTAAGAGTTCAAAGCTTCTCACTTGCATATTACTTTTAATATTTTTCTTTTTGTTTTTAAATTAAAATGACTAAAGATTGTATCAATTATTAATTTTCCTATGAGTGTTATGCCAAATATCTCTTTTATTATATTGTTTCTTTTTAATTGCAAAGTAGATCTATTTCATTACTATGGGAACTTTAAAATTATTATTCCCTTGGATGCCTTCTTAGGTACCCTATATTATTCTACCTAGGTATATTACATTCCATCTCCCTTGGCATGTTTTGTCCTCAAAACATGGGAAAAAACCATATAATATGACCCAACATTAATCCATATTAACTCTGGATCTACAAGCGTTAAGAAGGATAAAATCTCTCAAAATACACATATTTTTTTGACTTCTAGAGATTTGATTCCTCATTGCTTGATAAACCAAAATTAAGATGGAACTATGTTGATTCTTAATAATACTATTTATATCATATATAAATTTCACATCTCTATATAGATATTCTTATTTTTGTTTTTATTAAAACCCTCATAATACATATGCTAACATACATATACTCTTAGCATTTTTCTTTGACATGTTTCATATATTTTTTTTAAATGTGATCTACTTATTATGAATTTCTTCTCCAAAAATTGTTTAAATTTTATTAATAAAAATAAAATTATACTACAACAAATTGAATTAACTTATATTTTATTATTACTTATATTTTTTATTACCTCTTTTTAATTGAGTTAGTATTATGTTTTATTATTATTATTTTTTCCATCTAACATTTGAATATAACATCTTCACAATAATGGGTTGTAGAGAATTTATCATTGCAATATCTATACACTTTCAAATTAATCTTTGTTAATAATATTTTTTTAAAATATTAAATGTCAATTCTATATTAAATAATGAAGGAATTCCAAATCTTTCTCATGCCTTGAATTTGACAGCACCTACCAACGGAATTTGAAATATCTCTCTATATATAATTGATGTTGAAATATTTAACTCAATGTGCATATTGAAATACTTTTATTTACAACACACATTATTTTTTGTTAATAATGACATGTGTCAACTTCATAATAAGAGGATCACCAATTAAGAATTAAACAAATTGCACATCTTTGAAAATATATCAAATTTATTTAATTCAATTATTTTATATTTTTCTATATAAAGTTGATATAAAATTATGTTATTATACTTGCCCCATGGTAGCATTCAATTTTGCCTTTGACTAAATATTGGTTTGTCTTGACAAAAAAATTATGCTACTTATCCATACTTTAACATTAAGAATTCAATTTATGTTTTTTTTATCATTATTTAAATTTATTTATTTGTAAGGTGATTGGATGAGGTTATAGGTTGTTTAGTAACATTTTTGTTAGTTACTATTTTTTCATTTTTATTTAACTTTCTTATTTTTATTATTATTTTTTTTCCTTTCTATTATTTCCATTTTCACGACTTATAATTTTTTCTCCATATTTTCAATTTAAGGTGGCTTATTATTATATTAATAACATATTTTAATCAATTTAATTATAAAAAAATTATATATATTAAGAAAAGAAAACACATAGATAATAAACATATATATTAAAGTGTATATATGTTAGTATAAACAATATTAGCTAATCATATTTCTTAATTTTTAGTGATGGCATTCAACAATACATTATTTTATTAGTTGTTTTATTTTTGTGTTTATTGTTTTTAGTTAAATTAAGTTATATTTAAACTAAGCAGTAAGTACTAGCTACTATGTAGCCCTTGTTTAATATGGAATTTCAAATTTATTATTTATTATTGACACTAAATACCACGCTACTATGTAGCCCTTATTTAATATGGAATTTGAAATTTATTATTTATTATTGACACTAAATGACACATTTCAATTGAACACATAATGAATTACATATCTTCTTCATATTGGATTATAATATCAATATTAATTGTAGATGCGTCGACTCCATATTGAGTAATGAAGGAATTGCACATCCCTTTCATATTAAAAAGTAGAAAGCAATTATAGACTAAATTAGATTTTTTTGGCTTTGAATAAAATTGATGTAAACTCAAGGTAGAAATTGAAATATTTACTTCAATAGGAGTGTCTATTTTGCAATCCCGCCTTGAGATTTTTCTTAAAAGTAGTTATTCCCTTTATACACCTTTAATTAAATTGATTATTGGAAAAAATGTCATATGAACAAGTGTTATATGAAATGAGTTATGAATTTTTAGGCATGTGGTCTTGATAAGCCATGGTTTTGGCTCATGGTATTGTAACAAAGAGAATCTCCAAGGTTAAGAATTTTGTTACATTTTTTTAAAATGTATATTTGTTTAATTCATATATTATCTCTTTTTATAATAACAAAATAATTTAAAATAAAGTTTAATTCAGCTAATTTTATGTTTTTTAAAATTTTCGCAATGTGAGATGTATCATGAAGTAAATATTTTGATACTAATCATGGATTGATGCCTATTTTTGTTTTTGTTTTGTTTGTTTTTTGTTTTGTTTGTTTTTGTTTTGTTTTTTGTTTTTTTTGTTTTGTTTTTGTTTTGTTTTGTTTTTTTGTTTTTGTTTTTTTGTTTGATTGTTTTTGTTTGTTTGTTTGTTTTTTGTTTTGTTGTTGTTGTTGTTGTTGTTTGTTGTTTGTTGTTTTTTTGTTTTTTGTTTTTTGTTTGTTTTTTGTTTTTTTTTTTGTTTGTTTTTGTTTTGTTTTGTTTTGTTTTGTTTTTTTTTTTTCCAGGTTGTATATGTCCTTCAAAGATGACTACAAACTTAACCTTTGGCTTGAGAAACCTCGACTTAGGGGCACCTAAGCTATCAAAATCACTCGGGGATCGCACCCAGCCTAGGCGACACCAACCCTTAACATGGCTAGATTTTTGCCCACAAAGTTTTGAACCGGTGACCTTCACATCATGGATGACTTAACAGTACACCCCATCACCGCCCTATGGGTCGTGGATTGATTCCTATCAATGTTTACCAACCATTTAATTTATATGGTTACACTAGTTTATTTGTATCCAATATTAAAAGATTTTTTTGTTGTTACATTTTTTTAATTTGCTAATGTAAGTATTATTTTATATTATTTTAAAATGTAATATTACGGGACAACATCTACCCCATTCTAAGTTGTAGAAAGTCTCTCGACGCAAATATCTTGATTTATTGAACCCTGTTGTCCTTGGGTTGACAATGACGAAAGAGATGGGCACGTGGTCTTAAAAACACATGGTTTCACTTAACATTTTTAAGAAGATATTTAAGTTTTTTTTGGAAATCCTATCCCTAAATATTGCCTTTGGCATAAATTTGAAATGATAAAGGAAGATAGAACAAATTTCTCAATTAGCAAATTTACAAAGTTCACACACACACACACACAACTTTTTAAACTAAAATGATTAATTAATGTATTAAAGAACATCGTGTTTGAAATGAAAAACTTTATATAAAGATTAAGAGGGACGATCATGGTTAGCAATTCTTTCGTCCCCTTAGAAGAATAAATTCTCACAAATAATAGGATGCAAAACAAAACTTAATTATCAATTACAAATGATTATCCACACCTTGAATAGGGGAGAATCTAGGGTTAAATGTTAGCCCAAGAAAATATTCAATTTTGTTCTTTTTTCTCTTTGATCCCTCTTGATTTCCTTCCCCTTGTGAAACAAGGGGAGTGGGAAGGTATGCGGGTTTTCTTTAAGATTTTGACAAAAGAAAGAAATTCATATGTCACATATGAATGAGCATGTGACATTGGAATAACAGGAGGTTCTGCACCTTTTCCTTTTTCTTTCTTCGTTTCTCCTTCCTCTTCCTCTATCTCCTCCACTTCTTCCTCTTCCTCCTCTCTCACATTTGCTACCCCCTCTTCCATTATCGTTAGGGGTTTTATCTATAGATCCACTTGGGACTTGGATGGATTCACATCATCTTTAGGATGATCAGTTCTAGAGTTGGGATTTTTCATTGATTCCTCTTCCTTTTCATTTTCTTTCTTTGAACCTTATACTTGAATTTTCCATTACATGTTTTGGATAATCCCTTCTAGGATGAATTTGATTGTTATGTCCCATTGTGGTGAATTTTTTTATGCCTATTAACTGTCAACTTGAACTCATATTCTTTATTTAATGGTTGCTTTGAAGGGCACTGATCCTCCTAAATTTTTGGAGAGTTTTTGGCAAAATTCCCATAAACATGACATGTATTGCACTATAAGGAAGCTGATAATCTAGGCCTTGGTGGTGGCTCCACCCATCCATACTAATTTTCCGTGCATCTAAGAGACCCTCTTTTAGGTCCACCTTTGCACATATTTGCATGTAGAAGTACATGTTTCCTATTGGCTCTACAGAATCAATAAATCAACCCATCTTGTTCCTAATATCTCTAAGAGAGTTTTATTTCTAGAATATCGAAGGGAGATAAGGCAATCAAACCCATAAAGGGGCTAATGTAATATCCTCTTTAAGATGAGGTTGAGAGGCTAAAGAAAAAAGAACATTCTCCTAGATCCATGAAACTAACTTGTAAATAATAATTGAACTAAAAATAAGTTGGCTCTATATAGAAATATATGTTAGTAAGTTATTACTTACATTTTATATATATTTCACATCTATGAGAAATATTCTTATTGAACTAAGGCTCTCTAGCCTAGTATGGTAGAGATGTTGTAATGTAACGTTTAACATTTTGAAGTCAAATTAGATAAAAATAAAAATAAAATAAAATAAAATAAAATAAATTTAATGTAAACATTTTAACTCGGTGTTGAGGGCCACGAAGTCGGGTCGACAACAAGGGGGATACCCACCCGGTCCGGAACCTGGTTGGCGGCTCCTTGCCCGTTTGGAGTAGCAGGTCCGACTGGGGGTAATGGGACCAGTTTCCCAATGTGAAGGGTGTGCGTGTGTGTGTAGAGTTTGATGGTATTAATCTAAAGGTTTCTCTAAACTAGTCTTAATCTTAACTGCTAAACTAACTCTATGCTAATGTAATCTAATGAAGAGAAACAGTACATCTAGTCTACGCTAACCCGGGGTGTTTTCTTTTGTTATGCGATCTAGAAAGATTTCAAACAACAGCTGGTAATAAAGATCATTCAACTGTTATCAGAATATAAATCGATAAAGATAAACCATTCTGCATAAGAAGTTAGGCAGAGTAGTTGTGAACAGCATATCGCATAATCAGTTTTCTATATGTCAAGCATAAATAAATGACCCCACCGTACAGAAGTGCCAAATGGTAATACAGACATTCATACAGTAACATATAAAGAACTCAGCTGTGTATTACTTTAGGGATACTAGCAGAATTTAGTCAAGAGATAAAAGTACCATTTATGACTGATTTCACTAATAAACTTCAAGCAATAATGATTTATTCGTATTTGTTCTAATATCTGCTAAGAGTACAGAAGTGCAACATCAGTAACAGACATTAAAATGCAAACATAAATAAATCTCGATCCATCCATTCATCAAAAACCTCCTCTGAGGGTGCAGAAGTGCATGTTCTGAGGACAAGTTTTTTGACAGATTTCCGGACCCTTCTCCAAATTCCATGAGAAGGGTTAAATACTACTAACTAATTAATCTTAATTACACGAAATTAGGGAATCGGCTTCAAATGACCGCCCTTTACTAAAAGCAAATTTATTTCTAAAACTTTAAATCTAATTTCTGACCGTTTCTGTATATTCTCTTTAGTGCTGTCAACAGCACAACGTTTTCCTGGGAACAGTCGGCTGGCCGCCTTCTTCTTTCGCTCGGGAGATAAAAGTGGAAATAACAAGAGCTGGCACTTCCTTCTGACAGACCAGAAGATATTTTCGAAAACCTTTCTCTAGCTGGGTGTATTCGCCGCGTGTATACTTAGCACAACCCAGGTTCTTCTCGAACTGATTTTGCTGTTGCTATTCCGGTTTCCGGTCGTGCGAATGACTGAGTGGGTTAGGAGTCGCGCTGTATGGACAATCCCCTATTTCGAGAATTGTTTCCGCTCTTTGTTCCAGGCTTTTCTGGAGCGTCTTCCTTCTCATGCGCTTCTTCCTCTGCTTTACCAAGTCTGAGCTTCAGGATCTTTTGTGAACACGCTGCTTTTGTGCGCCTTTGACTCTGAGTCCTGGATAGTCTAATTTCATCAGTGCCGGTTGGCTTATAGTTTGGAATCCGCGGTCCTGCTGCATGCGGCATCCATTTGTGGAGGCATCTTCTCTCTGCTGTCTGATTGGCGCTTTCCCTTTTCCTTTAGATATTTCCTGCATATAGATTTATATTAGTTGCGTGTCTTGCAGTCTACGCAAAGAAGAAGGGAAATGAAAAGATTGACATGAAAGCATTAAACTCTAATGAATGCATAATCCTGACATTCATCATGACTTGACTCTTCGAAAAATGCGATGCAATCATTCCTTGATACTCAAGCATGCGGTCATTAATTTCCTTTAAGGCGCGCGCTTAATCTTGGGTCTATCGGGTATGTCGGAGAATTCGTGCGATGAGTCTTTTCATATCGCAGATCGCAGATCGCGGTTCGCCGATATCGCAAATCGCAGATCGCTGTCATCGCAGATCGCTGATCGCATATTTTATTCAATGGTTTATGCCGCCTAGTGCGACGTTTGCGATGTGCGATGTCGCATATCGGCGATCGGCATTTCTTGAAGGTCTTCTTTTTAGAGAGCGCTTGGGATGCATGCGATGCGATGAATTTCGCATCGCTCTTTCACAGTTTTGTTTTCCGTGCTTGGGTAATGCTTCAGCCTTCCCTTGCGATGCGATTTAAGCCTTAGGGAGAAAAATACAAAAATTTAAAAAATATTTTTGGGATTTTTCTTTCAGGGTCCCTCCCTTTGCTCGATGTTATTGCTAATATCGAGCAAAGAGGGGGGGGGTTGTTGGTGACCACAACAATGGTGATTCACTGTGAAGAACCAGTTATCTCTGCTTGTTCTATTGCATTTTCACTTCCAAAACAGAAAAATTTTTCTTATGCCTAAATTTTGTTATGGACAGATAGAGTATTACCCCTTATCCTGTCAATGATGTTTCGTCACAACTTTTATTTCATTCCGATTGTTTGCTCCCTCTGGGTTATTTCTTGTATTCACACCTAGACATTACTCAGTGCTTTTCAAAGACAAAATAAGGTCTTCTCTGCGTACTGGCTTTGTAAAATATGCTCATTTGTCGTAGGTAGAGCCTCTGCTGCCCGCAAGCGTCCATAGCCTCGATAGGGTTACCATGTTATCCAGCAATGATCCTTTTTCCTGTTTAAGGTTATTTACAACATACCAGAGAAAAATCCTTTTGACACTTTTTCTTTCTTTTTTGATTTTTTATTCTCTAAAGAACAGTGTCTTGGTTTGGTGGCCAAATTATGACACAATCATTCACTTGATTTACACTTTTGCTGAACAAGCTGGCTCGTGATGAGACCCCTTGTCTTTTGATTGCAACAATCTTGAGTCGTTGCCCTGTTTTGGTAGACAGTAGTGGCAAAGTCAGCAAGTTATAATATCTGTGATCATGATAAGCCGGCTCGTGATGAGACCTCTCATTCTTTGAGATATAGTGTTTTCTTGGATTGTTTCTCTGGATGCTGCGATTTCTTTAACAGGGAGGAAGTCATTGTTTTTCCTTAAGAAAGCTCTGGACGACAATAATAGAGTTTAAGAACAGCAGTTTTGCAGAGAATAATTATTTTGCTATTGATGATACTTTTCATTGCGTTGGCATAAAATTTTTTTTTGCCAAAAGTTACTTTCATCCCAGATTTCTTTGTGAAGTTGAAACTAACATCATATTCAGGCTAAAGTTAACTCTATTTGTCAATAATAAAAGTCAGATTTTTTTCGAAAAGTTTTACTATTTATACAAGTGAAATCAAAATCTGATAGAGAAATGGTATGTTTCTTCATGAATATAATTTATGATCATTCACAACCAACCTTATTTATAAGAAATAAAAACTAAAAAAAAATAAAATAAAATAAAATAAATAAAACTAAAATTATCCTACAAGAATAGAAGGATGACCTTCTATGGAAAATACATTTTGAGGATTTGTCCATTCACAGGCAGAGAATCTCTCCTGCCTGTCAAGTCCTGCAACACAAAAGTCGACGGGCCTATGACCTCTACGATCTGAAAAGGACCAAGCCATAGCTTCTGGAATTTCGTATGTTTGCCCTTTTCTTCGTGAGCCTTATCCCATTTCAAAACTAAGTCTCCCATCTGAAAGTTTTTTCTGGTCATTATGTTCGAATCAAAAGAGGATTTTATCAGCGCTTGGTGGTGAGCATGGGTTTTCTTGGCCTGTTCTCGTTGTTCTTCTAGCTTGATTATTTCCATTTGCCTTAGCTGTAAGGGAGAAGTAGATACTTCATCAATGTATTGTACTAAGTACAAGGAGGGAATGACTAAGTGAGCAGGAAGAACTGCTTCTCTCCCGTAAACTAAATTAAAGGGAGAAGTGCCGATAGAGGCTTTCTTTGTAATTCTGTCTGCCCATAAGGCGTTTACCAACGCTTTATGCCAATTCTTTTGGTTTTGGTCGACTGTCTTTTTGATAATCCTAATTAGGTTCTTGTTCGTTGATTCAGCCAGCCCATTACCTTGCGGATAGTAGTTGGCAGAATACTTCAGTTTGAACCCTCTTTTGAGCGCGAACTCAGTCATGGTATTTCCAGAAAAATATGAAGCATTATCAAATATTAAGGCCGTTGGCAATCCAAACCTAGTAATGATAAACTGATCTATGAATTCAATAATGTTTTCAGAATTAGCTGCCTTGAGAGGAACTGCCTCTACCCATTTAGTAAAATAGTCAGTTGCCGTGAGGATATACCTATGCTGTTTAGAGGAGTGAGGAACGATCTCACCTATTATGTCCAGGCCCCATTGGCTGAACGGCTGTTCGATGTTAACCGGCTGCAGTGGCATGGATGACTTCTTTTGTTTTCCTGCAGCAGTTTGGCAGACTTGGAATTTCCTTACGTGATGGTACGAGTCTTTGAACAGCGTGGGCCAGTAGTATCCTGCACGTAAGATTTTGTGTGCGGTGGCTTCTCCAGCATAGTGTCCACCTGCTGGTCCATCGTGGAGTTCCTGCAAAACCTTTTCGGCTTCAGTTTTCTCAAGACATCTAAGGAGCACAGAATCATAATTCCTTTTAAACATGACATCATTTACGAGCTGGTATTGTTTAGCTTTTAATCTCAGGGCTCTCTTCTTGATGTGATCCAGGTGAAATGGAGCATGCCCGTTTTTCAGGAAATAAGTGGTGTCAGCATATAATGATTGTGCGTCGTTTAGGCTTACCTCATACGCGTGTACTTCTTCAGATGATTTTTCGGGGATTTGCGATGCTCCAGCTAACATCTTGCAGAAGCCTTGGCCTCTTACGATGTGTGCCGGCTTGATCTCCAGGTCATATTCTTGCAAGGCGGTGATCCAATTTTGCTCTCTTTTCGCCCACATCTTTCTGTATTAGGAGGTTTCTTACCGCTGGGAATGGTACTATGACCTTGGTATGGGCCTTTAGCAAGAAAGGTCTGAAATATTTAATTGCTTTGAAAACGGCGTATGCCTGTTTCTCTACGTCCGAATATTTCAGCTCAGCACCTTGCAAGTTTGAGCTAAAGAATGCGATTGGAGCTTCTACCTTTTCTTGATTCGCTTGAGTCAAGATCGCAGCATAAGAATTCTCTGAGGCAAACGTGTATAAGACAAAGGGCTCTGAAAAATTTGGGGTTGCTAGAGATGGAGCGTTGATGATGGCTTGTTTGATTAAGTTAAATGCTTCGTGCTCGTCTAGACCCCATTTAAAGTTTGAATTCTTTTTTATCATTTTTTGTAAAGGAGAAATAATACGTGAAAAATATGGGACAAATATTTTCATAAAATTGATCTGTCCTAGGAAAGATTGCATGGTCTTTTTGTTATGAGGCATGGATATCTCGGAAATTTCTTTGATTCTGTCAGGTTCAATGTGAATGCCAGATTTGGACACTATGAATCCTAACAATTTTCCTTCACTCAACGCGAAAAAAGATTTCTTCGGGTTAAGCGAGATCCCATACCTTAAACATCTTTGAAAGATTTGCTTCAAATCTTTGAGGTGGTCGTTTCGGTTCTTGGAGTATACAATTATATCATCCAGGTAGATCACTACCGATTTATTGACTAAACCTTTAAACGCAATGTCCATGGCTCTCTGAAAAGTGGCGCCGGCGTTGATCAGACCGAACGGCATTTTCCGATACGCGTAGGTACCCCATTTAGTTCGGAAGGTGGTTTTTAACTGATCATCTGGGTGTACCAACACTTGATTATATCCCGAAAATCCGTCCAGGAAAGACATTAACTCTGAGCCTGCGACTGCCTGTAATATTTGCTCCATAGGTGGGAGGGGAAAATTGTCTTTCTGACAGGCTTTGTTGAGATTCCGGAAGTCGATGCAGATTCTAATATCTCCGTTTTTCTTCCTAACAGGTACCATGTTGGATACCCATTTGGAATGTCTGACCCAGAAGATTATTCTGGCTCTCAACAATTTATTCAGCTCAGTTTTTATCTGATTTTCCAAGTTGGGGTGGATTTTTCTGAGCTTCTGTTGGACAGGTTTCTCGTTGTCAATCATAGGGATAGTGTGTTGAATGATAGAAGTGTTATAAGTCTTCAGCTCATCGTAATTCCAGGCAAAGACGTTTTTGTATTGTCGTAGAAGACGGATATATGCTGATTTTTCTTCAGGAGCTAGGCCTTGACCTAGATTAACGTTTTGCGGCTTCTCATCGGTTCCTAGGTTCACTGATTCGTAGTTCAGATTTGAACTATAGAGTTTGGCGTTAGCTGACCTTTTGAATCGACTTTTCAAGTCGCATAAGTCTTCTAGTTTGACCACCGATTTGGGTATAGCATTATCAGTGCTATTTTGTTGTATCTGGTGATCATGACAGTCTTCGTCGATTATCTGGTTTGAGTAGGATCCTTCGGAGGTGAGGAAACTTACGATGTCTGGGTCGTCGTTGAATACTCTCCAGTTGGTGATGTTGTCAGGGATAGATGGTTTAAAAATCAATTCTATCGAAAACCTATATGGACTAAAGTCTTCGGAGGGGATGAGTCTAGAGGCTACGTTAGCTAACAGGTCTGCGTTTGCATTGTGAAGTCTCGGGATTGACGAAATATTGAACACTGTAAAATGTGCAGTGAGATCTTGTACTAAAGATTGATAGTGCTTTAAATGATTAGACAGGCAGTGTATGGTGTTACGTACCTGTTTGACGACGATCTCAGAATCTCCAAAGACTTGAAGATATTTGACGTTGCAGCCGATTGCTTTGTATAGGCCTTGCACCAAGGCTTCGTATTCCGCTGTGTTGTTCGTGCAATCGAACTCCAGTCTGCATGTGAGCATGGTCTTATTTCCGTCTAGGCTAATCAAAACGCATCCTGCTCCCGCTCCCTCGTTGGATTTAGAGCCATCAAAATATAATTTCCAAAATAAAGAAGTATTTACAGGGTTATCTAAGAAACTAACACATTTTGAATCATCAGTCTGGGAAAAGTTTTCAACTTGGGACAAAACTGAATTTTCTAAATATGGTGATATGTGAGCATTGAAATTTTCGAGGAAAGAGTCTACCGAGTAGTTGCCTATGATGCTGTTGTTGTATGCTATGGCTTCGTTCTCTCCTTCCAAATCCATCACTATGTATTTTTGGTGCAATTCCCGTTCAATCTTTATTTGATTTGGTTTCCCGTTGAAGGGTAACCACATGTGCGACCAGTCGGTTGAAAAGTATCCGTGGAGTTTCTCGGACCAGTCCCTGCTAAGAATCAGACCATAAAATTCAGGGATGTCAGCCACTAGAATGTCGATAACCTGACATACCTTGGGGTTAGACGACAGTCTTATGGTCACTTGATTAAGTTCACCTATCACTTCGACTTGCGATCGATCAAGTTGAACTATGCGCACTGCGGATTTTTGCGGTTGAACATTAAGTCTGGCACATATTGACTTGGGTAGAATATTGGTTGAAGCACCAGAATCGACCAAGCAGTTGTGCACGTTTCTGTTAAAGATTTCATAAGTGAGGAGGAAAGGAGGAGTATGAGATCTAGATCTCCATCCAATCAGAGCGATGTCATTTGGATCGATTTTATTGATCGTGTTGATTGGAGGTCTTCCTATATTATGGGAAGCTACAGCTGTAGGTAAAGGTGTAGTAGGTACGGCGTGTAACTCTTTCATCATGATTTTCTGTTGGTGTTTTAATTTGCTCAACTCGTACAGAGTGATATTAGCCCTAGTCTTTCTCATGTCATCGATGATGTTATACTCCATTTCATCCGACACTATTAGTGTCTTTGATGGAGGTGATTGCTCTGATTGGACTGGGCTAAATGAGGTCGTTTTAGCAATTGTTTTCTTTGGTGCAACCTTTTCTTTTGCTGCAGGGCTTGCGCCCTTCTGTTTTGGGGTATTCTGGGGAGGATCAAGTTGATTTCTGCTTCGTGTGCTAACCGGAAGTGCTTCTTGATCTTCCTCTTGTGGGAGGATGAAATCCCACATTCCTTGCAATTCCACCACTTCTTCATCGTCGGTCTGCGTTTCGATGGTGCTCTCCTCTTCTTCTTCTTCAGATTCCACATTTGAGACCACGTTGGGTGGCTTCGTCTCCATGGGAGGGTTTCTTTTGAAATTCCTAAAAGGCTTTCTTGGGGACGATTCTGCTACTTGTTTTCTTATGTCAATCATCTCATTAGACATGGCCTTTAATACCTTTTGTAGTCCTTCCATGTCGAAAGGATCTTTCGTTTGCTTCTTCTTGGTGTCTTCTTTGAAAGAGATTTTCTTAGATTTACGCTCTTCGATTGTAGATCTCTTTTCTAGGGCTACTACGCGTCTTTCAACTGCTAACGCCTCAGCCAAATTTTCGACTAAGGTTGTCTTGCTCGCCCTATCTACGAAGATGGCCAAGTTTGAAGGTAAGGCCGTGATGTACCACTCACATCTTACTTCCTCGCTGGGTTGAGAAGCAGCGGGGATTTTGTTGAGGATCTTGTTGAATCGTAAGTTAAAATCCTTAATGGGTTCCCTATCCTCAGCTTTAAGATTGGATAAATCATTGATCAGTGTCGCTGTCGATCTATCATCGCCGAATTTGGTGAGAAATTGATTTTGAAAAATGTCCCAGCTGGTGATAGATCCGGAGGGCAGCGAAAAGTACCATGACCCGGCTGTTCCTTGCATTGTATAGGGGAAAAGTCGGACCACGGCATCTTCGTTGGTAACTCCGTTGAGATTAACAGAAAGCATGAAATTATTGATATGTTCTTCAGCTAGCATTCCTGTTTCTGGATTGAACTTTGGTAGCCATTTCTCGGGATGGGCAGGTATTGGACTTAGGGGTGGAGGCATTAAAACCGCCCCAGGATTATTCCATGGAGATTGGGCCATCGCTGAGTTGCTAGTCAACAAAAGCGTAGGAGATGGTCTTTGATGTTGAGAAGATGGAGATGTTATGATATTCAACGATTGCAGAGGAAGGGTTGTGGAAGATGGATGAGTGACTTGAGGTGGAGATGTGGGTGGTTGACTTCGCGGAGAGGGAGTTGAAATGAACGAAGTGGATGAAAGAGTCTCTCTGTCAGACTCTGGGAGTGCTTTCCTTGCTCTTTTCCTAGCGGGGAGAGGGATTTCAGTTGGCTGGACGCCAAACTTTTCACTCTCAATCGGGTCAGGGGATGAGCAGGATTGTACTGCGAAGTCAGGCTGCCTTTAGATTTATCAGACTTCTGGGTAAAAATAGAGAATCCCTGGAGTTTACGGATCAAAGTTTGAACTTCAGGGGGATCGATAATAAGTTGGTCTGATGTATCAGTTTGTATAGCAGCTGTGGATGTCCGAGCGACTTCTAGTTCCGAGATTAGTCGTACCGGGGAAGTCGGGGAAGTTGGTGAGGGTGATTTGCTCTCAGAATGGTATTTGGATTTTGAATTATGCACCATTCATAGCTCGGCGCTCCTTCTAGCGCCAGAAATGTTGAGGGCCCCGAAGTCGGGTCGAAAACAAGGGGGATACCCACCCGGTCCGGAACCTGGTTGGTGGCTCCTTGCCCGTTTGGAGTAGTGGGTCCGACTGGGGGTAATGGGACCAGTTTCCCAATGTGAAGGGTGTGCGTGTGTGTGTAGAGTTTGATGGTATTAATCTAAAGGTTTCTCTAAACTAGTCTTAATCTTAACTGCTAAACTAACTCTATGCTAATGTAATCTAATGAAGAGAAACAGTACATCTAGTCTACGCTAACCCGGGGTGTTTTCTTTTGTTATGCGATCTAGAAAGATTTCAAACAACAGCTGGTAATAAAGATCATTCAACTGTTATCAGAATATAAATCGATAAAGATAAACCATTCTGCATAAGAAGTTAGGCAGAGTAGTTGTGAACAGCATATCGCATAATCAGTTTTCTATATGTCAAGCATAAATAAATGACCCCACCGTACAGAAGTGCCAAATGGTAATACAGACATTCATACAGTAACATATAAAGAAATTAGCTGTGTATTACTTTAGGAATACTAGCAGAATTTAGTCAAGAGATAAAAGTACCATTTATGACTGATTTCACTAATAAACTTCAAGCAATAATGATTTATTCGTATTTGTTCTAATATCTGCTAAGAGTACAGAAGTGCAACATCAGTAACAGACATTAAAATGCAAACATAAATAAATCTCGATCCATCCATTCATCAAAAACCTCCTCTGAGGGTGCAGAAGTGCATGTTCTGAGGACAAGTTTTTTGACAGATTTCCGGACCCTTCTCCAAATGCCATGAGAAGGGTTAAATACTACTAACTAATTAATCTTAATTACACGAAATTAGGGAATCGGCTTCAAATGACCACCCTTTACTAAAAGCAAATTTATTTCTAAAACTTTAAATCTAATTTCTGACTGTTTCTGTATATTCTCTTTAGTGCTGTCAACAACGCAACGTTTTCCTGGGAACAGTCGGCTGGCCGCCTTCTTCTTTCGCTCGGGAGATAAAAGTGGAAATAACAAGAGCTGGCACTTCCTTCTGACAGACCAGAAGATATTTTCGAAAACCTTTCTCTAGCTGGGTGTATTCGCCGCGTGTATACTTAGCACAACCCAGGTTCTTCTCGAACTGATTTTGCTGTTGCTATTCCGGTTTCCGGTCGTGCGAATGACTGAGTGGGTTAGGAGTCGCGCTGTATGGACAATCCCCTGTTTCGAGAATTGTTTCCGCTCTTTGTTCCAGGCTTTTCTGGAGCGTCTTCCTTCTCATGCGCTCCTTCCTCTGCTTTACCAAGTCTGAGCTTCAGGATCTTTTGTGAACACGCTGCTTTTGTGCGCCTTTGACTCTGAGTCCTGGATAGTCTAATTTCATCAGTGCCGGTTGGCTTATAGTCTGGAATCCGCGGTCCTGCTGCATGCGACATCCATTTGTGGAGGCATCTTCTCTCTGCTGTCTGATTGGCGCTTTCCCTTTTCCTTTAGATATTTCCTGCATATAGATTTATATTAGTTGCGTGTCTTGCAGTCTACGCAAAGAAGAAGGGAAATGAAAAGATTGACATGAAAGCATTAAACTCTAATGAATGCATAATCCTGACATTCATCATGACTTGACTCTTCGAAAAATGTGATGCAATCATTCCTTGATACTCAAGCATGCGGTCATTAATTTCCTTTAAGGCGCGCGCTTAATCTTGGGTCTATCGGGTATGTCGGAGAATTCGTGCGATGAGTCTTTTCATATCGCAGATCGCAGATCGCAGATCGCAGATCGCGGTTCGCCGATATCGCAAATCGCAGATCGCTGTCATCGCAGATCGCTGATCGCATATTTTATTCAATGGTTTATGCCGCCTAGTGCGACGTTTGCGATGTGCGATGTCGCATATCGGCGATTGGCATTTCTTGAAGGTCTTCTTTTTAGAGAGCGCTTGGGATGCATGCGATGCGATGAATTTCGCATCGCTCTTTCGCAGTTTTGTTTTCCGTGCTTGGGTAATGCTTCAGCCTTCCCTTGCGATGCGATTTAAGCCTTAGGGAGAAAAATACAAAAATTTAAAAAATATTTTTGGGATTTTTCTTTCAGGGTCCCTCCCTTTGCTCGATGTTATTGCTAATATCGAGCAAAGAGGGGGGGGTTGTTGGTGACCACAACACTCGGTCAAAATAAAATAAAATAAATAAAAAATAACAAATAAAAAATAAAAAATAACCTTATAAAAATAAAAATGGTCCATGGTATTGATGTGGAATATAACCTATTTAAAGGGGAAATAAAACCAACCTAGATCCATCTTAACTTCGGATCTACCAAGTGCTTAGAGGAATCAAATCTCTTTTCACTCTAAAATAGGTTTGCATATCAAGAGATTTGATCCCTTTTGACACTTGGTAGATCTAGAGTTAAGATGGATCTAGGTTGGTTTCAATTTTTTGTGTGTGTAAAGCTTCGCCTTTTCATTATGCCATCAATAATTTACAACTAATTTGTCCTTGCATTATTGATTTACCTGATGGGAAACCAGACCAATAACACAAGTTTAGAGTCTTCAGATTACTGAGGTTTTTCTTTACAAGAGAATCTGACATGACAAAGACTATGTTATAGGTGTGCAAAGGATAGGCACATAGACCTTCACTCATGATGAATTTGCTGGTATCTTGGAAATTGCTATTAAAATTAAAGTTGTTGTTAGCTTAGAGGTTGTTGTTTCCTTGGAAGCTGCTATTACATAGGAAACTATTGTCACCCTGGAATTTGTTGTTACCTAGGAAATTGCTACACCATGGAGGCTATTGTTTCCTAGGAAATTGTTGTTACCTCGAAGGTTTCTCTTTCCTTGGAATTTGTTGTTGCTTTGGAGATTGTTGTTACCTTGGAAATTGTTGTTACCATGGAAACTACAAGTCCCTGTCACCATATTATCAGCCGACCATAACATATAGTCCAACTCCCTGCAGACAAGGTGATCTATATTATTCTCTTCGACAGTAGCCATTATGGCCTTAAACCTACTATAATGCTGACCCCTCTGACTATGATGGTCCTGCATCATTGTATCAAATTCACTGTGATCTTCATCTGCACTGAACGAGATGCAAAGAAAGATCATTTTAATGGCTTCATGCTTTCGGGTAGCCTTGGATGTGTGACAATCCACCTATCATGTACAACAATCCTCGATCGTCATTTCAAAAAGATTAACTCTATTCAACACCCTCCATGGGGGAAAAGTAACACCTAACGATATCCTCACATGTCGCTTTCATTGACATCAGGATCGTTTGGGACCAATTTAGCTCCAGAGAAGTGGTGTGAGTATTCAGAGCATGGTTGGCCATATGATCAACTAACTTATTACCAGTCCTTCGAACATGAGAGAGAATGGGAGCCTTGATCCTTCTAAGAAGATCAGAGACCCTTTGGAGATGGGATTCCAAGTGCTAGCTCGAGAAGGCCTTAAATAATGGTGCGCCATTCTATGCTTTTTTCAAAATGGATATGAGCAAGAGTGAATTTCCCTCTACAATCAGTTGGTGTTGATTCATTTTTAGAGCAACAGACATACCAAATTCTAAACCCCGCAATTCTGCTTTATTATTGGTAAGGATACCTAATGTGTTAGCTTAGAACAAAATAATACCTCTAGCAATGTTGTGGAGAACTCCACCATAGCTAGTAGGACTAGGATTTCCCCTCGAGGCCCCATCAAAGTTTAGTTTGAGGAAGCCTTCTGGCGGAGGAGACCAAAGCGATGGACTTGAGGCCATGGACATGGAGAGCATGCTGGCAGGGGGTGGAGAGCACTGATGGATATTTAATTCATGAAGAATAATGTTATCATTAGGGGGCAGTCCCAATCTTGAGAGTTCCATTGATGGGTTGTAATGGTTTCATCCATATGAGTAGTAATGGCCTTCCAAGCTCTATCAAGTTATGGGGCCACATTATTAAAAACTTGAGTGTTTCTTTCTTTCTAGATGATCCAAAGAGTAAATACAGGAGTGAGTTACCATATCCTATGAAGGATGGGTTTCTTGTAGGGCAGGGTGTTCCAACCTTCCATTTTGAAAGGGATTGAAGAAGGGTGTTGGTCAAGTCCCTGAAAAGCCTTAGTGAGATGCTCCCATATACTGGCCATGAAAATGTAATCCAAAAAGAGGTGTTGAGGAGTTTCCTCTTGTGTTATGCATATAGGACATGCTAAAGGACCATTGAAGCCTTGCTTCCTGAGATCCTCCCAGGTTAATGTTTTCTTATTATTGAGAAGCCAAAGAAAAAGGGTTACTTTCAGCCAATGCTGCAATTTCCATAAATGTCTCCAATCGAGGTCAGCTTCCATACAATGATTTGAGCTTAGGAGTTTATAGGCTTCCTTTATGTTGTAGTTCCTTGTCATTCCATATCCCCATCTAAGTATGTAGGGATTTTCATTGAAAACAATTTTCCTGTTTGCCAAAATCTGCTCCAGAATTTGATACTCATCTTGGTGGTGCTATTGATGGTGCTGGAGGAAAATTTTCCATGTGCACCATTTAACTTCTAAAGAAGAGATATTCTCTTAGAAGTGGGCCAAAATTGATAAACCTTGCAGAGCATGATGGTTTCTAATCTAAAGAGAATTAGGCACAGAGGAGAGTTGGGGCCACTAGTTCCAAGAATCTTCCCATAAAAGGGTTGAATTTCCATCCCCAATTTCCCAGAAATAGTGGTCTTGGATGAGAGATTTATTACTACAAGCCACTTGCCAAAGATGTGATCCTTGGGGATACACATCCAATCTAATATGATGTGTTCTTGGGACTCTTGGAGAGTATTTGTTTGACCACATCTTTCTCCAAAGAGTTCCAGGAAATTTAAGCCATCTCCACCAGACTTTTGTGCTTAATCCTTTTCTTAGAAGTGTCGGATCTCTCAGGCCTAAACCCCCTTGAGACTTGGGCAGGCAGAGAGTGTCCCAAGAAATCAAAGCCCATTTATTTTGAAGAGAAGCCCCACCCCATAGGAAATAGCACTGGGTGCTTTGGAGCTTAGCTAGAATGGCTTTGGGTGCCACCAGAGCAGAGAGAAGATATACAGGTAAAGACTGCAGAATTGACTTAAGAAGAGTGAAGCAACCTGCCAAGTTCAAAGAACGAAAAGTCCATCTTGATAGCTTCGCTTCAAATTTTAGCAGAAGATCTTCCCATATTGAACATATAAGAGGATTGAGAGTGAGAGGGGTGCCAAGGTATTTGGCCAGAAGGGAGCTTCGTTGAAAACCCAAGAAGCGAGAAATATTGATCTACACTGCCAGAGGAGTGTTGAAAAAGAAAATATTGGATTTTCCTTTATTGATTTCAGTTCCCGAGGCAGAAGAGAAGGTGTCCAAGATGTCCTTGAAGGACTTGGCTTCACTAATGGTTGGGGAACCCATTAGCAGTGTGTCATCCACAAACTTCTGATGTGCAAAGCTTTCAGTCTGAGAGCCTAGGTCAAGGCCTTTGATTTTCTGCGTGGAAAGAGCTTGAGAGATGGCACGCCCAAGGCCTTCAGTAGCCAGAAGGAAAATATAGGGAGAGAGAGGGTCTCCTTTCCTTATACCTTTGGATGGAGTGAAAGTAGAGGCTGGTTTCTATTCCAGTTAAGAATTTATTTGGTTATTAACTAAACTTAAACATGAAGTTATAAAGTATCATTGTTACAAATATGGATCATTATTATTTGAATTTATTTTAATGTGATATGCATAGTTTAAGGTTAGAAGCCATTACAAGCATATAATCATTATGAATTCAATATGTCATGTGCATCAATTAAATCTAAGTAGAGAGGATAACAATAGTTCACCAACCACCCAAACTCTATCCAATTGACCTATTATTAATATATTTAATAAAACACTTTTAATTATTCCCCCCACCCTGAAAGCAAAGCTGTAGAATACCTTTAAATACCACAATTAAAATAGAAACATGTTAGGTCCCTATAATACTAGTGTATTCACTTATTATTATTGTCATTGTAGCCCCTTATTGTTATTGTTGTGCCCATGTTGTTATTATTGTGCCCCATAGAAGCCCACTATTGTTATTGTTGTGCCCTTTCATTATTATTGTTATGTCAGCTCTGATTATATTGTGACCCCTTAGACTCCTATATATATATATATATATATATATATACATATATAAAGGAGGTCCTTTCATTTGTATCATCCAAGAATTGTTCATTTGTGTAATGTAAAGGAGGTTGCCCCCTCAAAGAGGCTACTTTTGAAGTCGTTGATCTATCTCTTTCTTCTATTTTGTGAGCTTGTTGCATAACATTTGGTATTAGAGCGAAATTTGTTGCACTTGGTCTCATAATTTTGATATATCATGTTGCATTTCTTCCTCTTCTTCATGTTTCAAAGTAGAAATTTCGGTTTGCTTACTAGGTGTTTCCATTTTCTTCCCTTGGGTCATCAATGAATGATAATTATGATTCACAATGCCCTTTGAATCACTTCAAATTACTTTCTCAAACAAAACTTATGCAAATTTAAAAAAAACTACACACCTTTGTTTCCGCTTTGTATGAGCTCGATCTTGGAATGACCGTAACTCCATAATTTTAGATCTCTAAGTTCTGAAATTTTGGTTTGTGATAACCATCTGAGTCCTCTTTCCAACCCCACAAGTCTAATCAAGATTGGATTCTCTAAGATAGAGTTATTCCCAATCACCCACGATGACCTGAATGTAGACTGGTTTAGTAGAGCGAACTTGTACGAAGTTCCATGTGTCACTAATTACGAAATTTGAATCTAATTCTCAGAGAGAAAGTTATGACGATTTTCCCAAGGTCACCTGTTTGAGATGGAGTTCGGGAGCTTGCAACAACCCTAACTTCCTCATATCGATCTTACCTCCGAAAATATAGCGATTACAGCCTTTATCCATTCCAAGTCAATGTTGGGAGGATGAGGATTTTATACAGAAGCATCCAAAACTACTCAAGCGTTAAGGACAACACTTTTTTGAAGGAGAGGGGCATGTTAGGTCCCTCTAATACTAGTGTATACCCTTATTATTATTGTCATTATAGCCCCTTATTGTTATTGTTGTGCCCATGTTGTCCCCATATTGTTATTATTGTGCCCCATAGAAGTCCACCATTGTTATTGTTGTGCCCTTAGATTATTATTGTTGTGCCCTTACATTATTATTGTTATGTCGGCTTTGATTATATTGTGACCCCTTAGACTCTTATATATAGAAAGGAGGTCTTGTCATTTGTATCACCCAAGAATTGTTCATTTGTGTAATATAAAGGAGGTTGCCCCCTCAGAGATGCTACTTTTGAAGTCGTTGATCTATCTCTTTCTTCTATTTTTGTGAGTTGGTTGCATAACAAAAGAACAATAAATTAATAAAAGAAAAATAAGAAGATACTTGGAAATCTATAGAAATATAAAATCTAAATAATCGGATATAAGAGTTGGTATACTAATTAGAGACCAATTTTGAACAAAATATTTTTTTGTATTATAATACAATAATAGTTCAAAGTCTTATTCTCTAAACACGTGGAATTATACACACCTGCAACCTCGCAAAATGTATCTTCATCAATTAAAATAAACACAATGGAATGTTCGTTTAGTGTACCTTCCTTCATTCTTTGCATACCAACTCTTTTCTCGTCATGTACGCGGCCTCTCATTGAGCCAAGAGGCTCATTCTACAGTCCAATATGAGGGGATGTGTAAGTTTGTTCATCCATCCATCGAGTTGACATGTGCCCCTTTAAAATAGAGATAATTTATGCTCCAAATAGAAAAATAATGTTGGCTATAATAAAAAAAATGAATGTGCCGTAAAGTAATTAAAAGTAAAAAAAAATGTGTGAGTAAGATGTTTAAACCTTATATTTTTAAAAAATACGTTTTAAAAAGTATATGTCATGAATTTATTTATTTATATTTATATGGTTGAAACGCTTATTTGGTCCTATATATACTATATAAAACATTCCAAAATACAATTTAAATAATGAAAAACTACAAAACCTAAGAAATTTCATTAAATGCTAAGCTAGACGTATATGTTCACATGTCTCAAAGAGTGGACTAACAAAACCTAAGAAATTTCATTAAATGCTAAGCTAGACGTATATGTTCACATGTCTCAAAGAGTGGGCGACACGGCACTTCAATATAATAAAAGGAGTAGTCTTTAAGTGCATTTTTTTGGAGTTTTTGGCATAATTCAAGCTGGAATTCGATGAAAAAATTTGTATCCAAACCTTGATTTGTGTTATTTATACTGTTTTTTTTATTGCATATATGGATTCAACACCCTCAAAAACCCCTATGGCAGTTCGATTGTAAAGAGTTCACTTGTCAAGCTTGTGATTTCAATGAATACCTATAAGATTCTAGACAAATTAGATCGGAAAATAAACTGAAAAACTTTCCAAAAAGTCGCACTTAAAGACTACTCGATAATATGCCACATATAAAGTGTGAGTGGATACTCTTGCTTATCTATGAAATTTTTTTATGACTAGTTTCTTTTTAAAATTGTCCTTCATATGGCATTATATATTTATTTTTGCCTGTCATTTCAATAGTATATATTAGATGCATTTTTGTTTATTTTTGTTGTTGTTTGGAAGCATCATAATAGGTCCTGTCACAACCTTTAAAAAGAACATAGGTACATCTTTAGTGGAGCTGAAATATAATGAAAAAACTATGGATTGCATCACGGATTTGTTAATTACCAGTATAGATCCATCTTCACCACAGATGTAGCAAAAGCCGAGAGGAACCAATCTCTTGAATTGCAAATCCTTTTTTATAGTGCAACACTTATAAAAAATGCGCCTTCAAAGATTGCATCCCTTTGTGAACTTGACAGACAATGGTTAAGATGACTCTCTCTCTCTCTCTCTCTCTCTCTCTATATATATATATATATATTTTTTAATTTTTTAAGTTGCATTTTTGAATGCATAAATGGATTCAATCCTTTGAAAATCCCTTCAATACATGTACTAAAATAGTTTAAACATGCCATTCCAACAAATATCTGCTCCATTCAAAATTAACCCTTAATAAAAAGGATCAAAATGTAAAATAATGATCCTTTAAAAGCTTCAACAACAATAATTTAATTTTTCAATCACTTTATGTAATATATAGACTTATTATTATTATAAACCATATATAATATGTAAATAGTTGACATTGAAATAATTTAGTTCATATGAACATTGAGATATTTTATTTATACATTACATTGTCCCACATTAAAGTTTTTTTTATTGATATATTTTTAAATACATTTCAATGTTACTTAATTTTACCTACTGAAATATTTTATTTATGACACACATTGAATTTTTTAATTACTATTAATATTTTTTAAATATCACATATTAATTTTATATTAAGAATTGAACAAATTACACATCTGCCTCTTATTATTGTTATAGAAAAGGATTTGAATCTTTTTACTTTCAATTACTTCTTCTCTTTGCACATCATAATATTTTATTGTGGTTCATATATATACATATATATGTTTATTTTTCCTAAAGTTGGTATGAAAATAATTTAGCTAACTTGGATATTAAAATAATTTATTTATAAATCCAATTGAATTATGAAAATATAAATTATATCAACTTTATTTGTCTTTTGTTTTAATTACTTTAACTTTTTTTTTTTTTTTTATAATTGATATAAAATTATCTTATTGTATATGGACATGGAAATATTTTATTAATAAGTGAGAGTGAAATATTTTTACCATACCTCCTTTGTATTGGGCTATAATATCAATAACCAATAGTATAAGCACAATTAGAGTGAGTTTGCATTTTACAATAGTTTTAAGTAAAACTAACCAAATATGTATACTTGTTTTTTATTTTGATTATAATCGATATTATTTTTTAACTGAGGGACACATGTCAATTCCATGTTGAGCACAAACGAAATTACACATCGCCCTCATACTAGATTGTAGAATAAGCCTCTCGGCTTTTGGTATGTGTCAGTGACTTGTTGGCAGGACCAAGTGGCTTAAGATATATGACATGTGGCACTCTCGGAGGAGGCCACGTGGATGATGTGACATCGACATGATATTGGAGTGACATCACCCTAGCACTGACATCACCCTGATGGTTTCAAAATGGGGACAATGAGAAACTCCCAAGGTATTTATGTCTCGAGGTATTCACATCACGAGAGAGGAAGCAATACCTCTAACGAAAATTCATTTGGGTGCAAAGGCAAGAGCCTAGTGGGACCCAAACTACGTGGCCTTTGATGTGGACTCAAGCTGACGTGGTGCCACATTGGCAGCTGAATTCAACCTTTTGGAGGGGCCAAGTATGACAAAAATAGATGACACGTGGCACACCTAGAGGGGGCCATGTGAATAGGATGACATCACCTCGAAGGTTTCCAAAATGAGACACCGATAAAGGCCTAAAGAATTTATGTACTAGGAGAATAATAAATTCCTAGCAATTAATGAGACAAGATTATGTCCCAAGAGATTTAGAAGGTAACTTCAGAGTGACGCCACCCTAGGATGACATCACCCTGACGGTTTCAGAGGGAGCGCCATGAAAAAGCGCAGGGGTATATGTTCTGGGACGAAGAAAATTCTCGGCGATTGATGACAATGAGTTTGTCCCAGGGTATCTATAGAGGGGCTATATGACTCTTTTAGAAAAGGGTACGGGTTAGGTGGCATGCCACAGGGGTGTGCCATGAGAACACTATAAAGGCAACAATAATATATGGACCAGTCATGGGAATGACATGGCAGTGTGATAGGATGCCACATGGCAGGACATGGTGATATGGTAAGAGGTCATCAACAAAACATTTAAATGGCTATATCTCCCAATCCAGAAGTAAGATTGAGGAAAATTTTTATATCATCGGAAATTTCTTGATGAGACGAACGTAATGACGACATTTATTTTAAGTTTAAAAGAGTTTGAAAAATACTGAAATTTAATGACTCCATTTCCATCCTAGGACCTTCGAGGTTGGGTCAATGATAATAATGCCTCTTTTCACCCCTACTATGAGCTATGGGTGGATGGGGGTATGTTGCAGAGTGGTATAATAGTGAAGGTTCAATGCTAGGAATTTAGAAATAAAGATTGGAGCTCTGTTGCATAGTAATGTCAGAGTAGAGGGTTCAATGCTTGGACCTCTGGAGATGAAGTGGAGCTCAAGCTCTAAGTGTAGTGGATGAATGTGAATGTGATTGTGTGCTGCTTATAACATTGGGTTATGGATTGCATGTTCACTGCAATGATGTTTCTAACATGTTACATTAATAGATGCATGGACATTGTAATTGGTTTCTATCTCACATATTGAAAGTCTGGACAACCTATTGTTGTGACCTTGGATGCTTTTCTTCTCTTTACTTGTTGCAGGATTGCCTACATGGCTGTGTGTATGGTTGTTTGTAGAGTACCAACACTGTTGGTTAAATGGTGTGCCTTTGCATACCTGGAATGTGCATGAGAGTGTTCATATGCTATGAGGTATTTGGGGAAATCCATGTGTTGCTTGATTCCAAGCTACATAAACTAATAATCCCTCTTAGCGAGGAAGGTTTTTTGCATAACACCCATCTTATCTTTGAAGAAGATGAATCTCATCATCCCTAAAGCCTTTTTCAGTATATCTGCTACCTGCTCATATGTGGGTATATAATGTAGTTGAAAAATCTTGTGCTACACACAATCCTTGATGAAGTGGTATCTGATGTCTAAATGCTTGAAATTGTCATTAAACACTAGATTCTCTGAAAACCTGATGCAACTCTGATTATCACATTATGTCATTGTCGTCTTAATCCTCTGACCAAATAAGGATACTATCAACTTCTGAACCCATATGGAATCGCACGTCGCCATGCTTGCCTTTATGTACTTTGCCTCTACAGAATTCAATGTCAGAGACCTTTACTTCCTGCTGTACCAAGAAACAACTCCTGATTCCATGCTAAAGCAACTCCCTGAAGTGATTTTCCAAGCCTGTTACCTGCCCAGTCTACATCAGTATATCCTACCAACCTAACATCATCACCTTGAGCATACTTGATCCCGTACTCGATAGTGTCGCACAGATATCTCAACACATGTTTAACTATTGTCCAATGCACTCTTTTTGGTTCCACCATGAAATGACTGAGATAGTTTACTACATAGGATATATCCGACTTTGTGTTGAATAAATACACGAGAGAGCCTATCAACTGCATGTATAAGGTGGGGTATACATGCCTCTCCTGGATGAATCTACCTTCCTCCAATTTGTGATCATGGGTGTATACATGGCCTTGCAGTCGTCCATTCCGAATTTCCTCAGGATTTCGATGCAATATTTTCGTTTCCCAAGGAAAATATTTCCATTTGTTTGCACCACCTAAATACTTAGAAAGTAGTGCATGGGCCTTCATCTCAAACTCAGCTGCAAGTTGCCTCTTGCACTCCTCTATTAGCCCTAGTGAACCCGTAAAGAACAAGTCATCCACATATAGGACAAGAATGTGAACCTCACCCCCAACCACCAAGTAGTAGAGATTTTCATCTTCCTCACTCTTCATAAAGCCCATGCCTTGCAAGTATCTATCAATGCGCTCATACCATGCCCTAGGAGCCTGCTTGAGCCTGTACAAAGCTCTCTTCAATCTACACACGTGGGTCTCTTTGTTGTGTGCTACAAAGCCCTCCGGTTGTTCAATTTACACTTCCTCCTCCAAATCACCATTTAGGAATGTCGTCTTGACATCCATTTGATGGATCTTCCATCCCATCTTTGCTGCTAATGAGATCATGCCCCTAATAGAATTATACCTAGCCACAAGAGTGAATGTCTCCTTGTAATCTATTCCTTCCTTATGAGAGAACCTATTGATTACAAATATTGCCTTGTATTTCTCGATGTTGCCATCTGCACTGTGCTTGATCTTGAATACCTAGCGTGATCCATGCACCGCCCTATCTGTCGGTCTAGGCACAACCTCTCATGCTGAATGATTGAGATGTACTCCTCAACCATTGCATCCCACCACAACTACTGTTGTGTGGCCTCTTGATAGTTGGCAGGCTCACTATCAACTAACTGACTGACTAACACCATTTAGCTAGTGTACCTCTTTGGTTGTCTCCACTCTCTCATGCCTATCCTAGGAGTCCCCACAAACTCCCGAGAATCTATGAGTTTCTACTAAACCTCACTATTCATCTTTCCAATTGTAGAAGATGGAATATCCACCTCTATGTCCTCCTGATGCATCTCACTGATCTTCTGCTCCATACTCTGCGAAGTCTTAGGAGCACCTGCACCTGATCTAGTGCTTGTACTAGTCATTGTACTCGTTATCTGTTGTAGCCCCTAATCCTGTTGCTCAAGTCTAGGAGCTTCTGTTGGCTGCACACTCTGATTATCAACTACTGGGAAATATCCAAACCTCTTATATGCCTTGTTCTCTAGGAAGCTTGGCCCCTGGAATGAATATCTAATATGCCATATAGGTTTCATTGTAGCTAATGAAATATCCTCTCTTTGCAGTTTGATCCAACTTAGAACATTGGTCACATGGAATGTGACAATATGCTAGGCTCCCAAATATATGAAATGATTGAAATATGGCCTCTTCCCCAACGCTCTATGTTAGAACCTATTTTGTATGCAAACTGATGTAATGCATGCCTCTACCCATAAATAGCATGGGAGATCCCAGTCATAACAAAATCACTCTCACTACCTCTTAAATAAAGTGTTTCTTCCTCTTAGCAACCCCATTATGTTGTGGGTTGTAAAGAACCATCCACTCTCTCCTAATTCCTACCCTGGTACAAAACTCATGGAACTCCTTATTGGTGTACTCACCTCCATTGTCTAACCAATGAATCTTGATATCTGTCAGTCACATTCTCCAATAGATCTTTGAACTCTTGAAAGCGACAACCAGCCTCATCCTTTGTCTTTAGGAAGTATATCTAGGTCTTACTGGAGAAATCATCGATAAAATTTGCGAAGTACTCATATCCCTTAAGAGACTTCATGAAATTGGTTCACATATATCTAAATGCACCAAGTCAAGTATCCCTTGCGACCTGTTGTCACTCCTTGGAGAAGCTTCTTTTGCAAACTTCCCCAACACACATCATATGTAAACGTCATCATGCTCTGTGCTCACCTTTGGAACACTTGTCACCATCTCACAAAGTAATATAAGTGCTCCATGATGTATATGGCCCATCCTCTTACACCATAACTGTAACAACCCCAGGTTAAAAGTTCATGTAATAAATATTAATAAGGGAAAAATAAGGCCAAGGTCATGGGACATGTATTCCAAGCTAAATGTTGGGCTCAACATCCTAGTGGGTGTCACTTTAGGTTTATTTATGGCTAAGGAAATTGGAAAAGTAAAAGAGAAATTAATTGGCATTTATTTATGAAATAAAGGAAAACAAGTGAAAAGGGAAATGAAAGGTCACACATTTGATTGAGAGGAAAATTGAAGGAAAAATAGAGGAAAATTAAGAAAATAGATGTCTTAATGATAAAAAGGCTTTTGAGGACCAGTTCACAACTTTTTGTCAGTTTGGATTTGGAAAGTTTTAGAGAGAGAAGAGCACTAAGAGGAGAAAGCAAGCAAGCAATTAAAGGAAGGAAAAGGAAGGACAATGAAAGCAAAGGACAAGCAAGGAAGGTTGGATCAAGTAGCTTCAACAAGAGGATTTTACAGGTAACATGTTGCATGTGTGATTTCCTAGCTGAGATGTGAATGCATGGTACATGCAATTGGTTATTTGGTTCATTTGATGTCATTGGCATGAGTTTTTCTAGATTTGACAGTAGATTCAGCCTTGTGTTTCCATTTCTTTGATAACCATGGTGTGATGGGATTCTTTTCTTAGTTGAGCTTTGGATTTCCAGAAGGTTTTGGAACGGGTGAGGTGCTCTTAGGAAAATTCCCAAGGGTTGTGGGTGGAGGTGGATTAATCTCCGGGAAGCCCTCAACAAGTGGGTGGAGACAAGAAAATTCTTCAATGTATTGGTGAAGAAACTTTGAGGCATCTAATCTTGTTTTGGGCTTTGTGATCTCTTGACCAGTTTTGGTGAGATCGCGATAACTTGAGGTTGGAGGTGGTTTAATCTCTAGGAAGCATGGTTGTTTATGTCTTGAGATCCCATAAGCATGCTTGGAATATGGCACACATGTGATTGGATGAAAGAAAGATTTGGTTTAGCCCAATATATGGTTGGGTGGTACGTGGAAGTCCCTGACTTGGTTGGCTTTTGCATAAGTTAATAAAATTTATTTTCCTATTGTAATCTATGAGAACTTGTACTTGTTATTATGATGATTTAATGTCTGTTTTTTCATGGTTAATAATGATCTGGTTATATGTTAGTTATAGGGATGGGTTTGTAATGTTCTCTAGCTATGACTTGTTCAAGATTTGATAAGTATTTGATGGTTAATGAATGCATGGTATAACAAGTGTTATTGCAACTATTATGAGAGGGCATTAGACCTTCTTGGTGATTCCTAGATAAGTTTCAGACTCCTATGATCGGATATGCATTCATGACTTGTAGCTCACATGTTCACCATATGTTTTACAAAATGACTGTCATGGTTAGGCCTGTTTAGGTCAAGTTCTTGTTCAAGTTTTGTATGATTAACATTGTCTTGATGTCATTTATGATTTTGGAAAGTCTCAGACGATTTTGGGCAGTGGTATGGAGGTTTACCTGGAATTGTGGATCAGATATTAGGACCACACCCTCTGAATTGGAGATTTTCGGCTATAACCGCATGGAGGCAGTGTCATGTGTGTGGTTGGAGCCATATAAATACACTCTTGCATGCTTGTGCATGTAGTTGTGAGTCTAGGTTAGTGAAAAATATATCCATCTCAGGGATTGGTCACCTGGGGTGGTTCTTTGAAACCTGAGTGTCCTGTAAGCCTTGAGGGATGTCTGTAAATTTTCAATTGTCAGCCCCACTTCCATGATTGAAACTTGGAGGTTGGGTCATGTCATAGTAACTCTTCATCTCATGTTTACCCTAGAAGGCCAATGAAATTGGGTAAATGTGGGGAGGGGTTGTTATAATAGCTCCCCCTGATCCCTTGAAATGTTGCTACTAACCAGTGCCTCAGGAGTGTCCATTTGAAACATGTACAATCAGATGCTCCTAAATTCAATCACTATAGGTGACCTCCAATCCTTGTGCTTTAATAGCACATGCACCCCTCTAAAGAGTACATCGTACCCCTGATCCTGAAGGATAAATACAGAGATCAAGTTCATCCCTAAGATTGACAGATGCAACACGTCATGAATCAGAATCGACTTACCATTCTCCCTGATCTGTAAACTGCCATGGATATTCCACTAGACAGTTCGTCACAACATATATGATAATATGTTATATTAAAAATATGAGATTCTACACTATTACAATTTTATTAAACTTATAGATCTGTAAATTTAATTGTAATTAATGCATGCATGCGAATGGAAATTGTGCAAAAAATAAACGAACAACAAAATAATCTCTCACACACATAGGCCGATTTGCTCTCTTTCTCTATCTGGAAAATAAGATTGTAGGTACAAAGAAGTAATGCCTATGGCCTGTGGGATGCTACAGTGAACAAATCCTTTCTGTGTGCTCTACCTCCTATCTCTCCTTTCTACATTTCTCAACTATGGAACAAAATTCTCTTGAAAGAATGAAATGCCTCTTCCTACTAGTGGCTCAGTTATGACACAACTCAATAGCCTACTAGTGGTTAAGTTTGACTATATCAACTCTGAATTAGAATTATAATATAGACTCTTCTAGAGTATTTTGTATCACAAACATGTGGTTAGCCCCTTTTTCATGAATAATGGGGGCTGACGCAGCGTCCTCTCGAATTATAGGTGTGAAAATAGGAAGGTCAACTTCTGAGTGGCATAAATTTTGCATACAAACTCCGATTGACGTGCTTCTTGCATCGTTGGAAAGATCTCTTTGTGTAGAACAACGTGACAAAGTGCAACACTAAAAAGGTAAAGTTTTACCCCCAAAAAACATCATTTGATGCCTCAAAATGCTCCGAGAAGATTGCAGACCCTGTTTCACCAAACTGGATCCCGCTAGTAAAAACGGTCCCATGAGATGATTCCTCTACTTTTTCCACTCCGAATGCATCAAGATGATGAAAAACAATATAATGATCCAATTTGGATCACTCCCTCTAAAAGAGGACATTCCCTCTTGCAACTGGGTTGCACTTGGACTTGTTCCCCATATGGATCTCAAATCTGATGTTCTCCTCCTTATAGTTGGAGAAGTAGTCTCTAAATATCTGAATGGAGGCTTCTGTGAGTGGAGTTATTTAGAGATCTATCTTCCGGATCCATCACCTAAAACTTTTAAGTTTCCAATGCGTTTCGAACTAGCGAATGTGGTTTATCTTCAAGACAATTAGATGAAGAGAATCAAATCCAACATGGATATATAAATAGGGAGAATTCCTACAAGCTAAGAGATTAGGCAAAAGGAATGAGAAATTAGCCATTAAGAAATAAATAAAAAATAAATGATTAAATCATAATAATATCAAGGATATCATAATAATTAAATTACTAGGAATTGTTAATAATAATATATCTAGTCAAATAAATTTTAAAGTTAATAATATTAAGGGTTAAATATGTAATAATAGCCCCGAGGCTTAGCTCTTTTGGTTGAGGGCTAGTTTTTAAAACACCTTGCCATTGGGAGATCACAAGTTCAATTCTCCTTGATTCCCTCAAGGTTAGGCTCAGATTAGTTTGACTGGGGGGTGTGGTCCCTTTGGGTGGACCTACCCTAATTTTCCACAGAAAAAAATGTAAAATAATTAAATAAGAATATTAAATAAATACATAAATATCTTAAGTTCAAGGAATACAAATTAACTATTGATAATTTGAAGATATTATAAATAATATGGGCTAATAATATTGAAGGTCAATAATATTAATTAAATTATTATAAAATTTTATTAAAAAAAATATTAAGGGTAATAATAAACTAAGTCAAAGGAATATTTTTTTATTTTTTATTTTTTATATGATAATTAAATATTAATAATATTAATTTGTTATAAATTTAGGGAAAATTAATATTAAGAGTTAAATGTTAGATATTAAATATTATATTAATATAGTATTAATAAATAAATAAAAATAATTGCATTATAAATATTTACCAAAGGTAAATTATTAATATTATATAATAATTATTTAAAATATTGTTTTTTTGTTAGAGTAATGATGAATATTTTCTATTAACTTTGCGCCCGGTCACAACAAAATACATGAGAGAATTACATGTTTTCTAGAGATATAAAAGCAACCTGAAGCTCTGAGAGGAGAATCCCAAAATCATTTTTCCACCTTTCACTACTATACTTCTTGAAGCTAATACTTAAGCTACTACAATTGTAGATTCTATAGCACTGACCGCAAAGCAAAATACATTTGCATGGAACTTTCGTGACTTACTAAGGGGGGTCTATTGACATTTTGTTCATCAAACTATCAGGGGCGATGCTGGCCATGCTTCTAACATCCTCGTTGTTGTGGTGGTTTTGCAAATCAACTAGTTGAATTATCACCCAATCCATCTCATCCTCCATTTGTCTAATTCGAGCTTGATGACTTTGCACTATTTCAGTTAAAGACAAAATTAAAGCATCTTGTTGGGTTACTTGTTGGTGGAGGTCTTCAATCTCTCTTTGGTTGTCCATCGGGAGATGTGGGCTCTCGTCACAAGGAGGTGGGCCATTGAAATCCATTGAGGGATTCTTAGATTGACAATGAGAGGAAATCCAACTGCATGAGAAGAGGAGCCTGGAATTGCCACGAAAACGAGTTGAATGAGAAGTGACACTTTTCTTGTTAAAGAGGCTTCAGAGATGCCATAGAGTACTCAGAAACCCCATATTGTTCAAAGTGAAAATCCTCATACTTGTGCTTATATTTAGAACTAGGTCATTGGATGCTTGCAATAAAGACCTTTGATAATGCACCACTAGCTGCCCAAAATTCTAACATGTAAACGAATGAACCTAGAGGGGTGGGCATATTCATAATGAACTTACTAATTATGATGGTGGGGGAAGAATGAAGACACTCTAAGGGGAGGGAGTCCCTGAACCAAACATAACTAGACATGAGAATCTTCAATGCGATTAGAGAATTGAGACTACCCTCTACATGCCAGAATTGAATTTCTCATCTCGCGAATTTAAGATCACTAGGGTACCATTATGGGAAATTACAATCTACCTTTTGCTTTTGAAATATGAAGTCATCAAGCATGATATCAAATAAGGTTTCCAGGCTTTCCCACGCACCAAGAAATGGTGACATCTCCAAATTCATGCTCCTATACCAAGCTATGTCGTCCCTTTGTTGTATGATGACTGATCTAGGGAGGAGATGAAATATGGATAAAACCTTTGGCACATGGTAAACATAAATGCAACCTTTGCCTTTAAATAAAAGAGCCACCACCTTAGGGAGTGGGACGATGAGGTGATAACTTGTTGAGATCACGTTGAAGTCAAGCAAAGAAACTTGCTTCAGAGGAGAAATGAGAAATGTTTCACTTCTACCCTTTCTTCGATGATTGTTCCCTTTTCTTTGCACTTCATGAGCACCAATGCTTGTTGGGGCGCCTATCACCTTGTTTGTAGTCTTCACTACATGAATTTCCAACTTAGGGAGTTGTTAACCTCCCATTGTCCCTCTTTCAATTGGCATGCGAGTTTTTCTTGGGCATCAACTTCCGAGTTTTGATTGCGAAGAATATGGAAATAACTCTTGTTTGTGAAGGAGTCCAAAATTTTGTAGATTCTTATGAGAAGTTGAGAGAGAATGTTGTTCTTAGGGAGAGATCTCGAATGGAAGAATTGAATCGTGATGAGGGAGTCCCCTAAAATGACAATGGATGAAATGGCATGTTCTCTAGCAAGCTGGAGGGCATGATAAAGGCCATACATCTTAGCGAGGTTGTTCAATCATTGTCCCAGTGCCCATGCAAACTTAAGTATTAAAAATATCATTAAAAATGACTATTAATTAAAAAAATAATTTTATTAAAAAAATATTTAGAGTTAATAACCTAAGTCCAAGGAATATAATATTTTAAGGTTTAATTATTAATTTAATTTATTATAAATAAAATATTGTTATTAAAGAAATAGTTATATGGGTAAATAATATTGTAAGTTAAAGGAATATAAAATTAGGGAAACTAATATTAAGGGTTAAATGTTAAATATTGAATATTAAATTATTATGGTATTAATAAATGAATAAAAATAATTGTATTATAAATCTTGGAAGGGATCAAAGAGATTTAGAATAGTCGGTGAAGGAGCGCGCTGTTAAGGCGCTCTGTAGGCAAAGTCACCGGTTCTAGTCTCGCCGATACCAAAAAAATCCAGCATGGTTTCCGTTGGTGCGGCTCAGGCCGGGTGCGATCCCCGGGTGACTCTGATGGCTTAGACGCCCCTGAGTCGTGGCCTCTCAGCCACAAGGTAAGAGTGATTTTCAGGATTCACCCATCAACCAAAAAAAAAAATCTTGATGAAGGGTTAATAATTAAATATTAAAAATATTGTTAATTTTATTATTATTATTTAACAAATAAATATTATTATTAAAGAAATTAAATAATTAGAAATTAAGACTCATTAATACTCGAGGTATTCTTTTTCTTAATTTCCTTTGCGAAAATCCAAATTCTACTGATTTTCTAGCCGTCATCCTTATTAAGATTGTTTGCAACTTGTTTCTTAATCTCAAGGGCTTCCCTAAACTTGCTTTGATGATAATGATAAATCATAGCAAGGACACAAGCATTCTCAATACAAATGTGATGCTTAGACTTTGCAGAGTGCTCAACAAGCGCTGAAGACTGAAAGCAATTATGCTTGATGTCAATGACATGCTCCTGAATTCTACGCTTGATAGAATGACATGCCTCACCAATATAAGGCTTTCCACATGAGAAAGGTATCATGTAAAGTCCTTTAGTGTTCGAGGGTTCAATCCTATCTTTGATAGACCCGAGGGAGGAATGGATGGTGTTAAGCAGCTTGAAGGTTTCAAAGATATTGTTCCTCCTAAGAATCCAAGCCAACTTGTCATTGATTCCTTGAATGAAAGGTAAATGAACCATGACAACATGATTGTTAGGGGCACATTTAGCTCTACGTCCTTTATCTGATTTTTGGAAGGCCTTAAGGCCTTGATGCTTTCTATAACCATTATTCTTGAAAACTTCTAAAAGATGAGCCTTCTCATCATTGATATGATGATCATTATAAATCCTAAGGATTCTGGTAGCAAGGGCATTTAAAACACCAAATTTTTGGGCAGGGTGATGATGGGAATTAACATGGAGATATTGCTCAGCGTGAGTATTCTTGCAAAACACTTGATGAGATATTGAGCCATCCTCCTTCCCGGTGATGAGGGCATTAAGGAAAGGAATGGTTCCATCAACTTCAATTTCCATAGTAAATTTAATAAATTCAGATTGATTGCAAAGATGTTGCTTAAAGATTTCAATCTTATCATGACCATGTAGCCAAATGACAAATGTATTGTTAACAAAACTTTTCCAAAGTTTAGGATAGAAAAGAGAATAAGCAAGGGCTTTAGTCTCAAAATCCTTCATGAAAAGATTAGCCACTATAGGGGAGAGAGGAGATCCCATAGCCACTCCACAGGTTTTCTCATAAATTTCATCTTGAACGCTGAAGAAAGTAGATTTCAAGCAAATGCTGACTAATCTAGCCATATTAGGGTCAATAGCATTATTAATGATATAAATAGCCTAGTCAATGGGGATCTTAGTCTAAGTCAAGACAACATTGAAACTGACCAAAATATCATTAGGCTCAGGCTTAAATCCTTTGATTTCACGGATGAAAGAGGAAGAGTGTATATACCAGACACCTAGTGAAGTTGAGCTAGATATGCAAGAGATCAATGTGAATGCTTGATCCATCCTGCTGGAGAGCTCATCTGCACTTGCTGAAGCTACTGTTTGCTTCTTTCCCTTCTTCTCATTCTTCTTCCTATATGGGAAATTGCTGACATAGTGGTTGAACTCATGACAACCATAGCATTTGACCTTTGAAAGGTCCTCCTCCTTCTTCTTCTCACCTATTGGATTCAATCCCTTGCTGGACCCCTCCTTTGATTTTCCTTTTCTAGCTGGCGCTACATTCACCTGCTTCTCCTCAATATTCTAAGTCCTACTATTGCTGCCACTAACAAGATTGAGCCTCAGCTCCTCCTGGGTGAAATCAATCCATAATTAATCCCAACCCGAAAAATGGTCTCATCCATTAATCACTTGGATGAATACATCCCACTGCTTCATAAAGCCATTTAGAGCTATACACACCATCTCATCATCATCTGGTTTGTCTCCCAATGCAACTAACTCATACTTTACCAATCTAAGTCTAGTGAGGTAATTGGTAATGCTTTCTCCCTTCTGCATCTTCATATTCCTCAAATTCTCTCTGAGAAGTAGCTTCCTGATAGTGGTTTCATCTTAGAATAGTTTCAAAATAATGTCCCACATCTTCTTTACTGTATCCAACTCAACAATATGCAAAACTATATGGTCCTTGACTCTATCAAGGATTATCCTCCATGTTTTGACATCTTCCTTCTGATATGTTGAAAAATATTGTGCATCTGTAGGAATGAATATCACATTGGTCACATAATACTTGAGACCATTCTTTTCCAACAACAGAGAAATTCTAGCTTTCCAAAAACCAAAATTTGAGCCTCCATCCAATCTATCCTGATCTCTTAAACCTACTGAGGCCATTTTAAAATCGTTGGAAAATGAGAAAAATCAAAATAAACTGAAGAAAATAAATTGGGTTCTAAACCATCATATTTTGTCTTCCTTTGTCTGTGCAGAGCCTTCTTTTGCACTCATATGCTCTCATACCATGTGAAATTTTAAATATTGTTGCAGTTTGCTGGTTATTATTCTCCTATCATTTGATTATTTGTCTTCTGCAAAATAATTGCTAAAAATACTGAATAAAACACTAATGCAACTTCATAGAAAATAAATAAACCATAAGAACCGAGAAAATATTGCACATACACACAAATAATGAACACCAATATTTTTTGACAAATGTCCATGGAAAAGCCCCAGTGTGGGGAAAACCAATTATGCAGATGATCAATTTTATTAATTCTTCAATAAAATTTGTGATGAATAAATTGAAATAGTTTTTCGTAAATTAGAAAACCTTCAGACAATTATTCCAGTCACTTCTGCAAGTCGAATTGGGCCCTTGGAAGAAAATTGGCCCCTTTGATCCAATTCAACCTCCCTTCGGCTCCTGAATCAGCCACACGTGTGATATTGGTACTCGACTCCTCTTTGGAAAACTCACATTGCTGGGAAAATAAACATAGAAACCTCCTTGGATTTTGACTACTATTGGCAAGCTCAACTTCCTTGTGAAAATTGATCACTCTATCAATATTTCTCCTTGCTTCGACAACTCAAACCGCTGGGAAACTTGAGCTCTCTATAGAAAAATCGATCTCCTATAATCTCTAGAAATTGTTGTGAGGAATCTCCTCCGACAATCTTGTCTCCAATCACTGATGATCTCGATCTATTGTTGCCCTCATGCTATCACTAAGCCCTTTCTATCATTGCAAATCTATATCTTGATGCGTTCACCAAATGCCCACCGATTTCCTCTTATATTCTCTCATGGAGAAATCAAGGACCATGATCTAATCTCAATCGATGGCCAAGGTCATCTTGTCCCCATCAAAGGATTTTTCTAGAAGTCATTGAGGAAAATCGATTTACCCCAATTTATCTCGATTAATTAAACCATTTCCCTAAGCTAGACTTAGGAAAATTAATAAACTAACTAATTAATTCTAATTAAGGTAATTTTCCTTTGAAATTTTTTATTGTGGAGAAAATTAATCCACTGTGTTCCTTCGCCTCATAGACACCATTTGAGGCTAGAACACCTGTCCGAGCTACATAAACAAACACTAATGAGATTCAACGTTTTGTGAGGAATCCATTGAGCAAGTGGGAATTCTTGTTGTTAATTGTTTAATTATCATGTGATTATGACTTTTATTTGCCCATGGTGTATTATGTCTCTAATAAAGAAATACTGATGGGAATCCTTGGTTGTAGAATTGGGCATGTATGCCACTAAGCACCATCCTGAAGCCACACAATAGTTCAGTGGAGTGGAGATGCTCTGATGATAGACAGACTGATAAAACCTAAAGTGATTGCTAGATGAGAATCATAGAGATGGGGTTGTGTTCTCGGGGATGATAAAACCGTTGGAGACTATTCTTGTTGAGAACTTCTAAGAGGTTGAGACACCCTAGAGCTAGTGGGATGATAACACCTAATGTAGCCTAGGGGAGGGCTGAAAAAATGGGTGTGAGCACCATTGAGAAGTTGCTAGAAAGTGTGCTCTTATTCCTATATAAGTAATGCAACTCACAAACCTCCTTTCTATTTATATCTCTCTCTCAAAAAAAAAAACTAAACTGAGACTTGGTGCTCCACATGAACCCCTCTGTTGTTTTGTTTATTAATCCACTATGGTGTAACAACGAGAGGCTATTGAGAACAAATGAGAAATGGTTCGTGTTAATTATATGTGCATGAATGACCGAGAAAACATTCAAATGAGCTGAGTTTAAAGACAAAGTTAAAGATTAAAGGGATCTATGATGAGTGCTTGCCTTGAGGTAGAGAAACAAAAACAATTCAATTTAAAGTTCTAATTTGCAGTAGCTTGAAATTTATCATCTAGAAAATCATGGAACTGCCAAAACGAGCATATGAGGCTAATTGCAGGAAAAATAGTAGCAGCTTGAAGATATCAAAGCGCGTAGTTGCACATTGGAGATGAAGAATCTAGGAAAATGAAAAAGTTATCAAGTTGGATTGGGTGCAACAAAATCAATAGAAACTGCAAAAAATCCATTGAAAGATGGATTATTTAATGAAGTTTATGATCATTGAGTTGCTAGGAAAGCAACTGTGTATGTAATGTAATGGGAAAATAAGCTATGTTTATGAAACTCATAGTGAATTATGCTTGGGTTAAGCATGTTTTATATTTGTGTTCAAGAATCAGAACACCAAGGATGATGTTCCTCTAAGGGGGTGGAGTTCGTGACAACCCCTTTGGGTAATCCCCTATTGTAAATAATATAGCCATTTTGTTATAATTAAAAATGGTAGAGAATGTGACACAAATTTTAGGGCTTGGGGAGTGAGATTGCTTGAGAATATGGATGAAGTTAGTTATTAATTTTAATCATGGAGGTTGACTAGTATGCCTTCAATGGGATAACTACACCATTAATTCTAGTCGGAGAAGAGAGGATAAGAACCAAACCTCTCTTGGACAAATTCAAAAGTAAAAAGGGACAAGTAAGCTAATACTGGATTGCACTGGTAGACAAGAGGAAATTCGAAGACATTTGAAAGGGAGTGGCATGGGGAGCTATCATGAAAACACCCCCATGACCACACACAATTGGAACAAAACCACCGATCACATACAAGGAGATGGGATGGGGAAAAATCACGACCACACATCCACACAACCACACATGGTTGCAACAATGGTAGTGGAAGCTGTAAAGAAACTAGGGGAACAAAATGGGACAAGAATTCAGTAGACCAGAGATGCTATAATGATAGCTAGGCTAAGAAAAACCCAGAGGGATGGTTGGCTGAGAATCGTAGGGTTGTGGCTATGTTCTAGGAGCTGATAAAACCACTAAAGACTATGCTCGTTGAGAACTTTTGAGAGGTTGCGGCACCCAAGACTAGTGGGATGATACGACCTAGTGTAGCCCTGGGGAGATGAGAACATGGATGGAAGCACCATTGAGAAGTTGCTAGTAAGTGCACTCTTATTCCTATAAGAGTAGCGCAGATGGAAAACCTCCTTTTTACTTATCTCTCTCTTCAAAACCGAATTAAGACTCTCCGGGCTATCCTTGAAACCCCTTAAATGTTTTGGTTACTATAGTAAAATCCATTTTGGTGCAGTGGTTGGAAGTTGTTGAGAAAAACACCTCCTCAAGCTTTGAAATCTGTCCTAGGGGTGAATGGTGTTGGAAATAATATTGAGAGGGGGGTGAATCAGTATTATTAGATCAATAATTTTTCATTTCCCAAACAGATTTATATACGCTACTTCTGTGAAGTGAACTAGCGTGTACACACTACTGTGATTAGTGAAACAAACATATATACAAAGAACTTGTGATTTAGTTAATTTATCATGTGTTGATCTATAACCAGTGCATTAGTGACTTATTAAACAATGCAGTAAAAACAGAATAAACCATCACACATAAGAAACACACATGAACACCAAGATTTAAGTCAGAAACCCAATGTGGGTGAAAACCACCTGCTGCTGTCGTCTATGTATTCTTTTAATAATAAGAAAATTTGTTTATAATCTTGTACTAGTGCAGACTCATATCAGTACGCATGCATCCACCTACAGAAGGCTATAACCTTCTCTAGTTTTCCAACTTCTACTGGAAGGGAGGTACAACCATGTAGCTCTTGAACTAGCCAATGTGTTTACTAGTACGTAGGCGCTGGCCTACAGAAGGCTATGACCTTCTCTCTTCCTCCAAGGACCATGTTTCATAATTTTTCAGACTAGATGCTCCTGGTACACAACAATACACATGAAGGCCTCGTTTAATCAAATTTTGATGTTGGACCCATCAGAACTTTCAAACTTCTTGAACCAATAATCAGTTAATCTAAACAATCAGATCACTGTTACCAGAACACTATGCTGAACCCAGAAACCTGCATCATCATTCAGAACCAGCTGCAACCTCAAAAATCATGCATCAGAATGTATATGCTAATTTATTGAACCCAACCTGCGTGTATATGCTACTTCCTTTAATCAAACTTGCGTATACCTTCAAAACTACTGAAACATAAAACTTCTGAATCAAGTCTGTACCAACCAACAATATACTGAACATCTACTGTCAATTTACAGAGCCTTACACAGGCAGTAGTAGAGATCACCCTTCTCACTTATACAATCAATCAATCAGATATCAAACTCCTTATGCATTCAGTTTTACATTCAGATCTAAGAAGACTTCATTGATAGATAATAGTAAAACAACAGTACTGATCAAATAGATCAGTCATCTCTGAACAACATACTTTTCTTTTGCATACGCTACTTGGAAGAGCTAAACCGACATGTATACACAACTTCACCAAAGCGAACCAACATACAAATCTGCAAATATTAACTCATAACTTCGCTGCTATTCTGGACTTCAGACAAACCCAGATCATGACATTCAAAGAATAAAATAGGTGTACACAATTAGATATGGCCCAACCAATATCGTATCATTCAATGATAAGTCATTTCAGGTCTCCTGATCCTGATCCAACATTGAATTCTAGGTGCACATAATATTTTAGGTCAAATCACCAACATAGCCCTTTCAACATAAAATATACTTCAGATAGAAGTATTCCTTAGAAACCCTTTTCACTTGCACACACTGGCCTAATGATCTTCCCCTCCTTATATAGTTTTGGGCCTTTCTCAATACCTCGGACCAAAACCAGTTAGGACCCATGGTATTCTCGGGCGGGATCAAATAGTCGTTAATCCGCTCAATATTGTGGGCTAATACCATGGTATTGACCCCTGATATTCTCTACTCTTGAAATTCCTTGATTTTCCAGCATGTACGCGCTTTTCCTTTTGCGGGATCACATGTATACGTATACACGCTTTTTGTTCCGTGGACTTGCATATACATCTTAAACTGATTTTCACCATCCTTTGCCTTCAACTTCTTCATTTTGATTAGTAGTATTTAGTTCCATCTTCCTGTTCTTTTGTACCAATGCCCCGTTACATCTGAATGGATATGTTACACTATGGGTTGCATTTCATCAAAACTGAACTGACATGTGAGTGAGTTGCCTTCAAGGACAACACTTGTATCATAATGCAAACAATCTCCCCCTTTGGACTTGATGGAAACCATGCTGGTGTTGATTACTGCAAGCTGTAGAAACTGTTAGAGATAACAAGCAACACCAAAATACTCTCCCCCTTTGACATCAAGGGCAAAGGGCGGACCAAGTTATTCTCCCCCTTTGATATACATTATGTTGTCCATGCTCCCCTTGAGTACATGCCAAGTCTACATAGATATTTTTCAAAAGAATAACATGACTCTATAACTCAACTAAGTGAGTATGACCTCCCTATGACCAATGACTCATACATACATCAATCACCCAACCAAGTGGGGATACACCATATTTGACTCATCCACCCAATCAAGTGGGGATATACCAATTGTTTATACATGATAGAAATACACAAATTATTACATCATCCATCCCATGCAAAGTGGGGATACAATTCACACCATATGTCCAATAGGACTCATTGAAATATAGACCATGACAGAAGAAGTCATATCACACCCTAGATCTTTACATGACTTATGCAACAAATGATATAAGTATCTGAAGCCATAGTTAAAATCAACAACCATGATGCCAACAATGTAGAATGTGTGTGAAGGCTAATGCTCCCCCTGAACCTGTGCTACATGTGCATTTTCAACAAGTCATTCATCAAGGCATCTTTGTCAGTGAGATAAAAATCAATGAACAAAGCATATCATCAATCTGTAATCATCAATATGAGACAGAGCACCCATTTGAAAGTCTGACCCACTATTTTTCTATCAGAAAAACATATACGCTTCTTCAGCCACAGAAACCCATGCGTATACGCGACTATACTTCATGAAACCCGCGTATAATAACCTTCCTCTAAAAATTGGATTTAACAGCAGGATGATGCAACAACTACTCCCAACTTTTGTATGAGATATTTAAATGTTTCTTTGGGAAGCAGTTTAGTGAATATATCAACAACCTGTTCTTTGGAGGGAACATACTCCAATTTAACCTTTTGTTCAAGCACTTGTTCTCGTAGAAAATGGTACTTAATGGATATGTACTTGGTCTTGGAGTGCATGAAAGGATTTTTCGAAATAATGACGGCACTTGTATTATCACATAGTATGGAGATGGGTGGAGTACATGTGATTTGAATGTCTTGCAATGTTTGCATCATCTAAAGTAGTTGTGTGCAACAAGATGCAACAACCACATATTCTGCTTCAGCTGTAGATGTGACAATCTAACTTTGTTTCTTGCTGAACCAAGACACCAACTGTGAATCCATATAGAATGCTCCTCCATTAGTACTCTTTTGATCATCAAAATTCCTGCCCAATCTGCATCTGTATATGCATGAAGAGTAAGGTCTGTATCTTTAGGATACCATAGTCCAAAGTCCTGAGTTCCTTGAAGATATTTGAAAATTCTTTTGACTGCCTAGAGATGTGATTCCTTTGGATTTGCTTGGAACCTTCCAACAATTCCTACTGCATGCATGATATCAGGTCTAGTACCTATTAGATAAAGCAAACTTCCAATCATAGATCTGTAAGTTGGTTGGTTTATTGCTGGTGATTCATCATTAGAACTGAGACTGCATCCTGTTACCATTAGAGTACATACTAGTTTAGAATCTTCCATTCCGTACTTCTTCAAGATCTGCTTGAGATATTTGGTTTGTGAAAGAAAGATACCATCTTTTGTTTGCTGTACTTTTAGACCAAGAAAATAAGTAAGTTCACCAAGTAAGGAAATTTCAAATTCTTATTGCATTACTGAAACAAAATTATGACTCATGGATTTTTCATTGCTAACAAAGATGATATCATCAACATAAACAACAATAATTAACAGTTTATCATTTTCAATATTTGTGTATAAATTTCTATCTGCAGAACCTTTTGTGAAACCTTGTTGTTGTATATATTTGTCAAGGTGGTAATACCAAGCCCTTGAAGTCTGTTTCAGACCATAGAGAGCCCTTTTAATCTTGCATACGAGTTTTGCATCATTTCCATCAATCCTACACCTATCAATGAGAGGGATCCAATAAAAATATCAGCTGCCATAAATAATATGACCCACATGGAATTTGGACCTAGTTGCCAATTTTAACAAATTCTGAATCAAGTTTGTACAAACCAACAATATACTGAACATCTACTGTCAATTTACATAGCCTTACACAGGCAGTAGCAGAGATCACCCTTTTCACTTATACAATCAATCAATCAGATATCAAACTCCTTATGCATTCAGTTTTACATTCAGATCTAAGAAGACTTCATTGACAAACAATAGTAAAACAATAGTACTGGTCATATAGATTAGTCATCTCTGAACAACATACTTTTCTTTTTCATACACTACTTGGAAGAACCGAACCACCGTGTATACGCAACTTCACCAAAGCGAACCAGTGTACAAATTTGCAAATATTATCTGATAACTTCGCTACTATTTCGGACTTCAGACAAACCCAGATCATGACATTCAAAGAATAAAACAGGTGCACACAATTAGATTTGGCCCAACCAATATCAAACCATTCAATGATAAGTTATTTCAGGTCTCATGATCGTGATCCAACATTGAATTCAAGGTGCACACAATATTTCAGATCAAACCACCAACATATCCCTTGCAACATAAAATATACTTCAGATAGAAGTATTCCTTAGAAACCCTTTTCACTTGCACACACTGGCCTAATGATCTTCTCCTCCTTATATAGTTTTTTGCCTTTCTCAAACCTCAGACCAAAACCACTTAGGACCTATGGTATTCTTAGGCAGGATCAAATAGTCATTACTCCACTCAATATTGTGGGCTAATACCATGGTATTGACCCCTGGTATTATCTACTCTTGAAATTCCTTGATTTTCTAACCTGTACCTGCTTTTCCTCTTGTGGGAGTGCGTGTATATGTATATGCACTTTTTGTTCTGTGGACCTATGTATACATCTTAAATTGATTTTAACCATCCTTTACCTTCAACTTCTTCATTCTGATTAGTAGGCTTTAGTTCCATCTTCCTGTTCTTCTGTACCAATGCCTTGTTACATCTCAATGGATTTGTTACACTATGGGTTTCCTTTCATCAAAACTGAACTGACCTGTGAGTGAGTTTCTGTTGGTCACTTTAATTGCTTATTAATTTAAACAACCAAGTGATACATGAATTGTCAGCCCAGGGAAGTCTGTTTATTTCAAAGGAAATCACACATTGTATATGATCAATCCCAAAAGCAATGAAAAATTGTAGTATCAATTACTCTAATCACACCTTGCTTTAAACAAACTGAAGTTCTACTTTGAGTTATAGCAGGAACAATCTCTCTTTTGCAGACAATGATCAAAAGAATCCTGGATTACATTAAAAAGAACAATCTAGGAAAGGAAATCAATCTACAAAGAAAAAGACTAGGTGTGCTCTAACATAGAACAAGACCCTATTCCTCAAGCAGGAATCTTCAACACCTGTTTCTGATTACCATGCCTCACAAACTCACTCTGGAAAACTAATTAAAATAATCACTGATCACCTATGAATGAATTTATGGAAATAATGCAATAACCAAGTAGAGACAGAGTTTCAGTAATAAATACAGAGTTTCAATAACGCATAAGTAAATTCAGCAAACAAAGTTTAACAAGGTATGAATGAAAAATAATACTTAACACACTACAAGAATTAATGGGTGAATCTTGTGATGAAGGTGGGCCCTTTCCTTCTCACAAGATTCCCCAGAAAACGGAACTAAGAAGGAATACTCAGAATAATATTTTATTCATCTGTCAAAGTATCATATTACAAAAAGATTCAAGTCCCTTTACTCCCAGCTAGACCTTCCCATAGTCTGTCTATCCCTCTAATGTTGATGTCTCCTCTTTTTAAAGAGGAGACATCTATTACAATTGATTACATTATAAATCCTATCTTTGACCTGACATGCTAAAATAGAATAACTGATTCTTCCATTAACAAAATGCTGTTACAATGGTTGTGACAATGCCGACTTTGGAATATAGTTGTTATGGCCAGTGTAACAGCTCCTTCGATGATCTCTTCCTGTTGCTGCTGAATCTAAAATGCAAATCACGGGCTGTTTCAACAACGGGATTTGCGCACTGTACTAACTATTTTAGCAACGGGATTTGCGAACTGTTCTAACTGTTTCAGCAACGCAGACTGTAATGATAAATCTGCAGTCTTCAAACTGTTTCAACAACTATCCGATCAACGATTAATTATGAAGGTAATGTAAAATTATATGTAAAACAAATCAAACATATAGTAATGAGAAGAAATGTTATATACCTTTGGAAAATGGATTAAAGTAATAACATGGGCTTTAATTATGGATTGAAAAATGATGGAATGATAGCAAAATATATGAGCAAAAAGGGACAATGTAGGGTCCTAACAATTGCCATCAAGGACAACACTTGTATCATAATGCCAATAAATGGCTCCAAGAAAGGTTACAATGCATGCCAATAATCTAAGGTTGGGTGGAGAATTAGAGTTCCAATCTCAACTGCCTGGGCCTTCATTATAAGATAAGTGCTTGTTTGCTCTATGTGCAAGTGAATTTTATATGTATGTCTACTGTGTTATTTAAATGCCATTATGAATGTGTGGAATGTGATTTCCTATAGGAATACAAAATGTTGATGTCTTGTGTATTCCCAAGTAATAGTAAATGCACGTGTCAATGCTAAGGAATGTAAATTCCTGTAATGCTAATCTCTAGTGCAATCCTTGAGGAATGGTCTAATTCTCGTGTCTATATCATAAGTTTAAATTCAGAATAATGGCCTGAATATAGTAGAGGTGTAATCTCCATGGTTCTATGTTTATTGTGGTATTGAAATATTTATGCTAATGCTGAGGAATGCCTTTTTCCTATGTCATAATAAGGAATGTTGATTTCCTACAAGTTAGCAAGGAATGGTTTAATTCCTCTGTGATAAACGAAGAAGTGGCCAACTTCTATGCCTAATAACCGAGCTTGAATTCATTGTAAATACCTGAATATGAGAGATGGGTGAATCTCTATCACATGGTTAAATTCCTATATCTAAAATGTTTTGAATAATGGGCTTCAGTAGGTAATTGTAAGCTCAGGGAGATGGCGCCTTATATATATATGAATGGGTCAGGTCGAGTGCTCATTAATCTCAAGAGGGACAACCATGTCAATAGTATGTCACAGGTTAAACATATATATATATATATATATCCTAGTTTGGGGACATTGAAGCTCAGGAGGAATATCCCTTTAGTATATAAGAATACATTCAAAACTTTGAATGAGTGTGAAATCAACTAAGTGCCAGAGGTCGAAGTAAGAGGTCCTTCCATTATGAAATAATAATATTCCTTTTAGTGTCATGGTTCTAGTGGGGTGGAATGCTGATGAGGGACCCACCCCTCTGTCCGTACCTCAGGGGGTCATCCCCTCCTCTTTCCCTCAATTTGGTCCGAATGATTGTCCACCGTTGATCTAGGCGCACAAAACTAAGGTATGGAACCACCATTGAGGATCGCCCCCCCACTCCCCGGGTGATGTCACGAGAAGGAGGGGGGTCTTCATTTGATCTTGAATGTTGGTTTCCGTGTCGTACGAGGGTCGTTAAGTGGTCAAGAGGGTCCACGTATTAATATGGATCTTTGGTGCCTTGAGCCATAACAATCATCAGATGGAGGCTCAAAGATATAGGAAACATAGAGTAAAAGTTGTAAGGAAAACTGAAGTTTGTGCCAAGGGTCGAGGCCAGTGGGACCCATCCCATGATGGTAGATGACGTGTGCTTAGAGGTGACGTGGCACTGAGGGGGTCCGCCACATGGTATGTGATAGTGACTTATTGGTAAGGCCAAGTGGCCTAAGATAGATGACACGCGGTCCTTCCGGAGGAGGTTATATGGATGACGTGACATTAACATGATATTGGAGTGATGTCACCCCAACAGTTTCAAAATGAGGACAATGAGAAACTTCCAGGGTATTCACACCATGAGATAGGAAGGGATACCTCACTTAACGGAAATTCATTTGGTGGTAAAGGCACGAGCTTGGTGAGACCCATACTACGTGGCCTTTGATATGGACTTAGGATGCTGTCACGTCACAATGGCATGCCACGTGGCAACTAGATTCGACGTCTTAAAGGGACAAAGTGGGATAAAAATGGGTGACACATGGCACACCTAGAGGTGGCCATGTATATAGGATGATGTCACCCTGGAGGTTTAACATAGTTACTGATCAAATGAGAACTATTACCTCTAAATGAGAACTCTAGCAAAAAAACCCAAAAAAACATGAAAAAACAGGCTGAAAACAAAAAGTGTTGATGTTGGAATATTGTTATTATTATTATTTTTTGGAGGATACATTTTCAACATTTTTAAAAAATGGCAGTACAAACCAATTTTTTTTGGTGCAAAAAACAACCTGAAAATGAAAAGTGTTAATGCTGGAATATCGTTTTTTTTTTTTTTGTTTTTTGTTTTTTGTTTTTTGTTTTTTGTTTTTTTTGTTTTTTTGTTTTTTTTTTTAGGGTAAAATTTCAACATTGTTTAGTAATGACATTAAAAATAAAATATTATGGCTCTGAAAAACTTTAAATTTCTTACAATTTTCAAGCATGACATTAAAGATAAAATATCACGTCTTTGCAAAATCTTAAAATTCCAACGCTTTTTAGGCATGACATTAAATTTAAAATATCACGTTTTTGAAAAACCTTAAAATTTCAATAATTTTCAGGCATGGTGCTAAGAAAAAATACTTATCATTGTTTTCAACCATAACATTAAAGATAAAATACCATGATTTAGAAAAACATTAAAATCTTGATAAATTTTCAACTATGGAATTAAAATCAAAGATTATGATTACAAAAAAATCTTAAGTTTTCAAAATATTTCGAGCATGATATTATGTAAATTTTTTATGACTAAAAAAACTTTAAAAATGAACACCTAAATGAAAGAGTTATTATACAAAGTGTAATTTATTTTTCAAATACTAAATGTATAGCGATTTTAAAATTTTAGCCTAAGACAACTTGATACATTGCAACAAAAATTTAAAAATCAACCCTCAAATTGACACGCAATGTAGGTGATTTCGACCCATTGTAATGAAAACTTAAAGACGAACCATGAAATTGACACATTGTGGGGGCAGACTCAATTCATTATAACGAAAATTTTAAAATCGACTATCAAATTACACATAATAGGATTGGTTTGCTAAATGAGCATCGACACAGACCCTGAAGAAAAAGGAAGAAAGAAATATGTATATGAAAAATACAAAAGAAAACAAAAATTCAAATTGAAAAAAACTAAAAAACAATAAAAAAACACAAAAAATAATACAAGAGAAAACAAAAATTCAAATATTGAAAAAAATAAAAATAATAAAAATGACACAAAAAAATTTAAAAAATAATAGCAAGTAATAAAACATATTTTTTTTAAACATGACAAAAAAAATCAAATATATAAAAAATATAAAAAAACAAAAAAAACAAAAAAAACTATAAAATGTAAAAAAATCAAAATTAACTTGTAAAATGTAAAAAAAATACAAAATTAACTTGTAAAATTTAAAAATTTAAACCAAAACAAAATGAAAAAGGGAAAATATTTAAAAAATACACATAATTTAAGAAAAAAAAGTTAAAAATTAACAAAAGAAAAAAAAAACATTAAATTTTCTTTAAAAAATATAAAAAAAACACTCAAAACAATAATTTATATATAAAATGAATAAAATTTGTCTCGTGGCCCATCCTTCGTGCGACCCAATCGGCTCGGGGTGGTGAGGGGAAGATTCGCAGAATCGACCCTTGGCCACCTCAGGCCGGTTGGGTCGTTGGGTGAGCGAGGAGGGTGGGCCATGGGATTTTTATTTTTTATTTTTTATTTTATTTTTAAATTTTAATTAATTAATTATTATTTTTTCTTAAATTATATGTTTTATTGAAATATTTCCCCCTTTTTATTTTGTTCCTTAAATTATATGTTTTATTGAAATATTTTCTCATTTTTATTTATATTTTGATATATATTTTTTTGTTTCTTTTTTCTTTAATTTTTTCTTTTTTATTTTTGTTTCTCATATATATATATATTTGATTTTTTTCTTCATTTTTCATTTTTTAAATGTTTTATTATTAACATGAAAATCACCAACATTTAAAAAAAATATCTACACTTAACACATTAGAAAATTTAAAATGTAAAAAATAAGCCCTCTAAACAAAAAGAGTTGATGTTGCATCAACAATTTTCAAAATCAAGATGAAAATGACTAACAAAAAAATAATGTTCATACTTGATCCATAAAAAAATTTAAAGTGTAAAAAATAAGTCCTCTAAAAAGAATGTGTTGATACTGTATCAACACTTCTCAAAATCAACATGAAAATCACTAACATTTTAAAAAAATGTTCATTCTTGATACATAAGAAAATTTAAAGTGCCAAAAATATGTTTGAAAAAAAGGTGTATTCTGAATCACCAATTTTCAAAATCGAGTGATTTTTTGCTACCTCAAAAGAAGGGGTACTAGGTAATTTTCTCTTTTGATCGGTAACTATGTTGTTTCGGAAAGGGGGCAATGATAAAGGCTCGGTGAATTTATGTCTCGAAAGACAGAGAAATTTCCGACAACTAACAAAGACAAGATTCTATCTTAGGAGATTTAGAGGGTGATTCCAGAGTGACATCAACGAGAAATGCCTAGGGTAAATCGTCTTGGGGAATGGAGAAATTCTCGACAAATGACGAAGGAGGAGGATTTTCCTCGGGAGTTATGGAAGGGTGATGTCAAAGTGACACCACCTTGGGAGGATGTCACCTTGGCGCTTTCAGAAGGAACACCGTGAAAAAGAGCCAAGGTATATGTTCTAGGATGGAGAAAATTCTCGGTGATTGATGACAATAGGTCTGTCCTAGGGTATCTGTAGAGGGGCTATATGGTGCTTTTGGAAAAGGGTTGGGGTTAGGCGGCATGCCATAGAGGCGTTCGAGACAACACAATAAAGGGAACAATAAGATATGGAATGGTTAGGGGTAATGATGTGGAAATGAGATAGGATGCCACAAGGGGACCACATGGGGTGCCATGTGGTAGGACATGGTGATGTGGGAAGAGGTTATCAAAAAACCTTTGAAAGGCCATATCTCTTAATCTGGGAATGAGATTGAGTTGAAATTTCATATCGTTAGAAATCTCTCGACGGGACAAACACAATGTTGATGATTATTTTAAGTTTCAATGAGTTTGAAAAATGACGAAATTTTATGACCTCATTTCCATCTTGGGACCTTGGATGTTGGGTCAATGATATTAACACCTCTTTCTGTCCCTTGTATGGGCTATGGGTGGATGGGGGTATGTTATAGAGTGGTATCATAGTGAAGGTTCAATGCTAGGATTTTGGGAATAAAGATTGGAGCTCTGTTGCATAGTAATGTTAGAGCAAAGGGTTCAATCCTTGGACCTTTGGAGATGAAGTGGAGCTCAAGCTTTGAGTGTAGTGGCTGAATGTGAATGTGAGACGAAGGAGGGGAAAATTCAAAGAAGGACCAAAGGCCAAGATTCATAGAACCATTAGTGAATGGAGTAGAGACTAATTGTGTCATTGATTTCAAGCTTGGTTGAGTCATCCATCAAACAAGATGATGCAGGAGCATCCAGCTCCGAGGAGACAGAAGGTGGTTGACGGTCTCGTGGAGAGAACAAGAACAAGCAAAGACTACATGCATAGCTGGACAGGTTATTAGACTTGTCATTTGTTTTACTTTTTTTTATTATTTGTTTCATTTCCCAGAAGGTCGTTAGAGACCATAGAAATTACAAACTGTGAATTGTTTTTAGTTTAGGAAATAATTAACAGTAAATTAGCATTTTGGTAAAAGAAACTGGTGGGCAGTTGTACAAATTCTGGTTGGACAGTTCAACCGGAAATGGAAGCAGTTATGCCTTCTAGACGTTAAAAACGAGAAAAAAAAGATAGTGAAGAGATCCCTCCGGAGTGGAGAAAAGATACAGTCCTCTGTAATAAATCAAAATTATTTTTATCTTGCCAATTGAAGCACCACTGCTAAATTAGTTCATACATTGATGTTATTTTCTATATGATTAAATTACATTTGAAATAGTAAGACAGCAAGCAGTAACAAGAAGAGTAAAGCGCTGCTATAGAAAACTACTTCCAGCAAAGAAAGGAGAGCAACTACAGTCGCTGACAAACGACCAGGTAACGAAATATAAACCCTCATACTAATTACAAATAATGCAAATGCTGGAATTGAAAGCAAAGTAGTTTAATCTAATTAGTCCATTACAACCAAGGCGCACAAAAGAGTTTTCTGAGCATATAACGCTCACCCAGAACGAGTTCCCTTACAAACGAAGCTTTAAAAAAAAAATATAGATACAACAGAACAGGTTATAAGAGCCACAAACGACAGAGAGGAGCACAGTTCGTCTACCATTCAGGTGACTGCGATTATTTACAAACAAGAACCTCAAACCCCTCTATAAGTTAACAAACGAATCAACGCCGGAAAGACCCTACCCGTTGTATAAGGTTGGGAGGGTTTCGAGCTGTTTCCAGAGATTGCAGAGAGCACAAACCCTCGGCGGCCAGCCACCTTAAACAACCTGCAAAACGGAGGTGGATGCGGGTTAGCACAAGCTGAAGCAAGAAAACAAATAAAAACCAGCAAACGAATGAGTCACAACCTACATTGGTTCTCACCTGAAGTTGAAAAGGCGGCACTGCGAAACCAAACCGATAACCATAGCCTGAAGACAAGGAACGAGAGGGTCAGAGTCTATAATAGATGCGGAAGCAGAGTCTGGCATCGAACCAGAGCTTACCTCAGAGGCAAAGTTGAAATGCAACGAGCCAGAAGCGCGGAACTGAAGGGAACCCTGTCACAGTTGGAGCCACAAATTAACAGTGCGAGAAACGAACCCATTCAACAGAGAATATTTAAAGAAACAACCAATATAACAAATTACAGTGCAGGAGCGGACGGCGCTGTCGCCCTCATAGGAACCCAATGCACAGAACAGCGGGAGGCCGGAAACACCAACGAAACTCAACGCCAGAGCGAGGAAGCCGAAGGCGCAAATAACCCTCAACAGAGCAGAGCAAGAGTCTAACACAGTGAACAGGTGAAAATGACCAAATACCGAGAATAGGGTTGTCAAAAGGCGGGAGCGGCTTGACAAGGAGTACCGGCAGGTGGCGTTTCATGACCTGTACCGTAAGTTAACTCTCCGAAAGATCGAGAGGGCCTGTACATTCGTGCTATTTCCAACGTTTATCACATTAAATGCCGCACAGTTGAACCAACCTACGCCACGTTGGAGGGTTGGGCCATCACAAGATTTGTTAACTTTCGTATCAACCTCCACATTATTGATTCTGAGAATGTGATACAAATCAGTGGAGCGGAAGCACTTTTCCAAGTCCTTGATTCTTTGAAGAACTTGAGAGAGGGAGTTGACCTTTGGGTTGCTTTCTTTAATGAGATACAAAATTGTGATCATTGAGTCTCCAAGGATAATGATATCTCTAATTCCTTTGTCTTTTGCAATACGTAAGCCTTGAAGAAGGCCATATATTTTTGCCTGATTCTTAGTCTTCCTTCCCAAGCCCCATGAAAATCTAATTTTTGTTATTCCACTCGGATTGAGTAAAATCCTTCCCCCTCCTGCCACCCCTTGCCCATGGTGGTCTTCTCTAATGTTCAAATTACATTAAAAAAATAAAAATAAAATAAAATTAAAAAAGAGAATAAAATAAAAAATTAAAATAAAATTGAGATAAAATAGTAAATTTACGGATGAAAGTTTTTGGTTCCAGGTTTTAACAACCCATGGTTTTGGCTGTGATATTTATTTATTTTTTATTTATTTTTAACCTTGGTAGGACTCTTCTATTTTCATGTCCATTTACACACCCCGCTATGGGGGAAGGGTAGCCCAAGATTTGAACCCAAGATCTCCGGTTCGGTGAGACTTCATTTCTACGGCCACTGCCACTTGAGCTACCCCATGAGGACGCGTGATATTCTTCTTTAATGTAGTCTATTTAAAGGTATTATTTGATAATATGAAACATTCATGGCAATACAATCTTTTAGCTTGATCAATATAAATCCTAATTTTCACATCAAATATCATAACCCTGAGTAATTTTTGAATCTTATTCGGAAAATAAAACCACTCTATAAAAGACACACTACATGGAGACTTTATAGCTCTATGGACGCATGTCTCCTAGGTAAAACTTGGGAAAACAAACTTTGCTCACTTTGTTACATAGCCTTCAAAGATTATTTTTTTTCCCGGGTTGTTTTGTATGTTATTCATTTTATTTTATATGTTTAAAATTTTACTCTTGGGTGTGAAGAGAAACACAAGCACGAAAAAAAAAATTGGTACATGCAATCCTACATTTTGTTTATATTTTTTTGTCGCATTAAATTTTATTGGAATTGCTAAGTTTGAACTATGTCAACTATTGGTTTTAACCTCCGCATGAAAATTAATTAAAATATATCTCTCATATGTTCTAACAACTTAGCTTAGATACAATTGTTATTGAGTTTTATTTAGGAGATCAAACGATAACATTAAAAATAAAATTAAACTAAGATAGTTAATATCCTCCACAACTGCAAAGATAGAGGTATAGATTCTTATTGGGTTTTACAATATAACAAAGGAGCTTATTAAGTTTTATGGTTTAACAACAGAGCTTCAAATATATTGTCTTAACTACGGAACTTATATACATCAAACCAGCCTAGATGCATCTTAACTCTGGATCTATTAAACATCAAGAGGGATTAAATCTTTTGAGGTGCAAACATTTCCTCAAATTTACATTAAAAAAAAAAATTGCACCACGAAAAATTTGATTCCTTTTGACACTTGATAAATCCAAAGTTAAAATAAATCTAAACTAATTATTAAATTATCTATATATAATCATCCAATTTAATAATATTTTATATTTATATTTTTTTAAATCCAAAATTAATAAACTATTATATAAATATAAATTAATATTAAATTATTTTAAAAAATATTACCATTAATATTAATATTAATATTAATATTAATATTAATAAAACTAAAAAATGGCAATTTAAAAAATGATAAGTATCACCCTAAACTAAAAAAATGACCATGCAAAAAATGAGAAGTATCACTATAAACTTACGAAAGAACTGAAAATTCCTTCAAAATGTGATTGTAATTTTACCATTTTTTTAAACAGAAAATGTTAACATAATGCCGCTAAACTTTTATATAAAAAAAATGAGAATGTCTTTCACAGGAAAAAATGCAAACTCTTGGTGCTCTGGCCTCTTTGGAAATTGCATTAATTATTTGTGCCACCAAAACTAAATTAATGTTATAAGGCGTCAACTGCAACCACTTTTGATGCTGACATGATATGTCCCATAGTGAATGGGTTTCTTACAATCTCCGTCATCATGACCTCCAGCGATATCATATGCTCATGAATGGTAATTAGGTGGAGGAGTTGCTTAGAAATGTTTGGAAAGTTATAGAAATTCCAGTTATATTAGAGAAAATTTGACAAGGATTTTTGTAAATCTAAATTATAGTTGTTAAACTTTAAAATTTCAAGTGTTCTAGACATTTTTGATGGCGCTGAATTTATTTCTATCATCAAAAACACGATTCAAACACTGCCTTTACAAAATTTTTTGAAATTTTTTACCCAAATTCTTTTGGCTGTCCAACCTAGCCATTCCTCCACCAGATTAGGCAACTCCAAAGCTTATTCTTCTTCAAATGAGATGTGTGAGATTATCCTACGTAGTTCATTAAATAAAAACATATCGACATCAATGGTTTCTTTATTAGTTATTTATAAACGAATTTAGTTAATTAAAAAAATGAATAGCTGTACTACATTTTTAAGAAACTAAAAAACACTAATTGCTTCATTTCTTAAATAAGATAAAATGTTGATGTTTCATAGAATATATATTTTTTTAATCAAAGAAAAATAGTTGTAATTTTTATTAATGAAAATAAAAGAAACTAAAAAACACTAATTGCTTCATTTCTTAAGTAAGATAAAATGTTGATGTTTCATAGAATATATATTTTTTTTAATCAAAGAAAAAAAGTTGTAATTTTTATTAATGAAAATAAAAACAATATTATGTAGATGTACATGTTGTGCGAATGCAATTTTGAGTCCAAAAAAAAAAATATCTGATATGAAAATCATTAAGCAGGGCACGTAGCTTTGAAGAAAATCTTATGACAATCATACTTTAGCAAACAGATAGCCGATATATAGACCAGAAGAGAGTCCCGAAGGCAGCAAGGCAAGAAAGAAAATAACGATAATGTGATTTTTTGAAAGTTTTTTCGGTGGGTTTTTTCGGTCAAAATTCGGTTGATAGCTAGTTTTTGCACAATCAAAGTGTCCCAGGGTTTTTTAGGGTGCTGAATCCAAATATGCAGTTAAAAAACCCTTTTAAATAATACAAATCAAGATTTAACCTCAATATATCTAAAGAAAACTGTGAACTCCATCGTTAGTCTGAAGGAAGATGTCGAAGAAAATAAAGAAAATCCAGGCATAAGTATTTGGTTAAACTAGATAACACTTTGCATTTTTAAGAATGAGTGCCAACCAAACTTAATCTCTGATTTGGTAGGAGGCTAGCAGGGACCGTGGAAATCTGAAACGTGGTCTTGACTTGTTAGGAAATATGGCTGAAGAGATATCACAAATAAAAACATACAGATAAATCATCTCATTCTGGTTCACTTAGGTTAAATTGGTTTGTTAAACATACCTTAAGTTCTTAAGATGATGAAGGGAAACTAACTCTGAAAGGCTAAAACCTTTTTCCCACACACAAGGGGGCACTACTCTGTCAGGGACTAAAAAGAAACTGAAACATTAGTCCTAAAAAATACTTTCAATCTCTAGGGTTGCTCCAGGTTAAGGACGATGAAGTCAATCAACAGGAATGCAAACTATTAACATGGGCAGCTCCTTTTGATAATTGATTAAGCGGTAAGTGGAAAGAAAACCAAGGAAATGGAAAATCCCAAATGGGAACCATCCAAAGAAGGTTGGTTCAAATTGAATTTCTACGGGCATTAAAAGGAAACCCAAGAGATTCAGAGAGGCAGGTGGAGTCATAAGAGCCAGTAGCAGGTAAGTGGGAATTTATTTCTATGAGGGTTTGGGAGTGAATTCAAATAGTATAGCAGAGGCAGAAACCGTGTGGAGAGGTCTGAACTCTGAAGGAGGCAGTAGCATTGGGCATTTCGTTGCTGCAGCCTCAGGTAGGAGGAGATTACCCAAGTCGTAATAAATGGGCTTAGAAAAGGGAAAGCTGAATAGTAGGGATTGCAAGCTCTGATTGAAGCCTACCTTTAGGGCAGATTCATAACAATAACTTTTACTCTTTTATATAGAGTATAATCAAGTGGGAGATTTATTGGCAAATCAAGGAGTCTAGCTAACAGAGAAGGGAAAACATCATTAGAAGTGATAATTTAGATGGGTTGGAGGGATTGAGCCCTTTGGTCAAAAAAACACCAACCTTTTCGTAAAGCAAGAAATTCCTAATATCTGGTGCACTCACATGTATTAAAGATAAATTTTCGTTTGTAGACCATTCCACAGGTGTACCAGAATCTAATGTGAACAAGGTTATTGCTGAGGCCATCATTGGTGCTGTATTGCATGGCTGGGTGGATGATTGGCCATTTTGGAAGGAGAAATATTTCTGCAAACCGATATTGTACTTCAGCTGGGGGCAATTCGCATGGGTGCTACACCAATCACTGCAATTTTGATCATTGGTAGAACCACTGTGGGATTGGGTCGCTTATTCCTGAAAAGCAATTTTTGTCATACTGCATCAGCCTGGCATTCACTAAGGCACATGGTACTTAGATATGGATGCTTCGTATTTTAGATCTCCCTGCCTAAGGCACATGGTACTTAGATATGGATGCTTCGAATTTTAGATCTCCCTGCAATTCCACAACTTTTCTTGACGTTCACTTTACTTGAATCTCCTCATTGGTTGTACAGAAAGAAAAGGGAAGCAAAGACAATCGCCATCCTGAAAAGGCTACATCCACTGACGGTCTTGAAAATGAAATTCGAGAACTCAAGTAATATGACGAATGAAAGAGCTCACTGTTAGTTCAATTGGGAATGATATTATGAAATATTAGATTCAATATTCAAATTCCCATGAACAAGTCAATAAAATATGATGAACAAGAAACCATGGTGTAGAGATTTCCACTTTAGTGAATTACAGAAAGTCAAAATGTTTGCGGAGTTCAAATATTTTATTAAATTGTTGGCATGAAAACAATTTTGTATCACTCTAAGAGTTGTTTGGAAACTTTTCGGTAAATTTTTCTTGTCTGATTTCTATAAAATCTAATCGGAATTTATTGAAATCATAAGTTTGATGGGTAACCCCTACACAATGGAAGTGCCCTAAGGGTTTTCAGGGTGCTGAATCTATATACAGTAAAAAAAACCAATTTAAATAACACAATTCAAGATTTCATATCAAATTTTTCCACCAAATTCTAAGACGTGAAGTCCAAAAAATTGTTGGAGACACGATTGCCGTTACACCAAAACCCGCAGGTGTTAGTAAATAGACACATCGCTAGATTTAAGCACATGCCACAAAACACACGGGAGCATTGGATCAACACCGTCATTAACGGGGAGCACAACAATCTCCCTCCTCAATGCAAGCCAGGTGTGTTTTGAACTCGAGACCTTTGGCTCTGATACCACTTGTTGGAGACACAATTGCCATTACACCAAAACCCACAGGTGTTAGTAAATAAACACATCGTTAAATTTAAGCACATGCCACAGAACACACGGGAGCATTGGATCAACACAGCCATTAACGAAGAGCACAACAAAAATCACACAAAAACAACTCCATTACCCTTAGTATACCACCATGTTTTTCAAACTGGTAGCTGGGCCCCACTTCATCATATGTCAAATGCACCTCATTATCCAATTAGGACACCAACTAGCAATCGAAATGACATTCCACTGCGCCTAAATAAACTGTTAACGCAAACTAGATGCAGATTTTTAAATGCTATGCATCAACAGGGATTCCGTTTTAAAAACAATATAATTGTTGGGTTTTACATAAAATGTATAACATCAAATTAATTTAACAAAAGAAATATATTATCTATTTAACACACGAATAGCAGATCGGCTCATGTCTACATTCATTTTCATGAGAAAATCCTAGACAATTTGATACACAGAAATCATATTAAAAACATAATCCAAATATTTAAACAATAACAATACAGAATATACACAAGTACTTGTAATTCTATCAGATCATGTCCAAAAACCCCGCTGCATGGGCATGATTTAGCTCCCAGTGGTCATGCATGCACCGTGGATGCTGTTCTCAAGTTAAGGTTCGAGTTTATTAGATATAATTTTTATTTGTTTTAGCTGTGATTTATTCTAGGCACCCACAGTGGATGTCAGTTTTAAATTAGGCTTTGAGTCCACTAAATATTCAAAAATATAATTTTTATTTGCGTAAGTGGTTATTCATTTTGCATGCGAGTGCATGGTGTGGCGGTCGGAGTGGATGGTTTGCACATTGTGGATGGCTGCAGCATATTTGTCCTGGCGATGGCGTATTAATTTGATGTGTCGGTTCTGACACTCATATGTACCTATATGTATAAAGGAAAAAAGAAAGCCCATGATACTTGTGTAAGGAACTAGCCTTCCCATAAAAAAAAATGGTAATTCATTTTATGTAAAAACATTTGTTTTTACAATTTATATAAAAACATTTGTTCTTATAATCCGAAAATTATTTAGATTTAATTATTTTCTAAATTAATATGTAGTTGAGATATTCTCTTAACTAAATAATTATGTTTCCTATATATTTATATATAACATTATTTAATTAATTAATATAGTAATTGGTATGAAAGCCTAGCCTGCTTGCCCTGGCCTCCCACATGGAAGTGCTGAGGGAAATAAAGAGTATGCGTGATTGTTTAGTTTTCTTTGTGAATAAATTTTCTGCCAGGCGCGTTTGGTCTGTCCGTCATTTTAATAGCAGCCAGAGGAGCCAATACTGTGTGTGAGAAGCCAGTGTTAAGTATGGTGATGAAAAGTTGCGTGCTTCTTTTATCAAGACTCTGGTTCTCTTGACATTTTGGACAGTTGAAATCGGCGAGCAGCAGAGTCGTTCCACAATCATTTTTTTGAGAGGTCACATAGTTTGATGTCACGGGAAGCGTGGTGCGGTGGCTTGGTTAGTGGTTCTGCGCTCTTTTGGAGGCACATGTATCACAGTAGAGGAATTGAAAGGCAACCTTCCAGGTTATGTCCACATTCTCACCATTACACCTGTATTGACAATGTCTCCTCCAATGAAAATGGCGACTGAGCTTCAATCTCCCCTACCCTAATCCTGGTGCTGCTTTTTAATGTTCTCCATGGTTTCCAGCAATTGTATCATGGCTAAATTCCTTGTGGTGGGCGATTGGGGCAGAAAAGGTTTATACAATCAGTCCCAAGCTGCTGCACAGATGGCGAAGATCGCCCAACCGTTGAACATCGATTTTGTCATTTCAACTGGAGATATTTTTTATGAAGATGGGTTGAATGGAACAGATGATCCAAGCTTTGAGAAGTCATTCTCTGCCATTTATACCGCCAGTAGCCTTCAGACGCCATGGCATTTGCCATGAGGGCAGTATCTGTTGGAAAATTTTCTGCGCTGTGTTTGAGCCGTCGGACCGGATTATTGTAGGCGTTGCAGGTTATGTGTCTATCCATCTGTCCCTGAAAGGTCCAGCCGACTTGTGTAGTTGTAGGTTCGAAATGGGAGTGCACTGCTGCGTTGTTTAGTGAACGTGCACTGTTGTGTGTAGATTTGAAAGGGGAGCGCACCTCCAAGTCCGATCAATCATGTGGAAGAGTTGCTGGAAAGCGTCGAAGTACGTCCTACGTGTGGAGCGATCAGTGCTATTTGGAACGGTTGTTGAGCTGATTCTAAAGATCATTGTGCACATAAATTGTGCCCGGTTATTCTATGGCAGGTAGATTTCTTATTATCTCAGCTTGATATGTCTGGGATTAATTGAGTCTTGGATTAAGGTGAACGGTGAGATGGAATAATTTTAGAGTGTAAAACATCAAGTCGAAGAAGAACCATGTATGTGAAGGATTTTCTATTAAACCAGCGGTTGTAGTGGTTAGGTACTCATGCATTTTGATGGTCGACAATTTGGTGATCTCTGCATGAACATGGCATTCCGGTGGATGATAGTTCCTTTATATGGACGTCGACAATTTGGTGATGTCTCCATGAACAAGGTACAACGTGTAATTGCCAAATTGGACCAGAAGTAGATATTTTGCTGATTGAGATCGAGACAAAAATTGGACCAGAAGTAGATATTTTGCTGATTGAGATCGAGACAAGTAGTCATTAAGGGGGCAACTTGGAAAATATAATTTCTACTTGAGTTATGATTCATTCTATGTAAAGGAGTTTGTTCCTATTATCTAGGAGTTGTTTAGATCTTGGTGCCTCGTTGAGTTATTCTCTCAACCAAGTGATTGTGTGTCCAAATTAGTCTACCTATCTTGAGACACATACAATCACTTGGTTGAGAAAATATCTCAACCACACACCAATGTAGGAAACACAATTACTTGGTTGAGAAAATATCTCAACCACACACCAATGTAGGAAACAACTCATAGATAATAGGAACAAATTCCTTTACATAAGACAAGTAGGAATTATATTTTCCAAGTCGCCCCCTTAATGACTATTTGTCTTAGTTGTGATTCATTCTATGTAAAGGAGTCTATTCCTATTATCTAGGAGTTGTTTAGATCTAGTTTTTTCCTAGATTGGTGTGTGGTTGAGATATTCTCTCAACCAAGTGATTATGTGTCCAAAGATAGAATAACTTGGACACATAATCACTTGGTTGAGAGAATATCTCAACCACACACCAATCTAGGAAACAACTAGATCTAAACAACTCCTAGATAATAGGAACAGTCTCCTTTACAGAATGAATCACACAGAATGAATCACACCTGAGACAAGTAGTCATTAAGGGGGCCCCTTGGAAAATATAATTCCTATTTATTTCAGTTGTGATTCCTTCTATGTAAAGGAGTTTGTTCCTATTATCTAGGAGTTGTTTAGATCTAGTTGTTTCTTAGATTGGTGTGTCGTTGAGATATTCTCTCAACCAAGTAATTGTGTGTCCAAGTTAGTATCCCTAACTTGAGATAACACTATATATATTTATATGTAACATTAAATAGTGATCAGTTTTATAAATCAAACAAATATATTTGGGCATCTCAACTCACACCTCACACCTAATAAACCAATGGGTCTCTTCCTCTCAGCTATTCTCTTATATTCACAACACAGGCTCAGGCATTTCCCTTTGGTGTAATTACTGCCTTATGAAATCCATCCCATCAAGTTTAACAGTGCAGGCAAGAAGAGTCCAAACGACTGAATTGCCTCTGAGAGACCTGGTATGGCAGTTTTTGGGTCAGATTCAATCAACTTATCTTCATGAAATTGAAAGAGGACAGGGGATGTTTTGAATTCCAAGGTTTAATGGTGTAAATTCATATGTATTTGTTGTGGGTGTGTTTGCTGTGATGCATTATGTGAAAATGTTGAATGTGGAGAGGAAATCTTATTAATAGCACATGCGTATAAGTTTTGACGATTCTGTTAACAAATTCTGCAAGTAGTGGCATTATTAGTCTGTCGGGGTGCTGCTGGAAGCTCGTTCTATTCACAAAGGAGATTCCAACCAATTAACGATGAAATTATTGAGATGTGAAGTGGATGCCCGGTGGCCAGTGTGGGAGCATGAGTGGGTATGCGCATGTTATCTTCGATAACTTCAGGTTTAAATGCTCTGGTAGACAGGAAAGCAAACCAACGATTTTCAGGCTACCATTGTGCAACAACATGGGACACTGCATGAGATGTCTAAAGGCCAGCGCTTAATGTGGATTCTGTGCATCTAGAAGGAACCAGTTGTTGACAGAAGCCTGTTTAATGTCAAATTCAACAGTGAGGCATGTTTGCGAGGTTGAATATCGACCATGGTTCACTGAAGATGCCCAACCTACTATGGTTGGCTGGCTATTCTTGAATTGGCCCTGGACATTATTTCCTTTGCCCCTGGAATGGGAACACTTTCTTGGGTAATCAACTCAGAGATTTATCGTTTTAAGGTACAAGGGTACGGGTGGAGGCCTGGTTGCAACTTCAAATTGGGTTTTTAATGCAATTTTGGCACAAATTTCAGTATGAATGTAACCATTAGCACTTCCATGTCATTCTTAGTTTTCGGTGCTATATCAGTGACTGTGCTTTGTTTACCGAGTGCTATGCCTGAAACAAAGGGCCTTTCACATGAAGAAATTGAAGGGAATTTTAGCATTAATTTTTGAAAGAAGGATAACCCAAAAGTTTCTTCAAATAAAAGAACCCTAAAAACAATGGTGTTGCAAGCTAGCTCTTAGACAGGAAAATGTAGCTGTCTACATGTGAAGTAATTTGATGTAGGCTACAGTATCCTAAGAATCATTTTGGCAAATTTGCAGAGGGAGCCTTTTATGTAACATGTATTGAATCAAGCAAAAAACTAGTAAATCCTTTTATTGATCCAAAAAAAAAAAATACTGCACTTGTAATGACAAAAAATAGAAAATGTTAATGTTAATAATGCATTCCTTTTTGTCTGTTTGAATGTCACGGCTCAATTCAAACCTGGACGACTCCGAATTATAAGTTGGCCCAATGCTATGTAATTCACAAGCGAAAATTCAATAACCTAGTAGTTGAGAGTCGAAACGGAACGTCATTCAACCCAGATTCAAACTTACGAGACCCTGAAATTCTTTTCCCTTCTTTAATTAAGGTTATGACATAGAATTCATAATGAAATTGTGATTTCTTAAGAGAAAATTCACTGTTAAACTAAATAGAATAGAATTCATAATCAGCATAAATTTTTAAAAAGCAGTGCATTCTTTTGAAAAGATGTTTAGGAAAAAAACACACACTGTAATTTAGTTATTTCCTAACTAAATTACCTCATAATGGTTTCTCCGGTGGTTTTTTTAAAGACAAAAACTGCGATTTAGGTCATCAACTATGGCATACATGCCTTTCATTGAATAATTCTAGCCTTTCTATTTCTTCTGTAAAACCAGCATAAAGAAGTATAAAACAGGACACACAGCAATAAATTCGTTCTAAAAAACAGACAAATGGTAAGTGCAATAAACTGGGTCTAAATTCCAAATGAATCCAACACATTTCATTAACCAATATTATCCAACTCGTGAACACTGAAAGCTATAAACAGATCCACCATTGTGACCATTAATGTCGATATTACAAACGATGGACGCCTGAACACGGTGAGCAAGAGCATTCAGAATCTTTATACGACCTTGGACATGTATTTTGCAGCCTATTGGTACAACAAGAATACTGGAGTCAGGTTCAAGAGGGTTAATATCACTAGGATTTGAATTACGGGGAAGGAGAGAAAATGGGCCAACCACAATAGTTGCAGACAAGTGCTGCGTTTCCCCACTCATAATTTGCCCCTGCGGTATGTACATGGATGCAATCTGGTTGCCATAGTAAAACAACTCGATATTGCTTCTGTGAGTGTAATTGAGGGTTGCAATGTTTGGGTTCTTGACTGCAACAAACACTGAGATGGTGATATTGATTCTGCTGTGCTCCAAATCTGAATAGTCTGAGATGTAGAGGCTTTGTACCTGCACTCCAGTTAAAGTAATTGCTGGGGAGGTGGCCTTCAACACGGTCAAGAAGAGAATCAGCACCCCTATAACAATGAATATCATCGCTAGCAGACAACAAATGAAGTTTCCCCTGAATTGTGATGAGCCCTTTTTAGGTGCCATGCCATGCAGCCCCTCATCAGAGCCCTCACCCACTTCATGCCATTCCATGGAGCCCGTCACCAGAGCCCTCACCCACTTCTGTTAACTAATTGTCATATCATATGGCCAAGATTCAAGATCGATCAATCAAGTATTAAACACAAGGCCAATAACAGAATCATGGCAGCTTTTTGGTCTCAGTAGGTTTTCTATGAGGGTGATCTTACGTGGTTCCTTCAAACTCGCAAACATTCTTGGCCATGTAAGATAATGACCACGAGATAAAGAAAATGGACACAATTTCCACAGTATAACTGTTTTCTACAGCGTCCATGCATTTTGCAATGACATAAACAATAGAAAAAGAGAATATTAACATTAAGCTTTATGGTACCTAGGCGTCTTTATGTCTTTATATAACGTTAGAGTTATATTAAATGTTGTGGATATAGGTTTAAAATTCTGGGGTTGTTTCTTTTCCTTTGGTTTATGGTTTGCACATTTTTCATTTATTTGTGTCATATGATGTTTGGAGTTATATTTAAATGTCTAGATATATGTTTAGATTTATAGGTATAGGTATAGTATGTATTATTTTTTATTTATTTGTTTGTTTTTGTATAAGTTGATGTTAGAAGTAGTAATTAATGGTTAGAAGCATTAATTTGTCGTGTATATTTTTATATGGTTGTGTAATATAATATCTACATTATTTCTGAATATTGTCACAATTTTGAATGTTAAATGAGATTTTATTTTGTGTGGAAGTGGTGGAGTGGAGGTGATGGCTAATGTTAGAATTCTCTTATGTGTGGATTGCTATATGGTGTGATGAATGGTTATGGATTCTTGTTTTTAGAGCAGAGAAAGAAAGAACGAACAGCAAGAATGAGAAAGAGAAGACCAAGAAAAAAATGAAACTGAAATGTATATCTGTGTATTCGATAATGATTTCATTACATGGTATTCAATATAACCTATGAACAGCTACCGTTACATATAACTAAACTAACCGTAACTAAAAACTAAATCGGTTACAAAACTGTTTGACCAAGTTCGTTGTCAAACCAACAAACTCCACCTTGGCAACAACTTTCCCATTCATCATCTTTCCTGCAAGCCAAGAGAAGCTAAACACCACTGCAACTTCTCTACTGTAACTGGCTTTGTGAATATGTCTGCACAATTTTCTCGTGTGTGGACCTTTTTAAGAGCTACTTTTCCACCATCGATCACATGTCTCAGAAAATGATATCTCACATCAATGTGCTTGGTTCTGCTGTGATAGGCAGGATTTGTGGCCAAGTGAATAGCACTTTGACTGTCACAAAGTACACTCACTTTCTCCTGCGTCCTTCCGATTTCATCGAGCAAACCCTTTAACCAGATTGCTTCTTTACTGGCATCTGAAGCAGCTATATATTCAGCTTCAGTAGTGGACAATGCAACCGTGTCTTGAAGCTTTGACATCCAACTAATTGCTCCACCTGCAAGAGTAAAGACGTAACCTGTAGTAGATCTTCTTTTGTCCAAATCACCTGCATAGTCAGCATCTACATATCCGCAGACTGATCCTTCACTACCATCAAAGATGATGCAATGATCTCTTGTGCCTCTTAGATATCGAAGCACCCATTTCACTGCTTGCCAATGTTCTTTACCTGGATTTGCCATGAACCTGCTGACAACTCCAACTGCATGTGAAATGTCAGGTCTTGTAGATACCATCGCATACATTAAATTGCCTACTGCATTTGCATATGGTACATGAGACATATACTGCTTTTCTTCATCATCTCTAGGACTCAAAACCGAAGAAAGCTTAAAATGGGAAGCTAACGGAACATTAACAGGTTTCACATTATTCATAGAGAACTTTTCAAGTACCTTCTCCACATACTTCTGCTGTGATAACCAAAGCTTACCATTTTTCCTGTCTCTGTGTATCTCCATGCCCAAGATATGTTTTGCTGCTCCAAGATCCTTCATATCAAACGCCCTAGAGAGTTGAGCCTTTAACCTGTTGATCTCTTCCATGCTTTTGCTTGCAATAAGCATATCGTCAACATACAAAGCTAAGATAATGAATATGCCATTGAAACTTTTGAAGTACACACAATGATCATACTCACTTCTTATAAAGTTCTGGCTCACCATGAAGGAATCAAACTTCTTGTACCATTGTCTGGGAGACTGCCTCAGACCATACAATGATTTCCTGAGCTTGCAAACTAATCTTCTGCTACGACCTCGCACAAAACCTTCTGGTTGTTCCATATATATCTCTTCGTTCAAATCACCATGTAGAAAAGCTGTTTTAACATCTAACTGTTCTAACTCAAGATTAAGCAACGCAATTAGTGCCAACACAGTACGTATAGAAACAAGTTTTACAACTGGAGAAAAAATCTCATGAAAGTCTATACCTTCAACCTGAGAATACCCTTTTGCTACCAGTCTCGCCTTATACCTCTCGATACTACCATCAACTTTCCGTTTCAGCTTGAAGACCCATTTACATCCAACAACACTTCTCCCTTCAGGAAGCTCTACAAGATCCCAGGTATTGTTCTTGGCTAAGGAGTCCATTTCTTCTTCCATAGCCTTTTTCCATTTCTCGCTATCTATATCATCTATCGCTTCCTGATAACAAGACGGTTCCCCATCTTCAGTAACCAAAGCAAAAGATGAAGCAGCAGAATCTTCATACCTTTTGGGAGTTTTCTTCGCCCTTGTAGACCTTCTCAGAGCGACTGGTTGCTGAACTGGTTCAGAAACTTGCTCTGGTTCAGAAGCTTCAACGGCTTCCTTTGTGTCTTCAACACCTTTGTTTCCAGAAGTCTCTCCTTCCTTTCGACTGTCACCGAAAGATCTAGCCTCCAACTGAACTCGTTGACTCGGCGATACCTGTTCTTGTTCAATTCTTTCAACATTTGATTTTAACAAAGAGGATTCATCAAATGTTACATCTCTACTGATAACTATCTTCCGCAATGTAGGATCCCACAACCTGTATCCTTTCACTGCATAGTCATACCCAACAAAGACATAACATTTCGACTTTGGATCTAACTTTGAACGCTGATTTTTAGGAATAAGAGAATAAGCATCACAACCAAATATCCTCAAATGAGAATAGTCACAAGACTGACCTGTCCAGACTTCTTCAGGAATTTTACACTCAATTGTTACTGAAGGTGATCTGTTAACCAAATAACAAGCAGTAGATACTGCTTCTGCCCACAACTCCTTTTGCAAGTTAGCATTGCTGATCATGCTTCTGGCTCTTTCCATAAGAGTCCGATTCATACGCTCAGCAACACCATTTTGCTGAGGAGTATAAACAGCAGTTTTGTGTCTAACAATGCCCTCATCCTTACAGTATTGTTCAAATTCAACAGAAGTGAACTCACCGCCATTGTCAGTTCTTAGACATTTAATAGATTTGCCTGTTCTTTTCTCTACCATTACTTTAAATTGTTTAAACACATTGAATACATCAGCTTTCCTTTTTAGCAGATAGACCCAAACTTTACGAGAATAATCATCAATGAACGTTACAAAATACAAAGCACCTCCATATGACATAACAGGGGAAGGCCCCCACACATCAGAATGAATGTAGTCTAAAACATCTTTACTATTATGATTACCAACTTTAAATCTCTGTTTACACTGCTTCCCATACACACAATGTTTACAGAAATCTAAATTCAAGGATTTCAGACCGGGAAGAGATTTACGTTTCATCAGTATGTGAAGACCTTTCTCGCTCATATGACCCAAACGCTGATGCCACAGACGAGTACCTGCTTCTTCCTTTTCCGACGCAACCGCTGCTTCACCGACCTGAGTACTTCCTTTTAACCTGTAAAGATTCCCGACCTTCTCTGCCTTCATAACCACAAGGGCACCTTTGAAGACTTTCAAAACGCCATTCTGACCTGTAAACTTATAACCATCTGAATCCAACACTCCCAAAGAGATTAAATTTTTCTTCAAATCAGGCACATGTCTAACACTAGTTAATGTCCTAACTGTGTTATCATACATCTTAATCCTGATATCTCCCATCCCAACAGTCTGACATGACATATTGTTACCCATAAACACAGAACTACCGTTTACATTTTCATACGAAGTAAACCAGTTTCTATGTGGGCACATATGATGCGAAGCACCAGAGTCTAACAGCCAGCTATCAAAACTATGAGAGACATTACATTCAGGTGAAGTTTCATCTATCGTACACAAATCTTCAGCAGATAAAACTTCGTCTACAATACCTGAATCAGCCTGATTCGCTTCGTTCTTCAGGTTTTCGGATTCCTTCCGTTTCCAACAGTCCTTCCTCAAGTGTCCAACTTTACCGCAGTTCCAACATTTTGCCTTACACTTTTTGCCCTTCGATTTCGACCTGGAAGACCCTCTTGGTTTGTCTCCTCTTTCCTTTGAGCGTCCTCTAGCAACCATGGCTTCTGATGCAGTTGTATCAGTGCTGGATTTCCTTCGTACCTCTTCAGACAGAAGAGCTCCCACGACTGATTCAAACTTCAAAGAATCAGCAGAGCTGAAGCTGATCGAGGTTACGAAGTGATCCCATGATTCAGGCAGAGAACACAGCAAGGTTATGGCTTTATCTTCTTCCTGTATTTTTACTTCCATATCTGTTAATTGACAAATTAGTGTATTAAAGACATTCAAATGTTCTGCAACGCTTGAACCTTCTTTCATTCGAAGACTGTATAATTGTCGTTTCAGATAAATTCTGTTAGTTAATGATTTTGTCATATAAAGGTTTTCAAGTTTTTCCCACAAACCTGACGCCGTAGTCTCTTCAACGATGTTGAAGAGAACTTCATCCGCTAGACATAGCCGGATGGTACTGAGAGCACGGGCATCCAAGTCCTCCCACTCTGTAGTAGTCATGGTTGTGGGTTTCTTAGTAACCCCATCCAATGCCTTGTGCAACCCTTGTTGCACAAGCAGATCCTTGACCTTCAGTTTCCAAAGAGCAAAATTGCTCTTTCCGGTGAATTTCTCCACCTCGAATCTAGCATTCGACATCTTGGCCATTTTCCTCCTTCCTAGGGTTTCAGTCTTTAAAAAAAACTAATAACTTCCCCAATTCAACCAGAAAGACAAGTTTCAAATCTTTTGTTCTCTTGCAAACTTTTCCTTCTACAGTATTTGTAAAAAAAAACAACACTCTTCTCTGCTGTAAAAAAAATTTCTGAACAACCTTTTTCAATCTCCTGCTGTCTTTTTTCTTTTTTTTTTAAAAAATAATTCTGTAAACCCTTCCTTCAAAAAATTCTGCTGCTGTCTTTTTTAAAAAAAAAAAAAATAATTCTGCAACCTGCTATCTTTAAAAATCTGCAATCTGCTAATTTTTTTTTAAAAACTGCAAAACCCTTTTTTCTTTTAAAAAAAAATTTCTGTGTAAAAACGATACTCGGAGTGCAGCCTCACAACACCGACAGATTCAGGGAAACAAAATTTCTGTGTAAAAACGATACCCGGATTTGCTGCAACGCCGCTGTCCACAGGGCCGTCCAAAAAAAAAGGGCCGTTCAGGGAAACAATATTCAAGCCCGTCCACAGGTCACGCTCTCAACAACGCTGTCCACAGGACCTCACAACGCGTCCACTGCCCTCAGGAAGTCTGCCGCTCAGCACCTGCCGCTCAGCACGATTCTTCAGGTCTCAGGATTCGACTCAGCTCCAGGTCTCAGGATTCGACTCAGCTCTGATACCACTTCTTGTTTTTAGAGCAGAGAAAGAAAGAACGAACAGCAAGAATGAGAAAGAGAAGACCAAGAAAAAAATGAAACTGAAATGTATATCTGTGTATTCGATAATGATTTCATTACATGGTATTCAATATAACCTATGAACAGCTACCGTTACATATAACTAAACTAACCGTAACTAAAAACTAAATCGGTTACAAAACTGTTTGACCAAGTTCGTTGTCAAACCAACATGGATCAATATGGAGACTTGAATGGATGGACAATATATTAACATGTCTATTCATATAGGGGGTTAAAAAGAGAGCAAAAATGAAAAACAATACATTGCATAGTGTTAGGGGTAGGAAGGTTTTTTTATTATACATAGCAATATATGATTTTTTTTTAGGGCTGGGTGGGGGTAGCGGGTGTGTGTGGAGGGGAGGCAGGGGTGCACATTTTTTGGCGTGTGGGTGGGGGGCAAAAGGGGTTCACTAGTCTTCCAATTGTAATTTTGCACCTTGGTTATCCTCGTCACATTCACAAAGCTACGAAATTAAAATGCATGTGGTGGGGAGTTAATATTGAAATATCTCGACACTTTAATAAAAGTTTTAAAACATTGAAATACACCAAACAAATCAATGAAACAACAAGCGCAAGTTAGAGTGTTAGATCACCATTGATCCATGGGAGCACTAGAACTAACGGTGTATGTATAGGATGGATGCCCCCTTAGGTTGATGTTTAGAGACAAGGGGGTGAGGCGGTGGGTATCCAAACCCAAACCACTTAGCATAAATCAACCCCAAGTTTCAAACCACTATGGGGGATGGGGCACATTACGAGTAGTTTTCTAAAAGCAGTTTTCTGCTATTGGTGTGGGTGTATAATGAAGCATGAGATTTAGTGGACCATGTAAGCGGCCATAATGGAGGGGGCACATTACGAGTAGTTTTCTAAAAGCAGTTTTCTGCTATTGGTGTGGGTGTATAATGAAGCATGAGATTTAGTGGATCATGTAAGCGGCCATAATGGAGCCACACATGCCTGGACGAAGGGATACTGCTAACATAGCAATGACAATTGATGTGGCACTCCAAGTTAGCATGACAAAATGATGACATCATTAGTGATGTCACTAACTATAACATTAACACCTCATCGTGATCTATGACTATAAGCTATTTCAAGACAATAACTTACTCTAGTTTTAATGCAATGAATGGGGGTGAAAATTTATAACCATCTTTTATGTGTATGGGCCGATTAGATTAATTTCACCCATATTAGATGTTAGGTCCCTATAATACTAGTGATTACCCCATTAATATTGTAGTTGTATCCCTTATTAATATTGTTGTGCCCTTATTGTCCCCATATTGTTATTACTGTGCCCCATAGAATCCCTTTATTGTTATTTTTGTGGCTTTATATTATTATTGTTAGGTCGGCTGGGTTATATTGTGACTCCTTAGACTCCTATATATAGAAAGGAGGTTTTGTCATTTGAATCATCCAAGAATTGTTCATTTATGTAATGTAAAGGAGGTTGCCCCCTCGAAGAGGCTAAATTCTAAGGCATTGATCTATCTTTTCTATCTTTTTGTGAGCTGGTTTCATAACATTTGGTATTAGAGCTTTGGATTCTAGGGTTTCACTGCTCCAAATAGGTGATCGTGGCATTTTCGCTATAATTTTTTTTTTTTTTTTGCGACATTTCAGAAGCTAAAAAAACCCATTTGAGAAGAAATCGCACTGAACCTCGGGTCCGAATTTCAAAGCTTTTCACACTATATTTGCGGAGATATGATCTGAGGAAGTTGGTCTTTTTGCAGACTCCTGAATTACATTCCAAACAGGTGACCTGGGGAAAATCGTCATAACTTTCTCTCTGAGCATCAGATTGAAATTTTGTAAGAAGGTACAAAAAGAGGACGAATTGTAGTTTCTTGTATATATTTTCAGAGAAAAAGGTCGAAACGGTGACTCGTGGAACGTTGTACAAGTTCGCTCTACTGAACTAGTCTATAATCAGGTCACTGTGGGAGATTTGACATAACTCTTCCTTGGAGAATCCAATTTGGATCAGACTGGTGGCATTGGAAAGAGGATACAGAGGACTATTGCAGGTAGCAATTTCAGAATTGGATGATCCAAAATTACAGAGATACATTAGAGGCAATATCGAACTCCTACAAAGTGAAAAAAGGTGTGTAGATTTTTAATTTTTTTTTCTTAAGCTTGGTTTGAAAAATTATTTTGAAGAATTCAAAGGGCATAGTAGAGCATTATTATCGGTAATTGATGCCCCGAGGAAAGAAAATGCAAACACCTAGTAAGCAACCTGAAAGCTGTTGAAAATGCAACAAGATGATGGAGCTTAGTGAAAAGGAGTCGCCTTCACTAAGTGGGCCCGCTGGCTATTTTTGGCGCAAAGTCTATTTTTAGACATATGGATCATGGTCTATGAGTTGCAGTATGTTATTTGTGGATGATTGGTCATGTTGGTAAAAATAGATGGACTTCTATTTTTGGTTCACAACGGAGTGATCAAAGTCTATTTTTAGACCGCCAGGCTAAAAATAGAAACAATCAAATATTATTAGCCCTTAGTAATATTTGGACTCTAAACATTATCTTATTCTCTTGGAGCACTTCAGTTCGAGCTACGGATGTGGCACATGCAGCTGACAGAAGGAATCATGTGGTTTCTTATGTGTTAGTTGAGCTATTGCATGGAGGACTTCAGTTAGAACTCATGCATGTGAGTTCTGTGGAGTTGGATGTGGAGTTGATGGAGTTGTGTTCAGTTTGACTTAGTTGAACTAGTTGTATTTAGTCTAACTAAAGAATACACTAGTGATGAGTTGTGTGAATTGATTGTTAATTAACTCATAAAGAAACTAAAGAATACATCAATTAACTCAGTGCATGGACAGTTCAACAGAGACAAGTGTTAGAGGTAAGTGAAAGGGTGAGTTGTGACTATCAGTTGTGCATGAGATTTGCACATGCATGGTTTTGAGTAATGCCAATGAGGATTGTGCAGTGTGGGCCAATATCAAAGCAATTGTAGCTTGTGCTCACGTGATTTTCACTAAGAATTGTGCAATAGAGGCAGGCAAAGCAGCTGAGATTTGAACCTGTGACTTGTTCAGATCCGAGCTAGTTTTGTGTGTAACAGGTGGAGATAGTGCTGGATACTTGTGAGGAGTATTGTACTATGTATTGTTACGTGTTCTCAATCATTATAATATAAAAATAGTGTGGGGTTTTCAGCTGTATGCTTTTCCCGGGTTACATACTGTGTTAATGTGTGCATGCGATTGATGTTTCATTGTTTTTAATGCTGCTAAATTGATGATCAACGTAGAGGAGGTTATGTATTATGCATGTATTCCACAATAGTGTATAATCGGGATAATCTCTGTGAATAAGTGTCATATTATTCAAAATTTCTACAAAAGCGCTAGCATGACTCATGAAGAAGAGGAAGAAATGCTACATGATATATCAAAATTACAAGACCAAGTGCAACAAATGTCACTCTCACAAAAGCTAACAGAAGCTAAGATAAATGGCATGGAATCTAAGATAAATGGCGTGGAATCTAAGATAAAGGGCGTGGAAGCTAAGATGAATGGAATGGAAGCTAAGATGGACAATTTGAAGATAGATTTGAAGATAGGCATGGAAGATTTGAAGACAGATTTGACAAAGTTTCTACAAGAAATGCTTACTAATGGTGAAAGGGTAGTAAAGGAAACTCATGATGAGAACAAAAGAAATGTTAATCATGATTTCATAGACTCTAATGTTGGACCGAAGACCCACCATATTCCAAAAATCGATATGAGGAAGTTTGATGGCGAGGATCCCGCAACATGGATATTACAAATGGAGCAATTTTTTGATCTCAATAATGTGCAAAACACACAAAAGGTACGTATTGCAACTTTATATTTGGAACCAATCAGTTTGTATGGTATCAATGGCTTTGCTCTCGTAAACAAATTATCACTTGGGCAATTTTTACGGAAGAATTGACAGCACATTATGAGGATACAAAAAGCAACACTTTTTTTAGCGAATTGATAAGTCTCAAACAAAAGGGTTCAATAATGGAGCACATTGAGGAGTTCCAAAAATTGAACATAAGGGTAAAAGATATTCCAGAGGAGCATAGGATTGATGTGTTCATAGGGACTTTAAAGGATAATATCCAACATGATGTTCACCTTTGGGAACCTGATTCATTAGAGAAGGCATTCAGGTTAGCAAGAAAAATGGAAAGCAAAATTATGGCAACCAGGAAGCATACCACTCACAACTATAAAGATGGAAGTGTTGCTACCCCTAGTCTTCCACAACCTATAAGGTTGACACCACAACAATTGGAAGAAAAAAGAGCAAAAGGGCTTTGTTACAGTCCTGATAGCAAATACACTAAAGGTCATAAGTGTGCTGAGAAGAAATTATTCTACATCGATTGTGAAGAGGAAGAAGAAAAGGAGCAAGAAAGGTCAAAAGAAAAGGATATACTCCAGGAACAAAACCTAGATAAAGAAGAAACGAATCTGACCATATCTTGTAATGCATTGGTTGGAATTACCACTCCTCAAACCATCAAGATAGAAGGACAAATCAAGAAAAAAAAGGTAATAGTGTTGATTGATTCAGGAATTACCCACAATTTTATTCATTGTAAGATAGCAAAAGAATTGAATTGCTTCCTATATCCAGCACCAGAGTGTCAAGTGATGGTTGCAAATGGAGGAACGATAAATTGCTCTGGAAAGTGCCATAATATCAAGTTATCCACGGGAGAATATGTATTGAATAGCCCGATGCTTTCCATTCCAATGGGAGGTGCCAATGTTGTACTAGGAGTCCAATGGCTACAATCCTTGGGTACAATAGCTTTTAATTTCAAGAAATTTTCATGAAATTTTCCGTGGAAGGAAAGGAAGTTGAATTAAGGGGTATTGCAGGGAAACTGGGAAATATAATCAGCTCTAATGGTATGACAAAGCTTCTAAAAAAGGAACAAAGAGGTGTAATTGCATAATTATGTTCGCTAGATGTTTCCACATTGGAATCATCTATTTCTCCAGATCTCCAAAAAGTCTTGGACAATCATTCCAAGGTATTTGAGACTCCCAAAGTTCTCCCACCTATTCGTGATCATGATCATGCTATTCATCTGATTCCAGGAAGTGTTCCTCCAAACATCAGGCCGTACAGATATCCTTATGCCCAAAAGAGTGAAATTGATCGTATGGTTGCAGAAATGCTAGAGGCGGGTATAATTCAACCTAGTCAAATTTCTTTCTCTGCTCCAGTGATATTGGTGCATAAGAAGGATGGATCATGGCGCATGTGTCCAAATTATAGGGAGCCCAACAAGCTCAATATTAAAGATAAGTTTCCCATTCTTGTCATTGATGAATTACTGGATGAATTGCATGGATCAATTTACTTCACCAAGTTGGATCTTCGTTCAGGATATCATCAAATCAGAGTGAAGACTGAAGACATTCCGAAAACAACATTTAGAACTCATGAGGGTCATTATGAATTTTTGGTCATGCCTTTTGCCTTACCAATGCACCTTCTACATTTCAAGGTTTGATGAATTCCATTTTTAAACCCTTCCTTAGAAAATTTGTGTTAGTATTTTTTGATGATATACTAATCTACAACAAGTCTTGGAAGGATCATGTTGAACATGTTGACAGGGTGCTACAACTATTGGAGGAGAAACAAGCATATGCAAAAAGATCCAAATGCTTCTTTGGAGTGCAAGAGGTGGAATATCTGGGTCATATTGTATCTCATGAAGGAGTTAAGGTAGACCCTAGCAAAATTAAAGCCATTAAGGAATGGAAAATCCCCACATCCATAAAGCATCTGCGAGGATTTCTCGGGTTGACAGGGTATTATCGAAAGTTTGTTAAGAATTACGGGAGAATAGTAACACCTCTAACAACATTATTGAAGAAAGATGCATTTTCATGGACTCCAGAAGCAACAAAGGCCTTCGAACATCTTAAAGAGGCAATGTGCCAAGCACCGGTCTTAGCTACACCGGACTTCACAAAAATATTTATTGTGGAATATGATGCTTCAGGAAATGGAATTGGTGCTGTTTTAATGCAAGATGAAAGACCCATTGCTTTTGAAAGTCATCCAATCAAGGGAAAGTTTTTACTCAAAGCTATTTATGAGAAGGAAATGTTGGCAATACTCCATGCACTTAAGAAATGGCGACCCTACCTAATGGGAAGACACTTCAAGGTAAAAACGGATCATGATAGCCTTAAACACTTTTTAGAACAAAGATTATCCTCTGAAGAGCAAAAAAAGTGGGTCACAAAGATGTTGAGTTATGACTTTGAAATCATCCACAAAAAAGGGAAGAAAAATGTGGTGGCAGATGCACTCTCAAGAAAGGATGAGGATGTGGAAGCATTGTTGTGCACCATTTCTATTATCCAACCAGATTGGATAAACGAAGCAAGGGATGAATGGAAGAATGATGAAGAAGTGTGGGCACTTATTCGAAAGTTACAACAAGATTCCAGTACATCTGATACATTTAGCTGGCAAAATGATTCGTTATGGTACAAAGATCGCTTATACCTCTGTAAGAATTCCCAACTGAAACAAAAGATTCTTATGGAATTGCACACTTCTCCCTTAGGAGGGCACTCAGGATTTTTAAAAACTTACCATAGGGTTAAGAAGGAATTTTTTTGGGATGGCCTTAAATTGGATATTCAAAAGTTTGTGGCAGAATGTTTGGTTTGCCAACAAAATAAAGTTGAAACAATTAACACACCGGGTCTATTACAACCTTTATCCATTCCAAGCCAACGTTGGGAGGAGGTTTCAATGGATTTTATCACAGGTTTACCGAAGTCTGAGGGAAAGACTGTCATCATGGTGGTAGTTGAAAAACTTACCAAGTATGCACACTTTTGTGCATTATCACATCCATTTAAAGCCAGTACAGTTTCTACTGCATTTATGGAAACAACACAAAAGCTACATGGAAGCCCAAAGATTATTGTAAGTGACAGAGATCCCATTTTCACTGGAAATTTTTGGACAAAATTATTTTCTTGTCTTGGTACTCAGTTAGCTCATAGCTCATCTTATCATCCTCAATCTGATGGGCAAACTGAGATAGTAAACAAATGTTTGGAAGGATATCTTCGTTGCTTTGTATCTTATAAACAGACACAATGGGTCAAATGGTTGCCTCTGGCTGAATGGTGGTATAACACTTCCTTCCATACAGCAACAAAAATGACCCCATTTATGGCACTTTATGGATATCAGCAACCATCCATCACATCATATTTAATAGAAAATTCTAAGGTTCAAGCAGTGGAACATCACATCGAACATCAACAACAAGCCCTCCAACTCTTAAAGGATAACCTCGTGTTGGCACATAATAGAATGAAACGACAGGCAGATCAACATTGCAACGAAAGAAGTTTTGATGTAGGTGATTGGGTATTCCTACAGCTACAACCATATAAGCAAATGTCCCTCAAGCAAGCTAAGAAGGATAATAAATTATCACCAAAGTATTATGGTTCGTACAAGGTGTTGCAAAAGATTGGGACTATGGATTACAAATTGGAGCTTTCTGCAACTTCTTGATTGCACCCAGTTTTCCATGTTTCATGTTTAAAGAAGGTTATAGGCGACAAGCTCCCAGTTCAAACAATATTGCCAGAACTTGATGAGGAAGGAAAAATTATATTGGAACTGGAAGCAGTCACAGAAACAAGAACTCGACAGCTACGAAATCGATCAATTTCAGAGTATCTTATCAAGTGGAAGAACTTATCCGCTGAAGATTCCACATGGGAGGATGAAAATTTTATACAGAAGCATCCAAAACTACTGAAGCATTGAGGACAACACTTTTTTGAAGGAGAGGGGCATGTTAGATCCCTATAATACTAGTGATTACCCCATTACTATTGTAGTTGTATCCCTTATTAATATTGTTGTGCCCCTATTGTCCCCATATTGTTATTACTGTGCCCCATAGAATCATTCTAATGTTATTTTTGTGGCTTTATATTATTATTGTTAGGTCGGCTGGGTTATATTATGACTCCTTAGACTCCTATATATAGAAAGGAGGTTTTGTCATTTGAATCATCCAAGAATTGTTCATTTATGTAATGTAAAGGAGGTTGACCCCTCGAAGAGGCTAAATTCTAAGGCGTTGATCTATCTTTTCTATCTTTTTGTGAGCTGGTTTCATAACATTAGAACGAAGGTCAAACCACTTTAAGTGTGGGGAAAAACCACCTAGTTTTGCCCATGGTTTCTGCTTATTTATTGTTTTAGAGTCCATAACCCATTGAATTGAATTAATAATTGATATTGTGTTAATGTGTATGGTTAATTTAACTTGTTTAAGACTATAAATCATATTTAATATGTTTTTAATCAAGTTTGAAATGATTTATGGCTATAAGCTATTTCGACACGGTAACTTGCTTGAGTTTTAACATAATAAATGGGGGTGAAAAGGTAAAACCATTTTTTATATGCATGGCCCAATCACATTCATTTTGTGGGTGAAATGACCTTAGTTTTGCCCATGGTTTGTACTTAATTATTGTGTTAGGGTCCACCCCACACTATCTGGAATCAGTAGTTAACAATGTGCTAATATTTTCTGTTAATTTAATTTGTTTAAGATTATAAATCCTATTTAATATATTTTTAATTAAGTTTGAAATAATTGATTTGTTAAAAGAGGTATAAAGTAAATATTATTGATTAGAACGTGCAATTAAAGGTTTGTGGAAATGAAGTCTCACCGAACCAGAAGTCTTGGGTTCAAATCTTGGGCTACCCCTCCCCCGTAGAGGGGTACATAATGGACATGTAAATCGGAGAGTCCCACCCCAGCTTACAAAAAAAAAAAAGAAGATTTGTTTAATTATTGTTTAAAACGTAATTACAACTCTCCTTGTGAGTTTATAGTTTTGTATAATTTTTACGCACTACTTTACATTTATAATCAAACATCTCATAACCTCTTTAACCCTAATCTTGGATTTTATTTTCTTTTTTAATATCATTAATATATAAGTCTTTCAAAATATAAGCACACGATTAATGACATTAGTTATAATTAATGTAACTTAATAAAATATATTTATGTTTGATTTATATTATAAAGTAAGGCGGGGTATCACGTTTTAGAATAATAATGATGATATATCAATAACATATGCCATTTAAATAATAGTTTATAATGATAAAGGACATCTACATCGTTAATATATAGATGAACAATATTAGAAATATACAATTATATTAGTAATTATTCATCCTAGGGTATAAATAGAAAAGGGGTATTAAAAATACCATGGAAAAAATGGATGCCTAGGATATTTGGTAAAAATAGGGATTTAAAAAAATTGTAAGTATGTATTGGAAACGAGAGTTGACAAAAGGACTTTTAGGGGTATTTTTTAACATCTACTAAAATTAGGGTATTCTTTAATATCCCATGAATGAATGTGCTATGACACAAGTTCATTGAGTGAATCTCTTATCTGTATCGGGTTAAGAGTGCCTAGGTTTCTAGTGCAGATTCTAATCTAGGATTTATATGGAGAAGTGGAAGGTTATTGGTTGTTTGATTGGTGTTGCTGCAAATGGTTAGGGAATATGTGGACTTCTTTGCATCAAATGCAATTATCATAAGTACCTACACACAATCTGGGAATGACATTTGATCCATCAATTTCATGTTCATAATGACATTCATTTGAGGATTATAAAAATGTTTTGTTTCGACTCTATGGTCCATGGGTAAAATCATGTTTTGTTATCTACTATAGTTATGGTGACACATTACACTATTTCTTTATGGGAATTTATAAAGATGTGTGCACATGCCATAATAATTAGAGTGCAACATAAGATTGTCTATACATATTGTTGTGTTAGTTTAGTTTTTTACACCATTGCATTTCAATCATTGATTTAATCAAATGCTAGTATATTGTTTTCAGTCTCCTAAGCAAGCCACTTAAGAAACTATATTTTGTCTAAAAAGTAGAAGGTAGGTTGAAATATTTAGCTTAGCCAACTATTAATAAGATTAAAAAATAAATGGTTATGAACATAACGGATGTAACAACACAGAGATGGGAAAACAATAGTTGAAACCTTTGTTAATGCCAACTACAAAGAGTGAGAAACATAACAACACATGACCTTAGCAAAATTACTAATGCAATAGATGGTTGAGTAGCCTTGCTAGCACAAACTAGATCAAGACCTCTTTGCTAACACTAACTAGATAAAACTCTATTCCTTACTAGCACCAACTAAACAAAAAATTCTTCATTAATCCTTAGTAAAAGTAGTTGTCAACCTCAATATCATACACTTTTAATTTTCTCTCTATGAGAGAAATATATCAACTAAACTTAACAAACATTTACTTATCATTCATATTCATAGATACACTTTAGCTTCAAGTATATAAGCCTCATCTTGAAAATTTAACCTCTATACAACATACAATAAAAAAACCTCCTTTAATGACTTTAGGTGGGGAGAGTTGTATGTGAGTGAGAATGAGAAAAATGAAAGCAAATAAAAAATACAAAACCTCTTCAAAGTTTTAAATGGATGCCTATGTAATAGGAGGGTGATGTTTAGGCATTTTGCAGAGTTCAATATTCCTCCACAATTTTCTTTCTCATGTCACATGTTGACATCTTAGTGAGGATCACTTGTTATATCACAACATCTCCTTTTACTTCTAAGAAATCATTTTTTATTTTTATATTAATACATTAGGTTTATATTATAACCTAATTATAAACTTAGGGAAAACTAATTATCATAAAGGGAACTAATAAATTCTCTAATGTGATCTTGTCCTTGATCTCTCGCTAAGAGCTTTACATCAACGCATAGTCCTTTATGCAAAATAGTTATGACACAATATGCCATTATTATTATTTACATGATTTACCTAGGATAATATTACATAATATTTATTCCATGGTCATGTTGCAAGATAAACATTAAAAATAGTATTATATTCTCCTTGTCCATTGGGAAATCATTAACCTCACTATGCATTCAAATCCTAATAAAAAAGGGTACTTTTCACTCATGTCATTCTCCATTTCTCAATTTGCTTTATTTTCTTATAATTTTTCCATTTGGCCTTGGCTAATGCAATTGCTTAGTTTTGCAATATTGATGCATATAAGTTCGATTTGGAATTATGATGTAGAATCATACATATCATGGAACAAAGAAGCACATGGTTAGGATTGTGTACATATTTATTAAGAAAAATAGCATGAAAATATTGTAACCTTAACATTTGGGGCTGATGCAAGACTATATGCAACATGTCCTATTCTCTCTATAATTCAAAATGGTCTGCAAATATATTTATGCTTGCTAGGCATAAATTTCCAACTTTAGGGAACTCTTATTAATCTTGAATCATAATTAAAATGCATGATTCTCAAAGCACATGATCCACACATTCAACTCTCTCTGAGTTCTATTCATGCATATATAGACATTCTAGTTGTGCTACAATGCCTTAGCACTATTATCACCTTAATTTTTTCACCTATAATATTTATGTGATTATATCAAGAACATTACCAACTCATATATAAGTCACATAATGTATCATAATATATTAATATATCAATATTATACCTAATTGAGTAGGGTTAAACTCCGAGTTAAATACTTTTAAATCCACATAACCTGCTCACGTATCACTAACATTGATCATGTGTAAAATCCTTAGAGATTTGTGCAACCCCTATGATACCAATAAATTTTGTTTTCCACAACATATGAAATTCATAGATGCCTAATAATTAGCTTGAGGTGAGTACAAATCAAAGTAGAATTATCTCCAGGCACTTTCTATTCATTAAATTGCCTTAAATGTTCATATAACATGTGGAACCTAGCCTATGGAGGAACACAGTTTACACATGAACCGCTCAAAGAGTTCTATATTTTCCTATTTAAAGGGTAACCATGGGTCTACATTAAGAGGAGGAATTTATCACAAAATGATGTTGAATGATGAGTTTGGAGACCACAATTCTTTGCTCTCATTTCTTCCATTATTTCTATTTCACTTGCTTGTTTTCCTTTTGTCAAAGGGACATGCTACCAATTGTATCTTTTTTCCGAAGGCAGTCTATTGGTTGAGAAACTGTGCCGAGAAACCAACTCAACCGAATTCAAGTCCAAGTTGTCCCTTGAACTAGAGGGGGATCCCTCATACAAACTTGAAGGTGATAGGAAAATTTGCAACTAAATTTTTATGTCTTTTAGGTAATGGATAACTTTGCAAAGGCACATAAATTAATGGTAAACTCAGCTAACAACATAAAAACAGAGACAAATATAACATATACAGAATCAAAAGACAACAAAATGATAAAGGAGTTCACCCCTTGTGGGCTACATCTCTTGGTCCAACTTCCAATGTTGGACATCTTTCATTAAGTGCTCAAATTTGTGTTTACATGGATTTACAATGCTCAGAATATAAAAATGATCTCTCCAATGGATCTAGACCAGTAAAAAACCCCAAGCTAGTTTCTTGTTGGGCTCAATTTGACCAAAAACTAAAGAAGTTATGCTCTAAAGAAGTTTTTCTACTATCTGCTCTACAAATTGGTTCCTCTGTCTAACTATCCTATGAATTTTGTAGTTTAGGAGGTTGTCAAGCACCAATTTCGCCTGGCACCGGTGGGATTTCTACTGATTCGGGTGCAAAATATCACATGTTTTAAATGCCCAATGACCCTTGGGTGGAAAAATCTAGCCACATGGAGCCATGTGGCTGAGGGCCGGGGCTAACTACCCGCCCTCACTGACTTAGCCCCCAAACTGTTGGCATATGGTTCCGCGACATCACAAAACTCGGGGCTAGCCCCCAAATCCACACACCTATCACTTTGGATCCCTCTTCTCGCGCCCACGGTCCTGTGTGACCCCACATGCCCTGGGGCTGGGCTTAACCTTAACCCTCATGATTGTCGCACCACCCTTAGTGCCTTCCGCTCCGGTCTCGGTCTTTTGGTGATTCATGGGACTTGGAGCTAGGGTTCAACCTAGCTCCCAAACCGTCAGTGCTCTGCTTTGATCCACCTTTGGTCACATCATATGGTTAGACCTTGGGCTGGGGCTAAGCCCCGAGCCCTTGGTCACTCCGCTTGTAGTCTCGTGGGTTATGTAGTGACCAGGGGCTAGGGTATTAGCCTCGACCCCTTCCCCATACATTACATCGCCAAAAATTTAAATACGTATTCGCCACTATGACTATTAAGTACCACCATGCGACCTATTGGTAAGCCGCTTGACTTGTGTGCATGAGATCACCTGTTCGAATCCTGTGGAGGCTAGTTCAACCCTTAACCAAAATTTTGGACAATATTTGGGTGTCATGTGTCATCCCATGATTGGGCCATGTGGCACCCATCCATTGGTCCACTTAAAAATTCCAACAACCAATCAAATCCATCAATTAAACTTTTTGGGTCTCATATCAGGATGGAGTTTCGAACAGTGGTATTCATCATGACATTCTTTTGAAAAATGTTTACATCCAAGTTTTTATCCCTCCTTCTTGATTGAAGCATTCTTTTTATACTTTCCTTCAAACTTCCCCTTTCCTTTTTCCCATACTTAAATGGCTTCTCACTAGTTTCTTCAGAAACATGCTTCCCTCTTGCTTCTAAATGAGTTGCATGTACACAAACTTCATCTAGTTTTGTAGGGTTAAACATGAGAGTTATGTGTCTCAAATAACTATGTAAACCTCCAATGTATTTCAGTAGAGTGTCTTGAGAGGATAAATCTATACCCAAAATCAAAGCTTTTTTCCTAAATTCTTGAGTATAGCTTTGCACGCTTTGACCCTTAGCTTGTCTAAAGTTTTGCCAATCCATTATAGATTTTTGCATGTATGCTAATGGATAAAATTGTCTTCTTATTGCAAGAACAAAATCATTCCAAGAGGATAAAACCTTACCATTTTTCTTCATGTCCTCTTGAGTTTTGGCTTCTTACCAAATGAGCGCTGAACTTTCCAACCTAAGAGAAGCAAGCTGGACTTTGGTCGCATCATCTTTGATTCTTTGTATCCTGCAATACACTTCAATTTGACGAACCCAATTATCTAATTTCTAAGTATTTACCTCTCCATCATATATAGGCAATTGAAAATTTCTGTAAAGCTTTAACAAAGGAGTTTTGCCATGTCCCTTTGGAGAATGTGGAGGTGTTTGTGAACGGATAGAAGTAGAAGAAGATGAGGATGAGGATGAGGATAGAGGTGAAGGTGGTGGCTTGTTACCATCCCCTCCATTCCCTTTTGGAGGTTTATCTCCATTTCCTCCATTTCCTTTTGGAGGTTTTGAGCTCTCTCCTTGCAACCTTGAGTTCATCTCCTCATAAAGAAATTTTACCATTGCAGATATTTCAAAGAAATCTTTTCTTAAAGTTATCTCATCTTCAGACTTCCCTTCATGACCTTCTTCATGTGCCATGACCAGTGAAGCTTGAGATATGTCTGTTCTCCTTGAAACAATTTGAGACCTTGGTTCCACAAGTTCTCCTTCTCCTCTTTAGAGCTTCAATCTTGTAAGCATCAGAAAAAACTTGCAAAAACAATCAAACCTTCAAATAAATCTTGAATTTGATACCAAACTGATGTGTTATACAAATTTGAAGGCGATAGGAAAATTTGAAGTAATTTTTATTTATTTATTTTAGGAAATGGATCACTTTGCTAAAGCACATAAAATAATGGTTTTAAAACTCAGTTAACAACATAAAAACAAAGACAAATATACCATATACAGAAACACAAGATACCAAAATGTTAAAGGATTTCACCCCTCCTAGGTTACATTTCCTGATCCAACTTCCAATGTTGGGCCTCTTTCATTAAGTGCTCAAATTTGTGTTTACATTGATTTATAGTGCTCATAATGTAAAAATTATGTCTCGAATGTCTCCAGGATAGTCAAAAACCCTAACTTGGGCTCTTGTTGGGCTCAATTTGGCTAAAAACTAAAGAAGTTACGCTCTAGAGAAGTTTTTTTGCTAACTACTCTACAAACTGGCTCATTTGTCTAACCATCCTACAAATTCCGTAGTTTAGGAGACCGTCGAGCGCCAATTTCACTTGGCGCTGGTGGGATTCCCACTGATTCAGGTGCAAAATATTCCATGTTTTAAATTCCCAATGACCCTTGGGTGGAAAAATCTGGCCACATGTGGCCATGTGGTTGGGGGGTGCGGCTAACCGCTTGCCTCTGCCGGCGTAGTGCCCCAACCATTAGCATATGGTTCCACGACGTCATAAAACTTTGGGATGCCCCCAAAATCCATGAACCTATTTCTTTGGATCCCTCTGCTTATGCCCACGGTCCAGTGTGACCCCACATGCCTTGAGGCTGGGCTTAAGCTTAGCCCTCACAACTGTCGTGCCACCCTTAGCACCTTCCTCTCTTGTCTCGGTCCTGTGGTGATTCATGGGACTTAGAGCTAGGGTTTTGATGCAGCTCCCAACTCGTCAGCGCTCCTCTTTGATCCGCCTCAGGTCACATCATATGGTTAGACCTTGGGTTGGGGATAAGCCCCGAGCCCTTGGTCGCTCTGCTCGTGGTCTCATGGTTGTGTAGTGACTATGGTCTAGGGGCTTAGCCCTGACCCCTTCCCTAAACATTACACCGCCAAAAATTTAAATATGTATTCATGCTATGACTATTAAGTACCACCCCATGACCTATTGGTAAGGCGCTTGACTTGTGTGCATGAGGTCGCCTGTTTGAATCCTGTGGAGGCATTTTGGCCTTTAACCAAAATTTTGTATAGTACTGGGGTGCCACATGGCACCCATCCATTTGTCCACTTAAAAATTCTAACAACCAATCAAATCCATGAATCCCTAAACAAATCCGGTGAAGCCACTTGGAAGCCTGCCATTGGCACGATGTATAGTCAACTTGTCCAGTTAGCCTTCCTAGTTATCCTGCTGAGTCATCATACGAACTGCCCAGTCAGTAGTCTTGCACCCAGCCTGCAAACATTTTACTTGTTTGGGAAAACGATCAGAACGTGATATCGAGAGCATACAATATCGGTTTTGAGCGATTTAAGTTGCATTGGATTCAGGTCTACGATCTCTACGCTTTGGCACCAGTTTCAAGAAATTTTGAACACTTTGAATTTTGAGCACTTTACTAATTCCTTGGATCACTTTAATGTTGGTCATTGTCATTAAACAACAACCTATGAAGCACAATGGCCAGATCTAAGGTTTGTTGTATAAGTGGTTGTTGGTGAGTCACAAATCCTTGCTTAACAAATAAGGCCTTCTCTTGCAGAGGTTTGATCAAAGTGCGAACATCCAGCTATGACCTAAAAACATAGCTAGAAAGGTTTTGATAGAGGAATAGAGGATAAATTAAGTAATCAAATATCCTCCCTAAATATTTAATTATCTAATAAGATCATAAATGTATAGAAGAACCTCTATAGTGAACATGAATACATCTAAGTATAGCATAGAAGTAACAATTTATTGACTTATGGGTGGCCAATCAAAAAAATTATTCAATATTTACTGAGTATAGAAAATAACATTGCATTAGGGATTGCATTAGGGATGACAGGGAGGCTAATACTCAACCTAGCCCTTCCCCGTGTCCTACACTACTACAAATATATGTAGAAACATAGTATGAAATCACTAGAAACACTCACATGTACACAAGTTCTTTTAATAAATTGAAGCCATAAACCCTTGAATTAAAACTTTGTAATATTAGTGTTTACAAAAATATGAGGGTCTTTCTGGGCTCAAAATCCAACCCTTTTTACAATTAAAATGAAATAATATATATGAAAGCATTAGTCTTGGAACAATCACAAACTTTTACTAATAAACTTTTAAATCTATATTCTAAAAGCAAATAAAATATTTAATTTGTTGCAGGAAACATGGAACCGCTGGAAAATCCTACGCTTTTAATTATGGAAATTGATTCATTGATACTGATTTCATGCTTGAAATTTGTAGTTGCTCAAACTGTCTGTTGGAAATCTGGAGTTTGATCCTTAATTTGTTGATCTTTTATTGCTAGGTGTCTTTTGATTGCTTGAAGATGCCCACCAACATTTAAGGAAAAGGGTGGGGGTGGGGGTGGGGGTGGCGGTGGCGGGAGGAGGCTGGTGCACAAATTTTACCACCTGGTTTTACTAAATGTTATGTGTCATTTTCTTATGAATTGAGAAGCCCCACATGGTTTTCCAAATAACTAGGGTAATAAAAGTAATATTTTATTGCCCTTAAATCTTGGTGGGCTAGGAGTTTTTAACTTTGACTTTAATTTTTATTATATATTTTATTAATTGACTTTTAATTCTAAATATAATTATCACCCCTAATTAATTTCTTAACTTTAATTAATATTAATGATTCTAATTTATATATATGTACATATTTTATTATTATTATTTATTTACTTACTTTGATCTTTTTAATTTTATTTGAAATGTAGATTAAAATTTAGCATAGAAAATGACTTATGAGAAGGTTAATGAGCTAAGGCCAAAATTTTTAGTTGTAACATTTTTTACAAGAATATGTTACGACACTACCCACATTCATTAGGTTAGAGAATGGGCATTCAAAGAGGAAAATGACCCCCCAAAAGAGAGTTTTGTAGACTGTTTATGCCATCTAGTCTCATTAAGGTGATTTATTATTTTTGTTACCTTTCCATTGGCTAATAATATTTGCATTATTCCTTCCCTATTTTTTTTAAATTAATTTGAATAGCGTTTGGTTGTCAAAAATCATAGTTTAATTATGAAAATAGTTTTTTTCTTATTTATATGTGCTTGTATTTATTCTTCTACTTGTCCCACATTCTCACATTTATTTGTTGTTAGCTTAGTGACCCATCAATAAAGAGATTTTTCTCACCATTGCAACAAAAATCTCAATACAAATTTGTGAATCCATTTCGGTTTTAGATCATTATATCTAGCTTTTGGTTTGTTTCTATGCTTAAATTTAATTCATGGTGGTTTATAGGCACAAATTCAACTTTGTATTTTCCTTAATCACTAGTTGGAAGAGGTTCAAACTCCAAACAAAACTCATATTTTTGAAGCTCAATTTTTTGCATGCCCGTCAATCTCTAATTCACATAGATCACCTAAGGTTTTTCTTCATCTTTCACATTGTTCATGTAGGTTTTCTTGTGTAGAACTCACACCACTTTGTTATGTGTCAATTAAATTGTTTGTGTGTCATTGGTGTGATTATCTCTATTATAACACATGCAACAGTACTTGAAATCAAATTTTCATTAGTAAGGTTTATTGGGTAGTTTTAAGATTTTCAAGTATTTCTAATTGGTTCAATTCCACTATTCAATCTATTTAGTTCTTAGTAACAAAAAAAAACCTAGTGGGAAAGGAAAGAAATCATACTTTCTAGTACATATCGTTAATTAGATGTTTTTTGTTTTATCTAACACTTAAGGTTTATATCTTTTATTTCATCAATTTATTAAGGAAATAACTAGGTAATGAATTAACTCTTTGGTTTAAGAGTTTAATTTCATTTTATCAACTTAGTTCTAGCCTTTATTTCACATTTTAAGGGGTTTTTCTATCACTTCATTTTCATACAGATAAAGGACCTAAAGGTTCTTCTACACCTATATTTTCTCTGTGTCAAGATTGCACTCATAAATGATCTTGGCAAATAAAAAAATGTTAGAACTATGAAGTACCTCCTCCTCCATATTTGAACTTATGTCGTTTTTTTTGTTTTTAAATTGCTCATATTAATTGGGAATTTAATTAGGTAAATAGTGAACCTATAGTCTAAGTATTTATATTTTCCAAATTTTGAAAATTTTGTAATTTTATTTTCTACTATTTATTTTCAAGCATGCAATTTCAAGTTGGTCACACCATTTTTTGTGCACACACATGAAGAACCTAATAATTCTTCTTTTACCAAATTATGTTTTTCATCCTACACTCTTAAGTGATTTTTACATTATAATTTCAAAATGCCTCTTTCATAACTCCTTAAATCAAAATTTGTAGGTTCATGGCACTAGTTTAGCCCTGCTCATTAGGGGAGTTTTGAGGTCTAAAATGGGCCTTCTAAGGAAATTATAAAATAATAGTGGAAATAATAAAATAAGATTAGATTACATCATCAAATTTAAGAGGAAAAAAAGGAAAAAAAAACTATTTTTTCAACTCGTATTTTCAACTTATCTCCCTATGGGTTTACTCAAATTCCGAGCGGCAACACTCGTTGGATGAATAATTTGATTCCTCATCCAAGGAGTACCCATGTTGCATACTTTCAGCGGACCCTGCTACACGAAAAATGAGAAATACATGAAAAACGTGATTGCAATTTTTTTATGAAGACTCAATTTTTTAATTGGGGACAGAATAATAAAAATAATTTGAATCTACAATTATATCTGATTTTATTTAAAATTTTCTAATTCTACTAGAGCTTTAGAAATTTTAATTAAATCATAAAGAGAAGTTCTAAAAGAGGAAAATCTAAATTAGCCTGAAATTCAAATGCGATGAAAGTGATTTACTCGGCTGGAGATGCTAATGAAAATGCCTACCAATACATTTTGGAATTGATCTTCACTCCTTGTACGATCTGTTGGAATGCTGGTGATGCAATCCTTTTCCACTTATGGTTAGAGAAGGAGTAGCAATCTTAAAATCACGAAGGAACAAACTTCTTTCCAGTTGACAACAAAATAACTAGATCTAATGGAAGCAAGTGCTTATAACAAAAATGTAAAATATTAAGGAAAATTTTAAAGATATTCTCCTTAAGTATATCTTTTTATAAACTAAATTTAAGCAACATATAGGGAAATAAATTCAAGGATTTACCTTCCTACATTTTTACCATGACCTTATTCACTTGATATATTTGCTCACAATGGATCATGACTTAAAACACCAAAAATTCATAACAAGGAGAAAAAAACAAGAACATGATGCATAATTAACAAAATAATTTTCTTTACTATTCTCCCCTTTGCAAATAAGGTAAAGTGATTTCTTTTTATAAGGGAACGAGGCCTCTAAAACATCAAGCACAATTCCATGGGCTCTTTAATATAAGGGGAACATATAAGGGGTTTTCCAAGTAACCTTTATTTGCATATGAAAAGTAGATAAGATCAATAATAAACAAATATAAAGTGGACAAAGAAAATTATGCCATTTTTTTTCCAGTGGATCTCATTTTTTTTTTCTTTTCAAGTTGTCTATGATCCTCCAGGCTTGACTTGTTTCTTGAGGAGTCGCGACCCAAGGGCATCTAAGTCGTCAAAGTCAACTGGGGATCGCACCCAACCTGGGCCACACCAGCCCTAAGTTGACTAAATATTTTAGCATGTCTCTTTCCCCTAGCAAAGGGCACAACCATCTCCCATGAGGTTTGATCCCGGGTCGCCTTGCTAACGAGGCCCATCCTCAACCAGTTGTGCTAGTAGGACTTGACTTTTCCAATGGATCTATTAAAATAATAAAGTAGTCATTTTTTTTTCATAACTTCTAGAAACTCAATAATTAAGACCAATTGTGTTCATGTGACCAAATAGTTCAATTTTACATCAATTATTATCTCTAGTGTAAATGTGGGTATAAAGATAACGGAACACTCCTTGTACATGTGCTAGAAAAAACATTATACTTTAACAAATAATGCTCCAAATAATATTGTGTGAACTTGCAAGTTGATGTAGATTCTTTGGATATGAATGAAGTGTCATGTAATTGTCCATGTTAGCTGACATAACTTCCAATGCATAGCCCCAAACTTATAATGATAGATCAAGCTTCGACTGGTTGTTAGGTATCAAAATAGATAAAATAATTTAGTGCAAACAAATTAAACCAATGTTACCAAATTACATGAAATAGGTCATGGAGGGAAACCATGCATCTTTCACATGTTCTTATAGACTAGAACATAACATATTTACGACATCATTTTGGTCAGAGTAGGTAAATGATGCTAATTTATGAAACAAAATATATGGGTAACATATTAATTAACTTCTAAATTCATGCACAATGTTGACAATTTAAGTCTAGTTCAACGCTCAACTAGTTGATTAGAATGTGGCTAGAAGTCTTCATTTATTTGCAACTCCTTATTGAAGAATGCCTGGGGGCTTCACTCAATGAACCTCTAATATATCACGTGCGTTCGTGGCATGCTAACAATACCCTCAATTTGACTACATATTGGAAAATGCCTCTAAAAATCACATTATTTAACCCCCTACCAATATGAACCCAATACACCTTCCCAATTTAAAAAACCCCTACTTTCACTAGATATTGTATGTATCCATTTTTTCATTAACATTTTTTATACCCCTTTATGATTTTTCATTAACTTTGAGCTCCATTTTTTATACATGCCAATATAAAAACCCTTTACCCCCTATTATATGCCGAATATATTATGTCATATTCCCCTCAATATATATCCCCCAATACGAATGCAGATGGTATGGTATTGCTCCCTCAGTGAAGCCCCCACAGAAGAATGTAACTAGTGTCGGTATTCATAATTGTATTTGAGTCATGATGTAATTTATTGGTCAAAAGAGAGAAAAACAAATTTTAATATAAAAGAAATTGACTTATTAAAGCATGGGTTTCATGCTTCGGTCAATTGGTTTTAGGTCAAACCCTCCATGTAGGCTTATAGGGTTCATGTCAAGTGTCCTTGTATTTTTCAATATGTAGAAGACCCTTCTTGGGTTTCATCTATCAAAGAAGAAATTTATTTTGATGTAAATTAAGGTCATCTAGGCCTCCTCCACCAAGTCGGCCTCAAAGAATGATAATTCAACCTCATCTAGGGAATTCGACCTCACAAAAACACTATATAAAGGAACCAATTTTACCTCATTTGGAGCATCAACTCATTAAGTTCGATTTGCAGTTGTTGGAGACAGAAAAAGATAATGAAGTTGTTGGAGAAGGATTGAAGAAGTTGGAAGACCAAAATCAAGTTCTTGGGAAATCTATCTCTCACATGTGTGAAGTCTCTGGATTGTAGTTGGGCCGAAATTATGAAGTTGTTGGGGTTAAAATTCTAGATTGTTGTTGGGGTAGAAATTATGACGTTGCCGGGGTCGAATTTTGGGTTGTTGTTGGGTTGTAGCTACTGGAAAAGAAGAATCTACTGAAGTTTGTTGGATCATTTTGTAAGGCTGACTTGGTGGACGAGGAAGGTATTTTGGGTCTAAGGTCTTGGTCTATCTCAATTTGATTCACTAGTGGAAGAGTTTGAATGGGTTTTCCCCTATAGAGGGGTTTTAGCCTTGGCTAAGTGCCTACATATGGTGTCGTTGATCTTCATGTTTTTGATTTGATGATTGCTTCATGAAAAATAGATAAAAGAAGAACATAAATAAGATACGAATAATACACGAATAACACAAGTAATTATCAACATAAGAAAATCTTTCTATCCTCTGCTTTTCTAACATGGTATCGGAGCTAAGGTGAAGAAGGAAGAAAAAGTTAGCTTGAAGATCTATTGAAGAAAAGGGGATCAAAGGAAGGTCGTTAAGGAAAAGGATTATATAAGAAGAGAAGCCTACTATATATAGGGAATATGTCAACTGTAATGAAGAAAAAAAACAAGCTAAAAGGAGCCTCCAATTACAAGGCATGGATAAAAAGGATAACTCTTATCCTTGCTAAGCATAAAGTTTTGGATCTTGTTCAAGGAAAAGTTAAGAAATCTACAAATGGTGCATGAAAGGAGAAGTTCAGAGAAACTAAAATATTGGCCATGAATCTGATAGTATATGGAGAAAAGGACAACCTAATCCCATACATATCCAACATAGACTCTCCTCAAGAGATGTATGAATCTCTCTCCAAGTTATTCACCATCAAGAACATTGGTAAAATAATTAGCCTAAAAAATGAACTAAGGACAGTAAATATGACAAAATATGATATTGTTTCATCATATTTTGATTTTTTTAGGATAAGATATGAAATCCAAGCTATAGATGAAGTTGTACTAAAAAAGGAACTCGTGATCACTGCTCTACTAGGTCTACCAAAATCTAGGAGTGCTTTTGCATTAGGAATTAGCTGTTGGAAAGGTACTCCAATTTTTGAACAAATGTGGAACGCATGTAGTCAAGAAGAAACTTGAATATCATTAATAAACAACAAGAAGGAGGATGAATAACAAAACACCTCTAATGCCTATTCTTCTCATCACAAGAAGAAGGGAACATTCAAGAAACTGAAAGGACCAAAGAAGAAGGTTGATCTATCAAAGATCAAGTGCTACAATTGTCACAAAATGGGACATTACAAAAGTCAATGTCCTAAGAATAAAAGGAATAAAAGAGAGATAGAGAACAAGAAAATGTTATCAATGAAACTCCAACTAAGAAGAACAAGACTAAAGAATTGGAAGTCAAAGACTTATACTATTAAGTCCTCTCTTACATATCCTTGATAGTATTCTATTCTAAGTTTTGTAACTTTTTCCTTTATTTTTTGATTTCTAGAGTTTGTAGGTCTAATATATCTTGATAGAACATTTTTGAATGGTTTAAAGTATAGGTATCCCTTAAAGGACTATATTAAGAGGGAGCCTCCACCATTTTACCAAAAGATAAGTATCTTGTTCTTTGGTTTCCTCCTCACATTGAGATTTGTTTGTATTGTATACCAATAACATTTTCTTTATAATTTTCCTTGGTAGGAAAAGCTTGTATAATACAGAAAGGTTGTGGAGGAGAATTCAAGAATTGATGTCCTACAAGGTTTGTTAAAGAACGACTCAAGGTATGTCACAAACTACAAGATTTGTTGCAAGTCTTACTTTACACAAAAGGTATGATCATTTTCTTTTGAAATTTGTGTTATATTACTAACTCTCTTATGTGTAAGGTTTTGAATCATAGATATTCTTGTTAGGGTGATTAATCATTAGATTGAAAATACCCTCATTATATTGTCTCTTGTCATTATTGTGAAACAATAACCCTTAAGGTTCATTGTAATACCCTAGCCTCTTGATGCTATGGGTATGTCAAAGTTGATTATGAAACTCTAGTCTTCTTAAGCTTTGTTGATAAAGTCTAGGACATATGATGAAATATTCTTCGTTTGAAGTTTAGGGTTTTGGTAATGTCATGGTAAAAAGCCTAACCCTTTAGGGTTTTCTGTTAATGTCCAAGTTATATAATGAAACCCTATATTTTTAGGTTTTATAAACAAAACCATTATAATAACTAAAGAAATATCCTAATAAAGAAAGCCTAGGTGTATATTCTTCTGCATGATTGAAATCCTAGTTGGTCAAAATTGTTGTATATCTAACTTTGATGTATTGATATTTGTATCTTGGGTTTACCTAGTAGATATTGATGTGAAATGCTAGTACATCTTAGATACATATATGCGAGTATTCTAACTTAATTGTTGATACTCATGTTTTAGTTGGTAAAATCTAGGGTTTGTAATAAAACCCTAGTAGAGATTGGTATAGAATAGGATATGATGATATTGTTTTTGATTATTGATATGATTTAGTTTTGATGATAAAACCTAGAGTTTGCATCAAACCATAGTAAGAGTCTGTCATGTAATTCTAAAAGCATATTGTTGAAACCTTAGATGTATAATACCATGATTGGATTGCTATTGCTAACAACTAAGGCTTCATATCTTGGAGATAGAGTCTAGGGTTTATGACAAAACTCTAACAAGAAGTTGAAGTCTAGTATGTAAAAAGATGTGACCCTTGCTGATTATGAACCTAACAAATTTTAGGTATTTGAAGTCTAAAGATTGAATGTTTCCATTATAATGACATGATTTTAATATGGTTGACTTCATGCTTCTATATTCGTATTTGGTTGTACTTTCTATTAAAGTTTTGCAAGTACACAATCTTAAAAATATTGAAGATATTCAAAATTAAAGATGATGATAAGCATGATGAAGGAATTTGATCAAAGAATGAAGCCTTGAAAGGATAAAGGTACTCCAATATTAAAGAAGGAAGTTGTTGATCTCCCTAAGTAGAGTTTTATCTCCCTAGTTAAGAGGGAGGGCATATTATGATAGTCATAACGAATACCTTGAAGAAAAAATGAAACCGAAATACTACAAATGGATGTTCATGATTCATGATGTTACAAAATACTTGAGAAGTACTAAGACTGTATTTGAAGAAGTGAAAGAAGAAAGATTCAGACAAGCTGTATCTGAATAAATCGATGTTGATATGAGTAGCATTAGGATGATTGAGGACCTCGAAGTTTTGTGTTTACTTATCTATATATATATATATATATATATATATATATATATATATATAGATATATATATACTTGAAGGTTTATTACTGATTGGGGTTATGATTGTGAAAGATCTCTCCTTAAAAAGGTTGAATGTTTGAAGCATCCTTGAAGTGGCATATATATATGATTTAGTTTATAAGGAGAGATGTAAGCATCTAGGGCTGAGTGCCTGATGCTTGGGAGGACATCTGGCTAGCTTATGTGTTGATGTCTAGATCCTGAAGTAGGGAGGGTGGCATTGGTCATAGAGCTTTGACATTGGATACACACCTAGATCCCTGGGTTGGTGTTAAAGTGGAATCTTGATGGTAACTATATAGGTTGAAGCTTGGAAACATCTTAGTCCCACTCGATTAGAGTACCTTGGTCAGGTATCTAATTCATAGCACAACGTGTGCTATGAACTCTTCATAGGGTCTATCACTTTGAGATCTTCCATGTACCTATGTATACATGTAATTATGAACACCTCCTCAGTTAAGAGAGAGCATTGAAGGATGTAACTAGTGTTAGCCTTCATAATTGTATTTGAATCACGATGTAATGTATTTGTCAAAATAAAGAAAAATATTTTTTATTATAAAACAAATTGACTTATTAAAGCATGTGTTTCATGCTTGCGTCAAGGGTTTTTAGGTCAAAACCTCCATTGTAGGCTTCTAGGGTTTGTGTCAAGAGTCCTTGTCTTTTTCAATATGCAGAAGAACCTTCTTTGGCTTCACCTACCAAAGAAGATTTTTTTTTTTTTGGATGTAAATTAAGGTCATCTATGCCTCCTCCACCAAGCCAACCTCAAAGAAGGACAAGTCAACCTCATCAAGGGAATTCAACCTCACACAAACACTATATACAGACAATAATTAGACCTCATTTGGAGCATCAACTCATCAAGTTTGATCTATAGTTGCTGAAGGAAGAAAAAGATAGAAAAGTTGATGGAGAAGGATTGAAGAAGTTGGAAGACCAAAATCAATTTCTTTGGAAATATATCTCTCACACGTGCGAAGTCTCTGGATTGTAGGTAGGCTGAAATTCAGAAGTTGCTTGGGTCAAAATTTTGGATTGTTGCTAGGGTTGAAATTTTGAAGTTGTTGGGGGTTGAAATTTTGGGTTGTAGCTGCTGGAAAAGAAGATACTTCTTCCGGAATCATCGCATCCATAATTGTTAGAATCGGCGTTTCGAGCCATCCACCGTGGCTCATCATCATGATATATTAATAAGTGTGTAAGACAGATCTCGCAGGAATGAATAAATAGAGGAATGAGCTATATGGAATGGGAATGTTGTTAGCCGACCATGCCTTTATTTATAATAATAATTTCAAATAATTTTAATTAATTTTTTCAATAATTTTTTTTTTATTATTATTATTTTTTTAAATTAATTTTATTTTAGAATTTCAAATAATTTTAATTAATTTTTTTATTCAAATAATTTTAATTATTATTTTTTTCAATTTATTAATTTTTTTAATTTTATTAAAAATGTTATTAATTTTTTTAAGAATTAAAAATATTAGTAATGTTAATATTCATATTCATATAATTTATTTATTTTATTAAAATTCAAGTAATCATTTTAATTAATTTTGATATAAAATTAATTATTTTAATTTAGAATTAATTTTATTCTAGACTAGATTAGAATTCATATAATTTTAATCCCACTTTATAATAAATGAATTCATGTTAATATTAATATTAATAATTAATGATTGAGAGGGGGATGAGCTCTGCATCGATACCAGCTTTGAACCTGGGTTGATGGAAGATCGGTGATGTTCCGTAATTGAAGTGCGCGGGTGGCTGCGGAGCAAATACGGTCAGCAGAGGTCTTAGGCGACTGATTAATCACTGTTAGCTGTGAATTACAGAGAGCATTGCGGTGAATTAGGGTTTACGGAGGACTGATAGAACACATGGGGGACAATCAGGGGAGGGGAGAGATCCCCGCCTATAGGGCTGCTATGGCAGGTGGTTCAGGCAAGGATTCAGGACAAAAGGGAACGAGCAAGGCAACCCCCGTGCTGGGGAACCAATGGCAAGCCAGGTTAGTCAATCGATGACTTCCTAGGGCACAGAAAAAACCACGATATGTGATTCCAAACAACAAGCTGGAAGATTACTGCTGTTATATGCGTGACCATGCCTTAATCTATAAATTTATCAGATACTGGCCCTCTGAACGGGATCTTACGCGCTGGATTTACCAAAGGTGGCATCCAATAGGGCATATAGATCTTAAATTGGGGGCGAAAGGCTTTTTTACTGTTATCTTTGCGAATTTGGAGGATAAGAATAGGGTTTTCGAGGAGGGGCCTCATTTTATGAATAATGCGGGCTTATTCATGCGTTATTGGGAAGATAGGTATAATCCTGATGCGGAGAAAATCAAGTCAGCTCCGATCTGGGTCAGGTTATTTGGTTTGCCGGATGAATTTTGGGAACCTGATACTTTGGAAGGTATTGGAAACTCGATTGGTACTTTTGTGAAGGTAGCAGAGTCGACGAAGCGGGGGAAATACAATTCTTATGCCAGGATTTGTGTTTATATGGATATATCAGAACCCTTACCGGAAACAATCGAGCTTGAATATCACGATGAGGTTTGGCAGCAGCCTCTCGATTACGAACATATACCGTTTCGGTGTCGGCGCTGTCATATATATGGTCATCTTGCCCAGGATTGCCCACAAATTCGACCAGTGGAGGTAGTACGGACAGAGGAGGTAGGTAAGGGCAATATGGGAGAAACACGAGTTGACAAAGGGAAAGTTGTGGGTGGGGAGGATAGTGAATTCCAGGTAGTACAACGGAGACGGAAATCAAATCCTGGAACATCGAAATCTGTGGTAAAGGAATCCACTGCTCCTAATGCATGTCGGAATACGTTCAATGTCCTCCAAGAGAGGGAAGAGGATACTGAGGGAACGAAGAAGGAACAGGCGATTTTGGGCAGTACACCAATGGCGATTATTAAGGATGGGAAGCGTAAAAGTAGGAGCCCTAGTCGAGAGCCTGATGAGGAAGGGGAACCAAGTTTAGGTACTCTGGAAGCAGGAGAAATAAGGAGTATGGAGACCACAAATGAAGCGGGAGTGGAGGAAGAACAAGTTCTGAAGAAATTACTTATTGAATGGAAGAAATTGGACGAGAGATTTATCCCTGAGAAGGAGAAACAGTTATATAAGGAAACGTTTCAACGCTATAAGGAGAAGAAGGCCGGACTACTAGAGAATCGGTTAGACCCGTTAGGACCCCAGGAAGCTCAAAATTTGGGAGGGGAAGGGAAAGCTAAAGGTGGTCGGAAAAAAGGGAGGCGAACACTAAATGAGTCCATTCAAGCAGTTGGGGAGACTCTCGTGAATTCCGGAAGGGTAATACCTCTGTCTGAGGTATTTTTACAAACACCTAAAAAGTTTTAAATGATTGTGTTAAGTTGGAATATTAGGGGGTTAAACAGTAGAGGTAAACAACGTTATTTGCAGGACCGAATAAGGAAAGAGAAGCCAAATATTGTGGTAATTCAGGAAACGAAAATGGAGAGTCAGCAGTTGGAAACACTGATAAATAAATTGAAAATTGGATATGAGGTTATGGCTTTAGATGCTGTAGCTACAGCAGGGGGCTTAGCAATTTTGTGGAACCCGGAAGAGGTAGTTTTTGATCACTGGTTTAGCTTGCCTCAAATTCTTTCAGGTGTATTTCGTTTGGTAGGCATGAGGGACCGAATTCTTTTTACAGGAGTATACGGCCCTCCCAACTATAGAGATAGACAAGATTTTATGAGAAATATACACACCATGAGAAGTTTTCTTCCGCATATCCCGTGGATAGTTGGAGGGGATTTTAATCTTATACGGCACTTAGGCGAAAAACGAGGGGGAGTAAGGAGGGAAGATCAGACCATGGAAGAATTCAATGACTTGATTCGCGATCTGCGGCTAGTTGATATTCAGACAACAAATGGAATTTTTACCTGGAACAATCGAAGAGGGGGTTCAAATCAAATTGCTTCGAGGTTGGATAGATTCTTACTGTCAGAGTCAATTTTAAACCGGGATGTTTTTATTGAGGCCAGCATTCTCCCCTGTCTTGGATCTGATCACTGGCCCATACGTTTGGATATTGATATAAAACAGATGAAAGGGAGAAGACCTTTTCGTTTTGAATCTTTTTGGCTTCGAGATCCCCAATTTATAAAGAAAGTTGAGAGTTGGTGGCAGCGGAGTAATTGCAGGGGCAATGGAAAGATGCATACGGTACAGATGAAGCTCAAAGAATTGAAAAAACACATAAAAGAGTGGAATAGGAAAGAATTCGGGAATATATTTGAGGAGAAGTTGAAACTAGAAGGTGCGATGGCGGACCTCCAGCAGAAAATTATTTTAGAAGGACGGGATGAAGGAACAAGCCAAGAGGAAGGTCGACTTATATGTCAGTTAGAAGAGAGAAGAAAGCAGGAGGAGATTTTGTGGAGACAAAAATCACGGATAAGATGGCTTTGGGAAGGGGAAAGAAATACGAAGTTTTTTCATCAGGTCATGATTCAACGTAGACACCGAAACAGGATTTTTTCAATCAAAAATGCTGAGGGGGAAAGAGTATATGAACAAAAAGATATTGAAAAAACTTTGGTAGATTACTTCAAAGACATACTGACCGAAAATCATAGTAACCGAAACGAAGCTATTCATAAGATTTGTAGTGAGATTCCACGGATAGTAACTGACGAACAAAATAAATCACTCATGAGGGCAGTAACCCTAGAAGAATTAAGTGAAGTTGTGATGGGGATGAGTACAAATAAAGCCCCAGGGCCGGATGGCTACACAGTAGAGTTTTTTCAGGCTAGTTGGTATTTTTTGGGTAAGGACATACTGGATGCGGTAGAGGAATCACGTATACGATAGAGGATATGGCCTGGGATCAATGCAACATTCCTAACTTTAATTCCTAAGAGCAATATATCGGAGGAGCCCCAGGGTTATCGACCTATCGCACTATGTAATGTAATATATAAGATTATCTCTACACTTATAGTAAAGCGATTGAAGCCTCTATTATCTAGTCTCATAGCACCTGAACAAACTGGCTTCGTGGAAGGAAGACAAATACTGGATGGCATTGTGGTATCTCAGGAAGTTATTCATTCATTGAAGACGAGAAAGCAGAAAGGATTGTTAATGAAATTGGACCTATCTAAGGCATATGATCGGCTGAGTTGGGAGTATCTTAGGGAGGTTTTGAGGGCGTTTGGTTTTGAGAATCGCTGGATAACATGGATAGCTAATATGATGTCAACCCCCAATTTTTCGATCCTGGTGAATGGTAATCCTACAGATCTCTTCAAGGCTACCAGGGGCATTCGACAGGGGGACCCAATCTCGCCATTTTTATTCATTCTGGCTATGGAAGGATTAAGCCGACTCATTAAAAAAGAAGTCAGAGATGGGCGAATAAAGGGGCTTAAGCTATGGGGAAATAATTTGACAATTACACATCAACAGTTTGTGGACGATTTGATGCTGTTTGGTGAAGCTTCGCTGAGGGAAGTTCGCAATTTTCAGAGGGCCCTCCAACTCTTTGGGAATGCATCAGGTATGGAGATAAATAAAGATAAGTCCTGTACTTTTATTTTTAATTCTCCTGAGGTTGTTAAGTTACATTTAACCAGAGTCTTAGGGTTTAGGCAAGGTGTTTTACCCACGAAATACCTGGGCATGCAATTAGATATGAATCCAAAGCGTATTACCAATTGGCAGTATCTATTGGAAAAACTACGAAACAGATTAGCAAACTGGTCGTTTCGACTCTTGAATTTGGCCAGTAAGGTAGTTTTGTTGAAATCGGTTTTATCAGCTATTCCTATATACTCTTTATCATTAATGGCAGCCCCAAAAGGGATCTTTTCTAAAATTCGAGAAATCATGGGTAAATTTCTTTGGGAGGGACCGAAATAGCAACGGAAATGGACTTTAGTCTCTTGGCAGAATGTTATAAAACGAAAAGATGAAGGGGGATTGGGAGTTCGAGATCCTGAGATTGTCAACAAAACTCTAGGAGCGAAATTATGGTGGCGCTGGGTTCAGGGAGGTATGGACGTCTGGAAAAATATTTGGAATAGGAAATATGGAATGCCGGAGTCTATTGAAGGACGCCTACGAACTGAAGAAGTTCCAAGAGGGTCAGCAATGTGGGATTTGGCCAGTACTAACCGGGAGCTAGTAAGGAGTCTCGCTTTCTGGGAGATCCGGGACGGCAATTTGGCCTGGTTCTGGGAGGAAAGATGGCAACAGCGGGACCACATGTAGGATCTCCCTCAGTTGCATATAGTTCAACAAGGATCACAAAGAGCAGGCCTGAGGTATGTAAGAGATTATTGGACTCTCGGAGCAGAAAATGACTTATGGAGAGTCTGGAAGAAACCTGAAGATTTTGATAACACTATTCCTCAAGAGGTTGGCCAGCTATTCATTAAGGAGTTAGACTCTAGAAAAGTTAAAATAAGAGATGGTCACGATATTCTTAGATGGGGGAAGGAAACGAAGGGTATGTTTACAGTTAAAGAAGCGTATTACTGGGTGACAAGGGAGGAAAGAGTGGCGGATCTCGTGGAGTGGAAAAAGATTTGGCGAAACAATTGGTGGCCTAAAGTAACGTATTTTGTTTGGCTGTTGTGTAGAGGACGAGTATTGACATGGGATAATATTCAGAAGCGAGGTATGAATGGGCCATCAAAATGCTACCTCTGCAATAAGGAGGTTGAGACTCAGGAGCATATTATGAACAAATGTCTTTTCATCCGACGGTTATGGGAGGAGATCAGGGTATTATTTGGGCAGACAAATAGGGATCCTAAGAATCATAGGAATACAGTGCTCCAGTGGGGCACGGGCAATTTTCAAAGTAAGGTGGTTCGAAGGATATGGACGTTGGCTGTGGGTTTTATAGTATGGGAAACCTGGAAAGAGCGTAATAGACGAATCTTCCAAGACAGACGAAGGGATGAAACGAGTATTTGGGAGGTAGTTTGTAGGTCAATTAAAGAAACAGTCTTATCAGAGGTTTGGGATGATCAGGATTGGCAATTGAATCCAGCAGAGCAGTGGATAATCTTGAAACTTAACCTGGATATCTCAATGATCTACCCGAATACAAGGAAGCGACCCCCAGGTGGAGTGCCGAGTCCTAAGCATTTTAGTTTGCCTGGAGAGGGAAGGATCAAACTAAATTTTGATGGCGCCTCGAAAGGCAACCCTGGCCAAGCAGGCTTTGGTGGTATTTTTCGGGATAGCAGTGGGTCTACAAGATGGATATATGCGGATTTTGGAGGGGATATGACGAATAATGAGGCGGAGTTGTGGGCCGTTTACCAGGGATTATGTATTGCAATTAGGAATGGTTATTCGAATTTGGAGATTGTGGGTGACTCGAGATTGGTGATTGATATGCTGAGAAAGTTAAGGGATGGTCAGTGTTGGGACCATGTTGCAAAAAGTTGGCGGACTGCAGCCATAGTTAAAGACGTAGAAGAGGTGTTACGGAGGATCGAATATACGACTATCTCCCATGTTTTACGTGAGGGCAATCGGGCGGCTGACCTTATGGCAAATTGGGGCAGCGGCGGAGGGGATAGGCGGATAGACGGTAGTTGGAGATCCGTTAAGGATGATCCCCGGTGGACAATGCTAACAGACATTCTAAACCATGATTTATATGAGGCGACGGCGTCAGTGGGGAATTCATAATTACTTTCCACTTATGGTAAGACGGGACACATGTACTATGGTGTATGATGGTGAGGAGAGCAGGCAGGATCGCGCGGATGGAATGTATATTCAACTCGCTTGGAGTCATAACCATATAAACCAATTGATCATTTCAAGAAGCGGATGGGACTGGTTTCCGAGGATGAGAGGATGCAGCGTCAGGCTGATGGTAAGTGAATCCACTTACGGTAATACATTTGGAGTGAGGATTAATGAGTGTCTTAACTGGCATTGCAGCCAAAGGAACCTAAGGTGGCGGTCCGAACAAGCTTTAAAGCTTGCATGCATGCGACAGAATAGGTGGTCGGGATCATTTGTGAATTCTCAAGCGGGGAGGAGTAGACAGAGGGTTTTTGTGAGAAAGGGTATAGAGGATATGGCGGAGGGTCAGGACAGGGATGGAGGTCGCTGGTTGCGGAGCATGGAGAGAAAACGGGATACGAAGGGTAAGGGCCAGGTTGAGGAGGCCCTCCGGAAAATCATGTTGAATATTTCAGATGACTCTGAAGAGGAGTTTGACATTCGAGACTACTTGGTGGATGATGAACCCCGGCGTAGACAGGAAGGCGGGGATAAGCGTGGCAAAGCTCAAAGGCAGGAGGTCGAAGCTCGGATGGGCGAACAGGAGTTTGAGGAAGAGGCGGGCAGATATGGGGGTGGCAGACGGGGACGAAGTAGGGGAGGGTGTGTGCTGAAGAAGGAAGGGACCAGCCAGCGGGGCAGAGGGTGCGGCAGAGGGAGAGGAGGCAGAGGAGGTAGGACAGCAACAAATGTTGAGTATGAGGAGGAAATGTGTAGTGAGGCCAGAGCGAAAAAAAGAGGTAAGAGAGATATGAAACAGAAATTACAGGAGGCTGAAGAGGCTTATCATCAGCGTACTCACCCTAATATTCGGAGGATCATCGAACATTTGGAAGAGGAGGCATTGCAGGAACAGTCAGGGTCAGAAAAGGAGGATTGGGAGGCCTATCTGCCTGACCCAGGACATACAAGAGGCAGGATGACCTTATATAAACAATCTTTGCATGTCTATTGGGGCATGAAAAGGCTCTTAGCTAAAGCACTTGAACAAGTAGCCATGGACATGGTTGAATTGGCCCAGGTAGCAATGAAGAAAGAGATGCAGAATCTCTAAGTCACCTTAATGATGCAAGACAGGAAGATGGATGTGATCCTGAAGTATCTTCAAGCCAGGGGACCGGGGGTCAAAACGGAGAAGGAGGCCAATCTGGAGGCCCATAATTAACAACAGATGGAGCAGCTGAAAAGAGGTTTTTTGGATTTTAGTTTGTCTTTACAGATACTTGTTTTGTATGTTTAAAGTCATAACCTATTTTATAGTAAGTAAAGTAGAAGGATATGTAGTATGGGAGAAAAGACTGTTGGGTCTATACTTTTGGATAATCGGTTATATAGCATGGGTAGAAAGACTGAAGATATTCTATTTTTCGATGGGAATTAAGAACCTCAGGTGGTCAAGATATCCGGTTTCCCTTCGGGGCGGGTTGAGACCGGCCCATATGTGGTATGTTTTCGATGTATGATCCTTATTTTACAGTAATAGAAATGATGAATCTTGCCTTTGCTTACAAAAAAAATAATATTAATAATTAATAATCTTGATATTTACTATTAATCCAAATGAAAATATTTTCAATTATTTTAATTAATTTATCCATTTATTATTTTTAATTATAATTAAATTAAATTATTTTTAATTATTATTTTAGAATTTTATTAAATTTTTAATAAAATTTTTAATTATTTTTAAATTAAATTATTTTCAATTGTTTTTAATTATTATTTCAGAATTTTATTAAATTTTTAATAAAATTCTAAAATAAAATTAAATATAATAAATGGATAAATTAATTAAAATAATTGAAAATATTTCCATTTAGATTAATAGTAAATATCAAGATTATTAATGATTAATATTAATATTAATACTAGATGATTAGAATTCATATAATTTTAATCTCACTTTATAATAAATGATTCAGGATTCATGTTGATTAAAATTCATATACTTTTAATCTCACTTTATCATAAATGATTCAGGATTCATGTTAATATTAATATTAATATTAATATTAATCATTAATAATCTTGATATTTACTATTAATCTAAATGGAAATATTTTCAATTAATTCTAAATTAAAATAATTAATCCTATATCAAAATTAATTAAAATGATTACTTGAATCTTAATAAATTTTTTAAATTATATGAATATGAATATTAACATTACTAATAATTTTAATTTAAAAAATGTAATAACATTCTTAATAAAATTCTAAAATAAAATTAATTAAAAACAAAAACAATAAATTGAAAAAACTTAATTAAAATTATTTGAAGATTTTTTTTATTAATTAAAAACAAAAATAATAAATTGGAAAAAATTAATTAGAATTATTTGAAATTTTAAAATAAATTAATTTCATCATCGTAAATTTGTGGAGGCCCTAGAAATTGAACAATGTCTTGTTAGTCTAAATAGGGACGATGGTTGGAGCATCAACAGATGCTAGATTCTGCGCTTTCTTCCTAAATTGTCAATATATATATATATATATATATATATATATATATATATAATCCTCCTATTATTTTTATTCGAATCTATTAAATTAAATTTTATTAGTTAAGATCTGGGGATTGAAATAAGCTTTCAATATTATATATATTTTGATTTATTAGGGTTATAAAGGGTTAAATAAATAAATTATTATAACTATAATATTTTTATAATAAAATTTTAAATTATTTTTTTACCTTAAGCCTTTTTTATTTAAATATTTTCTCTGCCCTTAGTCAAATTAGCTGTTTCTTGCTAGCGGCTAGTTAGCAGCTCTCTATATCTATTTATTTCATTGCCCGAATCTGGTTCCTCATCTTATCTTGAAGATGAACCACACTGGTTGGTTCGAAATGTGTTGATAAGAATATATCTTATGTGATTTTTCCGAAAGATGCTGTTAATAAAAATAATAAATTGAAAAAAAATTAATTAAAATTATTGAAAAAAATTAATTAAAATTATTTGAAATTTTTATTATAAATAAAGGCATGGTCGGCTAACAACATTCCCATTCCATATAGCTCATTCTTCTATTTATTCATTCACGCGAGATCTGTCTTACACACTTATTGATCTATCCTGATGATGAGCCACGGTGGATGGCTCGAAACGTCGATTCTAACAATTATGGATGCGATGATTCCAGAAGAAAACTCTACACACAGTACAAATTGCAGAAGCCTCAAAACAATAAAGAAGAGACTACTGAAGTTTGTTGAATCATATTAGAAGGCTGACTTGGTGGAGGAGGAAGGTCTTTTCAATCTAAGGTCTTGATCTATCTCAATTTGATTTACTTGTGGAAGAGTTTGAATAGGTTTTCCCCTATAGAGGGGTTTTAGCCCTCGAGAATTCCTACATTTGGTGTCATTGATATTCATGTTTTTTGTTTGATGATTTCTTGATGAAAAGAAGATAAAAAAAAACCTATATAAGATAATAAGAATACAAGAATAACACAAGTAATTATCAACATAAGAAAATCTTCCTACTTTTTTGATTTTCTAACAACACTTCTCTTTTATGTTATTTTTCTAAGTCCTTTTTTTAGATACGAGTTTTGCTACGAGGACTTGAAAGGAGGTTGGCATAGTGAAGTAGTTTATTTTATTTTCTTAATTTATTTTTGTCTTTACCTCTTTAACCTTCTATTTGGATTGATTTAATTTGGGTTTGCGTTCTTTTCCTTCATTTTTCTTCTTGACCCTTTTCTAGAGGATCTTTGGTGAGTCAACATAAGTTAGGGAAATGTTTATTTTATGGATGGGATAGAAATATAAGTGTCTAATGAAAAATGTTAAGTATGGAGGGGTTATGACTATGCTACCCACCTTGGATCCCTAGTTGTACCTAATGGCCTATGTTAAAATACACTTATCTAGAGGCAATTATGTCTCAACATAGTTTGATATAGTAACAAAGTACCATTTTAAATTAGTTATATGTAATAAAGTATCCATCTAATGCCAAGTACACTCCATAAGCAAGTGGAACCTCAAGCATCACTTCTAAGTAAGGGAAACCACACAGTGAAACCATACCAATTGTAGCTTGAGGTATCATGCAAAATCATCTAGTACAACTGATCTTGAGAGAATTGGGCTCTAGGAATGACATACCATTGAATTCATAAATATTCATGAGTACTGGAATCTAGTTGATGGGATGGAGACACAAGTACAATAAACATCAAATCACACCCCACTGAGTGTCTCTAAGGGAGTTTCCTGAAGTATGCTAGGTCTGCTAAGCTAAATTTAGGGAAACTAGAAAATAATAAAGAATGAATATGGGGTTGAACTAGTTGGTTACATGAACACAATTAGTCTCAATTATTGAGTTTCTAGAAGTTATGAAAAGATGTTTTGACCATATCATCATTTTAATAGATCCACTAGCAAATAAGATAATTTTTTTAATGGAAAAAGATATATGGCAACAATTGCATCAACGCTAATTCTACCCCTTCCTCAAGTTGATCACATGAACACAATTAGTCTTAATTATTGAGTTTTTAGAAGTTATGAAAAATGTTTTGACAACTTTATTATTTGAATAAATCCACTAGAAAATGGCACAATGGTTGTGCCATTTTTCTAGCGGATTTATTAAAATAATAAAGTGGTCAAAACATTTTTTCATAACTTCTAAAAACCCAATAATTGAGATTGATTGTATTCATGTGACCAACTTGAGGAAGGGGTAGAACTAACATCATGCAATTGTTGTCCTAATAAATCTTTTTTCCATTAAAAAATTCTCTTATTTTTTTTCGCGGATCTATTAAAATAAGGAAGTGTTCAAAACAATTTTTTCATAACTTCTAGAAACTCAATAATTGAGACCAATTGTGTTCTTGCAACCAACTTGAGAAAGGGGCAGAAATAGCGTTGATGCAATTGTTGTCATATATCTTTTTCCAATAAATTTTTTTCTTCTTATTTCTCTAGTGGATCTATTAAAATAATAAAGTAGTAAAAATAAAATTTTCATAACTTCTACAAACTCAATAATTGAGACTAATTATGTTCATGTGAGTCACTTGAGGAAGGGGTAGAACTAAGATTGATGTAATTTTTGCCACATATTTATTTATTTATTTTTATTTATTATTATTATTATTATTATTTTTTAATTCTCTTATTTTTCTAGCGGATTTATTAAAATAATAGAGTGATCAAAACGTTTTGTTAATTTTTAGAAACTCAATAATTGAGACTAAATGTGTTCATATGACCAACTTGAGGAAGGGGTGGAACTAATGTTAATGCAATTGTTGTCATACATCTTCTTCCATTAAATTTTTTCTCTTATTCTTCTAGTGGATCTATGAAAATAATAAAGTAGTAAAACATATTTTTCTTAACTTTTAGAAATTCAATAATTGAGATGTTGACAATGTTGGATAATCCACCAACACTAGGTTTCCTCCCCAATATGAAGTCTCAATTAGACTTCACACTATTTGGGATAGGAGCCCCATCTGGGGTTCTGACCTAGCTTCCATCGTTTGTATATTTTTCTCCTTGATATCGAATGCAAAGAGTTGAATGTGAGACCAAATTTAAAATGTTATAAGAATGGGACAAGATTAGCTCTCCATTGATAGCTTGTGGAACATGATATAAGAATATAACAACAACATAATGAGCAAAATGATGTCTTAAGGAAGAATCACATAACCAAGACTAACTAAGACATATACAACGAGAAAGTGTAATGTCCCTTAATAATAAATACTAAATAATAATAAAAATCATAAATAATAAATAATATAATATAATATTAAAATACAAGAAAATAAATAAAAAATAGTAATAGTAAATAAATTAAAAAATAATAATAAAATAATAAATAACAATACTAAAGCTCTAAATAAATATAAATAGAAATAAAACAAGAAAGCAGTGAAAATCAATAAAGCTATCAAAAAGTAAAAACAAAGGAAATAAAACAAGAAAGCAGTAAAAATCAATAAAGCTATCAAAAAGTAAAAACAAAGGAAATAAAACAAGAAAGCAATAAAGTTGCATGCTGACACATGGAGTGTGTGCATGTGGTTCCCCTTCCAATGTTTGCTCTATTTAATAGATGGTGAAGAAGATGAGAGGCATTCCATCATTCCATGATTCCATAATCCATTCTCTTGGGAGAATAGTGTTGTGAGACAAATGATTCCCTGGTAGTAGTACGTTGATTGAGGGCTCGGGGGTGGCTAGTTGTAGCAAGATTTTGTGCAATTGAGCCTACTATTGGGTGGAGAGTCGTCCCCAAAACTTTGTTGCAGTTAGCAAAATTCAACTAGCGTTCAACTAACGTTCCATAGGTAAGTTGTCTCTCCTCAAATTTCTTTTGAAATTTAATGTTAACTAGTTGATAAATTGCATGTTGATTACAAATCGCTTGATTAATCTAATTAATTATGTGTTGTTATTTCGGGGCTATTACAGAAAGTACTAGAAATCAACTGATTTTTTTTTCAAAATTAATTACTAACATTAACATTGAATGAAGAGCATAGATTCAAAGACAACATCAAATTGCATGCAATGAATTATTTCATAAACATGTAACCAATATGTAACACACATGCATACATAATTGGAATACTAGATAGCTAATATTACAATAGAGGAATGCACAAGAATGAATGCATGCATTGAAAGACTTCTAATTAATATTTTCACCCATTCAAATACATGTACAACAAGCTCATCAAAGCCAAATAGTGGGATAGGGGCAGTTCATATCATCTTCAAAACATAACACTAGCCTCACAATCCCTCCACCTACAAGCTACCAAGAGCAAGTGTTTTCGGCTCCTCAAGTACAAAATATCAATCTAATTACTAGTCTAGCTTACGTGCTAAAAGTCCCCTCAAATGGGGCATAAGCTTATATTTATAGAAATGGAGAGGGTGACCCTTCACCTTCTCCTATGAATTTTGGACTTCCATCATGACCTTTAGAATTCCAATTGACCATTTATCTCCCTTAGGTTCTTTAGACTTCCAGCATGACTTTTGACCTTCTAAATGACCTTTGATATTCCCTCTTGGTCTTTTCCATAATTTCAATATTTGTCATTAATGAAAAAATAGTACATTTACAATATGATGATTGGAAGTTTAACTTTCTCTTGATGTAGTGACTTGGTGATGCCTTTGTTATGCACAAGGGCCACCTTGGCACTGGGTTGACTATTTAACAACTATCTCCAATTTGGATCATGCCTCCATGAAGTGTCTAGATCTAAATAACCAACCCACATTTTTCCATTCCAATCTTGCAAACATATAAGCATTAATTAGAACGTTGAAGTGAAACAATTCTTTTTAACGAAACAAAACACTTGTAACAATTATTTTTGTATGAGATGACTCAATATGATTAATCTTGAGGAATTTAAAAGCGTTCACATCCCTGGAATAAGAGTTTGATCATGAGTTGGAGGTTAAGCAAACAATTTGTATACAATCTCCTCCTTTTTCTTTCCTTGATTTCTTTGTGCACATCTCCGATGACATGCAATATGTTGTCATTTTACAACTCCTGCCTTTAATACATCGTCCTGAAACTAATTATGAGGTTGTCTCACTTTCTTTGTAACATATACTACAAGGAACATGAGATCATATCACTTATTTAACGTCTAGTCATGTTGGAATAGTATCTGCCACTGCTCTTTGTCATAGTCTTGATCACATGGATTACACGTTGTTTTTGTTTCAATCCTTTCTTTGCATGTAACATAGTATTAATGCAACATCCATTGTGATCAGTTCGATGGCATTCACCTTTATTACATGAAACCTTCATCGTAATGTGATGCTTTCTCCTTAACCAATGGTATTCAATCACTTTAAGTACATGATTCCAACACAACTATTTTCAATGCATTCCTTTTCTTATTATCCCTTGCAGCATCTGCATCATTTGCGTGATTGCTCCCTTCTAGTGTGTATGTAATATTCCTTTCTTATTCCAAGGCAATGTCATTATTTCTCTTTTACTCTTTTACTCTTATCACATATGTTTTGCAACCTTCACATAAATTTTCAATGCTCCCTTCAATGCCATCTTCGTTTGATGCATGACTCCAACACCATATAATATATTCTTTGCTTTATCCCAATGTATGGATCTCAAGTAGTTTCTTTGGGTTTCGTTTTGAGTGCATTTCCTTATCTTCCACCAATGCGATGCTTGTGTGTATATCACTCAATGCCATATGATATGTGATTCCAACGTTTTATTCAATATGTTTTCGTCATGTTGTATGCACATATAACCTTGCGCAACCTTTTACACCTCTTCTCTTTTGTACCTTGCAACTTCTTCGTATGGAAGGTAAATCAACATCTTGTTAGTCACATTTTGATTGTGCGAATAGACTCTGGTGGGGGCCAACATTTCAGTAGAGGAGAGTTGGTGCCTATTTCCATTTGTTGTGCCAGTGCACGAGCGATTTCCATTTCTCTATTGCGCTATCACACTCCAGAATTATAGTGAAAGATGTTGAAATATGACAACAAATTATATAATTATGAATAAAATCTTTATTAGTTAGTGCAAGATAGTTTTGTAAGTTAGTAACGAGATTTATGACGAATAGCAGTTATGTAATGAAGGAGAGGCTCTTATAAAACTGTGGAATCCCTGAGAGAATGTAATTACGAAAAATAATTCTTGATTAAAGTGTATATTGGTTGCCGCTGTCGAAGGGGATCGATTTCTTGGAAAAGGTGATGCCTGTGTCATGCTGCCTTTTGTAAGTCCCTTCCACCATCGTTAATGAAGGAGGAAGCCTGTGTTGAAGCCACTTCAGCCTGTTGGTGGTCAATCTTGTGTTGTTGGAGAAATGTTGATCGCAATGTGTTGAAGCCCGCTGGCTTGTTCAGAGCCACCAAGAAGTGCGTTGAAGCCCGTTGGCCTGTTAATAGCCACCAAGAAGAAGTGTGTTGAAGCTCGTTGGCCTATCCAAAGCCGCCAAGAATTGCGTTGAAGCCCGCTACTGAAGAGAGAGGTCTGACGCCGCCACTGGAAAAGATAAAGCTATTGCAACCATAACATTGCAGCCACAACATTACCACTGGAAAGGAGCTGAGGGGCTGTCAGCAGAGTTTCGTAGAGAAGTAAGGCCAAATGCTGGTACTGCAATAAAATTAGACACCTCAAGAAAGACTATTGAAAACGAAAAGAGTCTGATAATCCAAAGAAGGAAGCAAATCAAGTTGATTCAAGTATGATAGATGAAGTTTTATCTACTAAAGAATTATGTATGATAGATGAAACTTTACTTGTATGTAATGTCTCTCAAAATTTTGAAAGTTGGCTGTTAGACTTTGGTGCTTCTCATCACATGAGTCCACACAGAAATTGGTTTACTTCATATGAAGCTCTAAATGGTAGTTCTATGTTTATGGGTAATAATGTATCATGTTAGACTGTTGGGATGGGAAATATCAGGATTAAAATGTATGATAACATAGTTAGAACATTAACTAGTATTAGACATGTACTTGCATTCAAGAAAAATTTGATTTCTTTAAGAGTGTTGGACTCGGATGGTTATAAGTTTACAGGTCAGAATGGAATGCCAAAAGTCTCAAAAGGCGTCCTATTCGTTATGAAGGCAGAAAATGTTAGAAATATTTACAGACTCAAAGGAAGTACTCAGGTTAGTGAAATAATGATTGTGTTAGAGAAAGAAGAAGAAAGTACTCACCTATGACATCAACGATTGGGTCACATGAGCGAGAAAGGCCTTCAGGTACTGATGAACCGTAAATTACTTCTTGATATGAAATCCTTGAAGTTGGATTTTTGTAAACATTGTGTGTATGGCAAATAGTGTAAATAGAGGTTTAAAACTGGAAGTCATAATAGTAAAGAAATTTTGGACTATATTCATTCTGATCTGTGGGAACCATCTCATGTTGTATCGTATGGAGGTTCTTAACGTTTATTGATGATTTCTCCTGGAAAGTTTGGGTATTTATGTTAAAAAAGAAAGCTTATGTATTCAATGTCTTTAAGCAATTTAAAGCAATGGTAGAAAAAAGAACAGACAAATCAATTAAATGTTTAAGAATTGACAACGGTGGTGAATTCAATTCTCTAGAATTTGAACAATATTGTAAGGATGAAGGAATTATTAGACATAAAATTGCTATTTATACTCCTCAACAAAATGGTGTTGTTGAATGCATGAATTCGACTCTTATGGAAAGAGCCAAAAGCACGATAAAAAATGCTAACCTGCAAAAGGAGTTATGGGAAGAAGAAATATCCATTGCTTGTTATTTAGTTAATAGATCACCTTCAACAAAATTAATTGTAAAATTCCTAAAGAAGTTAGGGAAGGTCAGTCTTGTGATTATTCAAATTTAAGGATATTTGGTTGTGATGCATATGCTCTTATTCCTAAAAATCAACGTTCAAAATTAGATCCAAAATCGAAATGTTATGTCTTTGTTGGGTATGACTATGCGGTGCAAGGATACATGTTGTGGGATCCTACTTCACGGAAGATAGTCATTAGTAGAGATGTAACATTTGATGAATCTTCTATTTTAAAACTAGACGTTGAAAGAATTGAACAGTAATAGATATCACAAAATCAACAAATTCAGTTGGAAGCTATACCTTTTTCCAAAAGTCAAAAAGAAGGAGAGACTTCCAGAGGAAAAGGTGAAGAAGATGCAAAGGAAACTGTTGAAGTTTTAGAACCAGTTCAACAACCAATCACTCTAAGAAGGTCTACAAGGGAAAGGAAAACTCTCGAAAGGTATGAAGATCAACTTCATCTTTTGCTTTGATTACTGAAGATGGGGAACCTTCTTGTTATCAGGAAGCAGTGGATGATACAGATAGCGAAAAATGGAAAACCAATATGGAAGAAGAAATGGATTCCTTAGCCAAGAACAATACCTGAGATCTTGTAGAACTTCTTGAAGGGAGAAGTGTTTTTGGATGCAAATGGGTCTTCAAATTGAAACGAAAAGTTGATGGAAGTATCGAAAGGTATAAGGTGAGGCTAGTAGCAAAAGGGTATTCTCAAGTTGAAGGTATTGACTTTCATGAGATTTTTTCACTAGTTGTAAAATTTATTTCTATTCATACTGTGTTGGCACTAACTGCATTACTTAACCTTGAGTTAGAAAAGTTAGATGTTAAAAAAACTTTTCTACATGGTGATTTGGATGAGGAGATATACATGGAACAACCAAAAGGTTTTGTACAAGATCGCAACAGAAGATTAGTTTGCAAGCTCATGAAATCATTGTATGGCCTGCGGAAATCTCCTAGGCAATGGTACAAGAAGTTTGACTCCTTCATGGTGAGCCAAAACTTTATTAGAAGTGAGTATGATCATTGTGTATACTTCAAGAGTATGTTGACGATATTCTTATTTCAAGCAAAAGCATGGAAGAGATCAATAGGTTAAAGTCTCAGCTCTCTAGGATGTTTGATATGAAGGATCTTGGAGCAGTAAAACATATCTTGGGCATGGAGATACATAGAGACATGAAAAATGGTAAGCTTTGGTTATCACAACAAAAGTATGTGGAAAGAGTACTTGAAGAGTTCGGTATGAACCATGTGAAACCTGTTAATGTTCCATTAGCTTCCCATTTTAAGCTTTCTTTAGTTTTGAGTCCTAGAACTGATGAAGGAAAGTAGTATATGTCTCATGTACCATATGCTAATGCTGTAGGAAACTTAATGTATGCAATGGTATCTACAAGACCTGACATTTCACATGCAATTGGAGTTGTCAGCAAGTTCATTGCAAATCCAAGTGAAGAACATTGGCGAGCAGTGAAATGGGTGCTTCGGTATTTAAGAGGCACAAGTGATCATTGCATCATTTTTAATGGTAGTGAAGGATTAGTCTGCATATATGTGGATGCTTATTATGCAGGTGATTTGGAAAAAAGGAGATCTACTACAAGTTATGTCTTTACTCTTGCAAGTGGAGCAATTAGCTAGATGTCAAAGCTTCAAGAAACAATTGCGTTGTCCACTACCAAAGCAGAGTATCTAACTGCTTCAAATGCCAGTAAAGAAGTAATCTGGTTAAAGGGTCTACTTGATGAGATTGGAAGGACACAGGAGAGAGTGAATGTATTCTGTGACAGTCAGAGTGCTATTCATTTGGCTACAAATCCAACTTATCACAGCAAGACCAAGCACATTGATGTAAGGTATCATTTTCTGAGACATGTGATCGATGGCGGAAAAGTAGCTCTCAAGAAGGCCCATACACGGGAGAATTGTGCAGACATATTCATGAAGCCAGTTACAGTAGAGAAGCTGCGATGGTGTTTAGCTTCTCTTGGCTTGCAAAAGAGATGATGAATGGGCATGGGCAAGGGATTAGGAAAATTGTTGTCAAGGTGGAGTTTGTTGAAATATGACAACAAATTATGTAATTATGAGTAAAATCTTTATTAGTTACTGCAAGATAGTTTTGTAAGTTAGTAACGAGATTTATACGGAATAACAGTTATGTAACGGAGGAGAGGCTCTTATAAAACTAGTGAATGCCCGAGAGAATGTAATTACGGAGAATCATTCTTGATTAATAAAGATCCAATCCCTTTCCCTGTGGATGTTTCCTTGATACCCTGTCAAGGTTTTACCACATAAATCATCTTGTGTAAATGTGTGATTTCATTCAGTTTCCATTCAGTTTTTCCTTCCCATATTTTTCCTTTAGTGTTTAATCTTGTTTTATAAATTCTAGTTCTACAAAAGAGCATCCCTCTCACTATAATGCATCAGTGCGATTATGACACTTGTTTGTGCATGGATAGTTTGGTTCCGTGCATTTGGTTATATCATATCAATTTGTAATCAATGCGCTCACATTATATCACCCCATCGCACCCATTTGATATGGCTTTGGTCATATGCATGGATTCATAACTTTCGTTGCCATGGTTATAATATCATTGATATATCACAGGATGGAGAGGTGGATACTTATTGCATCGTTTCACTCCATCCTCATATGCGTTGATGTCTTTTTTTCATAAATTTTTAGTGTCTTTTTCATTTGCCTATATTATATTTCCTTGCCAATACATATTTTGCATGGTTTGATGTTTTTCCGTTAATTTGTGCGCATAGGCTTGTCATCATTCAAATGTTTCTCAATGCTCATTTTCATGGGTCTTCGTTGCTTTATACACTAATTCAACACTGCAACTTTCAAAATGATATTTTGAATTATTAAAAACAACCAACGTATCATATATATATATATATGGGAAAATTTTAAGAACCCCCCCTAAATTTACAAGTATAATAAATGGGCGAATCTCCATGGTATATAGGAAAAATGGAAGGCGATTTTATCAATAATATGATATGTATATATAATTTTTTGGCGAATCTCTCACCAGGCATGGCGAATATTTTACTCAATTATAAAATCTTGTGTTTTTGAATACACAAATGAAATCATTGCATTTCTTGAAAATATCTTTTGAAATCAAAATTACCGAAATTACATATCGATAACCTAGTGGGTGTAGGATAAAATTCACCCGTGCCATTCACAAAAAGCATGAGAAAAAACCTAATACTATATATAAAACCAAGAAAAATTCAAATTCATCACTTCTAGGGACCTCGTAACCACCCTGCCAATACACAAGTATGTTCCTGTTTGCAATTAGAAAAATTACCCAAATTACAATCTGCTTACTCCAGCATATGTTGAAAAGTTATAGAAGGATGACTAGTGTAATCAATCCATTCCTTTTAGCCCTGGATTTGTTTCAGTTTAAAACAGAAGTATACAAATATACTTGTCCAATGTCTATGCTTTAACCATTCACCTTAAGATGTTTTTACAATATAATTTCCTAAGTCTATTTAATATCTTCATTATCATAAAAGCAACCTATATCCATCTTAACTCCACATCTACCACTCTTAGGGGGATGAAATCTATTTATCCCTCTGAGCACTTGGTAGACCTAGAATTAAGATGGATCTAAGATGATAGAATTTCCTGTTTAAATAGTCTATGCTCACATGAATACCATGGTATTACTATGGGTCAATACCATGGGTTATCATAAACCTGGAGCTTAAAAATTACTACTAGTAATTTATAAAAATTAATAAAATTAATAGTTGATTTTTATTTTATTTTTTATTTTAACCAAGCTAAAATGTTTAACATGCATTAAATTACAACATCCATTTTTACTCTTGATCGGATCAAATATTTTTTCACTCTATGCTAGGTTGCATATCACGATATTTGATACCTCTCGGGGGTTAGTAGATCCAGAGTAAAGATGGATCTATGCTGGTTTAATTCCCCCATTTAAATAGGCTACATTCCAGGTGAATACCATGGGTCAATACCATGTGCCATTTTGGTGAATACCATGGGTGAATACCATGTGCCATTTTTATTTTTATTAATACTACTATTAGGGTTAATAATGTTTTTTTCCATGGTATTAATAACAATCTAGTCCATGGTATTTGTCCCATAGTATTTTGCCCATAGGTTTCACCTAAATATAACACATTTTTTGAGTGTTCGTAAATATAAGGTGACTTATGGAGTAAATATAAAAAACTGTTTTATTTGTTTACCATACCTCTCGTTTATTTATATTTTTATTAATTTACCATACCGCTTTTACAAATATGGTATTTGGCCCATATGATTCACTTAAATAAAACCTCTTTCTTGAGCCTTCATAAATAGAACGAGGGTTATGGACTAAATATAAAAAGAGGTTTTATTATTTACCATGCGTCTAGTTTATTTATATTTTATTTATTTACCATACCTTTTGAGTAAGTATAAAAAGATGTTTTATTTATTTACCATACCTCCACTTTACTTATATTTTTATTTGTTTACACCCTTGCATGTATATAAGGTGACTTATGGAGTAAATATAAAAAATGTTTTATTTATTTACCATACCTCTCATTTATTTATATTTTTATTAATTTACCATACCTCTTTTATAAATATGGTATTTGGGCTTTTGGCCCATAGGATTCACTTAAATAAAACCTATTCTTGAAAATGGGCGAATGGATTCACTTAAATAAAACCTATTCTTGAAAATGGGCGAATGGAAGGTTGTAACTCCTAATTTCAAGGGCTAAATTTACCCTTTTTACCCTCTCCCTTAAAATAAGGTGGGCTATTTGAGGTGATTTGTAAAAATGTACTATGATACAAAATATTCGCCCACTAAAAATTTAAAACCCCTTAATTTCGCCAAAGGGCGAACATTCGCGCTAAAATTTTCTATGATATATATATATATATATATATATATATATATATATATATATATACATACATACATACATATATATATATATACATACATACATACATACATACATACATATATTCTCCAATGTCTGCATTGTAGTGTGTGCTATTGCCAACATCATAAATCAAATACACTACCATGGTTTCATTATTGTATGGTTTTATACATCGTAGCCTTTTTCAATGGCCCTTTCAATGTTCATTCACCTTCGATAATGCATGTATTGTTCCTTCATGGTAGCACATACTAGCCTTACAACATCCTCTTTTAGTGTAGCGATCACATAATTCATGTCATCATTCTGCGCATTTGTATATACATTGCATAGTGCTCTGGGGTTAATGCAATGGTTGAAGACAAAGGTTCAAGACTAGGATATGGAAACACACAATGCACTTACATATGATGGCTTTCAACGCATTCGTTTTTATATTGTATGTAATATCTACCCTTTGTTCTATATGTATTAACGACACATGTATCATTGTCTTTCATCATATTTCCTTTGATCACAATTCTAAGTCTATACTTCCCCATAGAAATTGTATTTTACTTCCATGTCATAACACTTGACATACACCCCTTTGTGACACACTATAAATGTAGTGCTAATATATTCCAATGCAATGTGTGCATTTGGAGTGTTTCTCCACCACAATATAATATTACCATTTGTAGTGCATGATATAGCCTTAATATCATCAAACCTTATGTTGATGATATTAAGGTTTTATATATATATATACTCTTCCAATGAACCTTATTTTCGCCCTTGCAATGTAGCTCTTTGTCTTGGGTTGCCTTGCCCTGCATCATATATGTTATTTCCAGCACAAGTGTATGTTATCATTTCAATGCTTTGTCGAATCCCTTTAATGCATTTGCAATTTCACGATCCTGACGCCTCTGGACATGAAATAATTGTATCATTTTGATATGGTATCCATTGCAATAATTAAATACCTTATTTATGGAAATGTTTATGGTTACATCCATCATTCTTGATTTAATATAATACTTAAGGTTGCATAATATACATGGCAACTTTTGCATGTGATTAATATATCATCCTTGGTAACCAATAATAATATATAACTTTTGCATATATCCCTCACCCATAAGAAGAGACCTGCTAATCACAATGTAGGAATAATTATTATCATATTATGCAAGTTTATTTTAAAAACAATCAATAACATAAGTGATAAATATGTGTTTAATGCATTCTCTTGGAACAATTTTTAATGCATATTGTGACAATTTGAAAACCTAGTTTGTGAGTTCATGATACTGTATATACTAAGATTGGAAGATGAAACTAGGGCATGATAATAAAAGGTGTAATATGGTCAACAAACCATGGTGTATGGCTATAATTCATAACACATATCATTGGGATATGAGACTTTAAGAATGTACCATGAAAGCAACAAATCCACAAACCTAACACATTCAATAGAATGAGACATAAGAAAAGCGAGGTGGATATATGTAATATGCAACGTGAAAACATGAACATTCATAGGGTTTGATAGCAGCTAGATCAATGGAGGACCTCACCAACCTAGGTCACAACCATAACCCTTGGAACCTTGAAAAAGCAGAAGGGAACCCAAAATTGTGGTATGAATGAAGAATTTTGGGTGTTGTTGTAGCGGCTACAACATGAGACTAATTGTGTTCATGTGACCAACTTGAGGAAGGGGTAGAACTAACGTTGATGCAATTGTTTTCATATATCTTTTTCCATTTAAAAAATTCTCCTATTTTTCTAGTGGATCTATTAAAATAATAAAGTGGTCAAAATAATTTTTCATAACTTCTAGAAACTCAATAATTGAGACTAATTGTGTTCATGTGACCAACTTGTGGAAATGGTAAAACTAACGTTGATGCAATTATTATCATATATCTTTTTCCATTAAAAAAATTATCTTATTTTTCTATTGAATCTAATAAAATAATAAAGTGGTCAAAACATTTTTTCATAACTTCTAGAAACTCAATAATTGAGACTAATTGTGTTCATGTGGCCAACTTAAGGAAGGGGTAGAACTAGCTTTGATAATCATTGTCATATGCCTTTTTCCATTAAAATTTTTATTTTATTGTTGTTTTACAAAATCCATGGTCATCCTTTTACTCTTTCAAAATTCGCAAGGTTTCACTCGTCAGGATTCTCTTTATTATCCTCTTCTCAAGTTACTCTTTCTTTACTTCCTTAAGTATCTTGGAAGCAATGTTTGTTTAAAGGGAAATTACAAGGCAAGTCATCACTCTGCCCTTATTCCATAAATAATTTCATAGATGGTATATAACTACTACTCATTGTTTTGGGGCACAATATGTCTAAAAATAACATTATTCAAAACACCCTTTTATTTATAATTTCATCCAACCTAATGGATTATTCTTTCCTCTTCACAAAACTTTCATATTTTCATTTTGTTTTAACAACATTACATGCTTATTATTTGGTTTCTCTTGGAAGCCTATAACAACCTTCTCTAAACCAAATTCTAGGTCCACTTGCAAACACTTGGACTCATTCTCCTTGAGATGATACCTCTATGCTTTATATATTTCTACTTGGACCCCTTCTCCTTTGTATCGTAGCTTGGAAAAGTGTATTTAGGCATAGATAGGGGTGCGCACTGATCAAATTTTAAAGGCTAAAAGTGTTCTTAGCAAACATATTTGTATTCTACTTGTATGGTTCTCTAAAATGACATTCGCAAGGTCCTACAACAACAAACTAACATTCATCCTAAGCGTTGTGCCTAAAGATCCATCCATAACACCTTGAATTCTATGTTTTTTTAGGCCTCTTTCTTACCAAACTTAGGGGAGATGTCATATAGGGGCGTGGCAGTGAACTCATGTTCTCCTTTATCCAAAATGATATAAAATGTTTTGCTTCATTTCCTTCAAGTTATTCCAATGCAACTAATTATTTCCTTCACATAAATGTTGGCATCACTAATTTAAGAAACAATACGTATTGCATAACCAACATGGTTATTATATTTATCAAATATACTAGAGTCTTGTAACCCCATTTTCTCCTCTTGTGTCAACAAGATAATCATACAATTTTCACAATATTTGCATCTTAATGTGTGTGTTAACACTTGAACACAAGGTAGCTTCTAAAATGTTTCCAATTTCATTTTCAATAATGAATTCAAATAAAAAAAAATGTCTATATTGATTTGACCTTGATATAAAATTAATCTAAATGAAGGTAGTGCTTATACAAAACAATAATAATTACTATGTTGATTCCTCCCTTATCCATCATGGAAATGAGATTTTCCTCATATACGTTATTGTTGACTCTAATAAAAATAGATCAAGTTGATATATTTAATTATGACTCAAACCAAAGCTCAAGTTTTGAGGTTGGGAATAAATCGACTACTGGTAAAATAAATGATAGTATAACTTGATTCTATAGGTATAACCTTCAAGTAGTAATACAACCTAATCTTAATGCAACCTCTTGTTTCCTATATCTAATAAACCTAATCAACAAATCATAATGTTGGTTTTGATTAATAGGTATAACCTTCAGGTAGTAAAATCATCTCCTCTTAAATGAAACCTCTTGTCTCCTCCATCTAAGAAACCTCATTAAAAGCTCCCAATATTGATTTTGTTTAATATGGTGCCACTTTTCCTATATACAATACACCGATTCCTATGTCTTAGCTCGAGTGGTAGGGATGGTGGTTTGCCATCCTATCCACTTGGGTTCAAGTCCCCAGGGATGTGGCCATTCATAGTAAGGTTGGAGGGATAGGTGTCCCGTTGGAGTCTGGGATCCTAACTCCAGTACCAGTGGTCTCCAGATGTCTCGGTCCTAGACTGAACTATGAGTTCCTGATAATGTGGCTTGTAGGTTGTTGCATATATCTGGGGTGGTTGCTAGTTTCCTATCAAAATTTTTCGTTGAAAGAATAAGATTATAACCATGTTTTGTACTTCCATCCTCCATTTTAAGGGTTGAAATATGGCTAAAAAATTAATATTCTTTTCTTTAGATATGAATTCCTCTCCTCTATTCACTCATGTGAATTATTTCACTATAACAATGAAAATCCTAAAATAATGAGGTTGAATGAGTTATGTAGTTCATTTGTTTGGTAACAACAAAAACCATGCTTTTCTTTTCTCATACACCAATTGTAAACATTATGCTTTTCACCAGCTTTCTTCATTATTGATTTTAATAAAGGCTTCCATTCACATTAAAGTAAATCGACGCTTTATTCCCTCTTCAAAATGTGATGAAGTGGATTAAGTAAAAAACTTAAAAAATCAACCACGATATAACTTATGGCTTAAAAGTCAAAACATATGAAATTTACCTAGATCCTTTATTTTGATCCATGCCAATTGTCATATCTAGACATAATCCAATGAAAAATAATTGCTCTTTAACTCCTCACTTTTCCAAATAGAGGAAACTCAAACCACACCTCATTTTCTTGCTAGGAGCCATGACTAGGACCTACTGCCCTTCTTGTTAGCAGGGGTACATAGATTCTATTAGTGCAAAATTCACCACCATTGTAAGCCCAAGGTCACAAGTTAGAAGCCACCTAAAAAACCATGTGAGGCCTTGTATTAGGCAAACTAGAATTGTGTTTTGTTAGTTAGTATTTAGTGTTTGGTCAAATCATACCCTATTCCTTGAAAGCTTCACCTAAGCTCTCTTATTCCTACTTGGATTGGAAGGCTTTCGATGGACCCTTTTGAGGACTAATAGTTTTCTGGGAGCCTGTATTATGTAGGGTGATCAATGGTGTATGGGCCAGTGCAGCTCGCATCACGATGCATCTGCCATTTCAGATGGTTAGAGCCTTATTGAGTCTATAGGTGACACTGGTCTTGGTGCAATATTCCTCATGACAACTCTCACAACATAACAATCTCATATGACAATTTTAACATTTCTTTAGGTGCAAACTTATTTTAAAGTGAAAAAAAAGTGTATTTTTTATTGTTTAAATTATATTTTTGAACATTATAAAATTACATAACATGTGCATTGAGCTATTTTATCAGCCCATATTAAACTAGTTTTCTTGTCATTAATATATTTTTAAATATAGACCAATATTAATTTATATTAAAATATTTGATTCATAATCCATATTGGATATTTTATTTTATACAACATTAAAATAATTTATTTTAACATTTTTTTTTCTATATATAGATATATATAAAGTTGATATCACGTGTTAAAATATTTTTGAAAAGTATATGATTTAAGCATCTTACTCACACACACACACACACACACACACATATATAGTCCTAAGGGTTAGCTCAGTTGGTCAAAATCAGTGCCTCGCCATCAGGAGGTCACAAGGTCCAATCTCCCTGAAGCTCTTGCGTCAGGCCTTGCTAGTGGGCCGCGGGGCTAGATTCCCTTTGGGGTCGATCAACCCAGATTTTTCTGTGGACGTAGTGCCACCCGTTGACCAGGGTGTCCGTGAACCACAACCATCTATATCTATATCTATATCTATATCTATATCTATATCTATATCTATATATATATATAGCCTACATTGCTTTTCTATTTAGAGAATATTTTGTTTTTATTTTAAAACGTCAAACATTCTTACACATTGCCTTACGATAGGCTGTAGAATTAGCCTCTGAGTCATCATACCCTAGAACTTAGTAGATAGCTCTAAATTGTTTTTGAGTTCATTTTTAGCATTTATAGCCATTTTTATTTTATTTCCAACCAATATTAATAGCATAAATCAAATCTGAACTTTTTTTTTGTGCATAAACATATCCTTATGTAACCTATATTTTTGAAATTCAACTTCCAATTCATTGGAAATTGAGTTTTCAGTCACTTTTGTTGAAGAGGAGGCTTTAAAAGCCTCTAGACAAATCCTCTTACCATTCCACTCCCTATACTAACCCTTTAGGAGTGTTGGAACACTAATTAGGTTGTTGTTTGGATTAAATAAGGTCGTTTTCCTTACATTTTACATATATTTTAGAGCCTTCCATGCAAGATGACAAATATATATCCTTAAATAGTCACTTGAATTATATTTGTATATTTGGTTGCAATTTTCTATGTAGACCAAAATCTCTAGGCCATATGCTATATGTTCGTTGAGTTTTGGCTACTAATATTTGTTGTTTAGAACTATGCTACTACAATGACAATTTTTTACAACTAGGTAGCAAGTACAAATTGAACACCTCCCCCCATTTGACTCCACATGAGGAATTAGTGTAGTATTAGAGTTATTGGGGATTATTTAAGGTCTCCTCCCTTGATTGTTTAGGAGGTGTTGGGCCTAAATATTGGGGTTTTGGGGCGAGATGACAATGGGTCTTTGCTTTGTGTGTGCTCATCTAGAAAGGTTTCTTGAACCTTAGCAACATTACCAATATGATTGGTAACATTTTTTTATCTCATTACTAGAGAGAAGGTCATTTAACCTTAGTTGTAAATGACAATACCCTTGGTAAGGTTGTTATTTTGTATTTATACTTTATGAAATCTTTTTTTAAGGACTAACTTGTAGGATCTCATATCTCGACTCCAATTCGAAAAAAGATAAAAGGTAACATTGTAAGAAATTACTATCCAAGGTAAGAACAAAGGTAACTATATATATATATATATATATATATATATATATATTCAATAAAATGGGTAGTTTTTTTCATTAGTAAAACTGGAAATGGGCCAGGTCCCATACATTCATTGAGAGCAAGCTCTCAATATTGTTCAACATTTTAACCAGGAGAAGGACCCTATTGCTACCTGTGTTATTTATATACGAACTTTTTACATAGTTTATACTATAGACCTTCTAAAAGACTCCACCATACTCTATTGTTCGGAAAAACATATATGTAAACTAGGAAAAGATAGTTGCTACCCAATACTACGGGGGTTGACTTCTCCCAGAGCCTCATCAGAAGGCATGACCAACTCTTCAACTCCGCCAGCCGCAAGATCCAGGTCTTGAATTGCAGTGCCTGCGACACTTCAGCATGAGGGTTACAGCCATCCCCGAATCCAAATACTTCTTTCAGCACACCCACAGTGGCTGTCTCGACTTTGACTTGAATGTTTTCAACCTTATGGCCCAAGTTCAAGACATATGTGTTTAGACTATCCATGGTTTTCTGAAGCAATTCCATGTCCTTACCAATACCCAACAGTTGGGAATACAAGACCGCCATATTTTCATTGATTTCTTTCACTATTTCCTTGGTTACTTGCTTGCAGAAGCTGTCCACAATGTCCCCTAAGTTCCCATTGCGCCCAGACTTCGTCGCGTCACCACTTCCATTGCTTTGTGAGGCCATTTTCTTGGCAATTCTCCCCTATACTGACAAAATCCTTTGGTTTATTAGTTGCAACCAACTGCTATAAATAATAACTTGGTTCATCAAGACATTCCTTCCTATCTTTTCCTCCATAAATGAGCATCAACTCTACATCATGGCAAAAAAACTACCATCCATCTCCACCACCGCTGAAACCAACCTTGAGCGAATTGCGATGGTACCTACCCAACCTTCGAATGGAACTATAATAAATATCCAAGCAAATGACCAAGGATTGAAAGCCCACCTGTCACAGATCATGGCCTCCGAACTTCGACGATCACACCTATTGAATAAATTCCTACCAACAACCCCTTCTCCCAACGCACTACAAAAAGCCATCAAAATGTTGTCCATAGTAACTGCCTAATTACGATTTTGCAGACCCTTACTCTGACTATTCTACACTGTTCTTATGAATTTATTATGTATTATGGCATATGACATATTTCAACTGTGTTGTTGATACATAAAAAAATCCTTGCTCTAATACCACCCGACGTTGGATTGTGCGTTCGTCGTTTGGTTATCGGCATGCATTACATGGAACATTTTAAAATTTTCAATCTTCTTTAAGAGATACATTATCTTATAATGGTTGGGGATGGCTCTGTTTCAATGAGGTTCTCATGCTTGGCGAGACTCAGACATTTTTGGATTATCACCATAGATTCACCAACTATTATCAGGTTCTTGATACCCTTAGAGACATTGATTTTCAATCCTTGCCAAAGAGAGAGAGATTCTGCTTGATTGTTCGTGGCATTTCCAAGTCCCCATGCGAACTTTAATTCATTCTTTTCTTCGAGGTTTACTATCACCCCTCCCACCTCAAACTCCTCGGGGTTACCTTTCAAAGCTCCATCAAAATAAATATCAACCTCATGAATATTTCTTTTCCATTCAACAAATTCCTCCCTGATCAGTCTGATACAAAAGGGAAGGACAACATGAGGTTTTGAGCTTGGGGCTTGGAAATTGGAAGTGGAGATTCCGAGCCACTCCTTTTCATTATTAGTTAATTTTTTCAGGTCCAAAAAATCAAAACCATGGATGATATAACCTCGAAGAGAAGCATCATACCTTTAATTGCTGTAGTTTCTGGATTACAACACTTATCTTGAAAGATATCTTGGTTTTGACAGAGCCAAATCGACTAACAAAGGTATTTGGGAATCACCATCCAGTAGCGCCTTAAGAGAGAATTCGGGGAGCAGAGAAATATGAGCTTCCAATGGATAAACATCTTGTTACAATCCTCAACTATGGGTGGAGAGTGAACTAGGGGTGCTAAGGCGAATTTCCAGGTATCCACAGAAAAAAAGGGTATTGACTAAAAATATGCTTGATAGATTCCTCTGCATTACCACAAAACACACAGTGGGAGGGACCATGAATGTTCCTTTTCCTTAAGTTTTCTTTTGTAAGGATTTTCTCGTGCACCATTTCCCAGCAAAATATATTGATCTTAGGGATCCCATCACTATTCTAAATCTTCCCCTAGATATTGGAGGGAGAGGGGAGGAAGGATTCTTAATTAGAAGAGCATAACCATCTTTGACTAAATATTTTTTGGTCTTGTCTCCCAACCATACATGGTTGTCCAATTTGCTTATAATAATAAGAGCAAACTCTTTTAGACGATTGATCATGGAATGCCAATGCTTCAACAAATAGATGGGTAGGTCTAAAAACAACCACCCACACCATAATCCTTGTTCTTCCTAGTAGGATATGTCCGTTATACAAATATAACCATGCTCTTCTATCCAATTAGAGAAATTAACGAACCCAAGATATGAGACGAAGTCAGACAGAGGAGAGCGATCTTTCCAAAGGTGAATGTGTTTCCCATTACCTGGCTGCCAGCCAAGATGTTCCAGCATGAAAGATGACAAGGCTTTACACAATCTCAATATTTTTGAGCCTTTGCCTTCCCATAGTTCTCCTTCTGATTTAATAAGATGATTTTTATGGAAATATTTTCTTGTAAAGGCATTTTTCCACCACTCATTGGAATATGAGAGAAGTCTCCAAATTAGTTTTCCCCCAGAGCTAGGTTCATAAGTTCAGGGTCCTTGATTTCTAATCCGCCCAAGCTCTTTGGTTGTATTACAAAATTCCAATTGACAAGGTGGAATTTGTGGTCATTACTCTTGCCCCCTTGCCATAGAAACTTTCGAATTAGCCTGCTAATTTGTTGATTTATATTTTTTGGCGCTAAAAGACCATCTCCCAGGTACACCGAGAGAGAGGAGAGAACAAATTTTATGAGAATAAATCTCTCTGCCAAGTTGAGCCACCTTACTCCCTAGGAATGCACTCTTTTCCTTTTTTCTGGATTACAATCTCCCATCCTTCCCCAACTGCCTGTTTGAAGGAGATCCGAAACCCTAGATAAGAAAAGGAGATCCGATTAACATCCACTGGAAAATTCAGCAAGCGAGCGATTACCTTCAAAGTTACCTCTAGACAATTCCAACCAATCAGTTGACATTTCAATTTGTTTATCAATGCCCCAAATAATAGGAGATAACAATCCAAAATCTTTTTGAATCTTAAGGTAATCTCTAAGGAGGCACCTCCAAGCAAGAGGGTGTCGTCAACGAATTGAGAGTGATTTATTTCCGCACATTCCTTGCAATTCTTAGGCCAGGGAAAGGTCTGGCCATCCTTTCAGACTCAAGATTATGACTCGCTGCTTCACCAATGATTATATATAAAAGAGGCGACAACGGACGACCTTGCCGAAGGCCTTTAGAGGTAAGAAAATAAGGGAGTTGGGCGTCCATTAATCAAGGGAGCGATCCAAGGAGAACCAATACAAGAATTAATCCATAAAATGAATTCATTGCTAAAGCCTAATTTTTCCATGACAAGAAAAATAAAGGAGTGATTTACCCGATCAAACGCATTTTCTATATCCAATTCAATAACCATTCTAGCTTCTCTCGCCTTTTTGCTAGAGTGAATTGCCTCCTGAACTAGATTGATATTATCGAGAATATTTTGATGTTGCATGAAGCCACCTTGATTCTCAGAGATGAAGGAAGGGAGCAGAGGCTTAATCCTGTTGGAGATGATTTTCGTCAAGATTTTATAGGAAGAGTTACACAACGAGATAGGCCGAAATATTGAAAAGGTAGAGGGGTTGAATTCCTTTGGAGTCAGGGCAAGGAAAGATGAATTGGTACTTCCTCCAATATTTTTGAATCTGTTATGGTTCAACAATATGATAATATCCTTTTTGATGGTGTTCCAGAATATTCAATAAAAGCAGATAGAGAAGTCATCTGAACGTAGTGCCTTCTCGGGTTCTAAGGACCAAATCGCACTTTAAACTTCTTCTTCCATTATTTCGCCTATAAGAGCTTGATGGTCAGATGAGGAGATTACTTGGGATATTACCCACAGAAAATCGTTGGCACTGTCTAATGGAATGTGATCTTTATGGAGTAGAGCTTTGAAAAAATTAAAGGCCTCAATTTTTATTTTTGCAAAGGTGTCGACCTTTTGCATTTCTTCAAGCTTTATCTCCCTTATTCTGTTCTGATTCTCGTGAGCCATGGCCTATTTGTTAAAGAAGGAAGTGTTGGAGTCCCCCTCTTTTAACCAAAGACTACAATATTTTAGCCTCCATAGGTTTTCTTCTTGCTGACTGAGATTAGAGATTTGTGTGGAGAGGTCCTTTTCCTTTTGGATGTGTTTTTCTTCTATCTGTGCTTCCCCCATCTTATAGTGTTCATCTAATTCTTGAACTTTGTCTCTCCTTTTTTCTCTTGGGGGTTGGTAATTGTTTTTCAACCACTTCCTCAACTATTTTTTGATGTTCTTGAGCTTAGATTCCTAGACAAAACCGGGGGAGCCATAAATTGGGAGCATTCAAGTCCACTTAACTAGTGCCCCAACCTCTTTAGAGAGGCACCAGTTTGCATTGAATTTGAAAGACAACGGTATGCTATTTTCAGTATTTTCCAAGGTAATCATAATGGGGCAATGGTTCGATACTCCTTGTGCTTCAATAGTCGAAGGGAAATCCAGGCCTTTGAGGAGCCAACTGCTATGTATCATGAAACGGTCCAGGCGTGCTACAATAAAATGAACACCAAACCGTTTTTTGGACCATGTATATTTCCTAGCCTTGGGCTTGATATCTATCATATGCCATCGCTCTATTATTTCCTCCATTCTATCTCTGAATTGATCCCTGGTCGAAGTCCCTCCTCCTTTCTCTTCCATATTTAGTACTGTGTTGAAGTCACCTCCCATCACACTGTTGGAATGATGGTTTCTCTCATTTAGAGCATCTAATGAGTGCCAAAATTTGGCCTTTTCATTGTATAGAACTGGGCCATAGATATTTATGAAGGGGATTCTTTCCCCTGAATCTCTTTCCTCTAGGAGAGCCATCACCCATGATTTCGTCTTTATTTCTTCAACGAGGGTGAAATTCATTTTTGACCAAAAGATGTTGAACCCTCCAAAGGATCCCGTTGAAGACTGGACGAACCTAGAGAAATCTTTCTAGAATTTTTTAACTGCTCTTAGAACCTCCACTCGCTCCAACTTTGTTTCTTGTAGAAACACCACCATTGGAGATTCTTGTTTGATTATGTCTCTTACTGCTAGGATTTTAGCAGGGTTTCCTAGCCCCCTTATATTATAGGATATCACTTTCATTACTTATGAATGGAGGGGGAGAATCCACCATCCTTTCCTTCTTTGTTTATCCTTTTCCCCTTGAGAATTTCTAAAATCACTGTTTTGTTCCCAAGTTTTTTGTTTAGTTTAGCTTCTCTTTCTCATTGTTCCCTCTTGTTTAGCCTTCCCTTTATCTTTGAGGTGTCTGTTTCCTGGCTGCTACATTCATCTACCTAGGATAAATTTTGAGTCATATTCCGAGTGATAACTATTTTTGTGTCCTTATGCACACTGCTAGGGATGATACTTGGGTGGTCAGGGGCTGGAGCAGTCTTCGGAGGGGTGGCTTCATACCTACCTTCCATCAGATTACAACTATTTCACCTTCTTCAACTACCAAAACCTCCTCCACGCTTGTCCTTTCAATTTGTTGGAGGGGATTTCCAATTCATCATCACTTAAAACTTTGAAAGGATTCGAGGAGGAAGGAGCAATGATGTTGGCTATAGGTCCTCGAGGCTTTGGAATCATTCCTTTCCTTTCAGAGCTCTTTTTGGTTTCTTCCATTGCTCCTCCTGAGCAGCGGGAGCCTCCAAAATTTTGTCTTTCCCAGCTTTGGCATAGTCTCTAGCAAAGTGGCCATAATCATGGCAATGTATGCATTTGAAAGGAATTTGTTCATAGTTAAAAATTATCTATTCTTCCATTCCCCCAGATTTAGGTCGATTTCAGCCGACATACCCTTTTCGAAATCTACTTCTACACATATTTTGGCATAGGCGAATTGGGAGCCTTTGGGTTCAGACTTGTCCAAGAATTTCCCCACCCCATTACCAATAGCTGTGAGACAGTCATCACTCCAACATGAGATTGGGTGTCGCAAAAGTTTGACCCACACTGGAATAACAGTGGGAATGTCCTCGTCTAGATTGAAGCCCAGAGTCCATTTGTTCAAATACATTCCTCTAAAGCCAAAGAACTATGGCCCGTTTCGAAATACTACATCTCTGTCCTCTTTTGTTTCAAACAGAAAAATGAAGAACCCATTACCCACCGTTGAGAGAGCAATCTCTCCGTTCATCATTGGATTCCAAGATTTCCCAATCCAAACGTCCATCGACCTTGGAGAAGGTCACATACTCGTGAATTTACCTATTAGATCTCTCTCGTCATAAGCCGGGGAAGTTCGATGCACTCCATTCGGCAAGGAAACATTCTTAATCTCTTTGTTTCACTTAACCAATTTAGACGCATCAACAGCTGACCACACACGCTTAGGGAGGGAAGCCACCAGGGATTGGAAGGCGACATCGACAGTGGAGTCAGGTAAGGGAGTAGGGAGGGCCTCCCCCTCCTCGGGAGCCATTGAACCAGTTGACAGAGGCAGAGGGAACATCAAACCTTAGATCCACGCTCAAAAAATTCAAGAACTAAGGTAAATATTAACAAATCCACATTTATGATTTTATGATTCAAAAGAAAATTGTCCATTTGAGGAATTAACATCCCAACATATGAGCTATGGGTTCTAATAAGATGTTACCATATATATATATATATGTTACTTTGGATTTAACATGTTTTCCAAATTATCTACATTTTCCCATGACTAGTTTGTATGTGCAAGTCCCTAAGTTTAATGGAAATTAATAATTAGCTCTAGATTTTTTTATAATTTTTTGTGAATTATGTAAATACTAATATTGAATACGAAGATGTATTAATGAAAGCCTTTGCATTGTCAATGCAAGCGTATGAAGCATGGAAATGGTATGCAACTTTGAGCCCAAATAAATAAAGTCATTCCTTCAATGTATCTGAATTTTTTAAAGGCGATGGATCTATGATGGTTATTAGGAGGCTGAAGATGTTTCTGTCTTCATTTAATTGCAAGGAAAACTTCAAGAAGAGATTAAAAACTTGATTAAAAAATATGGCAAGATTTCGTTTAATGATCTCATTAAAGAAATATTTGAAAGGGAGGATACACTTAGTTTCCTATCAAGTTATGTCAAAGAAAAGTATGTTGAGTCTTGTGTGAAAACGTTTAAGGAAACAATGAATATATAGGCTATTCCAAATCCCATTACCCTTATGAAACAAAGATGAAGGAATATCAAAATATCCTAAATACCATGGCTCAATATCAAATCAAAACACAATGAATGCTATTAGAGTTGAAAAAGGAGTATGTAGGTGAAGAAGATTTTTTTTTCCATGAAGATGCTCAACATTCTCCTTCCTCTTTGGAATCATTGCTGCATGATTCAGAAGAAGATGATGAATGGTTGGCTTGTGTGAAAAGGTTATAAGAAATGGATAAGGAAAACAAAAAGGGAGACATTGTTGAAGAAGAAAACCAAGAAACCATTTATCACCATCCCAAAATGAAGAAATCAATGAAGAGAGCCTGATAGAACCACATCAAGGCTTAGAATGGATCACTTACATTCAGGGTCTCAATAAACTCAACAACAAAGAAAATCCTACTATAGAGTTGAGTATTTGACTTCAATAAGAAAACAATGGTGAAGAGTCATACCTCACTAGGGAGGAAAAGGTGGTGGAATTAAAAGAAGATATTCCTACTTGTATAGATGAAAAAGAATCTAATTTTCTTCCCATCAACACATACGAAATAATTGAAAAACAAGAGTACGAGGAGAGCCTTGACATTAGGACAAATCAAGAACCCACCCACCCTCCTCTAGATGAAAGCATAAGTTCAATTTTTTTTTCCCTTTCCCATCCCCTAATTTTCATGACACATATACTAGTGACTTGGAAAAAGAGAAGTAAAAAATATAAATGGGATTTTCGCTAGTCAATCTTCATAGGTGTTCCTATATATGACACATAAACTAAGGGATGCCATATTATATAACTTTGGCCGCATGAGAAACCAAGTTACCCCATTGTTCATGACCAACCATACCAACTCATATAGGAGAAGACATATGTATAGGTGCAAAAAAGGGGGATTCTACATGCATGAACCATATAAATTTTTCATCAATGGATAATGTTGGCATATAGCTCTCAAGTGTATAAATATCAATTTGACAGGAATGCATGAATCTAGTAGTAATGTGTAGGCTATAATGTATTCAATATCAGACATATCTCATGAATTCTCAACCTCCCTAACGAATGCAATTAATTGTAAGTTATGGATTTAAATGTATTTTCAATTTCCATGATTTTTCTCATCATTTATGTGTATATGTAATTAGGGGCATACATGAAGGGTAGTGATCTATGCGAAGGTTCTAGTTGGAGTTGTCATCAAAACCTCCCTTTCTTACCAACAATAAGAAATATTGATGAAGTGCCTTACACACACATTGAAGAATATCATTATCTTAGTCTTGTCAATCAGTGGATAGAAGAAGCATGCAATAGCATAGAGAAACCTTGGTACTTCTTTGATTCCCTTTTGCATGATGAAGACTCCTTGGTAAATGTGGCCCAACCCGTGAAGGAGTTTCCAACACATTTATTTACAAGTTTGACATTTCATTATTTTTCTTAGCAACCAAATGTAAAGGTAAACCAAAGGTAATGTTGAATTCATTTTTTGCTTGCATTGGTTATATGATTTCACCTAACATGTTTACTTATTTTAAGTCGATTAGGATGAGATGAATAAGCTCTTTAACATGAACATTAAATTAGATCAAAATTTTTGTAGTTTCAATCTATGCTTATGTGATTTCATTTTATTGTTGTGATTTTATTTTCAATGTTTAGATTATTTACATATTTTTCCCTGTCATATTTCCATTTAAGCTATTTACTTTATTAGTTTAAGCTACTATTTTATTTCCTAGATTAGTTGTCCTTCCATTATGGTTTTACTATTATGTTAGGAAGGAATATGACTTTAGTTCGATTCTCTTTTAGATATTGACGTTTTATAGTTGAGCTCTTAGGTGATAGGTGGAAGATTCTGAGGTTCTCACACCCTCTCGAGAAGATTGTCTCATAGTTGGAGCCACTTGTTAAACCTCTTGTCATCAGGGTTATGTCTCATAGTTGGAGCCACTTGTTAACCCTCTTGTCATCAGGGTTACATAGAGTCATATAGTCTTTCAGTGTTTGGTCAGGCCATGCCCTCTCCCTTGAAAACTTCACCTAAGCACTCTCATCCCTAACTAGATATAATGCCTTTTGTTGGACTCTCTTGAGGATTCATGGTTTTTTGGGAGCTTGTATTTTGTAGGAGATCATTAGTGTATGGGCCAATCGAACCCACATCAAGGTGCACCTATGTCATTCCACATAGTTGGAGTCTTTTCGAGTCTGTAGGTAACCTTGGAATTGGTGTAGTATTTCTCATGACAACTCTCACAACATAACAATCTCATATGACAACTTTCACGTTTCCTAAGGTAGTTCACAGTTCCCAACCCAAAATGGTCCAGGTGGTAAGAAAAACAACCCAATCTCATATTGGAGAGCATCATGAGAGGATTCCAAGTCACATGCAATTTTATCAATCTGTGCATTTGGTGGCTAAATACAACTTAATCAAACTTGGTCAACATTACAAGAAGAGTTTTATGTGAAATATCGGGTTGCTTTTTATAAGCATGGTGTCAAAAGTGGTCTACTCAATGAGAGGAACAAAACCCATGTTTTATATTTTTCAAATCCTCAAAGGCATTAGAGATCATCTACTTGGGCATGACAATGTGGTAGGATAGTTCAAGGGGAAACATTGGCATAATTTGACATTTAATATATCAAAATCGATTTATAGAACGAGAGGAAGAAAACCCATGTCTCTTCAAATTCTCAAGGGAATTAGAGCTTTAATCGAGAATGATGATGTGGTAGAAAAGTGATGATGTGGCAACACTAGGCAATATATGAAGATTTCGAGAGAAACACAGTTCAGATCCAGACTAGTTTCAACATACCCAAGTGTCAAAATCGCTATAAAGTCAAGGGAATTAGAGATCCAGTTTCCATGTGGCTAAGTCAAATTACTAAAGGAAAAAGTCAAGTAAAAAATAATCATTGGTGAAGACAACTAGCCATTGGAGAGTTGGTGGACCAATTAGTTGAGCAATGGATCATGTGCAAAGAGAAACTTGAAATAAATTGTGGGAATCTAAGTGTGTATGCTTCCATAACTAGTCATCATGTTGGTTGTCTATGATGATGGGTGGTGAGTCCACCCAAAACATTGGACAAATCAAAATCTATAGATAGTTGAATTCCAAAAGATTAAAAAACAACATAAATTATGGGAATTTATCAAATTCTACCCCCTAGTGGGTGAATTAAAAAATATATTGTAATATTTTATGAATTAATTTACTAAGTCTCCAACTTGTGGATGTCTAGTAAATATTTTATTGAGGAAGATTCAAACTAGACGTTAGAAATTTTTCTATAAAGTCTAGGCTCTCCTTATTTGTAAATTGTTGTTTTTCATTTGAGACAAATGCCATCACAAATAAAGAGCTCATTTTCATTGCAAACACTTGTATAATTTCTTGTGCATTGGTGGAATGACTTTTGTTCAATTTTTTTTTCTTGCTATATGTATTGAGAATTCTAATTCTAATTCAAATTCTTTTTGTTGATGAGTAAAATTATCCTAAGAAAAATGTCCTTTTCCATTGAGAAACTACATAGTTACGTGGAAGAGAACAATTGGGGGGTAAATGCCACTTGTAATATTTTTGTTTCATAGGTAGAATCAATCCACGATCTTGAACTACTTCATGACAAGGCTTCATTATTCTTTATGATTTCATATTTTACTACACACAGAGGATGAAGGTTGGAGATGCCACCAAGTGAAGAGATCACTCCTAAGGGGACTCAAAAACCTTCAACAATATTAAGCAACAATTGGGGTGATTTCCATAAGAACTAAACCCATTTCCTTGGCCAAGGGCATATATAGTGAATTAAGAGAATACCAAAGTCACACTCTAGCAAGAGGTGAGACTCTAAGGGAATATGTATTATTGCAACAACCATAAATTTAAAAATGTTATAATTTCTTTTATTTTCTGCAATTAGTTTAGTAAAATCACTTGCTAGATTTTATTTTTATATTTGTTGAGCAAGTTATAATCTTGATAAAAAGTACCATAATATTTAGATCTAGTCAATATTTGATACAAATCCCTATATCTCTATATTGTACACTCGTATCTAGCCATATGTATTGTAGATCTATAGGTTTACAAGATTGTACTTCATTGGCTCTGCAATTTATAACTACATACTACAAGTTGTACAAGCTTCCAAGTATGTCATCATACCATATAACTTAGCAAATAACTCTAAAATATTTACGAATTCATATTTTTTCATTTATAACCATTTTTATTCAATTTCTAGTCAATATTAATACCATAAATCAAATATGAAATTTGTTTGTTGCATAAACGTATCTTTATATAACTTAGAATTTTGAAATTCAATTTCCAGCTGGCTGGAAATTGAGTTTTCAGCCAATTTTTATGGAGGGGAGGCCTTAAAAATCCTCTACATAAATCTTCTTAACATTCCACCTACTAGACTAACCCTCTAGGAGTGTTGTAACACTAGTTGTGTTTCTGTTTGGATTAAATTGGTTTGTTGTCCCTGCATTTTGCACAGATTTTAGAGTCTGCCATACTATATATATATATATATATATATATATATATATATATATATGGATAGATATTCAGCTATATCTCCTCAACCAATCACTTAAATTGAAATGTATGTGTATATATGGTTAGGATTTTATGAGTAGACCAAAATCCATAGGCCATATGCTATATATTTTTTTATTTTTGACTACTAATATTTGTTGTTTATAATTATGCTATTACATTGACTAATTTTTACAGCTAGGCAACAAGTACAAAATGACACCTCCCTCCATTTGACTCCATATAAGGCATTGATCTAGTACCAAATTTGTTTGGGACTCCTCCCTTGGCTACTTAGGAAGTGTTGGGCCTAAATAGTGGGGTATTAGGCCGAGGTGATAGTGGGTCCCTCCTTTGTGTGTGCCCATCTAGCAACACTACTTGAACCTTAGCAACATTGCTAATTTGATTGGTAGCATGACCTATACCTGCTAAATATGGAAAGTTACTAATTATAAGGGTGCTTAAAAAAGGTAGTCTTCAGAAAAAGAAAAAAGGTGGCAAAGTACAAACCTTGACCCAATGAAGTATTGGCTGATAAGTACCACAAGCAAAGGAAAATTCTCCATGGATTTGGGTAAAACAGACCTATTAGACTCACTTTTTCACTTGGATCAATAAAATTTTGGCCAAGTTTGTTGTGCAAGCCCTTGATGTTTGGATATTAGAAAAAACATAACTGCTCAAAATAGTAGTTTTTTGAAAACTAATGAAATTGAATAAGTGAGGAACTCTAATCAATAGTATTGTATCAAAATGTTTGAAAAGAGATGAATGTGATGGAGTCTTGTTGGATCTTAACCATTTTGTCGGTATTATGGGTAGCCATAAGAAAGATTTACACACATAAACTTGCACATAACTACAAAAATATATTCCAAAGATCACATTGTATTCATTTACAAGGAATCTCATACACACACCCTCAATTATATGAATACAATACATGAGGTTTCATAATATAAAATTGAGGTTCCCATAACAAATTTCCAATATGGTTAATTGGTTCAACCATCTCCATAAAAATCTCCACAATATCTCCATGAATATCTCCAAAGATCTCTTAGTTGATTCTTTGTGATCTCCATCCCTAACTTCTCTCATTGTCCTCATCTTTGGTCATACTTAGACTTCTAGAATAATTCTATTTTCATTATGAATAATTTCATCATATCATAAGTATAATGTATTCATTCATACTCCCACTTAATGAATACTTATGATTTAATCTAGATGTCTTGAGTTGTCTTCATCTTTAGTTTTTTGCACCATCTTTCGTCTTCTTTCATCTTTATCTGTCACTATCTTTTTGTATCAACATGCATTGCATTATTCTTTGATAATTATGGATCTTGAGTCAATCATTTGAACTACATAATCTTCATATCAAGGATTTCTTTAGCTTACCGTTGACCTTCTCATGGGTGTTTTATGGATTACCTTTTAACCATTACATCACACTCAAGGTTTGCTTGACTCACCTGTAATCTCAAATTGGTTTGGCTTATCGTGAACCAATTATTAGATTAGGTGGTTTCAACTAACCACAAACCTCCCTCTGTCATTACAAAGTGTTTTTTGTTTTACCACGAACCAATACAAAAATACTCATGTTTCATTTGACTCAAAAAATAACTCAATAAACCAACAATTCTCTCCTTAATGACAACTAACCTTTGGAGGACCAACTAACTCATAAACTTTGTATGGGAGATATTGTTGTACATTTGAAGACTTGGCCTTGTAAAATTCTTTCAACATAAAACTGAGTATCTACCATCTATTCAAATCTATCTAACCACATTGTACCTATATATGAGATTGATATTTATCTATTCCAACACATGTGATGATCATGATTTGTAAGATCATAAACACTATAGCGATGTAGACTATAACATTGAGCTCATACATATCCCTTTCTTCCACAAAGACTACATATTTGTTCTCGCTTATGCACTTGATTGGTTCTACTACTAGTTATAGATGACTCACTTATTGTCAGTGTCTCTACTTTCACGAACTTGATAGTTGCATTGCTTGTTCAACCTTCATAACCTAAGCCTTCATTTCTTTCCCTTACACATATTTGTATGGGCTTATGAATACCTTGACTTCTTTTACCTAAACCCTTGCCATCAGAACCCATTTTATTCAAAATTTTGGCACTAGTTCCTTTTGTGTGCTTCTCAAATTAGCCTAGTTCATCATCTTCATTTTTATCAAGATCATTATTCAGAGTCTCAAAAAATAAAGACAAATGTACATCAATATTATTATTATCAATCAAATTACAAGTATCAAACGAACTATCAATCTTTTGAAAGAGGTCACTAGTATCACAAAATGCATCACACATTGCTTTCTCTTAATTTAACTATCTTACTTCCCTTTCAAGTGTCGGCAACACATTTTCTTTGGCCAATAATTCTTGTTGGCAATGATTCTGTCAATTTGTCCTTTTGATCTTGAATTTTGAAAAGACCATTTAAAAATTGATCTAATGATTTCAATTTTTCTTCTAATGTGTTGGTGCGTTGTGTAGCAAAACTAACAAATTCATAATAAAGTTCATTATCTCTTGACTTCAATCTTGCAACTTTACCTATCATGGAATTATTTTGTTTATCTAATCTATCTATTTCTTGCAAAACATCATCAAGATCTTCTTGTAGTAGTTCAATTTTATATTAGCGATTTGTAGTCTTTTCCCTTTTTTGCCATTTCTAATACGACTAATCATGTACCCATCCTTCAAATACAACAATGATAAAGATGTCATGTTAAACACTAATCATGCAACGTTAATTATTAAAGTTGAATTTCAACTTTAACACATCATCCTCAACTTTGAATTTGACCTAAATTCAACTTATAAAACTCTCAATTCCAACCTTCACATTAAAAAAATCTCTCCAAACTTTTTATAACTTTACTTTCTAAACTCTCACATTTACAAAAATATAATTAAAATTATATTTATTAAACTACTGCAATAACTTCAACATAATTACTCTAACTTCCCATTTTTATAAAACCATTCCAAACACCTTTAAAAATTATAACACATTAACTCCTTAACTCCTTACATCAAGACTCAGGGTAACACCTTAACTCCTTACATCAGTATTAAAGGAATTTTCACATCACTAAATAACTCTAAAATCATTTCTCAAAAATGACCTTTTTAAATAAAATAATTTTTAGTTGTTGGGTTGAAATCATGAGCCCACCTTTCTTACCATTTTTTTTCTTATGAAAGTTTTTCAATAGAAAATAAAACTTCTTAGATAAATATACCTCTTTCGAATCTTTCTTTGGCTTCTATTGTAGTCTTCTTTCATCTTTGGCATCTTGTTCAATTTTTGCAGGAATTCAATCAACAACCAATATGTATCTCTGATCACGATTTGCAGGATTGTATGTATATGTGCTTTACCTATTAGATTCACCAATTTGATATTTGATTTCTCATTTGTCTACCAAGAAACAGAACAACTATCCATCCACGATCTCATGCCAATCCAACGATCCACGTACGATCTGGTATAAGCTGTTGGCTCTGCACTTTTTTGGCCCATTGCAAAAGGGCATTATTTGAGTGCTCCCTTTATTTACCAATGGATTACCACCCGATTAAATGACACATTACAACCAGAGGTTTTGTTGTTTTTTTTCAAAAGGAAAAAATTAACTTTTTTATTTTATTATAAGAAAGTTCTACATTGTTTTGTTTCTGCAGATAAGATATACCAACAATAAAAGTGAGTTTCATCACCAATTCCAAAATCTGGAATTTTGGTGTTTAAAATGATTTGCAAGTAAAAAACCAGTGTAACATATCATCATAGCTGACTGAAATCTATTTCAAATGTCATCACTACAAAAGGTTATCACGCTCAGCAGTGTAACATATCATCATAGCTGACTGAAATCATCTCCAATGTCATCACTACAAAAGGTTATCACGCTCCTCCTCTTTGAAAAGGAAATGATTTCTATAGGATATTAACGAGACTGGGGCGATTTGTCTATCCTCTGCTCTGGACGCTTACAGGTCCACAAACCCCCAACGCTAGAGTTCCGTCAATCCTCATTCAAGTGATTAGTTATACCCGGCCAACCAGAATGTTACAGGCCTGCGTGTTACTCAATTGTATTCACAATCTGACCATCCACGAATTCGACTACCAGCTGAAGATCGAATTCTTAGATCACTTTCAAGGACGGATTTACATTCGATATTTCATCCAGAATCTTATAGAATTGTCATACTTTCTACTAAATCTTGAATCTCTAACCGTGCCATATATATCTTCTTCTCAACTCGTGGCGGTAACAGTCTTGCAAGATGAATCTCTGGAACAAATTGGAACGATAAAGAGAAGATTAGTATGACCCTTACAAAAGGATGACATGAACAAATGGAGAAATAATCTCTGGAACAAATTGGAACGATAAAGAGAAGATTAGTATGACCCTTACAAAAGGATGACATGAACAAATGGAGAAATAGTCCAAATTTTTAAAAACAATCTTGCACGATGAAAGTCTTCTGCGAATGCAATGCTCTAGACACAAGATGTGGCTTACAAGGTCTGTCATACAACTGTAGGTAATGGAGCCACTTAGCCTTTGGATCACTATAGACTCTAGCAACTCCGCATTCCCTTGTTTGCACATGTTGAACTTCTAGAACTCATTCAACGCTATTTCCAAAATATACATTAACTAGAAAATTCTTTGTATTTGAATGAAACTGTGATTACTTGGAGTGTTGTGTCCGCTTGCTTTTGTTTCCTTCCTCGGATGTGGCAACATTGTTTGGCAAGTTCATCAGGTCCGCAAATTCAATCTCTAGCACAAGTACACATGCTACTCACTTGCCTTTGAATGATCACTTCATCATCGAATCGATTTTATCCCCCAGCAACGCCCATAGGATCAACAATGCATTTCCACACAGGACACCTATTCTAAAAAAAAATGGCCAAGGGTAAAAAAAAAAGAACATCAACCCCAGAAAAAGTCGTAGTCTAACCAGCTTACAAATTTGCCTTTGAAATCATAGAAATTCTGGCAATATTTTGATAAAAATCTGGCAGGGATTTTTGTCAATGCAGGTTATAGCGGTCAAATTACAAGATTTTGGGTGCCCCAGAAGTTTTTAATAGTGCTGAATCTATTTCCACCATCATAAAAAACATGATTCAAATAATACTGCTACTGTGAGATTTTTTGAATTATCCCAACAACTTTTAACTGTCCCGGCAATTCCTCCACCTTGACGATGCCAAAAAACAAAAAGCACCAAACTAGCATTTTTTTTGGGGCAAAATGTCGGTTGAAAAAATCACAAATATTTTTTGGGACATCACCGAAAACTTATTGGTTTTATTAGCACTGCCCAAGATTCACTTTTTTCTAATGTCTAGCCTCACATTGTTCACACTCTGTCTCTGCAACTCGAATTGAGTGAGAAGGACGAGCTCCTTCGCAAGTTATTCAGCTGAGTATATCAAGGGCTCAACATGTAAATAACAACGCTATTCCTCTTGTCACATATTCAACATCTAAAAATAATCTCTCATTAATAACAAATATTCATTATGTCCATAACACAACCATTTTTACAAAGCTGAACATTAATAGCTTACTCGTTTGACCACAAAGCTCTAATATTAAATGTTGGTATTATGAGCAGCTATACAAAATATTACACACATAAACTTGCAATAACAAAACTATACTCCAAAGATCACATTGTATTAATTTTGTAATATCCATTAAAATTATTTGACTAAATTTTTCAAAAAATTGCTTCAGAAAAATACACTGAATTTCTTTCCCAAAAACATAATAAAATTGCACAATTTCGCACAATAGAATTACCAGCACAAATGAAAATTGCAAATGTAAAACCCCATAATTCGCAACTTAAAATAAACACGAGAAGTAGCAGCAAAAATTCAGCCTTATTATATGAAATATGGATCTTGGAATTACATGCCAAATATGATTATGGGAGCCTATTAAACACCAATAAGATATATGTATGGTTGATAATGGTTTCTCCGACATTAATATATAAGTATGGTTGATTTGATTGACCTCTCCTCGTGGTCTCCACATTTAACCCCAGTGAATGGATCTAACTTGATCCCTCCTTTTTGAGTGGCTAGGATATATGATCTCAATACCTAATCCCCCTTGACTCGATCAACTAGGGTGGATTACTTACCACCAAAACTAACCTTTTTACTTACGGGTTCTCACCCAAACAAGCTCCAAAAGCTCAACTCAATAACAAAACATTCATCCAAATATGCATGCCTAAGGAGTGAGCTCTCATCTCCTTAATAGTCATGGATATCAAAATCCCATGGGGCTCTTTCTTCTTTTATTAAAGTGACTTATAATATATTTTTTCTTAGTCACCTTTTAATCAAATTAATTCCCAAATATTACATCATTACTTTTTACTCTGTAGTCTATGGGAATGACTAGGCTACTAAGTTAGTCTCTATTCCCCATGCTTGGCAAAAAGGACATAACACATTTACAATGATAATACACACACCCTCGATTACATAAATACAGTACATGACTTCTCTTAATATAAAATTGAGGTGCCCTTAACAAATTTCCAATATGGCTAATTGCTTCAACCATCTCCATAATAGCCTCTACAATATCTCCATGAATATATCTACAAATTTGTCAGTAGATTCTTGTGATCCCCATCCCTAACTTCTCTCATTGTCCTCATCTTTGGTCATCTGTAGACTTCTAGAATAAGTCTACTTTCATTATTAATAATTTCATCATATCATAAGTATGAATTGTTCTTTCACCTTCACTAGCAAAAAATGCTATTGGGATTAACACTTTGGCAAGAAAGTATATATTCAAGTTATAGTTGATCTCGTTGGTGAGGGTGCTTTCCTTTGGGAAATCCTCCTTATAAGGCCTTGTTCTTTGTTATCACACAATCTTGCTACTTAGAGCAAATCCTTCACAAGGTACAAAGATGAGTGAAACATGGAAGTGTTTCCACGGTCACCTAGACAGCTACTTCCCTCATTTTAGTGAAGGACAAGTCCAACACAAGGGAGACTTCCCTAATAGCACTTAGTGATTTTAAAGGAAAACAAGTCAAGTCTAAGGTCACCCATGTTATTAACTAAATTACCACCAACTAATTATAATATAAGAGCTATGGATTATAGGGTTACTGAAAGCAAATTTCATATTTAGGGTTTTCTCATTTTAGGGTTGTTTAGAGGGGCTTACTCAGTGATTGTCCAATGAAAAATTATGCCAAAACAGTCTAGATTTGAAATTACCAAAGGCTGTTATAAAACTCGCAATAAAGATAGACATATTACAACAATGAACAAGTTATAGCAGCAATAGATTTCAGCCACTTAAAAGATTGTAAATTTTAACTAAATTTAGGGCTAAAACAAGGATATCTAGGGTTTATTTAACTTGTCAATTCTGAAAATTTAGGAGCATATAACAGCCAAAAGACAACAAGATGTCCATCCCTAAAAAAGATACAATAAAAACTACTTAGGCCGATTTTCCAATAAATATGAATTTTAGGTCAAAATTGTGCAAGAAACCTTAATACATCTAGGCTTTTGATGGCTGAAAATTATGTATAAGCTGTTAAAACCCTATATTTATCCTAAAACAAAAGTAAAATTTGGAATTTTGAGTTTAGGATTGGCTAGATAAAAGAAGACTAGTGCCTACTAATTTTTTAGGGCATATGTAGTCAACTAAGGCTCCTTAGAATATGTAGGTGAAACTAAGGTGAAAATGAGGGTTGTCCACTATAAACCCTAACAATTCCACCTAGTGTCTCACAAGTTCTAAGATAATTCAAGGGGAAAATACTCCACTAGTAATGTTCCAAAAGCTTGGAAGAAGGATCTCGTTCAAGAAAGTAGAAAGAGAGTCCACCACTAACATTAGAGAAGCACAACTACACTTGTAACGATTCATAACAAAATACATAAATATTAAAAGAGATCACTTAAGAATTCATTTCATCCACAAAATCATTGATCCAAGAATATCCATAAAGTTGTAAAGCATCCACAAGGCATCATCCAAAAGACAACACTCTAGTTATCCATTCATAGCAAAATAGATGATAGAAGTAAACTAGCGTTCTCCACAGGTTCTTGCCACGAGTTACACTAGAGAGGTGCTTCTCTATTTATATGAAGAGATCTAGCAACACTCAATATAAAAATAATATTCTCCTAGATTTTAAACCCCTAAGAATATGAAATATAATTATCTCTTTACAAGTCATAGAGATATGGTCAAAAACACATAAAATATCCATTACACACGAATGCATAAGTCAAAATACCCCCAAGATGCACCTCAAATGCCAAATTGTCCTCCTCATAGGCATGCAAATCTCAAAATATTCCAGGTGTGGCAAGTGTGTGATCCCAAAAGTGGATGGCTCACTCAAAAGTGTTGGGAAAAATACTGAAGGGGGGGGGGGGGGTGAATCAGTGTTTTAAATTCAAAACTTTCAAATTTTATATTCTGAAAAATATACGTTATTGTTATTAAGGCAACTTGCGTATGTACGCAACTTCAGAGAAAGAAACCAACATATATTTAGTTTACTGATTGTTATGTATTCTATTAGACAATTATCTTCAATCAGTGCATCAGTAGATTAATTACTTTCAGTATGTAGTAAAGAACATAAATAAATCACAACAAACAAACATAGAACACTAGGATTTTAGATGGAAACCCAATGTGGGAGAAAACCACCGCTAATGTTGTCTCTGTCTTCTTTCTTATGATATAAAGAAAAATATTACATTTGTACTGATGCAGACTCTTGTCAGTACGCAGGCACCCACCTACAGAAGGCTACAATCTTCTCTTGTTTTCTAGCACCCAATGGAAGGGAGCTACAACCCTGTGAACTCGTTTACCGACTCCTACCGGAAGGGAGCTCTTGATCTGAAATTGGAGAACTTTTCCTTCCTAAAAACTTACCATCCTCTGACTCTTTGCAAGTAAACAAAATGGGTCTTATGTAAACAAGTTTTATGGTCTCTTCAAGGATGATGATTTAGTGTTCATATGAACTTTAAACAAGCAACATATCCACATGTAACTCATAAAGAAAATCAAGAAGAGAGACAAAACAAAATTTGATGATGGAGTTCACCCCTCTTAGGCTACATCTTCGGGCCTACTAACATAGCTAGATCGCTCCATAGATTTCAATGATAAAAGAGTACATGAAATGTGTTGAAAAAATGAGTGGCTTGTTTTCCCTTCAAGGAAACATTCTCTTACAAAGAACTCTCACTCTAAAAAGTATGACCACCTACAATCAGTCATAAAACAATTAACATGAAAGGGGTTCTCACATCAAGACCCTGTACTCCATCTGAAAATGAGCATAACATGTACAATAAATCCACATTGAAGTAATAAAAAGAGTTTTCCTCAAAACACATAATGAGAAAAGATAAAGGAGAGTTGCGCCATAGAAGTCACAGCTACTGAAGATAACATATGAAGGCTGGGAAACCCCTACAAGGTCCTCTCCACGCTCAAAGGCCTTCAAAATTGCTTCAAGCCATTGATTGTACTTGATACTAAAATACTCAAACCTGTAGAAATTCCTTCCAGAAGTGTTCCAATCAGTAAACAAAGGCTTCCATTGGATTCAAAAATGCCCAAAAACCCCTATCTAGGCTCTTCTTGGGCTCAAAAAGACCAAAAACGCATCAAGTTATGGCTCTCCCCAGTTTCTTTTGCTATTCGTCCTCCGAATTGGCTAAACTTGCAAATTGAGCAACAAATCTACCCTTTAAACCGTTCGGGAGGCGACAATTTCGGCTGTAATAGGTGCATTTTGTCGCCTAGTTTAATTGGCCAATAACCCCGTATGCGCAAAAACAGGACCACATGGGCGTCATAGGGCCGAGGGTTAGGCCAACGGTCCACCCCCGCTAGCATTGGAACCTTTCCCGTCGAACTAGTGGTCGCATGCAGGTGATGTGGTTGGGGGCTAGGGCTAATCGCCCGCCCCCGTCATACTAGTTCCCGAATCTCAGCTGGTGGTTACGCGCTGGTATCGTGACCTGGGGCTAGGCCTCTAGCTTCGCCTGCATCACACTAGTCCTTTACCTTTATGCCTTGGTCATATGGGTGGCAATGGGATCCAAGGCTAAGGCTTACAACTTCACCCCCTCAGCCAAATGCCTAAACTCCTTCGCTTTCGGTCCTGTGGGGGTGATATGACCGAGAGCTGGGGCTGGTTTTAATGTTCCTAATAGAGATTTTACTGTGATAACCAAAGACATGCAATAAATATAACACAAAAAAATTCAGTAAACTCCAATAAGATAGAAAATGCTCCTAAAACACCAAAATGGGCAATTTTATTTATATTCAGCTACTAGAGTACAACAGGAAATAGAAAGAGTGCACCTGGGCTTGCACAAGGCAAGCTACAAGCCTCAGGAAATCAATATGTCAATGCCCAACTGCTGTAGAAACTCGTCCTTAAGAATTCTGCGCTAGCCTAGTTTTTCTGCGTTTTTGGCTGTTTTGAGACCCTGATCTAACCCCTCAAATCTGCCCAGAAAATTTTGTAAAATTAGAATTGGAATCCTTGCCAAAAAACTAGAAAAACCCAGAAGGGTTTGCTTTGGTTTTCATCTTCAAAATTCGGCCCCAAATAGCTTGGCCCTTCTCCACAACAAAAAAATTATCATATATAGTAGAGAATGATGTCTGTTGCTCCCAAAATACCAGGAAACTCCCCACAATGATCCTCCAACCAAAATCTGAGCAACTGAACTCCTCAATCCTTTGCCCAAGACTCCACTCACTTGAGCCCCACAAGCGACTGCACAGCCTGTAGGTGATGACACAGTCTCTACACCCAAAAATTTCGTACCATGTGAGGGAAACTCTCTCCACCTACAAATCCTCCTCCTTTACTTGGAATTTGGCCAAGAAACACCCCAGCAACAATACAATCTCTAGCTTCGGAACCAATCTCCCTCTATGATTGTGTGGCTCTTCCTTCTACGTCCCATCCGAACCAGAATGGCATAGTGCTGTGTGATGCCTCTTTCCCAGCCTCCAAATAAGATAGAAATCCTTCCTAGGGTGGCACTCAAGGTCCACCATAGAGAAGGTTGAGCTTAATTCCTTGGGAAGCTCTTGTGCTAAGCAACACTTGTAACTCAACTAAAAAGCTAGAGTAACAATGGATAATCAAATGTGAAAAAACCCCAAATGATGCTTCTCTCCACTTATTTATACCTGTTGGCCCTTGGTCTCATGTGGGTCCTGTTACCCACCACTTTGTGGGTGATATCCCCAGGAGAAATTTTTCTCCATGATGAGCCTCGGTCGGCAACCAACAGCCCCTTGATGCCTCCTACTAGCTCGTTGTGCCATTTCTCTGCCACCTGAGCCAACCATGTGGTCCTTCACCCACCTGTATTGATCGTACGTTTGAAGGTGGGCCTCTCAAATCTAAAGGTATGTCTTGTCATTTGGTAATTGAGTATTGGGTTTACTTATCATGGATACTTCTAAGTATGGATTGATGGGGGCATTTGGCAAAAAGAGTGGGCTTAGTTTGTGCTCTTGTCCCCTTGATCTCTTTTGGTTGTTACCCTTGGATCTTAGCACCATGTGCTCTCCTTTATTGACAATTTGGTTCTAGGGTGGTACTACTTGGGAAACCCTGATTTTGGGAGTGTGGTCCCGCTCCTTTACCCGCACATACTACTCCCTTTCCACTCACTGTACCCGCATTCATCATTGCTCCCACTTGGGTCCACATTCCCATTCTGGGTCCACATAGGGCTAGCCTCCCTATCCCTTTTCCCCCACCTTGGGTCAGGCCTAGAATGATGCCTTCGAGGTTGAAGCAACTCAAAAAGGAAGAAAATGCATAATTGGCCACATTTAATAGGAAATTGTACCATAAAATGAAAAAGATGGTTGGGACAAAAATAATTGGCACGTGGGAAAAAGCCAACACATAATCTCTACCCCATCCACGGCCATCACCCTGGTTCCATAGGCCCTAGATGAGCCTCCTTTATCATTCAAGAACCCATGATTGTCCCAACCCCTGGAGGGAAATGAATCGCCCTACCTCAAAAGGGGTAATCACTGCTATATTATACAGATCATGCTCTTGTCCTTTGAGATCCAAGCAGTTAACTAAAGAAAATTTCATAAAAGGCATATAAAGAAGGTTGGAAAAATCAAGGTCGGGGCACCTCATGTACCATGGCTGCTCCCTCCTATACATTATATACCCAGGCGTGGGCTTTCCCTTATCTAGCTACCCCTATGCCCCATTATGTGGCCCAGGGCTACCCCTCTCATTCCCTATTCCATCTCACCTATTTGTCACTTGCCACCCCCATTAGAAGGGCGTACCTTGGACATACTATCCCTTTTAAGGGTCGAAACCACCTAATAAGGTACTAGGTTAACCCCCTTTGGAGCTTGGAGACACTAGCACATGCCAAAGCCCACTACGCAAGGGAATGCCATTATGAAGTGCCCACTTTGTTATCCATGGTTTGTAAACTCTTTTACCCGACTATTCTAATGATTGACTGTACTGGAAGCCTAGGGGACGCATTGGATCTTATGCAGGATTGCAGGTGGTTTCCATTTGGGTTTAGATTTCCTATATGGGATCCTGACCCCCAGAGGTCCACATTGGCACATGTAGGGTGTGCATAGAGAGCCATGGGCCTCCACAACAATAGAAAACACTCCACAACTCTTCATGGATGCTCAAAGACTACTAGCGATCCACTTTTGGTACGATGGTGACATGATTGGTACACTATTCCCAGTAGGCACCTAGACGAGCCCCACATTCTTGGCAAGTGTCCCATCACTTGTACGATGTCATGGCGGCATTCATTCCACCACTTGAACCATTGCAGAGGATCTACAGACATCTCCAGTTCATATGGAGGCCCATGGGGTTATTGATGTGCCCTCAGACCCACTGAGAGCAACACAAGTCTACTATTTGGAGAACAAGGGGCCACCCCCTTGTCCATCATATTTCGAGGAATTTATTCCTCAATATGGCACTTCAGGCTGTTATTGAACCTTTGGAGGGCCCTACGACATGCATACATCATTATTTGGCCCCTTATGAGGCTTGTTTTCACATTATGAGCTAGTATGGTGGGCTTGTCACCATTAGGAGTTATTATTTGCACATTATTTTATCTTTAGGGGGCCATAAGCTAATTCAAATTCCTTAGGAGGCTATGTATTGACGTTGGATACATTCATTTTTATCATCACTTGACTTGGGATCTCTCTAGTCTTAGAGAATTTTCGCACTTTTTCCTTGGAGGATATTTTTTTGAGATGGATGAATTTTGATGTATGGATTTGGGCTATTTCTCGTCTTGGAGCTTTGTTATGAAAACGAATTCCTGGTTGGATATGCTCTATAACATTGTAAGCAATTCTTGTTGTTATTATTCTTGTTGTTGCATAGTGCTAAAATTAGGGCTAGTCGCTGCATTATTGAAATGTGGAAATGAGCATGTTTTAGCTATTTAAATGTGTGGGCTAATGTTATATGAATGAAATGTCCTAGAGATTATTTATCTCAAGAAGCTTGCATCATTTTCTTTACTGTATAAATGCTTGAAGATCACTTTTCTTTTCTTACTATCTACATTGGATGAAGTTGACTTTCTGGGCCTCCTTGATCAAGAATCCAAGTTCTTACTCATTACCATCCTTGACTCCATATCCCCAAGTGAATTAGGCACTGGTTCCATAAAAAGGGTGATCATATTAACCTTATTTTCACCATTTTTCCCCTTTTTCCCGAGTCTATCCCCAATGGGCCACTTAGCGCATCAATTTCCTGGCAATTGGCCTAGGAAAAATTTTGATCTTCTCTAGGCTACTGTGCTGGTGGGTCCCCTCCCTCTCCTCCAAATTTGAGGCCATTCTGACGGTGGAATCTCCGGGAATCTCAAGCCCTAGCTCTAGGACCGAATTTTGCCTAGGCATCCCCAAGGCTAGACACTAATAGGATCAATTCAACCTTTTGAAGTAAATATTCTTGTTTGGTCCTTTCCCCTCACCTTGTCCAGGATAGGAACATCATTGGTTGTTACATTCCATCCCCGAACCTGGGTTGGGTCCACTTGGCCCCGTGTGGTCCCACTTCTCAATAAAGACTATTTGTCAAAGACCATTTGGGAGTCCAAGTTTCCAAGGATTATAGGGATTGATAAACTCCTTTATAAGCTTATTCTTTCTCCCTCAACCCTCCAATCCTCACCCCTTACCCCTGGTGGACTAAGACCCTTGCTTAAAGAGCAAGGAAGTTCCATTTTTCATTCCATCCTTGGGAAAGGGTTTTCAGGGTCACTTCTCACCTATCCATTGACATCTACTTTACAAAGTGATCCCTACACTACCGGGACTCCTCCCATCGGTGAAAGTTCATAAAGAGCAGGGAGACTTAGCTATGGTGACAGTGGGCTAAGCCTCCACCGTTGCCCTTGACCTAGAATTTGCCCTCTTAGCAACCCCCCTTTAGGTCCCCTAATGGTTTGAGTGGTAACAGGTCCCTCTTATGATTTTCGACCTCCCTTAGGAAATTCAATTTCTCTACTAAGTGGTGCATATTATTTGTGGGTGGGTGGCCCCCACATTCCACTAAAAATCTCTTCGACCCACTTTTCTAAGTCTTGCCTCCAAAATTTGCCTTTAGACCAAAAATGACAAAATTTACAAATTTGGGTTCTCTTGCCTTGGAAAATATTTAGGAAGGGACATTACAGTCCTCCCCTCCCGGATGTTACTTGTCCGCAATCAATTGAAAAGCTAGATGTTGTAAGATTTGTTCACTTCCCCATGTAGCATCCTCTTCCGACAAATCCTTCCACTTGACCAAATGTTCTCTGATTACCCGGTTCCTCAATCTCCTCTCCCAGGTCTCCAATATGGACTCTAGTATCAAAACTAAATACCCCTCATCATCCAAGGGTGGCAACTCATTGGCTGCTGTAACCTGCTGCCTCAATGCCTTTTTCAGGCATGAGACATGGAACACGTTGTGGATCCGACTCTCTGAAGGTAGCTCCAACTCATAAGCCAACTCTCCGACTCTCCTGGTCACCTTATACGGTCCATAAAATCGTGGTCAAAGTTTTTTTGCCCCCTTCTGCTTCAGTGAAGACTGTCTATAGGGTTGCAAAAGTAGGTAGACCATGTCCCCTACCTCAAACTACCTCTCCCCCTATGCTTATCAGCATACATTTTTTGCTGCTTTTGAGCCACTTACAAGTTGTTCTTGAGAGCTCGAAGGATCTCCTGACTCTCTTCAAGCAAATCATTTTCCCCCGGGGCCTTGCTATCTCCAAACATCATATCAGAAAAAGAAAGTACATTGTATCCATAAAGTGCTCGAAAAGGAGACATACCAATCGACATGTGATAAGTGATGTTGTAGCAGAACTCTCCTAGATGAAGCCACTTCATCCACAGTCTCTGCTGCCCCGTCATGTAGTTGTGTAGGTACCCTTCCAACCACTTGTTCACGATCTCGGTCTGCCCATCATTTTGTGGGTGATAGCTAGTGTTTGGCATAAGATCTGTCCCCACCAATCGAAACAACTCCTGCCAGAAAGCCCCCATAAATCTGTTGTCCCTGTCACTAAAAATGGTCCTAGGAAGACCATGTAATTGAAAGACCTCTCAGAAGAACAACTCAACCACCTAGGAAGATAAAGATCTCGATGAGATGGCGAAGAAATGGGTGAACTTGTTCAACCTGTCGACCACAAAATAAATACAATCTCGCCCCTGTGCAACTGGAAGCCCCGTGATAAAATCCATGGACACGCTCTCCCAATTCCTCTCCGGAATGGGAAGCGGCTATAATAAACCTGCAGGATGTGAAAGCTCTACCTTGTTCCTTTGACAGTTTACGCACTCCCGCATGTGCCTCAACACGTCTCCCTTTTAGCCCCCGCCATGAGAATATCTCCCTAATGGCACAATATGTCTTGAGGAACCGAGGGTGTCCTGCTAGAGGGGAATCATGGGACGCATACATAATCCTTTGCTTGAACTGTGATCCGGGTACCAAGTATATCCCATCCTTGTAGTAGATCACATCATCCATCACCCAAAATCGGTCATCCCTTTGAGTGCCATCCAGAATCTTGCAAACCTGCCTGTCTTTGGAATACTCAACCAAAAATTGAGCCTTCCAATCATGAGTAATGTCCATCAAGGATAATACTGCGGGTCTCCGGGAGAGTGCATGTGCCACCACATTGTGCTTCCCCTTGACGTACTCAATCTCGAAGTCATAGGCCTAGATCTTGTTCACCCATTTATGTTGCCACTCCTTCAATGACTGTTGCTCCAGGAAAAATCTAAGACTGTTGTGGTCAGTCTTCAGTTTGAAATGGTTGCCCACCAGATACTGTTTGAACTTGGCCAGTGCTTGCATCACAGCCAAGATCTCTTTTTCATACACAGAGTACAACCACTTGTGGGCTAGAAATTTCCTGCTCTTAAATGCGATAGGAAGGCCCCCCTGCGTCGAAACGGCCCCAACTCCCTCCCCGGAAGCGTCACACTCTAGCACAAATGGCCTTGTGAAGTCTAGCAAAGCCAAAACATGACAACTCCTCATCACCTTCTTGAGGTGCTCAAAGGCCTCCTGTGCCACCTGCGTCTACTCAAAATCCCCCCCTTTTGTCAAATCGATGAGGGGTGTTGCAAGCTGTGAGAATCCCCTCATGAATCTCCTGTAGTATATGCAAATTCCTAGGGACCCTCTCAAATCCGTCACATTCCTGGGTGTGGGCCAATCCAAGATGGCCCTGATCTTCTCCTGGTGTACCTTCACTCCGTCCTCCCCAATCACATGCCCCAGGTACAACATCTCTGTTAGTCCAAATTCACATTTGAACATCTTTACATATAGCTACTTCTCCTCAAGTATGCGAAGCACTACCTCCAAATGTTGAAGGTGCTCCTCCCAAGTTCGGCTATAAATGAGTATGTTGTCAAAGAAAACAAGGACGAAGCGCCTCAACTTCCCATGAAACACGTGGTTCATACATGACTAAAATGTAGCTGGGGCATTGGTTAGCCCAAAGGGCATCACCAAGAACTCAAATGTCCATAGTGGCAGCGAAAGGTAGTCTTAGGGATGTCCTGCTCCCTCACCTGGATCTGATGATACCCCAAGCGCAGATCTATCTTAGAGAAGTATTTCGCTCCTCTAAGCTCATCCATCAACTTGTCAATGCGCAGAATGGGGTATCAGTTCTTCAGTGTCTTCTTATTGAGGGCCCAGTGGTTAATGCACATGTGTAGTGTCCCATCCTTCTTCTTCACCAACACCACGGAAAAAGTGAAGGGCCTCGAACTAGGCCTGATGTGACCCAACCTCAACAGATCCAGGATAGCCCTCTTTATCTCGTCCTGATAGGCCTTTGGGTGCCTCTACGGGGTGGTGATGATTGCATTCACCCCCTCCTCCAACTCAATAGTGTGCTCGAACCCATGGCCTGTGATCTACCTAGTGGAATCTACCCAAAAACCACCTGGTGCCTCTCCAACAAGGCCAGTATGTCTGGATGCACAGGTTGTTTCAGAGCCCCTATCTCCGAGATGCTCAACTCGACTGCCCACTCTATGTCCCCATGTCGTAAATCTGCCTCCATCCAGTGAGCTGAAACTGTCTGGGGTGGATAATAGTGCATTCCCCTCAATAGTACTAACTTTCCATCTGGCCCCATAAACTCCATCTCTAACTTTTGCCAGTCAGTGGTGACCCTCCCCAATGAATACGACAACTGGAAACTCAACACCACGTTGGTATCTGGGACATAAACTACAAAAAAGTGATCAGTGAGCTAGTAGTTCCCCATCTTCACAGTCAATCCGGGAACATACTTCATGCAATGCATGGTCCAGTCTCTTGGCCCCAGTACAAAGAACCCCTCAAATGTCTTTATCTGAATGCCCCTACGCTCCACCATCTAAGGATCAATAAAGTTGTGGGTGGCCCCACTGTCTACTAGAACTGACACTTGTTGCCCCTATACCGTCCCCCTAATCCTAAGTGTTAAGTACTTCGGCATTCCCCGAAGTGAAGCAAGGACACAGCCGGATGGGGCAAACGATCCTCCTCTAGGTGGTGGTGGTGGTGGCCCTCCTGATGACTGTCCTCCCTCATCTCCCTTATCTTCTCCCATCTCGGACTCCTCATCTGTCTCACTGTCTGAATACACCTCAATGAAATGGGCCTTGCCCTTGGTACACTTGTGCCCAGGTTCCCAAGGCTCTTGGCACGTGAAGCACAACCTCCTCCTCCTAAGGTCTCTCCAGGTCTCCTCATCCATCTGGCCACATCCCCCATCTCTCTGAGGTGGTCTAGTGTCTCGGTTCCCTTGTGGGGCCGTGGGTCTAGTGGGAGCGAAAGCCCGAGTCTTGGTCACTGCATCAACCATATCCCGGGTCCTAGAGATAACATTTGTAAGTGATATGGGTTTGTAAGCCCTCACCCAACCACGCAAAGGCTCAGCAAGCCCCTCCATAAATAACATGATCATCTAGGCCTCTAAGATGTCTGTCACCATTACTGCTAGTCTCTGGAACTCCGTGATGTAAGCCTTTGTGCTGCCAATCTGCCCCAGATGGGCTAACTCTCAGAAATGCAACTCTGGGTCTTTCCTCTCAAATCTCTCCAGCAACCTTTGAGTGAACTCTATGTTAGAGGTGATATGGATGTGTCCCAACTTGATTAGCCCATGATACCACAACTCCTAGGCATCCCCCTCCAAATGAAGAGTAGCGAACCGTATAACATCAGTTTCCCGCATGGGGTTCAAGTGGAAATATGTGTCTAACTTCTGAATCCAAGCCCTGGCTGAAATCTTGGCCGACCCATCAAAGTTAGGAGTGTAACCTTCCCTGCTATCTTCTGCACATCCTCGTTAGAGGGTCCCCCTCTATAGTGTGCTCCAGCCCCTATAGTACGTCTCTCCTTGAGGTGTATGGACTCCCCAAAAGACATCACCCGCTTAATTTGGGCACCCAATCCCTCATACTCATCAATACGGGACATAACTAAGTTGACCAAGTCTGCAACTGGGTCTCGTTCCCTCTCCTGCTTTGGCTCATCAACAAAGTGAGGCATAGTGGGATAGACAACCTACCCACGTTGGGGAGTATGTGGGTGCTGATAAGTACGATTGCCCTCTCCTGCTATCCTTGCTATCCTTTCCCCTTTATCTTCTAAACAAGAAATAAAAAGTAAATTCTTTTTCAAACCTGGAACATAGAGAATGTTGTTGAGATGCAGCTTCGATCCATTATCTAGCTTTAATGATGTTGATCCCAAGCCTCTAACATCCTAGCTTTTGTTGTCCCCCAATTCCACTACATGAGAGGATGGCTCCTTTGATAGTGTATGAAGTTCCTTGCTTTCACCTGTCACGTGGCTCGATGCTCCACTGTCAATGATCCATGCATTGTCATCAGTAAGAGAACCTATAAGGGCATCCAATAATCCTTGACTTTTGACCTTGTTGAACAAGTAGAAGATGACCTTCTTGATCCATCTTCTAGCAGTGTTGTAACCCAATTTTATGTAGTTCACCATAGAGGGAGAATCCATGCCAACAAAGTGATCTTCAAATTCTCTTGACCTTAGCTCTAAAAACACGTTGGAAAATCAAAGATATTATATTAGGGTTTGATTCTCCTTTCTTGATAATTACTTGTGAGTGTGTTGGTTTCTTTTACCTTTTTATTATCTTATCTTTCATCAAGCAATTAGCATATTATGTGTGTATAAAGATCACAAAACAAGAGACACAAGATATAGGCACATGGCAGGGAAAAACCACCCTCGAGGGGAAAGCCAACAAGATAATTCTTCATTCCAATAGTATTCTTTGAGACTCTTTACCCTAGACCAAGACCAGACTTTCCCTCCACACCATGTCAGCCTCCCAAATCTTCGACCTCTTCCAGGAACTTCGACTAGGCAGTAGCTTTCGACAACATGCAGCTCCTGGCAACAACGAAACCTTAGGAGACTTCGACCTCCCAACCCAGACCACGAAACAGAGAGAGAGAGGCACCAAAATCTCAATTTTCTTCCTCTCTATAGACTTCCCCAAACTCGTGCTTCTTTCGACCTCTTGGCAACAGACTTCGTACTTCTCCAGCTCTTGTTGAGATATCGAACTTGCTTGAGAGTGAATTCTCCAAATGACTTCGAACTCCTTGTATATATAGGCTTCTCGTGGGTTGAATGAGTGTCCTTAGGCCGACACTATCTCTCTTAGGCTGACATGATGTGGAGGGTACATTGACTTGATACAAAACCTTTTTACATGATTCAAAAGCCCAAGAAGGGTCACTTTGAATGTACAATGACTCTATACACTCAATATTAATCCTAGGAGTCCACAATGGGGACTTTGACTAATATAATGATGACCCAAGCATGAAACCCATGCTTTAATAAGTCATTGTTACAATAATAAAAATTATTTTCTTTATTCTTTTGACAAGTACATTATTGAAGACCGAACATAGTTACATTTTCTAACACTCCCTCTTAACTAGGGAGGTATTCATAATGTACACATACAATGGAAGATCTCAAACTATATGAAAACATGAAGAACTTTTAGGCACCGCAATGCCATGGACTAGATTCTTGACCAGGGCAATCTATCCAACCAGTCACTCAACAATTTAGGCATCGCAATGCCATGGACTAGATTCCTGACCAGGGCAATCTATCCAAGTGGGACTAAGGTGGACTCAAGCTTTCAGCCCCTCTAGGTACCATCAGGCTTACTTGCTAACCACCAACCCAAACATATAGGTGTGTATCCAAAACAGAGCTCAATAACCAACACCACCTTTTCAACTTCGAGATCTAGACATCAACACAGAGTGTCGGCCTGATGTCTCCCCAGGAAATGCTTCACTCGCAAAGCCTCAACAAATCTCTTCCATTTCCTTATCATCAATACAATCACCAATATATACCAAACCCAGTAGGTTCCTTAAATATTTGAACTTCTTATTAGGAAGAGCCTTTGTCAGTATGTTTGCTACTTGTTCATTTGTCGGGTCATACTCTAACTTCACGATCCCATCCTGAACCAAGTTCCTAATAAAGTGGAACTTATTATTGATATGTTTTGTCCTCGAATGAAACACGGGATCTCCAGACATCTTGATACAACTTTGATTGTCACAATTAATCATAGTAGGACCCAGAGACTTCTCGTAAAAATATGTTAGAAGCTTTCTTAACCAAACAATCTCTTTTCCTACTTTACATGCAACCACATATTCTGCCTTGACGCTACTCAATGCAATGGGATCTTGCTTCCTACTCATCCATGGGATCATAGCAACTCCTAGGCTAAAGCATCGTCCAGTAGTGCGCCTTCCATCATTCTCACTGCCACCCTAATCAGAGTCTGTGAATCCAATTAGCTTGACTTCCTTACTATCATACTTTAGGCAGTGATGCATAGTGCCACGAAGAAATCTTAATATATGTTTGGAAGCTATCCAGTGATCATGACAAGAACCCAACTGAAACTAACTAAGAATATTCACTGCAAAACATATATTGGGACTAGTATTTGCTAGATACATCAAGGAACCCACCAACTGTTGATATGAGGTAGGATCCACGAGACTAGAGTTGGAGCTCCTTAACTTCTCGAAGTTGGTGATCATAGGAGTAGTCATCGGCTTGGAATCCATCATCCCAAATTTTTGCAATAACTTGATGATGTACTTTCCTTGCCCCAAATATATCTCCCCAGGTCTCTGCCATACTTCGAGACCTAGGTAATAGTGCATCAGTCCTAGATCCTTCATTTCAAATTCAGCTGGCAACATCTTCTTTCATTCTTCAATTCTTCACTCTACACCTGTGATGAATAGATCATCCACATATAGTAGAAAAATGACGGGCTCATTATTCACATCCTTGATGTATCGATTCCAATCAACATAACTCTTCACGAACCCAATTCTAAGTAGATATGCATCCATTCTTGCATACCATGCCCTCGGTGCTTGCTTCAAACCATATAGGGCCTTCTTGAGTTTGCAAACATGAGAGTCCCTGCAATTCACTTCAAATCCCTCGGGTTGTTCGATGTACACTTCCTCATCAATGGTCCCATTTAGAAATGAGGTCTTAACATCCATTTAATGGATATTCCAACCCATTATAGCAGCCAATGAAACCAACGATCTAATGGTAGTGTACCTTGCTATAGGTGCAAAGGTTTCTTCATAGTCAATACCTTCTTTTTGAGAGAAACCCCTTGCAACGAACCTAGCTTTGTAGTTGTCTATACTTCCATCAACAACATGTTTGATTTTATAGATCCACTTCGATGTGACAACCAATTTGTCACTAGGTCTAGGAACGATCTCCCAAACCCCATTCTTCGTGATGGATTGATATTCTTCCTGCATAGATTTCTTCCAAACCTCTTCATGCTCAGCTTCCTTGAATGTAGATGGTTCAACTTTGATTAAATTTGTCATATATGCAACATAGCTAGAATATCTCTTCGATTTCTTACTTTCCCTAGAGGACCCTTTCGTAGCTTCATGTCCTTCAACATCTTCTAATGTAGCTTTCAACCAATTTGGCCTCTTCCTTGTGGTTGGGACAACCACCGATTGAATAGGCTCACTTGTTCCTTCTTCTTTAATATTTGTAGTAGAGTTCTCATAATGAGCTTCTTCTTCTTTAAATACGGGAACTTCTTTGTCATCAGGATCGATAGGAATATCCTTTGATTTCTTGTAAGCTTGATTTTCATTGAATATGGCATCCCTGCTTACTTCAATGTGTCTTCCTTCCTTTATGTAAATTCTATATGCTTTTGAGGAAAGACTATAACCAACGAATATTCCCTTGATACTTGTCAAGTCCAACTTCTTTCGCTTGTCTTTTGAAACATGGATATATGCTGGACTTACAAAGATTCGGAGATGATCCACACTTGGCTTCTTCCCAGTGAATACTTCTTCGGGTGTAGTATTATCAAGACTCTTATGAGGACTTCTATTTTGAATGTACATAGCAGTCATCGTTGCTTCACCCATATGAACTTTGGTAATCTTGATCAAGGAGCATAGTTCAAATGCCTTCTTCAAGTGACCTATTCTTCCTTTCGGCCAATCCATTTTGTTCAGGATATCAGGGTACAATGAGCTCCCTCTTAATACTTGCATCCTTACAATATGCAATCAACTCTTTAGAAGTGTATTCCCCACCATTGTCAGACCTTAGAGTCTTTATCTTCCTTTTAGTTACAATTTCCATTTCAGCCTTGAAATCCTTGAACTTATCAAATACTTCATCCTTAGTTTTGAGTGGGTAGAGCCATGTCTTCCTCGAATGATCATCAATGAATGTTACATAGTAAATATGACCTCCAAGTGATTTGTCGGACATGGCCCCGCACACATTGGAATGGATGAGATCTAATATTTCTTTAGACCTAGTTTCACTATTATGAAATGGCTTTCTAGTATGTTTCTCCAAAGAGCATCCCTTGCACACACCTTCATGATCTATCTTCATATTAGGAATACCATGAACCAGTTGACTAAGAGTAGGGATGACCTTGTAATGAAGATGACCATACCTCCGATGCCATAGCTCAATGGGATTTATTTCCATATGAACCAAAGCTTGAGGAGATGGTGTAATGACTCGGTAAAGATTTTCTTCACGAACTCCAATAACCCTAGCTTTATCAATGCTAGACTTTTCCCCAAACCAATACTTCTCCATTAACAAAAGCAATCCTTTCCCCTTTATCTTCTAAACAAGAAATAGAAATTAAATTCTTTTTCAAACATGGAACATGGTGAATGTTGTTGAGATGCAGCTTTGATCCATTATCCAGCTTTAATGATGTTGATCCCAGGCCTCTAACATCATATCTTTTGTTGTCCCCCAATTCCACTACATGAGAGGATGGCTCCTTTGATAGTGTATGAAGTTGCTTGCTTTCACCTGTCATGTGTCTTGATGCTCCACTATCAATGATCCATGCATTGTCATCAATAAGAGAACCTGTAAGGACAACCGAGAATCCTTGACTTTTGACCTTGTTGAACAAGTAGAATATGACCTTCTTGATCAAGTAGAATATGACCTTCTTGATCAAGCTTCCAGTAGTGTTGTAACCCAATCTTATGTAGTTCACCATAGAGGGAGAATCCATGCCAACAAAGTGATCTTCGACTTCTCTTGACCTTAGCTCTGAAACCATGTTGGAAAATCAAAGATATTATATTAGGGTTTGATTCTCCTTTCTTGATAATTACTTGTGAGTGCGTTGGCTTATTTTACTTCTTTATTATCTTATCTTTCATCAAGAAATTACCATATTATGTGTGTATAAAGATCACAAAACAAGAGACACAAGATATAGGCACATGCCAAGGAAAAACCCCCCTCAAGGGGAAAACCTAGTCAAGATAATTCTTCCTTTCAATAATATTCTTTGAGACTCTTTACCCTAGACCAAGACCAGACTTTCCCTCCATACCATGTGAGCCTCCCAGATCTTCAACCTCTTCCAGCAACTTCGACTAGGTAGCAGCTTCTGGCAACATGCAACTTCCAGCAACAGTGAAATCTTAGGAGACTTCGATCTCCCAACCTAAACCACGAAACAGAGAGAGAGAGGCACCAAAATCTCGATTTTCTTCCTCTCTATAGACTTCCCCAAACCCGCACTTCTTATGACCTCTCAGCAACATACTTCGCACTTCTCCAGCTCTTCTTGAGATATCAACTTGCTTGAGAGTAAATGCCCCAAATGAATTCGACCTCCTTGTATATATAGGCGTTTTGTGGGTCGAATGAGGGTCCTTAGGCTGACACTATCTCTCTTAGGCCGACATGATGTGCATGGTACATACTTCATATTTGACTTGATACAAAACCTTTTTAGATGATTCAAAAGCCCATGAAGGGTCTCTTTGAATGTACAATGACACTATAAACTCAATATTAGTCCTAGGAGTCCACAATGGGGACTTTGATTAATATAATGATGACCCAAGCATGAAACCCATGCTTTAATAAGTCATTGTTACAATAATAAAAATTCTTTTCTTTATTCTTTTGACAAGTACATTTCATAATGACTCAAGTACATTATTGAAGACTGAACATAGTTACATTTTATAACACCTCTATGACTGTGTGGCTCTTCTTTCTGTGTCTCCGCTGAACCAGAATGGCGTAGTGTTGCGTGATGCCTCTTTCCCAACCTCCAAATAAGATATAAATCCTTCCTAGAGTGGCACTCAAGGTCCATTAAATAGAAGGTTGAGCTTCACTCCTTGGGAAGCTCTTGTGCTAAGAAGTACTTGTAACTCAGCTGAACAACTAGAGTAACAATGGATAATCAAATGCTAAAAAGCCCTAAATGATGCTTCTCTCCACTTATTTATACTTGTTGGCCCTTGGTCTCATGTGGGTCCATCCTATGATTTTCGACCTCCCTTAGGAAATTTGATTTATCTACTAAGTGTTGCGTATTATTTGTGGGTGGGTGGACCCCACATTCCAGTAAAAATCTATTCAACCCACTTTTCGTAAGTCTTGCCTCCAGAATTTGCCTTTAGACCAAAAATGACAAAATTTACAAAATTGGGCTCTCTTGCCTTAGAAAATATTTAGGAAGTGACATTACAATGGTCCCCACTCCTTTTCTCCGCCCGCCTCCGCACCAGGTTCTGTGGGGAGTAATATGACTAAGGGTCAGGGCTCACCGCCCGACCCCTCCCAACGCGCCATCACTTAAATCTTAAGTAGATGTGGAGGACATATGGGGTAAGGAACACGATGTAGGTGAGACGGTAGAGGTTGGAATTGTGTTCCGGCCCTTGACAAATTTTTGACCAGTGTGGAGGTGCCACGTGGTGGCCTCCAATTGGGCCATGTGGCAGCCTCCCATTGGACCACCAAAACAAAATGAACCAATCAAATTCGACGAAATGGACCTGTACGAACCTGACACTTGGCGCTCTGCGATTGGTCCACTGTATCCCAAGTAGGCATGCTGACTTCATCATGACATTAGTAGTACACACTGCCCAAACACCACACCTGCAAATCTTTTAGATATTGAGCGAAATGATAAGAACATCATAACTTTTTCATACGACATCAGATTTAGGCGATTCAAGTGTCATTGGAATCAAAACAACGAACACTATGACTTGACATTGATTTCAAAATATTCTGGGCACTTTCATTTTTTTGAGCAATATTTTGATCTTTGGATCATACCTACCCACTAGGAACTTTTGGGCTCCAAAAGTTTATCTTCTCCTAGCAAAAAAAATGAGGAAAACGCCCATAAACTTTCCCAATCTCAATCCTTTATGTTCAGTTACAATTGGTTCCTTTAAGCTCCAATCAAGGTACTCCACCTATCTCCTATCTTTTGCGTGAAGTCCTTACCTCCCTGTCAAGAATTGAGCCACAATTCTTATAACCATGTAGGAAAAAAAACACCCATGGATGGACTCTGAACATTCTCTCCAATACCATCTTTCTTGGCTCAAACAAACTTCATCTTGAAGTTCCTCTTTGCTGAAGACAAACTTGACTTTCCATCTTGGAAATCAGAAGCAACTCAATGCTTGCCATGCACTGATTCAAACTTTGCTTTACTCTCTTGCGAATATGATGGATGGATATACTCTTGTTGTCATGTAAGTTTCTCTTTTATGTTAAAATTCTGATTATATGTCTAATGTATGGAATACTGCATCATGATGTTGCTTGTGCTCTAAATTTATGTGAAAATCTTGAATCACTAGGTAATATTGATCTATCGCATGCATTATTCATTTGGAAATAAGTGTGAATGTTCATAGGGGTTCACTTAGGTGGTTCAACCTTGAAACTCCATTTAATTCGCACAATGAAGTATAAATCCTTGTTGAGACTTTGTATTTGCTTCTCTAGGGCATGTGAAGTTCCAGTAAGGCTCCTTGATGAGAGAAAAATCTCAAAATCAAATATTATTCTTGACGCCATTCTCCCAATAGGCTAGGCACTGATCCTTGTGTTGGTGACCACATTAAACCTTTATTTTCTCCTTTTCTTTCCCTAACCCTTGTCCCCTCTAGAGCCTACTGCGAATTGCATTAGGGAGCTCCTTTTCAAGTTTGAGTTGGTTCACTACTGCACTAGGATTTTCTCTAGGTGTCCTCAAAATTTCAATGAAATCCCATGGTTAGATCTCGAGATATACGAAGCCCTAGCCTCAACTCCATTTTTGCCCCTAAGTTTCCTTGGCTAGTGGCATCTCGGAGAGTTTACTTGCCCAAAAACTCAAAGGAAGTTAATCATTCATTTGACTTTCCTCCATCCTTGCTTAGCCTATACATCCTCTCAAAAATCATTCAAACCCTAGGTTAGCTAGGACTTTCCCAGGGCTCCCTTTGTGGACCCGCAACATCACTTTTTCTTATTCCATAAGTCCACTTTGGGAATCTTGTTTCTAAACAGAATCTTAGGTCTAGGACATTTCTCATTAAGGAATACCTCTAATCCCTAGGTTCTATCATCCCTCAAGTCTTTCTTAAAGAGCTCTTCATCTTGCTTCTAAAGAAAGCAAGCCCTATTATTTGAGTCTCTCTTGTGAATGGGCTCTAGAAATCACTAGTTATCTAATCATTGACTCATCATTCTTAGTGATTTCCTTATACTAGGACTCCTCCCATCGACGAAAGTTTGTAAAGAGCAGGGGACAACAACTGAGGTGATAGTGGGTCCTTGTCCCATTGTTTCCACTTGATTTAGTAGTGGTCCCTTTGGAACCCCTCCTAGGAACCCCGCTAAATTGAGCGGTGACATTTTTGGCGCCGTTGTCAAGGAGGAAGTAAGTCTGCTTCCCTTGTGAATCATTGAGGAATTTATTCATTGACAACATTTCAAATATTCCTCAGGCGACTCCATTCATTTTCCAATCCCCTAGGTTACTTGAATGTGACAACATTCCTCCTTTAACTAGGGCTGCTGCAAGAAGGGGAGAACGAACTCCATCGCCTGTTAGAACTAACCTTCTCCTTGAATTTGAAAAGGTTGGTAATTCAACTCTTGATATGGTGATTGACTCCAATGCCAACCAAAATCAAAACCAACCCAAAGTCCCAAGAAGCAAGAGGCACTTGGCTAGTGTTTTTGGACCTTTGAAATTGAGTGACAATCTCGAACCTTTGCTTGAGAAATATAATGATTGGTTGCCCAAATTCAAAGGAGATGCCACCAAAAGTGCTCATGATCATGTTGATGAGTTCTATTGAATGATTTCCCCTAGATTCATTGAGGATGATGACAAGATCATGATGCTATTTGCTTTATCCTTCGAGGGACAAGTAAGGGAATGGTATCTTAGTCTCCCTCCGAGTAGCATAGGTGACTCTGACCAATTTGAATATTTTTTATGAAAATATGGTCATCTGATGCCCAAGGGTCTTTCAACATAGAAAAGTTTTACCACATAAGTAAGGGAAGAGAAGACATTAAAGAGTTCATCCAAAAATTTGACAAGGTAGTTAGAGACATCCCTGATAACCTTAGGCCTCCTCATGAAATCATCCTTGACAAATTCACTAAGGCTGTTGGTGGTCATCTAACATATGCATTAAAAGACAAGAAACCAAAGAGTCTTGTTGAGGCCAAAGAAATTGTCACAGAGGTTGAACAAAACATGAACATTTCCAAAATCGAGATGTTTGAGCATCCTAAAGCTAAGGTGGATGCTAAAAAGAATAAGTCCAAATATCAAAATGAGGAAACCCTTGTTGTAGCGCTTAAAAATCTTTACAAACTATCTAAGGAAATGAACTCAAGGGATAGGCTTTACAAGAATAAGTTCACCGCCCTTGAAAAGGCTCAAAAGTCAAATTTTGTTTCCAAGAACAAGCATTTTCCTAGAAAAAATAACGATGAAGGCAAGCAAAGATCATCCCAAGTTCCAAACACTTTAGCCCCAACTAACGCTGTCGAACAAGAACATCTTATGAGACTGAACAAAGTGATGAAGAAAGAAGTGAAGGTGAAGAAGGTGATGAGCAAGTAAACATTATGGAATCTCGTGCCTTTATGTTAGGTGGCATGTACAACCATCCTTTAATTAGTGAAGTAACCCTCAAAGAAGAAAAGAATGATCCAATCCTCGATGCTAATGACAGTGGGAGACTTAAAAGGGTCCAATATTCGTGAAAGAATAACGACACCCTTACAAGCTCCGAAGAACCTAAAAAGAAAGAATCTCCTCCTATGTAGTTTCTTTTAAAGGAACCTCCACCTAAAAAGCTTTCAAAGAATGATCCTCCCAAGAATAATAAAGCCCAAAAGGATCCTCCAAAAGAAAAACCCAAGCATAAAGCTAAAGGAAAAGAGGTCGAGCTTGATGTCGATGTAGGCACTGCTTTAGGAAAGATGACTATGCAAGTTCCCTTAAAGGAGCTAGTGAAACTCCCACACCAGCAATGGCAAGCCAAGAAATCCTTAGGGTTTGAAGAAGAGGACACACCAATCACATTGAAAAATATACACCTCTCCAATACTAACCCTGGTCATGAGCCATTCTTGCTCACCTTAGCTATTAATGACCTCCTATTACATAATTGTATGTTGGATTCTGGGGCTTCTGCAAATATCATGCCTTTAAAAGTCATGAAGCAACTCAATCTTAACATCACCCATAGGTACAAGAATGTATGTGGTTTCAACTCCCAACCTGTTGAAGTAGAAGGCCTCATAAAAGATCTCAAGGTGTCATTAGCCATGAACCTTGACATATCATTACTCATGGATGTTGTGGTCATAGATATACCTGAGGTATGGGGAATGTTATTGTCTAGGAAATGGGGCGCTACAATAGGTGGACAACTTCAAATGGACTTATCTTATGTCACCATCCCGCAGTCTGATGGAACCCCTTTCATTCTCTATATAGAACATTTGTACCCAATTCATTTGGTAAAACCAGGTCCGATTCCATATTACAAGATACTCGAGGTTGATAAACCATCCCCCATCCTTCCCTCTCAAGAAATCCACATCCTTAAAAGGCCAAATAAAAACAAAACAAGAAATGGAAGCCTAAAAAGGAGTTTAAAGTTGGGTACATTGTGTTGGTTGACAAAAACCCTATTCTTGTCAAGATTCATGGGAAGGTCGGTGAAGATTACTATTACATTGCTAAACTTGATGACGAACTTTGGCCACAACCGATCAAATTAAGTCGCATCACCCCTTTCCTTGATACTTGATATTGTATTATATGCAGGTTAGAGTACGATGTACTACATGCTGATTTTCACATTAAAACTAACATCATATCCCTTTTATCATGCTAGAGTAGCTGCATTTAGAATAGAATTGCATTTAGACTTCAAAATTCTATTTTCTATTGATTTTTATGGCCTAACATAACCATGGGTGACGATAAGACGCCAAAAAAACATGCTGCCCCATGCACCTAGTATTTGATGTGTAGGTAAAAGGTCTATGGTCCCAAGAGATTATTGTTGTTCTTATGACCTCCCCGTTCGAGTACGTTCGTGCACTCTACTGAGAGATCATGTCCCAGTTGGAGCCAGATGTTACCCACCACCTGTGGGTGACACCCATAGGAGAAATCTTTCCTTCTAGATTATCTTCAGTAGATAGCCAACCACCCCTTGCAACCCTCATATAGCTTGATGTGCCACCATCTCTAACACCTGAGCCAACCATTATGCACCCTCGGCCATCTGTCATGATCATATGTTTGAAGGTGGGCCTTCTAACCCCAAAGGTATGGCTTTCATTATCGAGTTGGGTATTTTTGCTTACTTGTCATGGACACTTCTGGGCATGGACTAGTGGGGGGATTCAGCAGAAATAAAGGTCTTGGTTTGTACTCTTATCCCCTTTTACAACTTGGTGGTTGACCTTGTATCCTAGTCCTGTGGGATCTCCTTTATTGGCTACTAGCTTGAGGAATGGCACTACATGGGAAATCTCGATTTTGTTTGCATGGTCCCAGTCCCCGACACCACATACATCACTCCCCTTCGCTCATTATAACCCATTTTCACATATTTCCCATCCGGGTCCACAAGGAGTTAGTCTCCCCCTCCCCTTGTCCACAATTTGGTGTGGATTGGAACTCTACCCTGAAGCTTGATGTAGCTAAAAAGAAAGTAAAAAGCATAATTTGACTACTCTCAATAGGAAATGTACCATGAAATGCAAAAGATGGTCGAGACATACAAATTTAGCATGTGGGCAAAAGGCAACATGAGCTCTACCCCTATCATCATGGCCATGACCTTGGTTCCTAGGGCCCCTCATATTGGGCCCCTGCATCATGAAGGAACCCATGATTGTCCCAACCCCTGGTGGGAAATGATTTTTCCAACCTTAAGGGAGTATTCACTAGTATGGCTTACACATCATGCTCTCATTCCCTGGAGCCCCAAGCATATATAAAAAAAAATCAATAAAAGAAAAAAGGCATATGAAAAATGGTGGAAAAACAAAGGTTGGGGTAACTCATGTACCACGATTTATCCCTCCTAAATCTATTCACCCAAGTGTGGGCCTCCCTCATCATAGCTACCCTTGTACCATGGCATGTGGCTTGGAGCCTTCCTCAATGCTCCACTATGTTCCATCATTATATCACATGACACATGGCATATGATGATGTACCATAGCCCTATCACTCCCTTAGAGGATGAAACCACTTAATAGGGTCCTTGATTAACCTTCTTGAACTTGGAGACACCTGTACACTCTAAAGCCCATTATGAAAGGGCATGCCACTATGAATTGCCCATTTGGTTCCATGTCTTGTAAGCCGATTTGCTCAATTACACTAATGATTTGTTGTAGTGAAAGGTGAGGAGACACATTAGATCTTATGTAGAATTGCAGGTGGGTCTTCATCTAGGGGTTTGGTCTCCCTATACGAGGTCCAAGCCCTAGAGGGTCATATTGGCATTTATAAGGTGCGCGTCGAGAGCCATGGGCCACGATTATAGTAGAGAGAAGATAGCCATGCCATGGGATCCTTCAGCACCACTCAAGCTTGCTCATGTTCCACTTATTTGATGATGATGATGCACTTGGACCACCTTGCCTAGTCGACTACACACTTGCACCACACACTTAGCAGTTGATATAGGGCCTAGATGGGGTTGTGTCTCACCATGGGAGACAAAGGGAGGGCTTGCATCATTGTTCCATCCCTTGTAGTGGGATACATGCTTGTTTGATTAAGTTGGAGACCCATAAGGATGATCTTGTGCCTCCGCAGCCACTTAGGGGCACCACAGGTCATTTTCTTGGAGATGAAGGGGACATCACCTTCATCACTATTTTTGGATCCCTTTCATTCATTTTGGCACATGGTGGACTCCATTTGGCCTCCCAACGACCCTCCTAGATACTTGTCTATCATTTTGGCCCTCTTGAGAGGCTTATTTTTCATATTATGGAGCTATTTGGTGGGATTGTCACCAAATGGTTGTTCTTTGTACATTATTTTATTATTAGGGGCATCATTAGCCCTAATTAGGCAAGTTGAATCCCCTGCTAAATTGAGCGGTAATAGGCCTGTTGTCGCACAGATTGTCACGACAACGTTCAGACCGGGGGCTGTCACCCTGATCCCCGATCTCTCCGTTTAAGCCTGTCTCCCGCGGCTAAGGGGGGTAGACCCTATAGGACAATAGATGACCAACTGTGGATCAGTTGGGTTGGGAGACATGAGGGGAAACAAGCACTTAATTGATTTTATTAAGTTAATAGATCAGTGCCTTAAGGAGCTAATGATTAAATGATTATTTATTGAATATTGCAGAAATATAAACTATGTAGAACAATCATTTATCATCAAATAACCCAAGCGATGTAAGATTTTCAACAAATGCACAACGCTTTAATGATGATCCAGCAATTAAACTTCAAGAAAAATTAAATGCTTTAAAAGATCATAAAATTTAAATGCTGGCCGCCACCACTTTCACATAGCCAACTTATAAATAAACATTAAGTGCATTTAGCTATAGAAAAATATTTTAATTTTTAAATATTAAGTGCCTTTCCAAAATATTTTAATTTTTAAATATTTTTTATGATTCTAAGCTAAAAAAATTCAAAATTGAAATCCTAAATTAAAATATGATCTAAAACCATAATATATATATATATATATATATATATATATATATTTTAAAATCTAAAAATTAAACAAAACTAAAATCTTAACTAAAGTCTAACAAAAAGGGAACTTTTTATCTTTTATGAATTTTTATTTTTATTTTTTTATTTTTGATATATAAAAATAAAACTAAACTAAACTATAGAAAATAAAATAAAATCTAAAACTTAAACTTTTATGTGAAACAAAAATTTAAAATTTTTATTTTTGAAACATGACTAAAAGGGAAACGTATCTAAACTAAAACTATGTACTAAACTAATAACACTTAAATCTATTTAAAAAAAATATGCTAACTTAAAGTAGACAAGCTTAGATAAAATTCTAAATTCAAAACCGAACAAACTAAAATCTAAGTAAAGGATACAAAAAATGAAAATCGAATCTTGCTTTTTGGATTTTACTGCCCACGCATAAAAAAATAAAATAACTCAACCTATGCATGTATCATATCAAAACAAAAACTTACGCTAAACCTAGCCTGCATAAATCAAGATCGAATTTTTTCTTTTTTACGACTTTCCTCTGTAGGTTTGCTTGAGGACGCAGGTCGAAGGGGACTGCAAGGGATAATGGGATGGCCAACGTGGACAGAAAAAGAGACTGTGAGCTGGACGTGGATGAGGCAACTTGAAGGAGTTTGTGGTGGATAGGCAGCAAGAGCGTGGAAAGGAAGAGATGTAGCGTTTCTTTGTAGTGTTTAGCAATTCGTTTGCAGGTTAAGGTGGAAAGCGAGCGTGATTTGGGTAGGCAGCAGAATGGAGAGCATGAAGATGACTGCGGGATTCGATAACTGCTTGGAAGGGGTTTGGAGCAGCAGGAAGTAACCCATAAATTTTCCAGATTTTAAAATTTGAACCTAGATCTCAAAAGAAAATTTCGAAACAAAATCGAAATCTCCCTGCTTAGAAGAAACCAGACAGTCAATCTGCAGAACTTCCACCAGAACCTCTCAATATTTTCTAGGAAAATTTTGAATCAGCTGCTCCAGATTGTCTGAATGAAACCCTGAAATATTTTTCAAAACCTGTACTTGCAACCTGCAAAAGAAAAGAAAACCCAAAATAATATGAGCAAAAAAAAAAAAAAAACGAAACTGGAAACCCTAAGTAAATAATTACAATATTCACAAACTGCAGGCTCTAAAATAGATGGATTTCTCGTTATGCCACAAATATTTTCAGAATTTTAATTTAATGTAAGATGCTTCAGAAAAACCCTGCATGCATTCATAAATTTATTTATTTATTTTATTTTATTTTATTTTATTTTTTATTTTATTTTTATTTTTTATTTTTTATTTTTTATTTTTTATTTTTTATTTCAGATGATAAGCTCGGGATTAAAACTAGCTGGGCTCTTTCAAAAAACGCAGTCCGGGAGTTGGTTGGTTCAGCCGAGAACTTCCCCTAATGCCCGGTAAACTCAAAACTAAGGTTTCCTGCACAACTTAAAATCAACCATTAACATAAAGGGAGAAAACAACAGTGAAATCCAGATCAAATGGAGATACTTGCCATTATATTTCAAAATCTAAACTATCATTCAAACCCCAAAGATCAGACAAGATACCTGTGCCTAAATCTATCTTCATTAAGCTATATCAATGGCTGAAAATAAAATTATGCAAAAAAATAAATCATCTTATAGCACTTCCAGAAGAGTAACACCAGTAAGATTTTTAACCCCAAAGTCTTTCTTTATTGCACAAAAAATGACTACAAGAGAGCTTTCTTTAGCACCAGACTCAGATCCAATCTGATCTCAAATGACCCCTAGCACTCTATTTAAAGAAAAAATCCCAACGGCTAGTTCGAGTGATTCATGTCAAACTAATCTCGACCGTTGATGAGGATCAAGATTTCTTTTAATCTCATCCGTCGAATTTTTAAATGCATTTTAATATATTAAACAATTAAAATTCTGCATTTATTTACTCAAAAATTTGACTTATTATTATTTTCTTTTATTTTTTCAAATATTTATTTATTTTTTTAATTTATTTATTTATTTATTTATTTATAATTTTAATTTTTTAGTTATTTATAATTTTAATTTTTTTTTATTATTTATATCTTTTATTTTTTATTGTTTTTTTTAATTAATTATTATTATTATTATTTTGATCCTCGAACTTAGCCTTTGGAAAAATCACCTAGGACCTAGGACTTAGGACTTATGAGGGGATTAAAACATTTTCTAACCTTCAAGACACTTTACATCATGACTTTTTTTACATTTCAAGGGGGAAACCCATTTGACATAGACCCTCATAGACCACCCAATTCTGCGACCAAATATAATCTAGCAGATCAACGCACTAGGATTCCCCTAAGATTCTAATGACAAAATTCATTCCGGCTTTGGGGTTAGGCTGAAGGAAAACTTTGCCGATCATGGATCGGTGAGACAAAAAACCTTCCGGAACGTAGATTATCACTAGAAAATTAGGTCCACCTAGGGAATTTACATACATGACTCAACTCTGCTAAGATTCTTTACAATTCACACATGCAAACTGGGTTTACAACATAACATGATCAGGTCTATGATGACTGTCGAATGGCACGGACATGTCGATTAAGCGATATCCCTTTTGCGAAAAAAGGGGGTGTACTGCTATGGGAAGTTGACACGTAGTGGTCAACATCTGGCTCTACTTGGGGACACATTGCTGCACTGTAGGAATGTGAGAATCCAGAATCTGCATCCACGCAACACACAATAGAAATAAGTAGCGTCCATTCAAGAATCATCATATAACATTAAGCACATGAAAGATATAAGCTCTTCATTTATTAACTAGTCTAACAACATGAAAAAATAAATCTAATACTAAAACAGAAATGAAAATGCTGAAAAACAAGGAGTAGGGTTAGAAATACAATACAAAGGATGCCCCATGGCATCAGATGTGTTTAATATAGTGTATACTGAGCATTTGCTTGCTTTTAGGCAAATCTGTCAGTTGCTTGTTGGATGTGCCATGTCCAATTCTACATATGATAGGAGTTTTTCCTATCCGAAAATCAAGCTGCTCGCGGCCGTCTGATGCATCAAATCTTCTTCTCGTTCTCTTCCTCTTGCGCTTTTTCTTCCTGACAGGTTGTATTACTGATGACGTGGAACTTTCTGTTTCAAAGCTCTTAGATGAAGTATGTAAGATATGCGTGACATGTCTTTCTTCATTCTGCATCTGCCTTGTCAAGGATGATGGATCAATCTCACAGGTGCCATGAGTTATAACTTGATCTTCAATGACTGGTGGATTAATCGTGTGAGCATAAATCTGATTATTAATTTCCCTTTTTTCCAGGTCACCTTCAATTATCCATTTTTCAATGGAACAAAGGACCTCATAATATGATGGAGCTTATTGTAACAGATAAGGAGGTTCCTGATCTATTGACGTTCCCTGGTTTCTTTCATCCTCTGACCATTGTTGAAATTTCTGAACCTGTATTTTAATGGCATCTATCTGACTAGAGGGTTCAACATTTATAGCACTGATTTCCCTGGCATGGTCTTCTTCCATAGTCAGTAACTTTTTATGAAGACATATCTGATTAGCTTCCATATCTTTTATTATTTTATCATCTTTTTCCTTTATGGTCATCAAGCAATGCTACATAGAGTTCATCTCTTCCTTATGATTTGCTTGCATGGTAGCCAACTGATTATTATGATCAAACGTCATGATAGTCATTTCTTCATCCATAGTTAATAACTTGTTTTGCATAGAATTAATTTCCCTGTCATGATTAGCTTTCATGGTCGTCATATTTTCCTCTAAGCTTGATAACTTGCTTTGCATAAAGCTAATTTCTGTGTCATGATTAATCTTCATGGCCTCAATTTCCTTAGCATGTTGATTTTGCATGATCTCCATCTCCCTATTACGTTTTTCTAGGTGGGTGCATAAAGTTCTCACATCATTGGCGTAATTAGTTTGATTTATCTCCATATTTTTTACCAGCAACGTTAGTTCTTGTATAATTTGCTTTTGATCTTCCTTTTCATTGTCATTTGTCGCTGCTTTTCCACTACCATGGATTTGATTTGCAATGGTACAAGTGGATGGCACATTCTGATATGAAGAATTGTCTTGGAATCTTTCACCGACAGCTGAACCTTTCATAAGATTACTTTCATTATGTTGTACAATTTTAGGGGCACAAGGCGAGCTATCCTGATTACCATATCTATCTTTAAAAGCATTGACAATGTATTGTAAACAAGTGAAAGAATCTTTAGGACAATTGTTAAACCAATTCAAAGCATCAACCTCTAAAGAAAAGACAAAAAGATGCATTTTGACATCTTCATGATTATACTGAGGGGTCTACAATATATGATCATTATACGAGTAAACAAGCCTAGATGTCTTTTAACAGCGACTGAATCACCACTTGAAAACAAAGGTAATTTAGAAATGGCCACTTCCGGAATATCATGGAGGTCATCAGTAAAATGACATGGTTTAAACGAATAATTCATGATGAATAACGAGGGACCAAATGGATGATAGAACGAGATCTCTGCTCAAGAAAATCAATAGATGAAAGAAGTGGAGTCGCCACTTGAACAATGAATCTAATTCTAGGATCCAAAAAGCAACCAACAAGCAGATATGAGGGAGGCTTCTTGTCTGGGAAAAATAAGAAAATGGAGTCGCCACCCAAACAAGAAACAAACTGAAGAGAAGTTGCTGATATGACGAAAAATAAGGTGATGAAAAGATCAAAAGAAGCCAAAGAATGTTGGCCGTTTGATAGGCTAATGAATGGCGTAAAAGATGAGATGATGCCAAATTTTTTTGACTTTGCCGGCTTAAATGAAAAATAATAAAGAAGAAATAATGATGAATGTCGAATAAACCAAGGACAGAAAAAACTCTGTCCTCGGCAACGGTGCCAAAAAATTTTGTCGTTGCCGGCTCAAACGAATGATAGAAAGATGAACGATGAATGATGAAAAGTCATTGAAACACCGAGAATAAAGTATTCCTGGCAACGACGCCAAAAAATGTTGTCGCACAGATTGTCACGACAACGCTCAGATCGGGCGTTGTCATTCTGATCCCTGATCTCTCCGTTTAAGCCTATCTCCTGCGGCTAAAGGGGGTAGACCCTATGGGACAATAGATGACCAATTGTGGATCAGTTGGGTTGGGAGACACAAGGGGAAACAACCACTTAATTGATTTTATTAAGGTAATAGACCAGTGCCTTAAGGAGCTAATGATTAAATGATTATTTATTGAATATTGCAGAAATATAAACCATGTAGAACAATCATTTATCATCAAATAACCCAAGCGATGTAAAATTTTCAACAAATGCACAACGCCTTAACGATGATCCAGCAATTAAACTTCAACAAAAATTAAATGCTTTAAAAGATCATAAAATTTAAATGCTGGCTGCCACCACTTTCACATAGCCAACTTATAAATAAACATTAAGTGCATTTAGCTATAGAAAAATACCACAAAAAGACAACAAAATGATTTTTCAATTTTTAGCTAAGCCTTTCCAAAATATTTTAATTTTTAAATATTTTTTATGATTCTAAGCTAAAAAAATTCAAAATTGAACAAAATTGAAATCCTAAATTAAAATCTGATCTAAAACCATAATATATATATATATATATATATATATATATATATATTAAATCTAAAAATTAAACAAAACTAAAATCTTAACTAAAGTCTAACAAAAAGGGAACTTTTTATCTTTTACGAAATTTTTTATTTTTTATTTGATTTTTGATATATAAAAATAAAACTAAACTAAACTATAGAAAATAAAATAAAATCTAAAACTTAAACCTTTATATGAAACAAAAATTTAAAATTTTTATTTTTGATATTAAAATTTTTATTTTTGAAACATGACTAAAAGGGAAACGTATCTAAACTAAAACTATGTACTAAACTAATAAAACTTAAATCTATTTAAAAATATGCTAACTTAAAGTAGACAAAGCTTAGATAAAATTCTAAATTCAAAATCGAACAAACTAAAATCTAAGTAAATGATACAAAAAATGAAAATCGAATCTTGCTTTTTGGATTTTACTGTCCACGCATTAAATTAACAAAAAAAAAAAAAAAAAAAAAAAAAAAAAAAACTCAACCTACGCATGTATCATATCAAAACAAAAACTTACACTAAACCTAGCCCGCATAAATCAAGATCGAAATTTTTTATTTTTTTACGACTTTCCTCTGCAGGTTTGCTTGAGGATGCAGGTAGAAGGGGACTGCAGGGGATAATGGGATGGTCAGCGTGGACAGAAAAAGAGACTGTGAGCTGGACGTGGATGAGGCAACTCGAAGGAGTTTGTGGTGGACAGGCAGCAAGAGCATGGAAAGGAAGAGATACAACGTTTCTTTGCAGTGTTTAGCAATTCGTTTGCAGGTTAAGGTGGAAAGCGAGGGTGATTTGGGTAGGCAATAGAATGGAGGGCGTGAAGATGACTGCGGGATTCGATAACTGCTTGGAAGGGGTTTGGAGCAGCAGGAAGTAACCCATAAATTTTCCAGATTTTAAAATTTGAACCCAGATCACAAAAGAAAATTTCGAAACAAAATCGAAATCTTCCTGCTCAGAAGAAACCAGGCAGTCAATCTGTAGAACTTCCACCAGAACCTCTCAATATTTTCCAGGAAAATTTTGAATCAACTGCTCCAGATTGTCTGAATGAAACCCTGAAATATTTTTCGAAACCTGTACCTGCAACCTGCAAAAGAAAAGAAAACCCAAAATAATATGTGCAAAAAAAAAAAAAACGAAACTGAAAACCCTAACTAAATAATTACAATATTCACAAACTGCAGGCTCTAAAATAGCCGGATTTCTCGTTATGCCACATAAATATTTTCAGAATGTGAGATGCTTCAGAAAAACCCTGCATGCATTCATAATTTTTTTATTTTTATTTTTATATTTATTTTTTATTTTTATTTTTATTTTTATTTATTTATTTATTTATTTTATTTATTTTTTTCAGATGATAGGCCAGAGATTAAAACTAGCTGGGCTCTTTCAGAAAACGCAGTCCGAGCGTTGGCTGGTTCAGCCGAGAACTTCCCCTAATGCCCGGTAAACTCAAAACTAAGATTTCCTGCACAGCTTAAAATCAACCATTAACATAAAGGGAGAAAACAACAATGAAATCCAGATCAAATGGAGATACCTGTCATTATATTTCAGAATCTAAACTATCATTCAAACCCCAAAGATCAGACAAGATACCTGTGCCTAAATCTATCTTCATCAAGCTATATCAATGGCTGAAAATAAAATTATGCAGAAAAATAAATCATCTTACAACACTTCTAGAAGAGTAACACCAGTAAGATTTTAACCCCAAAGTCTTTCTTTATTGCACAAAAAATGACTACAAGAGAGCTTTCTTTAGCACCAGACTCTCAGATCCAATCTGATCTCAAATGACCCCTAGCACCCTATTTAAAGAAAAAATCCCAACGACTAGTTCGAGTGATCCATGTCAAATTCTCGACCATCGATGAGGTTCAAGATTTCTTTTAATCTCATCCGTCGAATATTTAAATGCATTTTAATATATTAAACAATTAAAATTCTGCATTTATTTACTCAAAAATTTGACTTATTATTATTTTATTTTTTGAAATTTTTATTTATTTATTTTAATTTTTAATTTTAATTTTAATTTATTTTAATTTTTAATTTTTTAGTTATTTTTAATTTTTTTTTATTATTTATATCTTTTATTTTTTATTGTTTTTTTAATTAATTAATTTATTTATTTTTTTGATCCTCGAACTTAGCCTTTGGAAAAATCACCTAGGACTTAGGACTTAGGACTTATGAGGGGATTAAAACATTTTCTAACCCTCAAGACACTTTACATCATGACTTTTTTTACATCTCAAGGGGGAAACCCATTTGACATAGACCTTCGTAGACCACCTAGTTCTGCGACCAAAAATTAACCTAACAGATCAACGCACTAGGATTCCCTTGATTCTGATGACAAAATTCATTCCAGCTTTGGGGTTAGGCTGAAGGAAAACTCTGCCGATCATAGATCGGTGAGACAAAAAACCTTCCCAAAAGTAGATTATCACTAGAAAATGCTGTCCACCTAGGCAATTTACATACATGACTCAACTCTGCTAAGATTATTTACAATTCACACATGCAGACTGGGTTTACAACATAACATGATCAGGTCGATGATGACTGTCGAATGGCATGGACATGTCGATTAAGCGCTATCCCTTTTGCAAAAAAAGGGGGTGTACTGCTATGGGAAGTTAACACGTAGTGGTCAACAAGGCCCTAATTATATTTTGACCCTTTAGACTCTATATATTCTGAGGAGGTCTTGTCATTTGAATCATCCAAGAATTGTTTATTTATGTGATGTAAAGGAAGGTTTCCCCCTCGAAGTGGCTTATTATCTAGCCTTTCATCTATTTTTTTTTGTGTTTCTATGCTTTTTGTGATCTGGATACATAACAGCTTACTAAATAAAATTCCCAAATGATAGCAACAACTATGCGAATTATTTATTACTATTAATCATGAAATTACATGTTGGATAAAAATTTTAGATGCAATAAGTTGATTTTGGGAACATGTGACTAGCTCCGAAAAATGTAACGACTTAGTTGGTTGGATGATGTTGCTCCAATAAAGTTGTGGCCTCTCCAAAAGAATTGTGAATCCCCATAAAGGACATTACCTCCTCTAGAAAACACAATCTCCACAAGAATAAGAGTTGCTTGTAATTTCCCCCTTAAAATATTTTGTAGGTTTTTTTTCAAATTCTCTTCCAGGGATTCAGACAAACATTTTTGCAAGCAACTATCATGAAAATAAAGAGGTCTAGCACAATAAAATTATGAAACCACTAATAATTAATTTTACTCAGTAAATTCATGCAATAGAAACCAAATGCCCAAGCTAATCTTAATTAAAGTACTCCAAGAGATTACATGCATTTTGTTTGTGGAACATGGGATTTTCTACAACAATGGCTCCTTATTTATTCTAGTCGATGCCTTGAGAGTAACGTCCCTAATTAATTTGGTTTTTAGCACAAATTATTTTGGCCCCAGAAATAGCCTCGCCTTCTTCCAATAAAATAGAGTTGTTGCAATAATTTTGGCCTCCAAGGGATAATTTTGCCTCTACGAGAAATTCAGCCTCGGTAATAAACTCGAACACTAGTGAGAAAACTTGGCCCCCCAACAATAAACTCATTCCAACAAAATTAATTTACCCAACAAGAGAAATTCGGCCTAACGAGAGAAATTTGGCCCAACAAAGTAAATTTGGCCCAACAAAATAAATTTGTCCCTACAACCTAAATTCAACCCAATAAAATAAATTCGGCCCAACAAGATAAATTTGACCCTACAAGAATTTTTGCTACTTGTAGATAATACAACGCAATGGTTTGACCTCCCTTTAATTCCCAACTGTAGCCACTTCAATATTCCAACCTCCTAAAGTTTGCTTCTCGGCCTCCAACAAATGATGAATTTGGCCCTTCATAAGAAATCAACTTGGCCTCCTTGCCAACATCCCTTTAGTTGTAGCATGCAATCCTCTCATTTGTCTACAAGTCACAACAATGTTTCCATGCACAATATTTCAATTAAACTTCAACAAATAAATTCCTTAGTGAAGTACTAGTGAGGAATATAGGTGATCCCTCCAAATGACTAGCTAGGGTGTATCATTGCAACAATGAAGCTAGACTTAATCAACTAGTGTGGGTAATTTCTCCACCGAAGATGATCTACACTCTGGGTTACAAACCCTAACATAAAGCTCTATGAGCCCACAAATCAATTTACCAAAACATCCAATCACATATCCAAAAATGAGCTCCCAATTTTCTTTAATAAGGATGGCTATTCGAATACAATGGGTCACCTTTTTCTCTTTTTAATAAGTGACTTTGTAATGGTTTTTTTCCTTAGTCACTTTTTTAATTAATTATTCCTTGATATTTCACAATTAGTTTTAGTTTGTAGCCTATGGGAATTGACTAGGCTACTGAGATGGTATCCATTGAATTGGGTAGGTTATTGAGATGGCCTCCATTCCCTACATCTAGAAAAACAGACATTACATTGTTGTGCAGAGATAAATTGATTCTTCCAGAAATCTCCACGACCTTTGACAAAATAAATCTCATCACTAGGAACTTGTGAAGGATCTGGATGATTCCTCCTTCTTGATTGGCTAGGGTGGATATGTGTCACCACCGAAACCAATATTGATTATCTAGGGTGGATATGTTTCACCACCCAAACTAATACTCACTAGAGTTTTCACTCTTTATTTATAAGCTCTAAGAGCTCACCAAATCAATTTAGACAAATAACCAATGCATGCCCAAAAGTGAGCTTCAACTCTCCTTTTATAACTTTTATCATTAGAATACCATTGGTCAGTACCATGGTTCATCAAAATATCTGGACCTCCCTTTTTTAACTTTTTCCCACTCAATAATATAAAGTGACTTTATAAAGTTTCTTTATTTCTCTCCACAACCACTTTTTAATTTAATTATTCATGGTCACTGGTACATATTGTTCTTTTCACCGAAGTGACATTCAAAGGATTAATTGATTCCCTTCCCCCCCCAATAGCCTATCGGAATCAAACAGGTTACTGAATCAATCTCCAGAAGTGATCATTCAAAAAGGGACATTACATTGGATGAGACACAAGACCAAGAACAACTGAATTAACAACAAACGAAATAAGGGACTAGACAACAAAATGATTCAAGACATCTCCTAGAGTCTCTTCAATACTACCCATGCCTATTTGGATCAGGAGACTAGGATACAAAGAAAAATAGCTTCATCTAGGTTTGACTAAATGTGACATTGAGTAAATGGAAGTAGCTTTCATGTGATATCAGATTTGACAATTTCAACTTTGGGTGATGTTACTAGTTGGAAATGAAGAAAAAAACCCAGAAGGACGAAAACCATAGGGTAGTTGTTAAAATTGGAAACTAGGGCCAAACTCTATGTGGGTCATCTTATTTATGGTAGATGATATTTTTCTTCGATTCCTCTCATCGAGAGGTGTAGGATTGATCTAAAGATCATCAGATTCCAATAAGTACTCATGGAGATATGAATTTATTTGTGTTATGGGACAATTCGTCAAGTTCGTCCAGCAACCAACTTCCCCCACTTGTGCTCCACATTTTAGTATAAATACAAGTGCCTTGCAATTCATTTGCACACACAACTCTCTTGAGATTTCTTTTTCTCCAATTGTTTTGGGTTTTAGTGCAAAGAAGAATCTCTAAGGGAAAAACGCAGGTCTAGAAGGACACCCTATACGCAGCAAAAGAAGGATGCCCTAGCCGCTGTCATAATGAAGCCTAGCTGCAGGTCTTGTGAAGGTTTGGCCGCAGTTGAAAGGGAGATCTATCCACTGTTTAGGGAAGCTTCAATACACAGCAAGATAGCCCTAATCTTGGAGCCCTAGCCACAGATCTAAGGAAGGGTTATAGCCCAGCTTTGGAGGAGTCGTAGCTGATGTAATAACGTGCCCTAGCTGCAGTCTATTCATAGATAAACGCAGCCATGATTTCCTAACCTTATATGCTGTTATGGAAGGGTTTCTAGACATGGAGGACAGCCCTTAAGATGCAGCAAAGAGACTACCACAGCAAGGCAATTTGGGGACTGTGTTAAGTGCTCATGGAAGGATATACGAGCTGCTGTTTTAGGGTAACCGAAGTGCTGGTTGGAGGGCTGAGGGTCTGTTCTTGAAGGCCGAGACAGGGAGGATAAGTGCCAGGGCTGTTTGAGGTGGTTCTTGGGTGGAGAAGCCTTGGGAGAGGCAACGCAGATTGTTGTGGTTAGGCCGCAGGCCCTACCTCACTGTTGAAGGGCAGCATAGGGTATATTGAGGGCAGTTCATGCCAAGAACAACATCAAGTCAGGTGAGCATCTCTCCTAGTATAGGCCGGAACCAAGGAGGGTTGTTTGGGTGACTGTTTAGGGGCTGCCATTATGCCCTAACCAGTCATAGTCACAACAGCTATATTGCAGACCTAAAACTGCAGTAAGACAGTGATAGTGCAGCAAAATACATGGACAACAAGTACATGATGCAATACATGGACATCAAGTACATGATGCACAAGGCACAGTGGGACAACAGTGTAGCTGTACATAGTAGCAATACATGGACAGCAAGTACATGATGCACAAGGCACAGTGGGACAGCAGTGTAGCTATACATAGCAGCAATACATGGACAACAAGTACATGATGCAATACATGGACAACAAGTACATGGAGCAACAATGCACAACATAGCTCAACATAGTACAACAGTACAATGATAGGTACAGTCATGATTAGTGAAGCATGATGAGATGCAACACAATGATGATGGGTGCAACATGGTGCAACATGTTGATGAAGAGCAACATAATGATAGGTGCAGTATGATGATGGAGTCACCTGGGAGAATCAGTTGAAGCAACATGTCTTCAACTGAGTTCAACTACCTCATGTATCATCTACTTAGAGATGATCTATGCTCTTATTTAAGATAAGTGAAAGTGTTGACTTCTGTTGTAAATGTACTATCTCTCTCTCTCTGTTGAACTATTGATGAATTGATCAAGGGTTTCCCCACATTGGGGTTTTTCCCTGGCTAGTGCCACATCTTGTGTCCTCTTGTCTTGGCTTGTCTTCTGCGATTTATGTTTATGTTCTATCTGCAGTTTACTTTAATGCTGATGTGATTGCTAATCTGGAAAAGATATTGAGCTAACTGTGAAAATTTAAATAAATTGCTCTAAGCATAGAACATACCTAAAATTAACATGGTATCAGAGCTGAGGTGAAGACAAAGCCCAAGCAAGAGTGAAAAAGAAATCACAAAAAACAGTTGGGAAAGGACAAAAGGATCAATGGATTCCTCATCCCTCTTCAAATTCACCAAGGATGAAGTCGAAGCAAAGAAAATTATCAGAATGGCGCAACAAAAGTTTCTGATGGCCTTCAAATCACTTCAATGGGAGTCTGGATCTAAGGGTGGAAGGAAAGGGAGATGCCTTGGTTATAATAAGTCCAGCGATTATGTGAAGGAGTGTCTGAATGGTAGGGACACATCACTTGATGATAATAACAATCATTCCAGGGATATCTTCAATGGTCGAAGGAATGACAGGTAATGCAGGTCATCAAGGAAACGTTCAACTCTTCAAGAAAGCAAGGAACCCCAACTATAAAGAATCAAATGTTGTTTCTGATAAGATAAAGAAGCATTATCTTGTATTGGCCCTCTCCTTCAGATTCTTTGGGAATCTGGCTTATTGATTGTAGTGCTTCAAGGCACTTCATCAGATAGAAGGGTACTCTCTCTAATTTGGTAGAGATGGAAACAATTGTGGGATTATACTTGGATCCGATGCCACCTATCCCGGAAAGGGTGTAGGGAATGTTACCTCTAAATTGAATGAGGGTAACTCAATTCATTTACAAGAATCTCTTTTGTACCTGATCGCTAGAAGAACCTGGTGTCCATTTCAGCAATGGAAGTCAAAGGTTTCAGGATGGCATTCATCGATGGAAAGGTACGTATTTGAAAATGGAATTTTCATAGATTCTTTTACTCATGAGTTCAGGGTTGGCAATTTGTATCAAGTTGCAAGATGGTCCATTAGGGACCATGTCAGTTGACACATCTCATCTATAGCACCGAAGGTCTACTTATTATGGGGCCCTACTCGATGTGAGTTAGATGGTGACAGGTATGCCTGAATTCAAAAAGAGCATGAACGTACATGTCTGAGATGTATCGAAGGAAAATCTTACAAGGGGACCATTCCCCTCGTGTAGCAGGTCCACAGGTTCGGAACAACCTGAGGGGTTTGAGATTCATGATCGGGAATCTCATGTATGTAGGTGGAAGAAAGCCCTCTATGGCTTGAAGCAACATACCCCGGTCGTAGTATGAGAGGATTGATAGTTGTTTAATGAAGCAGAGATTCACTGGAGTGAAGCCGATCCAAACCATCGCTTGAAGGTTGTGGATGATAGACCTCTTGTTGTCGCGCAGATTGACACGACAACGCTCAGACCGGGGGCTGTCACTCTGATCCCCGATCCCTCCGTTTAAGCTTGTCTCCCACGGCTAAGGGGGGTAGACCCTGCGAAAAGATGAAGGCCAACTGCCAAACAGTTGGGCGGGAGATACGATACACGATATGATAAGCACTAGATGGATTTAGAAATTTAAAAGACCAGTGCCTTGTGGAGTTAATGTTTAAATGCTTAAGTACCAGATGCTGGCAGGAATATGATCTCATTAGGAGCAATCATTTATCATTTAACTTTCATCCAGTGAGAAAAAATGCTTAACGACTTAGTGATACTCCAGCAAATTTAGATTCTCGAAATGTAAAGTGTTTTGCATGACCATGTAAAATAATGACAGGAGGCCACATTCATGCAGTTAACCAACAGCTGAAAAATTTGATCAAATTAAACACTAATTCCCATGTTTAAAAAATTTCAATCTCAACATAAAAGATAAAACACAGGTAATTTCCGAGTCAAGACTGAAAAAAGGGCAGAAATATCCCACAATATTTTTATTTTTTAATTTTTATTTTTTAAATTTTTTATTATTATTCTTTTATTTTTCAATATTATGGAAATTAAAAATCTAAAAAAATTTAAAATTCTAAAAACTAAAAAAAACTAAACTATATAAAAAATATAAAACAAAACCTAAATTAAAATCTATGTTAATTACAATCTAAAATTGAAATCTATTTTAAATATAACACAAAAATATAAAAAAAAAAATTTAATTCTAAATCTAATCTATATTTAAAAGACTAAATTTAAATATATAAAACAAACTAAAATACACATTTTTTTTTTTTGATTTTTTTTTTTTGAATCTATATTTAAAAAAAAAATGAAACTATTTTAAAAAGAGGAAAAATGAAATACTAAATACGTAACCAGCATAAAATTTAAAAAAAAATCAAAACCATACAAATCCTAAAGAAGCTACGACTAAAACTACACTAACCTAAGCATATCGAAATAAACCCAAGCAAAAAATCGAAATCCGACTTACCGCAATTCTCACTGTTGAACCCTGATTTACCTGGGCAGACGGCGGATGGAGTTGATTCGATTTTGCAGATGCGTAACCCCAGGATCCTGACGGCGGAGAAATGGAAATTTCAAGAACTTTTCCTCTGGCCCGATGGCGTTATCAAAAATGCCTGAGCATTTGCACATGGATTGATAAACTTTGTTGATCTCTCGCTGGACAGAATACGTATTGATCCCTGAGCTTGAAATACACAGAAAACTGCCCTTTGTCGTGGCAATGGTGGATCGATTCTGCTGATACCCCAAGCAACGCAGGCGGCTTCATGTATAGACCCAAGACTGCAGGCAGGATCACGCTGAGACCCCAAAAAACGTGACTGCGCGTTGGTTCACATATAAAAGCACGCGATTTCTGGAAATGCATTACGTGTGACAGCTGATCTCTGAGGCTGGCAATCAATACGCATATCATTTGAAGAAACTACCTCGCCCGATTATGAATCCCTCATCGTATTTACCATGAAACCCAAAAAGAAGCTCCTACGCAGAACAGTGGCCGGCCAATACGTGAACTGTGGGCGTGAACGTAACACCAAAAAAAATCGATGAAGCTCCTGAGCCGACGGCAGATTTTCTGAAAGCTAACACGTATGAAAACCGCACAGTGGAATTGAGCTACGATTGTATGAACGATTGCATGAGAAGATTGGCCCAATGCTGAAGTCGACAGACAGATTACTGAGTTGATTTGAGATTTACTTGCTGCCTGATGCGGGATAGATTGAAAACAACTGCCTCCTTTGACTTTATTTCACCCGTTGTGCAGCTTCGATTATCTAAGCACTTTTTGTCTGCAAATGAACAATTTATAAAATAAACCCTCGAGACTCTTCTGGATCACACGTGCCTGTTTTCTGCAAGAGAAAAGAAAAACCCTAACATAATATATGCAATAAACAGAATTTGAACCCCAGATCAACTGACTAATTTACAGATCTTGGCCCCTTGACTGCCAGATTTAACAATAAGAGCAGAAATATTTTAAAGACAAGAAATCTCAGATTGTCACTGTGAAAAACTTCAAAAATTCTCTCATGCAGATCAGAAAAATAAAACCGAATGATAGACCCAGGATCAAATCCGTTGGGCTCAGCAGAAAATGCTTGTGGGAGTTGGCTGGTTCAGCCGAGAACTTCCCCTAACGCCCACCAAATCTTCTTCAGCAAGGGTTTTTCTGCACAGCTCAGAAACAACCATCAGTAAAGAGGGCAAGAATGCTGCTAGATCTCAGGAAGTAATGGAGATACCTGCCATTACTTCAGAAACCCTAACAACACCCAAACCCTAGCAAGTGAGCAAGATACCTGTACCCACAATACTCTACAAAAGCTATTATTAACAGCTGAAAATAACATATGCAGAAAATTAAAACAATCTCACAGCATTTCAAGAGAGTAACACCAGCAAGATATGGACCCCAAAGTCTTCTTTATTAACCAGAAACAAATTTACAAGAGAGCTTCTTCAGTCTTTGACTCACAGATCGAATGCCTTGAAATGACCCACTAAGACCCTATATAAAGGAAATGATCCTAACGACTAGTTCGAGTGATCCATGTAGAAATGATCTCAACCGTTGATGAGGATCAAGACATCTCTTGATCTCATCCGTCGATTTATTAACTCAAAATATTATTATTTTATTAGTTAGGGTTTTTGTTTCATTTTTTAATTTTTTATTATTTTATTATTTTTATTCATTTTTTAATTTTTTAATTCATTTAAAATGGATCACTGAACTAAGCTTTCGGAAACATCACCTAGGACCTAGGACTTAGGACTCATGAGGGGATTTAAAACATTTCTCGACCCTCAGGACACATTACATCATGACTTTTACAAAATTACATCTTAAGGGACAAACCCATTTAATACAAATTCTCACAAAACACCCAGCTCTGCGACACAACGATAATCTAGCAGATCAACACATTAGGATTCTCCTAAAGTTCTAATGACAAAATCAATCCCGGCTTTGGGGTCAGGTTTGAAGGAAAACTCTGCCGATCCGTGGATCGGTGAGACGAAAAACCTTCCGGGACGTAGATTATCATCAGAAAGTTAGGTCCACCTAGGCAAATTACATACATGACTCATGTCTGCTAAGATTATTTACAATTAATACATGCAGACTGGGTTTACAATCAAAAAGATCAAGCTGCTGATGATGGCAGGATGGCACAGACATGCTGATTAGGTGCTGCTTCTTTCTGTCAGGAAAAACGGGGTGCACTGCATGGGTAGTTGACCAGTAGAGGTCAACATCTGGCTCTACTTGGGGACACGTTGCTGCTTGCAGGAATGTGAGAATCCAGAATCTGCATCCATACAACACCAAAAATAAGTAGCGTCCATCCAAAAATCAGCATATACGTTAAGCACAATAAAGATAAAAGCTCTTCATTTATTAACTATCTAAAGCAGAAACGAAAATGCGGAAAAAACAAGGAGTAGAGTTAGAAATACGATACAAAGGATGCCCTACGGCATCAGATGTGTTCAATATAGTGCATACTGAGCATTTGCCTGCTTTCAGGCAAATCTGTCGGCTGCTTGTCGGATGTGCCGTGTCCAATTTTGCATATGGTAGGACTCTTTCCTATCCGAAAATCAAGTTGCTCGCGGCCGTCTGATGCGTCAAATCTCCTTCTCATTTTCTTCCTTTTGCGCTTTCTCTTTCTGGCAGGATGAATTACTGATGAGGTGGAACTTTTTGTCTCGAAACTATCAGATGAAGTATGCGTGATATGTCTCTCTTTTGCCCGCATCTGATTTTTATCATTCTTAAGTCCATCTGGATCACCCTCAATCAACCATCTTTCAATCGAATCAACAACCTCCCAATAATAAGATGAATCTTGTTGTAACAAATGAGAAGGCTCTTGATCTGTTGATGTTAACTGGGTTCTCTCATTTTCCAATTGCTGAAACCTTTGAACCTGCATTCTAATGGCATCCATCTGTCTAGAGTGTTCAACCTTTATATCATTGATTTGTCTGGCATGGTATTCTTGCATGTCTTTTATTACTTTAACATTTCCTTCCTTTATGTTCATCAAGCAATGCTGTATGGAATTTATTTCTTCTCTGTGATTTGCTTGCATGTCAGCCAAATGATTGTTATGATTGAATGTCATGATAGTCATTTCCTCATCCATAGTGAATAACTTATTTTGCATAGAGTCAATTTCCCTATCATGATCAGCTTTCATGGTCACCATATTTTCCTCTAAGACTGACATCTTGCTATGCATGTTTTCAATTTCTGTTTCATATTTAGTTTTTATGGCCTCAATTTCCTTAGCATGCTGATTTTGCGTGACCTCAATCTCCCTATTACGTTTTTCCAGATGGGTGCATAAAGTTTTGACATCATTGACGTAATTAGTTTGATTGCTTTCCATATTTTTCACCAGCATCATTAAATCTTGTATTATTTGCTTTTGCTCTTCCCTTTCATTGTCATTTGTCCCTGATTTTTCACTATCATGAACTGCAATATTTCCGGTGGATGACACATTCTGACATGATGAATCGTCTTGGGATCTTTCAGCTGGACCTCTTATCAAATTATTTTTATTCTGTTGCACAATTTTAGAGGCAGAAGGCAAACTGTTTGGATAACCATATCTATCTTCAAAAGCATTTACAATGTCATTTAAAGAAGTAAAAGAATCCTTAGGAAAATTGTTAAACCAATTCAAAGCATCATCTTTTAAAGAAAGGACAAATAGACGCATTTTGATATCACCATGACTAAACTGAGGGGATCTGCAATATATGATCATGATGCGAATAAACAAGTCTAGATGCCTTTTAGCAACGATTGGATCACCATCTGAAAAAATAGGTAATTCAGGAATGGCCTCCTCCGGAAGATCATGGAGACGGTGAGTAAAACGACATGGTTTAAATGAATAATCCATGATGAACAATAAGGGATCAGATGGATGATAGAACTAGCTCTTTGCTCAAGAAAATCAAAAGATGAAAGAAGTGGAGTCGCCACTTGAACAATAAAACTGATTCTAAGATCCAAGAAGCAATCAACAAACAGATATGCGGTAGGCTTCTTGTCTGGGAAAAATAAGAAAATGGAGTCGCCACCCAAACAGGAAACAAACCCAAGAGGTACTGCTGATACGTGATGAAAAGATGCAAAATATTGAATTTGCCAGCTCAAATGAGAGATGAGAAGATGAGAAGATGCATGTCGATGAAAATCCAGGAACAGAAAAACTCTATCGCCGGCAACGACGCCAAAAATGTTGTCGCGCAGATTGACACGACAACGCTCAGACCGGGGGCTGTCACTCTGATCCCCGATCCCTCCGTTTAAGCCTGTCTCCCACGGCTAAGGGGGGTAGACCCTGTGAAAAGATGAAGGCCAACTGCCAAACAGTTGGGCGGGAGATACGATACACGATATGATAAGCACTAGATGGATTTAGAAATTTAAAAGACCAGTGCCTTGTGGAGTTAATGTTTAAATGATTAAGTACCAGATGCTGGCAGGAATATGATCTCATTAGGAGCAATCATTTATCATTTAACTTTTATCAAGTGAGAAAAAATGCTTAACGACTTAGTGATACTCCAGCAAATTTAGATTCTCGAAATGTAAAGTGTTTTGCATGACCATGTAAAATAATGACAGGAGGCCACATTCATGCAGTTAACCAACAGCTGAAAAATTGATCAAATTAAACACTAATTCCCACGTTTAAAAATTTCAATCTCAACATAAAAGATAAAACACAGGTAATTTCCGAGTCAAGACTGAAAAAAGGGCAGAAATATCCCACAATATTTTAATTTTTTAATTTTTTAATTTTAATTTTTTAATTTTATTTTATTTTATTTTATTTTTTATTATTTAATTTTTTATTTTTCAATATTATGGAAATTAAAAATCTAAAAAAATTTAAAATTCTAAAAACTAAAAAAAACTAAACTATATAAAAAATATAAAACAAAACCTAAATTAAAATCTATGTTAATTACAATCTAAAACTGAAATCTATTTTAAATATAACACAAAAATATAAAAAAAAAAAAATTAATTCTAAATCTAATCTATATTTAAAAGACTAAATTTAAATATATAAAACAAACTAAAACACACATTTTTTTTTTTTTATTTTTTCTTTTTTTTTGAATCTATATTTAAAAAAAAAAATGAAACTATTTTAAAAAGAGGAAAAATGAAATACTAAATACGTAACCAGCATAAAATTTAAAAAAAAATCAAAACCATACAAATCCTAAAGAAGCTACGGCTAAAACTACACTAACCTAAGCATATCGAAATAAACCCAAGCAAAAAATCGAAATCCGACTTACCACAATTCTCACTGTTGAACCCTGATTTACCTGGGCAGACGGCGGATGGAGTTGATTCGATTTTGCAGATGCGTAACCCCAGGATCCTGATGGCGGAGAAATGGAAATTTCAAGAACTTTTCCTCTGGCCCGATGGCGTTATCAAAAATGCCTGAGCGTTTGCACATGGATTGATAAACTTTGTTGATCTCTCGCTGGACAGAATACGTATTGATCCCTGAGCTTGAAATACACAGAAAACTGCCCTTTGTCGTGGCAATGGTGGATCGATTCTGCTGATACCCCAAGCAACGCAGGCGGCTTCATGTATAGACCCAAGACTGCAGGCAGGATCACGCTGAGACCCCAAAAAACGTGACTGCGCGTTGGTTCACATATAAAAGCACGCGATTTCTGGAAATGCATTACGTGTGACAGCTGATCTCTAAGGCTGGCAATCAATACGCATATCATTTGAAGAAACTACCTCGCCCGATTATGAATCCCTCATCGTATTTACCATGAAACCCAAAAAGAAGCTCCTACGCAGAACAGTGGCCGGCCAATACGTGAACTGTGGGCGTGAACGTAACACCAAAAAAAATCGATGAAGCTCCTGAGCCGACGGTAGATTTTCTGAAAGCTAACACGTATGAAAACCGCACAGTGGAATTGAGCTACGATTGTATGAACGATTGCATGAGAAGATTGGCCCAATGCTGAAGTCGACAGACAGATTACTGAGTCGATTTGAGATTTACTTGCTGCCTGATGCGGAATAGATTGAAAACAGCTGCCTCCTTTGACTTTATTTCACCCGTTGTGCAGCTTCGATTATCTAAGCACTTTTTGTCTGCAAATGAACAATTTATAAAATAAACCCTCGAGACTCTTTTGGATCACACGTGCCTGTTTTCTGCAAGAGAAAAGAAAAACCCTAACATAATATATGCAATAAACAGAATTTGAACCCCAGATCAACTGACTAATTTACAGATCTTGGCCCCTTGACTGCCAGATTTAACAATAAGAGCAGAAATATTTTAAAGATAAGAAATTTCAGATTGTCACTGTGAAAAACTTCAGAAATTCTCTCATGCAGATCAAAAAAATAAAACCGAATGATAGACCCAGGATCAAATCCACTGGGCTCAGCAGAAAATGCTTGTGGGAGTTGGCTGGTTCAGCCGAGAACTTCCCCTAACGCCCACCAAATCTTCTTCAGCAAGGGTTTTTCTGCACAGCTCAGAAACAACCATCAGTAAAGAGGGCAAGAATGCTGCTAGATCTCAGGAAGTAATGGAGATACCTGCCATTACTTCAGAAACCCTAACAGCACCCAAACCCTAGCAAGTGAGCAAGATACCTGTACCCACAATACTCTACAAAAGCTATTATTAACAGCTGAAAATAACATATGCAGAAAATTAAAACAATCTCACAGCATTTCAAGAGAGTAACACCAGCAAGATATGGACCCCAAAGTCTTCTTTATTAACCAGAAACAAATTTACAAGAGAGCTTCTTCAGTCTTTGACTCACAGATCGAATGCCTTGAAATGACCCACTAAGACCCTATATAAAGGAAATGATCCTAACGGCTAGTTCGAGTGATCCATGTAGAAATGATCTCGACCGTTGATGAGGATCAAGACATCTCTTGATCTCATCCGTCGATTTATTAACTCAAAATATTATTATTTTATTAGTTAGGGTTTTTGTTTCATTTTTTAATTTTTTATTATTTTATTATTTTTATTCATTTTTTAATTTTTTAATTCATTTAAAATGGATCACTGAACTAAGCTTTCAGAAACATCACCTAGAACCTAGGACTTAGGACTCATGAGGGGATTTAAAACATTTCTCGACCCTCAGGACACATTACATCATGACTTTTACAAAATTACATCTTAAGGGACAAACCCATTTAATACAGATCCTCACAAAACACCCAGCTCTGCGACACAACGATAATCTAGCAGATCAACACATTAGGATTCTCCTAAAGTTCTAATGACAAAATCAATCTCGGCTTTGGGGTCAGGTTTGAAGGAAAACTCTGCCGATCCGTGGATCGGTGAGACGAAAAACCTTCCGGGACGTAGATTATCATCAGAAAGTTAGGTTCACCTAGGCAAATTACATACATGACTCATGTCTGCTAAGATTATTTACAATTAATACATGCAGACTGGGTTTACAATCAAAAAGATCAAGCTGCTGATGATGGCAGGATGGCACAGACATGCTGATCAGGTGCTGCTTCTTTCTGTCAGGAAAAACGGGGTGCACTGCATGGGTAGTTGACCAGTAGAGGTCAACACCTCTCATACCAGAACCTTCTAAGGATGACTTATTTCTGATAGGTGCAGACCCTCTCATCTGTAGAAGTAAGAGGGAGTTGGATTCCGGATGTGGAATGGTAAACTGCAAGCCCGTGACTACCTTGAGGATCTTAACTTTCAGAAGTTATATGGTAGTGATACCAGACCAGATTTGGGAAATGCCTTTGAGTTTCATAAACTCATTCGCATTGATGTTCGTGGTGAACCGTCTCGACATGTGATTTGCAGTTAGTATGATGAGCTCATTTATGGTTGAGCCTCACTGGATTGGTGCCAAGAATCTTCTGAGATATCTTCAGGGCACAATCTCTCATGGATTGAGATACACTGTCAGAAATATGAAGCTGCATGACTATTCGAATGTTGACTAGGCAGACAGTGTGGAGGATCTCAAGAGCACTTCTGAGTGTTGATTCTCTTTGGGTTCTGTTCGATATCCTAGATTAGCAGAAATCTGAAGACGGTTGTTTTGAGCACTGCTGAGACGGAATAGATAGCTACGAGTATGATCTCATGTTAAGCTGCCTGGTTGTGGAAGCTCCTCAGTGAGCTGTTTGTACACATGATGGATACCATCGTGATCTTCTGTGTCAACTAGTGGGGGATTCGATTGTTGAGGAATCTCACATTCTATGATTGCTCCAACATATAGACATCAGATACTACCTTATCTGGGATATGGTACATTGATGAGCGAGGAGGCTCCATCGCATTGAGATTGATGTACAGGTTGCAGACATTCTGTCAAAGTCTCGGGGAAAGGTTAAATTTGTAACTTTCCCGAATGACTTGGAGTCATTGAGAGACCCTCTTATGAGGGTCCTTCATGATGCATGCTTTCAGCTCTTGGAGCTCTAGGGGGGCTTGGGGTACTTCTTGGAGCAACAAGCGACCATAGGGTGACTCATCCTCCCCTAATGGTGCGCTGTGTACAAGGTGAATGGCTCAGCCTTTCACTGTGATACCCCGTAGCGACTTATGGACATGATGATTAGTTCTCTTGTCGAGGCATCCTACACATGCAGTCTGGGACTCATGGGAAGTACCTCTCATCTGGGCAATTAGCAGGGAAATGGGGTTAGGGACCATAGTAGTACTATCAATGGATGCATCGTTGTATCTACCGTACTCCCTATGCTAGGGTGACCTCCATTGATCTGGGATCAATGAAAATAATCTGGGATCAGTATGAGTGGTTAGAGACACTCTCTTGTGATATTGATCTGGGATCAATAAAACTGACTTCGGGTTAGTAGAGAATGGTATGAGACATTCTCGATCAATTCTTCTTCTTTATGGTTTAGAGCTCAGCGGAGCAGAGCTCAGCAAAGCAGAGCAATGCAGGGCAGTGATGGCAGAGATAGTACAGTTTGGCAGATGGATCAGCGGATTGAGTTCTCCCTAGTTGAGAGGGAGTGTTAAAATTGGAAACTAAGGCCAAACTCCATGTGGGTCATCTTATTTATGGTAGATGATATTTTTCTTGGATTCCTCTCATCGAGAGGTGTAGGATTGATCTAAATATCATCCGATTCTGATAACTATTCATGGGGATATGAATTTATTTCTGTTATGGGACAATTCGTCAAGATCGGCCAACAACCAAACTGCCCCCACTTGTGCTCCATGTTTTAGTATAAATACAAGTGCTTTGCAAGTCATTTGCACACACAACTCTCTTGAGATTTCTTCTTCTCCACTTGTTTTGGGTTTTAGTGGAAAGAAGAATCTCTAAGGGAAAAACGCAGGTCTAGATGGAGACCCTATACGTAGCAAAAGAAGGATGCCCTAACTACTGTCATAATGAAGCCTAGCCGCAAGTCTTGTGAAGGTTTGGCCGCAGTTGAAAGGGAGATCTATCCACTGTTTAGGGAAGCTTCAATACGCAGCACAGTAGCCCTAATCTTGGAGCCCTAGCTGTAGATCTAAGGAAGGGTTATAGCCCAGCTTTGGAGGAGCCATAGCTGATGTAATAATGTGCCCTAGCCGCAGTCTAATCATAGATAAACGCAGACGATGCCCTAACCCTATACGCTGTTATGGAAGGGTTTCTAGTCATGGAAGACAACCCTTAAGACTCAGCAAAGAGGCTACCATAGTGAGGTAGTTTGGGGACCGTGTTAAGTGCTTATGGAAGGATAAACGAGCTGCTATTTTAGGGTAACCGAAGTGTTGGTTGGAGGGCTGAGGGTCTATTCTTGAAGGCCGAGACATGGAGGATAAGTGCCAGCGCTGTTTGAGGTGGTTCTTGGGTGGAGAAGCCTTGGGAGAGGCAGCGTAGATTGTTGTGGTTAGGCTGTAGGCCCTACCTCGCTTTTGAAGGGCAGCATAGGGTATATTGAGGGTTATTCATGCCCAGAACAACATCAAGTCAGGTGAGCATCTCTCCTAGTATAGGCTGCAACCAAGGAGGGTTGTTTGGGTTACTGTTTAGGGGCTGCCAATATGCCCTAACCAGTCACAGTCACAACAGCTATATTGCAGACCTAAAACTGTAGTAAGACATAGTGATAGTGCAGTGAAATACATGGACAACAAGTACATGATGCAATACATGGACATCAAGTACATGATGCACAAGGCACAGTGGAACAACAGTGTAGCTATACATAGCAGCAATACATGGACAACAAGTACATGATGCATAAGACACAGTGGGATAGGAGTGTAGTTGTACATAGCAACTACATGGACAACAAGTACATGATGCACAAGGCACAGTGGGACAGTAGTGTAGCTGTACATAGCAGCAATGGTTCATGGTGGATACATGGACAACAAGTACATGATGTAGCAATCATAGTGCAACAATGGTACTTGGGTCAGCAATGGTACTATGGTACAACAAGTACATGGAGTAGCAATGCACAACATAGCTCAGCATAGTACATCAGTGCAATGATGGGTACAGTGATGATTAGTGAAGCATGATGAGATGCAGCACAGTGATGATGGGTGCAACATGGTGCATCACAGTGAAGTGCAACATGTTGATGAGGAACAACACAATGATAGGTGCAGCATGATGATGGAGTCACCTGGGAGAATCAGTTGAAGCAGCATGTCTTCAACTGAGTTCAGCTACCTCATGTATCATCTACTTAGAGATGATCTATGCTCTTATTTAAGATAAGTCAAAGCATTGACTTCTATTGTAAATGTACTATCTCTCTCTCTCTCTGCTGAACTATTGAAGAACATATAAGAAGAATTGATCAATGGTTTCCCCACGTTGGGGGTTTGTCCCTAGCTAGCGCCACATCTTGTGTCCTCTTGTCTTGGATTGTCTTCTGCGATTTATGTTTATGTTCTATATGCAGTTTACTTTAATGCTGATGTGATTGCTAATCTGGAAAAGATATTGAGCTAACTGTGAAAATTGAAATAAATTGCTCTAAGCATAGAACATACCTAAAATTAACAGTAGTTGAAAAATTGCAAGGCGATCAACTATGGTAATTCGTGAACAAGAAATTAACCTAAGACCAAAACGACATGGCAAAGATGACAAAATAGAAAATTGAAGAGGAAAACAACAAGCTGAAATATGACTCCAAGTACACAACAAAAACCCAAAATCTTGATTTTTTAAAATTTATTATTCTAATTATTTTTCTTTATAAAATACTTGAATTTATCATGGAAATTATAATTTCAATCATTGCAATCCTTTCTTATAACATCCAAGTTAGGAGATAAAAAATGTTGGGACATGCTAATGCATGAAAAAGTTATGGTCCCAACCATAAAATGTCATACTTGTTGTGGTCTTTAGATTTTTCATTCCTCTAGTCCCACTACAAGACCAAATCCCACACCTGTAAATATTTGTCTTTGGCCCTATGATCAGATATTTCTTTTAATTGACTTTGATAATCTGCAAAATGATCATAGATAGCCTAATGTCTCTTCATCAAGTTGTGCAGGGTGGTGAATATGAGCCTAAATGGCTTCTTGATTGGTCATGAACTACTCCAAAAACTTGTAAAATGGCAATTTCAAGTTGACTGGAAAGACTACATCTAAGCCATATACTAGCTCAAATTCTTAATTTTGGCATGCTTCTTGGTGATATGGTCCACCCACAGGGAAAATTTGAGACAACTGTCCTGCTGTCGCCCAAATTGTACAAGAAAGATGCGACAATGCTCATGATGGGGGCTGTCAATGTGATCCCCACCTTCTCTATTCTAGCTATCTCCCTATACCAAGCTATGGGGGTAGTCCCTATAAAATATGAAGATGGCATGACCCGTCCTGAGCGTTTTCGCATCTTTCGTGTACAATTTGGGCGACACCATTTTTTGGCGCCGTTGTTGGGGATAGGTTTCTTGTTCCCGGTGTTTCGACATCTTCTCATCATATCATCATTCTCATTCTTCATCTTTTCATTATCCCGTCAAGCGACCCATTTCCTCGCGCTTTAGCATCTCACCAATCTTCTCATCACCTTGTTTACCACCACTTTTCTATTTTCACTTTAGCATCTGGAAGTTTGGGTTAGTTTCCTGTTTGGGTGGCGACTCTACTTATTCATCCATTTACAAGAGCTTATAATAGAAGAAATCCTAGTAGCTTGGTTAACCCCGCTCTCAGGGCTCGATTAAACAAATTACATTTTAGTAAGCATTCATTTTTTCTTGCACACGAAGCCCTCCCTGATATCCACTTGCTTTTCCCTGACCCGGGGGTAATTTTTTTATTTTCCTCGTTCTTTACTAACCTTTCAGTTTTGGCCATTTGGATTTTAGAGTTAGATTCATGTTCAAGTGGCGACTCCACTTCTTTCATTTTTTACAAGAATTTCTGCTTGAAGCTCGCTTCTTGTAGACCTCTTGTTTTTCTTGAACAAGGATCTCTCTTTGACATCCATTAACTCCTTTTCCCTTTAAGCAAGTCATCATGAATGGCTTATTCACCTCTTAACATTCCTCATGATATTATGGAAAATGCCATTAATAATTTACCTTCTTTCATGGGTAATAATGCAATCACTGCTATAGATTAGTGTGATATTCCCACTTAGCAACATTGCTAAGGGAAATATCAATTTTGCCTAGTTTTGAATAAATTCGCATTAGCACTTAGGAAGTGTGGGTTTAGAGGCCCCACATGTATTTTTGGTCAAAAGGGAGCCCAAACATTAGGAGATGGAGGAGGAAAATCGAGCCTCTAGTGGAATGTGGGGGCCACCCTTAGAGAAATGTGGCCCACAAGGGAAACACGCACCCATTGGAGCGAAGTTGGTGGGGGGAAGTCGAGTTGGGCCCACATGGGCATTTTGGAGGCTTTGGGACAAAAGGAGCAAGAGGCACTCATTTTGGTCATTCATTCATCTTTGAGAAATTGTCTTTGACATAGCATGCTTGAGCTGAAGCCAAGTCTGCAAGTGTTGTTTAGCACACTAGTGTTTCTCAGCAGAAATCTCAACTCTTACTTCGGTGGACTTTGAGTGCTAGCCCAAGGAGGGAGTTCCATCTATTCCAATTCGCACCAACAACAGGGAGTGCAAGTTTGTGGAGAGGTTCAGCAACAACAATGCAGGGATTCGCAGTTCTTGGAGGTTGAGGAGTGAAGTGATTTTGGGGTTGTGACTTGAGGAGTCTGAGGAAGTGTTTTATTGGAGGTTGCAACTATTTTGGGGTCCTTTTGCAAAAGGATTGACAGGTGGATCGAATTATCCAGTAGTAGAGCCATTGAGGGAAAATTGGGGTGAAATTCCAAGGTCAACCATCGGCCAATTCCTTTGTGGGTTATTCTGGATATTTGGTGGAGAGCCTGAGGTTAATTTCCGAGAATTTTCTGAGCACCGGAGGAGGCCCTAGCAGCTATTCTACATAGACAACAACTCATTTTCTGGGCAATTTAGCATAGAGCCAAGGAGAACCAACTAGCATGCTTGGAGGAGATCTCATATTCATCACTTGCGATTAGCTAGCTTGCCTTGGGCAAGCCCAGGTACATACTTTCCAGGCACCTATTGTACTTCATGATTTATACATAAAATGGCTCAGTAGCACAGATTTGGCTCTAAATTGATTTTCTGTTGTTTGAGTAATTTTTCGTGTGTTTATGTCTATGTGTGCCTTGATTTTTACTATAAAATTTCCTTAGGGATATTATAGTGGTATCAAAGCTCATAGTCTTGGCTCAGCCTGTGAGGGAACAACACTAGTCTATGTGTTAAGTTATGGTATGTTCTATGCTTATAATAGTTTACTTCTTTTTCTTATTATATTCCACATATTAGCAATCACATGTACATAGAGTAAAGTGCAGATAGAATATTAAATGATCGACAGAAAACAAGCCAAGACAAGAGACACAAGATGTGGCAGCTAGCCAGGGACAAACCCCACAATGTGTGGGGAAACCCTTTGATCAAATATTCTTTTATTTTCAATAATTCAGGAGAGAGAAATAGTACAATAAATTCGATTTATATCAGCAGTAGCAAACCCTAGATCAGCAGCATCAGCATTAGCGACTTCATCATCAAAACTAAGGCAGACGATATCTCACAAACCAATCGTCGGATCGGCTTGATTCCACCACCAAAAGTTGTGGCTTCCAGAGAAGGTTTAGATGAACCTACAGCATAGTTCAGATGAGGAGATCTTCTAGTCCACGCAGATCAATCTTTACTTCTGCAGTTGCAACTTCAGTTTCAGCAGCTTCCGGCTTCAAACTAGGGCAGTCGATATCTTGCAAACCGTCCATCGAATTGACTTGATTCCACCACCAAAAGTTGCGGCTTTCAGAGGAGGTTCAGATGAACCTACAACGCAGTTCAAATGAGGAGATCTTCTAGTCCACGCAGGTCAATCTTTAATTCTGTCGTTGCAGCTACAGTTTCAGCAGCTTCCGGCTTCAAACGTGTGAGGGAGAGACCCTTTTCTACGCAATAGAGAAGAGACTATTTTCTGCGCAGTGGAGAGAGAGAGATGTGATGAGATGAGTGAGTCCAGATGAGGAAAAGTCTTCCTATATTTATACACAACGTTGGTGTTTGAATAGATGCAACTGTTGGGCTTCTGAGCCTACATGAGTTGTAGGTCGGCTTGATAATAATTTCATAATCAAAATAAATTCATATCTCCATGAATGCTTATCGGAATCGGATGATCTTTATATCAATCCTACACCTCTTGACGAGAGGAATCTAATAAAAATATTATCAGCCATGAATAAAATGACCCACATGAAGTTTAGCTCAAGTTGCCAATTTTAACACTCCCTCTCAACTAGGGCGAACTTCATCTGCAATCTGTCTGATGGTCGCTACTATTCATCCATCAAATGCACTGCCCTGTACAGCCTGACCCTTGCCCTGTACAGCTTGACCCTTGCCCTGCTCTGCTCTATTCTTCCCGTTCTGCTTTGTCTTGTTTTGCCCTGTACTGATCTGTATTGTTCTGTTCTGCTCTGCTTTTGTCCAAATTATGAAGAAGAAGAAATGATCGAGGATGTATCATACTGACTCAAAGTCAGTCTCAGAGTATGTACCACTATCCTAGACCAATCTCAGCCAACCCAAAGTCAGCGTCATAGTAAGTACAACTCCACTGGTCCCAGACCAGTATCATCCTCCACTGACTCAAAGTCAGTCTCAGAGTGCGTACCACTGGTCCCAGACCAGTCTCAACCGACCCGAAGTCAGCTTCATAGTAGGTACCACTCCTACCACTGGTCCCAGACCAATATCGCAGTCTCAGAGAGTGTACCACTAGTCCCAGACCAGTCTCAACCAACCCAAACTCAGCGTCATAGTATGTACCACTCTCACTGGTCCCAGACCAGTACTGCACTGACACAAGGTCAGTCTCAGAGTATGTACCACTGGTCCCAGACCAGTCTCAATCGACCAGAAGTCAGTTTCATAGTATGGTACAACTCCTACCACTGGTCCCAGACCAGTATCATTGATCCCAGATCAATGGAGGTCATCCTAGCGTAGGGAGTACAGTAGATACAACGATGCATCCATCGGTACTACTATGGTCCCTAACTTCATTTCCCTGCTCATTGATCAGATGAGAGGTACTTCCCATGAGTCCCAGACTGCATGGGTAGGATGCCTCGACAGGAGAACTAATCAATCTTGTCCTCACAGGAGAACACATCAATCCTGCTACAATCGCCATGGAGAACACATCAATCCAGGCCGCCATGGAGAACACATCAATCCTGCTACAGTCGCCATGGAGAACACATCAATCCAGGCCTCACAGGAGAACACATCAATCCTGCTACAATCGCCATGGAGAACACATCAATCCAGGCCTCATAGGAGAACTAATCATCCTGCTACACAGGAGAGCGAATCATCCTGTTCCACAAGAGAGCGAATCATCTTGTCACCCTGTGGTCGTATGTTGCTCCAGTAAGAACTGCAAGCCCTCAGAGCTCCCAAAGCTCAATGTATGCAACATGCAAGACCCTTGTACAAGGGTTTCTTGACGACTCCAAGTCGTTTGGGAAAATCACAAATTAGATCTTTCCTCGGGGCTTTAACAAGGTGTATTGACCTGTACATCATATTAATGCAATGGAGCCTCCTTGCTCATCGACTTACCATATCCCAGATGGTGTCTATTTGCTGGAGCAATCGACGAATACGGGATTCCTCAATAATCGAATCCCACCTCTAGTTGTTACAGAGAATCACAGTGGTATCCAATGTAAATCCAAACAGCTCACTGAAGAGCTTTTGAAACCAGACTGCCTCACAGGAGGCCATGCTAGCAATAATATATTTTGCTTCGGCAGCGCTTAAAGCCACTGACTTCTGCTTCCTACTCATCCAGGATATCGAAGCAGATCCCAAGGTGAAACAACACCTGGAAGTGCTCTTACAGTCCACCACACTACCTGCCCAATCAGCATCAGTATATCCAAGTAGTCTCACATCTCCGGCAGTGTATCTTAACCCATTAGTAGTTGTGCCACGAAGATATCTCAGAAGATTCTTGGAATCAATCAAGTGAGGCTCAACCAAATATGAGCTCACAATGCTAACTGCAAAACATATGTTCGGACAAAGGTTCACTAAGAACATTAATGCGAATGAGTTTATGAAACTCAAAGGCATTTCCCAAATCTGGTCCGACATCACTACCATATAACTTCTAAAAGTTAAGATCCTCGAGGTAGTCGCAGGCTTGCAGTCCATCATACCGAATCTTTCCAATATCTTTACCACATATTTTCCTTGGGATAGGAAAATTTCCCTTGGCTTCTGCCACACTTCAAGTCCTTCGTCCTTCATTTCAAATTCAGAAGCCAACTCCCTCATTACATTTGTGAATGAGAGGGTCTGCACCTGTTAGAAGGAGGTCATCCACATACAACACCAGTATGAGAGGCTTGTCATCTTCAACCTTAAAGGTTAGGATCAGCTTCACTCCTAGTGAATCCCAGCTTCATCAAGTAGCTATCAATCCTCTCATACCATGCTCGGGGTGCTTGCTTCAGCCCATAGAGAGCCTTCTTCAACCTGCATACATGAGATTTTCGATCATAAATCTCAAATCCTTCGGGTTGCTCCACGTAGACCTCTTCTTTGATCGAACCGTGCAAGAACGTGGTCTTGACATCCATCTGATGTAGGTTCCATCCTTGTGAAGCCACAAGGGCTATGATCAAGCGGATGGTCGTATATCTAGCAACAGGTGCAAATATCATAGTCTATACCTTCCTTCTGGGAGAAACCACGAGCAACAAAACGAGCCTTATACTTTTCGGTACTTCCATCTACTGCATGCTTTATCTTGTAAAGCCATTTAGAAGTGACAATTGTCTTGTCCTGGGGTCTGGGAACTACTTCCCAGACATCATTCTCCATAATAGACTCATATTCTATGGTCATAGCATCCTTCCATACTTGATGCTTGACGACATTTGAGAATGATGAAGGCTCATTTTGTATGATCGTGCTCATAATGGTCAGGTATCCCTAATACCTGTTAGGCTTCTTACATTCACCAAAGGCTCCTCGGGTTGCAGCATGTCCTTCAGCATCATCAAGTATCCCCCTAAGTCATGAAGGCCTCTTCCTAGAAGAGGAAGGCTCAGGTGGATAAATAGGATCCATGGGTTCCTCCACATCAGGCATTGTTACATCATCTACCCATAGAGACAGCTTCCACAATTGTACGGTTCTTCCTTTCCGCCACACCATTCTGCTCAGGAGTATGTGGTGTAGTAGTCTCCTTCTTAATGCCAACCTCAGGTATGCCTGAGTGAACCAACTGTAATATATCGGAGGTCTTGCTTTGGCTTGAGGGGAATGGTCCCCTTTTGAGCTTTCGTTCGGCACATCTTGGACATACACCTTCTTTCTCTACTCAGAATTCGGGCATCCCTGTCACCATTTGTCTTACACCAAGTAGAGCTTTAAAATGAAGGTGGGCAAACCTCCGATGCCAAATTTCGGACTGAAGAGTTGTGTCACAAGACATAACACCTAGCGGACTTCCATCGACCTGATATAATGAATCAACACAAAACCCCAAAGTAAAGGCATCTTTAACATTATTTTTCCATATAAGTACCTTGCCATCGCTGAAGGTTACCTTGTAGCCTTTGTCTTCCATTGCCACGATGGACACCAAGTTCTTTTTGAGGTCAGGTGCATTTAAGACATCCTGGAAGTTCTAGCCTTCTTGAATGGTTGTCCTCTTCCTTGATTCCCAGCTCTCCTCTTACCTTTGCTATTGAATTTTCCATCCCTTCGATTACCATGAGAGGGATTTTGATCATCGTCACGGTGAGAGTCCTTTCTATCAGGGCATTCCCTTGCATAGTGACCTGCTTTATTGCAAATGTAACATCGTCCTTTTCTTCCACCCTTAGGTCCAACCTTTCTTTTCGATTTAGTCTGGAATTATTTCTTTTCTTAGCATGAGAAGAAAAGGCAGCAGGAGGACCTTTAGGCATGGGAATTTCTTGCTCTTCTACCCTTGTTTCTTCTTGAATGCATCTAGCCATTAATTCCTCGAAACCAAGAATTACATTGTTGTTCAGAAGAGTAGTCGTGAACATGTACCATTCAGATGGTAGTCCTCCAGGAGTCGTGAGTGCCATTTCTCTGTCAGTAATAGTCTCCCCAATAGATAGGAGATCATTCTTGATCTCAATGATTCTTAAGAAGTATGCTTGCATACTCTCATCTTTACCCTTCTTGATTTCCTTCAGCTTATTTCTAAGAAACAAAACTTGATTTGCATCATTAACTTTAAATAAACTCACCAGTCTATCGTAGATTTCCTTGGATGTGTTCAAGTTGGAGATGTAGGCCACCAAGTGCTTGTCGATAGAGTCTCGGATGATCTTCTTTGTTTTGACTTCTCCATTTTTTCATTTGTTCCAGGCAGCAGCGGATGCATTTGATGGAGGCTCAACAATATTGCCTCTTACATGGTCCAGCACTCCTTGATATTTTAGGGTTAGATTGGTAGACATCTTCCGTCCGTGATAGTCAGCTTTCTCACGAAGCTTTGTCTTTGGCTGGAAAGAGTGTTGAGGACCCCATAGTTCTTTTAGGATAGCCTTGCCAATCTTCTCTTCAGTGATTTGCTCTTGCTCTTGCTCGGGCTTTGTCTTCACCTCAGCTCTGATACCATGTTAAGTTATGGTATGTTCTATCACTATGCTTATAACAGTTTACTTCTTTTTCTTATTATATTCCACAGATTAGCAATCACATGTACATAAAGTAAAGTGTAGATAGAACATTAAACGATCGACAGAAAACAAGCCAAGATAAGAGACACAAAATGTGGCGGCTAGCCAGGGACAAACCCCACAATGTGTGGGGAAACCCTTTGATCAAATTTTATTTTATCTTCAATAATTCAGCAGAGAGAAATAGTACAATAAATTTGATTTATATCAGCAGTAACAAACCCTAGATCAGCAGCATCAGCCTTAGCGGCTTCATCATCAAAACTAGGGCAAACGATACTCACAAACCGACCGTCGGATCGGTTTGATTCCACCACCAAAAGTTGCGGCTTCCAGAGGAGGTTTAGATGAACCTACAACACAGTTCAGATGAGGAGATCTTCTAGTCCACGCAGGTCAATCTTTACTTCTGCAGTCGCAACTTCAGTTTCAGCAGCTTCCGGCTTCAAACTAGGGCAGTCACTATCTTGCAAACCGTCCATCGGATTGATTTGATTCCACCACCAAAAGTTGCGGCTTTCAGAGGAGGTTCAAATGAACCTACAACGCAATTCAAATGAGGAGATATTTTAGTCAACACAGATCAATCTTTACTTCTGTAGTTGCAGCTTCAGTTTCAGCAGCTTTTGGCTTCAAACGTGTGAAGGAGAGACCCTTTTCTGTGCAGTAGAGAAGAGACTCTTTTCTATGCAGTGGAGAGAGAGAGATGTGATGAGATGAGTGAGTCCAAATGAGGAAAAGTCCTCCTATATTTATACACAACGTTGGTGTTTGAATAGATGCGACTATTGGGCTTCTGAGCCTACATGAGTTGTAGGTCGGCTTGATAATAATTTCATAATCAAAATAAATTCATATCTCCATGAATGCTTATCGGAATCAGATGATCTTTGTATCAATCCTACACTTCTCGACGAGAGGAATCTAATAAAAATATTATCAGCCATGAATAAGATGACCCACATGAAGTTTGTATCTAATTGCCAATTTTAACACTATGACACTAGAGGACCAACAAAACATAACCTACAAGAGGCAGAGGTACAAAAGTAGAAAGAGGAAACTACAAATCACCCAATATCCAGAGGTCACTGAACTAGAGGTCGAAAGGACAAACATGGGGGATAACTTGGGAGATAAGGGGAGTGTTGACCACTACGTGTCAACTACCCATAGTAGTACACCCCCTTTTTTAGCAAAAGGGATAGCGCTTGATCGACATGTCCATGCCATTCGACTATCATCATCAACCCAATCATATTATGTTGTAAACCTAGTCTGCATATGTAAATTGTAAATAATCTTAGCAGATCTGTGTCATGTATGTAAATTGCCTAGGCAAACCTAGTTTTCTAGTGATAATCTACATTCCGGAAGGTTTTTTGTCTCACCAACCCATGGTCGGCAGAGTTTTCCTTCAGCCTAACCCCAAAGCAGGAATGGATTTTGTAATTAGAATCTTAGGGGAATCCTAGTGTGCTTCAAGTCTATGTAAAATTTATTTAGAAATAATCCTAATTATTCGATTAGGTTATTTCAAATTGCTTGATTTGCTAGATTATAATCGTGTCGCAGAATTGGGTAATCTATGAGGGTCTATGTCAAATGGGTTTTCCCCCTTGAGATGTAAAATTGTAAAAGTCATGATGTAAAGTGTCTTGAGGATTAGAAAATGTTTTATCCCCTCATAGGTCCTAAGTTTTAGGTCCTAGATGATTTTTCCAAAGGCTAAGTTTGAGGATCCAAAAATAAAAAATAATAAAATAATAAAATTAAAAAATAACTAAAAAATAAAAAATAAAATAAAATAATAAAATAATAATAAGTCAAAGTTTTGAGGAAATAAATGCAACATTTTAATTTTTTAATATATTAAAATGCATTTAAAATTTCGAAGGATGAGATTAAAAGGGATTTTGATCCTCATCGACGGTTGAGATTATTTTGACATGGATCACTCAAACTAGCCGTTGGGAATTTTTCCTTTAAATAGGGTGTTAGGGGTCATTTGAGATCATTCAATCTTAGAGTCGTGTGCTAAAGGAAGCTCTATTGTAGTCATTTTTTGTGCAATAAAGAAAGACTTTGGGGTTGAAAATCTTGCTGGTGTTACTCTTCTGGAAATGCTGTAAGATGTTTTATTTTTTTGCATAAATTTAGTTTCAGCCATTGAGGATAGCTTGATGAAGATTGATTTAGGCACAAGTATCTTGTCTGATCTCTGGGGTTTGAATGATAGTTTAATTTCTGAATAAAATGGCAGGTATCTCCATTTGATCTGAATTTCACTGTTGTTTTCTCCCTCTATGTTAATGGTTGATTTAAGCTGTGCAAGATATCCTTAATTTTGAGTTTACCGGGCGTTAGGGGAAGTTCTTGGATGAACCAACCAACTCCCGGATTGTGTTTTCTGAAAGAGCCTAGCCAGTTTTAATCCCGGGCTTATCATTAGAATTTTTGTTGCAGATGCATGAAGGGTTTTTTGAAGCACCTCACATTAAGTTTAAAATTCTGAAAATATTTCTGTGGCATAACGATAAATCTAGCTATATAGAGCCTTCAGTTTGTAAATACTGTAATTATTTCGCTGGTTATTAGGGTTTTATTTATTTTTTGCATTTTCAGGTTCTGGCTGTTTGTTTTCATTGTTTTCAGGTTGCAGATCTGAAGGTGAGCTTCAAACTTGAAGCCAGATCTAGGCCCTGGAGGGTAAGATCTGGCCTCAGAGCCAGTTCAGTTTTTACAGGTGTACTGTTTTGCTGTCCGAGGGTTTCAATTTCAGTTGCTTTCAGATCTGGAAGTCTTGGAGAGGGTTTCGTTTGTGTTGCAGGAAAAAAAATTCGAAAAAAATTTTGTGCACTAGGTAAAACCCTTGCTGCTTGGTTTCAAAGCCTTATACGCTGCCTGCACCCCCCCTTCAAACGTTGCCTTGCCATCAAGCATTCCCCTTTTCTCTGCGTCCAACCTATGTCCTTGCCTCTTTGGCATTATCATGCTGGCCATTCCTTCCCTGGCCTACAGGGCCTTCTCCTCACGCCTTTCTCCCTTACCTGCTACATATTTCGTCCATCGTGCTACCCACGCAGCTAAGAAACCTCACGCTGTCACCTCTGCACCTGCAAAAAACATTGAAATCACGCAGCCAGCGTTTCCACAGTCCATTGCTGCCTCAGCCATCTCTCTACGCAACCATCCCCTTCATTCTACTCTCTGTCATCAGACCAACCTGCAAAATAAACACTACAATTGCGTCCCTCCACGTTCCACACAAACTTGCAAGTTAATCCTCAAACGCAGCTTCCACTCTCCCGCAACCTCCTTGGACCATCGCGCCACTCGCATTTCACATGCATAACAAAAAACATTTCGATTCCCCTTTCAATTTTATTTTCGTTTACATATGTCAGTTAGTTTAGGGTTTTAGATGCATCATTTTAAAATTTCGATTTTTTAAAATTAAGCTTTTAGCTTTAGAAATAAATTTTCCTTATTAGAATTGATTTTATTTTTGTTATAGTTTAGAACTTTAGAAATTTTGTTAAAGATCCGTTTTAGTTTTAGATTTTTTTTGTTTTTAGTTTTAAATTTGGAACTTTATATCAAAAAATATAAAAAATAAAAAATATATATAAAAATACAAAACATAAAAAGGTTCCTTTTCTTTTTTTGGGGATCTTAGTTTAGAATAGATTTTAGCTTTACCCTGATTTTTTTTTTTAATTTTAAAATTTTAAAAATAAAAAAAGTTCTTTTAGGATTTAGTTTTAATAATTTTAAGTTTCATTTACTTTACCTTTTTTTTTTGCTTAAATTAGTTTTGTTTTATTTAAAAAATATAAAAATATTTAAAAATTAAAAATTTTGAAAAGCTTAACTAAAAATTTGAAAATTCATTTTTTGGTGTCTCTTTTGGTATTTATGTTCCACTTCTCTATAGTTGAATGCACTTAAATATTTATTTAAAGTTAGCTATATGAAAGTGGTAATTGGTAAGTATTCAAATTGTATGGTTGTTAAAGCATTCAATCTTTAGAAATTTAATTGCTGGATCATTATTAAAGCGTTGAGTTTATTGAATTGCTTGTATCGCTTGGGATATTAGATGATAAATGATTGTTTGACAAGGTTCATATTTCTGCAACATTTAATAAATAATCATTTAATCATTAACTTCATAAGGCACTGATATATTAATTTCTAAAATCAATCAAGTGCTAAGTTGCCTTGCTATGTCTCCCAACCCAACTGGTTAACAGTTGGTCTTCCTTTATCCCATAGGGTCTACCCCGCTTAGCCTCGGGAGACGGCTTAAATGGAGAAATTGGGGATTAGGGTGACTGCCCCCAGTCTAAGCATTGTCGCACTGCCCAAACAATCTGTGCGACAACATTTTTTGGCGTCGCTGCCGGGGACATTTTATTCTCGGCGTTTCAACAACATTCATCTTCTCATTTCTCATCTTTTCATTTGAACCGACAACGGCAACATTTTTTGGCGCCGCTGCTGGGGATAGAGTTTTTTTGTCCCTGGTGTTTCAACGACATTCATCCTTCTCATTTCTCATCTTTTCATTTGGCCCGGTAACAACAACATTTTTTGGCGTCGTTGCCGAGGATAGAGTTTTTTCTGTCATTGGTTTATTCGACAATCATCTTTCATCTTTCTCATCTCTCATTTGATCTGGCAAGGTCAACATTTTTTGGCATCATCTCATCTTTTCTGCCATTCATTAGCCTGTCAAACGGCCAACATTCTTTTGCGTCATTTGATCTTTTCATCACCTTATCTTTCGTCATATCAGCAGCTACTCTTCAGTTCGTTTCTTGTTTGGATGACAACTCCATTTCTTTTCATTTCTTTTTCCCAGACAAGAATCCTCCCTTATATCTGCTTGTTGGTTGCTTTTTGGATCCTAGAATTAGATTCATTGCTCAAGTGGCAACTCCACTTCTTTCATCTCTTGATTTTCTTGAGCAGAGATCTCTTTCTATCATCCATTTGGTCCCTCATTACTCTTCATGGATTATACATTTACCCCATGTCATTTTACTGATGATCTCCATGATGTTCCGGAAGTGGCCATTTCTAAATTACCTTTGTTCTCAGGTGGTGATTCAGTCGCTGTTAGAAAGCATTTAAGCAAGTTTACTCGTATAATGATCATATATTGTAGACTTCCTCAATATAATCATGAAGATGTCAAAATGCGTCTATTTGTCCTTTCTTTAGAGGGTGATGCTTTGAATTGGTTTAATAGTTGTCCTGAAGACTCTTTCACTTCTTTACAAGACATTGTCAATGCTTTTAAAGATAGATATGGTTATCAAGATAGCTCGCCTTGTGCCCCTAAAATTGTGCAACAGAATGAAAGTAATCTTATGAAAGGTCTAGCTGTCGATGAAAGATTTCAAGACAATTCTTCATATCAGAATGTGCCATCCACCTGTACCATTGCAGATCAAATCCAGGATAGTGGAAAAGCAGGGACAAATTGTGAAATCAATGAAAAGGAAAATCAGAAGCAAATTATAGAAGAACTAATGCGGCTGGTAAAAAATATGGAGATCAATCAAACTAATTACGCCAATGATGTGAGAACTTTATGCACCCGCCTGGAAAAACGTGATAAGGAGATGGAAATCATGAAAATTAAACACTCTGACCATGTAGCCGACATGCAAAGTCAGCATGCTAAGGAAATTGAGACCATGAAAGCTAATCTTGACAGGGAAATTAATTTTATGCAAAGCAAGTTATCAGGCTTAGAGTAAAATATGACGATCATGGAATTTGATTATAATAATCAATTGGCTACCGTGCAAGAAAATCATAAGAAAGAGATAAACTCTATGCAACATTGCTTGATGACCATAAAGGAAAAGAACGATAAAGTAATAAAAGATATGGAAGAATACCATGCCAGGGAAATCAGTACTATGAAAGTTGAACACTCTAGCCAGATGGATGCCATTACAATATAGGTACATACATTTCAACAGCGGTCAGAGGATGAAAGAAACCAGGAAACGTCGACAAATCAGAAGCCTCCTTATCTGCTGCAACAAGTTCCATCTTATTATGAGGAGGTCATTGGTTCGATTGAAAAGTGGTTAATTGAAGGTGATCCAGATAAAATTAAAAACGATAAAGATCAGATGCAAAATGAAGAAAGACATGTCACACATATCTTACATACTTCATCTAAGGGTTTTGAAGCAGAATGTTCCACATCATCAGTGATACAACCTTCCACAAAGAAGAAACGCAAAAGAAAGAAAAAGAGAAGAAGATTTGATGCATCAGATGGCCACAAGCAACTTGATTTTCGGATAGGAGAAAGTCCTACTGTATGCAGAATAAGACATGGCACATCTGAGAAGCAGCCGACAGATTTGCCTGAAAGCAGGGAAATGATCAGTATACACTATATTGAACAAATTTGATGCCATGGCGCATTCTCTGTATTTCTAATCCTACTCCTTGTTTTTGCAGCATTTTCACTTCTATTATAGGATTAGATTTACTTTTCATGTTACTAGATAGTTAATAAATGAAGAGCTTATATCTTTCCTGTGCTTAATGTTATATGATGATTTTTGGATGGACGCTACTTATGTTTTATTGTGTGTTGCGTGGATGCAGATTCTGGATTCTCACATTCCTACAGTGCAGCAACATGTCCCCAAGTTGAGCCAGATGTTGACCACTACGTGTCAACTACCCATAGCAGTACACCCCCTTTTTTCGCAAAAGGAATAGCGCTTGATCGACATGTCAGTGCCATTCGACTATCATCATCAGTGCGATCATATTATGTTGTAAACCGAGTCTGCATGTGTAAATTGTAAATAATCTTAGCAGATCTGTGTCATGTATGTAAATTTCCTAGGCAAACCTAATTTTATAGTGATAATCTACGTTCCGGAAGGTTTTTTGTCTCACCGACCCATGGTCAGTAGAGTTTTCCTTCAGCCTAACCCCAAAGCCGTAATGGATTTTGTCATTAAAATCTTAGGGGAATCCTAGTGTGCTTCGAGTCTATGTAAAAGTTATTTGGAAATAATCCTAATTATTCAGTTAGGTTATTTCAAATTACTTGATCTGCTATAATTGTGTCGCAGAACTGGGTAGTCTATGAGGGTCTATGTCAAATGGGTTTTCCCCCTTGAGATGTAAAATTGTAAAAGTCATGATGTAAAGCGTGTTGAGGGTTAGAAAATGTTTTATCCCCTCATAAGTCCTAAGTCCTAGGTCCTAAGTGATTTTTCCAAAGGCTAAGTTCGAGGATCCAAAAATAAAAAATAATAAAATTAAAAAAATAAAAAAATAAAAATAACTAAAAAAATAAAACAAAATAAAATAATAATGAGTCAAAGTTTTGAGGAAATAAATGCAAGATTTTAATTTTTTAATATATTAAAATGCATTTAAAATTTCGACGGATGAGATTAAAAGGGATTTTGATCCTCATCGACGATCGAGATCATTTTGACATGGATCACTCGAACTAGCCGTTGGGAAATTTTCCTTTAAATAGGGTGTCAGGGGTCATTTGAGATCATTCGATCTTAGAGTCGTGTGCTAAAGAAAGCTCTCTTGTAGTCATTTTTTGTGCAATAAAGAAAGACTTTGGGGTTGAAAATCTTGCTGGTGTTACTCTTCTGGAAATGCTGTAAGATGTTTTATTTTTCTGCATAAATTTAGTTTCAGCCATTGATGATAGCTTGATGAAGATTGATTTAGGCACAGGTATCTTGTCTGATCTCTGGGGTTTGAATGATAGTTTAATTTCTGAATAAAATGGCAGGTATCTCCATTTGATCTGAATTTCACTGTTGTTTTCTCCCTCTATGTTAATGGTTGATTTACGCTATGCAGGATATCCTTAATTTTGAGTTTATCGGGCATTATGGGAAGTTCTCACCTGAACCAGCCAGCTCCCGGATTGCGTTTTCTGAAAGAGCCTAGCGAGTTTTAATCCCGGGCTTATCATTAGAATTTTTGCAGATGCATGAAGGGTTTTCTGAAGCACCTCACATTAAGTTTAAAATTCTGAAAATATTTCTGTGGCATAACGATAAATCTGGCTATCTAGAGCCTTCAGTTTGTAAATACTGTAATTATTTAGCTGGTTCTTAGGTTATTAGGGTTTTATTTATTTTTTGCATTTTCAGGTTCTGGTTGTTTGTTTTCATTGTTTTCAGGTCACAGGTCATAGGTTGCAGATCTGAAGGTGAGCTTCAAACTTGAAGCCATATTTAGGCCATGGAGGATAAGATCTGGCCTCAGAGCCAGTTCAGTTTTTACAGGTGTACTGTTTTGCTGTCCGAGGGTTTCAATTTCAGTGATTTTCAGATCTGGAATTCTTGGAGAGGGTTTCGTTTGTGTTGCAGGAAAAAAAAATTCGAATTTTTTTTTGTGAATTGGGTAAAACCCTTGCTGCTTCTCCATCTCCAGATCCGATTACTATCTACATCGATCCTCTTGCTGCTTGGTTTCAAAGCCTTATATGCTACCTGCACTCCCCCTTCAAACGCTGCCTTGCCATCACACATTCCCCTTTTCTCTGCGTCCAACCTACGTCCTTGTCTCTCTGTCATTGTCACGCTGGCCATTCCTTCCCTGGCCCGCGACTCCTCCTCACGCCTTTCTCCCTTACCTGCTACGTGTTTCTCCCTTACCTGCTATGTATTTCATCCATCATGCTACCCACGCAGCTCAGAAACCTCACGCTGTCACCTCCGCACCTGCAAAAAACATTGAAATCACGCAACCAGCATTTCCACAGTCCATTGCTGCCTCAGCCATATCTCTGTGCAGGGATCCCCTTCATTCTGCTCTCCGTCATCGGACTAACCTGCAAAATAAATGTTGCAACTGCGTCCCTCCACGTTCCACGCAAACCTGCAAGTTAATCATCAAACGCAGCTTCCACTCTCCCGCAGCCTCCTTGGACCGTCGAGCCACCCGCGTTTCACATGCATAACAAAAAACATTTCGATTCCCCTTTCAATTTTATTTTCGTTTACGTATGTCAATTAGTTTAGGGTTTTAGATGCATCATTTTAAAATTTCGATTTTTTATAATTAAGCTTTTAGCTTTAGAAATAATTTTTCCTTATTAGAATTGATTTGATTTTTGTTATAGTTTAGAACTTTAGTGTTAATGATCCGTTTTAGTTTTAGATTTTTTTTGTTTTTAGTTTTAAATTTGGAACTTTATATCAAAAAATATAAAAAATAAAAAATATATATATAAAAATACAAAACATAAAAAGGTTCCTTTTCTTTTTTTTGGGATCTTAGTTTAGAATAGATTTTAGCTTTATCCTGATTTTTTTTTAATTTTAAAATTTAAAAAATAAAAAAACTCTTTTAGGATTTAGTTTTAATAATTTTAAGTTTCATTTACTTTAGTTTTTTTTTTTTTGCTTAGTTTTGTTTTGTTTTATTTAAAAAATATAAAAAAATATTTAAAAATTAAAATTTTTGAAAAGCTTAACTAAAAAATTGAAAATTCATTTTTTGGTGTCTTTTGTGGTATTTATGTTCCACTTCTCTATAGTTAAATGCACTTAAATATTTATTTAAAGTTAGCTATATGAAAGTGGTAATTGGTAAGCATTTAAATTGTATGGTTGTTTAAAGCATTCAATCTTTAGAAATTTAATTGCTGGATCATTATTAAAGCATTGAGTTTATTGAATAGCTTGTATCGCTTGGGATATTTGATGATAAATTATTGTTTTACAAGGTTCATATTTCTGCAACATTTAATAAATAATAATTTAATCATTAACTCCATAAGGCACTGGTACATTAATTTCTAAAATCAATCAAGTGCTAAGTTGCCTTGCTGTGCCTCCCAACCCAACTAGTCCATAGTTGGTCTTCCTTTATCCCATAGGGTCTACACTCCTTAGCCTCGGGAAACGGCTTAAACAGAGAGATCAAGGATCAGGGTGACAGCCCCCAGTCTGAGTGTTGTCGCGCTGCCCAGACAATCTGTGCAACAACAGGGAGTAAAGAGGAGGAGTTTGCCCAATCTATTCTCAAGGCTGTACAAGATTTGTCCAGAGGTATTGACGAGTTGAGGCAACAAAATTGCAGCAATAAGGGACAAGGGATTCAAGAGGAATTCCTAATTGGTGAGGGCTCTGGGACTTCACATCACCAAGGGGGTCATGACCCCAAAGCACCCCTAATTCCCAACACACTACCCAGGTCCACCATTCCTACATTCATAGCATCCGACGCTGTAGGGACGCAAGGGCAAGAGGAGATGCCCATGGGGGACTACTTTTTAGAGTATCAGTAGTATGGGCCGAACTTTAGAGAGGCCATTACCTTCAGGGACTTTTGTCAATTGAAAGGTAATAACAAGGGGAAGAGACAAGGTGGAGGAAGCTACACTCATGGCACCAACCTACAACACACCATGGGGAGACTGTTCCTCCCAACTTTCGATGGGGCTTCCAAGGGTTCAGCGAGAGTATGGGTGGAGAAGATGGATGTCTATTTCTAGCTCAATCAGATGACGGAAGGAGAGGCAATTAAAATTGCCACTTCACATTTATAGGGAGAAGCCCATGACTAGTGGAGAGGCAAAGGTTAATTTCCCGGAATTTTCTGAGCACCGGAGGAGGCCCTAACAACCATTCTACATAGTCAGCAACTCATTTTCTAGGCAATTCAGTGCAGAGCCAAGGAGAACCAGAGAACACGCTTGGAGGAGATCTCATATTCATCACTTGGGCTAAGCTAGCTTGCCTTGGGAAAGCCCAGGTGCATACTTTCTAGGCACCTATTGTACTTCATGATTTATCAATAAAATGGCTCAACATCGCAGTTTTGGCTCTAAATTGGTGTTCTGATGTTTGAGAAATTTTCCGTGTTTATGTCTATGCATGCCTTGATTATTTACTATAAAATTTCCTTAGGGATATTCCAATCATCTTATAAATTTTACTCATCGTATGCTAAGGTTATGTGGCCATGCGTGTTATGATCATGAAGATGTCAAGATGCAACTCTTTGTACTTTCCTTGGAAGGTGATGCTAAGAATTGGTTTTGTGATTTTCCTGACAATTCTTTCGATTCTCTGCAAGCCATTGCCAATGATTTTAAAAATAGATATGAAAATTAAAGGGATTCACCTTGTGCCAATTAAAATGTAAATAGAGATGAAAGTGATCCTGTAAAGGGACCAACTATCATAGAAAGGTTTCAAGAGAATGTGTCGCATCAATCTTTGCCATATTACAAACCTTGTGATAATTTTCATGATGAATCCACTTGTGTCGTTGCAGGAGGAACCCTCAATAGTGGAAAGGAAGGAACATATGATTAAAGGGATGTTGATGATAAACATCTTATCAAGGAATTGACTCAAATGCTTAGAGACATGCAATCCGGACAAGCTCAATTGATGAAAACCATGGAACTCAACCAAGAGAATCACTCTAAGGAAATGAAATCCATGCACACCAAGTTGTTAGCTATAGAAGAAAGGCATGTTGAAGAGTTGAACACCATAAAAACAAACCATAAGAAAGAAATGAGCTCTATGCAAGACATGGAAGTCGGTCTTCAAAATAGATTGTTAGCTATAGAAGAAAATCATGTTAAGGAGTTGGAAACCAAGGAAGCAACTCATGAAAAAAATATGACTTCCACCAAGAAAATCATGATAAAGTAATAAAGGATATGGAAGCTAGTCAGATCTCCCTTCAAAACAAGTTGTTGGATATAGAGGAAAGGCATGCTGAAGAAATGGAGGTTATGATGTCCAATATGCAGAATTATTAGATTACCATAAAAGAAAATAATAATAAAGTGATAAAAGCTATGGAAGAAAATCAAGCCAGAGAAATCACTGCTATGAAGGTTGAGAATTCTAACCAAATGGCCGTCATTTAGGATACGCTGGACAAAATGGAAAGGTCACAGGTGTAGGAATTTCAACATAGATCACATGATGAAAGAAACAAAGAACTTTCGATAGATCACAAGCCTCCCATATCACTGAAGCAATTCCCATATCATTGCAAGGAGGTCACCTTTTCCGTTGGAAATAAGTTAACTGGAAATTCCATGGTTGGAAAAGAAATTGAGGAAGACCAAGTTTGTGTGTCACTTTTGACGAAATATATTCAGAAGAAAATTGGGCATGCCTCAGATACTTCAAATTTTCCATCCAAGCAACAAGGCAGAAAATCTACAGTGGCCGCATCATCAACATCACATTCTACCAGAAAGAGAAGTAAAAAGAAGAAAAGAAGAAGAAAGAGGTTTGATGCATCTGATGGCTGGGAACTGTTAGTTTTTGTAGCATTGGATTTGTTCTAGCCACGAAATTTTGTGGAGAGGCTAGAATACATGAGATCTCCAAAACCCAGAAATTGTTTCTAGAAATTCCACCTAGAGATGACTTAATTAGATTATTAGTCGTTTTTTAAATATTTCCTATGTCTAAACTTGGGGAATATGACTAATTAATCAGAATTAATTAAGTTATGCTTTGAATATTCTAGAAACTCACACGGATCAACTTCAAGTCAATCCTAGCCATAGATTAAGATCTAATATTGGTTGTTGAAGTCTCAACGAAGGATTATAACAAGAAGTCGACGGGGCTTGGAGAAGACACACTTGCAGAGTTCGATTTCACTGAGAAATCAATTTCCAGAGTAGCAATTGTGTGTTGCTAGAAGTGATTTAGTGAGGTCGAAGCAGTGATAGAGGGGCAAAGATAGTGAGGTCAGAGGAAGATTTTCTAGTTCTGGTGAGTACATTGTAGAGAAGCAGCGTAGAGCCCTCTTGGGGAGATTTCTGTTTAGCTGGGGAGAAGTCGAGATTCTGAGCCAAAAGTTGGGCAGAGGGTCCAGAAGCAAAGAGTATCAATTTCGTAGACAGCCGCTGACGAGATAGTGAGAGGAGACACAATTCCGAGCTTGTGGGACGCAGTAACTATGTAGGCTGACGCAGTGACTGCACAGAGGGAGCAAGGAGCAGCTCAATTCGAGCTAAGGTCAGTGTGGGATCGCCTGTGGAGTGAGAAATTTTTCTCACTAGTTATTATTGCTAGTTATTTCTCTGTTTGGATTGCTAGTTTAAGCATCCATAGATTGTACTCATATTTTCACTAATGCATAATATCAAAACCCTCAGCTGCTGCACCGGTTTTCCAGAGTTGGGTTTGTCCGGGGACAGTCCAAAAATAACGGTGTCATATTGTGTGTGTGCATCTATTTCTTCCAGCATTTTATTTCTTCTGCAAAATTTGTTTTATGAAGGTTGCAATGTATTCATTTCGATATTTTCCGTAGCACACAACAAATAATTTGTTTAATTAAATTAAAAAATAGAAGAAATAACATCAGTTGCTGCAATAGGATTTAGGGTTAGCCGAATTTTCATATGGTATCAGAGCGCAAATTGTAAGCCAGAGAGCTCAGTAATAGAAGGGAAGAGGAATTTCGTAGTTCTGCGTAAGCAGTAGTTCGAAGCCCTTAAAGGCAATGTAATTTCTTGGCCAGGAGGGTCAATTTCTTAAAGAAAAATCGATTTCTCTGGGAGAGCGACAGAGAAATCGGATTTCTCTAGTTCGAGGATTACCAAAGGTAGATGGAGCAGCCAATATTTTCCTTGCAAAGGAGATCTATAGCTAGACGCAATATTTTGCTGCAGTTGCTAGTGCAAAATAACGTCAGGAGGAAGAAAAAGCACAAACTGATGGAAATTTTGCTCAAGGGACTTCTAGCTTCAGAGGTTCATTTTTCTCTTGCAAATCAACCGTAATTGTGAGCAGATTTACTCACCCCAATAGGGAGTGCGTAGAGCCTAGCAGTGGCTGAGCAGAAGAGAAGAGGATTTCGACTTATTTTGTTGAGATGGCCACTGCTGAACTACAAGATCAGGACAGGTTGGACAGTGCTTCCAACTATGTCATTTGGAAGGCAAGGATGTCCTTCCTTCTGGATGAATATGGCCTGAAGCCATATATTGATGCAGTGGTAGCTACCCCCACAAATGCATATCAACTGAAGGAATACCGAAAGGAGATGGCGAGGGTGAAGAGATTGATCCTAGATGGTGTCTGGGATCATGTTGTATCACACATAGCGGCCAAGGGAACGACCAAAGAGATGTGGGATACACTTTCCACGCTATACTAAGGCACTTCCGAGCAGCGAAAGATGTACTTAGAGGAAAAGATGAGATGCACCAAGATGCAAAAAGGGGAAATCATAGACCCCTTCTTCACCAGGATTCAAGATATCCTGGATCAGTTTTCAGCTATTGGGGCAGCGCCCCAACCCACAGAGCTAGTATAATTGGCACTTAACAATGTCTCAAAGGAGTGGCAGGTATTTGTCCAGAGTATCTTGGGCAAAGAAACCTTGCCAATTTGGGACAGAATTTGGGCCGATTTGCATCAGGAGGAGTTGAGACAAGCTCTTTTGAAGAGCTCCATTAGTGGCAATAGCAACGGATCGAAGCGGGTGGAGGAGGAGAATGTGGTCCTCGCATCGAAGGGTCCCAGTCAAGGACAGGAGGAGCACCAAAGAAGAAGGACTTGTCGAAGGTCAAGTGCTTCAAATGTGGTGAGTTTGGTCACTATAGCACTCAGTGTCCTCTCAGGAATAAGGACAAGGAGGAGAAGTAGGAGCAGCAGGCAGCATCAACAGAGATCGATAGGCTTTCCTCCAAGATGGAGAAAGACTTTGCCACGTTTGCTGACATAACCCCAGGAGTCAAATGGGGTTATTTGGTTTTGTAGCCCCAGAGTGCTATAGATGGGCAAGATTCTTGAGGTCCACCTCTTGAATCAGAACCTCGTTATGGGAGCCCACAGTATTCAGTGGCAGGATGGATCATTGGCAGTAGATACAGTCAGATGTAGAGTCTAGTTGCATGTCAGATGCTGGTGAGCTATAATGTTCCAAACTTGGATAAACAGTGATATATAAAGCAAAATCAATTTACAACACAAAAATTTTAAACATTCAGCAAATACTCATAAAAACTCCAAAAGTAAGAACCAACTGAGCCATTTTATTAATCCAATGGAGCAAGTACAATAGTATGGAGAAATGCACCTGGGCTTGCCTCAATGGCAAGCGTGACAAAACCCAGGTGATAAGACGATAATCTCAAATGCTGATAATGACGACTCTAATGTTTTGCACTGCCCAAAAAACTACACTTGCTAGCTGAAAAGGAACTGCTACAAACCCCACCTCTAGTGCTCAGAAAATGCTGCAAAATTAACCCCATGCTCCTTGACCAAAACCCAAAAAAACCTAGAAAGGGTTTGGTCTGGTTCCAAGCCAAAGTCGAACCCACAAAATGGTACAAATTCCCTAGCTAACTAGCAACTTTCCCTTTTATAAGAATTAGGATTTTAGGCCCGAATATTGTCTGGAAACTTATGAAATTTTAACCATGAACTCCTCTCAGAAAACCTAGAAAAACCCATAAATGGTTTGTTTGGATTTTGACCTCCAAAAATCGACCCCTAAGAGGCCCTACGCCCTCCAAACTGTTGAAGCACACACCCTGCAAAGATGCCAACAAAATCCTCCTCCAAGGCTCCAAAAAAGTAGAAATCTCCTCCATAGATGTTTCCCTTGTCTCTCCCGACAAGGATCAATCATAAAATCTGAGTCTCCACCTCCCACGTGTGCACAATATTCTCCCTCTGCACTGGTCCAGGAAGTGCGAAAGTCGGACTGAATAGAAGCTCTCTCCTCCAACTCAAAAAATCACCCAAATGGCAGTCAAACACCCAAGCCTCCTTTCCGAAATTTCTCCCAACCAAAGTTCCTCTAAAAAATGCCATAATCACAACTCGACCTCTCTTCACTGCATCCTCCAGAAATACGCACCACTTGGAGACAATGGATGCAACTGCTGGAAATCACAATGAAAACCTCCACCAAAAGAATGTAGATGAACCTCTCTAGGGTGGCACTCGAAGTCCCCCAAAGAAAGGGTGAGCTCTTTGCTTGAAGAACTCTTGCTAAACAACAAGTGACTCGGCTAAGCAGCTCGAGCAACCAAAGAGAAATTTGATATGCCAAAATATGATGAAATGAGGAGAGTTTCCTTCCTTATATAGATTTCGTGGAGCACTTTTCCCTCCATTTTCCCTCCATCGTGGGTCCCTCACTTAACCATCGATTTCCCCTCCATGCAAATCAAACTAGGGAATGCGTATTCTCCTAGTGTGGGTGGCCCCCACGTATAACTTAACCACATCAAAATAACTTCTACTAAGTCTAGCCTCCTAATAAAATCGAATGGGCCCCATTACCTCCAAAATTGGCCCCAAATGTAGAAATTAATCCTGTTCCAAAGTAATTTAGGAAGGGACATTGCAGTCCTCCCCTCCAAAGTGTTGCTTGTCCCTAAACAACTTCAGTGCTGGATGCTCAAGTATGTGCTCACCTGCCCAAATATGCCATTGGATCATCCCTGATCATTGTACTATCTTATAGTGAAGGAGTCCCTCGATACCAGGATCCCAAGCCAAACTGATCAGCGTGAAGAACCCCTTGCTCCACTCACTATCCTGCTAGATAGGGGCATTAGAACCCCTGTGTCTACTGCCAATCAGTAGAGCGTCCTGACAATGTAGAACTCCTTCCAAATCCTCATGAAGCTTCCCTACCGAATAGTCCATCTCATGCACTACAACAATAAACTCCTGAAGACACAATCCAATCCTAGTGGGATTGAACCCTCGTCTACCTGGGCCTCCCCGATCTCCTCCCGTCGATCACCCTGCCAAATCGATGAAGTTCCCCACACCATCAACAAATCACTAAAGCCAAATGGAAGATCTGGATGACCCTCACCTGTAGAAACCAACTCAGCTCTACAAGTAGCTGAACGACTCATCCCTGTTATGCCAAAATCCCTTGCCCGTCACGGAAGGAACCTATCATGCTGACATCGTGACACTCTAGTCATGACTGACTACCTAGCATGCTCATACTAGAGCCTCCTCTCCCATAACTCTCGACCATAATCTATGCGATGATCGAGGCTAGGCCAATCTTGCCAAAGCAACTCAATAGTGCCAGCGCCTATCACTCCATGGCTAGCCCCAATCCTGAGCAACAATCTACCTCGTCCTATGGTGAGGGCTTCAGTGATCCCCCATGTGTCCGCTTGTGAATGAATCAGTCCTCCTATTATCCCGACCATGCTCACTGAGGGGTGGAGTATCCCACCAATCCACTGTATCCCATAACCATACTGGAGGTCCACAACCCCAATCCTCTTTGTCTTCCATTGTGATGTGCTGCTAGCTGTTGGGACCCCCCTGTGCCCCGTCTCTGTCTCCTATAGGTATCCAATAGGTAGACACCAAGCATCAAGAACCTGTGTCACAAATAACCAATTGCTCTATGCCTGCCAAATCACATAGCAAGATCTGTTATTCCAGCTCCTGATGATGTGCTCAGGTACTACCAGAAGCCTTGACATCATCCTGCCGACAAGGACTACCATCCCCTGCACCTCATGCTCCCCCAACGCCTCGAGCTGTCCAGCTGAAAAAGCAACATGCAACTCCCTCTCGGTCACCTCCCCAAGTGTGAGCCTAGGGGTGGAACATATGCTACCTCGACAATCAACCACACCATCCCTACACATGTATCCGTCAACTCGTGCACCTACCAAGTGTCTCAACTGGAGAGTCTCCTCCCAGCCCATTACACACGATGTCTCATCCAATTGCCTAGCGTGAGCCTCCCATGCCCTACTGCCTGAATGGAGAGTGTCAAGGGGTAACAACCAAACACTCTACAACTGTAAGCAACACTGGAGGATGATGGGTGGGTATGTCCCAAAGAGTATGAGCAATAATCTGGAGAAATACTCGAGGGTAATCCCGTGGATGACCCTCTCTCCACCTTGGATTTGCTGATAACCGCCTCAAAGTCGTGTCTCCACTAAACATGGTGTCCCCAGATGCTCAACAATGTCCTCATAGATCCTAGGTGAGCTACATCCAATGGTACACCTAATGCCCCTGTCCATAGGCCTCCTTGGAGGCAACGCTCCAAGAGCTCGTTGCACCGCACCGTGCGTCGTTGCACACCACCAAGCAACACTGCATTCCTCGACATGCCACTGTATGCCGCAACCTGTCCATGTACACCATTAGATACCCATGACTATGAGTATGCCATCCTGTATGATCTTGTGTCTCGCCTATGTCACTGCACGGTCACTCCTCGCATGTGCTCAATGCGATGTGAGGCACTCCCACTCCACAACGCAGTGCAACATACTACAGCACACCCCCATGCGTCTCCATGCCCATCTGTAGATCACTGCTCCATGCTAGATGCTCCTACGCATCCCTGAATGAGATGGCCTAAAGCTGTGTCCCTATGCGTCGGCCCACATCCAACCCGTATCATCACCTCCACCCTCGCATCACCATGTGCTCCGATGAGGGGACCTCCCCTCCAAATCCTCCCTAAGGAACCCCAGAAGTGAATCTCTCTAGGTAGCAGTATTGATGCCACCACTACTCTTCTCCTTTATGTCCTTCGTGCCCTACGCAAGTGTGAGGAATCCCTAGCTCCATACAAGGCACTATCTGGTGGCCTGTTGATGCCACCTCCTTCGACAAAGTCTTGCCATAGTAGGTTTATCATCCTATGATCCCATGCACAACCGTCATACCAAGACAACCCAAGGAGTCTGCCCATAAGTTGGTTGGCCACTAGTGCTGACCAAAACTCCCCTAGCGAATGTGCATGCTCAGCTGCTAGGTCAACTATACCATCCAGGTTGTAGTCAACCGATATACCTAGGAAATGATAGGTGGTCCCTCCTGGATCCCAATGCCAGTCGGGGCTTCTGACATCCTCAGTGCCTGGAAACTCCTGTTGAGCTCCACCTGGGTCCACTACCATCTCCATAGCCCACTCCACCGGGTACCAACTCAGAATCTCTCGCCATCCAACCCCAAGAGAGGGATTGAATGTACGAACTCTCATACACAGGACAAGCCCTCCATCCTGCAAATGTTGCACCCTGCACTGCTCATGTCGCCTCACCTCATCAGCCTGGTCAACACATAAAATATGTCGAGGTGGCTCTGCTTCTCTCTCTCCAAGGTGCAGAGGTAAACTACTGACGCTACAGGCCCCATCTATGTATGTCTGAAGAGGGTTGCTCTGATGCTCTAAAGTGAACTCTAGTTGTACCATTAGGGAATCCAACTGTACCCCAACGTGAGTCAGTTTGGCCGCTGACTCAGCACAAACCACTCTCATGCCCTCCAACTCCTCGTTTTGTTGTAGAATGGCCTCTCGTACTGTCGTGGCCTTCTCTCTCAATGCTAGAAGGCTGGCCTGGAACTAATGAATCTATCGTGGGTATCTATCACTTGCAGACTCGGTCATTGCTCTGAGCACCTCAACCATGGGTGGCACCTCCTCAACAGATGGCTCTATGCGTGTAGGCTCTATCCTCTCCACCAAGGTGCCAATTGGGGCTATCAAAGAGGTATCAAATAATGGTGACTCCTGCGCCACATCGGGTAGATCTATGTGCTCCTCACCATCATGTGGGCTCTCAGCATCATGCTTAACCTCCTCCTCAGTCTCCTGATATCTAAATCCAGGTCTCCACCAGCAAAAGCGTCCCCTGGTCTCACCCTCTAATTGTCCCTGTCTTCCCTGCTCCTTTTCAGGAGATCTAGTGCCCTGATTTTGTCGACTTTCCCCACATGATGTAGATGGTTGCACCCCAATGACTTGCTCACCTCTAGCATCTCTATTGTAAGGGTGAGGATGGATTTGGTCCGTCACCCTCCTCAATTGGGCCAACCTCTCATCGTCCCAATGGATTCCACCTGATAATTTATGTATACTAGATTTCCCTTGAGTCATGGGTTTGTCTTTGGTTTCAGCCATCACTGTGCACTCATACCCAAATCTTCCATGATCTTTTGGCTACCCACAACTGGGCCAAGATCATGATCTGATACCACTGTAATGTTCCAAACTTGGATAAACATTGATATATAAAGCAAAATCAATTTACAACACAGAAATTTTAAACATTTAGCAAATACTCATAAGAACTCCAAAAGTAAGAACCAACTGAGCCATTTTATCACTCCAATGGAGCAAGTACAATAATATGGAGAAATGCAAATGGGCTTGCCTCAATGGCAAGCGAGACCAAACCCAGGTGATAAGACAATGATCTCAAATGTTGATAATGATGACTCCTCTAATGTTCTGCGCTGCCCAGAAAACTACACTGCTGGCTGAAAAGGAACTGCTAGAAACCCCACCTCCAGTGCTCAGAAAATGCTGCAAAATTAACCCCATAGTCCTTGACCAAAACCCAAAAAACCCCAAAAAGGGTTTGGTCTGGTTCCAAGCCAAAGTCGAACCCACAAAATGGTGCAAATTCCCTAGCTAACTAGCAATTCGCCCTGTTATAAGAATTAGGATTTCAGGCCCAAACATAGTCCAGAAAATTACGAAATTTTAACCATGGACTTCTCTCACAAAACCTAGAAAAACCTAGAAATGGTTTGTCCAGATTTTGACCTCCCAAAATCGACCCCCAAGAGGCCCTACGCCCTCCAAACTGCTGAAGCACATGACCTGCAAAGATGCCAACAAAATCCTCCTCCAAGGCTCCGGAAAAGTAGCAATCTCCTCCACAGATGTTTCCCTTGTCTCTCCCGACAAGGATCAACCACAAAAGCTGAGTCTCCACCTCCCACGTGTGCACAATATTCACCCTTTGCACTGGTCCAGGAAGTGAGAAAGTCAGACTGAATAGAAGCTCTCTCCTCCAGCTCCAAAAATCACCCAAATGGCAGTCAAACACCCACTCCTTTCCAGAATTTTTCCCGGCCAAAGCTCCTCTGAAAGATGTCACAATCAAAACTCGACCTATCCTCACCGCGTCCTCCAAAAATACGCACCACCTAGAGACAATGGATGCAACTGCTGGAAATCATAATGAAAACCTCCACCAAAAGGATGTAGATGAACCTCTCTAGGGTGGCAATCGAATTCCCCCGAAGAAAGGGTGAGCTCTCCGCTTGAAGAACTCTTTCTAAATAACAAGTGACTCAGCTAAGCAGCTCGAGCAACCAAAGAGAAATTCGATATGCCAAAAGATGATGAAATGAGGAGAGTTGCCTTCCTTATATAGATTTTGTGGAGCACTTTTCCCTCCATTTTCCCTCCATCGTGGGTCCCTCACTTAACCATCGATTTCCCCTCCATGCAAATCGAACTAGGGAATGCGTATTCTCCTAGTGTGGGTGGCCCCCACGTATAACTTAACCACATCAAAATAACTTCTACTAGGTATGGCCTCCTAATAAAATCAAATGGGCCCCATCACCTCCAAAATTGGCCCCAAAATGTAGAAATTAATCTTGTTCCAAAATAATTTAGGAAGGGACATTACAGGAGCACAATGTAGTGTTGGCAGTAGTGTAGTTGGCACAGTCCAGAGTTAATAGAAACATAGGTGCCTCAATGACAGCGCAGATACTAGCAGCAGTTAGAGACGCGGGTGATAGATGTATCATAGTGATCACAGTTGATTCAATATTTTGGATGCTTTTCAATTGCGGATGTTGCAGTTATAGCAACAACAGTTGGAGAGGCAGTTGCAGTGAAGATGTAGTGTTGGCAACAATTTTGTAGGGTCAACAGCAGCACAGATGCAACACATATTAGAGTTGTGGAGTAGTTGGTTGATCCGAATCGAATCCATTAACGACGGTCATAGAACCATGACTATATCGGGACGAAACAAATCCTTGAAGAATCCAAAACAACAATCGGAAACACCCTGAACCAGTGGCCATGGCAGCCGGCACAGAACGACGAGGACCTTGGTCAAAGCGCGTTGACCGAGGCCCATGGAGACTGCGCAGGAGGTCGATGTAGCCCCTGGGAGCCCCGGAATGGGAAAAGGAGTTGATTTCGATGCGCATCGCTGGGCGAACAGGGCTAAAATGGTAGAGCCTTAAGCACTCGGTCACGTTGGGAGCCAGAGGACCGTGGGCGGAGAAACGAAAAGTGCCATCGTACGAAGGTGGGACCCACAACCTGGAAACGATGGTTTGATTGGGGCGCCCTTGAACGGTAAGAGGTTTTGGAGAAAACGGAGCGATCACACTCAACGATCGATGCGTGGCAGCGGAGGTGAGAGAAAAACCGTCGTGATCACGCGTTATCGATCGAGCAAGTCAACCGCGCTCGACGTGCGTATGACGTTGGATCTGGAGGAGCCCAGATCGGCTGAGATTGCGTCCGATAGACAAAGCAGAATTGACAGGGAATTAAGCCGCGATTTAAGGGGATTTGGAATCTGTTGACAGCCATGGTGGAGAAAGAAACGAATCGATGAACAAGATGGCGCTGTTCCGATGGAGACACGTGGCTACTTCCCGAGTGTTCATGCTGACACCGAATAGGGAACTCCCAACACACAGGCAGAAGGAGAATCGACGCAGGAAGGAGAGGAACCGAACAGGCATGGAGGTCGAATGGCTAAAGCCATGAACAGAGACAGCCGAATGGAATTAAGAAAGAGAGAGCAAAGAGTCCAAGCGACCAAGAGAGGCAATGAACAATGAACCCTGAGAGGAGGACTTAGCACAGAGAGCAGTAAACATGGAAAATTTTAGGGGCTAATGTTCGCCCAATGGGCTAATTTTCCATGATTTTTCCACAAAAAATATTCGCCAATTTCCAATTTTACAAAAGACGATTCGCCCAAATTTTAGAATATAAAATTATTTTACCTAAAAAATCGCCAACATTATATAGAGACTACGTATAAAATCATTATAAATTTGGATAATTTTACAAATATATCAATAAAATTTTTATAGTTTTCATATTAGGGATTAGTGAGATTCGCCAATGTTTTTAAACTTCAAGAAAATTTTCCATCCTTAAAATTTTCCTTGGCAGTAAAGCCAAGCAGAGGAGGCAGAGGGCCAAGCTGACCACAGGCAGCATCGAGCACCAGAGAGCTTGAAGAATCAAGCCTTCCCATAGAGGAATCCGTCTGGATTGAGCATCACAGTTGGCTCTTTCCACTGTAGACTGAGGGTCACAGAGCTGGTAGGAAGAACAAGAGTCTGTGTACTCCAAGTGGCTTGGGGAATCCAAGAACCACCCTGCCAAGCAAAATCTGCTTCAGGAGAACTCATATTGAGTCCCTGCATTGTAATTTCTCTGCTGAAAGACACAATAAAACAAGGCCACCACTGAAGCTGGACCGGAGACATAGCCCTGGAGAATAAGGTGAACTCCTTATTAAAAAGTGTTTGTTTCTTTGTGTTGCTTACTGTATTTCTCTATTGTCTTTCCATTTATTTTCTGTGTATTGGCAATCTGATCGATCCGTTGTTTCAATAACACAAAACACACACACCAACACATGGGTCTGTAATACCTTTTGTTTAATAAATCTTCAACTGAGGTCACTCATAGGGTGATTATTAGATCAAGTGGTATCAGAGCTCTAGGCTGTAAGGTTGGACAAGCTTGTGTTGGTTTAGCTGTGAATGCTCACTAGATCAAAGCTCAAATTAGGAGAAGGAGAGTTGGTGGAAACTAATCCTAAAATTGGGAGAGTCTATTCTCGAAAGATAATGTCAGAAGAAGGTTCTATAGGGCCAGACTCTCAATTCATAGAAAGTTTCCTAGCTATAAAGTCCATGGTAGAAGAAATGTATAGGGACTTTAGAAAGCATAAGGGTGAAGATTCGAAGATGAATCTCATTCCCATGACCACTCCAAGGGAAAGGGGAAAGAAGAAAGTTTCCCTACACCTCCTAGTAGACCTGTGCATAATAAGAAGGCATCTTTGATTAAGTTAGATGTTAAATTTGATTTGCCTATATATGATGGAGCAATGTTTTAAAACTCCGACTCCGACTCCGACTCGACCGAGGGTCGACTCCGACTCCGACTCGATATCGACTCGGCTGGCTCGATTTCAATGGCTCGGTCGTTGTAAAAAATACATTAAATATTTATTTTTTATAAAAACACATAATTTTAAAGATTTTCGTTCATGTTTCCAAACACACAGCATTTAAATATAGATAGAAGACAACATGTGATCAAAGTAGGCTCATGAATATATCCATTATATCAAAATGGCACCCAGTGCACTCTCCAATACATACACGATGTTGATATAGAGATCAAAACAAAAACACATAACCAAGGAGGCTATAAATGGCCTCTACAACAAAAGTCTGTGACCAGTACTACTGGCAACTGCTAGAGTTGCCAACATCATCTGGCTCAGTGTTACTTGGGAGCGGGAGCGAAAGTGGGGAGCGAGAGTGAAAACGGGAGTGGGAGTGACATTTTCAAAAGCTCCTGGTTTAGGAGCTAATCCCGGAGGAGTTCGACAACCAATGTCACTAACATCAAGGTACATAGAGGGATTGTTGCTCTTGATTAAATACGAGTTCCATACCCTAATACATGACAAAATTCAATGGAAACATTGCAATCCTCCAATCCTGAAATCTTGAAAAACTAATAAGTCTGCTGGATTTTGAATGAAATCTAAAATTCTACTTTCTCCATATGAAATCCAATGAGGCCGGAACCACTCTCAAACATCCTGAGTCATTTCATGGTAATGTTAAAAATTTAAGTAAAAGGATGAAAATGAAGATAAAGGAGAATGTCACTTTTACTTTAAGAATTTAACATTACCATGAAATTTGAATAGCATACCAATACTAGGAGAGGGGAATGGACCCCAAATAGCACTTAACCAATTTAGAAAACACCTTGGAGTCCCCAACAATCAACTAAATGTTGAAAAGTTAAAAAAAATTAGAAAAATCCGTTTTTTTTGGGTGACTGGCCGGATTTAATGACTCGACCGAGTAGATGTGGAAACGACCGAGTTGGTCGAGTCAACCATGACTCGGCCGAGTCATTCAATGACTCAGCCGAGTCATGGCTAACTCGGCCTCCCTAACTGTTTCCTCCACCGAGTCATATTTCTGGGCAATGAAACGGATCAACTCGGCCGTTTCCGTTTCGAATCGGCCGAATTTTAAAACTATGGTAGCCTTGTACAGATACCTCATCTATACTAGTGGGATTAAACATGCGGATGGTGTGCCTCATGTAGCTGTGTAGACCACCAATGTACTTCAAAAGAGTTTCTGGTGAGTCTAATGAAATACCTAACATCAATGCTCTCTTTTTGAAGCTAGAGGAAAGAATGGAAATCCAAAAGCTGGGGGACCATCCCAACCCACTGTAAGCAAGAGCAAGGAGAACAGAAAGCAGAAGTGGAAAGCAAAGAAAGTTAACACTGCACAAAAAGGCAAAGCTTCATGCACTCACTGTAAAAAGGAGGGGCATGATGATGAGCACTGTTAGATTCTGCATCCAGAGCTGAGATGTTAAATTGGCAACTAGGGCCAAACTCCATGTGGGTCGGCTTATTTATGGCAGCTGATATTTTTATTGGATCCCTCTCGTCGAGAGGTGTAGGATTGATCCAAAGATCATCCGATTCTGATAAGTATTTATGGAGATATGAATTTATTTTGTTTATGTAATTATTATCAAGCCGACCAGCTCTTATGTAGGCTCTAGAAGCCCAATTGTCATGTCTATTCAATCATCCGCCTTTAGTATAAATAAGAGAGGATTTGGAGTCATTAACACACACATTCTTCATGTGATCTCCTCTCCACGTTTTGGGTTTTTGGTGAAGGAGATACACAAATGAAGAATGCCTTAGCTGCAGTCACAGTCAACGTAATACCCTAATTCATGAAGATATATATATATATATGCTGAAATGGCACAGCATGGAAACCTATATATATACGCACAGCATTCAAGGGATATATATGCGGCTATATGTATAACACAAATACGATGTTTATGAAAACACATCTACACGCTGTCATGAAAATACCTTACTCACAGTTATGTTATGACATTTATACACAGGTCATAAATACGTTGGGACATGAATGCACAGGAAAATGGAGATACCCTATCCGCAGTAAATAGAGACACCCTATACGCAGGCCATGGAAAGGTATTAGATACAGTGATCTACGAATTAAGTCAAGGCATGAAGCCACCATCCAGGCATGAAACCACAAAAGAAAATGTTGTAGTCAAGGGATCGATGAAGCAACCATAAAAACGCACGTAGTCATGGCATTAACCTAACGCTGTAATAACGCCGTATTGGAAATGCATACGTTGGGCATGAGAATCATATTCAAGCTATTCAGGAAGACTGATATTCCGCTTTCATAAAAGCAACAACCGCAGTCTCATAAGGCTAACAATGAAGCCGCAGTCATATGGATCCGCATTATGCCTGCAGTTAAAGCGTAGCTTGGGTATACGTAAGGTTCCAGAAAATGCATTGAGGACATAGTCTAAATATATCTCTTGGCACACCTGTAGATGATGCCCTCCGATGGTCCTGTAACAGCCTCAACACTATGTACTACAGAGCTATCATAACAGAGATATCACAGGACGCAGTTATATTGATAATGAATGGAACGCAGTGATATGCGGGTCATATTCATTATGAACGCAGTCATGTTTATGATGAATAATATATATAAGTCATATATATTATGCAACACAGTCATCATGGATTACATACGCTGTTCATAAGGATACAAATACACTGTTCATTATGAATCATACGCAACCCTAATATAATGAACAGCAATGATATTTTCTATGTATATAAGCTTCGTTGGCATAGAGATAAGGACATTATCATTATGTGTAATCTGGGCACATATATAACACCGTCATGGGCAGCAGCATTATGTGTGATCTGGGCACATATATAACACCGTCATGGGCAGCAGCATTATGTGTGATCTGGGCGCATATATAACACAGTCATGGGTAGCAGCACGATGTATGGGCTGTGTGATATATGAGATCATGAAGAACGTGATGATGCATGATGTGCATGATGGAACTACACAATAAGGTGCAGCAAATGGACGAGATGCAGCACGATGATAGGTGAAGGAGTCACCTTGAAAATCAGTTGAAGCAAAATGTCTTCAACTGATCTCATCATTATACGAAATGATCTATGCTAGATCTAGATAAGTCGAAGTATTGACTTCTGTTGTAAATGTACTCTCTCTCTCTTTCTTTGCTGAACTTTGAAGATAAAAGAAGATTTGATCAAAGGGTTTCCCCACACATTGTGGGGTTTGTCCCTGGCTTGCGCCACATTTTGTGTCCTTTTGTCTTGGCTTGTCTTCTGCGTTTTATATTTATGTTCTATCTGCAGTTTATCGTAATGCTGATGTGATTGCTAACTGTGAAAATTAAAATAAATTGCTCTAGCATAGAACATACCTAAACTTAACATGGTATCGAAGCTGAGGTGAAGACAATGCCCAAGCAAGAGTGAAAGAGCAATCACCAAAGGCAATTGGGACAAGACAGAAGGATCAATGCGTTCCTCATAATTCACCTAGGGTGAAGTCGAAGCAGAGAATGCTATCAGAATGGCGTAGCGGAAGTTTCTGATGACCCATCTAAAGATCACTTCATTGGGAAGTTTGGATCTAAGGGTAGAAGGAAAGGCGGATGCCTTATTGAAATAAGTTCAGCTATTATGCGAAGTAGTGTCCGAATGGCAGAGACACATCTCTTGATGAAGATATCAATCATTCTTGGGACATCTTCAATGATCAAAGGAATGACTGGTAATGCAGGTCATCAAGGAAATGGTCGACTCTTCCACGAAAGCAAGGAACCGTAGAATCTCTTTTATGTACCTGATCGCAAGAAGAACCTGATGTCCATCTCGGAAATGGAAGTCAAAGGTTACAGGATGGCACTTATCGATGGAAAGGTATGTGTTTGAAAATAGATCTTTCAAAGATGTTTTTGAGTTCAGGGTTGTATCAAGTTGCAGGAAGTCCACTGGGGACCATGTCCTTTGACTCAGCACCAGAGGTCTGTGAGTCAGATGGTGACTAGGATGCCTGAATTCAAAAAGGAGCATGAAGGTACATGTCTGAAATGTACCAAAGGAAAATATTATAAGGGGACCATTCCCCTCATGCAACAGGTCCACAGGCTTGGAACAACCCGAGGAGTTTGAGAATAATGATCAGGGAATCTCATGTATACAGGTGGAAGAAAGCCCTCTATGGCTTGAAGAAAAACACCTCGGGCATAGTATGAGAGGATTGATAGCTGTCTAATGCAGCTGAGATTTACTAGGAGTGAAATCGATCCAAACCATTACTCGAAGGTTGTGGATGATAAACCTCTCGTACCGGCACCTATGTCTGACAGGTGCAGACCCTCTCATTTATAGGAGACAAAGGGAGTTGGATTCTGAATGTGGAAAGATAAGCTGCAAGCCTATGACTACCTCAAGGATCTTAACTTTCAGAAGTTATATGGTAGTAATGTCAGACCTGATTTGGGAAATGCCTCTGAGTTTCATAAACTCATTCGCGTTGATGTTCTTGGAGAACCTCCGTTCGGACATCTGTGTTGCAGTTAGCATGGTGAGCTCATATTTGGTTGAGCCTCACTGGATTGGTGCCAAGAATCTTCTGAGATATCTTCCGGGCACAATCTCTCATGAATTGAGATACACTGCTGGAAATATGAAACCACATGATTATTCAAATGATGAGTGGGCAGGCAGTATGGAGGATCACTAGAGCACTTCTTAGTGTTGTTTCTCTTTGGAATCTGCCTCGATATCCTGGATGAGCAGGAAGCAGAAGTCGGTGACTCTGAGCACCACCAAGGCAAAATACATTGCTGATAGTATGGCCTTCTGTGAGGCAGTCTGGTTGCTGAAGCTCTTCAGTGAGTTGTTTGTACACATGATGAATACCACTGTGAATCTCTGTGACAACCAGAGATGGGATTCGATTATTGAGGAATCCCGTATTTGACAATTGCTCTAGCGGATAGACATCAAATAATGCCTTATCTGGGATATGGTAAGTCGATGATCAAGGAGGCTCCATCACACTGAGATGATGTACCGGACAGAGCCCTGAGGAAAGATCAAATTTGTGATTTTCCCGAATGACTTGGAGTCATTAAGAGACCTTTGTAAAAGGGTCCTGCATGTTGCATACATTGAGATCTAGGAGCTCTGGGGGGCTTGCAGTTCTACTTGAGCAACATATGACCACAGGGTGACTCACCCTCCCCTGGTGGTGCGCACTGGAACAAGATGATTCGCTCTCTTGTGGGACAAGATGATTCACTCTCTTGTGGAACAGGATGATTTGCTCTCCTATGTAGCAGGATTGATGTGTTCTCCTGTGAGGCCTGGATTGATGTGTTCTCCATGGCGGCCTGGATTGATGTGTTCTCCATGGTGATTGTAGCAAGATTGATGTGTTCTCCTGTGAGGACAGGATTGATTAAGTTCTCTTGTTGAGGCATCCTACCCATGCAGTCTGGGACTCATGGGAAGTACCTCTCATCTGATCAATGAGCAGGGAAATGAAGTTAGGGACCATAGTAGTACCAATGGACGCATCGTTGTATCTACCGTACTCCCTACGCTAGGATGTCCTCCATTGATCTGGGATCAATGATACTGGTCTGGGACCAGTGGTAGGAGTTGTACATACTATGACGCTGATTTCGGGTCGGCTGAGACTGGTCTGGGACCAGTGGTACATACTCCGAGACTAACTTTGTGTTAGTGCAGGACTGGTCTGGGACTAGTGAGAGTCGTACATACTATGACGCTGACTTCGGGTCAGTTGAGACTTGTCTAGGACCAGTAGTACACTCTCTGAGCCTGTGATACTGGTCTGGGACCAGTGGTAGGAGTTGTTCATACTATGACGCTGACTTCGGGTCGGCTGAGACTGGTCTGGGACCAGTGGTACATACTCCGAGACTGACTTCATGTCAGTGCAGTACTGGTCTAGGACCAGTGAGAGTGGTACATACTACATACTATGACGCTGACTTCGGGTCCGCTGAGACTGGTCTGGGACCAGTGGTACACTCTCTGAGACTGCGATACTAGTCTGGGACCAGTAGTAGGAGTGGTACCTACTATGACGCTGACTTTGGGTCGGTTGAGATTGGTTTGGGACCAGTGGTACACACTCTGAGACTGTCTTCGGGTCAGTGGAGAATGGTATGAGACATTCTCGATCAATTCTTCTTCTTCATAGTTCAGCAAAGCAGAGCTAGCATAGCCAACAGAGCCGAGCAGAGCCAGCAAAGCTGAACAAAGCAGAGCAGAGCTAGCAGAGCCAACAGAGCTGAGCAGAGCAGAGCTAGCAGAGCCAGCAGCGCTGAGCAAAGTAGAACAAAGTCAACAGAGCTAAGCAGGGTAGAGTAGAGCCAGCAGAGCTGAGCAGAGTTGGGCAGAACAGTGCAGGGCACTGATGGCAGAAATAGTACAGTCGGACTTATGGATCAATGGATGGAGTTCTCCCTAGGTGAGAGGGACTGTTAAATTGGCAACTAGGGCCAAACTCCATGTGGGTCGGATTATTTATGGCAGCTGATATTTTTATTGGATCCCTCTCGTCGAGAGGTGTAGGATTGATCCAAAGATCATCCGATTCTGATAAGTATTTATGGAGATATGAATTTATTTTGTTTATGTAATTATTATCAAGCCGACCAGCTCTTATGTAGGCTCTAGAAGCCCAATCGTCATGTCTATTCAATCATCCGCCTTTAGTATAAATAAGAGAGGATTTGGAGTCATCAACACACACATTCTTCATGTGATCTCCTCTCCACGTTTTGGGTTTTTGGTGAAGGAGATACACTAATGAAGAATGCCTTAGCTGCAGTCACAGTCAACGTAATACCCTAATTCATGAAGATATATATATACGTTGAAATGGCACAGCATGGAAATCTATATATATACGCACAACATTCAAGGGATATATATGCGGCTATATGTATAACGCAGATACGATGTTTACGAAAATACATCTACACGCTGTCATGAAAATACCTTACTCACAGTTATGTTATGACATTTATACACAGGTCATAAATACGTTGGGACATGAATGCACAGGAAAATGGAGATACCCTATCCGCAGTAAATAGAGACACCCTATACGCAGGCCATGGAAACGTATTAGATACAGTGATCTACGAATTAAGTCAAGGCATGAAGCCACCGTCCAGGCATGAAACCACAGAAGAAAATGTTGTAGTCAAGGGATCGCTGAAGCAACCATAAAAACGCACGTAGTCATGGCATTAACCTAACGCTGTAATAACGCCGTATTGGAAATGCATACGTTGGGCATGAGAATCATATTCACGCTGTTCAGGAAGACTGATATTCCGCTTTCATAAAAGGAACAACCGCAGTCTCATAAGGCTAACAATGAAGCCGCAGTCATATGGATCCGCATTATGCCTGCAGTTAAAGCGTAAGGTATGATTAGGGAAAACCAAACTCGGGTATCCGCTCTGTAGCCATAGTCAAAGCGTAGCTTGGGTATACGTAAGGTTCCAGAAAATGTGTTGAGGACACAGTCTAAATATATCTCTTGGCACACCTGTAGATGATGCCCTCGGATGGTCCTGTAACAGCCTCAACACTATGTACTACAGAGCTATCATAACAGAGATATCACAGGACGCAGTTATATTGATAATGAATGGAACGCAGTGATATGCGGGTCATATTCATTATGAACGCAGTCATGTTTATGATGAATAATATATATAAGTCATATATATTATGCAACGCAGTCATCATGGATTATATACGCTGTTCATAAGGATACAAATACACTGTTCATTATGAATCATACGCAACCCTAATATAATGAACAACAATGATATTTTCTATGTATATAAACTTCGTTGGCATAGAGATAAGGACATTATCATTATGTGTAATCTGGGCACATATATAACACCGTCATGGGCAGCAGCATTATGTGTGATCTGGGCACATATATAACACCGTCATGGGCAGCAGCATTATGTGTGATCTGGGCGCATATATAACGCAGTCATGGGTAGCAGCATGATGTATGGGCTGTGTGATATATGAGATCATGAAGAACGTGATGATGCATGATGCGCATGATGGAACTACACAGTAAGGTGCAGCAAATGGACGAGATGCAGCACGATGATAGGTGAAGGAGTCACCTTGAGAATCAGTTGAAGCAAAATGTCTTCAACTGATCTCATCATTATACGAAATGATCTATGCTAGATCTAGATAAGTCAAAGTATTGACTTCTGTTGTAAATGTACTCTCTCTCTCTCTTTCTCTGCTGAACTTTGAAGATAAAAGAAGATTTGATCAAAGGGTTTCCCCACACATTGTAGGGTTTGTCCCTAGCTTGCGCCACATCTTCTGTCCTCTTGTCTTGGCTTGTCTTTTGCGTTTTATATTTATGTTCTATCTGCAGCTTATCGTAATGCTGATATGATTGCTAACTGTGAAAATTCAAATAAATTGCTCTAGCATAGAACATACCTAAACTTAACATGAGACCTAAGAAGTCCGAGGGCAAGCAGAAGAAGACTGCTGCCGCTATTCAGAAAGATTTGGGGTCAGACTCGGGAGATGAAACAATCATTGCAGCCACAGGTATAAAAGGTAAGAATTCTGAAGCATCTACTGGTAATTCTTCTTAATCTGTTATTGATGAAGAACATGAGAGAAAAAGGCATGAGCTTTTTCATATTCGAGTTGTTTCCAAAAATCAAAAGATTGATACTTTGTTTGATAGTGGCTCACAAATAAATCTGATTTCTGAAGCAATTGTAAAGAAATTGGAATTAGTAACTACACCTCATAAGAAGCCATACCCGTTAGGATGGTTGAATGATAAAGCACAACTACAAGTGACTAGACAGTGCAAACTCAAGTTTTCTTTTGGGTCAGCATTTGTAGATGAGGTTGAGTTAGATATAATTCCTTTGGATATATGTGGAATTGTTTTAGGAAGTCCTTACTTGTATGACAGAAAGGCTATTTTCTATGGAGCTAAGAACAAGTATCTACTTGTTAAAGATGGAATCGAATACTTTGTAAGAGCTCATAAGCTCAAGAATAATTATACTCTCATAAACTCACGACAGATAAAAAGAATGATAAATTCATGCAAACAGTTCTTACTAATGGTTGTAAAGGAAAAGAAAACTGATAAAACCAATGTATTTGAGGGCTATAATTGTGATCAGCAAGCTGATATAGAAAAGATTGTTTCAGAGTATGATGTCTTGTTTCAAGAACCTCAAGGTCTGCAACCCAAAAAGGGAATAGTACATGATATTATTTTGCAGCAAGATGTTCCTCTGCCTAACATTGGGATGTACAGGTTATCTGCTTTAGAGAATGTTGAAATCAAGCAGGTGCAGGAGTTGCTCGAGAAAGGGTTCATCAGGCCTAGCACATCACCATGTGGGTCACCCATTGTTTTGGTGAGAAAGAAAGATGGCTCGTGGAGAATGTGCATTGATTATCAAGCACTGAATAAGATAACGATAAAAAATCGTTATCCCCTTCCTCGCATAGATGATCTTTTAGATCAATTGAAGGAAGTTGTTTATTTCACCAAGCCGGATTTGCACAGTGGATACCATCAGGTCAGAGTTGCAGAGCAAGATGCATGGAACACTGCTTTCAAAACAAATCAGGGATTGTATGAATGGCTGGTTATGCCTTTTGGCTTGACCAATGTCCCTGCTAATTTCATGAGATTAATGAATGATGTACTCAGACCTTTTCCTGATGATTTTTGCTATTGTGTATCTGGATGACATTCTGATTTTTAGTAAAATGTGGGAAGAACATTTAAAGCATGTTAAGCAGACATTAGATGTTTTGAAAAGAGAAAAACTTTATGTTAAACTCTCCAAATGTGAATTTGGCAAAACCTCTCTAAATTATTTGGGTCATATAGTAGGGGGAGGTGAATTGAAAATAGATCCCTCTAAAGTGGCAGTCATTGTAAACTGGCCTAAACCCAAGTCTGCTACAGAAGTGAGAAGCTTCTTAGGAGCAACATAGTATTGGAGGAAGTTCATTTCAAATTTTTCCTCAATTGCAACTCCCTTACATGCTTTGACAGGATTGAACAAGGTGTTTCAGTGGGGAGGCAAACAGCAGAAAGCCTTCGACACCTTGAAAGAAAAAATTAGTACAGCACCTGTACTAGCACTGCCAGATCTACAAAGACCATTTGAGATCCAAACTGATGCTGGTGACTATGCCATGGGAGCAGTGTTGACACAGCACGGTAAACCCCTAAGTTATCATTCTGAAACTTTTAATCCTGCAGTAGTCAACTATCCTACCTATGATAAAGAATTGTATGCATTAGTTCAGAGTGTGAAAAAGTGGAAACATTACTTAATGGGCAAAGAAACAGTAATACACACTAATCATCAACCACTTCAATACCTACACTCCCAAACTAAGTTGCAACAATCAAGACATTACAAATGGATGGGTTTTCTACAACAATTTCATTTAGTCATCAGATATAAAAAGGGCATACATAACAAGGTTGCAGACATGTTATCTAGACCCATTATAAATGCATCTACCATACTTAAGCATAATTAAGTGCTACATGAAAGCTACATAGAATAGTATGCTCAGGATATGGACTTTAAAGATGTATATGCAACTTTGAGTCAAGGCAAAAGAGTAGAAGAATTGGACTATCATTTGAAGGACCGACTCTTATATCATTGTGGGAAACTCTGCATTCCACAAACTGAGAGAGCAAAGATAATTAGGGAAGCACACACTTCTTTGATATCAGGTCACTTTGGGGTAAGTAAAATAGTTGTACAGCTGCAAAGGTTCTGCTACTGGCCAAGAATGAGTGAGACAGTTTCTAGATATGTAAAGGGGTGTGCTATGTGTGCTAAAAGCAAGCCCAGCAACAGAAAACTAGGCTTGTACACTCCATTCCCAGTTCCTTCTCACCCTTGGGAAAGCATTTCCATGGATTTTGTTGGAGGACTGCCTAAATCTAGGAAAGTTCATGATTATCTATATGTTGTTGTGGATAGGTTCAGCAAAATGTGTATTTTGATACCCTGTAGTAAACAGATTCCAGCTGAACAAAATGCAAAATTATTCTTTGAACATGTATGGGTTCATTTTGGAATACCCACTTCTATTATATCTGATCGAGACACCCGATTTGTGGGGAAGTTTTGGTCCAGTCTGTGGGAACTAATGGACACCAAATTAAAGAAAAGCACAGCTTTTCATCTACAAACAGATGGCCAAACATAAGTAGTTAACAGGACAGTGATCAAGTTACTGAGAGGATATTGCAGCAAACACCCTAAGCTTTGGGATGAACACTTGTGTTATGTGCATCATGCTTACAATAGAGCCAAACACTCTTCTACCCAGAGATCTCCTTTTGAGACCTGCTTTGGTTTCATACCAAGGTCTCCCTTGGATTTTGTCTTTGGTAAAAATACCATGGTTGATGGACACAGTGATGTGGACAGGGCAACTAGGTTCATTGAACAAATCCAAGAGATCCACCAGGCAGTACAGGAACAACTGGAAAAGAGCCAGGCCAAGTACAAGGCTAGGCATGATAAGCATCGGATGGAGCATAGTTTTCAAGTTGGCGACCAGGTCTGGTTGTATATCGGCAAGGACAGGATGCAAGGTGAAGGTAAGAAGCTAAAACCTATCAGGTATGGACCCTTCAGGATACTTGAGAAGATTGGTGAAAATGCTTTTTGCCTTGATCTGTCAGCTTACATGCACATCTACTCAGTCGTGAATGCAGATTGCTTGAGGTTGTTTGAACCTTCAATGATTGAGGACCCTGAAGAGCAGAGTCAATTGCCTTCTATTGATGACCTGCTACCTAAATATCTTAATGAGTTGCAGGAAGATATAGTGCTAGACAAGAAGGTAAGGACGAAGCGCAGTGGACAGGTGGAGTACCTCAGAATTGGGCTTAAAGGTTCGAAGCCGAGCAGTGCGAAGTGGATTGATATTGGACAAGTGAGACAGTAGTTTCCTCACTTAATCGATGCTTGAAGGAAAAAAAAACCAACTTTTGGTGGTCCAAAAGCTTTTCAGTAGGGAGGTCGTGATCCGAATCGGATCCATAAACGACTGTCATAGAACCATGACTATATTGGGACGAAACAAATCCTTGAAGAATCCAAAACAGCAATCAAAAACACCCTGAACTAGTGGCCATGGCAGCCAACGCGGAACGACGAGGACCTCGGTCAAAGCGCGCTGATCGAGGCCCATGGAGACTGCGCAAGAGGTCGATGTAGCCCCTGGGAGCCCCGGAATGGGAAAAGGAGCTGATTTTCGAGGCGCATCGCTGGGGAACAAGGCTGAAATGGTAGAGCCTTAAGCACTCGGTCACGTTGGGAGCCAAAGGATCGTGGGCGGAGAAACGAAAAGCGCCATTGTACAAAGGTGGGACCCACAACCTGGAAACCGGCAGTTTGATCGGGGCGCCCTTGAACAGTAAGAGGTTTTGGAGAAAACGGAGCGATCACACTCAGCGATCGACGCGTGGCAGCGGAGGTGAGAGAAAAACCACCGTGATCGCGCGTTATCGGTCGAGCAAGTCAACCGCGCTCGATGTGCGTATGACGTTGGATCTGGAGGAGCCCAGATCGGACGACTGAGATTGCGTCCGATAGACAGAGCGGAATTGACAGGGAATTAAGCCGCGATTTAAGGGGATTTGGAATCCGTTGACCGCCACGGTGGAGAAAGAAACGAATCGACGAACAGGCTGGCACTGTTCCGATGGAGACACGTGGCTACTTCCCGAGCGTTCATGCTAACGCCGAACAGGGAACTCCCAACACACAGGCAGAAGGAGAATCGACGCAGGAAGGAGAGGAACCGAACATGCATGGAGGTCGAATGGCTAAAGCCATGAACAGAGACAGCCGAATGGAATTAAGAAAGAGAGAGCGAAGAGTCCAAGCGACCAAGAGAGATAGTGAACAGTGAACCCTGAGAGGAGGACTGAGCACAGAGAGTAGTAAAGCCAAGCAGAGGAGACAGAGGGCTGAGCTGACCACAGGCAGCATCGAGCACTAGAGAGCTTGAAGAATCAAGCCTTCCCATAGAGGAATCTGTCCGGATTGAGCATCACAATTGGCTCTTTCCACTGTAGACCGAGGGTCACAGAGTTGGTAGGAAGAACAAGACTCTGTGTACTCCAAGTGGGTTGGGGAATCCAAGAACCACCCTGCCAAGCAAAATCTGCTTCAGGAGAACTCATATTAAGTCCCTGCATTGTAATTTCTCTGCTAAAAGACACAATAAAACAAGGCCACCACTGAAGCTGGACCGGAGACGTAGCCCTGGAGAATAGGGTGAACTCCTTATTAAAAAGTGTTTGTGTCTTTGTGTTGCTTACTGTATTTCTCTACTGTCTTTCCATTTATTTTCTGTGTATTGGCAATTTGATCGAGCCGTTGTGTCAATAACACAGAACACACACACCAGCACATGGGTCTGTAATACCTTTTGTTTAATAAATCTTCAACTGAGGTCACTCATAGGGTGATTATCATATCATTGGTTGGCAGCAAAAGCCAGACATCAGCAGCGTGACAAGAGATGATGTCGAGACAGGGTGGTGCTACAGGGGGCAGCAGCACTAGAACACATTCCTCACTAAGAGGGAGTGCTAGTTTTTGTAGCATCGGATGTGTTCTTGTTAAAATTGGCAACTAGGGCCAAATTCCATGTGGGTCACCTTATTAATGTAAGCTGATATTTTTCCTTGATCCCTCTCATCGAGAGATGTAGGATTGATATAAAGATCATCTGATTCCAATAAGTATTCATGGAGATATGAATTTATTTGTGTTATGGGACAATTTGTCAAGGTCGGCAAGCAACCAAATAAACCCCACTTGTGCTCAACGTTTTAGTATAAATAGAGGTGGCCTTCAAGTCATTTTCAACACACTTGGGATCTCTTCCTCTCTACTTGTCTTTGGGTTTTAGTAGGAGGAGAGATCCTAAGGGATAACGCTGCCCTAATATAGAAAGCAAAATCCGGAACTAACGGGAACTGCCAGAACAGCCAGAACTGCGGGAACTGTCGGGAACCGCTGGAACAGCCAGAACTGCCGGAACTGCTGGGAACTGTTGGAACTGCCGAGAAGAGTCGGGAACTGCCGGAATTGCCGGGAACTGCCAGAACTGCGGGAACTGTCGGGAACAGCCAGAATGCTGGAACTACCGGAACTACCAGCACTGCCAGAACTATTGGAACTGCCGGGAACTGTCAGAACTGCCAGGAACTGTCAGGAACAGCCGGAACAGCCAGAACTGCCAGAACTGCCGAGAACAGCCGGAACTGCCGAGAACAGCCGGAACTGCCGGAACTGTCGGGAACTGTCGAAGCATCTGTCTCCAAAGGAGAGAAACATGCAAGGGACAACTAACAAACATTCAGACAATTGTAGGGTACTTAGCAGCGAATACACCAAGCATGCAATGTTACAGCTAGCATGCATGGGACAGCTAGCATGCAACAACAAGCATGCTAAGGACAACAAGCAAGCAAGGGACAACAAGCAAGCAAGGTGCAGCCAGAGCATAGGTCAGTAAAGCAACATGGTGTAGCAATGGCACATAATGTAGTACTGGGATGGGTACAGTCATGATTAATGAAGCGTGATGAGATGCAGCATAGTGATGATGGGTGCAGCATGGTGCAACGCGGTGAGGTGCAACAGGATGACGAAATGCAGCACAACGATAGGTGAAGGAGTCACCTTGGAGAATCAGTTGAAGCATCATGTCTTCAACTGATCTCATGTATCATCTTCTTAGAGATGATCTATGCTCTTATCTAGATAAGTCGAAGTGTTGACTTCTGTTGTAAACATACTATCTCTTTCTCTCTCTAATGAACTATTGAAGAACATATAAAAAGAATTGAGCAAGGGTTTCCCCACATTGGGGTTTGTCCCTGGCTAGCACCATATCTTGCGCCCTCTTGTCTTGGCTTGTCTTCTGCGAATTATGTTTATGTTCTATCTACAGTTTACTTTAATGCTGATGTGATTGCTAATCTAGAAAAGATATTGAGCTAACTGTGAAAATTGAAATAAATTGCTCTAAGCATAGAACATACCTAAAATTAACATGGTATCAAAGCTGAGGTGAAGACAATGCCCAAGCAAGAGTGAAAGAGCAATCACCGAAGACAGTTGGGAAAGAAAAAAAAGGATCAATGGATTCCTCATCCCTCTTCAAATTCACCAAGGGTGAAGTTGAAGTAGAGAATATTATCAGAATGGCACAGCGGAAGTTTCTGATGGCCTACCTAAAGATCACTTCATTGGGAAGTCTGGATCTAAGGGTGGAAGGAAAGGCAGATGCCTTGGTTGCAATAAGTTCGGCCATTATGCGAAGGAGTGTCTGAATGGCAGAGACACATCTCTTGATGAAGATAACAATCATTCCAGGGACATCTTCAATGATCAAAGGAATGACAGGTAATGTAGGTCATCAAGGAAATGGCCGACTCTTCAAAAAAAAAAAGCAAGGAACTCCAGATACGAAGAATCAAATGTTGTTTTTGATAAGATAAAGAAGCGTTATCTTGTATTGGCCCTCTCCTTCAGATTCTTTGGGAATCTAACTTACTGATCGTAGTGCTTCAAGGCACCTCATCGGATAGAAGGGTGCTCTCTCGAATTTGGTAGAGACGGAAACAACCGTGGGATTATACTTGGAGTCGATGCCACCTATCTTGGAAGGGTGTAGGGAATGTTACCCCTCAACTGAATGAGGGTAACTCTATTCATTTACAAGAATCTCTTTTATGTACCTAATCGCAAGAAGAACATGGTGTCCATCTCGGAAATGGAAGTCAAAGGTTTCAAGGTGGCATTCATCGATGGAAAGGTACGTGTTAAAAAATAGAATTTTCAAAGATGCTTTTTCTCATGGGTTCAAGGTTGGCAATTTCTATCAAGTTGCAAAATGGTCCATTGGGGATCATGTCAATTGACATATCACATCTATAACACCAGAGGTCTACCTATGGGACCCTACCTGATGTGAGTCAGATGGTGATAGGGATGCCTGAATTCAAGAAGAGCATGAAGGTAAATGTCTGAGATGTACCTTAGGAAAATCTTATAAGGGGACCATTCCCCTCATGCAGCAGGTCCACAGGTTTGGAACAACCCAAGGAGTTTGAGATTCATGATCGGGAATCTCATGTATACAGGTGGAAGAAAGCCCTCTATGGCTTGAAGCAAAACACCCTGGGCGTAGTATGAGAGGATTGATAGCTATCTGATGAAGCTAAGATTCACTAGGAGTGAAACTGATCCAAACCATTACCCAAAGGTTGTGGATGAAAGACCTCTCATACCGACACCTTATGAGGACGACCTATTTCTAACAGGTGCAGACCCTCTCATTTGCAGAAGTAAGACGGAGTTGGATTCCGGATGTGGAATGATAAACTGCAAACCTGTGACTACCTCGGGGATCTTAACTTTCAGAAGTTATATGGTGATGATGCCGAACCAGATTTGGGAAATGCCTCTGAGTTCCATAAACTCATTTTCGTTGATGTTCTTGGTGAACTTTCGTCTGGACATAAGTTTTGCAGTTAACATGGTGAGCTCATATTTGGTTGCGCCTCACTGGATTGGTGCTAAGAATCTTCTGAGATATCTTCGGGGCACAATCTCTCATGGATTGAGATACACTGCCGGAAATATGAAGCTGCATGATTATTCGAATCCTAACTGGGCAGGCAGTGTGGAGGATCATTAGAGCACTTGTCTACGTTGGTTCTCTTTGGGTTCTGCTTCGATATCATGGATGAGTAGGAAGCAGAAGTTTGTTGCTATAAGCACCGCTGAAACCGAATACATAGCTACGAGTATGATCTCGTATGAAGCTGCCTAGTTGTGGAAGCTCTTCAGTAAGCTGTTTGTACACATCATGAATACCACTGCGATTCTCTGTGACAACCAGAGGGGGGATTCGATTATTGAGGAATCCTATATTCGATGATTGCTCCAACAAATAGACATCAGATACTGCCTTATCTGGGATATGGTAAGGCGATGAGCGAGGAGGCTCCATCGCATTGAGACTGATGTACAGGTCGTAGACGTTTTGTCAAAGCCCCGGGGAAAGGTCAAATCCGTGACTTTCCCGAACGACTTGGAGTCATTGAGAGACCTTCTTATAAGGGTCCTACATGTTTCATGCATTGAGCTTTGGGAGCTCTAGGGGGCTTGGGGTACTTACTGGAGCAACATACGACCATAGGGCGACTCATCCTCCCCTGGTGGTGCTCTTATGTACAGGATGACAGGTTCAACCTTCCCTTGTGATACCCCGTGGAGACTGTGGAACAGGATGATTAGTTCTCTTGTGGGCCGGGATGATTAGTTCTCCCGTGGCAACTGTGGAACAGGACGATTAGTTCTCCTGTGGGTCGGGATGATTAGTTCTCCCGTGGCAACTATGGAATAGGATGATTAGTTCTCCTGTGGGCTGGGATGATTAGTTCTCCCGTGGAAACTGTGGAATAGGATGATTGGTTCTCCTGTGGGTCAGGATGATTAGTTCTCCTGTGGCAACTGTGGAACAAGATGATTAGTTCTCTTGGGGGCCAGGATGATTAGTTCTCCCGTGGCCACTGTGAAATAGGATAATTAGTTCTCCTGTGGGCCGGGATGATTAGTTCTCCCATGGCGACTGTGGAGCAGGATGATTTGTTCTCCTGTGGACAGGATGATTAGTTCTCCTGTGGACAGGATGATTAGTTCTCCTGTCGAGGCATCCTACCCATGCAGTCTGGGACTCATGGGACGTACCTCTCATTTGATCAATGAGCAGGGAAATGGGGTTAGGGACCATAGTAGTACTATCGATGGACGCATCGTTGTATCTACCGTACTCCCTATGCTAGGATGACCTCCATTGATCTGAGATCAATGAAACTGATCTAGGATCAGTATGAGCGATTTGAGACACTCTCTTGTGATATTGATCTGGGATCAATAAAACTAACTTCGGGTCAGTAAGAGTGATGTGACACACTCTCTTTAGATGAAACTGACTTCGGCTCAGTAGAGAATGGTATGAGACATTCTCGATTAATTCTTCTTCTTCATGCTTCAGCAAAGCAGAGCAGAGTAGTGCAGGGCACTAATGGTAGAGATAGTACAGTCGGACATATGGATCAGCGGATGGAGTTCTCCTTAGTTGAGAGGGAGTTTTAAAATTGGCAACTAGGGCCAAACTCCATGTGGGTCATCTTATTAATGTAAGCTGATATTTTTCTTGGATCTCTCTCATCGAGAGGTGTGGGACTGATCTAAAGATCATCCGGTTCCGATAAGTATTCATGGAGATATGAATTTATTTGTGTTATGGGACAATTCGTCAAGGTTGGCCAGCAACCAAATAAACCCCACTTGTGCTCAACGTTTTAGTATAAATAGAGGTGGCCTTCAAGTCATTTTAAACACACTTGGGATCTCTTCCTCTCTACTTGTCTTTGGGTTTTAGTAGGAGGAGAGATCCTAAGGGATAACGCTGCCCTAATCTAAAAGGCAGAAGTCAGAACTGTCGGGAACTGCCAAAACAGCCGAAACAACCAAAACAGACGGAACTGCCAGAACTGCCGGGAACAGCCGGAACTATTGGAAATGTCGGAAACGCTGGGAACTGCCGGAACTACGAGAAATTCAGGGAACAACCGGAATGCCGGAACTACCGGAACTGCCAGCACTGCTGGAACTGTCAGAACTGTCGGAATTGCCAGGAACTATCGCATCTGCCAGGAACTGCCGAGAACTATCGGAACTGCCGGGAACTGTCGGGAACAACCGGAACTGTCGAGAATAGCCGGAATTACTGGAACTGCTGGGGACTGTCAGAGCATCTGTCTCCGAAGGAGAGCAACATGCAAGGGGCAACTAGCTAACATTGGGACAGTGGTATGGTACTTAGCAGCAAATACACCAGGCATGCAATGTTACAGCTAGCATGCATGGGACAACTAGCATGCAACAACAAGCATGCTAAGGACAACAAGCAAGCAAGGTGCAGCCAGAGCATAGGTCAATACGACAACATGGTGTAGCAATGGCACATAATGTAGTACTGTGATGGGTACAGTCATGATTAATGAAGCGTGATGAGATGCAGCATAGTGATGATGGGTGCAGCATGGTGCAGCGCGGTGAGGTGCAGTAGGATGACGAAATGCAACACAACGATAGGTGAAGGAGTCACCTTCGAGAATCAGTTGAAGCATCATGTCTTCAATTGATCTCATGTATCATCTTCTTAGAGATGATCTATGCTCTTATCTAGACAAGTCAAAGTGTTGACTTCTGTTGTAAACGTACTATCTCTCTCTCTGCTGAACTATTGAAGAACATATAAGAAGAATTGATGAAGGGTTTCCCCACATTGAGGTTTTTCCCTGGCTAGCACATCTTGTGTCCTCTTGTCTTGGCTTGTCTTCTGCGATTCATGTTTATGTTCTATCTGCAGTTTACTTTAACGATGATGTGATTGCTAATCTGGAAAAGATATTGAGCTAACTGTGAAAATTGAAATAAATTGCTCTAAGCATAGAACATACCTATAATTAACAGTTTTAGCCACAATTTTTTTTGGAGAGGCTAGAATACACAAGATCTCCAAAACCCAGAAATCCTTTCTAGAAATTCAACCTAGAGATAACTTAATTAGATTATTAGCCATTTTTTAAATATTTCCTAAGTCTAAACTTAGGGAATATGACTAATTAATCAGAATTAATTAAGTTATGCTATGAATATTCTAGAAACTCACATAGATAAACTTCATGTTAATCCTAGCCATAGATTAAGATCTAATCTTGGTCGTTGAAGTCTTAATGAAGGATTATAAGTAGAAATCGATGGGGCTTGGAGAAGACACACTTGCAGAGTTCGATTTTGCTAAGAAATTGATTTCCAGATTAGCAGTTCTGTGTTGCCGGAAGTGATTCAGTGAGGTCGAAGCAATGGGAGAGGGACAAAGATAGTGAGGTTAGAGGAAGCTTTTCCAGTTCCAGTGATTACATTGTAGAGAGGCAGCGCAAAGCCCTCTTGGGGAGATTTCTGTTTTGGTGGGGAGAAGTCGTGATTCTAAGCCAGAAGCTGGGTAGAGGGTCCGAAGGTAAAGAGTATCAGTTTCCCAAACAGCAGCTGGCAAGACAGTGAGAGGAGACGCAATTTCGAGCTTGTGGGACGCAGTAACTGCGTAGGCTGACGTAGTGACTGCGCAGAGGGAGCAAGGAGCAACTCAATTCGGGCTAAGGTTAGTGTGGGATCACCTGTGGAGTGAGAAATTTTTCTCACTAGTTATTATTGCTAGTTATTTCTCTGTTTGGATTGCTAGTTTAAGCATCCATAGATTGTACTCAGATTTTCACTACTGCATAATATCAAAACCCTCAGTTGCTGCACCGGTTTTCCCGAGTTGGGTTTTTCCGGGGACTTAGTCCAAAAATAACGGTGTCATATTGTGTGTGTGCATCTATTTCTTCCAACATTTTATTTCTTCTGCAGTATTTGTTTTGTGAAGGTTGCAGTGTATTTGTTTCAATATTTGTCGTAGCACACAACAAATAATTTGTTTAATTAAATTAACAAATAGAAGAAATAACATCAGTTGCTGCAATAGGATTCGAGGTTAGCCAAATTTTCACAAGAACAACTCGATATTTGGATAAGTCAAAGTCCTAGGATCTTTAGGATTCAGCAAGGAAAATCAAAGAAGCAACCCATGGACCTGCCTGAAAGTAGGCAGATGCTCAGTATGCGCTTCGTTGAAGACATTTGATGCCATAGGGCATCCTTTGTATAGTATTTCTAACCGTACTCTCTTAGATAAGATTTTCTTTATGTCATTAGTTAGTTATCTTTTCATGCATTTATATTTTATGTCTTTACATTTCATGTGTTAGAATAGGATCTCTATTCCAGCAGATATTTTTATGTATACATGATGATTTTGATTTTGAGAGGATATCTATTTGATGCATTTTTGTTTTCTTGGATACAGGATTCTGGATTCTCACATTCCTTTAGTGAAGAAACGTATCCCCATGTGGAGCCAGATGTTGAACATACTTTGTCAACAGTCCGAGAAAGCAGAATACAAAGAAGTAGAGAAATTTTTTCAAAGAGCAAAGTCATCAGTTGCCATCATTCATCATTGTAAACCTAATTTATGCAAAGTTTATTGTAAATGATGTTATTATGACCATTTAATTATGTAACAACATCTAGGAAAGCCTCTGATTTTGGAAAAAGATTTCATCCTAGGAAGTTTTTTAACCTTTCCAAATTATGTGTGTTAGTAAACACACAGAATCAGTAGAGTTTTTCTTCCAGCTTAAACCCCAAAGATAGGGTGGAATTCGTTGACAAAATCTTAGATGAGTCCTAGTGTTTATCGAGTCTATTGTAAAAGTGTGCTTAAGAATAATTTTAGTGCACGGTCCCTCATAATCAGAACACCATGGCCAAATTATTTTATTATAAGCACACTTGATTTCATACTAGATCATATTGTGTCGCAGAATTGGGTAATATCTTGAGAGTGTATGTCTAATGGTATTTTCCCCTTCTAAGGGTTGATATTGTAATTATTTTGATGTAAAAAATATTTTAGTGCATGGTCCCTCACAATTAGAAACCATGTCTAAAATATTTGAGGGTGTAAAAGTAATTAAACCCCCTCTATAGTCAATTAATTAATTTTTTTGGCAAATCAAATAAAAATCCTAAGCCAAAAAATTAATTAATTTTGAGTCAAAAAATAATTATAGAGAAATTACTTCTCTCCAAGTGGAAAATAATAAAAAATTCGTGGGTCAAAAAGAAGTCAAATTTTGGAGGTCCTCCACCAAGGGAAAAATGGATATTTTAAGAAAATTTGAGCCCTTGGACCTTGGTGGTTAAGTCAAAGTCAATTTTTTGAGGAAATTAATCCAAAATATTAATTTTTGGATTAATTAAAAATGGTTTAAAAAAAAAATCGAATTTTTCCTCAAAAAGTGTCAAGTCCCACTAGCACAACCGGTTGAGCATGGGCCTCGTTAGCAAGGGGGTGGTTGTGCCCTATGCTAGGGGAGGAGACATGCTAAAACATCTAGTCAGCTAAGGGCTGGTGGGACCCAGGCCGGGTGCAATCCCCGGGTGACTTTGACGGTTTATATGCCCCTAGGTCGTGGCTCCTCAAGCCACAAGTCAAGCCTGGAGGATCACAAACAACTTGAAAAACAAAAAAACAAACAAAAAATTCCTCCAAAAGTAAAAATTCAATGGTGGAGATTAAAAGATGATCAAGTTATTTTCGAAGGTCGAAATTAATTTAACGAGGATCAAGCAAACAAGCCGTTATTTTCCACTTGGAGGGGTTTCTCTATATAAAGAGGCCATTTAGCTTCTATTTATCATCTTTGGATGAGGTGATTTTGTAATGCTTGTACTGAGTTTCTTCTCTGGTCGAAACATTTTTTATCATAATAGAAATACATTGGGGTTCAGTTCATCGTGTTCTTCTATCTGTTGATTTGTGGTATGTGTTGGCTATTTGTTTATCCTATATTGTGCTAGATATTTATCAAATTGTTATTTCATTTGTCGGTGATAAGAACATTCTATTGGTACAAGTTATCTTAGGTGATCTGATTCACTATATGAATTAACAGTTTATCTTGAGAAATTATAGAGATTTACAGGTACACTAGCCCTTGGGCTCCAAGTTCACAGATTGTGGGGAAGAGTCAACCTTGTTTGGGCTCTAATCTTTCATTGTGGTGAATTATTTTGCAGAAGGGTTTTGGCCATCTATCTTTAGAAATTATTCATCAATGCAATTTGTTTAAAAAATCTCTCGAAAATTTTTATTTGATATTGGGCTAAAAAGATTTAATTTTCTAATGAGATCCAATAATTTTATTTTGTAAATATTGTACATTTGTAAATATTTGTAAAATTATTTTCTAACCCTTGTTTTATTTTGTAGCACTTGGGGTTTTTTGTTTTTGAAATTTTTGTATATATTTGGGGTTTCGGGAATTCTTTCATTCATTTTGCAGGTGGATCTTCAAGCCTCAAAGGAAATCGATTTTTTTTGTGGAAGATCTAGCCCTAAGGCTAGGGTTTGAAGGGTTTCTCTCATTCAAGCAAGACGTACAACCTTATTGAGCAAATTTGTTGGGGTTTTGAGGTGGATTTAGACCTCAGAAGGCAATATCTAGCCCTTAGTCACACTCCAAGCTCAACATCCATCCAAGGAAGGAAGACGTTGGTTGTAAGGAAGCGAGTTTTGGTAGTTTGTGGTAAATTTTTTGTGATCGCAGGGTTCTGAATTTTTTTTTGGGCCTCTGAGGCCTAGTCGTCTCCTCCTCCAGCCTTGTCATGGCCTTTTAAGGCCTTTTTCCTTGGCCACAACCCCTTTTGGAGCCTCCTCTCCTTGGCTGAAAGCTTTTTGGGCCCTATCGAGAGCCCTAGAGGCTCCTTTGCTTGAGCTGCAGGCCCATAAGGGCCTTAACCGTAGCCGCTGCCCCTTTTCTCTTTGGTAGCAGCCCTAAAAGCACTTCCCTTGCCTTTGCCACAGCCCTTAAGGGGATTTCCCTTGAGCCACAGGACATTTTTTGCCTTGTTGTGGCTTCTAAGAGGCCTCTAACCCTCTCACCCCCACTATTTGGCCACTTTTCCCTTGGACGGAAGCCCTATTGGCTTGTTTCCCTTAAGCTGTGGTCCCTTCTAGCCTCCCTCGACCTATCGTTACCATTTCTTGGCCTCCTTTAGCCTTTCTAACCTCATCGTTGGCTTTTTTCCAGCCCTAGCCTCTTCCTCTTGCCCTCATTCAGCCATTATTCAATCATCAATTTGGTTTGCATTAGTATTTTATCTCTAACAATTTGTTTTGCAGCAATTTTTGGAGCTAACTTGGTGGTTGCAAGTGAACAAGTTCATTGGAAGAGTCTCTAGTCATCTACAAGGCCATTAGGCCTCTTGGTTTGCCCTCTAATCTCTCATTGTCATCGCTGTTTTCATCTTGAATTCTGAAGCATTTTATAACAGCAGTATATTCAGGGCCTAAGCACACCTAAAATAATCCTAAATTCACTAATCATTTATCTAAGTCATTAAGAATTAATCTCAAGGTTAAATTGATTGCATATAAGTGAAGTTTTGTGGACTGTTGGGTAATTTCCAGATCTGATATGTTTGCTACAGCCATCTAAAATCACCTACAACAGTGATAAAATCACCTAACATTGGCATAATAATCAAGTTGCAAGCATATTTTATCATTGGCATTGTTTAGGCTTGCATTACTTATCATTTCTTGAAGGCTGTCATAAAATTTTGAGGTCTGATATATGTTGCATAAGGTATGATATAAACATAGCAGTGGTGTGAAAAGTAGTAGGCAGTCCTCTAATTTCACTTGGCTCTTGTTCCTTGCATCTTGTGCATCTTGAATAAGTGTCTTCTAGTGGAATTGGGTGTTTTCTTACTGCTGCAATCATCATCTTCTTGGCTGCTCCATCTTGCATTTCATTGCATTCTGCATCCCTTGCATCCATTTGCATATTGCATACATTACATTTTTGCATAAGCATTCACTGTTTGCATCCTCATCTAACTAAGAACATAAGTGCTCTAAAGGGATAATTGAGTTGGCAATTGTTTGATAAGATTGGCTTAAAGAGTAACATTGTGGATTAATGCTCTCTTTTCCTCATTGATAGCTAGTATTATTGTGACATTGTTTCTAAAGGAATACTTCTAGTTTGTCATTGCTATCATTGGTTATTGGACAAGTGAATACATTTCTCTTCATTATTATTGTGGAATAAGCACTTAATTGACACTCATAATTGTGTTCTTGAGATTGGTTCTCTTGTCTCTAATTGGCACATTGGCACTCCATTGTTATAATTTAAGTAATCTTGTGAAGTTGCTAATTGTGAAAGAAGTATTGGATATTTATGGTTAGTTCATGAGTAACTATCTATCTTGATATTGACAGCATTGTCTATTTGGTTCATTGAGCACTTTTTCTTTGGTGAATATTGTCATTGCATATTGTTAAGTACTTCATTGTTCTAAATTAATTGTAATTTAAATACTTAAGAACATCTAAAAAATTCACCTAAAGATCAACACTCATATTTTGAATTTGCATCCTAGGATTAGCTTTGCACTAATTAACTTACCTCCAAGTATAAGCTTGGTTGAAAGACTCTAGGGCCACATTTCTCATCTAGCTTGTGAAATCTAGACCCTCTTTAGTGGTTAACACAGTGACCTTGCAGTCGTTAGAACCACAATGTCTGCAGTGTCGGAAGCATCGAGTGGTTAGATTTCCAAGGGAGGTATCGTTAATATAGCCATTGTTATCTTTTCCTGGGCTTCTCTCCACAACCTTATCTAGAGACTAGTTTCAAAATAGCTAAGGGAAATGATCCATCTAGTTAGGCATCTAACTTAAAATTAATCAAGATCTTGCATTTCACTTAGATTTTAGGTGTTGCATTTCATCTAGGATAGTAAAGCATCCTAAAACAATAGTTTTTCATCCGGTGACTTGGTAAATAATTTATATTAAGCAAGTATTTTGACTCTATTTAAGGCACTGGTCTTTCAAACTAATCTAATCTAATCACTAAACTTGCTAAATTAACCTAGTTTCTAGGCCATTCAGTTGTGTCTCTAGGATTTTCTGGTTGCCTACAGGTCCTACCATCTTCATATTTCATAGGGACTACCCCCCATATCCTATTGTAGGGAGACAACTAGAATGGAGAAGGTGGAGATCAGAGTGACAACCCTCGTCTGGAGCGTTGTCACATATTTCCTGTATAATTTGGATGACAACATGTCCCAAGCTATTTTATTACATCCAACTATTTTTTTGATGATGTGAATGAGGTTCTTATTACTAGAGTCTACTAAGTCGTTTGCTCGAGGATAGTAATTCGCCAAATGAGACAAGGTATTGTTTTATTGGGCACAAAATGTCATCTACTATACTAAGTGGAAGACATTAGTGTTCCTTGCGATGTTCCAGGCTAGGAAACTATCCCAAGGCATTAATATAGCTCATAATTCCTTTCCCTTAAATATCAATCCTTTAAATAACTAAACTCTCAAGATATTTTAAGAACAAAAAGGATTACAAACTCAATCTCATAGATATCCTTTTCAATATATTAGACCATTTTAAAACATCAGATAGTAGCAAAGAGGGATATAAGGAACAAAATTAACAAGATGAAGATATTTATACAAACATATCTCTAATTTTGATTAAGAATGAATACCTACTAAGCATAAATAATTCAGTAACAATGCAAAATGTATTTAAACAAAGATATAGGTACAAAAAAAGTGATTTTAATGATAATATAAAGTCATGTCAGATACTTAAAGTATCATTCATGAAATCTTATACATTTATCAAATCAATGAAAACACATTTACAACAAGGGAAGTAATATCAAATTGTCGTCTTCAACAGATTATTTATATAGTTGAGGTCTTAGATACATAGATTGAAAAGCTTTGGGTAGAAATAGAAAGCACAATAACTTTGAAGGCTTATAGATTGATACAAATTGGAAAGGTGAACCCTAAACACTAGTGGAAACAATTCATCATTGTTCTTTCACTAATCCCAAGAATATTTAACCTTGATTTTCCAAATCCTAGATCCCTTGGTCTTTAGATTTCACTTTCCTTCATTAAAAAATTTATGTTAGTTGCCTTAGTTGTTCCTGCAATTATTAAGGTCTAAATTTCCAAAAATTACATTTGACTCATCTAAACTTTAGGGATAAAGTAAAAACCATTACCAGATATACATCCATTGAACTGTTATGTTTTCCCCAATTGCATTGTTATGTTATGATTAACTAAAATCCAATTCTATTAGATTAATCCTAAGAATATGAGCTATATTTTTCCAAATTTGATGTAGTTTTTGATGTTTCAAAGATCTTCTTTTATCTCGCTCCTTCATCTTTTACTCTGTTCCCTAAGCGTGCCCTTCTATACTTCCTATATTTGGAAATTGATGAATTTCCTCTTTGTCTATCTTTTCTTTTGAAAATTGGCCCTTTCCCATTAATAAACAGAATCCAGATGTTAAATCCATCACTAAACCACACAAATTTCATTTCTTCATCGATTAGATAGAATATAGGATCTAATTCGTCAACTGACACAATTTTCCAATTTTTCACCCTTTCCATCTCTTGATGGTTATTTTCCCATCTCTTGATAGAATCCAGATATCGAGAAGATCCAGAATCCAAGAATTCCTTTAATTTGTGACATTTTCAAAAAGTTGGATTCGAATTCCAGAAATTGAAAATCCTGGATGTCGAAAAAGTTATCCAGATGCCAAAAAAGGGGATTGGAAATTATAATCTCTCTTTCAATGGCCAAAAAACACATTCTTCAAGGCCAATTAGTTGAATTTAGGGTTGTTCTCCATTTAATCTTCTTGGTAGAACCTAGATGTGGAACCTTAAAAATGCAATACTTCTCTCTTTATCCAGATTCGAAAGTTTGAAAATATGGAAAACCTTAATAAATCAACTTTCTCAAAAAGCCAAATCTACGTGCCACATTAGTAGGTACATGTCACATCGACATCATCTACGATGTCACTTGCCATGCTAGCTACCACATTTGTTGCCACATCAACTTCATGTCACTTCATATGGAAACTATCCATTCTCCTACCACATCAGCATCCTTGTCACCTGTGAAAATTCCTTAATATGCAACAACTGGAAATAATTCTTCTAAGTGAAAATTTTAATTATACAATTTATTTTGTTTATGGCGAAATGACGAATTATTCACACTGCAATTTATTCACCAAATAAAATATTGCGAAAGCAAAACTAGGAATTGAGAAATGCTAGCACATACACATAAAAATTGTGTTAGGGTCCCACCCTAACCCCCTTATTTATGTAATGGGATCGAGTCATAGTCAAGAGTCAATAAAGCCCATATCAATAATTGTAAGTGGTTAACCCGCAATTAATGATGGTACCACAGTTAGTTGCAAATGGGCCGTAGTATTAGATAGATGGTATTTACTATTAATACAACCCATGGTATTGATCCTTGGTATTGCATGTATGAGTCATATATAAAGGATAGAGACTCCCTGCGAGGAGCATCGTGTCTTATTTTTGTATCGAGCTCTGCTCTATTGGAGGTTGCCCCCTCGAAGAGGCCAGTGAACATTGCTTTCTAAATAATAAAATATTTGTTGTTGTCTCTGACTGTTCTATGTTCTGGGTATCTTTCTTCGCATATTCTGTATTTGGGTATCTTTTGCAGGTCAAGAGCATAACAAGTGGTATCAGAGCTATAACAAATTGACACACTTATTTTTGGACAAATGTCCCCAAAAAAACCCAATGTTGGAAAATCGGTGCAACAGTTGAGGGTTTTATTATTATGCAGCAATGATTTCTAAGTACAATAAATTTGAATGCCCAAACTAGCTACCTAATCTGAGAAAAATACTGGCAAAATCACCTAAGGGAATTTACCCTCTTCTCCAAGCAATCTTGGCTCAAAACGAACAAGCCCAAGCAATCCTTCCAAACCCTCTGCTCAAGCTTTGCGTCACCTCTTCGCAGCCTGTCACATGCTCAGCCCGGAATAGCTACTACTCAAGTCGTCATGCCTGCTTCTGACTAGGGAAGTGTCTCTCCTGCCTACTAGAAAATCCTCCCGGTCTCTAGAAACTTAAACGACCTCCTCTCCAACTAAATTGAACTGCCTCTTTGAGGCTCTGCATAGGCCTTGCGCTACATGCTGGCTAAATTAATTCAGCCTCCTCTCTTGCCTCTTCGGAACTAGAAATCTTCCTCCGGATCATTGTCTCTGCCTTGTTGAAGGAAGTGTAACTAGGTTCGGTCTTCATAAATGTACTTTTGACGTTTGTACTTATTCAAGAAAAGAAATATTATTTTTATAGTATATGTCAATGAGTTTCTTTCTCATTAAAATAGGTTTAGCACATGTCAAAGTTCTATAGGTGAGTCAAATAGTAAAAAAAATTGTTGCAGGCCTTAAGGGCATGTTACACCATGTATAAATATATATTTAAGTCAAATGGATAACCTCCAAGCAAAGTCAAGTCTACTCCTATGCAATGGCACCATCAAGAAGCTCCTTCAAGAATGCTACACCACCATGAAAACTATCCAAAGTCTGCTAAACAAATCAACATCCAAACAGCCCTCAAAGTTGGCCTACAAAGAGTGAATCAAGTCAGCCTACAAGTCGGCTTAAATGGAGGGACAACCCTCTATTTTTAGAGGTTGTTATTGATTTGGGGTAGCATCAGATGTGCTCTAGCCACGAAAATTGGTGGAGAGGCTAAGGCACATGAGATCTCCAATACTTGGAAAGGGTTTGGGCAGATTCTAAACAATTTGGAAGATATTAAAATAATTAATATTTTTAATGGAGTCCCTAAGTCTAAACTTAGGGAAAATAAAATATTAATGTAAATTAATATAAAACTGTGTTAGAAGGGTCCAAAAGTCATGGATCAAGCCAAATCTAATCTTAGATGTCAATTAAGGACTTAATTTCGGTCGTTTGATTTGTCAACAAGAAAAGTATAACAGGAGGCTTGAGGGTCACTTGGAAAACACACCAGAGTGATCAGTCATTCTAATCTCAAGAGCGGGGTTTGCTAAGCGAGATAGAATCAGTGATTAGTTGCAGCGAGGGGCAATGAGTACGAGGCAGAGAGGCAAGGTCAATGCCAAGAGACCAGCGCAAAAGTAGAGAGAGGTAGACGCAGAGCCAAAGGGAGCCACGCAGAGGCAACAGAGACTGCGCAGAGCCAGAAGGGCCTATGTCATCCACGCAGAGGCTGCAGGAGTGACGCAAAGAGCCAGAGAGGCTGCGCAGAGCCTCAGTAGGCTGACGCAGAGGCTAGCAAGGCTGACGCTGAGCTTCAGATTGTGTTGGAGAGGGATTTCATGGAGCAGGCTTTCCGAATACCTATTTCCGAAGAGAGGTATTGCTGCCAGATTTTTTATCTCTGTCGGGTTAGCCAGTTTGGCACCCAGTGTACTCAAAAAAGAGCTGCTTAATAATAAAACCCTCAGATAGCTGCACCGGTTTTCCCGCATTGGGTTTTTCCGGGGACATTAGTCCAAAAATAACGGTGTCATTTGTGTGCTTGTTTTTGTTTCCTTCAGTTGATGATCTATAATGTGTTGAGCATGCACTTGTATTTATTTTCAGTATTTACATGGTAAATAACTTGTTAATTAACAGAACAAGTAGGTAGGAATAAATCAGTAAAGTGCATGGAGGGTTTCTAACTGTTAGACTTAGAAACTTCAACATGGTATTAGAGGGTGGTTGCAGATCACAGGAGAATTGAGGACATTGGCAGAGCAGAGTAGCAGCAGCAGAAAACTGTTGTCCCGAGTGACAAAAGTTGTTCCTAGAAGAGAAGCAGCAAGGAATGGGTGACGCAGGCACCTACATCATCAAGTTCGAGCCAAGAAGAGGCAACGCAGAGGCTAAGGGACGCAAAGGCAGGCTCAAGCAGAGGCCAGGAGGGTTGACGCAGTTGGCTGAGGAAGTTGATTTGCTGATGCCGGGATTGCGCAGAGCCTAGGAGCTCTAACCTTCAGGTCGCTGGGGTTTAGGAGGTTGTGGGTAAGTTGCAGAGTGGAGCTGGTGGGGTACTGTAGTTAGTACAGTACCTAACAGGGCAAGGCCAAGGTAGAGGGAGTTGTTGCCGAGGTGGATTTCGAGCCAAGGAATTCAAATCAGTGTTGTTGTTGCACAAACGATCAAAGAGGGGAAACTTGACATTGGCAGAAAGATTTCCAGGTGAGAAATCGACACTCAATGAGTCGAAATGAGAACGTCTAGACAGGAAGTAGAGAGACTCAGCAGGAGTCAAACCGAGAACTTCCAGACAATAAGTAGAGAGACTCAGTAGGAGTCGAACCAAGAAATTTCAGACGAGAAGTGGAGAGACTCAACAGGAGTCGAACCAAGAACTTCTAGGCAGGAAGTACAGAGACTCAGCAGCAGTCGGACAGAGAACTTCCAAACGGGAAGTAGACTCAGTAGGAGTCGAACAGACAACTTCCAGACGGGAAGTAGACTCAGAGGAGTCGAACAGAGAACTTCCAGGCGGGAAGTAAAGAGACTCGGAGGATTCAACTAGTCAGAGGGATCAGGATAGGTTGGATGAGGCATCCAACTTTGTCATCTGGATGGCCAGGATCCTTTCTGTTCTGTGTGCCATGAGTGCACACACACCACTTGAGCGGAAGTGGGGAGACATCGAGTTGTAGTTAGGCGAATTACAGGTGATGAGGGGCAAGATCCTTGAAGTACCCAACCTCTTGGATTATACCTTGCTACGGGAGCCCCGAAGAGGAGTAGCAGGACTGGCGGATGTCGGCAGAGACGGATGCGGATGGAGTGGCAGATAGTGCTATAGTGCAGGAGTCCCCGGGTAGTAAGAGGCTAGCAGGCTGCAACAATGCGAGAGGCACGGGAGTGTTGCATCAATGCAGGATGGCATAGAGAGGTGTGCAACGGTGCGAGATGCAAGGAGTTGTTGCAGTAGCGCAGAGGTCAATAGAGGGAGCACTTGTCAGTGACAGAGGGAGCTTCAGCATCAAGAGTGTTTCTAGCCTGACAGAGATGTCAAAGTTGGGAGATCAATTACTTACTTCTCAGTAACTGAGTTGTAGTGTAGCAGTTAGCAGTGGTAGTGCTATGGGTAGCACAATGCAGCATGATGAGAGGGATTGTAGTGCAGATGCAGCAGTGGCAGGGCCATGGGTAGCCGCACAGATGCAGAGGGAGTTGCAGTACAGATGCAACAATGGCAGTGCCAGGGCCATGGATAGCAGTACAGGATGCATCAATGCAGATGATGGGCAGCAAGCCTAGCATCAACAGAGGGACAGATGCCAGATGATCAGGGTGATACTCAGTGAGGAGTATAACGAGAGCACAGTCCTCGCTAAGAGGGAGTGTTGATTTGGGGTAGCATCGGATGTGCTCTAGCCACGAAAATTGGTGGAGAGGCTAAGGCACATGAGATCTCAAATACCCAGAAAGGGTTTGGGCAAACTCTAAACAGTTTGGGAGATATTAAAATAATTAATCTTTTTAATGGAGTCCCTAAGTCTAAATTTAGGGAAAATAAAATATTAATGTGAATTAATATAAAATTGTGTTAGAAGGGTCCAAAAGTCATGGATCAAGCCAGATCTAATCTTAGTCGTCGATTAGGGACTTAATCTCGACCATTTATTTGTCAACGACAAAAGTATAAGAGGAGGCTTGAGGGTCACTTGGAGAACACACACCAGAGTGATCAGTAATTCTATTCTCTAGAGTGGGGTTTGCTAAGAGAGATAGAATCAGTGATCAGTTGCAGCGAGGGGCAATGAGTACGAGGTAGAGAGGCAGGGATAGTGTCGAGAGACCAACATAGAAGCAAAGAGAGGCAAACGCAGAGCCAGATGGAGCCACTAGAGGCATCAGAGACTACATAGAGCCAAAAGGCCTGCGTCATCCACGCAGAGGTTGTAGGAGTGACGCAGAGAGCCAGAGAGGATGCGCAAAGCCTTAGTAGGCTGACGCAAAGGGTTTTAGGCTGACGCATACGCCAGCAGGGCTAACGCTGAGCTTCAGATTGCGCTGGAGAGGGATTTCTTGGACCAGGCTTTTCGAATACCTGTTTCCGAAGAGAGGTATTGCTGCTAGATTTTTTATCTCTGTCGGGTTATCCAGTTTGGCACCCAGTGTACTCAGAAAAGAGCTATTTAATAATAAAACCCTCAGATAGCTACACCGGTTTTCCCACATTGGGTTTTTCCGGGGACATTAGTCTAAAAATAACGGTGTCATTCGTGTGCTTGTTTATGTTTCCTTCAGTTGATGATTTGTAATGTGTTGAGCATGCACTTGTATTTATTTTCAGTATTTACATGGTAAATAACTTGCTAATTAACATAACAAGTAGGTAGGAATAAATCAATAAAGTGCATGGAGGGTTTCTAACTGTTAGACTTAGAAACTTCAACATGGTATCAGAGGGTGGTTGCAGATCATAGGAGAACTGAGGACATCAGCAAAGCAGAGCAGCAGCAGCAGAAAACAGTTGTGCTGAGTGACAAAAGTTGTTCCTAGTAGAGAAGCAGCAAGGAAGGGGTGACGCAGTGCCCGCGTCATCAATTTCGAGCCAAGAAGAGGCAACGCAGAGGCTAAGGGAGGCAAAGCCAGGCTCACACAAAGTCCAGGAGGGCTAACGCAATTGGCTGAGGAAGTTGATTTGCTAGTTTCAGGATTGCGCAGAGCCTAGAAGCTCTAACCTTCAAGTTCCTGGCGTTTAGGAGGCTATGGGTAAGTTGCAGAGAGGAGCTGGTGGGGTACTTTAGTCAGAACAGTACCTAATAGGGCAAGGCCAAGGTAGAGGGAGTTGTTGCAGAGGCAGATTTCTAGCCAAGGGATCCAGATCAGTGTTGCTGTCGCACAGACGATTAGAGAGGGGCAACTTGACGTTGGCAAAAGGATTTCCAGGTGGGAAATCGAGACTTAGCGGGAGTCGAACCGAGAACTTCCAGACTGGAAGTAGAGAGACTCAACAAGAGTCGAACCGAGAACTTCCAAATGAGAAGTGGAGAGACTCGTCATGAGTCGAACCGAGAACTTCCAGACAGGAAGTGGAGAGACTCAACATGAGTTGAACCGAGAACTTCTAGGTAGGAAGTAAAGAGACTCAGTAGGAGTCGAACAGAGAAATTCCAGATGTGAAGTAGTCTCAGTAGGAGTCGAACAGAGAACTTCCAGATGGGAAGTAGACTCAGCAGGAGTTGAACAGAGAACTTCCAGGCAGGAAGTAGAGAGACTCGGAGAAGTCAACAAGAAGAGCAAAGAGATGGCCATGAATGGTCTGAGAGATCAGGACAGGTTGGATGAGGCATCCAACTTTGTAATCTGGAAGGCCAGGATCCTTTCTGTTCTGTGTGCCATGAGTGCACACACACTACTTGAGCGGAAGTGGGAGGACATCAAGCTGTAGTTAGGCGGACTACAGGCGGTGAGGGGCAGGATCCTTGAGGTACCCAGCCTCTTGGATTATACCTTGCTATGGGAGCCCTGAAGAGGAGTAGCAAGACTAGCAGATGTCGGTAGAGACAGATGCGGGTGGAGTGACAAAGAGTGCTACAGTGCAGGAATCCCTGGATAGTGCTAGGTTAGCAGGCTGCAACAGTGCGAGAGGCAAGGGAGTGTTTCACCAGTGCAGGATGGCACAAAGAGGTGTGCAACGGTGGGAGATGCAGGCAGTTGTTGCAGCAACGCAGAGGTCAGTAGAGGGAGAACTTGTTAGTGACAAAGGGAGCTTCAGCTTTAGGAGTGTTTCTAACGTGACAGAGATGTCAAAGTTGGGAGATCAGTTACTTACTTCTCAATAATTGAGTTGCAGTGCAATAGTTAGTAGTGGTAGTGCTATGGGCAGCATGATGTAACATGATGAGAGGGGTTGCAGTGCAGATGCAGCAGTGGCAGTGGTAGGGCGATGGGCAACAACACAGATGCAGAGGGAGTTGCAGTACGGATGCAGCAGTGGCAGTGGCAAGGCCATTGGTACCAGTACAGGATGCAACAATGCAGATGATGGGCAGCAGACCTAGCATCAGCAAAGGCACCGATGCCGGATGATCAAGGTGATACTCAGTGAGGAGTATTACAAGAGCACAGTCCTCGCTAAGAGGGGGTGTTGATTTGGGGTAGCACCGGATGTGATCTAGCCACGAAAATGGGTGGAGAGGCTAAGGCACATAAGATCTCCAATACCCAAAAAGGGTTTGGGAAGATTCTAAACAATTTGGGAGATATTAAAATAATTAATATTTTTAATGGACTCCCTAAGTCTAAACCTAGGGAAAATAAAATATTAATGTGAATTAATATAAAACTGTGTCAGAAGGGTCCAAAAGTCATGGATCAAGTCAGATCTAATATTAGCCGTCGATTAGGGACTTAATCTCGCCCGTTGTTTTTTCAATGAGGAAAGTATAAGAGGAGGCTTGAGGGTCACTTGGAGAACACACCAGAGTGATTAGTCATTCTATTCTCTAGAGCTAGGTTTGCTAAGAGAGATATAATCAATGATCAGTTGCAGCGAGGGGCAGTGAGTACAAGGCAGAGAGGCAGGGACAACGCTGAGAGACCAACGTAGAAGCAAAGAGAGGCAGACGCCGAGCCAGAGGGAGCCACGCAGAGGCAGCAGAGACTGCACAGAGCTAGAAGGGCCTACGTCAACCACGCACAGGCTGCAAGAGTGTCGCAGAGAGCCAGAGAGGCTGCGCAGAGCCTCAGTAGGCTAATGCAGAGGGTTTCAGGCTAACGCAGAGGGTTTCAGGTTGACGCAGAGGCCAACAGCATTGACGCTGAGCTTCAGATTGTGCTGGAGAGAAATTTCGTGTAGCAGGCTTTCTGAATACCTGTTTTTGAAGAGAGGTATTGTTGCTAGATTTTTTTATCTCTGACAGGTTAACTAGTTTGGCACCTAGTGTACTCAGAAAAGAGATGCTTAATATTAAAACCCTCAAATAGCTGCACTGGTTTTCCCGCATTGTATTTTTCCGTGGACATTAGTCCAAAAATAATGGTGTTATTTGTGTGCTTGTTTATGTTTCCTTCAGTTGATGATTTGTAATGTGTTGAGCATGCACTTGTATTTATTTTCAGTATTTAAATGCTAAATAACTTGTTAATTAACATAACAAGTAGGTAGGAATAAATCAGTAAAATGCGCGGAGGGTTTCTAACTGTTAGACTTAGAAACTTCAATAGATGTCCACTCCAAATACAACGCACTACTCAAGCTTTGAAATCCGCAAGAGAAAGAGAGCACAAGAAGAACGAAGGAAGCCGAGGTAAAGGGTCTACTAGGGCAACAAAGTAAGGAGGAAGAACAACGAAGATTGAGGGATTGTTTTTTAGTGTATACACAGTCACACGTGCAAGGAAATGAAGGACGATCTGCGCCTATAACAACAATGAGAACACAGTTATATATTTTTCTTTGTTTGGGCTAGTGACTTAGGCCTATTAGGCCTCATACTCAAGCGAAGAAGAGGGTCTCTCTAGCGAAGGAAAAAGGAGCTAAAAGCTTAAAGGAAACCTCCCACATGTGCGAGAAGGCAGGGTTGCAGTACCACTATATCAAGTCCGCACTATACACGAAGAAGAAGCTCGATTGGGTCAATAGAAAGAAGGTATACCCTTGGTGAAATATATCACAAAGGAACAAAGATTAGTGTCTCTTCTATAACTAGTATAAGAGAGCCTACTAAGGAGTAGAAGAACGAAGTGCCGAAGAATAAAGTGCCGAAAGAAGTGGCAGGCTATATGGTGCAGAAAGGAGTGAAGACTTGACTTGTGCTTGGAGGATCTCTTAGTCAGGAGTCTAGGGTTTGGAATTGATCAATAGAAGCTTCAATAAAAGAAATTCACTAAAGGGTTTTCCTCTCAAGAGAAGAGAGGTTTTGGCCCTGGCAGAGAGCCAACATCTTGTTTTTATGTTTTGGTAGCAGTTTGATGAAGTACACACATGCACTAATAATAAGAAGAAGAAGAATAAGCTAACAAGAAAAGTACAAAGACTCCACAAATTGTTATCAAGTAACGAAGAATCATGCTACACTACTTTGCCCTAGATTCTTCAACATGGTATCAGAGGGAGGTTGACAAATCAAGGAACGGACAACTCAAGAACACTCATCAAGGAGAAGCATCTAAAAAGTTGAAGCATCAAGCCTAGAAGTCTCAATCACTTCAAGAACAAGAAGGGTCTACAATCCATCATTCATCAAGGAGGTCTACAAAGCTAGAAGAAGAGCCTTACATAAAGGCACCTACAAAGAAGAACATATTGAAGCAGGACCTACATCAAGCTACAAGTCTTCAAGCAAATCTCATCATCAAGCAAGTCCACTTGGAGAAGGCAACTTGAAGAACATCAAGATCCAGGGAAGACAAGCCATCAAGCCTTCAAGGAGGAAGCAAATCCATTACATCTCAAAATCTATCAAGTAAGTACATGTCCCTTTCTCAATATACATCAATGTCTTTTTGCAAGGAAAGAAATAAATTGGTAGGTACCAATAACTTTCTTACATGGAAGAAGAGGACTGATCTACTTCTCAAGGAGAATGAAATCCTTGAACATGTCAAAGGGGATATCGCAGTCCCTGCTAAGGAACAAACTCAAGCCTTATCCAAATACAATAAGCATGAGACAAGAGCTCAAAGGATTCTAATAGAATCAATCAAAGACTCCCTCATTCCTTATGTCTCCAAGTTTGAGACATCGAAAGAAATTTATGATAAGCCAGTAGAGCTATTCTTGGTATCTACAACCAGAGAAGTAATATCTCTAAGAAATGAATTATACAATATGAATATAACAGAGGAAGGAATAGCTCCCTACTCCATGAAAATCTCTGAAATGAGAGATCAAATTCAAGAGCTTGGGGAAGTCATGTCTGACAGAGAGATGACAATTGTAGTACTCAATGCTCTACCTGAGAATTGGGGCAACTTCACATCAACCATATAGGCCAAGAAGGAAGCAACCACTCTCAGTGAAATGTGATCTCTATGCAAAATAGAGGAATCCAGACTTAAGGCAAAGGAAGATGTGGGATCAAAGGAGCAAGCATTTGTTACGATGGCCAAAAGAAAGGGTAAATTTGGCAAGTTTGGTCTACGAAGAACAAACAACAAAGACATGTCCAAAATCCAATGTTTTGGATGCCAAGAATATGGACACTACAAAAGGAATTGTCCTAAGCTTAAGGACAACAAAAACAAAAGGAAGAAGCTCATATAACTCAAGAAATTAAAGAAGAAGGAAAGAAGCAAAAGAAGATCCTCCGGATCTCTACTATGACTAGGTCAAACTCTTTACTTCAAGTCTTCTTTCAAAGTTTTGAGTAGTATAGGAGCATGTAGGAATAAGATTAATATTGCATGGCTAGAAACATCCTCTAGAATCTAGCAGCATGATGTACATAGAGTTCTAGATACTCATGAAGATGTAGCATTTATGATAAGAACAAAAATGCATGAGTAGAAATATCCTATAGAATACAGGAGCATGGCAGATATAGCTCTAGATATTCTTGTACAAGAAGCATACCTAGTATAAAACCTCATGCACAATGAAAGAAAAATTGATCATGATTAAGTATCTTAGAAGACCTCCATCATCAAAAGAAAGGAAACATTTGCAAGGCAAGGATCTTTAAGATCCTATGATGGAATCTTCAAACGAAGGTTCATGGACCAAATCAGATGTCTCATTGGTAATCCCATTCATGGGATTCAAGAAAAGAATGATATGCAAGCAAGCTAAGATGAAGCAAGAAGGGCCACACCAAAGGATGATCAAAGGAGAATCAAGATGAGGAATGCATGCATTAAAGTTTAGTCATGTTATCATTTGTATATTATTGAGTCATGGGATAGTTCTATAACATGATCAAGCATGAAAGAATTTCTTTCACAAAGAACATCCTCGAAGGCATCTACCACAATGCAATGAAGTCCAACAAAAGAATATGCTCACATAAGGAGTATAATATTGTTGACTAAGAAGCAAGAAGAAATGTTGACAAGTCCAGAAAGCAAGCAATGAAGGAATGCTCTCACAAGAAGCATTAGATGGTTGACCTATCTATCTAATAAGAAGCAAACGAAAAAAGAGATCAAGCATGTGGAACAACACCATGATCACCGAGAATCACTATCTGACAAGATACTTTGAGGATATCTCTCGAAAAAAGGCAAGACAACTCGGATAAAGGAAGAAAGGACCCTTGACACCTATGAAGGCCTTGGAGATATAAAAGATGTTGATTTGAGGTAGCATCGGATGTGCTCTAGCCACGAAAATTGGTGGAGAGGCTAAGGCACATGAGATCTCCAATACCCAGAAAGGGTTTGGGCAGATTCTAGACATTTTGGGAGATATTAAAATAATTAATATTTTTAATGGAGTCCCTAAGTCTAAACTTAGGGAAAATAGAATATTAATATGTATTAATATAAAACTATGTTAGAATGGTCCAAAAGTCATGGATCAAGCCAGATCTAATCTTAGCCGTTGATTAGGGACTTAATCTCGATCGTTGATTTGTCAACAAGAAAAGCATAAGAGGAGGCTTGAGAGTCACTTGATAAACACACCAAGAGATCAAGATTTCGACTTTCTGAGGCTGGGTTTGCTGAGAAAGTTGAGAGAGTGATCAGAGTTGCAGCTGAGGGGCTGTGAATATAGAAGCAGAGAGGCATAGATAGCACCGCGAGGATCAATGTAGTAGCTAGAGAGAGGGACGCAGAAGCAGCCAGGGGTTAACACAGAGCCAACCAGGGCTCACGCAGAGGAAGCCAGGAGTTGCGCAGTGCCTCAGAGGGTCAGCGTGGGTGATGTATAGGGCCAAAGGGCTGACACAGTGCCTCCCGAGGCTGACACAGGCCAAGCCAAAGTGACAATGGGCTAACGTTGGGCTAGAGAGAGGCTGACGTTGGGGTTTCGTGGGGCAGATTGGAGCTGTGGAGCTACCAGAGTGTTTATCCGGGGTTTCAGCCAGAATATCTTCTTCCAAGTAGAGAGTTACTACTGCCGAGATTTTTCTCTGTTGGGTGAGCCGGATTTGGCACCCAGATTGTATTCTGACACTGCTTAATAAATGAAACCCTCAGATAGTTGCATCGGTTTTCCCGCATTGGGTTTTTTTGGGGACATTTTTCCAGAAACAACAGTTTCACTTGTGTGCTTGTTTCTATTTCCTTCAGTTGATGATATGTAATGTGATGAGCATGTACTTGTATTTATTTCTAGTATTTACATGGTAAATAACTTGTGAATTAACAGAACAAGTAGGTAGGAATAAATCAGTAAAGTGCATGAAGGGTTTCTAACGTGTCAGACTTAGAAATTCCAACATGGTATCAGAGTGTGGTTGCATATTACAGGAGAACTGAGGACATCAACTTAACAGAGCAGCAGCAACAGAAAATAGTTGTCCCGAGTGACAAAAGTTGTTCCTAGCAAAATAGCAGCAAGGAAGGGGTGATGTAGTGCCTGCGTCATCAAGATTGAGCCAGGAAGAGGCAGCACAAAGGCTGAGGGAGGCAAAGGCAAGCTCATGCAGAGGCCAGGAGGGCTGACGCAATTGGCTGAGGAGGCTGATTTGCCGGTGTCGGTATTGCATAGAGCCTAGGAGCTCTAACCTTCAGTTAGCTGGGGTTTAGGAGGCTCTGGGTAAGTTGCAGAGTGGAGCTGGCGAGGCACTGTAGTCAAAACAATACCTAACAGGGCAAGGCCAAGGTAGAGGAAGTTGCTTCTGAGGCGGATTTCTAGCCAAGGAATCTGAATCAGTGTTGTTGTTGCACAGACGATTGGAGAGGGTCATCTTGACATTGGCAGAAGGATTTCCAGGAGGGAAATCGAGGCTCAAAGGGAGTCACACCAAGAACTTCCTGGAGGGAAGTAGAGGAGCAATGAAATGGCACTACACGGAGTAAGAGACCAGGACAAACTGGACAGAGCCTCAAACTTCATAGTCTGGAAGGCCAGAACCTTATACGTACTAGACAGGAATCGTGTCAAGCACTTCACCTTGAGGACGATAGCTATCCCAGTTGATCCGACTGATAATGATAGGTACGAGGATGCAATGGCAAGGGCTAAGAGTATGCTAAGAGTATCATCCTTGACGGGGTCAAGGATCATATAATACCACATATTGTTGAGAAGAACATGACACAGGAGATCTGGGAGGCCCTGACCAAGTTGTATCAGAATACTTCCGTGCAAAGGAAGATGCTACTAGAAAATTAGATGCGATCATACCAGATGAAGAAGGAAGAACAGATCGACCCATTCCTCGGTCAATTAAAGGAGATCCGAGATCCGCTGACTTCCATAGGAGCAATGTCGGATCCAGAATTGATGGTGAGAACAACTTTGAATGCAGTCTTAGAAGACTGGGAAGTGTTTGTCCAGAGTATACTGGGCAGGGCGACCCTTCCAGATTGGGAAGAAATGTGGGTTGCTCTTCACCAAGAAGAGATCAGAAGGCTGAGCAAGGTGGGAAGCAGCGGCAAGGGGATCAGAATCAAGAAGGAGGAGGAGGAGGAGGATGTTGCCCTAGCATCTGAGGGAAAGCAGGAGAAATAGAAGAAGAAGGATAAGGGAGAGGCCTCCAAGACCAAGGCAGCGCCAGCAAGGGCAGAGAAGGAAGTGGAGACAGACGATGATTGTGCCATGAGCAATCATGTGCCACTTCAGAAGAAGTGGGGAGACATCGAGCTGTAGTCAGGCGAACTACAAGCAATGAGGGGCAGGATCCTCGAGGTACCCAGCCTCTTGGATTAGACCTTGCTATGGGAGCCCCGAAGAGGAGTAGCAATACTGGCGATGTCAGTAGAGACAGATGCGATTGGAGTGACAAAGGGAGCTACAGAGCAGGATTCCCAGGACAGCGCGAGGCTAGCAGGCTGCAACAGTGCGAGAAGCACGGGAGTGTTGCACCAGTGCAGGATAGCACAAAGAGGTGTGCAACGGTGCGAGATGCATGGAGTTGTTGCAGCAGCGCAGAGGTCGGAGAGGGAGCACTTGTTAGTGACAGAGGGAGCTTCAGCATCATGAGTGTTTCTAGCCTAACAAAGATGTCAAAGTTGGGAGATCAGTGACTTACTTCTCAGTAACTGGGTTGCAGTGCAACAGTTAGCAGTCGTAGTGCTATGGGCAGCACGATGTAGCATGATGAGAGGGGTTGCAGTGCAGATGTAGCAGTGGTAGTGGAAGGGACATGGGCAACAACATGAATGCAGAGGGAGTTGCAGTACGGATGCAACAGTGGCAGTGGCAAGGCCATGGGTAGCATTACAGGATGCAGCAATGCAAAGGATGTTGGGCAGCATGCCTAGAATTAGCACAGGGACCGATGCCAGATGATCAGAGTGATGCTCATTGAGGAGTATTATTAAAACACAGTCCTCGCTAAGAGGGAGTGTTGATTTGAGGTAGCATCGGATGTGCTCTAGCCATGAAAATCAGTGGAGAGGCTAAAGGCACATGAGATATCCAATACCCAGAAAGGGTTTGGGCAGATTCTAAACAGTTTGGGAGATATTAAAATAATTAATATTTTTAATGGAGTCCTTAAGTCTAAACTTATGGAAAATAAAATATTAATGTGTATTAATATAAAACTGTGTTAGAATGATCCAAAAGTCATGGAACAAGCCAAACCTAATCTTAGCCGTTGATTAGAATGTGTAGGGCATCCAAGAAAAGAGTAGGCAATAGGACCGATATTCTTTGACGGCTGGGAACCCAAGATAAGAATAGCCCTAGAAGGTCATACTCGAATAACACCCGGGTGGGTATGTACCTTGAGAGACAATGATGAAGGTCTCTGTAAATCATTGGTCTCGCTAGCATTGTAGCTCATGATCTCGTAAAGAGATGGAGCTGTTAGTCAAGGCCTTGCACTATGAAAATGCTAATGGATATGATGCTATAACAAATGGATTGCTAATCTGGTTTCTCTTATGTGAATTCGTCAAGAATGATAATAGCCAAACAACTTGTAATGTTGTATGAATACCTCCCTAGTTAAGAGGGAGTGTTGAAGGAAGTGTAAGTAGGTTCAGTCTTCATAAATGTACTTTTGATATTTGTACTTATTCAAAAAAAGAAATATTATTTTTACAATATATGTCAATGAGTTTCTTGCTCATTGAAATAGGTCTAGCACATGTCAAAGTGTTATAGGTGAGTCAAATAGTCAAAAGAAAAATGTTGAAGGCCTTAAGGGCATGTTACACCATGTATAATATATATTTAAGTCAAAGGGATAACCTCCAAGCAAAGTCAAGTCTACTCCTATGCAATGGCACCATCAAAAAGCTCCTTCAAGCATGCTATACCACCATGAAAATATCCGAAGTCTGCTCAACAAATCTGCATCCAAACAGCCCTCAAAGTCGGCCTACAAGTTGGCCTAAATGGAGGGACAGTCCCAGTCCTAGAGATTGTCCACTCCAAATACAACACATTACTGAAGCTCTGAAATCCACAAGAGAAAGAGACGACAAGAAGAACGAAGGAAGCCAAGGTAAAGGGTCTACTAGGGCAGTGAAGTAAGGAGGAAGAACAACGAAGATTGAGGGACTGTTTTCGGGTATACACAATCACACGTGCGAGGAAATGAAGGATAGTCCGCGGCTATAACAGCAGTAAGATCACAGTTATATATTCTTCTTTGTTTGAGCTAGTGACTTAGGCCTATTAGGCCTCATACTCAAGTGAAGAAGAGGGTCTCCCTAGCGAAGGAAAAAAGAGCTAAAATCTTAAAGGAAACCTCCCACACGTGTGAGAAGGCAGGGCTGCAGTATCACTATATCAAGTTTGCACTATAGATCAAGAAGAAGATCGATTGGGTCAAGAGAAAGAAGTTATACCCTTGGTGAAATATCTCACTAAGGATCAAAGATTAGTGTCTCTTCTAGAACTAGTATAAGAGAGCCTACTAAGGAGTAGAAGAACGAAGTGCTGGAAAATAAAGTGCCGGAAGAATTACCAAGCTATATGGTGCAGAAAGGAGTGAAGACTTGACTTGTGCTTGGAGGATCTCTTAGTCAGGGGTCTAGGGTTTGGCATTGATCAATAGAAGCTTCAATAAGAGAAATTCACTAAAGGGTTTTCCTCTCAAGAGAAGAGAGGTTTTGGCCCTGGCAGAGAGCCAACATCTTGTGTTCTTGTTTTTATGTTTTGGTAGCAATTTGATGAAGTACACACATATGCACTAATAATAAGAAGAAGAAGAATAAGCTAACAAGAAAAGTAAAAAGACTCCACAAATTGTTATCAAGTAACGAAGAATCACACTACACTACTTTGCCCTAGATTCTTCAACATGGTATCAGAGGGAGGTTGACACATCAAGGAAAGGGCAACTCAAGAACACTCATCAAGGTGAAGGATCAAGCCTAGAAGTCTCAATCACTTCAAGAACAAGAAGGTTCTACAATCCATCATTCATCAAGGAGGTATACAAAGCTAGAAGAAGAGCCTTACATAAAGGCACCTACAAAGAAGAACATATTGAAGCAGGACCTACATCAAGCTACAAGTCTTCAAGCAAATCTCATCATCAAGCAAGTCCACTTGGAGAAGGAAACTTGAAGAACATCAAGATCCAGGGAAGACAAGCCATCAAGCCTTCAAGGAGGAAGCAAATCCATTACATCTCAAAATCTATCAAGTACAAGTCCCCTTCTGAATATACATCAATGTCTTTTTGCAAGGAAAACAATTAATTGGTAGGTACCAATAACTTTCTTGTGTGGAAGAAGAGGACTGATCTACTTCTCAAGGAGAATGAACTCCTTTAACATTTCAAAGGGAATATCACTCTCCCTGCTAAGGAAGAAACTCAAGCCTTATCCAAGTACAATAAGGATGAGACAAGAGCTCAAAAGATTTTGATAGAATCAACCAAAGACTCTCTCATTCCTTATGTCTCCAAGTTAGAATATTGAAAGAAAATTATGATAAGCTAATAGAGCTATTCTCGGTATCTACAACCGGAGAAGTAATATCTCTAGGAAATGAATTATACAAGATGAAGATAACAGAGGAAGGAATAGCTCCCTACTTCATGAAAATCTCTGAAATGAGAGATCGACTTCAAGAGCTTGGGGAAGTCATGTCTGACAAAGAGATGACAACTGTAGTACTCAATGCTCTACCTAAGAATTGGGGAAACTTTACATTAAACATATATGCCAAGAAGGAAGCAACCACTCTCAGTGAAATGTGGTCTCTATGTAGAACAGAGGAATCCAGACTTACGGCAAAGGAACATGCGGGATCAAAGGAGTAAGCATTTGTTACGATGGCCAAAAGAAAGGGTAAATTTAGCAAGTTTGGTCCACAAAGAACAAACAACAAAGACATGTCCAAAATCCAATGTTTTGGATGCCAAGAATATGGACACTACAAAAGGAATTTTCCTAAGCTTAAGAAGGACAACAACAACAAAAGGAAGAGGGAAGAAGCTCATATAACTCAAGAAATGAAAGAAGAAGGAAAGAAGGAAGACCCTCTGTATCTCTACTATGACTAGGTCAAACTCTTTAGTTGAAGTCTTCTTTCAAAGTTTTGAGTAGTATAGGAGCATGTAGGAATAAGATTAATATTGCATGGCTAGAAACATCCTCTAGAATCTAGCAACATGATGTACTTAGAGTTCTAGATACTCATGAATATGTAGCATTTATGATAAGAACAAATATGCATGAGTAGAAATATCCTATAGAATATAGGAGCATGGTAGATATAGCTCTAGATATTCTTGTACAAGAAGCATACTTAATATAAAACCTCATCCACAATGAAAGAAAAATTGATCATGATTAAGTATCTTAGAAGACCTCCATCAACAAAAGAAAGGAAACATTTGCAAGGCAAGGATCTTTAAGATCCTATGATGGAATCTTCAAAAGGTTCATGGACCAAAGCAAATGTCTCATTGGGAATCCCATTCATGGGATTCAAGAAAAGTATGATATGCAGGAAAGCTAAGATGAAGCAAGAAGGGCCACACAAAAGGATGATCAAAGGAGAATCAAGATGAGGTATGTATGCATTAAAGTTTAGTCATGTTATCATTTGTATATTATTGAGTCATGGGATAGTTCTATAACATGATCAAGCATGAAAGAATCTCTTTCACCAAGAACATGCTTGAAGGCATGTACCACAATACAATGAAGGTCAACAAAAGAATATGCTCACATAAGGAGTATAAGATTGTTGACTAAGAAGCAAGAAGAAATGCTGACAAGTCCAGAAAGCAAGCAATGAAGGAATGCTCTCACAAGAAGCATTAGATGGTTGACTTATCTATCTAATAAGAAGCAAATGAAGATAGAGATCAAGCATGTGGAACAACACCATGATCACCGAGAATCACTATCTAAGAAGATAATTTGAAGATATCTCCCGAAAGAAGGCAAGACAACTCTGATAAAGGAATAAAGGACCCTTGACACCTAGGAAGGCCTTGGAGATATAAAAGATGCAGATAACTAATTCTACTCTACGAAGATGTCGTGATGAAGAAACTATTCAACAAAAAGCAATGTTGAAGCAATATCAGGATGAAGTCATGATGGGCTACTAGGTCGAAACATGTAAACAAGCAAGTACAACAAAGCATCTATGAGAAGAATACTCTGAAACATGGACAAGATGACAAAGGAGTAGCCAAGATGACAAGAAAACCTGATGTATGACATGAAAGCCACTTTCCTCGAAGGAAGCAATGACATGACAAACCAGGGAGGAAAGTGATCAATGGATGGTGCCCTACCTAGAAGAAGTTTGAACAAAGACTTCATGACATCAAGAAAGGAAGGAAATCAAGCAACTGAAGGACCCTCGAAGAAGAAGCTGCTGATGAAGGAAAGAGTCCCCAGTTAAGAGGGAGTTGTGACAGGTCCCTGATCAAGAGGGAGTTTTGGATCACCCCTGATTATAAAGGAGTGACAATAGTATTTTCCATTTCATGGGTCATGCATTAGACCAGGACTAACAGCCGTAAGTCTAGATGAAGGCCACGAATGGAAATGTAGACACAAGATAGACACAACATTCTTGTCTTCACTTGGGAAGAAAGAATCGGAGGATTGGGTAATCATCTGGCATCCGATACTCTTTGAGGATGTGCAGGACATCCAAGACAAGAGTAGGCAAGAGGAGCGGTATTCTTTGAGAGCTGGGAACCCAAGATAAGAATAGTCCTATAAGGTCATACTTGGAGAACACCTGGGTGAGTATGTACCTTGAGAGACAATAATGAAGGTGTCCATAAATCATTGGTGTCACCAACATTGGAGCTCTTGGTCTCATAAAGAGATGGAGTTGTTAGTCAAGACCTTGCACTATGACAATGCTGATGGACATGATGCTATAACAGATGGATTGCTAGTCCGGTTTCTCTTATGTCAATTCTTCAAGATTGATAATAGCCAAACACCTTGTAATGTTGTATGAATACCTCCTTAGTTAAAAGGGAGTGTTGAAGGAAGTGTAACTAGGTTTGGTCTTCATAAATGTACTTTTGATATTTGTACTTATTCAAGAAAAGAAATATTATTTTTATAATATATGTCAATGAGTTTCTTGCTCATTGAAATAGGTCTACCAAATGTCAAAGTGCTATAGGTGAGTCAAATATTCAAAAAGAAAAATGTTGAAGGCCTTAAGGGCATGTTACACCATGTATAAATATATATTTAAGTCAAAGGGGTAACCTCCAAGCAAAGTCGAGTCTACTCCTATGCAATGGCACCATCAAGAAGCTCCTTCAAGCATGCTACACCACCATGAAAACTATTCGAAGTCTGCTCAACAAATCAACATCCAAACATCTCTCAAAGTTGGCCTACAAACAGTCAATCAAGTCAGCCTACAAGTCGGCCTAAATGGAGGGACGGTCCTCTATTTATAGAGGTTGTCGACTCCAAATACAACACATGACTCAAGCTCTAAAATCCGCAAGAGATAGAGAGGACAAGAAGAACGAAGGAAGCCAAGGTAAAGGGTCTACTAGGGCAGCGAAGTAAGGAGGAAGAAAAACGAAGATTGAGGGATCGTTTTCTAGGGTATACACAGTCACACATGCGAGGAAATGAAGGACAGTCTGTGGCTATAGCGATAGTGAGATCACAGTTATATATTCTTCTTTGTTTGGGCTAGTGACTTAGGCCTATTAGGCCTCATACTCAAGAGAAGAAGAGGGTCTCTCTAACAAAGGAAAAAGTAGCTAAAATCTTAAAGGAAACCTCCCACACATGCAAGAAGGCACAACTACAGTACCACTATATCAATTCTGCACTATACATCAAGAAGAAGCTCGATTGGGTCAAGAGAAAGAAGGTATAACCTTGGTGAAAGATCTCACTAAGGATCAAAGATTAGTGTCTCTTCTAGAACTAGTATAAGAGAGCCTACTAATGAGTAGAAGAACGAAGTGCCGGAAAATAAAGTGCCGAAAGAAGTGCCAGGGTATATGGTGCAGAAAGGAGTGAAGACTTGACTTATGCCTGGAAGATCTCTTAATCAGGGGTCTAGAGTTTTGCATTGATCAATAGAAGCTTCAATAAGAGAAATTCACTAAAGGGTTTTCCTCTCAAGAGAAGAGAGGTTTTGGCCCTAGCAAAGAGCCAACATCTTGTGTTCTTGTTTTTATGTTTTGGTGGCAGTTTGATGAAGTACACACATATGCACTAATAAGAAGAAGAAGAAGAATAAGCTAACAAGAAAAGTAAAAATACTCCACAAATTGTTATCAAGTAACGAAGAATCACACTACACTACTTTGCCCTAGATTCTTCAACATGCCCCTCTCTAGACCTGCATCCCCTCTCTGGCTTGAACTCTACTACTAGCTAGCTCGGCCTGCCCAAGGAACTCGCACTGCTGGCTCTCACTCACTGTGATGTGTATGTCTCCATCTACCCATCAACCTCCTCTTATAATCTCTATATGGGACTCCAATGGCCAAGGTTAAAACTTAATCAATGGTTGAGATCATTTCCAAGTCAATCTATGTGAGTTTCTAGAGAATTCTCAGATTTATCAATTAATTACTATTAATTAATCGATTTCCCTAAGTTAGACTTAAGAATTTTTAATTATCGATCAATTAATTTAATTGATCCATCTCGAGGTGGAATTTCCATAAACGATTTCTAGAGTTTGGATCCTTGTGTTTTAGCCTCTCCACAAAGTTTTGAGACTAGAACACCATCCAATGCTACAAAAACTAACACTCTCTTAACGAGGAATGTGTTCTCCAACTCTGTCTTCATAACATCCTCCAACCACGTCGCTGATGTTTAACAACTGTAGCTGCCTTCCACTGTACACCAACCACTACGCTAACTCTGATTCATCTGCCACTGACTATAGTTGAACCATGTCGCATTTGTGTTGTTGTTGACACTGCATTGTACATCTTGTACTGCAACTCTGCATCTGCACTGCAACTCATCTAACAACTATCTCACTATCCATCTGCACTGCAACTTATCTAACAACTATCTCACTATTGTTACTACTACTGCAACTGCTGCAACTGAGAAGCATCCAAAATACTCTGTCCCTGCTACTGAGACAGGTTCTCCACTATACCCATTTGTTCTCTAAAGTAGACAAACTTAGCTCTCCCTAGAGCTTTTGTGAGTATATCTGCAACCTGCTCTTCTGTGGGAAAACACTGTAGCCGGACTACTCCACGCTGCACACAATCTCTGATGAAATGACATCAAATATCTGTGTTTCAACCTGTCATGAAACACTGAATTTTCAGAGATCTTGATGCAACTCTGATTATTGCAGTAGGCACTGGTCACCCCATCCTCTGCCTGAACAAGCTCACTAGCAGCTTCCGAAGCCATATAGCTTCGCACGTGGTTGTGCTAGCTGCCATATACTCTTCTTCTGCAGAGCTCAGTGCTACTGACTTCTACTTCCTGCTGCACCAAGAAACCATCCCTAATCCAACACTGAAGCAGTACCTAGAGGTACTTTTCTAGTCCAGGGAACTACCTACCCAATTTGCATTGCGAATCTACATAGTTTGACATCATCCCCTCGGGTATATTTCAACCCATACTCTATTGTGTCGCGTAAATACCTCAAAATGTGCCTTTCTGTTGTCCAATGCACTCTCTTCGGCTCCACCATAAATTGACTGAGAGTGTTGACCATGAAGCAAATATCTGGCCTAGTGTTGACCAGATACATGAGAGAACCAATGAGTCGTCTATAAAAGGTGGGGTCAATATCCTTGTCATCTGATGCATATATCTTTCCCAGTTGGTGATCATGCACGTAGATATGGATCTACAATCTTGCATTCTGAATCTCTTCAAAATATCTGTAGCATATCTCCCTTGACCAAGGAAGATCTCCCCATCCTTCTGCCACACTTCCAATCCGAGGAAATATTGCATCAAACCCATGGCCTTCATATCAAACTTTGCTACCAAGTTCCTCTTGCTGTATTCTTTGAGCCCTAATGATCCTGTCAAGAAGAGGTCATCCACATACAAAACTAGGATGAGTGGCTCATCTTCTACCATCAAGTAGTAAAGGTTGGGATCTGCGTCACTCTTAAAGAATCCCATTTGTTTCATGTAGTTGTCAATCCAACCATACCATGCCCGAGGAACCTACTTGAGCCCGTATAGAGCTTACTTCAGCTTGTACACGTGTGCGCCTCTCATGTGTCCTAAATCCCTCTAGTTGTTCTATGTACACCTCTTCCTCTGTCACCCCATTCAAGAATGTTGCTTTGACATCTATCTGGTGAATCTGCCACCCCATTTTTGTTGCCAGGGATATAAATGATCGGATAGAAGTGTATTTGGAAACTAGGGCAAAGGTCTCCTCATAATCCATACATTCCTTCTGCTCATACCCCTTTGCGACAAACCCATCCTTGTACTTCTCCATGCTATCGTCTGCAGCATACTTGATCTTGTAGATCCATCGAGAACCTACAACTAACTTGTCCTCGGGCCTCGACACCACCTCCCAAACATCGTTCATCATGATAGAGTTGTACTCCTCTACCATGGCATCTATCCACACCTGATGTTGTGTGGCCTCCTGATAACTGGAAGGTTCTTCAACCTGTGCTACCAATGCTTGGTATTTTTCAGGCTATCTGTGCTCTCTTTTGTTCGTCCTAGGAGCTCCAATGAACTCCTCTGCATCTCTCAATGTCTGACGAACTTCCCTGTTGGTTCCTCATCCTGCCTTTGCTACTCCATCAACTGTCAACTCACTGGATCCCTGCACCTGAGGAAATGTGAGTACTAGTCACTGTACTGGAACCCTGTGACTATCCCACTGGTTGCCCCTACTGCTGGACCAATGGAGTTTTTGTTGGCTTACTCTGACCACCTGCTAGCATCTCACAAGACTTCTTGAAGGCTCTTTCCCCCATGAAATTTACGTCCCATCTCACTACGATCTTCCTGCTGCTAGAAACATAGATCTTGTATGCCTTTGAGGTTTCTCTATACCTAGTGAGGAACCCCTTCTCTGCAGTTTGATCCAATTTGGTGTGCTTCTCATTTGGCACAAGTCAATAAGCTATGTTGCCGAAGATCTTGAAGTGACTTACCTCAGGATTGTTTCCTGAGAAGACCTCTTCTGGCGTTATCTTTCCCAATGCCTTATGAGGAATCCTATTCTGAATATACATTGTTGTGTTACATGCCTCTTCCCATAAAAACCTGGGCAAATCCTAGTCATAGAACATCACTTTTGCAGCCCCAACTATAGATATGTTCTTCCACTCCGTTATCCCATTCTGTTATGGATTGTATGGAGTTGTCGACTCTCTTCTGATGCCTTCCTTCGAATAGAAATCTATGAAGTCTTTATCTGTGTACTCTCCACCATTATCTGAGTGAAGCACCTTGATCTTATTCCCTGTCGCATTCTCCACTAAAGCCTTAAAATCCTTGAAGCGATCGAAGACCTCATCCTTGGTCTTTAAGAAGTAGATCCAGGATTTCCTGGAATGATCATCAATAAAGGTGATGAAATAGTCAGCCCCACTGAGAGCTCTAGTGGATATAGGGCCACAAATGTCTAAATGTATAAATCCCAACACGCCATCTTCTCTGTTGTCACTTCTTGGGAATGTTGCCTTAGCATATTTCCCAAGCACGCACCCTCTACACACATCATCGTGTTTTGTGCCAAGTTCTAAAACACTTGTAACTGTCTCCCAAGCATTCTAAGTGTTCCATGATGTAAATGTCCCATTCCCCTATGCCATAGCTCGTTCAGGTCTTTCCCCTTGGTACTGTCATTGCCTATCAATGCCATTGAAGAATCGAGCTACAGTTTGTACAACCTGTTGCTCCACTTTGTTTCACCCTCTTCCAGCTGAGGTGTTTAACCAAAACCTTCTTCCCTGTGAAGTGGACATCATATCCCTTATCCTCTAACTGAGATAATGAAATCGACTTCATACCCAATCCCAGCACATGCAACACATCTGTAGCGCTGGTAATTTCTCTTGACTCCCTCTAAAAATCAATGGTATCTCTCCCTACTAGAGTGCACTTGGTTTTATTTCGCATCGTAATCTGGAAGTCCATCTACACTTCTTTGTAGCTAGAGAAGTATTCTCTAACCCCTGTCATGTGAGTTGATGCTCCACTCTCGATGTACCTAACACCTTGTGAAGTTGAGCTATTTAAGCAAGCAAATTTGTCCACCAACCTATAAGACAACTCTGAAGCCCCTTGAATATCAAATATGTCCATTGCCATATTTGAGATTTATGGAGAATTTACTAAAGACATCTTGAGTATAAATCTGACTACTATTTCTCTTCACTCGACACTAATTATGCTGTAGCAAACTGCTGCAAAACCCTTCTGCACCCAGACAAGAAATCTACTCTGCAAAATATACTAAGTTGCTCCTCCCTTTGCCTGTTGGAATTGCTTCCCCGAACAAATCAAATTTTCTTGCCACCTACTACTAGAAAATCGAGCCCCAATCTAGCAATTCGTACTCCCCGGCTAGGCATTGCACAGCGCAAGAAAATTTCGGCCTACTGCTCCCTCTGAAAAGAGAAATTTTATTCTTCCAACTTTGAGCCTCTTATCTGTCAAATATGCTTTGATACCATGGGAAATTCCTTGAAATGAAACAACTGGAAATAATTCTTTTAACTGGAAAATTTAATTATGCAGTTTATTTTGTTTACGACAAAATAACGAATTATTCACACTGTAATTTCTTCACCAAATAAAATATTGCAGAAGAAAAAATAGGAACTGAGAAATGCTAGCACACACATAGAAATTGACAAACTTATTTTTCCAAAAATGTCCCCAGAAAAACCCAATGTGGGAAAAATGGTACAACAGTTGACGATTTTATTGTTATGCAACAATGAATTCTACATAAAATAAATTTGGATGCCCAACTGGCTATCCAATCTGAGAGAAATACTAGCAAAATCACCTGAGGGAATTTACCCTCATCTCCAAGAAATCCCGAGTAAAAACTGACAAACCCAAGCAAGCCGTCCAAACCCTCTGCACACGCTCTGTGTCACCTCTGCGCATCCTGTCACACGCTCAACCGAGAATAGATGCTACTCAATCCATATTGCCTATTACTGACTTGGGAAGTGTCTCTCTTGCCTACTAGAAAATCCTCGTGGCCTCTGAAAATAGAAACGACCTCCTCTCCAGCTAAATCGAACTTCCTCTTTGAGGCTCTACACAAGCCCTACATTGCCTCCTGGAGAAAATAGTTCAGCCTCCTCTCTTGCCTCTTGTTGTCGCACAAAGTGTCTATGCACTGCGACAATGCTCAAATCGGGGCTATCACCCTGATCCCTGATCTCACTATTTAAGTTGTCTCCCTACAGCAAGCTAAGGGGGGGTTGACCCTACGGGATGAAGGAGGACCAGCTGGGAATCAACCGGCTCGGGAGACACAGTGAGGCAATCAAATACTTGATTAAGGCTTAGCGATGATTTAGATTAAATTTTAAATGATTAATACGAGTGCCTTATGAAGTTAATGAAAACCAAGTAATTGATTAGCTACTGTTGCTTGGGAAATAGAAATATGAAAAACTCTTTAACAATTTCTTGAAAATATTTGCCAAAATATCTAGCATATGAGCATAAAATAATCCAAGCAATGAAGATAGATAGATGTAAGATATTCAACAGATGCACAATGCTTCAGCAATTAAAATTCAAGAAATACAAATACCTTGATCAACCATAAATTTTAAAGCTAACCAGTTCAGGTCCTAGAATTATTTACCACTTTCAAATATTTAATCATCAAATATAGAAATTTAAGCACATTTAACTATAGTAAAATGATAAATACTGATACCACAACAGTCTTTAACACAAAAAGACACCCAGAAGGAGATTTAAATTTGACAGCTTAATTATCCCCTAGGTGAATTTCTCAATATGTGCTAAGCTAAATTTTTTTCTTTTTTTTCTTTTTTTAAAATGTTTTGGATTTTTTTAGGAATTTTTAGATTTTTCAATTTAAATTTTTTTATCAAAGTTAAAACAAATGAAACCAAAAAATCGAATCTTTATTTTTATTTTTTAATATATATATATATATATATATTTTAGATTTTGAAGTTTTAATAATAATCAAAATCATAAAATCAAATGAAATGTAAACAAACAAACAAAAAATCGAACTTAAATGAAGACTGACCCCAAAAAAAAAAAAAAAAATTAAACTGACCCCTATATACACAAAACCTTAAACCTACGAATACAAAACAAAAAGAGAAAGCGTAAATGAAATCGAAGGTTAATTGCAGGTCTGCGTGAGTCCGACAACGGAGTTTGGAGACTGTGGAGGAGAGTCGACGGGCAGACAAAAAGGAGGGCGTGAAATGAGGGTTTGGACGGAGGGATATGTGAAGGAGAGGCGAGCTGCATGAGGGTTGAAGTTATGGCAGCGGAAATGGTAGCGGCGAGGGTTTGTTTTGCAGGTTTTGGAGCAGCGTGGGAAGGACGCAGATATGTATGGAAGGGATTGGCAGCGTGGAGAGGGGCTCATATGGCAGCAGCGAAAGACTACGTGGGAGAGAAGAGATGCGTGGACTGGCAAAGAAGAATGGGCAGCTGCGAGAAGGGGAGTTGTGACTATGGATGGACAGCGTTGAAGGTTTGCAGGAGGAATGGCCAACGAAGGTTACGAAAGGAAGCAAATCGATTTGCAGGTTAGTGGGATAGCAGCAACGAAGGTTTCCATTAAGTGCGGCAATCGCAGATTGTTCAGCGAAAAGGAGACAGCTGGGGAAATATGCAAGTTGACGGAATAGAAATGAGGATCAGATGAGATGGAGTAGCGTCAGTAGGGTTTCGATGGCGACTGAGAGAAGGGATGCATGGAGGAGAATGAGGGAGGTTGGAGCTGTAGGAAACGCGGAGGGGTTTTACACAATACGTCTTAAAAAAAAAATCAAAATTTTTCTGTAAAAATGAAACCCCAGGTAGCAGCAGACAGATGGCCCAGGAAACCCTTAAAACTCTCCAGAGATCTTAATAAAAATTTTAAATCCTTCTGCTTCAGATTCGCCTGATGAAAACCCCAAAAAAATTTCCAGATCTGAAATAAATACCCCTGCAAGAGCTGATTCTGAGGCCAGATCTTACCCTCCAGGGCCTAGATCTGGCTTCAAATTTAGACGTCACCTTCAGATCTGCAACCTGCAATGGCAAAAACAAAACGCACAGAAATAATATATACAATGATGAAACTAAAAACCCCCAAAAAAAAGGCTAAATAATTACAGTAATCACAAGCTAAAGGCTCTAAGCAGCCAAATCTATCATTATGCCACACATTTTTTTTAATTTTAAATTTAAGGTGTGGTGCTTCAGAGAAAACCCTTCATGCATCAACAATGGAATTTCTGATAATAAGCCCGGGATTCAATCAAGTTGGGTCCTTCAGAAAATGTTAATCGAGAGTTGGTTGGTCCAACTGAAAACTTCCCCGAATTCCCGATGATCTCAAAATCAAGAATTTCCTGCACAATTCGATTCAACCATTAACGTAGAGAGAGAAATGACAATAAAATTCAAATCTAATGGAGATACCTACCATTATATTCAAAATTTAAACTACCATTCAAACCCCAGTGATCAAACAAGATACCTGTGCTTAAATCACTCTTCATAAAGTTATCATCAATGGCTGAAAAGAAATCTATGCATGAAAATAAAACATCTTACAACATTTCTACGAAGAGTAACACTAGCAGAAATTAACACCAAAGTCTTTCCTTATTGCTCAAAAAAAAAACTTACAAGAGAGCTTTCACTTAGCACACGACTCAAAGATCGAATGATCTCAACTGAAAACTGACCTCCTATTTAAAGAAAAATCTTCCAACAGCTATTTTGAGTGATCCTTGTCAAAGTGATCTCGACCGTTGATGAGGATCAAAAGTTCTTTTAATCTCATCCGTTGAAATTTTAAATTATTGAGGAAATTCGAAATTATCAATTAAATTAATTCAAAAAATAATTTTTTGAATTAATTTCCTCGAAATTTTGACTTTGACTTAACCCTAGGGACCAAGGGCATAAAATTTAGCAAAATAATCAATTAACCTTAGTCCCTGGACCTTTTAAAATTTAATTTTTTTAAAGGACCCTCGAATTTAGCCTTTGGAAAATTTAAATTTACCTAGGACCTAGGATTTATGAGCGGATAAATTACTTTTTTAATCCTCAAGACATTTTACATCATGATGTTTACATTTTTACATCTCAAGGGGGAAAACCCATTTGATATAGACCCTCATAGACTACCCAGTTCTGCGACACAAACATAATCTAGCAGATCAAGCAATTTGTAATAAAATAATCTAACCAAATAGTTAGAATTATTCCCAAATCACTTTTACATAGACTCGATCTAACACACTAGGACTCCCCTAAGATTCTAATGACAAAATCCATTCCGGCTTTGGGGTAAGGCTAAAGGAAAACTCTATTGATCATTGATCGGTGAGACAAAAAAACTTCCAGAATGTAAATCATCACCAGAAAATTAGGTTTACCTGGGCAATTACATACATGACATAGATCTGGTGAGATTATTTACAATTTACACATCCAAACTAAGTTTACAATATAACATGATCAGGTTAATGATGATAGTCGAACAGCACGGATACATTGATCAAGCGCTATCCCTTTTGCGAAAAAAGGGGGGGTGCTGCTATGGGTCGTTGACACATAGTGGTCAACACCTCTCTAAAACTGGAAAATTTTCCTCTGAATCACTGTCTCTACCCCTATCTAGCTCTGCATTCTCTCTCTGGCTCGAACTCTGCACTAGCTAGCTTGACTTTCCAAAGGACCTCAAACTTGATGTGTATGTCTCCATCTACCCATCGACCTCTTCTTATAATCTCAAGTTGGGACTCCAACGACCAAGATTAAAAATTTATCGATGGCTGAGATCATCTCCAAGTCAATCCGTGTGGGTTTCTAGAGAATTCTCACCTTTCTCAATTAATTACTATTTATTAATCAGTTTCCCTAAGTTAGACTCAGGAATTTTTAATTATCGATCAATTAATTTAATTGAGCCATCTCGAGGTGGAATTTCCAAAAATGATTTCTAAGTTTTGGAGAACTCCTATGTTTTAGCCTCTCCACAAAGTTTTGAGACTAGAACACCATCCGACGCTACAAAAAATTACATCACCTAGTAGTGGAACCTTCGAGTATTTGAAAATCCTCTCTTTACTTGAATAGAAAAAATCCAAAAATCTTTTGTTTATCAATATCTGGAAGTCCAAAAACTAGAACTTCTAAAAAACAAGACTTTCTAAAAATACCAAATCCGAATGCCAAGTCACCATGTACACATCATATGCCACATCACCTACAATGTTAGTTTCCATGTCTACATCCTGACCACCTACCACATCAACTTCCATGTTAGTGTTGAAGTTTCTAAGTTTACTTAGTTTAGAAACCCTTCATGCACTTTTTCTGATTTATTCCTACCTACTTGTTATTTTTATTTAACAAGTTATTTACAAAGTAAATACTAAAAATAAACACCAGTGCATGCTCAACATATTACAGATCAACAACTAAAAGAAACAAGAACAAACACACCACATGACACCATTATTTTTGGACCATTGTCCCCGGGAAAACCCAATGCGGGAAGTCCGGTGCGGCTATCTTAGGGTTTTCTTATTAAGCAATATCAGAGTACAATCTGGGTGTCGAAATTGGCCTACCCAATGGAGAATTTCCTTAGCAGCTATACCTCACAATTTGAGACAAATCTCCTGGATGAAACCCTGGAAAATCTTTCCGGTAGCTCCTGAGCACAAAATTGCTCTGCAACCCCAGCGTTTGTCCAAACTGGACTGCGTCAGCCCCTCTCTGTCTCACCCTAGCCCTGCGTCAGCCTTTCTAGGCCTGCGTCGGCCCCAGGAGGCCCTGCGTCAGCTATGGGAGCCTCTACGTCAGTTGCGCTGGCCCCCCTGATGCTTTGCGCAGCACTTGGCTGCCTCTACGTGGCCCTGCGTGAGCCCTTGCTGGCTCTGTGTCACCCTCCTTGGCTGCTGCGCTGCTCTCCCGACACAATCTCTGCCTTCTCTGTTTCTCTGTACTCAATGCCCCTTAGTCGCTCTCCCGATCACTGATTCTATCTCTCTTAGCAAACCCCGCTCTAGAGAATAGAATGACTGATCATCTGGGTGCTCTCCAAGTGACCCTCAAGCCTCCTCTCTTTTCCTGTTGACATCACAACAGCCGAGATTAAATCCCTAATCAACGAATAAGATTAGATCTAGCTTGATCCATGTCTTTTGGACCACTCTAACACAGATTCATATTAATACATATTAATATTTTATTTTCCCTAAGTTTAGACTTAAGGACTCTATTAAAAATATTAATTATTTTAATATCTCTTGATCTGTTTAGAATCTATCCAAACCCTTTCTGGGTATTGGAGATCTCATGTGCCCCAACCAATCCACCAAATTTCGTGGCTAGAGCACATCCGATGCTACCCCAAATCAACATTCCCTCTTAGCAAGCACTGTGCTCTAGCAAATTAGCAATACTCCTCACTGAGTATTACTCTGATCATCCGTCATCGATACCTATGCTGATGCTAGACCTTTCTACCCACCATCCTCTTCACTGCTGCCGATGGTTCTGCCACTGCCACTGCTGCATCTATATGACAGCTCCCTCTGCATCCGTGTTGCTACTGGTCCTTTCTCCAAACACTGCATCTACACTGCACCTCCTCTCATCATGTTGCATCGTGTTGTCCACTGTTGCACTGCAACTCAGTTACTAAGAAGTAAGTAATTGATCCTCCAACTGACCTCCCTGTTGGGCTAGAGACACCCACTAATGCTGAAGCTCCCTGCCGCTGAAAAGTGCTCCCTCTCTCTGACCTCTACGCTATTGCAACAACTCTCTGCATCTCGTACCATTGCACACCTCTCTGTGCCTTCTTGCACTGGTGCAACACTCCTGTGCCTCTCAAACTGCTGCAGCCTGCTAGCTCTATGTTGTCTCGGGAATCCTGCACTGTAGCTCTCTCTGCTGCTCCATCCGCATCTGTCTCTGCCCACTCAGCCAGTCCTGCTACTCCTCATCGGGACTCTCGTAGCAAGGTCTAATCCAAGAGGCTGGGTACCTCAAGGATCCTGCCCCTCACCGCCTGTAGTCCACCTAACTACAGCTCGATGTCTCCCCACTTCCGCTCAAGTGGTGCGTGTACGCTCATGGCACAATCATTGTCAGTCAAAACTTCTTTCTCTGCCCGTGTTGGCGTTTCCTTAGTCTCAGAAGACTCTCCCTTACTCTTCTTCCTTGGGCACTGGGTCGCATAATGACCCATCTCCCCACAGTGGAAGCACTTGATCTTGGAGAGATCTTTCTTCTTCCGCTTCTTCTTTCCCTCAGATGCTAGGGCCACATCCTCCTCCTCCTGCTGAACTTTGATCCCTTTGTTGCTGCTACCTGTCTTCGACAGTCGTCTGATCTCTTCGTGGCGAAGAGCTACCTGCATCTCGTCCCAAGGTAGGAGAGTCCTTCTGCCCAGGATACTTTGGACAAACATTTCCCAATCTTCTGAGATAGCATTCAGGGTTGTCCTCACCATAAGCACCTGATTTGGTGTCGCCCCTATAGCAGACAACTGGTCTCGGATCTCATTCAGTCCTCCGAGGAAGGTGTCAATCGATTGACCCTTCTTCATCTAATACGACCTCATCTAGTTCTCGAGCAGCATTCTTCTCTGCACAGCAGTATGCTGGTACAAGTTCTTGAGAGCCTCCCACATCTCAACTGTCATTTCCTTCTCGGCTATATATGGTACCACATGATCCTTGAGCCCATCAAGCATAATGCACTTGGCCCTCGCCATCGCCTCTTCGTACTTGTCACTATCATTGGGGTCGACTGGGATAGCTATAACCTTCAAAGCGAAGTTCTTGACACGATTCCTGTCAAGCACTGATAAGATTTTGGCCTTCCAGACTACGAAGTTCGATGCTCTGTCCAGTCTATCCTAGTCTCTTACCCCGTGTAGTGCCATGACGCTCCTCTACTTCCCTCTCGAAAGTTCTCTGTTCGACTCCTCTGAGTCTCTACTTCTCGTTTGCAAGTTCTCTTCTGGATTCCCTCTGAGTCCTGATTTCCCTCATGGAAATCCTTCTGTCGCTTGTCGAGATGCCCCCTACTCTGATCGTCTTGTGCAATTGCACCGCTGATCCGAGTTCCTCGGCTGTAAACCCTTGGTAACAACTCCTCTGGCCTTGCTCTATCAGGTGTTGTTCTGACTACAGTATCTCACCAGCTCCACTCTACAATATTCTTGTAGCCTTCTGAACCCCAGCAACTTCCTCTCTGTGAACTGCATCAGCCCCTCTTTACCCTACACTGGCTCTGCATCACCCCAGATGGGTCTGCGTCAGCCTTGGGATGCCCTGCATCAGCCCTCTGACCCTTTGCGTCAACAATGCTAGCCTCTCTAAGGCTCTGCACAGTTCTCGGGTTCTTCTACGTGGCTCTGGCTAGCTCTGCGTCACACTTCCTTGGCTTCTACGCTGCTAGAAACAACTTTTGTCACCTTGGGAGAGCTGTTTTCTACTGCAATTGCTCCGCTCAGCTGATGTCTTTTAGTCATGTGATCTGCAATCACGCTTTGATACCATGTTGAAGTTTCTAAGTTTACTTAGTTTAGAAACCCTTCATGCACTTTTTCTGATTTATTCCTACCTACTTGTTATTTTTCTTTAACAAGTTATTTACAAAGTAAATACTAAAAATAAACACCAGTGCATGCTCAACATATTATAAATCAGCAACTAAAAGAAACAAGAACAAACACACCACATGACACCATTATTTTTGGACCAATGTCCCCAGAAAAACCCAATGCGGGAAAACCAGTGTAGCTATCTGAGGGTTTCCTTATTAAGCAATATCAGAGTAAAATCTGGGTGCCGAAACTGGCCTACCCAACAGAAAATTTCCTTAGCAGCTACACCTCATAGTTTCAGAGAAATCTCTTGGCTGCAAGCCCGGAAAATCTTTCTGGTAGCTCCTCAGCACAAAACTGCTCTGCAACCCCAGCGTCTGTCCAAACTGGACTGCGTCAGCCCCTCTCTGTCTCACGCTGGCCCCGTGTCAGCGCTAGGAGGCCCTGCGTCAGCTTTGGGAGCTTTTGCGTCAGCTGTGCTAGCCCCTCTAGTGCTCTGCGCAACACTTGGCTACCTCTGCGTCGCCCCGCGTGAGCCCTTGCTAGCTCTGCGTCAGCCTCCTTAGCTGCTGCGCTGCTCTCCCGGCACAATCTCTACCTTCTCTGTTTCTCTATACTCAATGCCCCTCAGCCACTCTCCCAATCACTGATTCTATCTCTCTTAGCAAACCCTACACTAGAGAATAGAATGACTGATCATCTGGGGTGCTCTCTAAGTGACCCTCAAGCCTCCTCTTATACTTTTCCTGTTGACATCTCAACGGCCAAGATTAAGTCCCTAATCAACGACTAAAATTAGATCTGGCTTGATCCATGCCTTTTGGACCAGTCTAACACAGATTCATATTTATACACATTAATATTTTATTTTCCCTAAGTTTAGACTTAGGGACTCCATTAAAAATATTAATCATTTTAATATCTCCTGATCTGTTTAGAATCTGTCCAAACCCATTCTGGGTATTGGAAATCTCATGTGCCCCAACCTATCCACCAAATTTCGTGGCTAGAGCACATCCGATGCTACCCCAAATCAACAGTTAGCATCCTCGTCACTTGTTGCACCAGCTTCCCAATTATCACCGCCATCACACACCACATCAACTTCAACGTCACTTTCCATGTCACCTACCACATCATTTGTGATGAGTTGGAAGTGTGGGGAATAATTTGGATAGCAAAAATCTAGAAAAACTTAAAAAAACACTTTAATGAAAAGTCAGATCTAGATGTTTGACTTGTCCTCAAGGATAGATAGCCATTGATTTTTGGATGATCACTAGTTGCAATTAATTCTCAATTTATGCATGGGTTCAAGATTTTATCAGTTGAATGAATAGATCTCTAGGATTTTGTTCCATGCAACCTATATTTTCCTCTAGTTCTTGGGTCCTTATCAACTTTATTTTTGATCTTTAGACATATTGTTTGCATCGAATGGAGGATTGAAAGCCTAGGATAATAGGAATTAGGCAAGTCTTCATAAATTTGCATAAAATTGAAAAACTTGTAATAGGATAGTTTCATGTTACAACAACTAGCATTGTTGGTTGTGATCTTCCTAGGTACCAAAAACCATGCAATAACATTCTCTAGAACGAATTTGCCAATAGGAACTACCTCAACCCATTTGGTGAAATAATATGTTGTCATGAATATCCAAGCTAACCCATTGGTGGAATTATGCTAAAATTGACCTGTTGTCACCCAAATTGTACTGACACCGCAACAACTGCCCAAGGCAGGGGCTGTCACCCTGATCCTCGCCCACTTTGTTCTAGCTGTCTCCCAATAGCAGGCTATGGGGGTAGTCCCTATGGAATGACGTGAATGAAAGCAAGTTGAGAATCAACTTACTTGGGAAACATGGATGAGTGGCCTAGCCACTTGGTTGAATTTAAGCAAGATTATGATTAAATTAGATTTCTTATTATGAGACTAGTGCCTTAATGGAGTCACCAATTCTTGCTTCTTATGAATTGAAACCAAATGACTCGATGGACACCCGTTGCTTAAATGATTGACTAACCTATATGATGTGAAAATTTCAACAATATACCAAGATACCAAGATACCAAATGCTAATAGTAGCCAATCCAGATGTTGATTACAAATTTATAATAGTTTATATCAACACTACTACTTCAGAAAATTCAAATTCATCAATGTATAACAACAATGCATATACTACTCCAAGTAATGAAAATTACTCAACATATTGAAGCATAAAATTTCCAATTCAACCAACAATGTAAATCACTATTGATAATATCGGCAATATATCGGCGATATTCGAAAATGTCACGATATTTTCGGCAAAACGATATATTGCCAAGAAACTATCGTGATATTTTTTGTTTTGAAAATATCGCGATATTTTGAAAATATCAGCAAAATATTGGCGATGTTTAAAAATTTGAAAAAATTATTTTTTATGCTTGCCGATATTTTCGCCGATATTGCCGAGAAGATATTTTCTGGACCCTCGCCGATATTTTGCCGATACCGATATTTTCAACATTGATGTAAATTAGCTTCTTTAGCACACTTCACATTGGAATATTCAGCAATATTTCAGATCTGATTTTAAGATTACAGCAGTGAGTAAAGACAGATCAGCTAGATAAAAACTTCCCAAACTAGATATTCAATATGTCGAAAAATAGCAAAATGCTCTAGAACTTGAGAATTTCAAATTTATGGCTCTAGGTTAGTTTGTCATAGTAATTTTCAGATCTAATATGATTACTATTGCAATGAATTAACCATAGATCAACAAATTAACCCAGCCAAAAGTAGCTGCCCAATATTTCTAAAAATAGAAACTTCTTACCAAAATTTAAAAATTTTGATTTTTTGAGTTTTTAGAGAGTATGATTCAGATAATTCAGAACTGGTAAACTAATTACAGCAGTAAGTTAGTTACAGATCAACAGGCTAAAAATACTGAATTTTCCGCCCCAAATGTCTAAATAGTAAAAATAGTAATTTTTGCCAAGGAACTGAAAATTTGAAATTTTAGTCCTAATTAAATATTAGCTTCAAAAATATTTCAAACTTGAATTTCACAGTTATGCAGTAAATTCCAACAAGCTAAAATGTTAGATCTAGGTCAAATTAGAGATGCCCAAGTGGCCAAAACTTGTGAAAACTTAGATTTTTGCAATTTAAATCAATTTTGACCAACTAGAATATAATTTCAGAGCTTAGACTTTAATGATTTTACTGTTGTAATGAAACTGAAGGAAAGACTTTCTATAGGGGAGAAGAATAGGAAAATGGCTCTGAAGTCGCCGGGTCAGGTTAGCGCACGCGAAGGGTTTGGTTAGGGTTTCAACTGAGCTTTGAAGCTGCAGTAACCGCGCTTGGGTCTCCGTTTCGCTCCCGCCGCTACTGCAGACTCCGCGCTCCCTCCTCCGTTACAATGCCGCTGTAGACTTCGAAGCTCCGCGCTGAGGGACTCCTTCGCCGTGACCTCCGTGACTTCCGTTTTCTTACCTGTGACGGTTTACATTTTTAACCTGGCACGGTCCGTTAGCTGTAACTGCAACCTGTCTTTTTCCCCGGGATTCTCTACTCCATAAGGTGTCCGCCGTCCCGAGGTGCAGCTGGCCATGGAGGACTTGGAGGCCGTAGATTATTCCGCTGACCCATTGGAAGGGGTCTCCATCTGGCGTACTCCATATGCCACATCAGAAGGTATGTTTAATCCTGATTTTTCCGGAAATTTCTCACAGTTTTCCCTCGGTGAATCGTCTAGGGCTCAGCCTGTGGTCCTCCCGGACGAACCCCCTACATGGCCTGCCCTCTCCACGCCGCCTCACTCTCCGGCAACCCTCGGTTTTGTCTCCGGATGCTTAAACCCTAACCCTGGGTTGGTTCCCCCGGAATCTAGCTCTTTTTCTCGACCGCCGTTTAACCCTCCCCTGCCCTCATCCTCCGCCGGACTCGCAGTTTCCCTTGGTCACCACTCTGGCAGTTTCAATGTCGTACCCCCGCTTTCGGGCCCCCCTTTTGCATCCGGTTTTGGCATACCTATCACTCACCAGTTCGCGGCCCCTTTGAATGTTACCGCCCCGCCTCCGGGACAGCCACTGAACCCTCCACCTGCTCGCGGCCCTAAGCGGAAGTATAAGTGTTTCAAATCCAAGGAGGACGATATTTTTCTCAGACTCGAAGAGGACATTCGGTGGGGAGAATCGATGGACTTTGCAGATCGGGTCTTGGTCGGCCGCATCAGGGGACGCAGCTACACGGCGGCACAATTGAAAACCTGGGCAACTGAAGTATGGGGGCATCATTTGGTGAACATCCCTCATGTGCAGACATTCGTGAGGGGATGGTTCGCACTGAGGTTTGCGCGTGCCGACCACACAAACTGGGTCTTGTCCTCCTACTGGCATTTTGAGCACGCCCCTGTGCTCCTTAAGAGATGGACACCCTTATTCGACCCTGAGACGGAGCAGATAGGCATTGGACCAGTTTGGATTCGGCTTCCAGGGTTACCTCTTCAATACTGGTCCGAGGATATATTCAAACGTATTGGAAATGCACTTGGCACATTCATGGGCTATGATAAATCTTATCATCAGACTGGCATGATGGCTTATGCTAGAATCTTAGTCAACATGGATACCAGAGGCGGGCTATATGAGCACATTACAATTCAGTGGAGAGACTCTGCTCGCAGACAGATCATCGATTATGAGGGCATTCCCTACCGATGCCGCAGGTGCCACAAAGTAGGGCATCTCTATAAGGATTGCCCTCTCCTCCGAAAAGGGGCTAGGAAAGGCAATGAAGCTGGAGTCGACCCTCCCCTGGACACCTCCCCTAATCAGCAACCCATTCAGCATTCGGGGCCTCAACTGCAAGCACAAGAAGGAGCTGTCCCACAGAACTCTCCTGCGGCCGCTGATACTGTCTCTGCCCCTGAGGCACCTCCAACTTCAACAGCACCTGTTCATACAGCACAGCCGGAGGACGCTGCGAACTCGGGTATGTCTTCATCTCCCCCTTCTTTGATATCTCATGCATCCTGCACTGCATTGGGCATATCTACCCTCCCTTCATGCTCCGTTCCCCTTCCCTCATTATCTCATCCCGATCCGCGACTCTCTCCCTCTCACTCTCCCCTTACTTGCTCCCTCCCGCTCCCTCCGCCATTGGCCCCCCCTCTATTGATCACATCGACTCTTGCTTCCCTCTCTATCCGAACGACTCAGTCATCTCCTCGGTACGCTCTGCGATCTCGGATGAGGGACAAGGGCCCTGATGCGGTTGGTCTTGACTCTATGAGCATCCCCTCCTCACTAAAGACCTCCCGAGGTCGACCCTCCCGTATCACAAAAGCTAGGCATACTGCCGACGAAGAGGTTGCCCTTGGGCGACAACAGACTATTTTTGGGGCGCTTAGAGCAAAGGATGGCCCTCTTCCCCTTCCCCCATGAAAGTATTATCCTTTAATTGCCGAGGTTTTGCTAGTTCACCAAAAAAACTAGCGCTCAGGAGGCTGCTTACTTCGACTCAACTTGACATTATTTTCCTGCAAGAGACCCTATGCTTGGCTGAACCCCTCACACTCACCCTCTCCTCTTGGCTCCCTAACTGGACCTTCCACGCCCTGGATGCAGCTGGGCGATCTGGAGGATTGGCTATTGGGGTCTCAAACAGGGCTGTGGATATTCGGAACCTCTGGGGAGGGAGGGGATTCATAGGTCTTGACATATTTGTCCACTCTATTGAAAGAGACATTCGCATTATCAACATCTACGGCCCTTGCACTGATCGTGTCAACTATTGGAGATCATTAATGGCATCTGAACTTCTACAAGCTGATAACATCATATTGGGAGGGGATTTGAATTTTTCCTTGGGTTTCTGTGAATCATGGGGGCATATGGCTCAGGTCGACTCCCTCTCTGAAACCCTCTCCACCTTATTAGAGGATCATAAATGGGTGGACATCCCTTCTGCTCGTTTACAATTCACCTGGTCAAATAATAGGAGTGGGGAGCAGAGTTTAGCCAGGAGACTCGATCGTTTTCTTATCAAGGAAACCCTGTACAACAGCCTCCCCAGAATACGACAATGGGTCGGATCAGGTGGCATATCCGATCACAGACCTATCTTCCTGGAGGCTGAGGACCTTAATCACAAAATCAAGAGCCCCTTTAAATTTAACGCCTCTTGGCTCCAGGACCCTTCGTATCTTCAGCTGGTCCATAATTACTGGCAGAACAATCCCATCAGGGAAGAGGAGGAACTAGCAGCAGGTTTTGTCAGAAAGCTCAGGGAACTCAAACATATCACCAAAACCTGGGCCCACCAGAAGCGAATCCAAGATAACCTCATTCTGAAAGAGGCAGAACAGGTTATTGCGGAGTTTGAAAATGCATCCTCTAGGACTTTCCCCTCACAGGAGAGGAAAGATCAGTACGCTTCACTTATTGCTAAGCGCACTCAAATTCTGAAAGAAAGGGAAGAAAGTTGGAGGCTGAGGAGCAGGGCTATCTGGCTCACTGAGGGAGACAATAACTCTAAATTCTATCACAAATTCGCCAATGGACGCAAAGCCATCAATACGATTTGGGAGCTTAAGGATAACCAAGGCCATACTGTTACATCTCAACCGAACCTGGCAAGATTGGCCACTGATCACTTTCGAGGTATATACTCTGCTCCTGGGGATATAAATATTTTGGAAATCATGAGAGTTGCGGAACTCTTTCCCAGATATGTTGAACAAGATGAGTTGGATGAGCTACAGAAGGAAGTAACCATGGAGGAATTGGAAGCCACACTCAAATGGTTTAAGAAAGATAAGAGCCCGGGCCCAGATGGCTGGACCATTGAATTCTACACTGCTTTTTTCGACATCTTGGGGAATGACCTTCTGAAGATTGTGGAGGATAGTAGGCGACGAGGCAGGATATCCGCAGCCATCAAGACCACCTTCATCGCCCTTATCCCTAAATCCGATGATCCGTCTTCCTTCGATGATTTCCGGCCCATCTCACTCTGTAACTGCCTCTATAAAATCATTGCCAAGATTATCGCTAACCGCCTCAAGCCCATCCTCTCGCAACACATTTCCCCTGAACAATTCGCTTTCTTACATCACAGACAAATCCATGAAGCCATCGCCACTGCTCAAGAGCTCATGCACACCCTGCAGATCAAAAAACAAAAAGGAATGATCCTTAAAGTGGATCTCTCGAAGGCATTTGACAGAGTAAACTGGCTGTATTTGAGGCTGCTGCTAACTCATCTTGGCTTCCCCTATGACTTCATCAAATGGACAATGAGCTGCATCACCGATGTATCTTACAGTGTTTTACTCAACGGGGAAGCCACCCCTTTCTTCACTTCTGAGAGAGGACTTAGACAAGGATGTCCCCTCTCGCCTTTGTTGTTCCTGCTAATCATGGAAGGTTTAAGCAGAATTATCACATCAGCCAGGGATAGACATCAATTAACAGGCATCAAAATGGTGGACAATTTCTTCCTCACACATCTGTTATTCGTTGATGACATCTTGATTTTCCTAAATGGCAGCATTGGCGACTCCACAACGCTTCATAACTCTTTCCTTCTATTTCAGCAAGCCACGGGAATGAAGATTAATGAAAACAAATCCACGATCACCATGGTGGGCTGCTCCATACAGGAATCTGCCTATATCACTCAGCGTTTTCCCTTTGTTCTTTTGAATCTGAAGGATGGGATAAAGTACCTTGGATTCAGACTAAAACCATCCGGCTACAAGATTGCAGATTGGTTATGGCTAATTGCAAAAGTGGAAAAGAGGCTACAGGTATGGTACCACCGATACCTCTCACGCGCAGGCAGATTAGTACTCATCAAAGCTGTTATTGAAGCCACGCCAGTCTACTGGATGGCCCTAGCCTGGATTCCAAAAGGCATTCTGAATAGGCTTCAAAGTATTTGCTGCAGATTCCTTTGGAAAGGAAATCAACAGGGGAGACTTTTTGCTTGGGTCAAATGGGACACCATTGCCAAGCCTAAGCGTTGGGGCGGATGGGGCATCAAGAGATTGGATTCCTTCTCCAAAGCTCTGGCTGCTAAGCTTGGCTGGAGGCTACTCACCTCAGATGGCCTCTGGTCACAGGTTGCATACGCTAAATATATCAAGCCCCAGTCCGTATTGGATTGGATCTGTACTCATCATGGCACCAATCATCAAATCTCAAATATCTGGAAAGCTGTCATGGGTACCTTACCTCTTCTGCGTGATGGCATCACCTGGCGCATAAAGGAAGGCAACGCGGTACGCATTGGGCTGGACCCATGGGTGGGATGTGGAAATGCCCACAGATTACCTGCTGATTTAATTCGACACCTTCAGGGCAGAGGTATTACACACATCAAGCATATTGGAGACAATGCAAACTCATCGTTCCTACATCAAGCTTGGTTGACCGCTCAAGCTCTGGAAGTACCTGCACAATGGACAAACGAATGGACGGAGTATACATGCGCACTATCTCAAGCACATATCAGGCTCACTGATGGTCCGGATGAGATCATATGGGCTTTTGCCAAGCATGGTGTCTATACACCAAAGCATGGATATCTAAAGCTCATGGAACCTTATAGGCCCCCGGAAATTCAACCCACCTGGAAGGCTCTCTGGAAACTTAAGTCAGCCCCCCGGACGAGACTGCTGATGTGGAACATCCTAAACGATAAAATTCCCACTGGCACCAATCTCATGAAGCGGTCCTTTTATGGACCCTTCCGATGTCACCTCTGTCATAACGCAGAGGAAAGCACCGAGCACTTATTCCTTTCTTGCAGCTCTTCACAGCATTTCTGGAAATCTCTCACATCGCAGATCCCGCTATTAAAAGACTGGCATGGCAACAACCTCATGGAAGCCTGGAATGCCTGGTGTCAAAATCACTCTGGGAAAGCTATTAACATGCCACTACTGGCATGTTGGGCCATTTGGATCGCTCGGAATCAGTCTATCTTTAAGCTTAAAGCCCCTCATTGGCCTTCTATCATTCTCCACACGGTTGCAGACTACAATATGCTACCTGAAGAGGATCCCCCAACCCCGCCCCGCATTCTCAGACCTGTACCCATTGATACATCCAAACCATGGGCGTTCTTTGATGGCTCGGCTCAAGAAGCGGGCTGTGGGGGAGGAGCTATCCTCCACCTAAATGAGAGGCATTGTTATAAGCTACAAATCAACCTTGGAAGAGGCACTAATAATTTTGCTGAGCTATGCACCGCCAAACACATCATCCATTTTGCTCTTCATAAGCAGTGCAGACACCTACAGCTATTTGGAGACTCTAAAATTGTTTGTAATTGGCTGAATGATGCATCCCATTGTTATGCATTTTCTTTGAGGCATATACTTGATGAAGCAAAGAGATTAACTGCTGCTTTTGAATCCTTTGTCTGCCAACATGTTTACAGGGAGCATAACACCGTCGCCGACCAGCTCTCCAAAGAGGCCGCGCATAGAGATGGAGAAGACTGGTTGATTCAGGAGGAAATCGATGGCACATACTACCAGCATTACCACAGACCTTTTGACGACCACTTCGACGCGGGGCTATGAAGCCCACATTATATCAGAACAGTTTTTGTTTATAATATGTACATAGATACTGTCTAGATATGTTTACAGCACACTTTATTTTGCTTATACACAGTATATATATTGCTCTCTGCGAAGAGCACAGTCAAATTTTGATCTCTGATAAACTTAACAGTTTTTATTATTTTGGAAATGCTCCCTGCGTGGAGACATCATGGACTGCTCTACAGTTATTTTTTTGAATCTCTGATAGGCAATGCTGCCTTCATATGAATATGCTACGGCATCTGCAAAATGTAATTTCTTAACACATAATAGAAATTACGACTTTTTCCCAGGGGAAAAAAAAAAAAAAAAACTGAAGGAAAATGACGGTTTGGAGGTCAAACCCTAAGCTCAAGGCCTTGAAGATCCCACCATTGAAAATCATTGAGACTTTGGGATACCTTTCCGTCTGCTAGATATGAATTTTGAGACCTTAATCCTGCAAAACTACTAAGTATTTAGCCTTAAATATTCAGATTAGGGATTCAGGTCAATTTTGGGGCAAAGGAGGCCAAAATTTGGAGAACAAGGACAAGGGAAGAAAATTTACGGGGATAAATGGGCTAGGATGATAGATCATGTCACAAGAAAGCTGGAAATGGCCAAGAAGGGCCAACGCTTGTTAGGATATTCCGATACATAGGAAATAGTTAAGTACAACTTGGTCTAGTATAGAGTTAGGTAAAGTGTGTTTCTTTACTATGTACATTTTGTAACTTACAATCCGACGGTCACGATATGTAGTGATCCGACGGTTCATTCTCTCCTCGGTATTACCGACACTTGATCCGTGGCTTAACACCCGATTGGTCCATGATCTCTACTTAAAGAGAATGGAGGGTCATTTGTAGGTTAACCGTTCATGAGAGAAGCTTATGTAAATTTTCATTCTTTTATTAATAAATTGCCTGAAGTGGCCGCGTTGGCTCAGGCCGTGGACTGTTTCCCTCTTTGAGGGTTTTAACCACGTCAAAAGTACTGGTGTATTGATCTACGATCTGTTTGTGAGTGGTGTCCTTTGGTGTTCTGTCTGAGGAACTTACCTTGTAAATTCCTACATGGTATCAGAGCTATTTGAGGGCCGCGTCCGTTGGTGATCCAAATCTGAAGCCGATAGAAATACATCCGACTACTGTTTCCTAGATCTACTGTTTCTGACTGCTTTCGGGCCAAGAGGACTGCTCTGTTGTGTTGGGAGCATCTGTTCCAGTGAGGAACCCCTTTCGTTTCACGCGAAAAGGTTTCCGGTAGCCCTAGCTGCGTCATTTTTAAGATCTGGAGGTATACAGTGTTTATTTGCAGTTTACAGTTATTTTCTCTCTGTTTATTTCGGTTTTCGGTTTATTTAGCTTTTTTTTATTACCGGATCTATACCTTTCATTTCTGCGTATGCTCTTTGCCCTGCGACTCTGTGCGATCTGGGCAAATCAAAAACAGAAAGGAAGGATTTTTCTCATGCGTATGCTCTTTTCCGCTGTGCCTTAGTGTGATCTCGGAAAATCAGAAACATTGAGGAAAATATTTAGTTTCCGGCTAAAGCTAACTTTGAGCTGCAAGGTTCGCTTTTTTTTGTATGTCCATCTTGGGTTTTGTGTTTTTGTTTTGTAGGGAAAAAGAGCTTTCTCAAAGCAAGCACACAACCCAAAGCATCAACCCCCCCCCCCGCTCTCTCTCTCTCTCTCTCTCAAACCTTTTGTATAGCTCACTTGGTGCAAAGCTAATTTATGAGAGTAGAGGTCTTGGGTTCAAGTCTCCATTTTGTGGGGGCGGATTTTTCATTTCCGCACATTCTCGCACTTCGTCAGCGACTTCATCAAATTTTCTTCAAAAAGCCATAACTTCTTCATCCGGAAGCCGTTTTCAGAACCGTTTTTTTTGAAACAACCTAATTTTTCGAGATCTTTCCATTGAAACACTCAGTTTCAGCATCTATAGCTTTCAGTTTTTTTTTTAAATGGAAAGTCCATGCCAAGTTATTCTTGACAGCACCAACTACTTCCAATGGTGGTCCTACATTGTGGATTTACTTAGAAGTAAAGGTCTTTACAGAATAGCCACAAGCCAAGAGACCAAACCTAAAGATGAAGACAAGGCAGCTAAATGGGAAAATATGCAAGACCAACACGTGGGTTGATAGGGATGTCTATTTCTCCAGAGCTTAGATTCCATATTGCAGAACTTGATACTCCTGATGAAGCAATGAAACAGATTACTAAAGTCTTTGGAATTAAAAATGAACTTAAAGCCCATCAACTTGAAAATGAATTGCTTACATTGGACCCCAATAATTTTTCTTGCATTGAAGATTTCTTGTCCATGTTCAAGACCCTTAGACTTCTCTTGGAAGGTGTTAAGGTTAAGAAAGAAGATAGTAGCCTTATCTACTCCATTCTTACTAAGTTGGGACCAGCCTATTCTGTGTTTGTTTCCACCTTCCATTCTACAAGAGAAGCCTTCATTTCTCAAGGACAAGCCTACAAGTCCCCTTCCTTTGATTCCTTTTGTGATTCTTTAATAAGAGAACAAGAAAAACTCTTACACCTTGGTCTTCTTCATCTTGGAAACTCATCTAAGAAAGCGTTAGCCGCCCAGCAGCAACCAAATTCAAAGAATCCTAAGAAGTCATATCCTAAAAGGAATGGTCCTAAACCAAACAAGGGTCCTAAGCAATTTCCGCCTCAAAATGAAAAATCATTTCAACAAAATGATAAGACAAATAAAAACAAATGGAAGAAGACTGATAGACATTGCAACTTGTGTAATCGAGATGGCCACTTAGAATCCAAATGCTTTAAGAAGATGGAAGCCTTGGAAGCAGCAATGAAGAAGCATAACATCCATTTGGAGCAATCTTCAACTTCAACTTCATCTTCAGGAATGGCACTTTCTGCATGTGGTTGTCAAGCATCTCGGTCTAGCTATGCACTAAATGTATGTTCTTCTTCTCATTCTCATGAGTAGCTCATTGATTCTGGAGCTTCTTATCACATGGCCAAAAACAAAGCCATGTTTTCTTCTTTAAATGATTGTAACACCAAAAATATATATGTTGGTGATGATAGATCTCTTAGTGTTGTAGGGACTGGAACTGTTCATCTAGACAATGGTCAGTTTAATGATGTATTATGTGTTCCAACCTTATCCTGCAACCTTCTATCTGTATATCAGATAACCCATTCAGGTGAAGGTAAAATCGTTGAATTTTCACCTCAGGATGTTGTAATTAAGGACCTAAGAGATCCTAGACAGATTTTAGCTACTGGCATTGCTGATGATTCTACAAGGTTGTATAAGTTTCACAACTTTGGGTCATCAAATCTTCCCTCAGTATTTGTTGCTCATAACGATGAAGTGAGCAAACATTGGCATGAGCAATTTGGTCACTTAAACTATCACTCTCTTCAGAATCTATGTAAAGAAAATATGGTGACAGGTCTTCCAATGGTATCTTGCAGAGATGGTGTTTGTTTCAGATGTGTACTCGGAAAATATCATCGGGACAGTTTTGAAAAACGTGCCTCTTGGCACGCCTCCTCCCCTTTACAGCTCGTGCATAGTGATTTATGTGGTCCACTTCCAGTTGCTTCATTCTCTGGCTACAAGTATTTCTTAACTTTCATTGATGATTTCTCCAGACGCACTTGGGTATACTTCTTAAAACTCAAGAGTGAAGTATTTAACATGTTCTTGGCCTTTAAGGCCTTTGTTGAAAAACAATCTGGACATCAAATTCTTAAGCTAAGATCTGATAATGGCGGAGAATATGTTAAAAACACATTCATCAACTTTTGCACTGAGAATGGAATTCAAATGCAACATATTGTTCCATATACTCCACAACAAAATGGTGTAGCTGAAAGGAAGAATCGCACCTTAAAGGAAATGGCTAATTGTATGCTTCAATCTAAAGGACTTAGTCTTAATTATTGGGCAGAAGCAATTAACTGTGCAAATTACATAATAAATCGCACTCCTACTAAGGTTTTAAAGGATATCACTCCAGAAGAAGCATGGAGCTCAATCAAACCAGATGTAAGTCACTTTCGTGTTTTTGGAAGTGAAGCATGGGCCCATATTCCAGATGAGAAACATAAAGCTTTAGAACCTAAGAGTGAAAAATGTATTTTTGTTGGATATCCTGAAGATGTCAAAGGATATAGACTTATTCCACTTAAGTCCAAAAATGTTATCATTAGAAGAGATGTAAAGTTTGCTGAAAATATATCGGCCTGCGAGCCTAGTTCGGCGGATGTGCCACCTCTCCCTATCTCTTCTACTTTTGAAAATATTTCTTCTTCAGATGATGAAAGCGAGGATGAAAATCCTCCCCCACCTTCTCAAGATCCTCCTTCAGCTCCTCAGCTTCCAAAATGGGTCCGTGCTACTCAGGATGCAGCAGATGATCTTGCCGGTGATCCTACAGATCAGCGACGTACACGTTCTCAGTTCAAGAGAGCCTCTTCTTTACTGGCTCAAGCTTCAGTGAATTATGATCCTAACACCTTTGCAGAAGCTTCAGGCCATCCAGATTGGGAAGCAGCTATGAATGAAGAATATCATTCATTACTGGCAAATGATACATGGGATCTTGTTCCTCTACCAAAGGGACGAAAACTTGTTAGATGCAAATGGGTTTACAGAACCAAGTATGGACCAGATGGGAAAGTTGATAAACATAAAGCTCGTCTTGTTGCTAAGGGTTTTTCACAAGTTGAAGGCATTGACTATATCGAAACCTTCTCCCCTGTTGCCAAAATGAACTCTATCCGCCTTGTTCTTTCCCTTGCTGCCTCTTTCAAATGGGAAGTCCATCAGATGGATGTTAAATCCGCCTTCTTGCATGGGGACTTGCATGAAGAAATCTATATGGAACAACCTATTGGCTTGATACAAACAGACTCCAGCCTTGTATGTCGGCTTAAGAAATCCCTTTATGGTCTCAAGCAAGCTCCTCGAGCTTGGTATGCCAAAATGGATAACTTTCTTTTAGAAAATGGCTTTTCTAGGTGTCATTCTGACAATACTGTCTACACCAAGAAAGTGGGCAAGTCTCTTATCATTCTTGTTCTTTATGTTGATGATCTTATCCTGACTGGTAGTGATCCCAACCTTATAAACCATGTGAAGTCTAGCCTTAAAAGGAAGTTTGAAATGACAGACTTAGGACACTTACATTATTTTCTTGGTCTTCAAGTCTTGCAATCCAAGGAAGGTATTTCCCTTTCCCAATCCAAGTATGCCTGTGATATTCTACGCCATTTTCACATGGAAGACTATAAGCCAGCCCCTTCTCCCTTTCAGTCTGGAGTCAAACTTTCAGTCACTTGTACTTCTCCTGAAATTGATGCTACCTTATACCGTCAACTTGTAGGAAAATTTTTGTATCTAACCCATACTCGTCCTGACCTTTCCTTTGTTGTTGGCCTTGTTGCTCGGTTTATGCAAAACCCACGTGAAAGTCATTGGAAAGCAACTAAAAGAATACTTCGTTATGTTCGAGGTACAGTTCAGTTTGGGATTCATTACAGTGCCGAAGCATCTCCTCTATTGGTTGGTTTCACTGATTCCGATTGCGCTGGTGACCCTGATGATCGGAAGTCTACTGCAGGTTATGTGTTCACTCTTGGTTCAGGACCTATTACATGGGCTTGCAAGAAACAAGGTGCCATTTCTCTTTCTTCAGCAGAAGCAGAGTATCGTGGTGTCGTAGAAGCTAGTAAGGAAGCCTTGTGGCTTCGTCAGATCCTGTCAGAGTTTGGCTTTCAGCAGCAGCATCCGACTACACTTTGGTGTGATAATCAAAGTGCCATTCAACTATGCAAAGATCCAGTCCAACATCAGCGCAGTAAACACATTGAACTGCACATGCACTTCATCAAAAAGCTCATTCATGACCATGTTCTTGAAGTGCAATATTGTTCAACAGATGATCAAGTTGCAAACATCTTTACAAAGGCTCTCACAGAGGCGAAGTTCACTAAACTTCGATTTATGGTTGGAGTTCAGGAAGTTGTCACTAAGGGGGGATAGGCTCTAGTGCCTCCTTCCTTCTCCTATTGTGTCATATTTGTAAATCCTTCAATCCTATCCCAAGTTGTTCTTAAGGGGGGATGTTAGGATATTCCGACACATAGGAAATAGTTAAGTACAACATGGTCTAGTATAGAGTTAGGTATAGAGTTAGGTAAAGTGTGTTTCTTTACTATGTACATTTTGTAACTTACAATCTGACAGTCACGATATGTAGTGATCCGACGGTTCATTCTCTCCTCGGTATTACCGACACTTGATCCGTGGCTTAACACCCGATTGGTCCACGATCTCTACTTAAAGAGCATGGAGGGTCATTTGCAGGTTAACCGTTCATGAGAGAAGCTTATGTAAATTTTCATTCTTTTATTAATAAATTGCCTGAAGTGGCCGCGTTGGCTCAGGCCGTGGACTGTTTCCCTCTTTGAGGGTTTTAACCACGTCAAAAGTACTGGTGTATTGATCTGCGATCTGTTTGTGAGCGGTGTCCTTTGGTGTTCTGTCTAAGGAACTCACCCTGTAAATTCCTACAACGCTTTGCCCGGAGAGGCTAGCGTTTGGGAAAATAGGGTCTACGGGCCAAACCCCAAGGCCTAAGGCCTAGGGCCTAGGGCCTAAAGCTCCACAAGGGAGCCGCAAGCCCTTAGAGGGTTGCGGCTAAGGAAGAAGAGGAGAGAGGGCCAAGCGAGGAGGGTCGAAAGGAGGAGAAGAGGCCGAAAAGGCTAGTAGAGGTCTGTGCAGACCTAGGAAGGGCTAATGACCAACCAAGGAGGGCCGAAAAGATGACGCGAAGGGCAAGGAGGGCTAACGCAGGCCAAGAGAGAGAGACGTTGGTCCTAGAGGAGGTAGATCTGGCCTCGGGAAAGCCAAAAACTGAAAACCCATGCTCTGAATTTTTTTTATGCTTCAACTCTTTGATTTTCTTAAAATTCTGCCGTGGAAAACCTGTAAAAAATTCCAAGAGACTAGATCTTACCCTCAAAGGCCTAGATATATCTCTTCGTCCACCTAAATCCTTGATCTAACCTGCAAAAATGAAAATAGAAACACCCAAACCCCAAATATATACAAAATAAATCTAAAACACCAACCCAAGTTAGAAAAAATAAATTACAATTTAAATTTACAATCTTATTTACAAAATATTCATGGGTTTTTAAATGGATTTTGAGAGAACAATTTTTTTATAATATGTTTTACTTGAAAGAATGACTAAAATACTTTAGAAAAATTAATGATTCACTATAGCCCAAGCAAAGATTAAATCCACCATATAAAAACTAAAGATCCAAGCAACAATGATTCTTGCCCAAGGTTGTGAACTTGGAGGCCAAGGACTGAAGTACATGCAAACACTGTGTATTTATCTCAAAAAATAATCTATTAGATCACATGGGGAATCAAACCACCTAAGATTAGCCCAAAACTATCAATAATATGATTTTATCTCCATCTAATGAAAAAACAGATCTTACCAATATTCAACACAACATAGAGATGTCCGTAGTCAACACATACCACAAATCAATAAGCAAGAACACCTTGAATTTCACCCCAAAGTATTTTATTGTGATAAAAAATTAGTTCCCAGCAGGACAATAGTTTACACAATGCTTCAACAACAATTCTAGCCAGAGATCAAGATGACTAGAAACCTAAATGACTCTCTAATTTATAGATAAATCTTCCAAATGGAAAAATTATGGCTAACTTATTTGATCTTTGTCAAAATAATCTTGGTCGTTGATAAATACTTCAAGATCTTTTAATCTTCGCCCTTGATTTCTTATTTTTGAGGAATTTTCAAATTTATCATTTAATTCCATTTTAATTAGCTCAAAATTAATTATTTAGAGCTAATTTCCTCAAAAATTTGACTTTGGCTTAACCACCACAGTCCAAGGGTCCAAATTTTCTTGAAAAAAATAATATTCCCTTGGTGAAGGACCTTTAAAAAATGATTCCTTCAAGACCCATGAATTTTTCCATTTGGAGAATTTATTTTCCTAGACAGTTTAATTTTGACTCTAATTAATTAATTTTTTGGCTTAGAATTTTATTTTATTTTGCAAGAAAAATTAATTAATTTACACATGAGGGGATTAATTATTTTTCCAACCCTCTAATACATATGATTTTTCTTTTACAAGACTCAAAGAGAGAATACACATTCGCCTTAGATCCTCAAGACACAACCCATCTGTGACTCAATATGATCTAGTAAACCAAGTGATTTGTAATAAAATAATTTAGCCAATTAGCTTAAATTATTCCCAAATCACTTTTACATCAGACTCAACTAAAACACTAGGAATCACCTAATAATTCGACAATAAATTTCACCCTAGCTTTGGGGGTTTAAGATAGAGGGGAAAAACTCTTTTGATTAGCCGTGTCAAAAAACAAATGTAATCAATGAGGTTAAAAAACCTCCTAGGATGGAATTCGTCATCAAATTATACGTTTACCTAGGTTGTTACATAGACTCATGGTTTTACTAAGATCATTTGCAATATATAACTTGCAGAATGGGATGGCCATGACACAGGGATGCTGATATGCGATCCGATCCTTATTGAAAAAAGTTGGTACTTCCACTTCCTTGGAACTTTGACAATTTGAGTGCAACATGTCCAATAAGGTTAATCCCCCAATAGTGGAACAAAACGTAATAGTATAATAGGATTTATAGGTAGTACTAGAAATTTCTTTTCCCCTTAAAGAGCTAACATGGATCACATGCATGCATATAAGCATTTGTGTCCGTAAATAAGTTGGGCCAATAGTACCCTACTCACATGATCTTATGTGCAGTGGTTTTGGTTAAAAAGTATCCACCACACGAACCTTCATGCAATTCCAACAAAATCTCTTTAGACCTAGGTGGATCAACACATTTGAGGATATCCCCATCAAATTTTATCCACTCAAGTCCTCCCTGCAACAAACAAAACTTAGCCAGACAAAGCTTTAGTGATTGCTTCTGTGGTTTTTCAAGGTTAGAAGGACATGACAAGTTTCTCAAATAATAAATAATGTTAGAGTACCAATCATGCTACTCTACTAAATAAAATAATTTGTTTACTCGATCGAGAGGTTGTGGATGTTCTATGATGGCTTTCTCCATTGTTTGAATGTTACCCTCAACCATCATTTTAGCCAATCCTTGGCCATGAACCAACTTTGTTGGGTTAAACTCTAAATCAAAATCCTAGATCTTAGTGATCCACCTACCCTTTGTCCTATTTCACTCACTCTAGTATATATTTAACCATAGGATGAGGTATGTAGGATACAATTTTGGGGTTTCAAAAGTAACCCCAAAAGTATTTGAGTTCCTTCGCCAAGGCATAGGCTTGTTTTTCCATGGATACATAGGATCAATCTTCCCCCTGTACTGCCTTTCTCATGAAAGACATTGGCTTCTCACTTCCTTCCTAATTTTTCTTTAGTAAAACAACATCCATAGAAAAATCATAAGTGAAAAAAAAAACTAAAAATCCCTACCATAATTAGGGAAAACCAAAATGGGATCCTCACATAAACTTTGTTTGATATCTTTAAAGGATTTCTTTTTTTTCCTTGATTCCATTTCAGATCATGGTATTTCTTCAACATGTTAGATATAGGCCTCACAATTTATGCAAAATTGGGAATGAAACACCTAAAAATGTTAATAAAACCAAAGAAAGACTAAATAGATTGTTTATTTTAGGAAAAGTAATTTTTTGGATAACCTTCACCCTCTTAGGGCCAATCCTTACCCCCTCTTTCAAGACAATGTGTCCCAAAAGTGTCCCCTTGAAAACCCCAAAGATGGGCTTCATCAGGCTCAAGGATCTGTCTGAGAACCCATATATATCAAAAAAAATTCGTAAGTGAATAATGTGATCATTTCTATTTTTAGGAAAAAATAATGTCATCTTGATAAACTACTATGAATTTATATATATAATAAAAAAATGAAAGTCCATAACACATCTAGAAAGTAGCTTTAGCATTCACTAGTCCAAAAGGGATGTGTATGTAAGCATAAGTCTCTCATAGGGTAGTGAAAGCAATCTTGTAATTATCATCCTCAAACACTGCTACCATATTGTAAGCAGGAATTCATCTAACAAAGACATCATCCCTGAGCTTGTCACTGTCTAGAGTATGTGTTCCATGTTGGGAAGAGGGCCGTTGTCCTTTAATGATGCAAGGTTTGTATTTCAAAAATCGACGCAAATCATAATCTCCCCATTCTTCTTTTTGACCAAGACCATTTGCCACCTAGTTTGAATATGTGATAGGAGCAATAATCCGAGCTTCCAAGAGCTTATGCAATTCCCTCTGGATGATTGGGGATGCCTTTGGGTTCATGTGGCACTTGTGTTGTTTGAATGGTTTGGTCTCTTCCTTCAATCGGATTGTATGGTTGATTGTCTTAGGACCATATGTTTTTAACTTGTCATACAACCATGCAAATATGTCTTTATATTCACATACCAAATTCGCTAGTCTTCTCTACTCTTGCGAGGTGCAATATTGGCCAATTTTGATGGCTCTCAAGGATTCTTTAGAGTAAATGTTGACCTCCAATGCTTGTTCATTAAAACTATATTTATTAGTCCCTACAAAAGCATAAAATATATTGAATAGTTATTCCAAAGGGACCCAACCTTTATGAATCCTATTAGTCCTTGTTACAACATAGTATGACACTTCTTGAGATGAAGTCCAAATTCTCAAGTGTGAGACCCATTGTCCTCAAGAGGGGGGAAACTGTCACCTCACCAACCCTCCTCTCACTTTTGGCTAGCTCTCCTTTGGATCAGAGGGGTTCTCCCTAGTAGATCTTAGGGATCATGTAAACCCAATCAAACTAAGTCAAAATCTCCCTAAAGCTTCTACTTCGATTACCACCAATCATAGGATTGTGAAATTAGGGTTTAAGGTGGAAGATAGGATTGCTAGGGCTTTAGGATAATATCCAGGATTTGAGTCCAAAGGGAATGTCCCCAAACACACACAACCAAGGAATTAGAAAGAGAGTAAATCCCTAACAAATGATTTAAATGATTTATAAAATAAAACGGGTGATGGATGATAGAATATCAGTGCCTTAGCATGCCAATGTTTTTTGGGGCATATGGGTTCAAGGAACAACAAACTTGAAGAGATTGGATTGTAGACAACTGAAACAGACGAGGGTAAGGTAACCTACTTGTCCTAGGGTTTGAATCAAGGTTTTCAATTTCTAAAAATAGATTAAGGGAAGGAGCTAACATGCTACCACCTCAATGACTTGGAAGAAGGGTTAGTTTAACAAGGATCATGAAACAAATACCATGCTAACATGCTTGATACATGACTCATCCATCCAATAGAACATAAAACCAAGATAAAATAAGTTAATCTACTAGAATTATCATGCATTCATCCAATCTTCACCATAAATATGCATGAAAAGAGATGAAAATTCACATCAACAAAGTCCCCAAGAAAATCGCTCAAATCATCCATCCATAGCCAAATTAGAGAAGAGAAAAATCACAAAAATTTCAGACTTGCTAAGGTATTTCTCCCCCATTCCCACTATGATAAAATAAGAGAAAGTGCACTTCTATTTATAAAGGAGGTGCTCAACTTCCTTTACATTAAAATATTAATTTTCTAGACTAAAATCCAATATTCTAGCCTATGGAGGGGCAAAAGACCCTCTTTGACATTTAAATAATCTAGATTATATAAAATTGAAGAGCATTCATGTCATATGTAAAGAAAGTAATGGGAAAAGGCCCTCAAAATGACCCATATCCACAAATGAATGGAAAATGGGAGCTTTGGTGCAACGTCCAGCCTCTAAAGGCCCTTCAATGCTCCCCCCTTCCACTAAATCACATAGTACAATTCCAAACATGGGCAAGAGGGATTCAAAATGCTTCCTCCAAACTCCATGTCATCATCCAAGTTGTGATGTCCCTGATGAATCATTTTGCTAAGTGAAATCATCAATTTTTCAATTTTGGCGTTATAAAGTATTTTGATAAATAAAACTTAGGAAAGTGGGTTGAGGAGCCACTCACTTTATCTTTTTGAGAAAAGAACAAAATAAACTTTAGAGGAAAAGGAAATATTATCGGTTAAGTGGAATGTGGGGACCATCAAAGAGGGAAATCAACCCCCCTTGAGAAATTCACACTAGGAGAAAGAGTTCGAACTTGTGGAGAAAGGGGGACCCACCAAGGAGAAAGGACCAGCATCTATAAATAGAAAACAGGGGCTCTATTTTTGCATCTTTTGCTCATCTATTTTCTGGAGATCGAACTCTCTCTTGGAGGTTGTTTAGCACAAGAGGAGCAGAGTTGTTTAGCTCAAGAGTTTCAAGTGAAACTCAACCTCATTTCAAAGAACTTCGAGTGTCACCCTAGTCAGGCCTTGGGGAACTCTATTTTAGGGCTTCCATTGGAGTTTATTGTAGTGCTTCACTCAGGTATTCACTATTCTTGGGCGCAAAAGATAAACCTTGAAGTTTATTTGGAACAACTTTCTTCTATTGCAGGTTTCGGGCTTTTGCAGATGTTTTTCTATTGGTCAGAGGAGGAGATTAACACCTAATTTTAGAGTTGTAGTGTTGTTCCGCTAAGCTGAATTTCCTTTTTCAGGGCCTGCAAAGGGGTTGGTGGACTAGGAATTTTGTAGAGATTTGGAGCTAGTGGTTGCTTGGGTTTTTAGTTGAAGGAGATTGCTATTTTCGGAGGATATTTTTTGCACAATTTCATAGCTATTTGCAGGAGGATCGTTGCCATTTATCAGCAGTTTCCCTTTGGAACTGGCTGGCTAGGAAATTCACATATTTTAGGGAATTCCAATTCAGCTGGAATTAGCTCAAAATATTTCTGGGTTTTGTTGGAATGCGTGTGAGGAGCCTATAGCTATTTTTTTCAAAACTTTTGGAGTAGATTTAAGGGAAAAAGTCACATTTCGTCTCTAGCAGCAGTAACAAAAATTTTCTAAGTAGAGTGAATAGCCAGATTGAGCCATTATTAGTTGGGGATTGCACATTATTTCACCTATGTGTTGCATGCTTGCAGTAGCAAGCCCAAGTTCCATTTTTCTTCCACTGATGTACTCATATTTCTAGATTTAATACAATGGCTCATATTTTTGGCTCCATTTTATGTGTGCACTAATTTGTGGCTGCGTTGTAAACTTTATTTTGTTATAGCTAATGCGTGCATTTGATATTTACTATTAATTCCCAATTAGGAACATTACAGTGGTATTAGAGCATGTCCTTGGCCAATTGTGGGCACAGCAACAGGTGATGTCATGACCTTTTGGTGGAGAAATTTATCGATACAGAGGAGGCAGAGGTAGAGGTAGAGGAAGATGTCATGGTAGAGAAGGAGAAGCACTTGATCCCTTTTTCGACACAGACCTTAACAACGTCAAAGTAAATATGGATAATAAGGAGGGAAACAAGCAAGTTAGGCAGTGTTGACCACTCTGTGTCAACTACCCTATAACATCATACATGTTTTCAAAGCATTCCATCATGTTCGAGCAGTTAGACATCCAAAGACCATCATTATTCATCAACATTTTTGTCAAAATTGTAAACCCAAATTTTGCAGCCTTGTGGGCCATATGTAAAAATGATTCTAGTATGTTTATAAAGCCATGTAAAACACCTAGGTAAGCTTAAGATTTTCAACAAAGAGTTTCACTCTAGGGAGTTTTTTAACCTCAACTAATTATTTGTGTTTTTCCTAAACATCAAATAATTAGTGGAGTTTTTCTCCCAAGCATACCCCAAAGCTAAGGGTGGGGCTCGATGGTGATGTCTTAGCTGAGTCAGTATATTGATTCAATGTAAATTATCATGCTATATCATGTCTAAAGTATTGCAAAATTTGGTAAATTCTAAGTGTTTAATTTTAATTATTAAAATTTCCCACTGGTCGAGATTTTAGTAATTACTTTGATTTAAATGTAAAATGTAATGTCTATAGAAGTTTATGGGGGTATGAGTACTCATAATTAGAACCTCTACACCTAAACTCTCTATTTAGACAAATTTTGATGGTTGAAATTATATCCATCCTCTCAAATTATTTTATTTTCTTTTTCTCCGGCAAAAAATGTCAAAAAATTAGTCAGAAATTAGTCAAAAAATTAAAATGAGAGAAAATAAAAATTCTCTCCAAGTGGAAAACCAAATTTTTTGAGAAATTGGACTTTGCCAAGGAAAAAAAAATTGAAGGACTCATTTTAAAGGCAGAAAAATCCCACAAAAAAATTCGTTGGACTAGAAAAAACAATTTCTCAAGGAAAATCAATTTTTTGGCCCGAGTGGTTAAAATGAATGAAGGAATTTCAAGAAGAAAAATGAAAAGAAATATTTTGTGGCCCTCCATCAAGGAAAAATGGATTTTTAAAAGAAAATTGAACTTCTGGACCATGGTGTAAGTGAAGGGGGATTTTTCAAGGATAAAAATTAGAAACAAATATATTTTTTGGACTGGGATCAAAGCCTTCATCAAGAAATTACAATTTTTCTTCTAGATCAAGGGTTAGGATTCAATTTTGGCATGGATCAAGCTTCAACTAGTTTTTATTCTCTAGGATCAAGTCTAATTTGTGTACTTCGTTTGACCTAGCCATTTTCCACTTCTAGAGGGATCTAGATCTCTCATATTTCTATAAATTGAGCCTAAGGCTCCTCAATTTGACAAGTTTGGATGGAGTAATTGGGCTTTGAAGCTCTATAAAAGATATTTTTCTTAATAATAAAGTAAAAGACTTTGGGGGAAAAGTTATGGTGTTCTTCTTTAGCTTCTTGTGGTAAATTTTTCTAATATTGTGCTTATGTTCTACTAGCGTTTTAATTTTGTTATTTCCATTAACTCTTGAATATTCATCGGTGCACAATTATCTTGCATCATTTTTTAGATTTGGAGAAACAAACTATGTGGAGCAGATCTATTAGTTTTCGGTTAAATCCTTAGACTCCTCTATCATTGTGCTATCCAAATCTCTGTGGATCTTACAAATATCTTTCGAGAGTGTAGAAATTTTTATTTTGATTAGAACTTGGCAACTTGGGGAAGTTTCTGTTGTTCGGCTAAACCAACCAACTCCCAAGGAACAAGGACTAAAGAACCCCATAGTGGGAAATTTCGAAGGCTTATCATATGACATTGCATTGATGGGATTTTCTTTCCCTTTGCTCTACAAAGATCACTAATTTTCAAATTAATTTTTTCACTAATTTTAAAGAATTTCCATCTATCTATTTTCTATTTCCAAAGCTATATTATCTGATCTATGGGCAGGGGTGTCCTCATACCCATAGATTATATTTGTAAATTATTTGTAAATATTTGTAAATATTTCTTCTAAATCTTTTATTTATTTTGTATATAGATCTAGCCACTGTATATAGTTTTGATTCATTTTGTATATACTATATATATAATTTGTTTGCAGACCTGAGGGCTAGAAGACAGATTTCTCTAACTATTTCTTTGTAGGCGGATCTATCTCAAGGATCAAGGAGAAATCGATTTGTGAAGGCTCTAACCCTCACCTAGCCTAGACGGCTAGGGTTTTCAGCTCAATGCTTCATCTTTTTTGAGGGTTGTCTAGCCTATTACCCTCTTTCCTTAGGGCCGCAAATATCTAAGCCTCTTTTAGGCCTCTTAAATGGACATATTCGAATTTTTGTTGTCTGATCTCATCAAACCAAATTTTTGTTAGGGAGTCGCAAGGGTTTGAGACACTTTCTCACATTGAAGTTAAATTTTTGCAAGGGTTTCTATTTAAAAAAATTGTAAATTATTTCTCAACATTTTTCCATTGAAAATCTGACTTGGGTTTCAATTTTGCAGAGTAGATAGAAATTTTTGTGACTTAGGCTCTCTTCATAAATTTTATTTTGTTTAGCTGCTAGCCTTTTTGATCATTCCTAGCCTGGCCATGTCTTTGGAGCTTGCTTCTTCTAGCTGCAAGCCCTCTAGGGCTTCTCGTCTTTGTTTTTGGTTCTAAGGACTAACCCTTGGATATTTTGAAGAAGATTGAGTATATTTTGGAGGGTTTTCATCATACATTCTTGGGATAGAGGCTCCCTTTGGGAGGGTTTTCAATCTGATATTTTATTTCTTGAGGAAGTCGCAGGCCTAAAGGCCTCTTTCCTCCTAACTGTGAGCTTTAGGAGGGTCGCATACCCTTATGATCTGAAACGAATTTATTTGGAGGGTTATCATATTATTAAATTCTACGAGTTTAAAGCTTGAAACTGTTGCAATTTATCACATAATTTTTTATTAAATTTTTCTAGCCCTTTCTCTCTAGGCAGTGGGTAGGAGGTTGTTTTTCTTCTACATTTTTCAGATCTCTTTTTCGGGCAACAATGGTTGGATTGATACATTTGGTTTGAGGAAAATTTCATTGTATTTCACTTAATAGCCTTGTTAGATTTCCTCATTCATTCTGTAATTTGAGGAGGTCTTGTATTATTGTTGTAAATCTCATTATTGTAAGCCTTCTCAAGGGGTTTTCATCCCTCTCTCTATTTGTCTAAGAGGGATTGCCCTATCTCTATAAATCTAATAATAAAGCATCATCTTTTGTCAGAGGGAGCTTGGGATTTTTCCCATGGTATCCTAGCCTCCTTCCTAGGAGGAATTTCTTGGTGGTTTGCTAACCTTGCATCTAACCTACAAACCTAATCCTACATCTTGTTGAATTGCATTAATTAAACTAGTCTAGTAATCACTGAATTTGCAATCTATTTTACTAATATAGATCTAATCGCTTTTGATCTTAAGTGCAAATTGATAATCAATGTTTGAAATTTGTCTATTATTTTAGATCAAGTTGATAATCCTTGTTATTAATCTCATCCTCCATCTTTAAGTTGTGTTTATATCATAAAATTTTCACTTATTTCCTTGTCTAAACTAAGTGAAGATCATCTTAAATAAGCACATTAAAGGCATTATGGGATTTTTGCTCTAAATCATTTAAGTCTAATTATCATCTTTGTTCTTGTTTCGTTAGGTTATCATTACATGTTTCATTGATCCTTGCATAATCTAATCTTGTGCTCTAAGTGTTAGTCATAACCTTGTGGATTGGCATCTATTTACTTGAAGCACCTTGACATCGTTCTATCTCATTGAAGCATTGCATCTTGCATTTTCATCTTAGATTTTAGATCTTGCATCCTTAAAATTTACCTCCAAGCATAAGCTTGGTTGAATAGAAAGTTAGGAACACCTTCTCCATTATTCAATCTAAGAGCTAGACCCTTACTCAACGGTTAAAACAAGTGACCTTGCAGTTCTCTTGTGGGAAATCCCTTGTAGGAACGAAGGAACTTGGGTCGTTAGAAGTCCTAAGTAGGTATCATTAATGAGGCCTTAGCCTCCTTCCCCATCACTTCTTTCTACAACCTTGTTTAAGACTAGTTTCTGACTATTCAGGAGAAAACATTCACCTTAGATTAGGCATGTTAACTAAAATTAACCAAGACTCTTGCATCTCACTTAGTCTAGTCTCACACTCATCTAACTTTCATCTCATTTGATCATATTGTTAGCTGTGAGTGCTTATCTTGCAATATTTCATTATTGCTCTTGTACTGTCACTTAAATTCCTTGCTCATTGTCTATTGACATTGTCATATCTTATTTGAGCCTTTCTCTTGAAGTGAAATACAAGTTTCTTTCATTTTTGCAAGCTATATTTTTGGATCATATTTCAATATTGTCTCATCTTCTACTAACATTTGTCTTGTAGCATTGTTGTTATTGTAACTTGAAGGATTGATTTATTTACAAGTATCTTAATTCATATTTGAGCATCGTGTCAACACATTGGTCTTGCACATTTCATCTTGTTTAATGTCATATTGATCTTAATTGAATATATCCTTCACATTGCTCATAAATATTTACACTTGCTCTAATTAATAATCAAGTTACATTAATAATAATTTCCTTGCCTTTAGATCCCCTAGACTTGTTGTTACAACAAGTTTTCCTTCATTATTCATCCTTTAGGGACTACCCCCCTTAGCTTGCTTAGGAGAGAGCTTAAATGGAGTGAGTAGGGAATAGGTGACAACCCCTGCTCTAAGCATTGCACCATAAAGATTACAACTTGTGGGGCTGGAATCTTTTCCCACAATAATGTGACATTTTTAACTATTGCGGCAACTGGAAATTATTCTTCTAACTGTAAATTAATTAACAATTTATTTCCCATACAAACAACAAACAATTCTCTATTGCGATTTTTACCAAATTAAATTTTGTGTAAGATAAGCTAAAAACTTAGAAATATGCTTAGCACACACACATAAAAATTGACACACTTATTTTTGGACAAATGTCCCCTGAAAAACCCCAACTTGGGAAAACCGATGCAGTAGCTCAGGGTTTTTATTATTAAGCAGTAGTGAAATTCTGAGTACAATCTAGATGCTGAAAACTGGCAATCCACAACAGAAAATCTGGCTAAAATTATCTAAGGGAATCTCCCTTCCTCCACAGGGAAACTCGACACAACTCTGCTTCAAAAAACTCGTCCTCCTAGACCCTCTACACAAGGCTCTGCGCAGACCCTTTGATGTCTAGCCCAAAATTTCCTCTAATCAAGTTGTTCTGCCTATCTCTGCTACTGGAAACAATTCTCCATCCTTTTGGAAGACTTTCCCAATCGCTGGAATCTTAATTGAATTTTACCACAACTAAATAGAATTTCCCTCTAAAGCTAACTGCGCAGTCCTTTGTGCTGCCTCACTGGGAATAACTTGACCTCTTGTTGCTGCCTCTCCGTGTTGAAATATGTAACTAGGTTCGGTCTTCATAATGACATATGTAATCATGATTTTAGGTATTTAATGTAAAAAGAAAAATAGATTTATTATTCTTGTTCTTGAGGAATGGGTTTCATGCTCAAGGAAATTTATTTTTTTCGTCAACCACCCATTGAGTGCTTGTAGGTTTGTCATAATGTCAATTGAGTCATCATATATTGAAGACCCATTTGGGCATGTTACATTTGAGTCAAAGTAGAGTCAAAAGACCTTCCAAGACCTCGTCATGACACAAAGATCAAGTCGACCTACATGAAGGGACAAGTCGGCCTAAAGAAAGCAATTAGTACCCTTCAAAATCCTATATATTAGAAGGAACTTGACCTATTTGGACACACTCTCAAGCAAGTTCGATCTCCTCAAGATAGTAGCTGGAAAAGTGCAAAGAAGAAAAAGAGGAACAAGTTCGAATTTTTGGGCCTCTCTCTCTCTCTCTCTCTTTTGTTAGGGTTTCTAAAGTTACTGGGCAGGACGAAATTCTAACGTTGCATCAAAGTTGAGAAGTTGCAAGGTCGAAGCTATGAAGTTGCTTTTAGGTCGAAGTTTTGAAGTTGCTAGGTCAAAGTTGTTGAAGCTACATCAAGTTTGAAGTTGTTGAAGTTGCTAGGTTGAAGTTGCAGAAATTGTTGTTGGGGTCGAAGTTGTTGGGGAAGTTGCTAAAAGGTCGAAGTTTGTTGCTAAAGTTGTTCAATAAAGAAAGTTGACTTGGTCTTGGAGGGTCTTGGTCAACGGGCATAGGTCTTGGAATTCATCAATTGAAATTCTATAAGAAAAGAAGAATTCTGGTGGGGTTTCCTCTCAATTGGAGAGGTTTTGGCCCTGGCTAATTGCCTACATCTTGTGTCCTATTGTCTCATTGTTCTTAATGATTTGGTAGTTATTTGATGATAGAGAACACTAATAATAATAAAAGAAAGAAGAAGTTAATCAAGTAAAAGTAAAAATACATCACAAGTAGATATCAAAAGAAGAGAAATCACCTACACTTGTTGCCCCTAGATTTCTCAACACTCCAGTTCTAGAAAATCTTCATCCGGATCACTATCACTGCCCCTCTCTATCTCTACTTCCTTCTCTGGCTCGAAATATTTCGATTGTTGCCTCTGGAAAATTGAACTCTCCAAGGAAATCGATCTCAAGCATAGTGTTAAAACTCTGACTCCGACTCCGACTCGGCCGAGGATTGACTCCGACTCTGACTCCGAAATGGTAATGACTCAGCCAGCTCGATTTCAATGACTCGGTCGTTGTAAAAAATACATTAAATATTTATTTTTTTATAAAAAAACATAATTTTAAAGATTTCCATTCATGTTTCCAAACACACAGCATTATAATATAGATGGAAGACAACATATGATCAAAGTAGGCTCATGAACCAATCCATTATATCAAAATGGTACCCAATGGCAATACATAGTCAACTGTCATACATGATCAAAGACTCAAAACAAAAAACACATAACCAAGGAGGCTAGAAATGGCCTCTACAACAAAAGTAAACTGTGACCAGACTCCAGTACTAGTACTACAGCGACTGGCTAGTAGCTACTGCCAGAGGAGCCAAGATCATGTCAATCAATCTCTGGATCATCATTAGAGTCAGACAGGGGGCCCCATGGCTCATCATCATCATCATCTCCAACTGCAGCTGTAGAAGTGGTACCACTAGCAGGTTGTGCAACTGCAGCAGATGCAAGCTAAGATAGAGTAGATATGTGGCTGCACTTCTGTCACGACTGAGCAGAGGAAGCACCTACAACTGGAGTCCTTGTTGGCTGTGAGACTGAGGCTAGTGGATTGGGATCTGCATTCAACTGAACCAGAACAGCTTGTTCAAGTTCAATTGATGTCTCAATATCTAAATCTAAATCAAGATCCTCATCAGGATCAAACTCTGCTGGACAACTCTCCACTACCCAATCTGATGTTGGATCAATGTCTTCCAACACAATGGGATCTGAATCAGGTCTTTTGTTCAGCAAATGGTTTCGTCTGAGCCGGAGGTTGTATTGGACATAAACAAGATCATTTAACCGTTTTTGATCCAAACGGTTTCTCTTCTTTGTGTGAATCCTCTCAAAGACAGACCAATTGCGCTCACACCCAGATGCACTGCAAGTTTGACTCAAAATACGAATTGCAAACCTTTGCAATTCAGGACAATGGCCACCAAAGGCCTCCCACCATTGTGCTGCAAAAAACATAGGAGTGTAATGAGTTAGCTCAACAAAATTACAAATGATATCTAACTTTCAAATTATAAATGATTTAAAAAACTTTAAAAAAAAGTAAACTGTAAAACTGTTAAGAATTTGAAAATTGAAATTTTTGTTTACCTGGCTCATCTGCTTCTCTTGCAATCTTTACTAGGTTCTTCCCAAAGGTACCTGATGCATTGCTGAAGGTATTGGCCTGTGGGTGTATCTCCAGCTAATCAGACTCCAACGGGATCATGCGATCAATGCAATCAATCAGTCCATCTCTGATCTCCCCCCTCAAAGCTCCTGACTCCTTAGCTTTATAATGATATCGTGGGTTCAAAAAATACCCAGCTGCATCTATAGGGCGATGGAGTTGATTATTCCATCTTTCATCAATGATTGCTCAAATGGGCCCATACTTTGCCACTCTATCCTTGTATACCGTCTTTATTTGCTCCTTTGCTTGATCCATAGCCTCATAAATGAAGCCCATAGCCAACCTTTCCCCATCCACCAACCGCAACACCTTAACTAGTGGCTCAGCAAGCTTCACAATCTCTGCTGCCTTTCTCCAAAAAGTTTCTTCATAGACTTTCCTTTTCAGTTCTTTGCCTTCCGGTTTCTTAGACCAATTGCTTTGATTCCATTCATCACTAGAAAACATCTTTTGCAAGTTTCTATGTTGGGAAAGCATAGATTGCAATGTCAAAAAATGTGTAGCAAATCTAGTGATGGCAGGCCTAATAATATCCTTGCCCCCAGTGTGTTTCCTCATGAGGCTCAAAATCAATGTATGATTGTAGATAAATTTTGTGATGCTTTTGGCATGATCTATAGTGTTTTTGACCCAGTCTATTTTTCCAATATCCTCAAGCATGAGGTCTATGCAATGTGCAGCACATGGGGTCCAAAAGATGGTCTTGTGTTTTTCCTCTAACATTTTACCAGCAAGAACATAGTTAGAGGCATTATCTGTGATGACTTGAACAACATTAGCCACCCCCACCTCCTCAACAACCTGATCCAATAGCTGAAACAACAATTGCCCATCTTTTACCTTATCAGATGCATCAACTGATTTTAAAAACATGGTTCCCCGTGGGCAGAAGACAAGAAAGTTTATGATGGTACGGTTTCTTTGATCAGTCCATCCATCTGACATGATGGTACATCCTGTTCTTGCCCATGAGTCCTTGAACTCTTTCAAATACTCATTAATGGATTCAATTTCTCTCTGCAAACGATACCCCCTTAGCTCATGCATAGTAGGGCCTTTGAAGCCTTTTCCAGCAGCATGTATGGCATCAAACATAGGCTCATAATATGGTGAACGAGCAGCATTAAAGGGGATATCAGCATCATACCACCATCTAGCTATGTACTCACAAGCAGTCTCCCTCAATTCTTTCTTCCAGTGGTCATCTAAAGTGGGCTGCATTTGACTTTTACTAACTTCAGGACCATGTGCATCTGATGGAGAGGAGGGAGTGAAATAACTTTTGATAGTCACATCACCCTTTGTCATTCTACCCTTTCCCTTATCTTGAACAGAACCAAAAGAGGGAGGAACATATCGGAAAGGGTTGGATGTATCAGTTTGAGGGATAGAGGAAGAACCCTCAAAATCATAATGGGGGTTGGTAGCCATCATTTTTTGTATCTCCCTCTTCCTCCCAATTTCAGCCTGTATGTCTTTTTGCCTAGCCTTATCTTCTTTAAATTTCTCAAAGCTGGCCAACAAATTCTTCCTAATCTCCCCAATTTTTCGTGAGGTACATGGGGTAATTTGGCCTCTAATCCCTGCCAAGTGTTGTTTCAGTCTATTAATGCCCCCAGGACCTTCCTTAATTTTCCTATGGCAAAATTTGCATTGCATTTGACTATCAACCATTTCAACATATGCCCAAGCAGGATCTCTTGCTCTAGGTGCCATTTTTTGACTAGGAAATGAAAGCAAACAATCTGAAAATGAAAAAAAAAAACATTGATTCAATGTTCATTTCTTGGACAAAAAACACTCTCTAAGCTTTCTAAATATGCACCTAAAATTTACTAAGCAAAAACAGATTTATAGAGGTGAAAAAAAATACCTCCAGGCACAAACTGCCTCCTCAAGCTTGCTCCAAGAATCAGCTCCTCAATGCTGCTCCAAATGGCTGCCCAAGAAGCTCCTCACTCCAGCTACAATGCTCCTCCAAGACTCCTCACTGCTGCTCCAAAAACAAGCTCAAGAACTGCTCACTAACTCTCAAAGAAGACTCTCACTCAAATGCACAAGATTGTTGTGAGAGAATGAGAGCACTTGAGTGTGTTAAATAGGGTTTGGGAGGGGGAAATGGACCCCAAATGACATTTAACTTATTCACACAACAGCTTGGAGTCCAAACCAATCAGCATTCACCCAAAAAAATCATTAAAAAAATTAGAAATCGTTGTTTTTTATGTGGTTACGGGCCGCTGTTATGACTCGGCCGAGTCAATACGGAAACGGCCGAGTTGGCCGAGTCAGCCATGACTCGGCCAACCGAGCCGTTTCATAGGCCGAGTCAGTCCAGAGGCCTCCAACTCGGATCAACTCGGCCGTTTCGGTATCGAAACGGCCGTTTTTTAAAACTATGATCTCAAGCGTGTGTGTTCTCCATCTACCCATCGACTTCCTCTTATAATCTTTTGTTGGGACTCTAATGGCCAAGATTAAAACTTACTTGATGGCTAAGATTATTTCCCTATCGATCCATGTGAATTTCTAGATGATTCACACCTTATCTCAATTAATATTGATTAATAAACCCCTTTTCCTAAGTTTAGACTTTGGAAATATTTAAAAATAGGCTAATAATCTAATTGAGACACTTCTAGGTGGAATTTCCAGAAATGATTTTTGGGTTATGGAGAACTCCTGTGTTTTAGCCTCTCCACAAAGTCTTGAGACTAGACCACCTCCAATGCTACAAAAACTAACACTCCCTCTTAGCGAGGAAGGTGTTCTAATGTTGAACCACTACTACAACACCCTGTCTCTGTATCACCCTTTGTCACACTGCTAATGTTTGGCCACTCTGACTGACTGCCACTACCCACCAACCACTACACGACTCTGATGTTGCATTTGTGTTGTTGTTGACACTGTTGTACTACTGCCAACTCCGCATCTGCACTGCAACTCCCTCTAATTTGTTGTTGCTACAACTGCAACTACTGCAACTGAAAAGCACCCAAAATATTGAATCACTTGTGTCTTTGTGTTGCATCTGTCTTTTGAGCATCTTATTGCTACCAGTCTCTTCACTGTCCACTGGGAATCTACGTTGTTGCTAACTCTGCACTGAGCCTCCTGCTTTGTTGTCAACACTGCACTACGCTCCGCAACACCTGATTGCAACTAGTATGCAACTGTCACTTTGGAATCTGACTGCATCATTGATACTGAATCCATCTTGCTACTTAATATTGTGGGCACCTGTAGCAAGGTGGTGATCCATAAGGGGGACACCTCAATGGACCCTGCCCAAACTCTGCAACTCCCGGACTATAACTCCATATCGTCCCACCTCACTCCTGACATATAGCTGCAAACATTGGGAAATCTTCCTCCAGCTTGGAGGACAACTTATCTATCTCTGCGGATGCTACTGCCTGGTCATGCTTCTCATGCTTGTCCTTCTTCCCAAGAGGACACTACGTACTATAGTGGCCAAACTCGCCACACCTGAAGCACTTAACCTTAGATAGGTCATTTTTCTTCTTCTTTTCCCCGTCCTTGGCTGGGACCCTTCGATGCTAGGGCCACATTCTCCTTTTCCTTCTCACCCTTCACAACCTTGTTGCTGCTTCTGCTAATGGTACTCTTTACTAGAGCCCGCCTCAAATCCTCCTACTGTAAATATGACCACATCTTGTCCCATCCAGGTAATGTGTCTCTACCAAAGATACTTTGGGAAAACACTTGCCTCCCCTCTGAGACATTATTTAGTGCTAATAGTATAAGATCTGTGGGTTGAGGTGCCTCTGCAACTGCTGAAAGATGATCACAGACCTCTTGAATCCTAGTGAGGAAGGGATCTATGCCTTCACCCTTCTGCATCCTGATGCTTCTCATCTTTCCTGGAGAAACATAATTTGTTGTTCGAAAGAACTCTAATATAGCTGGGAGAGACCATCCCACATCTCCTTGGCAGTGTTCTTGCCAGATACATGTGAGACTATATGATCTCGGAGTCCATCAAAGACCATCTACTTGGCCTTCTCTATTTCTTTTTTGTACTCCTTCAGCTGATCTACATCCTGGGGTACTACCACAACATTATCTATATAGGCTTTCAGGCCATATTCATCTAGAAGGAAGAACATCCTAGCCTTCCAGATGACATAATTAGAAGCTCCCTCCAACCTGTTAGCGCTTGAAATTTCACCTCAGGCTGAGAAAGGTAAACCTCAAGGCAACATCAAACCATTTAACCTCGTAGCTAGCCCTACGGGGCAGGAGAAGGCTCTCTCTGGTCTATCTCGGTAAAATCTTCAATAGATGAGATGACCAATAAGGTAACACTGATATTAGGCTAGTAAACTGATCAAAGAGTTTGATTTGGGGTTTTTTGGGTTTTTGGTGGCAAATTGAGGAGAGGGCAATTTTGGGTGCGGGGATTGGACACAGTTTCTGCAGGGGGTTCTTTGGGGCGAGGTAGGAGACAGTATTGATGCCTTTGATTTGAGGTGGATGGTCAGGAATGAAAGGTGAGGAGCTAAAGAGAGCAAACAATAACTTTGAATTCTCTTCAGACAGTAGAAAACATTGAAATTAAACAAACTTAAAAGCAGAGCATGGCAGGCATGAATTCTTACTTTAACACTTCATTTGTTTAATGTGCAGAAATAAAAGAAAGGAAATGAGTCACATAACAAGCTTACAAGTACATTGAGAAACACACCATCAACACATGAGTCCACAAGAATCCCAAAGAGGACTGCAAAACCCTGGTCTTCCTTAGCCAAAAATTGCAGAGATACATTGAATAATACAATGATAGCTTCTCCCTCAAGAGTCCAACCATGAAAATGAGCAAGAAAGTACATAATATAGATGATCTAACCTCTTTCCCTGCCTCCATGGGTCGAGCTCACTATCCTAGGAGTTGTTTCAACCACTTCTAAACTAAGCACTACAAACTAGGCAGTCAAAACAACTTGCCTCTATAAGCTAGGAAACCAATTCATTCATTTAATATTTACCATTTTCATGAATGAATCCTTTAGAAGTATTACATAAGAGTAAAAGTGTCTTAAAAGTACAATAATTACATCAAAGAGAATCATAATTCACCCCAAAAAGTCAAACTGGGTCAAAATGCGCTTTTCTGAGCTGTACAGTGCATTTTGGAAAAATCTGCCTGACGGGTCGTGCGCCCCTACCTGACGGGTCGCGCGCCCTTGGAGCCATTTTTGGGGCACTTGCAGGTGGCCAAATTGAGCAAGAGTAGGCTTTGTTGGAAAGGTCTGTGAGTCTACTTTCCAACCCAACTGGAATTTCTGAATTTGGAATTCATTTGCCCTGTCAAAAATCAAATCTCCCAAGACTGCTTTCTGCAATTCAAAAAAGTGGCAGAAAGTCATTTTTTACTAGTTTTTTGACTTTCTGGAGGCCCAAAACTTCACCAAATCTCAAGTCCATCCATGAGCATGTGTAACTTTGCATGACAAATCTGGAAATGCTGAGTTTTTGTCAAATGGAGTTGCCATGATGAAGGGTCGCGCGGGGGGTGAGACCCGTTAATGGGAAAAACCTGCAAATTGCCTGAAAATGCCAAAATTCACCCAAAATTCTCAAAATTTCTTGGGATTTGTGCTGTGGCTAGGCTATTTAGTGCCTTGATCCTTGAGTGAAGCCTCAGCCAAGATACGGAGGGGATTGGGCCTCTTTCTCCGTTTTAGTGCCTCGGTCAACCGCCTTTGAAACATCTTCATCTTTGCCTTGCACACATGCATTCTTGCCCAGTAATGGTTCTTCATGTTCCTCAGCAATTTCTTCTCTTGGTTGGCCTTAGCCAACAGCCTCTCCAAGTGTGCATTTACCCGAATGAGCATGGACTCTCGGTCAGCAGGCAATGGATCACCGGGTCTTCTTCGGTTCAAGATTCGGTCACTACGAATCCTCCACAACTCATCAAGTGCTTGCTCATCTTCCAGCTGTTTGTTGCGCTGCTCGAGGTATGTGATGGTCCATTGTGCACCCTCTAATCTCCTTTGCAAGGCATCATTTTCAGCCTTGAGATGCTGAATGATCTCCTTTGCCTCTCGGCTAGGAGAACTGGCCTCAAGATCGACAAGCTCAATATCTGGAACTCCTGATGGCCCCTCATCAATCATGGGCTGTTTGCCCCTCCCTGGTACCTGTGCTGGTGAAGAAAGCGAGGCCCCTTCCACCTGATGTGGAGATAACACTCGCTGAGCTGATGATGAAGGCGAGACCCCTTCCACATGCTGTGGAGAAAGTACTCGCCGAGCTGCTGCAAATAAGGCCCTCGGGCCTTTCTGATAGGTAACCAGAGGTGAGGAGCTGACATGTCTAGTGACAGGGATGTCATGCTGCTGGGATGGTCCTCCCTCCTCGTGAACAACCTCAGGATGTGGCGAGGGTGGTGCTGTGAAAAACTCACGAGAGATGAACTCCTCCCATGAGATGCCCTGCTGAGCCAACTGATGCAATACTACTAGCTGAATCAAACCATAATGGTACAGGCTCCTATACTGCTGTGCCGGGCTCTTCCTCTGCAACATGGGCACCATCCTCTGAATGTTCTGATAGAAGAAAACAGGGATGTTCATCATCCTCACTCGGGTGAAGTGCATCAAGAGGCGAATATGGTATGAATATACCTGTGAAAATCTGCCCTCACAGGTAAGATAGTGCATGATGAGCCTCATCATGGGAGCATACTCGCTCCTGAGAAACCTGAATGGAAACACACCTGCCAAATGTCTCATGAATGGTGGCCGAACAAAAGGCTCAAAGTGAACACTATCCAGCACCTTGCGCTTATTCCACACCTCCCCAACATTAGGTATCCCTGTGGCATGTGAGATCACCTCGGGTGTCAATGTAAAGTTCACCCCTGCAAGGTTGACATGTCCATCATGCAAGTGTAAAACAAATAGGCAACCCAACTCTCTGTGGTGCTGAATCCGAGAGATCCTCTCACAAAACTCATAGCAAGACATATACTGGAAACATGTGACTGCCATAGGACAAGCCTGTAACTCTGCTAAAGAGGTGGGCTCCTCTCTCCTATGATGACCACCCTTTCCACCCTTATGAGGCCTCCTCTATACCTCAATCTCTGAAGCTGATGACTGGTCATCACTTTGCTCATAGGTTTCGGTTTCTGACATTGTTTAAAGAGCAAAGTGGACAAACTGTGCTGCTGTTTCTGCCTGTAAAAAGCTAATTTATATGTTGTTTCAAGGGGAGAGGGAACATGAGGGAAATGTTAGGGGAGGGACATTTTTACAAGGAAAATGGGAATACATGTATACAATAGGGAATTTAGGGAAAAACACTGCAAATATCACTGCATATGCATCATTAAATACATGTGTTTACATGGGTATTATGAGGGGTAGGGTTAGGGCTTGATTTTTTATTTTTTAGGGAAAAGGGGTAGGGTTTATTTTCTTTACAAATTTAAAAGGGAGATTTATATGGACATACAGGGAAAATGAAATGGGAATGAGGAAAAATGAGTACAAGGGAAAAAACCATTGAAACAGCAACAAACCCTAGCAAATTTTTACAAATTTAATATACAGCCATATGGAGCGTTTTCTCTTGCACAATTTGATCATTAAAAACACAATCATGATGTCCTTCAAACATAACCAGCAATCATTTCCAAGTTTAGAGAACCTACCTCAAGCAATTTGATGATTTGGAGGGTGCTTGAACAAATTTGCAAAGGGTTTGGAAGGGAGGTCGCTGACGGGTCGCGCCCGTTGAAAAACTGAACTGCGGGAACCCCTCTGACGGGTCGCGCGCCTGGCCTGACGGGTCGCGCGCCTGTCAAACGCCCGAATTCGCTCAACTTTCACTCCTTTCACTCAATCACTCGCCCAAACTCTCTTGCAAGTGTCTTGGATGCACAATGAGAGTAAAAGGAGGGAGTTTGGGTCTTTATAGGTTTCATTTGAATAAATTTCATGCTCAAACCCACTTTCTAATGTTTCTCTTTGACACTTTATAAAACTGACTTTTTGGTTTCCTTTGTCCTGAAATTGACTCATTTAGTGCTTTGGCTTGATTCTTTTTGCAGGGAGTTCATCTGAAGGATCCTGGCAAGGGGACCAGGGTTACATGCTGTCTGCTGAAGTCTTTTGAAATTTCATCACTTTTTACAAAAATTTGAAAAATGACCTTGGCTTTAAAAACAGAGTTTTTAAATCCAAGGTGAAAATTAACTGTACAAGATAAAAAACTTCGAAGAAACATCTTTACAATCATCCCTCTGGCTTGCTGAACACTTATTGACCTTCAGACACAAGACCTTGTAAACATACTTGACCAAAACCCTAGACCTAGGAAATTGACCTCAAGACAAGCTTGAAAGAGCTTAATGACTGAAATGACCTGATCCAGCAATGCCAAGAGGGGTACAAATACACCAGCTCCTCCATCAGGGTTATGGCATGCCTAATGGGATGCAAAAATTGACACTGATGAGACACCTACCTATGCAAATGCAAAGAGTTTTGATCGCTGATGGAGGGCTCAAGACCGACTCTAACACAACCTATCCTGATCTCTGAGCCCAACTGTGGCCATCTCGAATCTAATCTGGAAACTCCCTCTTCCTTCGCTTAGCTACTGACTCTCCTACTCGCACTCTTTCCTGGAGCGAAGAACTCTGCTTGCAGCAACCGCCAACTACAACTGGGAAACTGGGATTTCATGTCTAGAAACCCTCTTAGAGAATTTTCCCTCTGTGTGTGCTATTTCTCTTCCTCTTCCGCTCGAATCTGCTCAACAATTCTGCTGCACTGGCTTTTGGAATTACTTCCTAGCTCTACTTATACATGTTGGAGTCCTTTGAGCAATTCGAACTTTTACGGCCACTCTGCAACTGGAAATCGAATTTCTCCTCTGCCACTCGCACTGCCTGGTTAGCCCCTGCGCAGACCTGGAGAAATTGTGTTGTTTCTCCCTCTAAACAGTGAATTTCTCCCTCTTCGTCTCTGAGCTACTGATCCGATGAACCTTACTCTGATACCATGTGAAATTTTCAACTATTGCAGCAACTGGAAATTATTCTTCTAATTGTAAATTTATTAACAGTTTATTTGCCCACACAAACAACGAATAATTCTCAACTGCAATTTTCACCAAATTAAATTATGCTGAAGATAAACTGAAATATGCTAGCACACACACATAAAAATTGACACACTTATTTTTGGAAAAATGTCCTCGAAAAAACCCAACTTAGGAAAACCAATGCAACAGCTAATGGTTTTTATTATTAAGTAGAAGTGAAATTTTGAGTACAATTTGGATGCCGAAAACTAGCAATCCACAACAAGAAAATTTGGCCGAAATTATCTAAGGGAATTTCCCTTCCTCCACAGGCAACCCCGACACAACTTTTCTTCAGAAAACTCGTCCTCCTAGAGCCTCTACGCAGTGCTTGCACAGACCCTTTGACGTCTAGCCCAAAACTACCTCTGATCAAGTCGTTTTCCCTGTATCTGTTGCTGGAAATGATTCTCCGGCCTTTTAGAAGACTTTCCTAGCCTTTGGAATCTAAATCGAAATTTCCCATAGCTAAATCGAATTTCCCTCTAAAGCTGACTGTGTAGTCATTTGCGCTTCGTCATTGGGAATAACTTGGCCTCTTGTTGTTGCCTTTCCAGATCTAGAAAATCTTCCTCCGGATCACTATCCTTGCCCCTCTCTGTCTCTGCTTCCTTCTTTGGCTCGAACTCTTCCCCGACTGCTGCCTCTGGAAAATCAAAGTCTCCAAGGAAATTGATCTCAAGTGTGTGCATTCTCCATCTTCCCATCGACGACTTCTTATAATCTTTTGTTTGGACTCCAACGACCAAGATTAAAACTTAATTGATGGCTAAGATTATTTCCCTATCTATTTGTGTGAGTTTCTAGATGATTCGCACCTTATCTCAATTAATATTGATTAATTAACCCCTTTTCCTAGGTTTAGACATAGGAAATATTTAAAATTAGACTACTAATCTAATTGAGACTCTTCTAAGTGGAATTTCCAGAAACGATTTTTGGGTTATGGAAAACTCCTGTGTTTTAGCCTCTCCACAAAGTTTTGAGACTAGAACACCTCTGATGCTACAAAAACTAACAAATTAGGTGTGTATTTTAGGCGACAACATTTTTTGGCATCGTTACCGGGGATAAGTTTTCTTTGACTTGGTTTTTCGACTAACATTTAGGTTCAAGTGGTGACTCCACTTGTTTCATTTTAGGCAAAGACTTATGCTTGAGATTTCCTCTTGTAGACTTCTTGATAGTCTTGGATAAGGGGCTCTCTCTAATATCCTTTTTCTCTTTCAAAGTCATGTGAGCAGGTCATTATTATGGATTTGTTTGCTCCTTGTGATTTTACTAACATTCAGGGCTATCCACATGATTATACATATGAAGTCAGTGAAGCCATCTATGAGTTACCTATTTTTCGAATTAATGATGCTCTCAGTACTGAGACTCACCTTGGGAATTTCAACCCCTGTGCAGGCAAGTTGCGTCCATATACTAACCATGAAGACATAAAGATGAAGCTTTTCATTCTCACTTTAGATGGAGATGCTTTTGATTGGTTGTCTGAGTTCCTTGATAACACTTTTCATTCTTTAGAATCAATCACTGATGCCTTTGAAGAAAAATATTGAGATAAAAGACAGGTCAAAGAAAAAAATTGAAGTGAAGGAAATTAAAGAGACTAAAAATTATCCTATCAAGGAGTTAACTCAAATGGTTAAGAATATGCAAATCAGTCAAGCTCAACTCATTAAGAATATGGAACTCAATCAAGCGAAATTAATATCAGATCATGCCAAGGAAATGGGTTCCATGCAAAACAGGTTGTTTTCCAGGGAATAAAAACATGCTAAGGAAATGGAAACCATGGACGTTAATAATTCGAACCAGAGGACCATTGTTGTCCACAATTTTGTCAACCGCCAGAGAAAGTAGTGTACAATGAAGTCGAGAAAAAATTTCAAAGATCAAAGTCATTAGTCAGCATAAATTATTATTGTAAACCCAATTTTTTGCAAGGTTTATTATAAATGATGCTAGTATGACCATTTAATTATGTAACAACACCTAGGTAAGCCTCTAATTTTGGCAAAAGATTTCATCCTAGGAAGTCTTTTAAACTCCCTGAATTATGAGTGTTTGTAAACACGCCTAATTGGCAGTGTTTTTCTTCTAGCTATAACCCCAAAACTAGGGTGGAATTCGTTGACAAGGTCTTAGATGAGCCCTAGTGTTTATTGAGTCTGATGTAAAAGTGTGTTTAGAAGTAATTTGAGTGCATGGTCCCTCATAGTTAAAACACCATGGCTAAATTATTTTATTTATAAACACACTTGGTTTCAAGTGAAAATTTCGATACTGAAATCCTATTGCAGCAACTGGAAATTATTTTTTTAATTATTAATTAATTTCATAATTTATCTACTACGACAAATGCTAAATAATTCACACTACAACCTTCACAAATAAACTACGGAAGAAAATAGCGCTAGAAAATGAGAAAATACTAGCACAAACACATAAAAATTAACACAGTTATTTTTGGAAAAATGTCTCCGGAATTATGCTGCAATGAAGTTTTGAGTACAATATATGGATGCCCAACTCGCAATCCAAACAACAAGAAAATATGGCCAAAATTATCTCAGGGAATTTCCCTTCCTCCACAAGCAACCCCAACACAGCTTAGTGTTAGTTTTTGGTAGCATCGGAAGTGTTCTAGCCTTTAAAACTTTTGGAGAGGCTAAGGCACATAAGTTCTAAAGAAACCAAAAACCGTTTGGCGAAATTACACCTGGATTGTATTTTATTTAAATAATTAATATTTTTAATGGAGTTTCTAAGTCTAAACTTAGGGAAATTAAAATATTAATGGGTATTAATCAAAATATGGGTGAGAATGATCTAGAAGGTGGATCAAGTCATGTTTTAATCTTAGCCATTGATTAGAGACTTAATCTCAGCCGTTGAAGACTCAACAGGAAAAGTATAAAATGGAGGCTTGGGGTTTATTTGGAAATATACACAGAGAGATAGAGGAAATTGATTTTCTGAGATGAGAAGTTCTCAAGAGGAAAATCGATTGGGGAGATCTTGCAGTAGAGGGGCAATGAGAATCCGGAAGAAAGACCTTCCGGAGAATACTGACAGAAAGGCGGAGAGAGCTTGCAGAGAAGCAGCGCCGTAGCCGGGACAACTGACGTAGAAAGGTTGCCTCTCACACAGAATCCAGAACTACCAAAACAGCTGGAACTGTCGGGAACTACCAGAACAATCGGGAGAGCTGACGCAGAGGGCAGAGAATGTGACACAGGGCCTACGCAAGGCCAACGCAGAAATAGTTGGAGTTAGCCAGTGTTGTGCCGGATCAGCCGGAATTATGTCGGGTGAAGTGTGGTAAAACTCACTCAGATTTTCCGCCAATATTTTCTCTGTAAGGATTGCTAGATGAGCATCCTAGATTTGTATTCAGATATTTCTCCTACGTAATAATAAAACCCTCACAGCTACTGCACCGGCTTTCCCGCATTGGGTTTTTCTAGGGACTTTTGTGTCCAAAAATAAGTGTGTCCTATGTATCTTGTTATTTGCTCTATTTTCTGTTTTATGAGATCAAATATTTAATTTTTTTTTTTCTAAGCAACATTACCTACTTTGTATTAATATTTACAGCGGAAATTTACATACGATTTTCTTGCTGCTCATGTGGCTCCATGGCAGCTGTGACATATTCCCAAAACCCATTACATTTCTGTGAAACCCACCACCTGAAGGTAGCAAGACATCTCCCTACAAACCGCCAACAAAAAGACACAAAACATCTCTGTGAAACCCACGCAGGGGCAGAGTTTGTCAAATGGATACAGGGCCTGTGATGATGGCCCAAGCCAAAAAAACTCCATTCCATAACGGAAAAGAAACCAAGAGACAGCAGTTGATACATACGACCCAGAACCACCATTGAACAGAAAAAAACTAGAAAGACTAAAGACAACAAGAGAGATAACAGAACCGACCACGATCCCACACGCGTCCAGGCATCATGCATGAGAGCCACCTGGGCTTAGCCTTCTTTCGCGTCGTCCCCTGGCTCGTCCTCGGGCTTGGCTTCACGAATCCAAGCCCAGCCATGTCCTTCTGGTAGGCCGTCCAAGAAGGCCGGCAATTCAGGTTCGATCTCCCGCAGTGCCGCTTCCCTCGAGCTTGAGGCCTCCCCCAAAGGCCTCTTACCTTTGTCCACAACCCGACATTCTTCCGCCAGAGCCTGAGGCAGACTTCCCTCTTGCACCAGGGGAATTCCTTCTTCGTTATCCAAGGGATTCTCCATTGGAGGTGGCCGAGGCAAGCCATCTTCATTCTCGTCCGGGATCCTGGTAAACAACACTGAAATATGGGCATTGATGCCCAAATTTTCTCTGGTATTGCACAATGTGAAGATGACAGAGCCGAATGCAGGTAGGCTTGGCTCGCCATTGCTGGACCCTCCAGCTTCCACAAATTGGCTAGCCTGCACCTGAGGAGCTCCCGCACGTCGATAACAGTAAACACAGCAGCAATGGTGGTGTAGATCAGCTGCAGGCCCGCGAGAGGATCTGGCTCGCCCTGAGCCTCTGCCTCGACGACATGGCATTCGCTCCCGCACCATTCTTCCAGATTCCTCTTCCTCAGACGAAGCTTCCTTCCAATTCGGCTTTCGATGGCAGACAAAAGACTGTAAGCATGAACCAGGGAGGACCAGCAGTCGGCCAGCCTCCCCCAATTCCACAATGACTCCAGAATTCTCAGAACGCAGAGCAAGAACACCATCGCTGTGGGTTTCATCTGCTCCCAAATCGACATTCTTAACGACCCCTTCATTCCTTCGATTTGTCCCCGCATTGAATGCGGCCATCCTCCTCTGCTGTGGTTCCTGCGCCTTCATAAAGGCTAGTGTGTTGCATTGCTGGTCGATGGGAGGTGGCGGCGAGGAGCCTTAAAGCCCTCCGTCCGTCGCGTGTCCTATCGGCCGTGGCAAGTGGCCTTACCTGGTCATGCGAGGTGGCACCCGCATCCGGGAAGATCAAATATTTAATTAGTGTAGGCTACAGAAGTAATTTGCTTCAATATTCAGAAGAATAACTTGATGAATGTAATTTAAAAATTAAGTAGGTAAAGTAGATTCAGATTTGCCGCAATAGGGATTCCTTCGAGTATAGGAATTCTCTCATGGTATCAGAGCATTGATTTTGAAACAGAAAGAGCAGATCCAGTGCTGAGAAGTGAGGCTGAAAGCTACACTTGGCAGCAATTCGAATCCCCTTGAAGGGATTGTGCAGTCCTTGCCGGGAAGCAAGTCCGACGAAATCTCTCTTTGAGTGAGACGACAGAGAAGTACGATTTCTAGTTCGTGAGTTTGTAGAGGCAGAGGGAGTGATGCAGAGCTTCAGTGCAGTGCTTGAAGGGCGCAGTTTCTGTCGGGGCAGAAATCCACTGGAAAAGAATGAAGACACGTAGAAGGGGAATTTTCTCCTTAGAGAACTTTCCTCCAAAAAGTTCGAATTTCTCACTTGCTGAGCAGCTGAGCAGTGCTAAGCAGTGACTAGAGGAGTCATTTCGACAATTGGGTGAGATGGCATCGCATGGGCTCAGATATCAGGATAGGTTGGAAGGTGCTTCCAACTATGTCATATGGAAAACTAGTATCTTAGCTGTTCTAGAGGAATATAATCTCGAGGCCTACGTCGATAGTGTTGTAGTTGTTCCTGCTGACAACAATCAAAAGAATAAGTACAAGGCTGAGTAGGGGAAGGCAAAGAGGCTCATTCTCGATCAAGTTCGAGATCATGTGGTCTCACGCTTGTAGGGAAAGGATACAGCCCGAGAGATGTGGGAAGCCTTGTCTTCTCTGTATGAAGGATCTTCCGAACAATGGAAGATATATTTGGAGCAGAAGTTGCAATGAACTTTGATGCAGAAAGTAGAAGGGGTGAACCTCTATCTGCAACGTCTTCAGGACACTAGAGACCAGCTTGTTGCAGTGGGGTCCACTCCTCAATCAACCACGATGGTGAGGATAGCCCTGAATGGAGTCTCAGATGAATGGCAATTTTTCATCCAAAGCATATTGGGCAGAGAAAAATTACCTTCATAGGAGGAGATGTGGGCGACTCTTCAACAGGAGGAGTTAAGGAGGGACCTAGTGAAGGTCAACCTCAGTGGCAGTAGTGGGAGTGGCACAAATACGAAGGAGGAGGAGGAGAACGAAGCTCTAGCATCGAAGGGACAGCAGAAGCCGAAGCAAAAGAAGGACATTTCGAAGGTGAAATGTTTCAATTATGGTGAGATGGACCACTATGCATCCCAGTGTCCTTTGAAGAAAAAGGACAAGGATGTGAAACATGATCCTAAGGCTGCTTCAGCAAAGATTGTCGAGGATGAGTTTGCCATGAGTGCCCACGCATCTCCAGGAGGGAGATGGGACGATATTGAGTTGTAGTCAGGAGGACTACATGTGGGCAGGATCCTTGAGGAGCCCACCTCTTGGATCAATTCCTTGCTATGGGAGCCCAAGATTCAACAGTAGCAAGATGGACTTAGTGTCACATGATGCAGTGGAGTGTTTGGAGGACAGATGCAGTAGCTGGGGACTAAAGACTGATCAACGCAGAGCAAGGTTGGCAGCAGTGCATTTGGCACAGTGCAGGAGTTAGCAGCAGCGCAGAAGATTCATAGGGTCAGAATCAGCAACAGTCAGATCCCAACATTCATTGTATTATGCTGAACATAGTTAAGTTTAGCTAATTTTTGAATTTTTTTCAGTTGCTTCTCTCAACAACTGAGTTGCAGTACGGATACAGTGTTAGCAGCATAGTAGATCCAGCGTTTGAGAGGGAGATGTAGTACAGATAAAACAATGGCAGTGCCAGTGTCATGGGCAACAGTACAGTGGAAACAACAACACAGTATTGGTGGTAGCAACAGTGCAGAAACGAGGTGCTTCAGAAACAGAGCAGCATGCAGGTGGACATTATTGCTAGATCACTTTCCTCGCTAAGAGGGAGTGTTATTTTTTGGTAAGCATTGGAAGTTCTCTAGCCTTGAAAATTGTTGGAGAGGCTAAGGCACATGAGTTCCAAAGAACCCAAAAAACGTTTGGTGAAATTCAACCCGAATTGTATTTTATTAAAATAATTAATATTTTTAATGGAGTTCCTAAGTTTAAATTTAGGGAAATTAAAATATTAATGGGTATTAATCAAAATATGGGTGAGAATGATCTAGAAAGCGGATCAAGTCACATTTTAATCTTATCTGTTGATTCGAGACTTAATCTCGGTCGTTGAAGGCTCAACAGGAAAAGTATAAAATGGAGGCTTGGGGTTTATTGGGAAATATACATAGAGAGATTGAGGAAATCGATTTTCTGAGGTGAGAAGTTCTCAAGAGGAAAATCAATTGGGGAGATCTTCCGGCTGAGGGGCAGTAAGAATCTAGAAGAAAGACCTTCCGGAGAATACTGACAGAAAGGCGGAGAGAGCTTGCAGAGAGGTAGCGCAGTCGCCGGGAGCGCTGACGCGGAAAAGTTGCCTCTCACACAAAATCCATAACTGCCAGAACAGTCGGAACTGTCGAGAACTGCCAGAACAGTCAGGAGAGCTGACGCAGAGGGCAGAGAAGGTGACACAGGGCCAGTGCAAAAATAGTTTGGGTTAGCCAGTGTTGTGCCAGATCAGCCAAAATTCTGCCGAGGGAAGTGAGGTAAAACTCACTCATATTTTCCGCCAGTATTTTCTCTGTAAAGGATTGCTAGATGAGCATCCTAGATTTGTATTCAGATATTTCTCCTGCATAATAATAAAACCGTCAGAGCTATTGCACCAGTGTTCCCGCATTCGGTTTTTCTTGGGACTATTGTGTCCAAAAATAAGTGTGTCCTATGTATCTTGCTCTTTGCTCTGTTTTTTGTTTCATGAAATCAAATATTTAATTAGTGTAGGCTGCAGAAGTAATTTGCTTCAGTATTCAGAAGAATAACTTGATGAACGTAATTTAAAAATCAAGTAGGTGAAGTAGATTCAGATTTGCTATAGTAGGAATTCCATCGAGTATAGGAATTTTCACACTTAGCTTCAGAAACTCGTCCTCTAGGACCCCTCACATTGGCTTTTGTGCAATGCTTGTGCATACCTTTGGATGTCTAGCCCATAAATGCCTCTGATCAAATCGTTTTGCCTGTCTTTGCTGAGGAAAATGATTCTTCGGCCTCCTAGAAGACTTTCAATCCCTTTGGAAGTTGAATCAATTTTTCCTCCAGCTAAATCGAATTGCCCTCTGAAGTTGACTATGTAGTCGTCTGCGTTGCCTCACTGGGAATAACTCGTTATCTTGCTGCTACCTCTCTAGATCTGGAAATCTTTCTTTGAATCATTGTCCCTGCACCTCACTGTATCTACTTCCTTCTCTGGCTTTCCCGCAACTTCTGCTGCTCTCTAGAAATCAAACTGCCAAGGAAATCGAACTCCACAAGTGTCTCCCATGTGTTCTCCAAGTGCCCATCGACTTCTTGTTATGATTCTCTGTTGGGGCTCCAACAACCAAGATTAAAACTTAAGCAAGGGCTAGGATCATATCGAAGTCGTTATATGTGGGTTTCTAGATTATTCTCACCTTGACTTAATTAATTTTGATTAATTAACCAATTTTCCTAATTTTAGACTTAGGAAACATTAAAAAAATAGGTTAATAATCTAATTAAGTCTTCTCTAGGTGGAATTTCCAGAAACGATTTCTAGGTTATGGAGATCTCATGTATTCTAGCCCCTCCACCAAGTTCCGTGACTAGAACACATCCAATGCTACAAAAACTAACACTCCCTCTTAGCGAGGACTATATTCTAGTACTGCATGTTGAAGAAAGTGTAACTAGGTTCGGTATTTACAAATGTAACTTTGATCTTTGCACTTGTTAAGAAAAAGAAATATTATTTTTTGTAAATTATAAGAATGAGTTTCTTGCTCATTCCATAGGTCTAGGAAATTCAAGAGTCAAAGACATGTAAAGAGCTCTTCTTGAGCACATGTGTAAATATATATACTAGTCTAAAAGGCCCTCCAAGACAAGAAAAATCCTCCAAAGACAAGCAAGAAGATGTCTGCCAGCAAAATGATGAAGAAAGGAAGTCATGTCGGCCTCAAGATAAATATAAATGACAAGTTGGCTCACAAAGGAGACACAACACTTCAGGTGGACATGTCGGCTCAAATACAGGGACAAACTACTATATATAGGAGCCTGCACCCTCGCATTTGGATAAGAAGATTCTCACACTCCTCTCTGAAATCTCGGTCAAGTTTAAAGGTTACAGATGTCTCGGAAAAGGTGCAGGACAATGTTTCGGTTAGGGAAGGATCCCTCTGGCTTTTCAGATGAAGATGACTGTTGTATACTCTCATATACCCTCGTTGTTTAGGATGAGGATGACTACTGTATACTCTCACATACCCTCGCTGTTTAGGATGAGGATGACTATTGTATACTCTCAAATACCCTCACAGTTTCGGATAAGGATGATTATTGTACACTCTCACATACCCTCACAATTTCAAATAAGGATGAATGTTGTACACTCTCACATACTCTCACAGTTGTGGATAAGGATGATTGTTGTACATACATAGCTACACTCTCAGTCAAGGTGCAGTCATGACCCTAACGTGGTCATGATCTCAGTAAAGGCTACAAGAAGACAATCATGATCTCGGTGAATCAAAGGACAGCTCTCCAATACATATCTCAACATGGAAGATCTATTTGATGAAGACTTCAGTGAAGGGACAACAAAGATGTTGCAGCAGTAATGAAGTGATGCAGTAGTGATGACCTCTGGTGCAGCAACGAAGTGAGGATTGGTGTCTTGATCTTGGAGTGGCCTAGTAGGTCTAGGGTCATGGTCTTGGTGTTCGTCAATTGAAACTCCATAAGAAGAATTTCGTGCGGGTTTTCCTCTCCAAGGGGGGGAGGTTTTGGCCCTAGCAGAAAGCCAAATACCTTGTGTTCTTGTCTCTTGTTTTGGTAGTAGTTTGATGAAGCTAAAACACACACACTGATAATAAGAAGATCAAGCTAAGATAAAGCGAAAGAGAACTTCACAAATTGTTATCAAGTCTAGAAGAATCAAATTAATCCCACTTGCCCTAGATTCTTCAACACTGCACACCCTTCCACAACACCCTGTCTCTATATCATCCCTCTATCACACTACTGATGTCTGACAGGAAAATCTGTTGGAAATAAATGCGCTTCTCCCTCAATCATAGTGTTCATCCCTTACTCACAATGTTGCTACCTCAATCACTGTATTGTTCCCTTAGTCACTGCGTTATCTCCTCAGTCACTGCGTTGTTCCATTAGTCACTACGTTGTTTCCTCAGTCACTGTCAATCAACCACTGCGCTAACTCTGATTCATCTTCCACTAACTATAGCTGAACCAGACTATTGCATCTTTGTTGCTGCCGACACTGCCATATTGTTTCCGACTCTGCATCTGTACCGCAACTCCCTCTCAACTTTTATTGCAACTACAGCCAAGAATCATCCTAAATACTGAATCAACAGTGCCTACTGCATTTGTCTCCTGAGTCTTGAATGCTACTAGATACTACACTGTCCACTGAAGAATCTGCATTGCTGTTGAATTTGCTACCAAGGCTCCTGTTGCATTGCTGTCAACAGTACACTGTGTTTCTCAAAACCTTACTGCGACTAGTCTACTACTGTCACTTGGGAATCCGACTGCATCAATGCACCGATCCATCTTGCTACTGAATATTGTGGGCCCGTGTAGCCAAGTAATGATCCATGAGGGCACCTAAATGGACCCTACCCAAAACTACAACTCTAGGCTTTGATCTACTCATACTGTTGTTGCTACTACTCTAGTGTTATCTCTACACTGTTGTAGCAACTATTGCAATAGTGAGTCTAATCTCCCCAGATCCTGAACTACTAGATTCCATAGGGTTGCTCCCACTGAAACTAGAATCCATTTGAGTCTCGATCTCCTAATTGGAAATCTCTCTGCTCCCTCTTGGCAACTCGTATTGTCCTCCTACACCAAAAGCCAGACTGCGTAGTTCTACACTTGGAATCTCCTAGCTGAAACTGCACTTGCACACTGCCACTGGGCAATTCGCCCTTCCTGTGTCACTACATCTGCACTGCAACTGTCTCTTGGGTAGTAACAACAACTAGATTTGAAACTGTCTAATGACAGATTGCATCTGTTGACACTCAATCTGCTACTATGATATTGTAGGCTCCTGTAGCAAAGGTGATGGTCCCTCTGCAACAAACTGAAATTGATCTAACTGATCTCCTTGATGCAATTGCGTTGGACCCTGCTCATTTAACACGTTGGAGTTTCATGCTCCTCCTCCTAGATCCGGTGCCCCACTATCTCCTTTCAAGCCTAGTCCCTGGTTGGGACCCTTCCTTTCTTTTCAACTCGCTCTAGACAACTCGCACTTCCTCTGACACTTGTTTTCGACAACTAGAAGTCGAACTACTACCCTGATCTGCATTCTAGATAAATCGCACAAACTCCTCTGGAAATCTCGCACGGTCATCCCTATGGAGCTGCAAAATCTAGAAACTCAAAACTGGAGAAAATAAACCTAGAGGCTCCCTCTCTTCCTTGCTCGACTGCTATCACTACTATTCGCACTCGCTTCTAGAGTGAGAAAGTCTACTTGTAGCAAGTGCCGACTGCAAATGGGAAAATCGGATTTTAGGCTAGAAACCCTCTGAGAGAAACTCCCTTTGTGTGTCCACTTTCTCTTCCATCCAACATGGATTCTACTCTAGAAAAATACTGCAAAACCCTTTATGCCCAGACAACAAATCTGCTCACCGAAAATCTGAGTTGCTCCTCCCTCTACCTGTTGGAATCACTGAATCTGGCAAGCCAAATTTTTCTGCCAACCTGCAATGAAAAAACGGTCTGCCCAGCAATTCGATATGCCTGAATTAGGCTTTGCGCAGCCTCCAGAAATTCGTCCTGTTGTTGCACAGAATGTCTAAGCACCACGACAACGACTCAGAGCGGAAGCTGTTACCCTAATCCCCAATCTCTCTGTTTAAGCTATCTCCCTATAGCAGGCTAAGGGGGGTAGACCCTATGGAAATGGATTGAAGAAGAATTTAGTTGGGAACCAACTAGTTCAGGAGACACAGTGAAGCGACCAAGTACTTGATTAAGATTTAGCAAGACTTATAGGATTTGATTAAATTTAAACGATTAACAACAGTGCCTTATGGAGTCAACAATCTTGCTAGGGAAATTAGGACCAAGTAATTGATTAGCAACTATTTCTTTGATGAATAACTATCTTATATGAAATGCAGATCCTAAAGCTAATGTGAGATGCAGGAATCTTGGTTAATTTTAGTTAAATGTCTATCTAAGTTTTAACCCTTTGACCCTTTCTATACTGAACCTGATTTCGTAGTAATTGGCAAAGAGAAGATAAGGTAAAGAACACTAAGGTGTTATTAACAATACCTCTCCTGAAAATCTAACATACCCAGTGCCTCCGACGCTACAGAGAGTTGTGGTTCTAATGACTGCAATGTCACCGTTTTAAGTACTATAAGGGCATACTTCTCAAGCAAAGATGGATGGATACCTATCTCTCTATCAACCAGGCTTATGATTGGAAGTAAATTTTAATTATGCATAACTAACTTGATATGAAAATACACGAGATGAGGAGATGAAGCTAGATTCGAGGATTAGAAACACTTATGTTGCAAAAGCCCTTTAATCACCAAAATGAAATTTTCACTTCACTAGACAAAGACTTAAAGATAAACCCCTTAAAATATCACAATTAAACCACAAATTTACTTCAAATATTTTTAATACAATTATAGCTCAAAGAGAACAAAAGCTTCTTTACAATTTAATATCAATGCTTAAAAAAATACTCAGCTTATGAAGCCAAATATATGCAATTTATCACAATTCCATGACAGAGTACTTCAATAATTACTTGAGAAATTCGCAAAATTATTTAATATGTAATAAACATCAAATAATTTAGCAATTAACACCACATTTGAAGTTATTTAGCGACAAACAATTTTAATAAATGCCAAACATAAAATGATGCTCTATACCTTAGCATGCAAAATATTCTAGCAATTAAATTTTGAAAATTTAAATACCATGAAGAACTATGAAATTTAAATGCTAAGCAATTTTAAACAATTCCAGAATTAAAATGATTGTTCTTCAGTGACCCAAATCTAGAAAAATGTGTCATTCTTCTATAGTCAATCGTTAGAGAAGATTTTAGAAATATCCAAGTGTGTTCGACTATAGAGAAATTAAAAAAAATTAACGCCACAAAATTTTCCCTTTAAATTTTAACGTCCAAAAAACACCTAACACAAATAAAAACCTAAGAAGGAACTTTAGATTGAAAATTTAATTATTCCTTTGGTAGTTTTTAATGTGCTAAGTTTTATGAGAAAAAATTAATGTGGCAAATAATTAACACAAATAAAAACCTAAGAAAGAACTTTAGATTGAAAATTTAATTATTCCTTAGGCAATTTTTAATATGTCAAGTTTTATGAGAAAAAATTAATGTGGCAAATGATTAATTTTCTTAATGTGACAAAAGTAGAAAATCAAAAGGGTTGAATAACTTAAATTTTTAATGGGCCAAAGGCCACATAAAAATTTAAATTTTTTAATGTGAAAGGACAATGTCCTCTTTTGATTTAAATATTATAGAAAAATCAAAGTCATATTAAAAAAAAATTGTTTTTCTTATCTCAAGCAAAATCCAAATGTCATAAAAAAAATTCAAAACCAAAAAAGAAAAGCAAAGATTAAAAAATTAAATTCAATTTCTAAAAGACATCACACTCAGAAAAAGGCAAATTTTTAAAATCAAAATGTTTTACTTTAGTTTTCTTTCTTTTTTAATTTAAACAAAAAATAATCAAAATAAAATAAAATAAAATCGAAACAAAAGCTAAAATGAAGAGTAACTAAACAAAAAAACTGAATTATTAAAAAAAAAAAACCTAAACCTAATGCATATCAAAACAAAGTAAAAAGAAACTAAACAAAGGGAAATCGAATTGTTTGTGCAGGTTTGGCGGCGGCAAGGAAGCAACGATGAGGAAAAGGAGTGATGGCAGTCGACAAAGGTTAATGGAATGTGTTGCAGGTCGGGCAGCGAAGGGAGAAGAGGTAATGGAACTCGAGGGATACACAGGTCGAAGGAGAAGGGGCTCATACTAGGCAGCAACAACAACGAAGCAATGGGAGGAGCGAGTGAGGTATAGGCTTCGACGGCAAGAGAGATGTGATTCAAGGAACGCAGGGAAGAATGGCAGCGCAGAGGAAAGGGAGAAGGATCGAGCAGCAGATGAGGGAAAGAAATGAAGAGCAGAAAACTGAGGGAAAGCGTAGGAGTTGAGAGGGAGAACTACAAGCAACAAGGAAAAGACACAACAGACAAAGGATAAGAACTCGGATTTCGCAAAGGATGAAGGAAGGGAGGGTTAGAAAAGGAAAAAACACAACAGAAAATGGTAGCCAAAAAACCTCAAGCTAGACCCAGAAATTTATATTTTTTAAATGATATATTCCTGCTTCAGATTTCCTTTCACAAAACTTATGAAATCCTCAGAAATTTGAAACCCTTCAGACTGTAAAATCTTTTGAATAATGTCCCTGCAAAATGGTATTGAGGCCAGATCTTACCCTCCAAGGCCTAGATCTGGCTTCATATAAAAAATTTCCTTCAGATCTACACCTGCAAAAAGTAAAACATAACACCTAGAACCCAAATATACAAAAATAAATAAAACCCATAAACCCTAGTCAGAAAATTGAAAAAAAAAATTAAGATCTATGCACAAAGATGGTAGATCTATCAGATCTGAGTATGAGTGCAACTCCGCTCCGAGATCTGATAGTCTAAGGCTCTCAACAGCAAGATCTATCAACTTTTCACAAATATTTAAAAATAAATTTTGAAAATTTTGGAGAGGTACTAGCCCAGAAACACCCTGCAAGAAAAATAATTTAATCTTAAGATAAGTCCCGGAGCTTATGTGAAGTAGGCTCTTCAGAAAATATACGCTGAGAGTTGGCTGGTCCAATCGAGAACTATCTCCAAATGCTCAACGAAAGCTTGAAAGATTTTATGCAAACACTAGATCAACCATCAATCCAAGTAGAGAAATAGAACAACAATGAAATTCTGAAGAAATAGAGATACCTTCTACTTCGATCAAAATTAAGAATATTACCCTAGATCCAACAACCTGAATAAAATACCCATATTCATATTATTCTAAAAGAGTTATTAATTGATAGTTTTCACATATCATTTAAAAAAAATTAAACAATGTTACCATAAATTTGTGAAGAGGAACACCACGGCACGCTAAAACCCCAAAGACTTTTGCATTAATTAAAAAAGTATACAAGATAACTTGAGAGCTTAGTACACAATTCAAAGATCGGATGAAAATACAGACTGACACTGACCTCTAATTTATACGTAAAATCTCCAACGGCTAGTTGGTTTGACCCCTGTCAAATTAATCTCAACCATTTATAAATATGTAATTAATCTTTAATCATCACTGTCGAAATTATTTAACTTTTGAGGAAAAATCGAATTTTTCATTTAATTGATTTTTAATAAACTCAAAATTAATTATTTTAAGTTAATTTCCTCAAAAACTTGACTTTGACTTAACCACCAAGGCCCGAGGGCCCAAAATTTCTTGATTTCTTCAATATTCCCTTGGCCGAGGACCTCCAAAAATTAGCTTCTTTAAAACCCACGAATTTCACCATTGGATAATTTAATTTTACCTAAGACACAAAATTAATTAAATTTCTGGCTTAGGATTTTTAAATTAATTTGACCACAAAATTTATTTAATTGACCTATGAGGTGATTAATTATTTTTTCAACCCTCTAATACTTAGCCATGGTGTCTAATTATGAGAGACCATACACTAAATATTTTTTTACATCGAGATTTTACATTTTAATACATGAAGGGGGAGAACCTGCTCGTTATAAACCCTCACATTTACCCATTTCTATGACACAAAATATAATCTAGTAAACCAAGTAACTTGTAATAAAATAATTTAGCCAATTAGCTAGGATTATTCCCAAATCACTTTTACATAGACTCGATCTAAAACACTAGGACTCGCCTAAGATCTTGGCGACAAAATCCACCCTATTTTTGGGGTGAGGTTGAAGGGAAAAACTATGTCGATCATTTGTGTCCGGAGGCACAGATGAATTAGTGAGACAAAAAACCTCCTAGAATGGAGATTGTCACCAAAACCATAGGTTTAACTAGGTTGTTACATAAAGAAGCAGTCATACTGAGATTATTTACATTTTACATATGCAGAATGAGCTGACATATTTATAAATTGTTAGTTGATGATGAAGTCCGAATGGAACGGACACTCGAACATGATGGGTCCTTTTTTGCGAAAAAAAGGGTGTACTGCTATGGGGTTGTTGACATAGAGTGGTCAACATACGGCTCTACTTGTGGACACTTTCTTCAACGAAGGAATGTGAGAATCCAGAATCTGCATCCAAGTAACACACAATAATACATAAGTAGCGTCCAACCAAATATCATCATATAACATTAAGCACATGAAACAAAAGCTCATCAAAAATTTTATTAACATGAAAAGTAAATCTAATCCTAAAACAGAAATGAAATGTTGAAATGACAAAGTGTAGGGTTAGAAATACAATACAAAGGATGCCCCATGGCATCAAATGTCATCTTTGAAGAATAGCTTGCGCATTTGGCCATTTGCTGGTAATTCAAGTGGTTCACCATCCAATCTGCTCAAGTGGAATGAATTTGGCCCAGCAATGTCTCAGATAATGTACGGTCCCAACCACAAATTGTCGAATTTCTTATGTTTTCCTGGTTTTTCATTCTTGCGATCCCAAAGAAGTACCATATCTCCAACCTACAAAGATCTAGATCGAGATGATTTATCAAAGCTTAAAGTAATGTTAGATTGACTTTTACACATATTATCAAAAGCTTTCCTACGAGTTTCATGCAACTCCACAATCTAATCAATTCTATTTTGAACAACGTCTTTATCAGTAGAAAAATGTTGAAGGAGTCGATAAGCTGGTAATTTAAGGTGCATAGGTAAAGTTACATCCAAGCCATAAACTAATTCAAAGTGACTTTTACCAGTAGCTTTCTTTTTAGTAATCCCATCTACCCATAAAGCATACTTTATTTTACTGTCCCAAGGTCGCTTATCATCTCCTACTATCTTCTTGATAATGGTTATAAGATTTTTATTACTTGATTCAGCAAGGCCATTACCATGAGGATAGTAATTAAATGAATGAGATAAGACAATGCCATACTTGAAGCGAAAAGATGAAAACTATGAAGAACTAAAAGCCTTGGCATTATCAGTAGTGATCTTGGTAGGGACACCAAATCTAGTAATGATATTATTTTCAATGAAGTCCATAATGACCTTTTTAGTGGCATTCTTAGCAGGGGTGGTTTCTACCCATTTAGTGAAATAATCAGTAGCAGTCAAAATCCATGAGTAACCATTGCTAGAATTTTTATGAAACTTCCCAATGAAATCCAGACCCCAATGCTGAAAAGGTGCCTCCACAACCACAGTTTGTAAGGGCAAGGCATCAAGCTTTTGTTTCCCAGTGAACAGTTGGCAGGCTTAACAACTTCTAACAAACTTATGCACATCAAAAAAAATCAAAGGCCCATAATAACTAGCTCTTAGAATTTTGTGGGCAATGGTTCTAGCAGCATAGTGACCACCACAAAATCCCAAATGAAACTCAAAATTTAACCTCTGGGACCCAATTTCATCAACACACCTAAGTACTATGCCCTCAGGATTTCTCCATCCAAGGTCATCCTTCATGAGGCAATACTTAGTGGCTTTTAATCTAAGAGCCCTTCTCTTATGAGCAACTAAATGGTTAGGACATGTAAGATTTAACAAGTAATAAATAATATCCTTGTACCATTCATGTTCTCCTAATCTTCGCAGCTTGGGTGAAGATAAATCGTTAAGACAAATCAAACCAAGAGCTTTCTCATTACCTTCGGTCATCCTTTCAGCCAAGCCTTGACCTTTGACTAACTTGGCGAGTCTAATCTCTAAGTCATATTCTTGGATTTTAGTAGCCCACCTAGCACGAGTCCCTAAGCAATCAGTTTGAGTTAATATATCTTTAACCGCAGAATGTGGGACAAAAGCAATGATTTTGGAATAACCCACATAACTTCTGAAATACTTAAGAGATTTAACTAAGGCATAGGTTTGTTTTTCCATGGTAGTTGTAATTTAACTCAGAATTTTGAAGCGTTCTACTCATGAAAGCAATAGGCTGCTCATAACCATCCTTCTTTTTTTGCAATAATCTACCAACAAGGGTATCTTCAGAAGCGAAAGAGAAAAACATGAAATCCTTCGAATAATTAGGACTAACTAAAATAGGAGCTTTGGCAAAATCCTTTTTTCCATCTTCTTTCCATAAAAAAATTACATCCTTCTTTAGAAGACTTTGAATAGGCTTAGCTACTTCAGCATAATTTGGAATAAATCTTCTAAGAAAATTTGTTTTCCCAAGAAAAGACTAAAGGGATTTAAGATTATGAGGGTGAGGAATCTTTTGGATTGCCTCAACTCTTTTAGAATCAATCTTGATTCCATCTTTAGAAATGATGTGACCAAGTAATTTCCCTTCAATTACTCCAAAAACAGACTTAGTCGGATTTAAGGAAATCCCATATTTTCTACATTTATCAAAAACTTGCCTAAGATGACCTATATGACTAATACCATCCTTAGAAAAAACAGTGAGATCATCCTAATAAATTTCGATAATTTTTCCAATTAAACCCTTGAAGGCATAATCCATAGCCCTTTGAAAAGTAGCCCCAACATTGGTTAATCCAAACGACATTCTAATATATTTGAAAGTACCCCATGGTGTGGTGAATGTAGTTTTGTGACGATCCTCCTTCTTAACCCATACCTGATTATATTCAGAAAAAATCATCTAACAATGACATCATTCTAGAACCAGTTACTCTTTGCAACATAGTCTCCATGTTTGGCAAAGGGTAATTATCTTTTTTAGATGCTAGATTAAGGTTTGTGAAATCGACACAAAGTCTAATTCTACCATTCTTTTTCCTAACAATCACCAGGTTGGAACACCATGTTGAATGCCTAGTTTGAGCAATAATTGCTACTGCAAGCATTTTTGAAAGCTCTTTTTGAACTAAAGGGGCTAACTTAGGATTTATTTGCCTAAGCTTTTGACGAAAGGGTTTAGCATTTTCGTCTTTCAAAGGGATAGTGTGCTCGATGGCATCTTCCCTATAACATTTTAATTCATCATAAGAAAATGCTAAAACATCCAGATATTCACCAAGTAAATTGGTTCACTTTTTCCTTTCGTCGTCATTAGTACCCTTACCAATTTTGACAATCCTGGGATCACTAGAGGTACCAATGTTTACTTCGATGAATTCACCTAGATCCATTTTATTTTCCATTTTATTTTATCATGCCAATCAAAGTGTTGCTCTAAAGCAACAACATTCCTAGGAGCAAGATTTACAATATCTTCATGATCATCAGATCCATCCTCCTTAGAATCTATCTAAAAATTTTCAAACTCATTCAAATTATCAAGAAAATGAATCCCTTGTTTCTCATCATCAAAAACTTGCCAATGCTCTGATTATCTCGAACAGAAGGTCTAAAAATAACTTCCATTCTTATTTTATCCTTGATCAACTCATCAAATAACTGCAAAGTAGAAGCAGCTACGGCATGCTCATCCACCAAACTATTATGTTATCTTGGGATAGCTCCAAGGTCAAGGGCATCAAAGTATTTCATAGTATCCCATACAACATTTCGATAATTCCTTAATCTTTGATTTTTACATGCAAATTTATTTTTAATCTACGTGATAATTAAATCAGAATCTCCTTGATACTAAGAAACTTAACTCTTAAAGCATTTGCCAACTCAAGACCCAACAACAAAGCTTCATATTCAACAATGTTGTTGGTTGCTTCAAAGAGACCAAGGGGAGATTTTAATACTATTCCAGCACCTTTACCATGCCTAGGCGATGCACCATCAAAATACATGTACCATACTTTATCCTTGAGATCCCCAATCTTTTCATCAACCTTATCATCGGGAAGAACTATGGAATTAGAAAGAATAGCATAATTCCCAATGTCAGATTGTTCTTTGTTTATCTCATTATGAGGTCCCCTAGGATCTTCAACATGGAATCTTCTTTCGAGCTATATGTTAAGTCTTACAAACCCATCACCTCTCGGAGAAGGAATCATAGCATATGACCAATTCATATGAATACTCCCTCCTAGATCATAGGCCCATTTTCTAGATAGAAACATACCCCAAGCATCAGGCACATCAACAACAACAACGTCCATAACAATCAAAATGTCAAGGTAAACCGATAAATGAACTTGTAAATCCTTGATTAACCCATGAACTTCAATCTTCTTAGAATCCATGGCACATATATTGTAATAAGGCCTAAAAACTCTTAAATTAAGTTGTTCCATGACCCTCTTGGTCATGACACAAGATGATGCACCAGAATCCAACATACAATTATTCAATTTATATCCATTAACCATCAAAGTAATAAAGAATGGTTGATGTTCCTCGTTATCAGAATCCAAACTTTGCAGATATATAGGAGCATCCTGATAGTTAGTTTCAAGTGCCTTTTGTTGAGAGACATTCACTTGAGGAGCTTCAATAGCTTTTAGTAACTTAGCTCTTTGGGAAGGAATCTTCACAATCTTGGTGACAGGAACCCAATTTTTTGCATTATTAAACCAACTTCCCAAATCGACATCTAATCCAGAGTTTGACCCTGGGTTAAAACTTCAAGGGGGGATTTGATTTCCACTTTGATCCTTATCCCTTCCTTGATAAGTTAAACCCTTATCTTTAGCAATTTCCATGACTTGCTCTGGAGAAGGATTTTCACCAAATAATTTAACCATCACATCCTTTTCATGATCAAATTTATTTATACTAACGGATGATGTGGAAGGCCTAATTTCCTTAACCTCCATCCAATCTTCATAGACAAAGAAAACTCTTTACCCACAACATTTCTTTGATTACTTGCCCCAAACATTCCACTATCCATAATCCTTTTAACTGTGGGGCAAGTAGCCTCCTCATGAAGAGCATCACAAGCTCTACAATAAGGCAGAGCTTCATCGACCAGATTAGTAGATTCAAGCAGAGTAGGCAGTCTTTGCTCACTAGTTTGGCATTTTCTATACCAAGTACTATTATTTTGATTATTATTATAATTCCTAGGTTGGGAATTTTGCGTTTGAGCTCTTTCCATTTGAACCAACCTAGACTGTAAAAGTACATATTTCCTTAGCATGGTTAGAGATTCATTTTTCTTGATTAAGCTCCATGCTTTTCAACTTCTGAAGTAACTTCTGAATAGGATCATCTTCAAATTCCTTAACTTCTTTACCCTTAGGCTCTTTTAACTTTGTGGAGGCTCTATCAAAGCCCGAAATCTCACATTTTCCAAATGCTTCTTATCCTTCTCAAGCTCTTTGGTTAAAGCTTGACAACCCTTATAATCAGGAAGTTTAGCACGTCTTAATTCATAAGAGATATCAACGTTAAAAGCATCAATGTAGAAGTCTCGAAGAGATTTATCAGGAGGTTTATAATCTTGAGGTAATTCCTTAGCAATACCATTAAACCTTCTGTTAAATTCCTCAACGATTTCATTTTCCTTTTTCTTTATGATACTCAGGGCTTTAACCAAATGCCTTTCTTCCTTCTTATCTCCAAACTTCTCCTTGAAGGCATTAATAATACTTTGTAATGAATCGAAGGAATGATCAAATCTTTCAGTGAACCACTCTAAAGCATCCTCTTCCAAAGAGAGCACAAAGAGCTTCATTCTCACATCCTCATGAGTAGCATTAGCACCACCCTATTTGTTAATGAAATCCCTAAAGTGATTAAGATGATCTTTAATGGTTACTGCATTATTTCCTTGGAAAGAAGGCAATTTATCCATACCTTTATTAGGAAGGTTACGAGGATAACCTTGAATGTTAGCAAAATTGCAAGGAAGATACAAGTCATTCATGATGTCTTGCTGAATGGGATTTGAGAAAAGTGAATGGATATCAGAGAGGGCTTGTTGTCTGAGATTAACAAGAAGTGTACGAGAAGAGAGCTTGTGTAATCGAACCCTGAGAACCTTCTCAGAATCAAGAGCAGGATTAACCAAGCTACTTGGGTGCCTTCTAGTACAAGCTCCTGTAGAAGATGAAGGAAGTGGAGTCGCCACCCAAACAGAAATCTAACTTAGACATTTGAGATCAAAGATGAGAAAAATGAATGAAATGAATGTCGTAAAGCTAAGGTCCAATAAATTGGTCCCCGGCAACAATGCCAAAAGATGTTGTTGCACAGAATGTCTAAGCACCGCGACAACGACTGAGATTGGGGGTTGTCACCCCGATCCCCAATATCTATGTTTAAGTTGTCTCCCTATAGCATGCTAAGGGGGGTAGACCCTATGCAAATGGAATGAAGAAGAACTTAGTTGGGAACCAACCAGTTCGGGAGACACAGTGACTCGGGGAGAGACTGCCTCGAAAATCTGCACTCCCGGCTTGGCACTGTGTCGACCTTCTGGGTTTTCGAACTGCTGCCTCCAGCAGGTTTTCCTAACTCCCTTCTTCTGCTCAGCGCTGGATATACTGGCTATTCTCTTCTTGATTCACCTGCAGCTCTGATACCATGTGAAAATTCCTAAACCAGAATCCCTACAACAACAAACTAATTTTGCTTCTCCTAATTGTTAATCCATACATGTTATTTACTGTGTGCTACGGCAAATATCGAAGTAAATACTACTGCAACCTTCACTTAATTAATTATAAGCGGAAACAAGATACTGAGCAAGAAAGAAAATACAACAAAATGCAGATCATTATTTTTGGACAAATGTCCTCGAAAAACCCAATGCGAGAAAACTGGTGCAACAACTTTGAGGGTTTTATATTATTAGGCTATAGTTTCTTAATACAACACTAGATGCCCTCACGGCAATCTAGTTACAAAGAAATACAACTGCCAAAGAAGAATTGTGAGATTACCATACTCTACCTGTCAAATCCCGGTTGTTCCGACAACTGAATCAACTGTCCCCGGAAACAACTACACTACCCTTGCGCAGTAACTGCGTGGACCTGTGTGGAGCTCTCTGAGGCTCTGCGTCAGCTCAACTGGGAAACGTCTTGCCTTCTGGAGCAGTTTCTAGCCCTCCCAACTCAAAAATGCCAGCTCCTCTGGAAAACTCGGACTTCTGCGTGGGTGATTGTTGCCTCTGCGTGAGCCCTTCTGGCACAGCATCAAGCCCTCTGGTGTCTCTCTGCCTCTCTTTGCTGCGTATCCTGGGTTCTGGAGAAGATACTCCAACCCAACTATCATTTCCCCTCAACTGCAAGAAATCTATTCAATTAGAATTTCATCCAAAGAACTTCTCACTTCAGAAATTCGATCTCTTGATCTCTCAGTGCATTTTCCAAATGACCCTCAATCCCCTTCTTATATCTTCCTGCTGGACAACCAACGGCCTAGATCAACTCTTAATCAAAGGCTTAGATCGTTTTGACTTTATCTCTATCTTTTTATAGAAGTTACACCCACAATTAGATTAATACCCATTAATATTTTAATTTTCCAAAGTTTAGACTTGAGGACTCCATTAAAAATATTAATTATTTTAATAAAATCGTCTCTGGATGGAATTTCCCAAAACTATTTGTGGGTTCTTTGGAATACATGTGCCCAAGCCTCCCTGCAAAATTTGAGGCCTAGAGAACATCCGATGCTACCCCAAATCAATACTCCCTCTTAGCGAGGAATGTGCTTGTTGTCGCGCGGATTGGCACGACAACGCTCAGACCGGGGGCTGTCACTCTGATCCCCGATCCCTCCGTTTAAGCCTGTCTCCCGTGGCTAAGGGGGGTAGTCCCTGTGAGATGATGAGGCCAACTGTTGACCAGTGGGCTGGGAGACACGAGATACGATTAAGATAAGCACTAAAATGATTTGATTAATTTAGCAGACCAGTGCCTTAATAGATTGTCATTAAAACGATTACTTGTTAGACGATAAAGAATCATAAACTGTGAACAACAATCATTTTTCATCAAAAGGCATCAGCTAAATTACAATGCTTTAAGAATGACCAAAACGATATCCAGCAACATGAAAATTTCGAAAAGATGAATGCTTTAAACCACCACGAGAGTCATAAATCATTAACCAGATATCATATTTCGTATCTCGACTTGAAAAATTTCAGATCTCAGCATGAGAGATATAACATGAAAAACCACTGATACTGGCAAAACTAATTTTCCACAAAATTTTAATATTTTTTTAAATCTTTTTTCAATTTTTTATTATAAAAATGAAAATTAAGAATCTAAAAATTTAAAATTTAAAATCTATTCTAAAACTAAATTAAACTAAAACTAAACTAAACCAAAATTAAATAAAATAAGTCCCTTTTTTATTTTTTTATTTTTTTTTATTTTTTAAAACCAAACTAAGTCAAAAATCAAAAATCTAATTAAAATAAAAAATTTCTAATTTAAAACTAATTGCTAAATCTAAATTCTAAAACATAAATATAAAACATAAAAAAAAAATCTATATAAAAAAAAAACAAAACTCTAAACTAAATCTAAAACATAAATTAAAATCTAATCATTAATTGAAATATAAAACAAACTAAACCCTACGCTATTAGCATGAGGTAAATAACAAAAACCAACACGCATCGAATATGCAAAGGGATCAACGCATAAAACCTGAATCGAAACTACACTAGAATCACTTGAGGAACGCATCGAATAGCGCTGCAGAAATACCTATGTGGACAATCGCCTGCGTATACCCTCATATTCACGCCGAAAGATAGACACAAAGACCACGGAGGCATTTACCTGCGCGTGAATTCTAAAGGGAAACGCGGGACGAGAAGGCTTTGAACGAATATTGCAGAGAAAAACTTAGCCGTCAACCAAAAAAAAAAAACGCAGGCAAATTTTAACGCTGACAGAAGGAGGCAAACGCATTGCCACTCATACATTACCTGCGTGATGGCCTGACATTTATCCGATTGTCTACAAGGAGAATTTCGTTTACCTGTTCCGTCTTGATTGGGATCTAATCCGTCTGCGGAGAAGAAATGTTTACGCCAAACGACGGTGATGAAGTATGGTTTGAAGCTGCAGTTCTGGGCGAAGGCTGTATCCCTGGTGCTGAGGGATCTGATATTGAATGGTGCCCGATATTCAACTGAAAATTTTTGATTGATCGATTGATGAAACCCAAAAGAATTTCTTACGCAGAAACGTCAGAGGGACACGCTGTCTGCGGAAAAACTTGTGTATTGAAGCAGCTGGTCTTCTTTGTAAACGAAGAGATTTCCCGGACGAACTTTAGTGTAGCAGCTTGCCTGACGGTGGCACTTTCGGATCAATTCTTTGATGTGCAGTCCTGCAATTGCAAAAAGACAAAACCCTACACCTGCAAACACAAAAGAAAACAAAACCCAAATGAAAAATCTTTGTAAAAAAAGCAGAAGTTTAAAACCCTAGATCAGAAAAATTAAAACCCTAGAACAGTTTATTAATGTACAGATTTGGCCCCTTAACAGCCAGATTCATCAATAAGCACAGAAAAATTTTAAAGAAATAAAATTTTCAGGTTTTCACTGTGAAGAACTTCAGAAAATCTCTCATGCAAATTATAAAAATAAACCGAATTATAGACCCAGGATCAAATCCAACTGGGCTCAACAAAAAATGCTTGCGGGAGTTGGCTAGTTCAGCCGAGAACTTCCCCGAACACCCACAAAATTCCTTCAGAAAATGTTTTCTGCACAGCTCAAAACAACCGTCAACAAAGAGGGCAAAAATGCTGCTAGATCTCAAACAGTAATGGAGATACCTGCCATTACTTCAGAAACCCTAACAGCACTCAAACCCCAGCAAGTGAACAAGATACCTGTGCTCACAATACTCTACAAAAAGCTATTATTAATGGTTGAAAATAACATATGTAGAAAATGAAATGATTTCACAGCATTCCAAGAGAGTAACACCAGCAAGATATGGACCCCAAAGTCTTCATTTATTAACCAGAAACAGATTTACAAGAGAGCTTCTTCAGTCTTAGACTCACAGATCCAATCCGTCTGAAATGACCACCTAAGACCCTATATAAAGGAAATGATCCCAACGGCTAGTTCGAATGATCCATGTAGAAATGATCTCGACTGTTGATGAGGATCAAGACATCTCTTGATCTCATCCGTCGATTTATTCACTTAAAATATTATTATTTTATTTTATTTTTTAAATTTTTAAATTTAAAAAAAAAATTATTATTTTTTATTTATTTCATTTTTTAAAATTTTAAAATTTTTTAATTCTTTATTATTTTTTATTAAATTTTTAAATTTTTTATTTATTATTTTATTTTATTTTTTTTATTTTTTTTAATTTTTTATTTTTATTTATTTTATTATTTTATTTCATTTTTTAAATGGATCATCGAACTAAGCCTTCGGAAACATCACCTAGGACCTAGGACTTAGGACTCACGAGGGGATTTAAAACATTTTCAACCCTCAAGACACATTTCATGATGACTTTTTACAATTTACATCTCAAGGGGACAAACCCACTTAATACAGACCCTCACAAAACACCCAGTTCTGCGACACAACTATAATCTAGCAGATCAACACACTAGGATTCTCCTAAAGTTCTAATGACAAAATGCATCCTGGCTTTGGGGTCAGGTTTGAAGGAAAACTCTGCCGATCCATGGATCGGCGAGACGAAAAACCTTCCGGGACGTAGATTACCACTAGAAAGTTAGGTCCACCTAGGCAATTCACATACACAACTCATGTCTGCTAAGATTATTTACAATTCATACATGCAGACTGGGCTTACAATCAAAATGATTAAGCTGCTGATGACTGCAGGATGGCACGGACACGCTGATAAGGTGCTGCCCCTTTTTGCAAAAGAAAAGGGAGGTGTACTGCATGCGTAGTTGACCAGTAGAGGTCAACATCTGGCTCTACTTGGGGACACGTTGCTGCTTGCAGGAATGTGAGAATCCAGAATCTGCATCCATACAACACAGAAATAAGTAGCGTCCATTCCAAAATCATCATATACATTAAGCACAATAAAGATAAAAGCTCATCATTTATTAACTATCTAAAGCAGAAACGAAAATGCGGAAAAAACAAGGAGTAGGGTTAGAAATACGATACAAAGGATGCCCTACGGCATCAGATGTGTTCAATATAGTGCATACTGAGCATTTGCCTGCTTTCAGGCAAATCTGTCGGCTGCTTGTCGGATGTACCATGTCCAATTCTGCATAAGGTGGGACTTTTTCCTATCCGAAAATCAAGCTACTCACGGCCATCTGATGCGTCAAATCTTCTTCTCTTTTTCTTTCTCTTACGCTTTTTCTTTCTGGCAGATTCAATTACTGATGACCTGGAACTTTCTGTTTCAAAACTATCAGATGAAGTATGCGTGATATGTCTTTCTTTAGCCCGCATCTGATCTTTATCATTCTTAAGTCTATCCGGATCACCTTCAATTAACCATCTTTCAATCAAATCAATAACCTCCTCATAATAAGATGGAGCTTGTTGCAACAAATGAGAAGGCTCCTGATCCGTTGATGTTCCCTGGTTTCTCTCATTTTCCAATTGCTGAAACCTTTGAACCTGTATTTTAAATGCATCTATCTGACTAGAGTGTTCAACCTTTATAGCTCTGATTTGTCTGGCATGATGTTCTTCCATGTCTTTTATCACTTTATTGTTCTTTTCCTTTATGTCCATCAAGTAATGTTGCATGAAATTTATTTCTTCTTTATGATTTGCTTGCATGTCAGCCAACTGATTATTATGATTGAACGTCATGATAGTCATTTCCTCTTCCATAGTTAGTAACTTGTTTTGCATAGAGTCAATTTCCCTATCATGATCAGCTTTCATGGTCACCATATTTTCCTCTAAGACTGACATCTTGCTATGCATGTTTCCAATTTCTGTTTCATATTTAGTTTTCATGGCCTCAATTTCTTTAGCATGCTGATTTTGCGTGACCCCAATCTCCCTATTACGTTTTTCCGGGTGGGTGCATAAAGTTTTCACATCATTGACATAATTAGTTTGATTGATTTCCATATTTCTCACCAGCATCATTAGATCTCGTAAAATTTGTTTTTGCTCTTCCCTTTCATTGTCATTTGTCCCTGATTTTTCACTATCATGAACTTGATCTGCAATATTTCCGGTGGATGACACATTCTGACATGATGAATCGTCTTGGGATCTTTCAGTTGGACCGCTTATCAAATTACTTTCATTCTGTTGCACAACTTTAGAGGCAGAAGGCAAGCTGTTTGGATAACCATATCTATTTTTAAAAGCATCGACAATGTCTTCTAAAGAAGTGAAAGATTCCTTTGGAAAATTGTTAAACCAATTCAAAGCATCATCTTCTAACGAAAGGACAAATAGGCGCATTTTGATATCTTCATGATTAAACTGAGGGGATCTACAGTATATGATCATGATGCGAGTAAACAAGACTAGATGCCTTCTAACAGCGATTGGATCACCACCCGAGAAAATAGGTAACTTAGGAATGGAATCTTCCGGAAAATCATGGAGACGTTCAGTAAAACGACATGGCTTAAATGAATAACCCATGACGAATGATAAGGGATTAAAAGGATGATAGAACTAGATATCTGCTCAAGAAAATCAAGAGATGAAAACAGTGGAGTCGCCACTTGAACAATGAATCTGATTCTAGGATCCAAAAAGTAACCACAAGCAGATATGAGGAAAGCTTCTTGTCTGGGAAGAATGAGAAAGTGGAGTCGCCACCCAAACAAGAAACAAACCGAAGAGATGCTACTGATATGGGATGAAAAGATGTCAAAAATATTGAATTTGCCAGCTCAACTGAGAGATGAGAGATGAGAAGGTGAATGTCGATGAAATTCCAGGAACAGAGAAACTTTGTCCCCGGGAACGGCGCCAAAAAATGTTGTCGTTGTCGGGCCAGATGAAGAGATAAGAAAAGAGAAGGATGATTGTCGTTGAAACACCGAGAATAAAGTGTCCCCGGCAACGGCGCCAAAAAATGTTGGCGTTGCCGGCTCAAACGAATGATAGATGGATGAACGATGAATGATGAAAAGATGTTGAAACACCAAGGATAGAAAAACTCTATCCCCGGCAACGGCGCCAAAAAATGTTGGCGTTGCCGGGCCAGATGAAAAGATAGGAAATGAGAAGGATGATTGTCGTTGAAACGACGAGAAAACAATGTCCCCGGCAACGGCGCCAAAAAATGTTGTCGCGCGGATTGGCACGACAACGCTCAGACCGGGCGCTGTCACTCTGATCCCCGATCCCTCCGTTTAAGCCTGTCTCCCGTGGCTAAGGGGGGTAGTCCCTGTGAGATGATGAGGCCAACTGTTGACCAGTGGGCTGGGAGACACGAGATACGATTAAGATAAGCACTAAAATGATTTGATTAATTTAGCAGACCAGTGCCTTAAGAGATTGTCATTAAAACGATTACTTGTTAGATGATAAAGAATCATAAACCGTGAACAGCAATCATTTGTCATCAAAAGGCATCAGCTAAATCACAATGCTTTAAGAATGACCAAAACGATATCCAGCAACATGAAAATTTCGAAAAGATGAATGCTTTAAACCACCACGAGAGTCATAAATCATTAACCAGATATCATATTTCGTATCTCGACTTGAAAATTTAGATCTCAGCATGAAAGATATAACATGAAAAACCACTGATACTGGCAAAACTAATTTTCCACAAAATTTTAATATTTTTTTAAATCTTTTTTCAATTTTTTATTATAAAAATGAAAATTAAGAATCTAAAAAATTAAAATTTAAAATCTATTCTAAAACTAAATTAAACTAAAACTAAACTAAACCAAAATTAAATTAAATAAGTCCCTTTTTTACTTTTTTATTTTTTTTATTTTTTAAAACCAAACTAAGTCAAAAATCAAAAATCTAATTAAAATAAAAAAATTCTAATTTAAAACTAATTGCTAAATCTAAATTCTAAAACATAAATATAAAACATAAAATTAAAATCTATATAAAAAAAAAACAAAACTCTAAACTAAATCTAAAACATAAATTAAAATCTAATCATTAATTGAAATATAAAACAAACTAAACCCTACGCTATTAGCATGAGGTAAATAACAAAAACCAACACGCATCGAATATGCAAAGGGATCAACGCATAAAACCTGAATCGAAACTACACTAGAATCACCTGAGGAACGCATCGAATAGCGCTGCAGAAATACCTATGTGGACAATCGCCTGCATATACCCTCATATTCACGCTGAAAGATAGACACAAAGACCACGGAGGCATTTACCTGCGCGTGAATTCTAAAGGGAAACGCGGGACGAGAAGGCTTTGAACGAATATTGCAGAGAAAAACTTACCCGTCAACCAAAAAAAAAAAACGCAGGCAAATTTTAACGCTGACAGAAGGAGGCAAACGCATTGCCACTCATACATTACCTGCGTGATGGCCTGACATTTATCCGATTGTCTGTAAGGAGAATTTCGTTTACCTGTTCCGTCTTGATTGGGATCTGATCCGTCTGCAGAGAAGAAATGTTTACGCCAAACGACGGTGATGAAGTATGGTTTGAAGCTGCAGTTCTGGGCGAAGGCTGTATCCCTGGTGCTGAGGGATCTGATATTGAATGGTGCCCGATATTCAACTGAAAATTTTTGATTGATCGATTGATGAAACCCAAAAGAATTTCTTACGCAGAAACATCAGAGGGACACGCTATCTGCGGAAAAACTTATGTATTGAAGCAGCTGGTCTTCTTTGTAAACGAAGAGATTTCCCGGACGAACTTTAGTGTAGCAGCTTGCCTGACGGTGGCACTTTCGGATCAATCTTTGATGTGCAGTCCTGCAATTGCAAAAAGACAAAACCCTAATGAAAAATCTTTGTAAAAAAGGCAGAAGTTTAAAACCCTAGATCAGAAAAATTAAAACCCTAGAACAGTTTATTAATGTACAGATTTGGCCCCTTAACAGCCAGATTCATCAATAAGCACAGAAAAATTTTAAAGAAATAAAATTTTCAGGTTTTCACTGTGAAGAACTTCAGAAAATCTCTCATGCAAATTATAAAAATAAACCGAATGATAGACCCAGGATCAAATCCAACTGGGCTCAACAAAAAATGCTTGCGGGAGTTGGCTGGTTCAGCCGAGAACTTCCCCGAACGCCCACAAAATTCCTTCAGAAAATGTTTTCTGCACAGCTCAAAACAACCGTCAACAAAGAGGGCAAAAACGCTGCTAGATCTCAAACAGTAATGGAGATACCTGCCATTACTTCAGAAACCCTAACAGCACTCAAACCCCAGCAAGTGAACAAGATACCTGTGCTCACAATACTCTACAAAAAGCTATTATTAATGGCTGAAAATAACATATGTAGAAAATGAAATGATCTCACAGCATTCCAAGAGAGTAACACCAGCAAGATATGGACCCCAAAGTCTTCCTTTATTAACCAGAAACAGATTTACAAGAGAGCTTCTTCAGTCTTAGACTCACAGATCCAATCCGTCTGAAATGACCACCTAAGACCCTATATAAAGGAAATGATCCCAACGGCTAGTTCGAATGATCCATGTAGAAATGATCTCGACCGTTGATGAGGATCAAAACATCTCTTGATCTCATCCGTCGATTTATTCACTTAAAATATTATTATTTTATTTTATTTTTAAAATTTTTAAATTTTAAAAAAAAATTATTATTTTTTATTTATTTCATTTTTTAAAATTTTTTAATTTTTTAATTCTTTATTATTTTTTATTAAATTTTTAAATTTTTTATTTATTATTTTATTTTATTTTTATTTTTTTTAATTTTTTAATTTTTTTTTATTTTATTATTTTATTTCATTTTTTAAATGGATCATCGAACTAAGCCTTCGGAAACATCACCTAGGACCTAGGACTTAGGACTCACGAGGGATTTAAAACATTTTCAACCCTCAAGACACATTTCATGATGACTTTTTACAATTTACATCTCAAGGGGACAAACCCACTTAATACAGACCCTCACAAAACACCCAGTTCTGCGACACAACTATAATCTAGCAGATCAACACACTAGGATTCTCCTAAAGTTCTAATGACAAAATGCATCCCGGCTTTGGGGTCAGGTTTGAAGGAAAACTCTGCCGATCCATGGATCGGTGAGACGAAAAACCTTCCGGGACGTAGATTACCACTAGAAAGTTAGGTCCACCTAGGCAATTCACATACACGACTCATGTCTGCTAAGATTATTTACAATTTATACATGCAGACTAGGCTTACAATCAAAATGATTAAGCTGCTGATGACTGCAGGATGGCACGGACACGCTGATCAGGTGCTGCCCCTTTTTGCAAAAGAAAAGGGAGGTGTACTGCATGGGTAGTTGACCAGTAGAGGTCAACAGTGGTCTAGCAATATACTGCTGCAACATACTGCTCTGACTCTAAAGCATCATCCTTTGCACTACTAATGTCTGACATGCTGTCCACCAACCATTGTGATGTTGCTGCAACTGTATTTCTTCCTTTGATACTGCCATTGCCAATGCTACATTTGTACTACAACTCCCTCTCAAATGTTGCATCTGCTATGCTGCTAGCACTACCACTGCTATCACTGCATCCGTACTACAACTCAATTACTGAGAGAAGCAACTGAAAAACATCCAAAATTACTGAACTAATCGTGTTTAGTATGATACCACATGAATGTTGGAACTGACTACTGCTAGTCTCTGCATTGACCCTCTGAATCTACTACACGGCTGTTGACCTCTACTCTGTGCCATTTGCACTGCTGCCAACTCTACTCTGCATTGTTCAGTCTTTGACGCTCCTAGCCATTGCAACACTCTCCCTGACACTCCTCGGCACGATCCAACACTAGTCCATCCTGCTACTGCAAAACTAGGCTCCCATAGCAAGGTATTATCCAAGAGGTGGAATCCTCAAGAATCCTGCCCATCTGGAGCTCTTTCGAACTACAACTCCATATCAACCCACCTCCCTCCGGGAGGTATCTCTGCTACCATGGAGAACTCCTCCTCTTCGATCTTCGTGGCTGCAACCTTCAGATCGTGCTTCTCATCCTTGTCCTTTTTCTTCAAAGGACACTAGGATGCATAGGGGCCCATCTCGCCACATTTGAAACACTTCACCTTGGAGACGTCCTTCTTACATCTTTGTTGCTCTTGTTGTCCCTTCGATGTAAGGGCTGCATTATCCTCCTTCTTGAGCTTCGACCCACTGTTGTTGCTGCTTTCGTCAAGTTTGACCTTCACCAGGTCTCTCCTCAGTTCCTCTTGTTTTAGAGTTGCCCACATCTCATTCCAATTCGGCAAGGCTGCTCTACCCAGAATACTCTAGACAAAGACTTGCCACTCATCTGAGACAGAATTGAGGGCTAGTCTAACTAACTCTGAATCCTAAGGTGTATGCCCCACAGCAGATAACTCATCACGGGTTTCCTTCAACTTCGTGAGGAATGGATCCACACACTCTCCCTTCTGCATCTGAGCAGATCTCAGCTTCTGCTCCAAATACATCTTCCACTGCTCGGAAGATCCTTGATATAAGGTGGCCAAAGCGTCCCACATCTCCTTAGCAGTCACTCTGCTAGCAACATGGCACACCATGTGATCCTTGACTCCATCTAGGATCATCCTCTTGGCCTTTGCCATCTCAGCCTTGTACTTCTGTAGCGGATCTACAATCGCAAGTTCAACCACCACATTGTCGACATACGTCTTGAGGGCATGATCATCTAGAGGGAATGACATTCAAGCCTTCCATATAACTAGTTGGATGCTCCATCCAACCTGTCTTGATCCCTCAAGCCACTGGTTTCATATATGCCAAGAAGTGTCAAAAATCCCCTCTGCTTCTCACTGCTACTATTCAACCAATGAGAAAACAGAGTTCTTGGCGGGAAGTTTGCTGAGGAAAAGTTCCCTCAAAGTGCTTCTCTTCTCTCTTCTAACATGTTTCAGCCCAACAAACAACCTCCTGAAAATCTACGTCCCACCAGCTCTCTCACGCTGAGGCTTCAGCGTTGCACCCTCTACACTTGAAAAACTTCAAACTAGAAGTCCTTCACTCTGTCGACTCACTCGAAGAGAGAATGCCTCAAAAATCTGCACTCCCGGCTTGGAACTATGTCAACCTTCTAGGTATTCGAACTACTACATCCAACAGCTTTTACGAACTCCCTTCTTTTGCTCAACGCTGGATGTACCGGCTTTGCTCTTCTTGCTTCAACTGTAGCTCCGATACCATGTGAAAATTCCTCAACAGGAATCCCCACTGCAACAAACTAATGTTACTTCTCCTACTTGTTAATCCATACAAGTTATTTAATGTGTGCTACAGCAAAATATCGAAGTAAATACTACTGAAACATTCACTTAATTAAATTATAGGCAAAAACAAGATAATGAGCAAGAAAGAAAATACAACACAATAGACACCGTTATTTTTTGACAAATGTCCCCAGAAAAACCCAATGCGGGAAAACCGGTGCAGCAACTCTGAGGGTTTATTATTATTAGGCAATAGAAAATTCTGAATACATCTCTAAATACCTCCCAGTGTTATTCAGTTACAAAGAGAAATATTGGTAGAAAGATTTGTGAGATTAACTCACACAATCACTGAGAAACTCTTAGCTGATCCAGATACATAATGAATAGCCTATGGCAGGCCCTACACTGCTCTGCGCAGTCCTCACGCAAGCTTTGCGTCAGCCCCTCTAGGCTCTGCGTCACTCAGTTTGCTGATTGATTTTCTGCCCGGAGTCTTTGCTCTCAGCCTCCCGGTCTCACACGCTGGCTCCCGGCTTCTGAAACTGACTCTCCCCAGCAAAATCTTGGGCTCTCTCTCACCCTCAGCGTTGGCTCTGTATGGCCCTGCATCAACCTCTGCGACTGGGCTACTGGATCACTCACTGCCTCTCTTTGCTAATGATTCTTCGGTTGAGAAAATATCTCTTCGGATGTTATCCCTGCCCCTCAACTACAAGAAATCTCCTCAATCGAATTTCCTCCGGAGAACTTCTCACTTCAGAAATTCGATCTCTTGATCTCTCTCGGTGTATTTTCCAAATGACCCTCAAGCCCCTTCTTATATCTTCCTGTTGGACAACCAACAACCTAGATTAACTCCTAATCAAAGGCTCAGATTGTTTTGACTTGATCTCCTTCTTTTTCTAGAAGTTACACCCGCAATTAGATTAATACCCCTTAATATTTTAATTTTCCTAAGTTTAGACTTAGGAACTCCATTAAAAATATTAATTATTTTAATAAAACCGTCACTGGGTGGAACTTCCCAAAACGGTTCCTGTGTAATATTCCTAATTAGCCGGTTCTATTATTGTTGAGGTTGATGAATGTCACATCAAATAGGATCTTGATCGCAAGGTGAACACGGGAGCGCGGGAGACGGAAACTCGAGCAGAGCTCTGAGACACGCAGTCTGTGACCCAGAATGGCGGCCCACAGCGGAGGGAGCTCCACTCCCTCCTACAAAAGAGCTATGGCCGACAGAGATAAGACCCATCTAAGTAATGGTAAAGGCATAGGGGAAGAAGAAAACAAAAATAAGGAGAAGGAAACAAAGGGGGCAGAGTCAAAGGATAAGGGCAACCTTAAGGACAAGGAAGAAGAAGACAAAAACCAGGGAGGCAAGAAAGAGGACGTCAATCAAAAGGGACCGTGTAGGCCTAGAGCGAACATCACTCCAAGAGTAGTTTTAAATAATCCGGCCCCATAGGAACACAGGGAACATATGGAAACGTATGCCATCATATGCAAATTCATGGGAGTTTGGGCCACTAAGAAATCTTTGCAAACCTGGATTAAATATCATTGGAAACCTAGGGGTAGCATTGAGCTTCACCTTGGGTCTAAGGGTTTCTTCACAATGGTGTTTACAAGCATTGAAGACAAGGATAGAATATTTGAAGGTGGGCCCTACTTTTTTGCAACAGCAAGCCTCTATATGCGACCTTGGGTGATGAACTTTGTTCCAGAAAGGGAGACCTTCACCTCAGTTCCGGTTTGGGTAAGGCTTTTTTCGCTTCCCCTGGATTATTGGCAAAATGAATCACTTGTGGCTATAAGAAACAAATTAGGACGTTTTATCAAAGCCTCGGAAGCCACCAAAAGGGGTAAATACACTTCCTATGCAAGGATTTGTGTGGAAATGGACCTTTCAGGAGCTCTTCCGGACGAAGTCATCTTGGAAGTCTTTGATGAGGAATGGGTGCAAACGGTGGATTATGAGCATATTCCGTTCAGATGCCGTAAATGCCACGAACATGGACACTTGATCAGAGACTGCCCTCTCAATAAAGAAGAAGACAAAAGCAAACTAAAAGCAAAGAAGGACACTGAAAACTTTCAGAAAGTTTCAAGCAGAGGAAAAGGAAACAAAAGAGAACCAAAGCAACATCATAAAGAAGGACAAAAGGCCAGTCAAAATAAATTCCAAGCGCTGGTTGAGATGGAAGACATGCCTTGCGAAAACCAGTCTATGGAGAAAGACCCTAAAGAGAAGGAGAAAGAAGAAAACAACACTTCAGTAAAAAATATCAATGAAGAGGAAGAAACCATAATGAGTGAAGCAGAGCTAGAAAGGGACCAGGAAATGACCCAGAGTGAAACAGATCTGGAAGATCATGAACTGCAGGAAATACTAGATAAAGAAAACCTAGATCTGGAAGGTTTTCTACAACAGGGAACTAGGGCGAGAATAGATTCATTACCTCCAGATGAATGCAATAGAATACAGCAGTTGTTTCTGTGGAAAACCTAGGAAACAAGGGCAGTTAGAGGAAGAAACAACGACGGGCAAGAATGCAGAGGGGTGAAAACAATGAAAGCTAATCCAGGTTTAGCAAACAAATGTACAAGTAAGAAATGAGGAAGAAAGAAGCAAAAGAAGCTTTTAATGGAGTGTGGCAAGCTAATGATAGATTCAGGTAAGATGAAAGACGTGTCTAGTTACTCCTTCACAAATCTTTAATTATGAAGTTTACATCTTGGAATATAAGAGGTTTGGGTAGTAAAAGAAAGCAAAGAATGCTAAGTTTTAGAATGAAATAAGATACGCTGGATATAATCTTCATTTAGGAAACAAAAAGCTCCATTCAGAAAATAAAAGCAATCCACAGTAAATGGCTTCAAAGTTTTGAGTTTTTAGAAGTTAACGCAGATAACACAGCATGGGGCATTCTCACTCTATGGCACCCTCACAAAGTTAAAGTTTTGGATGCGGAGGCATCCAGAAACTACTTGTCAGTAGTCATCCAACCAGAAGGGGTGACTGAAACATTCCTAGTCACTAATGTTTATGGTCCCCAAAAAGTAGAGGATAAACTCAGATTGCTAGATTCCCTCACTGATCTCAGGATCAGACAAAATGGCATCCCCTGGATCCTGGGAGGAGATTTTAATATGATAAAATCTCTCTTGGAAAAGAAAGGAGGAACCAGAGTGCTAAACAAAGATTCATCAGCATTTCAGGAGTTCACAGAGAACTTGAAATTGGTAGACTCAGACTCAGAGAATGGCCTTTTTACTTGGAACAACAAGAGAGGAGGGGAAGCCCAGGTGGCCTCCAAGTTAGATAGGTTCTTAGTATCAGAAGACCTTATGCTTATAAATAATGAAATTACAACAAGAATTCTTCCCTTTGGTGGCTCGGATCACTGGCCGATACAATTGGAGATTAAGGGTTTGGATTCTCCAAGGAACAGACCCTTCAGATTCGAAAACATTTGGCTCACCCACCCAGACTTCTTGAGTAATATCAAAGATTGGTGGAGTGAGGACTTACAGATCCAAGGATCTAAAATGTTCCTCCTTCACAAAAGACTAAAGCATATTAAGAGCAAACTCAAAGACTGGAATAGGAAGGAATTTGGAAACATTTTTGTGAATAAGAAAGTTGTGGAAAGTAAAATTCAGATAATCAACCAAAAGCTGATCCAAGAAGGCTTTAACTATGATATAAATGAACAGTCTAAAAAATTGCACCATGAGTGGGAAAACCTATGTAAACAAGAAGAAATATTCTGGAGACAAAAATCCAGAGTGCAATGGCTCAAAGAAGGAGAGCGCAACACGAGCTTTTTTCATAGATCCACCATGGCCAACAGGGCTTTCAACAGAATCTCGGCGATAAGGGATAAAAAGGGAGACATGCAGAACACTCATAAGGAAATTGAAAAAGTGCTAGTTCAGCATTTTCAAGACATTGCACGAGAAAATATTCCAGACAGGGAAGATTCCATAAAGGAAATTACAAGATATATCCCTAAGCTGGTGTCTAGAGAGGACAATTTCAATCTAAACAAACCAGTTTCGGAAGAGGAGGTTAGCGAAGTACTCAAAGATATGCAGAATGGCAAAGAACCAGGCCCAGATGGTTTTAATGTGGATTTTTTCAAAGCTTGTTGGGATATTGTCAAACGGGATATTTTAAACGTGGTGGAGGATTCCAGGGCAGTGTTGCAGGAAGCGCCCCCCCCCCCGCGCGGATTCTAGGCCGGAATCGCATCCCGTACGGAAGCGTTCCGGAAGCGCCCTAGGAAGCGCGATTCCATTTTTTCCGAAGCGCGATTCCAAAATTTTAATGCGCTTCCTGGGATTCGGGTAAGGATTTTAGAGAGCAGTTTCGGTGATATGACTGAGATTACTATCTCGGATCTCATAGAAGATTGCGTTGAAGATTGGGTTCAATTTTGTTATGTATCACAATGAATGCGGATTGCAATGGAGACAGTTCTGTTATGTATTACAGTGACTCAATGTTATTCCTATCACAGTTTCGATGCTACCTTGATTTCGATGCTATTACAGTGATCACACTTCGGTGATATTACAGTGATCACACTTCAGTGCAGTGATGCAGTCACAGAAACTCGAATTATCTCTGATTAAAGGTTTTGTGCTACCACAGTCTTGGTGCCTCAACAGTAAGAACAGTCATCAATAGATTTTGGTATAACTACAGTGATACAAATTTGCTATCACAACAGTGAGAAAGTTTTCATCACAATAAGAAGATCTTGGTACCTAACACAGTCTCAATGATAAGGGTTCGGTGAGAAGGTTTCACTGTCAAAATCTTGACGCATAACAATGATATTACAAGGATAAGGACTTTGCATCACATACATAGAAATTCGATCAAGGCACTTCAGAGTTTCGATGATATTATGTAATGCTTAAATCAAAATTTTCCCATTTAATTTTACAATTGAATTGCTAAATTCATGTAATGATTGTTGTACATACTAGTAACTACAATGGAATCATGGATGCCATATCTATCTTGATTTATGCAAAAATATGCATGTTTTCATGTCTTCTACAATTAATTTGGTATTTGGGATGTTTGTTTTGAGTATAAATGCAAAAAAATATAAATATATATATATATATAGCAGACGCTTCCGCGGACGCTTCGCTTCCTAGATTTTTGGAAAATGACGCTTCCGCGCTCCGCGCTCCCGCTTCGTGCAACATTGTTCCAGGGTTAACAAAACTATCCTGAAAGCCCTCAATACCTCCTTCATCGCCCTGATTCCCAAACAGGACTCGGCTCAAACAACGGATAAGTATAGACCCATAGCTTTATGCAATGTCGTTTACAAGATTATATCCAAAGTAGTGGCCAACAGACTCAAACCCCTCCTCCCTAATCTAGTGTCTGAGGAGCAATCTGGTTATGTGGAGGGTCGGCAAATTTTGGATAACATTATACAAGCTCATGAAGTGGTTCACTCTCTCAAAAGCAAAAGGCAGGCAGGGATGATCATGCAACTAGATATTTCTAAAGCGTATGATAAGGTCAATTGGGGGTATATCAAGAAGATACTCATAGCCTTTGGGTTTGATCACAACTGGATAAGATGGGTAATGGCTCTGGTAACTACTTCCAGCTTTTCTATCTTGGTTAACGGCTCTCCCTCAGATATCTTCTTCCCCTCAACAGGCCTGAGACAGGGAGACCCGTTCTCTCCCTTTCTCTTCATCCTCATGATGGAAGGATTGGGCAGGGCTATCAAGCAGGCTAAAAACAGGGGCAAAATAAAGGGTCTTCAAGTTTCGGAGAATGGGCAGAATCTTACTCACCAACAATTTGTAGATGATACCATGTTGCAAGGAATTCCCACAGTCAAAGAAGCGGCTACCTACAAGCAAATCCTCAATGCTTTTGCAAAGGCTTCACGTATGGAAGTTAATCTCACAAAGTCAAAAATATTCTTCTTTAATACTAACATTTATATTCAAAGGAACATCTCAAGAATCCTTGGCTTCCAAAGGGACTCCCTCCCCTCAAAATATTTGGGAGTACCTCTCACAGACAAACCAATGCTTAAAAACATTTGGGAACCTGTGCTAATTAAGTTGCAGGATAAAGTTAAAAAATGGACCTTCAGAGCCTTGAACTTGGCGGGCAGATTGGTTCTGACAAAGGCAGTTCTTCAATCCATCCCGGTTTTCGTGTTATCTGCCCTTCCAGCCCCCAAAGGAGTCTTAGAAAAAATCAGAAATATTCAAAGAGATTTTCTGTGGGGCAGGGAGGAAACAAGGAAGAAATGGGCCTTGGTTTCCTGGGAAAAAATATGCAAACCCAAAAGCCATGGGGGTCTAGGCTTAGATGATCAGGAGATTCTAAACAAAGTACTAGGAGCCAAGCTTTGGTGGCGATGGGTGCAAGCGCCAAAAGCCCTTTGGGCAAGGGTCTGGAAAGAAAAATATGCCAGCTCTTGGCACACTAATAATCTCATCAGAATGTCGGGGAATATAAGGGGCTCTCCCATCTGGAATAGGGCTTGGGAGAATAGAAATATTGTGCAACAACACAGTTTCTGGGAAACCAGAGATGGGGAGCAAGCACTCTTTTGGGAGGACAAATGGCAACAAGAATCGGTGCTGTTAAAGGAGGACTTCATAAGCCTCAAACAAGAAACAGATTCCCAAGGACTGATCAAAGTTAAAGATTTTTGGAACATCCCTCAGGGCCAGGACAAGTGGAGAAACTGGAGTAACATTGATTGCAGAAATAACAGACTCTTAGCAACAAAAACAGAAGCACTGAGAAGTATTTTAAAACAGAGGATGATCATGGTCACAGAGGGGCAGGATCAATTGAGATGGGGCAACAACAACAAAGGAACCTTCAATCTCAAAGAGGCAAAGTATATTCTCCTGGGACTGGAGTCCTGTGTGCCAGACAAATCTTGGAGACAACTCTGGTCTCACCAAGGTTGGATGAAAATCAAGCTCTTTATGTGGCTGGTGTACCATAAGAAAATTTTGACTTGGGACCATATTAGAAAAAGGGGCGTCTTGGGGCCTTCTAAATGTCAGCTTTGTGAAGAGCATGAGGAAACCATGGAGCACATCCTCAACTACTGCTCTTACACCACCTGGTTGTGGAATTCCTTTTCTAACATTTTCCAACAATCAGACAGGGACAGAGAGAGTATCATAAATACCCTAGTTAATTGGAGGAGGAGATTTTCGGAGAATGAGGTGCTTAATCAAGCATGGGCTTTAACACCAGGATTCATTATCTGGAATGTCTGGAAAGAAAGAAATAAGAGAATCTTTAAGGAAGAAAAAACCAACCCTCAGAAGCTCTATGACCTGATTCTAAAGCAGATAAGGGAAACAGTCAGCACCACAGTGAGCAATATCCCAGAGAGTCCACCCTCAGTAATGGAGCTGAGAACACTCAGACTACTGGGATTGCACAACATCATTCCGCAAGGGCTGGGAAAAAAGAAAATGACAATGAATACAGAGAAAGATTGCTGGCAGCCTCCTCCGAAAAACTACCTGAAATTCAATATTGACGGAGCCTCCAAAGGTAACCCAGGATCAGCTGGGTCTGGAGGAGTTTTAAGGAATGAAGAGGGAAGAATCATATTAATCTTCCACAGCCATTTAGGTAAAGCCACCAATAACATGGCGGAACTAATGGCGATGGAGCAGGGCCTTGAGATTCTGATTAAAAATCGTAGCTCAAATGTTATTATAGAGGCAGACTCAGAAATCACCATCAACTCTGTAAAAAGAATTAGCTGTGGATCCAAACCGGAGAAAGTCTCAAATCATTGGAGACTTATCCAGGTCTATCAAAGAATTCAAGCCCACCTTCAAGGTCTGGGATCTGTTAGTTTCAATCATGTGCGCAGAAATGCTAATAAGCTAGCGGACATTCTAGCCAACCAAGGGGTGAACAATGAAGATTACAGGATGGTGAAGAAGTGGCAGGATCTATCCCAAAATCATTTAAAGGTTCTTTGCTATAACCAAGCGGCAGAGGACAGTCAGGTGGTCCGTAGTAGTGGGAGGGTTTCTGACAGAGGTGAAGTATCCCCAGCCAATGTTTCCTTGGCCTTGTGATTTTCCCTTTGGGCGCCATCGGTTCGCGGACGGGTTTGAGACAATCCTTTGTGTCTCCTCTGAACCGCCTCCAGTTATGGGTCCTGAGTTAGAATGGAAGTGGCGGGAGAACTGTTCTTTTAGCAGCCATTTCAGTTCTCCCGGCCGGATTAGTGTGAAGAGCATGGCGGGTTTAGTTCTTTTGGAGCAAACAGGTAATAGAATGGCCCTGGTGAATAATGGCGGAGGGTTTATATCTTCTTCTATAATCATTAGTGTTTGGCATAAGTTTTCCCCTTTCCAAGAAAATGTTGTAGCAAATAATCGTCGACAATGGAGTTGGGGGCTTCCGCTTCCTAATTCCCAAGGTCGGGCGAACTTTCAGCAGGAGCGGTATTCGGGAGATCGCACCGCTTTCCATCAGAAAGTGGTTTCGGATTATGGGCAGTGACACCATTCAAAAAGAGACACGTGGTGGTGGGACGGTTTCAAAAACCACCTTCATCGCGCCTTAAAGTTCGGCGCCTTTTTGTTGCACGACATAAATCACAACCGTCCGTTTTTTCTATGCCATCTGACGGTCTCAATGGTCTGAGCAAATCTGTGGCGCGGAGGTGGTTTTCGCGGCCACAACAGGCAGGAAGTGGTTTTCCCCATTTGGCAGCGATCACAATCATTGAGCTCCACGTGGCGGTGGGGTCGGAGGGAAAACTGCCCTCATCGCAAGTTATCTTCCGTGCATGTTGGCCGGTCCGAAATCATTATACTCCGTCGACTGGCTCTTGAGGTTTCTACGGTCCAGATCTCCCATGCAGGTTTGTGGGCTCGGGTGTTCAGGCATGCGGCGCTCAAGTACTTTTTTGGACTGTTCTGTCGAACCCGAAAAGTTGACTCGCAGGTCGTGAGCGTGGGCATTGATACCCCTTTTCAACTCCTAGTCTAAACTCTTTGATTTTTCTTCTTTCGAATTGTTAAGTTTGTTGGTAGTGCGCAAGGAAAAGTTAAGCTTTTATTCTTTTCCTTTGTCTTCGACCTTGTGGGATGTGTTGTAACTCTATGTACTATATTTTTTTACTAAATGAATGGGAAGGTCCGACTCTTGCATTAGCAAAAAAAAATATTCCTAATTAGCCATGGCTAATTGGAAGATTCGATTTTGCTCAATTTTGCCTTCTATAGTTATTTATAAATAAAAAGGTGAGGAAAGGGGGACATAACTCACTTTTTGAATAAAGTCACTCCCTAGTAGCACAACGTTGTAACTTAAAAGGGGAGCCAAGAGAGCCAAAGGACCACGTAGAGAAGGGGGCCCACGTAGACACTTGGAGGGACTGCACAGATGGAGAAGGAGCATGTGGCAAGGGAGAGGCTACGTTGGAGGAGGTGGGCCTTAGGGTTTTGAAAGAGGCCAACGCTATAAAGGAGAGAGGAGCCTCCTCATTTGGGCATTGGATTATGTTGCATTTGATCTAGTCACTTCGACTTAGAGCACCCTAGCTGTTTAGCCCTGTCTGCAGCACTGTTTAGTGCATCAAGTGTCTCCATTTGGAGATCTCACCCATAGCCCCGAGGGACTTCGAGTGCCTGCTTGGGCAAGGTAGTTTCATCAGTATTTTGCAGGAGGAGCGATCTCTGGAGTTGAGGAGGAACTGAGCATTTTGATGACTGCGCAGTCTTGAGAGGGGAGGACGCAATGTCTTTTGGTAGGAGCTCCGGATTGGGTTTATGTGGAGGATTTGAGCTTGGAGATTGAGCAAGGGATCAGCGCTTCCATATTGGAGGATTTTAACAGAGTTTCGGGTAGAGTTTTGGAGGATTCTCTTCAGGGGCAGCGTAGAGCCTTGAGGGATAGCGTAGATCCTCAAGGGGGTGATTTTCGGGGGTCAGCTATTTTAGAAAAGCTTTCTGGGCTTTTCTGGGTTTATTGAGCAGAGGTTGATTCCAGAGTTTCAGCATTTTCTGAGGGGGGGAACAACCCCAAATCCTCACTTGATTCCAACAGTAGCAGCAGCACAACAGTTCTCCGGCAGCTTGGATGCAGTTCAGAGAGAGGCCATTTCCTTACCATTCTGAGTGTATTTCTTCACTTGCCTTGTGCAAGTCGAGGTGCTATCTTTCTGATCACCTCTTGTACTCTTTCCATTACTCAGTATAATAAAATGGCTTAGCATTTCTCTCTGCATTTCTCAAGTATCTGCTTATATTCCATGTATACATTATTGTATGTTGCACTACTGTTATTGTTTTTATCTCTTTGAGCTCCCCGGCTACTATACCACTTGTGTGTTTTTCTCTTGTACTCTTAGACAAAGTCTGGAAAGGGCCAGGTAGCCTCCAGATCTCGTCCTCTTTCCAGAGGCAACATATCTAGTAAATGCCCTCCCAGTCCATCTCTAGTTGGAGTTTGCTTGTGTTTGAGGGATATCCCTAATAAGGGATATTACAGTGGTATCAGAGCATAGATTTGGCTCAGCCTGTGGAGCTAGCAGTCTATGACACCGAGGCAAAAGCCCTACATCTGTTACAGAGGTAGGGAATACAGAGATATTGAGCATAGGTTGGAGAACACCTACGGAGAGGGAGACTATGTTCGAGTGGTGGACACAAAACAGGAGGAGCCTGTGGTGAACACAGAACAGGAGGAGCCAGTGGTGGACGCAGAGCAGGAGGATTCGATGGCAGATGAGGATGGGAAGAGATTTGCAGACATGCTCCTCAAATCAGTGCAAGATCTGTCAAGGCAAATCGAGGTGATGGGGCAGAGATTCACGACGATGGAGGCTAGACAGCGTGAGAACCCACAGGTTTTCCAGGTTGGTGAGGGATCGGGTACATCCCACCATTTTCTAGAGCAGGGTGCCACTCAGCGTGATACTACTCAGTAGATGGCCTCACATGCCCCGACACGCTCTACCATGCCCACTTTCCTAGGAGCAGACACGGGGCCGGAGCCCAGCAGGAGGCGGAGCCCGGTCATATGGGCGATTATTTTGCAGAGTACTAGGCCTATGGGCAGGAGTTCAGGGATGCTCTCTCATTCAGAGACTTTGTTCAGCTCCAGCAGGATAGTAGACCTGCGACCATCACAGAGGATACCGGCATTATCATGATGGAGACACCCACCGCACAACTAGTAGATTCCACTTGCCTACGTTTGATGTCTCATCAAACAGTTCGGCAAAGTCTTGGGTGGAGAAGCTAGACATCTATTTCCAACTTAACCAGATGTTGGAGACAGAGGCCATCAAGGTGGCGACGTTACATTTGGATGGTGAGGCCCAGGACTGGTGGTTCCATGGGATGGTTACACTCGGACACTCCACAGTGACGACATATGCCGAGTTCACCAGGATATTGATAGAGAGGTTTGACAGGGGGGATCTGGAACAGCACTTTGTTGAGCTGACGAGCCTCAAACAGACCGAGAACCCAGAGACCGACATTGCAGACTTCTTGAGGGTTTCAGTGATGGTGCCAGATCTATCCATGGCACAGAGGATCTACATGTTTGTTGAGGGGTTAGCAGAGCCACTTCGGGGTCTAGTCAGATCCACTAGACCAGCCAGACTCTAGGATGCGATTAGCAGGACCCGGGACTTACAGGATGCCTTACCCAGGACCTGGACATCTCACCCCCGGAGACAGGCTTTCCAGCCTAAAGGGAAGGATGTGAGGATTCCACCTCCAAAGGGGAATCCAGGACGAGCACAGATTGATGATGATGCCAGGAGGGAGCTGAAGAAGAAGCGGTTGTGCTTTACCTGTCAAGAGCCATGGGCACCGGGACGTAGATGTGCTGTTGGCAAAGCACATTTTATTGAGGTCTTCTCCGAGAGCAGCGGGGAAGAGGATGAGGAGGATGATGTGGAGGCAGAAGCTAGTCATGCCGTGCAGGATCATTTGCCACCTCCACCACCAGCAGCAGGCGGTGTAGATTTTGCACCTACCAGAGGGGCCCTTGCAGCACTGCTAGGAGTTCCCAAGTATTTGACGATGCGCATACGGGGGACAGTACGTGGCCAGCAAGTATCAATTTTGGTTGACAGTAGGGCAACCCACAACTTCATCGATGCACAGATGGTTGAGCGGAGAGGTATACAGATAGAGAGCTTCGATGGCTTTTCAGTTTTGGTCCCAGGAGATCAGACCATGGTGTGTGCTCGTTATGTCCCAGAGTTATCAGTGACGATGGGCACCTACACACTGACTGACCACTTTTTCGTGGTCAATATTCCGGACACCAACATGATACTGGGTGTTCAGTGGCTTATTACTCTAGGAAAGGTCACGACAGATTGGAAGGCCCTAGATATGGAGTGGGATGATGAGAAGACAGGGAGGCAAGAGAAGATACGAGGACAGCACACATATCTACCTCAGACTGTTTCGGCTCATCAGATGGAGGCAGTCTTCCGGAAGGGAGACGTAGAGTGGGCAGTGGAGCTGCGTGCATCAAAGGCAGGGACTACAGGGCAGACGGTGCACCCAGAGATACAGTCCATCCTTGACCAGTATGCCACAGTGTTTGGGGAGATTCCGCCGGGACAGCCACCGGACCGGGGGTTTGAGCACACCATTGAGCTTGAGCAGGGCATACAGGCAGTGATTACTACCCCCTATAGGCATCCCAAGGCCTATCGGGATGAGATTGAGCGGGCCATTCAGGAGTTGCTGGCTCTTGGGCACATTCAGCCGAGCACGAGTCCTTTTGCTTCTTTCGTGGTGTTGGTGAAGAAGAAGGACGGCACATTGAGGATGTGCATTAACTACAGGGCCCTAAACAAGAAGACCCTGAAGAACAGGTACCCCATACCCAGGATCGATGAGTTGATGGATGAGTTGAGAGGAGCACAGTTCTTCTCAAAGATTGATTTGAGATCTGGGTACCATCAGATTCGCGTGAGGGAGCAGGACATTCCCAAGACCGCCTTCAGGTGTCACTATGGGCACTTTGAGTTTTTGGTGATGCCCTTCGGGCTAACCAATGCCCCAGCTACATTCCAGTCCTGCATGAATCACATCTTCCATAGTCACTTAAGGAAGTTTGTGTTGGTGTTCTTTGATGATATTCTCATTTACAGCAGGACTTGGGAGGAGCATCTCCAGCACATTGAGACAGTTTTACGCATCTTGAAGGAGCAGCAGTTCTATGCCAAGCTCTCCAAGTGTGAGTTTGGGTTGACGAAGATGTTGTACTTGGGACACATCATAGGGGTGGACGGAGTGAGAGTCCACGAGGAGAAGATCAGGGCCATCAGAGATTGGTCGGAGCTGAGGAACATGACAGAACTTCATGGATTCATTGGCATTTGTACTTACTACCGGAAGTTCGTCAAGAGTTTCTCACAACTCACTGCACCCCTGACAGATCTGACGAGGAAGGGGGCATTTAGTTGGTCGGATACAACGCAGCGAGCCTTTGACAGGCTCAAGGAGTTTATGAGCAGCTGCCTAGTGCTTGCATTTCCAGATTTTTCGCAGCCATTTGTTTTGGAGTGTGATGCGTCAGGAGAGGGGATCGGCGCAATGTCGATGCAGGGAAGTCACCCTATAGGAGAGCCGAAGGCTCCTTCCACATGAGAGGTTGTATTCTATATATGACAAGGAGATGTTGGCCATTATGCATGCATTGGCCAAATTCCGACAGTATTTAGTGGGTAACAGGTTTAGGGTGAGGACTGATCACAACAGCCTCAGGTTCTTTTTGGAGCAGAAACAGCTACAGGAGAGGTAGCAGAAGTGGATCAATAAGATCCAAGCGTATGACTTTGACATTGAGTATGTCAAGGGTAAGAACAACGTGGTAGCAGATGCCCTTTCACGTAGACCAGCCACGTTGTCTCTTATGAGCTTGGACACAGACTGGAGGGCTCAACTTTTAGTAGAGTACTCCAAGGACAGATTTGCATGTGAGGTTCTGGATGGGCAGGTGGCGGATGACAGGTACAAGGTAGTCGATGAGATCATCTACTATAGGGACCGGGTCTTCTTGACTAAGGGATCTCAGCTCAAGAAGAAGATACTTCAGGCATCACATGATTCACCATTGGCCAGCCATCAAGGGTTTACCAAAACCTACAGGGCCATTAGAGAGAGGTTCTCATGGAAGGGCCTCAAGGAGGACGTACTCCAACATATCCGGGAGTGCGATATCTGCCAGAGGAACAAGGGGGAGATTAGCCATCCCGCGGGATTATTGCAGCCTCTTCCCATTCTGGAGGGGAAATGAGAATGTATTTCGATGGACTTCATCACAATGTTGCACGAAGCGGGAGCGAAGCGGAAGCATTTTTTGGAAGCGGGGACGCCGAAGCGTCATTTTCCAAAAATCTAGGAAGCGAAGCATCCGTGGAAGCGTCTGCTATATATATATATATATATATATATTATATTTTTTTGCATTTATACTCAAAACAAACATCCCAAATACCAAATTAATTGTAGAAGACATGAAAACATGCATATTTTTGCATAAATCAAGATAGATATGGCATCCATGATTCCATTGTAGTTACTAGTATGTACAGCAATCATCTATATTCTAGCTATTACAAACATACATCAAATTTTTAAGCATATTATAAAACATAAAACATAGAGCATATTATGATCTATCTAGCAAGTGAGCAACTGTCAACATTTGTCATGTCCAAAATACAAATAATAATGTTTACAAAATATGTCACTTGGTCACCGCCAAGCCAAAAAGGTTCAAAATTCAAATTCACAAGTCTACAAGTCTAATGAGTAATCTATGACAAAAAGTAGTAGATTGTGAATATATCTACTAATCTCTCCTCCTTCCACCACGAATAGAACGTGGTGGCGGGCCTCCACGTGGTGGCAATGAAGAAGATGGTGCCTGTGGAAGTCGTGGCACTGAAACTGATGAAGAAGAACCCCCTGCTGTTGGTGTTGAACCATGGAACCTAGGAACCAAGGGACCAGATGGGGGTGGAGGTGGTGGCATATCAACACGGTCATCATCATCCTAGAATCGCTCAAAAAATTCATGCAAAAAAAAAAACACTAGTTAACAAAAAAATTAAAAACATGAATTAGAGAAATGCTTTATAAGGGAAAATTGGAAAATTCATACCACAATGGACATACCTGGATAAGAGCATCCTCTAATTGCTCTAGTCGCAACACTCCATCCTCCAAATTGGGCTCCTCTGGATTCTTGTCCCAAATCAACAAGTCTTTATTAGACTTTGCATCTTCACAGTAATGGGACAACAATCGCAAGTTGTAATGAACATAAACCAAGCTCTCTGCCCGGTCTAAATTCAACCTGTTCCTTTTAACACTGTGGATGAAAGAATAAGAGCTCCAACACCTCTCTGCAGAAGAAGTGTTTACCACCTGTGATAGCACCCGCAATGCCAAACTCTATAGAAGTGGAGTACCCCCTCCATGCATGTTCCACCACTCAAGAGCAGAAAAAGTCTCTTGATCTTTAATTGCATGCATGCTCCCAAATGGACCAGTGTTGAGTGTATAGTTGCTCACCTGTCTCCGTACCAATGCAGCCTCCTCCTCATCAGGGATTAATTTACTCAATGCAGCCATATATTTTTTGTGAACCTCTTGATCTTGGTGTGGTTTTCTCCTACTTCCCCCCCAGGTGCTGGTGTTGAAAGCCATGATGGATGATAGTATTTAGGTGTCAAAACATATGCTAATGCATGCAATGGAACATTTAGCATTTCCCATCGGTTTTCCACCTCTACACGAATATAATTGTACAAGGTGGTATCTCTAGGCTCAACAATGTCTTTAATCTGCCCCAACATGCTATCCATTTGCTCATACACCTCCCCAATTACTGGTCGATCTGAATCTGCAAACTTGATCATGTAATAAATTGGTTTGGTGAATTGCAAAACATATTTAACCTGTCCCCAAAAGTAACTGTCAAGAACAGTGTCCTTGACTGCATTAGCACCATCTATGTCACTGTTAATTTCATCCCATGTTTCAGCACACACCAAATTAGTTAAAGCTTGTCTCACATTCACTAGCCGCCTAAAGGTGAGGTAATAACTAGCAAATCTTGTCTTTGCAATTTTAAGCAATTGCAACTTGGAGTAAGTGCCATAGAAGTAGTTTACCCGTGTATGCCCTGTGATGAATTTAATGAGCTGCTTCCCTCTCCTGTAAACCTCAGCAATCCACCCACATTCTTTGTGTTTCACAATATCATGCATCAAAAGGTTCAATGTGTGAACCAGGCACCCAGACCAAAAGATGTGTGGATGAGTACGCTCAATAATTTTTCCTGCTGCCTTACAATTTGCTGCATTATCTGTGATCACTTGAACCACATTATTCGGACCAACATCTTTGATTGATTTCAATAGGAGATCTGCAATGTTTTGTGCAGATGCAGTGATGGAGGAGGAGTCATGACATGCAATAAATACTGCACCACTAGAAGAAACACCAAGAACATTTATCAAATGTTGGTTTCTAATATTTGTCCACCCATCTGATACAATGGATACCCCAGAATCTACCCACTCATTTGTAAAACGTGTCAAAGCTCTTTGAACCTTAGCTTTTTCTCTTTCTAATAACACTGTTCTAGCTTTCTCATAGTTGGGGGCCTTGTATCCTTTTGGGGCTTCATTGATGGCCTTCACCATTTCATGCCAATAGGGAGAGCGAAGCACATTGAATGGTACACCGCAAGCACAAAGAAAACGGACTATCTTTCCAACCACATCATCCCTCCCAGCAACATTAAGGAAATCCCCTATTGTTCTACCTCCAGAGCTTGCAGAAGTACCATGAGGAGATGAGCAACTACCAAATTTAGAGGTTGCACTTGATTCAGAATGAGTTTTTTGTTTCTTGTTTTTTTGTTGTGCAGCCATCTCTATTTGGATGTATTTTCTTCTTTCTTCAGTTGAAATGTTTGGGCAAATTTGTACCCCCACCGAACCCTTTCTTTCATTACTGTCCAGCACCCCACAAAGATGCCTCCTCAGACGGGTATATGAACCACAATATGGTTTTCCTCCATGACAACCATGAGGGCACACAAATTTGTAAGATCCACCACCCTTTCCCCCATCAAGTTTGGTCACATAGTTCCACAAGGGTGTTGATGTAGCTTTCCCATCTTGTGTTTCAGTGTCCCCTTCAGGTTCATCCCCTTCCTCTTCAAACCCTTCCTCCTCATCATACATTGGGTCACTCCTATTAGGACCATCACCACTGTCCTCTTCTGTTTCTTCCCTTCTATTCCTCACCTTTGCCATCATTAAAACCAAGAGTGGAATGATACATAGAAGCCAAAAGAACACCATCTTGGAATATGGATATAGGTGGTGGACAACCTGTAAATAAATGAGCAAGTAGAAACAATGGGAAAGATTAGGAGAGGGAGGAGAAAAATACAAAAAAATTGTCAAAAAAACAAGGGAGTTTGGGGTTTGAACTTACCTCTTTAGCTCTTGTAGATGAAGTCCTCCAAGCTCTTGCTCCAAGCTCCTCCTCCTTCTCCTAGCTCCTCCTTCTTCACTCCTCCAAGCTCTCCTCTCTTCTCCTCTCCTTTCCTCTCTTCTCTTCTCCTCTCCTCTCTTCTCTTCTCCAACTCTCATAAACTCAAAGTGAGAAAATGAGGAATGAATGGGGGCTTTATTCTTTTCATTCCTCACCTTAACCTCACTCTAACCTCACCCTAACCCACCCCCTTAATGTTGAGTGAACATAACTTTAAAAAAAAATTAAAAAAAGAGTGTTTTTTTTCCCTTGGGCGCGCCCCTTTTCGCCGAAGCGTACGGAAGTGTGCGCGAAGCGGCCACTTCCTGCTCCGAATCGCCGCGCTTCGGAGGCCCGAAGCGTCGTACGAAGCGCGCTTCGGAGGCATGGAAGCGGCGCTTCCGGCCGGCGCTTCGGAAATTCCAGGAAGCGTCTTAAAATGCCGAAGCGCCGCTTCCGAATTCGGAAGCGCCGCTTCCGATGAAGCTTCCTAGGCGCTTCCGTACGGGACGCGCTTCGGAGCTTCGATCCGGGGGCGGGGCGCTTCGTGCAACACTGCTTCATCACAAGGTTGCCCATGGTGCAGGGCAAGGATTGTATCTTTGTCGTCGTTGATCGACTAAAAAAGTACGCACACTTTTTCGCCATATCCGCACACCACACAGCAACACAAATGGCCGAGTTGTTCTTTAGAGAGGTCTTCAGGCTACATGGTCTTCCTAAGGCCATCATCAGTGGCAGGGACAGCCGTTTCATTGGCGGGTTTTGGCAGGAGCTTTTCTGGTAGGTGGGGACGGAGTTGACACCGAGTACCAGTTATCACCCACAGACGGGCGGGCAAACAGAGATAGTTAACAAGTGACTGGAGAGCTACTTGCGTAACTATGTTAGTGGGCAGCAGCGAGCATGGCTGAAGTGGCTACATCTGGGGGAGTACTGCTACAACACTACACATCACATGTCCATTGGTATGTCACCATTCTATGCTTTGTATGGATATCATCCTTTATCTTTTGCTGACGTGATGTTTGGTGCTAGCAAGGCTCTGAGCCAAGATTTGGATCCAAGAGAGTCAGGATATGCTCCGAGCTCTCAAGGATAATATGGCTACAGCGCAGAACCAGCAGACGTTGTATGCTGACAGGGGTCGGGTGGAGAGACAGTTTGAGGTAGAGGACTTGGTCTACCTACGATTACAACCATACCGACAATCATCACTAAAGCAGAAGGGAGCTGAGAAGCTCAAGCCCCGCTTTTATGGGCCATACAAGGTGATACGCAGGATTGGACAGGTTGCGTATGAATTGGAGCTGCCCCAAGGCAGTAAGATTCATAACGTTTTTCATGTATCACGCCTGAAGAAAGCATTGGGGCAGCAGGTGACAGTGACAGATGAGCTACCACCCACGGATGATGAGGGGCATTTGGTGTTGCAGCCAGAGGCTATTAGTGATACCAGGGAGAAGCAGCTGCGGAGTAGGATGGTCCGGGAATTCTTGGTGAGGTGGAAGAATTTACCGGATGAAGATCCCACTTGGGAGAGTGAGAAAATTTTGCAGCATCCATCACTTCAGTTGCTTGAGGACAAGCAACATTTTGCCAGGGGAGACTAATATTCCTAATTAGCCATGCCTAATTAGAATATTTGATTTTCCTCAATTTTGCCTTCTATAGTTATTTATAAATAAAAAGGTGAGGAAAGGGGGACATAACTCACTTTGTGAATAAAGTCACTCCCTAGTAGCAAAACGTTGTAACTTAAAAGGGGAGCCAAGGGGGCCAAAAGGACCACGTAGAGAAGGGGGCCCACGTAGACACTTGGAGGGACTGCGCAGATGGAGAAGGAGCACGTGGCAAGAGAGAGGCTACATTGGAGGAGGTGGACCTTAGGGTTTTGAGAGAGGCCAACGCTATAAAGGAGAGAGGAGCCTCCTCATTTGGGCATTGTATTATGTTGCATTTGAGCTAGTCACTTTGACTTAGAGCACGCTAGCTTGTTTAGCCTATCTGCAGCACTATTTAGTGCATCGAGTGTCTTCGTTCGGGGATCTCACCCTTAGCCCCTGGGGACTTCGAGTGCCTGCTCGGACAAGGTAGTTTCATCAGTATTTTGCAGGAGGAGCGATCTTTGGAGTTGAGGAGAAACTAAGCATTTTGATGACTGCGCAGTCTTGAGATGGGAGAACGCAATCTCTTTTGGTAGGAGCTCCGAATTGGGTTTATGTGGAGGATTTGAGCTTGGAGATTGAGCAAGGGATCAACCCTTGCATATTGGAGGATTTTGGCAGAGTCTCGGGTAGAGTTTTGGAGGATTCTCTTCAGGGGCAACGCAGAGCCTTGAGGGATAGCGTAGATCCTCAAGGGGTGATTTTCGGGGGTCAGCTATTTTAGAAAAGATTTCTGGGCTTTTCTGAGTTTATTGAGCAGAGGTTGATTCCAGAGTTTCAGCATTTTCTGAGGGGGGGAACAGACCCAAATCCTCACTTGATTCTAGCAGTAGCAGCAGCACAGCAGTTCTCCGACAGCTTGGACACAGTTCAGAGAAAGGCCATTTCCTTACCATTCTGAGTGTATTTCTTCACTTGCCTTGTGCAAGTCGAGGTGCTATCTTTCTGATCACCTCTTGTACTCTTTCCATTACTCAGTATAATAAAATGGCTTACCATTTCTCTCAGCATTTCTCGAGTATCTGCTTATATTCCATGTATACATTATTGTATGTTGCACTACTATTATTGTTTTTATCTCTTTGAGCTCCCCGGATACTATACCACTTGTGTGTTTTTCTCTTGTACTCTTAGACATAGTCTGGAAAGGGCTAGGTAGCTTCCAGATCTCGTCCTCTTTCCAAAGGTGACATATCTGGTAAACGCCCTCCCAGTCCATCTCTGGTTGGAGTTTGCTTGTGTTTGAGGGATACCCCTGATAAGGGATATTACATCCTGGGGTCTTTGGAATGCATGTGCCTAAGGCTCCCTGCAAAATTTGAGGCCTAGAGCACATCTGATGCTACCCCAAATCAACATTCCCTCTTAGCGAGGAATGTGCTCTAGCAATATACTGTTGTTGCATACTGCTTTGACTCTGAAGCATCGTTCTCTGTGTTGTTGATGTCTGACATGCTATCCTCCAACTACTGCGCTGCTGATGCAACTTGTACTGTTGACTTTGACACTACCACTACCAATGCTACATCTGTACTACAGCTCCCTCTCAAATGTTGCATCTGCTATGTTGCTAGCACTACCATTGCTAACACTGCATCCGTCCTACAACTCAGTCGTTGAGAGAAGCGACTAAAAAACATCCAAAATTATTGAACTAACTATGTTCAGTATGATACCGCGTGAATGTTGGAACTCACTATTGCTAGTCTCTGCGCCAATCCTCTGAATATACTGCGTTGTTGCTGACCTTTGCTCTGTGCCATCTACACTGTTACCAACTCTGCTCTACGTTGTTCAGTGTCTGGCGTTCCTAGCCATTGCAACTGTCTCCCCGACACTCCTCGGCACCATTCAACACTAGTCCATTCTGCTACTGCAAAACTGGGCTCCCATAGCAAGGTATTGATCCAAGAGGTGGACTCCTCAAGGATCCTACCCATTTGTAGCTCTTTCGAACTACAGCTCCAAATCAGCCTACCTCCCTCCTGGAGATATCTCAGCGGTCATGGCGAACTCCTCTTCAATCTTCGCGGCTACAACCTTAGAATCATGCTTCTCATCCTTGTCTTTTTTTCAAAGGACACTAGAATGCATAGTGGCACATCTCGCCACATCTGAAATACTTCACCTTGGAGACATCCTTCTTTCATCTCTGTTGCCCCTGTTGTCCCTTCGATGAGGGATGCATTATCCTCCTCCTTCTTGGGCTTTGTCCCACTACTGTTGCTGCTTTCGTCAAGTTTGAACTTGACCAGGTCTCTCCTCAGCTCTTGTTTTAGAGTTGCCCACATCTCATCCCAATTAGGCAATGTTGCTCTGCCCAGGATACTCTGGACAAAGACTTGCCACTCATCTGAGACAGAATTGAGAGCTAGTCTAACCAACTCTGAATCCTAAGGTGTATGTCCCACGGCAAACAACTCATCACGGGTTTCCTTCAGCTTCATGAGGAATGGATCCACACGCTCCCCCTTCTGCATCTGAGCAGATCTCAGCTTCTGCTCCAAGTATATCTTCCGCTGCTCAGAAGATCCCTGATTAACATGGCCAAGGCATCCCACATCTCCCTAGCAGTCGCTTTGCTAACAACGTGGCACACAACGTGATTCTTGACTACATCCAGGATCATCCTTATGGCCTTTGCCATCTCAACCTTGTACTTCTTCAGCAGATCTGCATCCGCGGGTTCAACCACCACGTTATCGACGTATGTCTTGAGGGCATGCTCATCTAGAAGGAAAGACATTTTAGCCTTCCAGATGACATAGTGGGATGCTCCGTCCAACCTGTCCTTGATCCCTCAGGCCACTAGTTGTTGTATCTTCCAAAAAATGTCGAAAATCCACTCTCTGCTTCTCACTACCGCTACTCAGCCAATGAGAAAATGGACTTCTTGGCAGGAAGTCTGCTGAGGAAAAGTTCCCTGAAGGTGCTTCTCTTCTTTCTTCTGAAAATTTTTCAACCTAGCAATCTCCCCACTGAAAATCTGCGTCCCACCAACTCTCTCACACTAGAATTCCTTCTCTCCGTCGACTCATGGGAGAGAGACTACCTTGAAAATCTGCATTCCCGACTTGGAACTGCGTCAACCATCTGGGTTTCGAACTGCTGCCTCCTGCAGCTTTTTAAAATTCTCTTCTTCTGCTCAGCGTTGGATTTACAATCTCTGCTCTTGTTGCTTCACCTGTAGCTCTGATACTTTGTGAAAATTCCTCAACCGGAATCCCTACTATAGCAAACTAATGTTACTTCTCCTACTTGTTAATCCATACAAGTTATTTACCGTGTGCTACGCCAAATATCGAAGTAAATACTACTACAACCTTCACTTAATTAAATTATAAGCAGAAACAAGATACTGAGCAAGAAATAAAATACAACACAATAGACACCGTTATTTTTGGATAAATGTCCCTAGAAAAACCCTATGCGGGAAAACCGGTGCAGTAGCTCTCAAGGTTTATTATTATTAAGCAGTGGCAAATTCTGAATACATCTTTGAATACCTCACAAGGTTATTCAGTTACAGAGAGAAATATTGGCAGTAAGATTTGTGAGATTACCTCACACAATCACTGAGAAAATCCCAGCTGATCTGGATACTAAATGAATAGCCTCTAGCAAGACCTACGCTTCTCTGCACAGTCCTCACGCAGGCTCTGGGTCAACCCCTCTAGGCTCTGCGTCACTCAGTCTGCTAATCGATTTGTTGCCCGGAGTCTCTGCTCTCAGCCTCCCAGTCTCACACCTCGGCTCTCGGCTTTTGAAATTGACTCTCCCCAGCAAAATCTTGGACTCTCTCTCATCCTCTGCGCTGCCTCTGCGTGGCCCTACGTGGCCCTGCATCAGCCTATGCGACTGGGCTACTGGATCACTCACTACCTCTCGCTGTTGATGATTCTCCGATTGAGAAAATCTCTCTCTCTGGATGTTGTCCCTACCCCTCAAATGTAATAAATCTCCTCAATCAAATTTCCTCCTAAGAACTTCTCACTTCAGAAATTCGATCTCTTGATGTCTCTCGGTGTGTTTTTCAAATGACCCTCAAACCCCTTCTTATATCTCTTGTTGGACAACCAACAGCCTAGATTAACTCCTAATCAAAAGCTCGGATCGTTTTGACTTGATCTCCATCTTTTTCTAGAAGTTACACACACAATTAGATTAATACTCATTAATATTTTAATTTTCGTAAGTTTAAGACTTAGGAACTCCATTAAAAATATTAATTATTTTAATAAAATCATCTCTGGATGGAATTTCCCAAAACAGTTTCTGGGTTCTTTGGAATTCATGTGCCTAAGCCTCCCTGCAAAATTTGAGGCCTAGACCACATCCGATGCTACCCAAATCATCACAGATCAGGGGTTGTCACCCTGATCCCCAATCTCTCCGTTTAAGTTGTCTCCCTATAGCAAGCTAAGGGGGGTAGACCATATGAAAATGGAATGAAGAAGAACTTAGTTGGAAACCAACTAGTTTGAGAAACATAGTGTAGCGACCAAGTACTTGATTAAGATTTAGCAAGACTTATAGATTTGATTAAATTTAAACAATTGATACTAGTGCCTTATGGAGTCAACAATCTTGCTAGGGAAATTAGGACCAAGTAATTGATTAGCAACTGCTGCTTTGATGAATGACTATCTTATATGAAATGCAGATCCTAGAACTAATGTGAGATGTAGGAACCTTGGTTAATTTTATTTAAATGTCTATCTAAGTTTTAACCTTTCGATCCTTTCTATATTGAGCCTGATTTCGTAATAATTGGCAGAGAGAAGATAAGGTGATGCACATTAAGGTGTGATTAACGATACCTCTTTTGAAAATCTAACATACCCGGTGCCTCCAGCGTTGCAGAGAGTTGTGGCTATGACCACTGCAAGGTCACTGTTTTAAGTGCTATTAAAAGTAGTTTTCTCAAGCAAAGATGGATGGATACCTATCTCTCTATCGACCAAGCTTATGCTCGGAAGTAAATTTTAATTATGCAGAATTAACTTAATATGCAAATGCACGAGATAAGGAGATGAAGCTAGATTCGAGGATTAGAAACGCTTATGTCACAAAACCCCTTTAATAACCAAAATGAAATTTTCACTTCACCAGACAAAGACTGAAAGGTAAACCCCTTATGTAAAAATTCTGTTTCCCACCCCGGTTTTCAGTTTCACCTTATTTCTCCCATGTAGTTAAATGCCCATTCCCATAACCATACATTTAACAGACTGAAAAAAATAAATATTGCTGAAAACACAAATTCTGGAAATTTTTCAGAATGCTGGAAATTGCAGAAATAAAAATCAGCAATTAAAAACAGTTATTAAAACACATTTAAACTCAGTGATTTTGGGTCAAATTTCCAGAAATAAAAATCAGCAATTAAAAACAGCTATTAAAACACATTTAAACTCAGTGATTTTGGGTCAGTTGACCCAAATTTAAATGTGTTTTAATAGCTGTTTTTAATTGCTGATTTTTATTTCTGGAATTTCCAGCATTCTGAAAAATTTCCAGAATTTGTGTTTTCAGCAATATTTATTTTTTTCAGTCTGTTAAATGTATGGTTATGGGAATGGGCATTTAACTACATGGAAGAAATAAGGTGAAACTGAAAACCGGGGTGGGAAACAGAATTTTTACATGGTATCAGAGCTTGAGTGCTGAAGGGCAGTTTGGGACAGCAAAAGAAAAAAAATACAGCTGCTGATTTTTTCACTCAGAAAATTCCAGCAAGCTGATTTTTCATAAACAGCAGTTTTATCTTTACCACAGCAGTGCTATTTTTCAGTTTTAGGACAACAAGATGTCATTGGGATTGAGGGTGGAGGATAGGTTGGATGGGCATACAAATTACAGCGTTTGGAAGGAGAGAATGCAGAGTATCTTTGAGGAGGCAGAAGTCTGGGATATCATGGTGCATACAGCACAGCACCCTGTTGTTGTGCCTACTGATGCTACTCAGTTGGCAGCTTATAATAGAAAGAACAAAAAGGGTAAGAGGTTGATTCTAGACGGAATCAAAGACCATTGCATTCCTCATGTGAGAGGAAAGAGCAATGCCCATGAGATGTGGACAGCATTGTCCAATCTCTACCAGAGTACCAATGAGAACCGGAAGATGGTCCTGAAGGAGAAGCTGAAGAACATTAAGATGGGGAATGATAGTGCAGCTGGATATCTCACAAAGATTACCAATGTGAGAGATGAGTTGGCAGCGATTGGAGAGGCCATTCCATCCACTGAGTTGGTGCGTATTGCAGTGAATGGCCTCCCCCGTTCATGGTTGAACTTTGCTGATGGGGTTTGTGCACGTGAGACCCTTCCCACATGGGAGAGGTTTTGGGATGATTGTATTCAGACAGAGATCAGGAAAGGACAGCTTGGGGCAGCCAAGCCAGTTAAGCAGGATGAGGACGTAGCACTGGTGGCAGGAGGCAAGAAAGGCAAAGGGAAGAAGCAGGCTTCCACAAGCGGTGGTGGAGGCAAAGGCAAAGGTAAAGGTAAACAGGGTAACTCACAGAAGGACTATTCCAAAGTGAAGTGTTGGAATTGTCAGAAGATGGGACACTATGCAGTTGTGTGTCCGGAGAAGAAGAAGAAGAAGGGGAAGAACCAGGATGTGGCAGCTTCAGCTGAGATTGAGGACTTTGCAGGTCATTTTGACCGGGAGTTTGCGTTCACTACATGTGAGTCCTCTAGTGCAGGATCACCTGCCACACAGGTTCAGAGGGAGCATGCTTTTCCCTCGATTAGCGGAGCATCTACAGGTATCTGGTATGTGGACAGTGGGGCTTCACGTCACATGACAGGAGTCCGGGAGTACTTCTCAGAGCTTTCAGAGAGTGGCACTGATATAGAGGTAGTACTCGGTGATGACAGAGTTGTTAGAGCAGTCGGGGTGGGTACACTGACATTTCAGAGGGAGTCCAGACCTCCCTTGAAAGTGTCAGATGTTCTTTATGTGCCAGGGATGAGGAAGAACCTCATATCCGTCTCAGCTTTGGAGGACAGAGGATATGAGGTACTGTTCAGGGGAGGACAGGTGTTGATGTATCTCAGGGGCACTCCAGCTGATTCAGCTAGAGTGATAGGTGTACGCCATGCAAAGGTGTACAAGTTTGCATTCCAGCCCCTTTTGGCATTGAGCAGTAGTACCGACAGCAGAGCTAGCATTTCTGAGCTGTGTGAGATTTGGCACCGCAGGATGGGACACATGTATCATGGAGCGTTGAGGACATTGCGAGAGATCACTACAGGTGTGCCAGATTTCAGTACTAATCACTTTGATACTTGCAGAGGTTGTGCGATGGGCAAGTTTGCCAAATCCCCTTTTCCCAGCAGTGACAGCAGAGCGACGGGGATACTTGATTTGATTCATTCCGATGTGAGCGGTCGGATGTCTCATGTTTCCTTGAGTGGATATGAGTACTATGTGTTATTCATTGATGATCACTCCAGGAGGACCTGGATTTATTTTTTGAAGACCAAGAGTGAGGTCTTCAAGCGGTTTCAGGAGTTCAGAGCTCTTGTGGAGACTCAGACAGGTCGAAAGATCAAGTCCTTGAGGTCGGACAATGGAGGAGAGTACACCCTTGGAGAGTTTGTTGACTATTGTGCAGAGGCAGGCATTAGGAGGGAGTTCACTGTTCCTTACAACCCCCAGCAAAACGGAGTTGCAGAGAGGAAGAACAGATCCATCATAGGGGCTGCTAAAGCCATGTTACATGATCAGGGGTTGCCATTGTTCTTGTGGGCAGAGGCCTGCAACACAGCTGTTTACTTGCAGAACAGGAGTCCGCATCGTGCCTTGGGGCACATGACTCCAGAGGAGGCTTTCTCTAGGAAGAAGCCTGATCTTGGTCATCTTCATATCTTTGGATGCATTACATACTCCTATATACCCAAGGAGAAGAGGACCAAACTAGAGCCCACCGCAGAGAAGGGTATCTTTGTGGGCTACAGTGAGACCTCAAAGGCCTTTCGGATTTACATTCCTGCACAGAGGAGAGTTGTTGTCAGACGGGATGTGAAGTTCGAGGAGGACAGGGTCTTTAGGAGGTCACGGGAGTTAAGAGTATCTGGATCAGCCAGACCCTCAGCAGCAGTTGAGTCAATCGCAGGGATCCAGTGGGCAGGGATCAGGAGGATCCGGAGGTACATCTATGAGGATGTCAGGTCCATCAGTGAGCAGTGGCTCGCCGAGCCAGAGGGGTGGTGCTCCGGGCAGCATGCAGAGCAGTTCACTAGGGAGTCCACTGATGGACAGTTCACACGGTACCTCAGCTTCTACAGGTTCAGGTGCAGGCAGGAGGACAGCAGACAGACAGTCAGGAGTTCAGGTTACTGATGGTGATGAGGAGGAGGAATTTCATTCTCCTATGGGAGAAGCATGCTCAGGGAAGAGGAAGCCCAAGTGGCTTCAGGACACCTTGAGAAATGCCACATCTGTTGCTGAGCCGAAGAGGCTGGTCAGAGAGAGTAGACCACCTGAGAGGTTTTGTAGTTATATGGCGATGGTTACCAGCATCCTTGACTCTGAGCCTTCTAGCTATGAGGAGGCAGCTAGCCAGCAGGTCTGGAGAGAGGCCATGCAGGAGGAGTATTCTTCTATCATGAAGAATGATGTTTGGGAGGTGGTGCCGAGGCCTGAGGGCAAATCCGTGGTTACTACCAGATGGCTTTACAAGGTAAAGCATGCTGCAGATGGCAACATTGAGAAATTCAAAGCGAGGTTTGTGGCTAGAGGGTTCTCCCAGGTAGAGGGAGTTGATTATGAGGAGACCTTCGCTCCCGTGGCTCGATATACTTCGATCCGCTCCATTATATCGATAGCAGCAGAGATGGGTTGGAAGATCCACCAGATGGATGTGAAGACCGCATTTCTCAATGGCTTCATACAGGAGGAGGTGTACATTGAGCAGCCACAGGGCTTTGAGGTGCATGGGAAGGAGTCCCATGTGTGCAGATTGAAGAAGGCCCTTTATGGCCTGAAGCAAGCTCCCAGAGCTTGGTACTCCAGGATAGATGCATACTTGCAGGGGATGGATTTCACAAAGAGTGAGGCAGATCCGAACCTTTACTTTATTGTGATTGGTGAGGAGCCTCTCATTCTGGTGTTGTATGTGGATGACTTGAGCATTACAGGTGCAGAGAGACTCATAGAGCACTGCAAGAGAGATCTTGCGGCGGATTTTGAGATGAAGGACATCGGCTTGATGCATTACTTTTTGGGTTTGGAGGTGTGGCAGGAGGAGGGGCATTTCTTCGTGGGGCAGGGGAAGTATATTGTGGACATCCTTAGCAGATTCCACATGGAGGATTGTAGACCCATGTCGACACCGATGATCACCAACTGGAAGAAGCTTCATGCTTCGGATTCCGAGTTGGTGGATCCCACATTGTACAGGCAGCTGATTGGTTCCTTGATGTATTTGGTCAACACTAGACCAGATATCTGTTTTGCAGTCAACACGATGAGTCAATTTATGTGTGAGCCTAGGAAGGTTCACTGGGTGGCTGCAAAACACATTTTGCGGTACTTGCAGGGGACAGTGGATTATGGTCTGGACTACAGGCAGGGACATGGAGTGAGATTGGCAGGATACACTGATTCTAATTGGGTAGGTTGTGCTTCTGATAGGAAGAGCATTTCAGGGTGTTGTTTTGGGTTGGGTTCAGCAGTAGTGTCATGGTTCAGCCGGAAGCAGCAGTCAGTAGCACTGAGTTCAGCGGAAGAAGAGTATATGGCAGCCAGTCTAGCTAGTTGTGAGGCCATCTGGCTTCGCAAGATGTTGTTTGGCTTATTTGGTCAGCCGTTGAGACCTTCAGTGATTTACTGTGATAATCAGAGTTGCATTAAACTCACGGAGAATCCAGTATTTCATGACAGGTCAAAGCATATCGGGATCAGATATCATTTCATCAGAGACTATGTTCAGAAGGGAGCTGTGAAGCTTGAGTATATTTCCACTGATGAGCGGTTGCAGATACTCTTACCAAAGCCTTACCACGGGGCAAGCATGTCTACTTCAGAGACAAGATGGGTGTGGTGAGGAACACCTTCCTCGGTAAGAGGGAGTGTTGAAATTTGGTACCGGAGGACAGGTGGTTCCCTAAGGCTTTGATCTTTGGCATAGGGAAAAGTGTCCAAAAAAATTTAATTTTTCTCCTAAAGTAACTTTATAATTTTTTATAAAGTTAAATCTAATTTGAAAGTGACTTTAAGTGATAAAGTTACTAAGTCTAATTTTAAAGTGACTTTTATAAAGTCAATGAAAAATTAGAAAGGAAAAGTGACTTTGGAAATAAATGACTAAGTGGGTCTTTATTAAAGTGGGGTGAATTAAAAAATAGAAAGTGAGATTTAAATGAGCATTTAATCTCAGCCATTGATCTAAATCTATTTCAGCCATTGGATTTAGGGATCACCCAAAAGTCATTTAGGGTTGGGTTAAGGGAAGAAAAGGAGAATAAGATCATTCATTCTTTCATGAGCAGATTGAGAGAGAAAGAGCAAGAGAGCAAGGGAGATTTCTGGACAAGGAGGAGAAGGAGGCAGCAGCTTGGCACACATACCAAGGCAGCATTTAAGCAAATCCTTACAGCTGAATGTGCAAGCAGTAAAAGGCAGATTTTTCTTGAGCAAACAGCAAAAGGCAGATTTGTTTTTGCACAGAAATCGAGGCAGCTGATTTTCTGCACAAAAATCGAGGTCCGTACAGCCTGTCTGTACCGTCCGTACAGCCTGTCCGTACAGCCGCCCGTACCGTCCGTACAGCCGCCCGTACCGTCCGTACAGTGGCCGTACAGCATTGTGTTGCTGTTTGGAAATTTCTGGTGGGCTGTGAGGCTCAGAAATCGAGATAAGTTGTAAATTTGTTTGCTGATTTTTGCTGAAAATTTCTCACTGTAAAAAGGCATTTCCAGAAATAAAGAAGAGCTCTCAAACTGGTTTTCCCCAAGAGTTGTAGGGGGTTTTTCCAGGGTCAAGTTGACCAAAAATCACTGAGTTTAAATGTGTTTTAATAGCTGTTTTTAATTGCTGATTTTTATTTCTGCAATTTCCAGCATTCTGAAAAATTTCCAGAATTTGTGTTTTCAGCAATATTTATTTTTTTCAGTCTGTTAAATGTATGGTTATGGGAATGGGCATTTAACTACATGGGAGAAATAAGGTGAAACTGAAAACCGGGGTGGGAAACAGAATTTTTACACCTTAAAATATCACAATTAAACCACAAATTTACTTCAAAACTTTTTAATACAATTATAGCTCAAAGAGAACAAAAGCTTCTTTACAATTTAATATCAGTGCTCAAAAAAACACAGCTTATGAAACCAAGGATATGCAATTTATCACAATTCCATGACAGAGTAATTCAATAATTACTTGAAAAAATCGCAGAATTATTTAACATGCAATAAACATCAAATAATTCAAGCAATTAACACCACATTTAAAGTTATTTAACGATGAGCAATTTTAATAAATGTCAAGCATAAAATGATGCTCTATACCTTAGCATGCAAAATATTCAAGCAATTAAATTTTTGAAAACTTAAATATCATGAAGACTTATGAAATTTAAATGCTAAGCAATTTTAAACAATTCCAGAATTAAAATGATTGTTCTTTAGTGACCCAAAGCTAGAAAAAATTGTCTTTCTCTTATAGTCAATCTTTAGAGAAGATTTTAGAAATATCTAGCATGTTTGACTATAGAGAAATTAAAAAAATTTAACACCACAAAATTTTCCCTTTAAAGTCCAAAAAACACCTAACACAAATAAAAACCCAAGAAAGCACTTTAGATTGAAAATTTAATTATTCCTTAGGCAATTTTTAATGTGCTAAGTTTTATGAAAAAAATTTAATGTGGCAAATGATTAATTAAGTTTCTTAATGTGACAAAAGTAGAAAACCAAAAAGGTTTAATAACTTAAATTTTTATTGGGCCAAAGGCCACATAAAAATTTAATTTTTTTAATGTGAAAGCACAGAGTCCTTTTTTGATTTAAATCTTCTAGAAAAATCAAAGTCACATTAATGAAAATGGAAATTTTTTAAAAATTATTGTTTTTCTTATCTCAACCAAAATCCAAATGTCATAAAAAAATAAAAATTAAAATTAAAAAAAAAAGAAGAAGCAAAGATTAAAAAATGAAATTCAATTTCTAAAAGAAATCAAACTCATAAAAAAAAAAAAAATCGAAATGTTTTACTTTAGTTTTCTTTCTTTTTTAATTTAAACAAAAAATAATCAAAATCAAATAAAAAAATCAAAACAAAAGCTAAAATGAAAAGTAACTGAACAAAAATATTGAATTATTTAAAAAACAAAAAAAAAACAAAACCTAAACCTAATATCAAAAGAAAGTAAAAAGAAACCAAACAAAGGGAAATCAAATTGTTTGTGCAGGTTTGGCGGCAGCGAGGAAGCAGCGATGAGGAAAAGGAGCGACGACAACCGACAAAGGTTAATGGAATGCGTTGCAGGTCGAGCAACGAAGGGAGAAGAGGTAATCGAGCTCGAGGGATACACAGGTCGAGCAGCAAAGGGGATCACACTAGGCAGCAACAACAACGACGCAAACGGGGGAGCGAGTGAGCTGCAAGCTTCGACGACAAGAGGGATGTGATTCAAGGAATGCAGGGAAGAAGGAAATCGCAGAGGAAAGTTAGATCCACAGGAGGAGAAGGATCGAGCAGCAGATGAGGGTTTCAAATGCTGAAGTTAGGGCCGCTGATTAGCAAGAAATGAAAAGCAAAAAACTGAGGGAAAGCGTAGGAACTGAGAGGGAGAACTGCAAGCAACAAGGAAAAGAAGAAATGCGAGATGGAAAAGATGCAGTAGACAAAGGATAAGAACTCGGATTTCACAGAGGATGAAGGCAAAGAGGGTTAGAAAAGGAAAAATCCAGGCAACAAATAGGAGGGTTAAAAATAATTCAAATTTTTCCAGAGAAGGGAAAAAACACAGCAAAAAATGGTAGCCAAAAAACCTCAAGATAAACCCAGAAATTTAATTTTTTAAATGATATATTCCTTCTTGAGATTTATTTTGACAAAACTTATGAAATCCTCAGAAAACTTGAAACCCTTCATATCGTAAAATCTTTTGAATAGTGTCTCTGCAAAATGGTATTGAGGTCAGATCTTACCGTCCAGGTCCTAGATCTGGCTTCAAATAAAAAAATTCCTTCCGATCTGCACCTGCAAAAACAAAAACAAAACACCCAGAACCCAGATATACAAAAATAAATAAAACCCAGAAATCCAAGTCAAAAAACTAAAAAATAAATTTACAGATCTATGCACAAAGATGGTAGATTTATCAGATCTAAGGAGTATGAGTCCAATTCAGCTCCTAGATCTGATAATCTAAGGCTCTCAACAACCAGATCTATCAATTTTCCATAAATATTTAAAAATAAATTTTGAAAATTTTGGAAAGGTGTTAACCCAGAAACATCCTGCAGGAAAAATAATTTAATATTAAGATAAGTCCTGGAGCTTATGTGAAGTAGGTTCTTCAGAAAATATATGCTGAGAGTTGGCTAGTCCAACTGAGAACTATCCCCAAACGCTCAACGAAAGCTTGAAAGATATCCTGCAAACACTATATCAACTATCAAACCAAGTAGAGAAATAGAACAACAATGGAATTCTGAAGAAATAGAGATACTTGCTACTTCGATCAAGATTAAGAATGTAACCTTAGATCAAAAAAATTGAATAACATACATATATTCAAATTATTCTAAAAAAGCTATTGATTGATAGTTTTCACATAACATTTAGCAGAAATTAAAACAATGTTACCATAAATTCGTAATGAGGAACACCGCAACACATTGAAACCCCAAATATTTTTGCATTAATTAAAAAAGTATACAAGATAGCTTGAAAGCTTAGTATATGATTCAGATATCAGATGAAAAGACAAACTGACACTAACCTCTAATTTATAGGTAAAATCTCCAATGGCTAGTTGGCTTGATCCCTATCAATTTAATCTTGACCGTTCATAAAGATTTAATTAATCTCTAATCATCACCGTCAAAATTATTTAACTTTTGAGGAAAAATCGAATTTCTCATTTAATTGATTTTTAATTAACTCAAAATTAATTATTTTGAGTTAATTTCCTCAAAATTTTAACTTTGACTTAACCACCAAGGACCAAGGGTCCAAAATTTCTCGATTTCCACAATATTCCTTTGGTTGAGGACCGTCGAAAATTAACTTATTTAAAAATGACGAATTTCACCATTGCAGAATTTAAATTTACCTAGGACACAAAATTAATTAAACTCCTGGCTTAAGATTTTTAAATTAATTTGGCCAGAAAATTTAATTAATTGACCTATGAGGGGATTAATTATTTTTCCAACCCTCTAATACTTAGCAATGGTGTCTAACTATGAGGGACCATGTACTAAATATTCTTTTACATCAAGATTTTACATTTTAATACATGAAGTGGAAAAACCCGTTCGTTATAGACCCTCAACATTTACCCATTTCTGCGACACAAAATATAATCCAGTAGACCAAATGACTTATAATAAAATAATCTAGCCAATTATCTAGGATTATTCGCAAATCACTTTTACATAGAATCGATCTAAAACACTAGGACTCACTGAAAATCTTAGCGACAAAATCCACCCTAGCGTTGGGGGTGGTTGGAGGGAAAAACTTTGCCGATCATTTGTGTCTAGAGACACGGATGAATTAGTGAGACAAAAAACCTCCTAGAATGGAAATCGTCACCAAAACCATAGGTTTACCTAGGTTGTTACATAAAAACGCGGTCATACTGAGATTATTTACATTTTACATATGCAGAATGGGCTGACATATTCAAAAACTGTCAGCAGATGATGAAGTTTGAATGGCATGGACACTCGAACATGATGGATCTGTTTTATGAAAAAAGGGGTGTATTGCTATGGGGTTGTTGACACTTAGTGGTCAACATGTCCTACTGCTCCCTTTTAATAGTGAATTTCTACTTTTTCTTTTGAGCTTACGTGTATGATCACTCACGCTCTGAAACCATGTGGAAATTTCAATACTAAAATCCTACTGCAACAACTGGAAATTATAATCTAATTGTTAATTAATTTAACAATTTATCTGCTACAACAAATACCAGATAATTTACACTGCAACCTTCACAAATAAACTGCGGAAGAAAATAGCGCTATAAACTGAGAAAATACTAGCACACACACATAAAAATTAACACAATTATTTTTGGACAAATGTCCCCGGAAAAACTCAACTTGGGAAAACTGGTGCAACAGCTTAGGGTTTTTATTATTATGCAACATTGAAATTTTGAGTACAATCTATGGATTCCCAACTGGCAATCCAAACAACCAGAAAATATGACCAAAATTATCTAAGGGAATTTCCCTTCCTCCACAACCAACCCTGACACAACTTAGCTTCAAAAACTTGTCCTCCTCGACCCCTCATGCTCGCTTCTGCGCAGTGCTTGCGCAGACCCTTGGACATATAGCCTAGAACTTCCTCTAATCAATTCGTTCAGCCTGTCTCTGCTGATGAAAATGATTCCCCAACCTTCTGGAAGACTTTCTAGGCCTTTGGAAGTTGAATCGATTTTTCCTCCAGCTAAATCGAATTGCCCTCTGAAGTTGACTGCACAATCCTCTATGCTGCCTCATTGGGAATAACTCGACCTCTTGCTGCTACCTCTCCAGATCTGGAAAACTTCCTCCGAATCACTGTCCCTGCCCCTCACTGCTTCTGCTTCCTTCTCTAGCTTTCTGGCAACTGTTGTTGCTCTTTGGAAATCGAACTGCCAAGGAAATTGAACTCCACAAGTGTCTCCTGTTTGTTCTCTAAGTGCCCATTGACCTCTTCTTATAATCCTCTGTTGGGGCTCCAACGGCCAAGATTAAAACTTAATCAAGGGCTAAGATCATATCGAAGTCAATTTGTGTGAGTTTCTAGATTATTCTCATCTTGACTTAATTAATTCTAATTAATTAACCAGTTTTCCTAAGTTTAGACTTAAGAAACATTAAAACATATGTTAATAGTCTAATTAAGTCATCTCTCGGTGGAATTTCCAAAAACAATTTCTGGATTATGAAGATATCATGTTTTCAGCCCCTCCACCAAGTTTTGTGACTAGAACACATTCGATGCTATAAAAACTAACATTTCATACTAGATCATATTGTGTCACAAAATTAGGTAATGTCTTGATGATGTAGTCTACATGTGTATTTCCCCTTCTAAGTGTTGAATTAATTGTAATATTTTGATGTAAAAATATTTTATTGCATGGTCCCTCACAGTCAAATAGCACGGGCTAACATATTTGAGGGTGGAAAAATAATTAAATCCCCTCTAGAGTCAATTAATTAACTTTTTTGGCAAAATGAAATCAAAATCCTAAGCCAGAAAATTAATTAATTTAGAGTAAAAAAATAGTTATAAAGAAATTAATTTCTCTTCAAGTAGAAAATAATAAAAAATTCGTGGGTCAAAAAGAAGTCAAATTTTGGAGGTCCTCCACCAAGGGAAAAATGGATATTTTAAGAAAATTTGAGCCCTTGGACCTCGGTGGTTAAGTCAAAGTCAAATTCTGGAGGAAATTAATCCAAAATATTGATTTTTGGATTAATAAACAATGGTTTTTAAGAGATATTCGAATTTTTCCTAAAAAATAAAAATTTGACAGTGGAAATTAAAAGATGATCAAGTTATTTTCGATGGTCGAGATTATTTTGATGAGAATCAAGCCAACTAGCTGTTATTTTCCACTTAGAAGGGTTTTCTCTATATAAGGAAGCCATTTAGCTTCTATTTCCCATCTTTGGATGTTGTGATTTTGTAACGTTGGTACTGAGTTATTGCTCTGTTGGGAACATTTTTTTCTCATAATAGAAAGACTTTTGGGTTCAATTCATGGTGTTCTTCTATCTATTGATTCGTGGTATGTGTTAGCTATGTGTTGATCTTCTCTATTGTGCTAAAATTATTTAACTGTTATTTCAGTTGTTGGTGATAAGAACATTCTATTGGTAGGAGTTATCTTAGGTGATCTGATTCACCATATGATCTAATAGTTTTCATAAGACTTGATTGATATTTACAAATACGCTAGCCCTTGGGCTCCAAGTTCATAGACTGTGGGGAAGAACCAACCTTTTTTGGACTCTAATCTTTCATTGTGGTAAATTATTTTGCAAGAGGGTTTTTGCTGGTCTATCTTTCGAAATCATTCATCCATAAAATTTATTTAAAAATAATAATCTCAAAATTTTATTTGATCTTGGGCTAAAAGGATTTAACATGCTAATGAGAGATAGAAAACTTATTTTGAAATATTGTACATTTGTAAAATTATTTTACTAGCCCTTGTTTTATTTTGTAGCACTTGGGGTTTTCTGGTTTTGAAATTTTTGTATATATTTGGGGTTGTGGAATTCTTTCATTCATTTTTGTAAGTGGATCCTCAAGCCTCAAAGGAAATTGAATTATTTTGTGGAGGATCAACTGCTAGAGCTAGGGTTTGAAGGGTTTCACCCTTCCAAGTGGGACGTCTAGCCCTCTCAAGCAAATTGTTGGGGTTTTGGAGGTTGATCTAGGCCTAAGAAGTCAAGATCTACCCTCTAGACCTCATCCAAGCTCAACGTCCAGCCAGGAAAGGAAGGCGTTGGCCCTCGCAAATTTCGACATTTTGTGGATATTTTTGTGTTTGTACTATGTAGGGGTTCTAAAAATGTTTAAAGGCCTCTAAGGCATATCCGTCAACTTTTCTAACATAGTTGTGCCCCTTCCTTCCTTTGCGTAAGCCTTTTTCCTCCCTCTAGGTGAGCCGCTAGCCTTTTGAGGCCTTTTAGGGCCCTTTTCCTAGGACCGTAGGCCTGTGAGGGCCTTAGCCCCTAGTGCAATCCCTTGTGGGGCCTCTTCCCTTGTTGCAGCCCTTAGAGGGATTTTCTCTTAGCCGCAAGCCATTTTAGGCCTTTCTGTGGTCCTAGAAGGGCCTCTAACCCTCTTGGCCCCCCTCTTTGGCTTCTCTTCCCTTGGACTACAGCCCTATTGGGATTGTTTCCCCTAGTCGTGGCCTCTTCTAGCCTCTCTTGGCCTATCGCTTACCTTCCTTGGCCTTTCTAGCCTCATCGTTGGCATTCTTCTAGCCCTAGCCTCCCCTTCGTTTCCCTCACTCAGCCATTCTTCAGTCATTGAGTTAGTTTGCATTAGCTTCTCCTCTCTAAAATTTGTTTTTGTGGCGATTTTGGAGGTAACTTGATGGTTTCAGGTGGTCAAGTTCCTTGGAAGAGCTCTCTAGTCACCAACAAGGCCGGTAGGCCTAGTGGTTTGCTATATAACCCTTTTTGGCTCATCACTGTTTTACTTGAGTTCTGAAGAATATTTATGACAGCAGTATTTTCAAGACCCAGACACTTATAAATCAAGCCTAAATTCACTAATATTTCATTTAAGATAAATAAACATTGGTCTAGTGCTTCATTGATTGCATATAAGTTAATTTTTTATGACTGTTGGGTAAATTCAAGGTCTGATATGTTTGCAACAGCCATCTATAATCACCTACAACAGTGGTAAAATAACATAGCAGTGGCATAAAGGCAAGCAAACAATCATATTTTATCATTGATTCATCGTTTGCACTCATTGGGCTTGCATTTCTTAGCATATATTGTCATTTCTTGAAGCATGTCTGATAAAGCGTAACAGTGGTGTGAGAAGTTGTTACAGTCATCTCTTTTCACTTGGCATTCATTTCTTGCTTCCCTTTGCATCTTGAATAAGTGTTTTCTAGTGAGATAGGTATTTTCCTTGTTGATGCAATCATGGGCTTCTAGGTTGCTCCATCTTGCATCTCATTGCATTTTTGCATCTCTTGCATACATTTGCACATTGCGTATATTGCATTCTTTCCATAAGCATTTCATAATTTTCATCTTAATCTAATTGGAAAATCTAAATGAAAACATAAAGTGCTCTAAAATCCTAATTGAATCACTGATTGTTGGATAAGATTGGTGTTAATTTTTGCAACTAGGGTCAAATTCCACCTTGGACAGCTCATATGACTGAGATGATGATTGCATTAAATTCCTCTTTTCGAGAGGACCAAAATCGACCTAAAGATCACCCCATTTGGATAAGCAGAAGTTGCTTTTTAAATTATCTTATCCATTCATGTATAATGGAATGGATCAGCCCTAAGCACATATAAAATTGGATAGATTTGCCTCAACCCCAAGTGGACCCTCATGAAAGCTTATAAATAGAAGAGACCTCAAGCTCATTTCTACAAATTGATCAAGCCATCTTCTATTCTCTTCTTTTGTCTTTGTGCGCACAGGGATGATAGAGGAAGTTCGCGAAGGGTCTGAAACCACAGGGGTGGAGCTCAGACGCAGGCACATAACTGAGATTTTTCGTCCCCGGACGCACACACAAAGTGGCTAAGGGAGCATCCAGGAAGTCTCAAACGCTTGCACAGAAGCCTGATGGGAGCGTCAAGGGTTTCTGAATCAGATCGGACAATGTTCGTCCCCGAATGTAATGACCCACCTATAGCTATAAATAAAATACAGGTATTAGCATATATACAAGACCTCCATACGATAACTATGTATGCATGGACCCGTATGTAATGCACTATATATATGATAAACCCTCAAACGGACAAAAAATTGTTAGTTTTAATGTTAAATTTTAATTTGTAAATTAAAATTTATGAAATTAATAAAATTAATTAATTAAAATTATAAATTAAATTAATTCATTGTAATAATAAATAAACTTTATCAAATCAAATTTAGATATTCAAGTAAAATCACCAAATCAAATAAGATTTTGTTTTATAAAATTAACACGTATCAAAGTTAGGACACGAATATGGAGGGAGGCGGTGAACGGAGACTTAAAAGAAGGAAGGTTATATTGAGAGGGGGGGAAAAGAATGATCAAGGGGCGGTTGGAGGAAGTACAGTTGAGAGGAGAAAAATTTGTAACACGAAGTTATCAACAATAAGGACTGAGCCTTGTTTGTATGAAGTTTTTGGGCACGGGGGAACAAATTGCAGCAATTGAGAAGCATTTTGGACTGAGTACCTAGGTTGTACTTAGTTTGGCTGGGAGGTTATGGTCTTTTGGTAATGGGAGCGAGAGCTGGAGCAATTTTGAAGCCTCTTCATCCGCAGGAACCCAGGTAGGTACTTCTCATCAAATCAATTAATTTGATATATGAATTTCGGTATAATTTTAAAGCAGGTTCATGAAGATTTCATATTCTGTTTAAAGTAAATAGCTGTTTAAATTAATTAGAGCATTACACCGGACGCTCGCACAGAGTGGTCAAGGGAGCGTTCAGGTAATCCCAGACACGCGCATAGTAACTGGAAGAGAGAGATTGGGGATTTGAAGCGGATCTGAGTAAGTTTGACCCGGACGCACGCATACAGTCTTCCTGAGAGCATCCTGGTAGACACAAACACCCTCACATAGTGGCTGAGGGAGCGTCCAGGGAGTTTCAAACGCACGCAGTCAGTCTTGCTAGGAGCATCCTGGGTTTTGATCTAGGGTTTGACAGTTGCCTTCAGTTGGATTTAGTGATCTGATGGATAAAGAGTTCCTCTCTGTTGTTCTGTAGTTATGTAGTTTGTTTCTGATCTGTAAATCTTTGTTGCAAGTTTATGTATTGGGCTCATTGTACTCTCTGCTGAAAACTTTTTATGACGATCTAATAAAGAAGAAGATTTGAAAGGGTTTTCCCCCTTGTGGGGTTTTTCTGTGGTCTTGGAACAATCTGTTCTCTCTTATGGTTGTGTTGTTGTCTTATTTGTCATTGCATATATTGTTCTATCTTCAGTTACAGCTTATGATTGGTTACATTGCTAATAATTGGATGCATTGTTAAATTGGGCTAAAGTAATTGATACAGCATAGAACAAAATGAAAAATCTAACAATTGGCTCATTGTTCTAGAGAAATAACATTGTTGATGAAGGCTCTCTTTCTCTCATTTGATAGCTAGTATTATCATGACATTGAAATATCTCTACTTCTCATTGCTATCACATTTCTAAAGAGGTGGATAATCGGATAATTGATTATATTGTTTCTTGTGGATTTACTGACTTGTTGCAAGTGAGTTTCACATCTAAGTTTATAATCTTGAAAATCAAGTTACTCTTAAAGCACTTAATCGATCATAATAAATTGTAATAATAATAACCTTGAAGTAATTTCTATTTGTGTTCATAAGAAATTTAAGCTCTCTCTTTTGTATCTAATTGGAACATTGGCATTCTATTGTTATAATCTAAGTAATCCTGAGAAGTTGATAATTGTATTTGAAGATCATCATTATCTAATCGAAAGTGTTGAAAGAAGCATTTGGATTTTGTATATTTATGAGCATTTGGATTTTGTATATTTTCATGAGCAATCGTCTATTGTGATCTTGTCAACATTTTTAGCGCCATTAATTTGATCATTGAGCACTTTCTTGTGGTGAAGATTGTCATTCCACATTGTTAAGTAATTCATTGTTCTAAATTGGATATCATTTATCTCTAATACATAACACACTTAACAATCTCACCTAAAGAATAATCACTCATTTCGCATCCACATTCTAGGATTAGCCTTGCAATAACTAATTTACCTCCAAGCATAAGCTTGGTTGATAGAAAGATTGCACCACCTTTTTTACCCAGTTTGTGAAGCCTAGACCCTCTTTTGTGGTTTACACGATGGCCTTACAGTGGTCAGAGCCATAGTCTCTGCAGTGCTAGAGGCATCGAGTGGTTAGAACTCCAAAGGAGGTATCGTTAATATAGCCTTTGCTATCTTCCCCTGGGTTTCTCTCCCACAACCAACACTAGAGACTAGTTTCAAAATAGTTGACAGAAAGGATTCACCTAGTTAGGCATCTAATTTAAAATAAACCAAAATCTCGCATTCCACTTAGTTTTAGTTGTTGCATAGTGAAGCATCCAAAAGCAGCGATTGTTCATCTGGTGGCTTGGTAGATAATTCACGTAAAGCAAGTATTTCCACTCCATTTAAGGAAATGGTCTTCAAAAGTAATCTAATCTAATCACTAAACTTGCTAAATTAATCAAGTTTCTAGGCCATTTAGTTGTGTCTCTCAGACTTGTCGGTTCTCGACGGGTCTTTCATCTTCACATTTCATAGGGACTACCCCCGATACCCTGTTGCAGGGAGACAACTAGAACGGAGAGGGCGGGGATCAAAGTGACAACCCCTGCCCTGATTCATTGTTGCATCCACCTGTACAATTTGAGCAACAACATTTTGGCATCGTTTTCAAGGACAAGTTTATCTTGTTCTCGATACTTCAACGAAATTTTCCCCATCTTTCCAACTTTTCATTTAATTCATCAAGTGGCATATTTTCTGGCGCTTTGACATCTTTCTCCTCATCCATCATCTTCATCATCACAACATCCTCTAGTTTCTATCCGCACCTAGACATTTGGGTTAGTTCTCTGTTTGGGTGGAAACTCCACTTATTTATCCATTAACAAGGGCCTATACTAGAAGGTATCTTGGTACCTTAATTAAACCTGCTCTTGATCCTGAAAGGGCTCTTAGAGTTCATCTAAATTGGGTTGCTTCTAGTAGACAAATCATCTTTCTTGGAAAAGAAGCCCTCCCTGATATCTACTTACTCTTCCTTGATCTTGTTAATCAACTCATCATGGATCTCTTCGCTCCTTGCAACCTTGCCAATGTGCAGGGATATCCTCATCATCTTCCAGATTCTAGCCTGGATAACATACCTATGTTTGAGGAGAATAATGCGATCAATACGAAAACCCATCTCAAAAAGTTCACAGCCTTCTTGGTTAAACATGTTAAAGGAGCTGCATATAATCATGAAGATGTTAAGATGGGTCTCTTTGTTCTCTTGCTAGAAGATGATGCGTTGCAGCGGTTCTTAGATAAGCCTAATAACTCTTTCAATTCTTTACAAGCCATCGTCAATGCATTTAAAGATAAATATGGAATTAAGAGAGAAGGAAGGTATTTATTCAAAGCTATCAACTGTATTAAGAAAAATGAAAATGAGACAGTTGAATAATTCAACCAAAGATTCAATGGCATTGTCAAGGATATGACTCAAGACTATAAGCCACCTGTCAAGTCATTGTTAGAGCAGCAACTAGAAGCTTTTGTTATCGATAGTTCTTACGAGATAAGATGTGCTAAACCAACCAATTTGGTTGTTGCTCAATCCATAGCTGAGGAGATGGCACAAGATAAGAAAGCATCAAGAAAATCCAAAATTTCTGGTTTTGAAAGAGGTCTAGCTAAAGCTAAGGGAAAAGAAATCAAAGGGATAGAGCATGACCCAATCAAACAATTGATACAAATGATTAAGGAAATGAAGATTGAGCATGCTAGAGAAATGAATTCCATATAGACTAGGCTGAAATCAAGCTCAATGTACATTGTATACAGTCTAGGAATAATAATAATCGAGGTAATAATAATCCATGAACAAGAAGGAATCCTCCAAACGAGTGGAGACCTCCCAATCTTCTTGAATCCACCAATGTTGTTGATCAACCTATTCCTTTCGGCAGACGTTGTGAGTGATTCCATGAAGAAAGTTCATGTGTCATTGCTAGAAGACTCCTAGATGAAGGAACCAGTGAACGGATAAATAATGTCAATCAGAATTATTCAAAGCAAAGTCATTGCACGGATATGATCCCCTCATATTTCACCATCAATAATTTCAGCGATGAAAAGGATCTTGTTACACAAATATATGGTGAAATGTATTCTCAAGAACAGATTCTGGAAATTGCTAGAAGTAATAGTTACACTTATCAAAAGAAGGGAAAAGATCAGAATCAGAATCAGCAATAGGTTGCATTTAAAGCTTATCAATCAAGATTAAAACTTGATTGGGTGGCATGGATAAACAGTGCTAAAAATTTTGTCCTAGTCTTAGAACTCTTAAAGATACCTTCCCAAAGAGTTTCATTTTTCAGGTCCTTATGCATATCTCAGCAGGCGAAATCTGAGGTGTACCATAAAGATGAAGACATTAAGTTAAAGGATTTAAATTGTTATATGACAAATGGAGATCATCAACCTTTTTTCCTCACCTTAGAGGTTAGTGATCACTTGCTTCACAACTATATGCTAGATTCTGGGGCCTCAACTAACGTTATGACTAAGAAGGTCATGGACCAGTTAAACTTAAGAATTTCAAGGCCTGTCACAACATTAGTTCTATGGATTCAAAGAAAATTGAAGTCCTGGGTGTGGTTAAAGACTTGCAAGCAGCGTTGGCTAATTACTCATATAATATTATCACCATGGACATAGCAATCATTGATGTGCCTAATGTATGGGGAATTCTTCTTTCAAGGAAGTTTCCAACTGATCTAGGAGGATCTATTCAATTGGATTTATCATATGATACTATTCCCGCAGTAGCTGGTGGTATGGTCAGGTTGTAAGGAGAAGTTGAAAGAAGGTATCATGTTGAAAATTTGAAGAGGCCAGACAATGCAGAGGTTGAACCACAAGGCCATCCTTCAGAGTATAATGCAGTAGTAACTGAGTTGTTCTTTCCTATCCATCATTTTTCTTCATCTCGTCTTCTAAACAAGAAAAGAAGAAGACTCGAATTTGAAAAAGATGTGCAGTGCAGTGATGATATCCTTCCCACATCTCATCCCAATTTGGCAATGCTTCTCTACCCAGGATACTATGGACAAAGACTTGCCACTAATCTGAGACAAAGTTTAGGGCCAATCTAACTAATTTTGAATCCTGACTCCTGAGGTGTATGCCCCGCAGCTGACAACTCATCACGGGTCTCCTTCAGCTTCGTGAGGAAGCGATCCGCACACTCTCCCTTCTGCATCTGAGCAGATCTCATCTTCTGCTCTAAGTACATCTTTCGTTGCTCAGAAGATCCCTGATACAACGTGGCCAAAGCATCCCACATCTCCTTAGCAGTGGCTCTGCTAGCAATGTGGCACACCACATGATCCTTGACTCCATCTAGGATCATGCTCTTGGCCTTCGCCATCTCAGCCTTGTACTTCTTTAGCGGATCTGCATCCATAGGTTCAGCCACCACATTGTCGACATATGTCTTGAGAGCATGCTCATCTAGAAGGAAATACATTATAGCCTTCCATATGACGTAGTTGGATGCTCCGTCCAACCTGTCCTGATCCCTCAAGCCACTAGTTTCCATATCCTTCGAAAATTGTTGAAAAACTCCCTCTTTCTCCCTACTGTGTAGCTTCTAGGCTAGCTTACGTACTCCCTGATGGAGCTGGTAAGTCTGTTGCTCCTCTACTGCCCAACAAATGAGAAATACTGATTTCCTCGGCAAGAAACCACTAAGGAAGTATTCCCTCACTATGTGATCTGCTTCCTTCTTCCGACAACTTTTCTGCCCAGCACTTAGCTTGAAGAAAACTGCATCCCTCTAGTTCTGCGTTGAGGCTCTGCATGGCTCCCTCTTCCTTGGAAAATTCTCGATCCAGTAGTCTTACCTCTCTGTCGACTCACTCAAATAGAGACAACCTCAAAATATAACCCTCCTGACTAGAACTGTGCAATCCCTCAGGGGATTCGAACTGTTGCTTGCTGCAAGAAGTTGGCCCTTGCTTTAGTGCTAGATCTATTCTTCCTGTTTCACATCAACAACTTTGATACCACGTGAATATTCCTAGATCTAACAAACTCTAGAATCCTACTGCAACCAGCTTAATCTACTTCACCTAGATCATAAATTACATTAAAAACTTATTTCGTATTTCTTCTTGAAATACTGAAGTAAATTACTGAAGCACCCTACACCAAATTCAATATGATTCTGAAACATAGAAACTGAGCAAGGAAATACAAACACATAAGACACCATTATTTTTGGACAAATGTCCCCAGAAAAACCCAATGCGGGAAAACCGGTACAACAGCTCTGAGGGTTTACTATTATTAAGCAGTAGAAAATTCTGAATACATCTCTGAAAACGTCACAGGGTTATTCAGTTATAGAGAGAAATAATGGAAGAAAGAATTATGAGGTTACCTCACAGTATCACTAGAAATCTTGACTGATCCAGCCCCAGTCTGATTGCCCCCAGCTTTTCTGGTTGCCTTTGCACAGTCTCTGCATCAGACCAACATCAAGCTCTCTAGGGACTGCGTCACTCCTCTGATTGGTCGATTCGCTGCACAAGAGATTCGATTTCGGCCTCTCGATCTCACACCCCAGCTCCCGCCTTCTAAAACTCGAATTCTCTCTGCAAATTTTGGACTCCTCACTAGCTTTTATGCTGCCTCTGCATGGCTCTGCGTCAGCCCCTCTGGCTCAGCACTGCACTGTTATATTACCCTCCGCCTCTCTCTGTTGATGATTCTCCGGCTGAGAAAATCACTCTCTGCAGAAGCTATCCCTACCCCTCTACTACAAGAAATCTCCTCAATCGATTTTTCTTGTTGAGAACTTCTCACTTCATAAAATCAATTTCTTGATCTCTCTTGGTTTATTTTCCAAATGACCCTCAAACCCCTTCTTATATCTTCCTGTTGGGCAACCAACGGCCTAAATTAACTTCTAATCAAAGGCTCGGATCATTTTGACTTGATCTCCGCCTTTTTCTAGAGGTTTCACCCACAATTAGATTAATACCCATTAATATTTTAATTTTCCTAAGTTTAGACTTAGGAACTCCATTAAATATTAATTATTTTAATATAATTGCTTCTGGGTGGAATTTCCCAAAACGGTTTATGGGTTCTTTGGAATGCATGTGCCTAAGCCTCCCTGCAAAATTTGAAGCCTAGAGCACATCCGATGCTACCCCAAATCAACACATATTGTGCCACAAGCATGATATCTGATGCCAAGGGGCATCATTTGTATTGTATTTTTAACCCTAAACTCTTAGATAGGATTTCATTTCTTTCATTAATTAGTTTCCTTTTCATGCAGTTAAGTTTTATGTTTTCATATTTCATATGTTAGAGTAGGATTCCTATTCCAGCAGATGTTTTATGTATACTTGATGATTTTGGTTTTGAGCGGATATCTATTTGATGTACTTTTGTTTTCTTGGATACAGGATTCTGGATTCTCACATTCCTTCAGTGAAGAAACATGTCCCCATGTGGATTTAGAAGTTGTCCGCAATTTTGTTAATAGTCCGAGAAAGCAGTGTACAAGGAAGTCGAGAAATTTTTTCAAAGATCAAAGTCATCAGTCAGCATAAATTATCATTGTAAACCCAATTCTTGCAGGGTCTATGTAATGTTCCTAAGTATGAATACAAGGGATATTAAGCATACAATTTGTTCAGCAAATATAAAAACGAAATATACATTAAGCACCCATGGAAATGCTGGAAATAATGAACTGCTAAGCCATTTTATTACTTTTTTTAGGGCAAAACTATTATGCAACCAGCGCACAAAATCGAAGAGAAGATAGGTCAACGACTTCAAAATCAGCCTCTTCGAGGGGGCAACCTCCTTTACATTACACAAATGAACAATTCTTGAATTATACAAATGACAAGACCTCCTTTCTATATATAAAAGTCTAAGGGTCCCAATACAATCAGAGCCTACGTAACAATAATATTGTAGGGGCACAATAATAACAATAGTGGGCTTCTATGAGGCACAATAATAACAACATGGGGACTATATGGGCACAATAATACAATAAGGGGGTTGCACTAATAACAATAAGGGGTTACACTAGTAGTATATGAACCTAACATGCCCCTCTCCTTCAAAAAGTGTTGCCCTCAACGCTTGAGTAGTTCTGGATGCTTCTGTATAAAATTCTCATCCTCCCATGTGGAATCTTCAGCAGATAAGTTCTTCCACTTGATGAGTTACTCTGAAATTGATGGATTTCATAGCTGTCAATTTCTTATTTATGTGACTACTTCAGGTTCCAATATGATTTTTCCTTTCTCATCAAGTTCTGGCAGAATATTGTTTGAACTGGGATCTTCTCACCTATAACCTTCTTTAAGCATGAAACATGGAAAATTGGGTGCACTTGGGAAGATGCAAGAATCTCCAATTTGTATGCCATAGTACCAATCTTTTGTAACACCTTGTATAGACCATAATATTTTGGTGATAATTTATTATTCTTCTTAGCTTGCTTGAGGGACATTTATTTGTATGTTTGTAGTTGTAGAAATACCAGTCACCTACATCAAAACTTCTTTCACTACAATGTTGATCTGCATGTTGTTTCATTTTATTCTGCGCTAAAGTGAAGTTATCCTTTAAGAGTTTGAGAACTTATTGTTGATGCTCGATGTGATCTTCCACTGCTTGAACCTTAGAATTTTCTTTTAAATATGATGTGATGGATGGTGGATGATATCCATAAAGTGCCATAAATGGGGTCATTTTTGTTGTAGTATGGAAGGAAGTGTTATACCACCATTCAGCCAGAGGCAACCACTTGACCCATTGTGTTTGTTTATCAGATACAAAGCAATGAATATATCCTTCTAAACATTTTTTCACTCTCATTTTGCCCACCAGATTGAGGATGATAAGATGAAATATGAACTAACTGAGTACCCAGAGAAGAAAATAATTTTGTCTGAAAATTTACAATGAAAATTGGATCTCTGTCGCTTACAATAATATTTGGGTTTCCATGTAGCTTTTGAATTGTTTCCATAAATGCAGTAGCAACTCTATTGGCTTTAAATGGATGAGATAATGCACAAACGTGTGCATACTTGGTAAGTCTATCAACTACCACCATGATGACACTCTTTCCTTCGAACTTGGGTAAACTTGTGATAAAATCCATTGAAACCTCCTCCCAACATTGATTTGGAACTGATAAAGGTTGTAACAGACCTGGGGTCTTAATTATCTCAACTTTATTTTGTTGCCAAACCAAACATTCTGCCACAAACTCTTCAATATCAGATTTACGGCCATCCCAAAAAAAATCTTTCTTAACCCTGTGGTAAGTTTTTAAAAATATTGAGTGCCCTCCTAAGGGAGAGGTGTGCAATTCTAGAAGAATCTTTTGTTTGAGTTGGGAATTATTGCAGAGGTATAAGAGATCTTTGTACCATAAATAATCATTTTTCCATCTAAATGTATTAGATGTACTGGATTCTTACTGCAACTTTTGAATGAGTGCCCACACTTCTTCATCATTCTTCCATTCATCCCTTGCTTCATTTATCCAATCTGGTTGGATAATATAAATGGCACAAAACAATGCTTCCACATCCTCATCCTTTCTTGAGAGTGCATCTGCAACAACATTTTGCTTCCCTTTTTTGTAGATGATTTCAAAGTCATAACCCAACATCTTTGTGACCCATTTTTGTTGTTCTTCTGAAGATAATCTTTGTTCTAAAAAGTATTTAGGACTATCATGATCCGTTTTTACCTTGAAGTGTCTTCCCATTAGGTAAGGTCGCCATTTCTTAAGTGCATGTAGTATTGCCAACATTTCCTTCTCATAAATAGCTTTGTGTAAATATTTTCCTTTCATTCGACGACTTTCGAAAGCAATGGGTCTTTCTTCTTGCATTAAAACAACACCAATTCCATTTCCTGAGGCATCACATTCCATAATAAAGGTTTTTGTGAAGTCTGACGTAGCTAAGACCGGTGCTTGGCACATTGCCTCTTTAAGATGTTCAAAGGCCTTCGTTGCTTATGGAGTCCAAGAAAATGCATCTTTCTTTAGTAATGTTGTTAGAGGTGTTGCTATTCTCCCATAATTCTTAACAAACTTGCAATAATACCCTGTCAACCTGAGAAATCTCGCATATGTTTTATGTACGTGGGAATTTTCCATTCCTTAATGGATTTAATTCTGCTAGGGTCTACCTTAACACCTTCATGAGATACAATATGACCCAAATATTCCACCTCTTGTACTTTAAAGAAACATTTGGAGCTTTTGCATATAATTGTTTATCCTCCAATAGTTTGAGCACCCTGTCAACATGTTGAACATGATGCTTCCAAGACTTGCTATAGATTAGTATATCATCAAAAAATACTAATACAATTTTTCTAAGTAAGGTTTGAAAATGGAATTCATCAAACCTTGAAATGTAGGAGCTGCATTGGTAAAGCCAAAAGGCATGACCAAAAAATCATAATGATCCTCATGAGTTCTAAATGTTGTTTTTGGAATGTCCTTAGTCCTCATTTTAATTTGATGATATCCTGAACGAAGATCCAACTTGGTGAAGTAAATTGATCCATGTAATTCATCCAATAATTCATCAATGACAAGAATGGGAAATTTATCTTTAATAGTAAGCTTGTTGAGCTCCCTATAATCTGGACACATGCACCATGATCCATCCTTCTTGTGTACCAATACCACTGGAGCAGAGAAAGAACTTTGACTAAGTAGAAATAGACCAACCTCTAGCGTTTCTACAACCATACGTTCAATTTCACTCTTTTGGGCATATGGATATCTGTAAGGCCTGATGTTTGGGGGAACACTTCCTGGAATCAAATGAATAGCATGATCATGATCACGAATAGGTGGGAGGCCTTTGAGAGTCTCAAATACCTTGGAATGATTGTCCAAAACTTTTTCGAGATCTAGAGAGATAGATGATTTCGATGTGGGAACCTCTAGTGTCAGAACATAATTGTGCAATTACGCCCCATTGTTATTTCTTTAGAAGCTTTGTCATGCAGTTAGAGTTGATTGTCTTTCTCGGTTTCCCTGCAATGCCCTTTAATTCAACTTCCTCTCCTTTCCAAAAAAATTTCAAGAAAAGTTCTTGAAAATTAGAAGCTATCGTACCCAAATATTGTAGCCATTGGACTCCTAGTACAACATCAACACCACCCATTGGAATGGAAAGCATTGAACTATTCATTACATATTCTCCCATGGATAGCTTGATATTATGGCACCTTCCAGAGCAATTTAGGGTTCCTCCATTTGCAACCATCACTTGACACTCTGGTGCTGGATATAGGAAGCAATTCAATTCCTTGGCTATCTTACAATGAATAAAATTATGGGTACTATTTGAATCAATCAACACTATTACCTTTTTCTTCTTGATATGTCCTATCTTGAGAGTTTGAGGAGTGGTAATTCCTGCCAATGCATTACAAGATATGGTCAGATTCATTTCTTTTTTATCTAGGGTTGGTCCCTGGTGTATATCCTCTTCTTTTGACGTTTCTTGCTCATTTTCTTCCTCCTCTTCACAATATATGTAAAATAATTTCTTCTCGGCACACTTATGACCTTTAGTGTATTTTCTATCACAACAGCAACAAAGCCCTTGTGCTCTTTTTTCTTCCAATTGTTGTGGTGTCAACCTTATAGGTTGTGGAAGGCTAGGGGAAGCAACACTTCTATCTTTATAGTTGTGAGTAGTAGGCTTCCTTGTTGCCATAATTTTTCTTTCAATTTTTATTGCCAACCTGAATGCCTTCTCCAATGAATCAAGATCCTAAAGGTGAACCTCATGTTGGATGTTATCCTTTAAAGTCCCTATGAACACATCAATTATATGCTCCTCTGGAATATCTTTTACCCTTATATTTAATTTTTGGAATCCCTCAATGTGCTCCACCATTGAACCCTTTTGTTTGAGATTTATCAATTGACTAAAGAGGTGTTTCTTTTTGTATCCTCATAACGTGTTATCATTTCCTCCATAAAAATTGACCAAGTGACAATTTGTTTACGAGAGCAAATCCATTGATACTATACAAACTGATTGGGTTCTAAATATAAAGTTGCAATGCGTACCTTTTGTGTGTTTTGCACATTATGGAGATCAAAATATTGTTCCATTTGTAGTACCCATGTTACGGGATCCTTGCCATCAAGCTTCCTCATATCGATCTTTGGAACATGGTGGGTTTTCAATCCAACATTAGATTCTATAGAATCATGATTAATGTTTCTTTTGTTCTTATCATGAGTTTCATCTACTACCTTTTCGCCATTAGGAAGCATTTCTTGAAGCAAATTTTCCAAACCTCCTTTCAAACCTTCCATGTCTTTCTTCAAATCTTCAATGTTTACTTCTAAACCATCCATATTAGATTCCACGCCATCAATCTCAGATTCCACGCCATTCATCTTAGCTTCCACGCCTTTCTTTAAACCATCCATCTTAGCTTCCACGCCTTTCTTTAAACCATCCATCTTAGCTTTTGTTAATTTTTGTGAGAGTGAAATTTGTTGCACTTGGTCTCGTAATTTTGATATTCATGTTGCATTTCTTCCTCTTCTTCATGAGTCATGGTAGAGCTTTCAAGTTGCTTACTAGGTGTTTCCATTTTATTTATTTGGGGCATCAATTAATGATGATTATGCTTCACTATGCCCTTTGAATTACTTCAAAGTTTCAAACTAATTTTTCAAACCAAACTTATGCAAAATTTTAAAAAGACTACACACATTTTTTCGCTTTGTAGGAGCTTGATATTGAATCTGTTGTGTCCCTATAATTTCAGATCTCCAAGGTCTGAACTTTCGTCCTGTGGTAGCCCTATTAGTCCTCTTTCCAACCCCACAAGTCTGATCAAAATTGGATTCTTCAAGAAAGAGTTATTCCAAATATCCCACGATGGTCAGATTATAGACTGGATGAGCAGAACGAACTTGTACAAAGTGCCACGTGTCACTGTTTCGACCTTTGGACCTAGAAATGATACACAGAAAACTACAGTCCGCCCTCTTTCATTATATTTTTACGAAATTTCAATTTGATGCTCAGAGAGAAAGTTGTGATGATTTTCCCCAAGTTACATGTTTGAGATATAATTCGGGAACCTGCGAAAACCCTAACTTCCTTGGATCATATCTCCAAAAACATAGTGAGAAATATATGAAATTCGGACCCAAGGTTCATCAGTGTTGCGGCTCAAATGGGTTTTTATTTCAGCTTCTAAAACTTTGTAGAAAAAATGTTACAACGAAAATTCCATGATGACCTGTTTGAAGCATTGAAACCCTAGAATCCAAAGCTTTGATACCAAATGTTATGCAACCAGCTCACACAATAGAAGAAAAGATAGATCAACGACTTCAAAATTAGCCTCTTCGAGGGGGAAACCTCCCTTACATTACACAAATGAACAATTCTTGGATGATACAAATGACAAGACCTCCTTTCTATATATAGGAGTCTACGGGGTCCTAATACAATCAGAGCCTACATAACAATAATATTGTAGGAGCACAGCAATAACAATAGTGGGCTTCTACGGGGCACAATAATACAATAAGGGGGTTGCACTAATAACAATAAGGGGTTACACTAGTAGTATAGGGACCTAACAAAAATACAATAGATAATAGAGTGGTGCACCTAGGCTTGTCTCAATGGACAAGCATGACCAAACCCAGGGGAGAAATGGTTGAATCGATGGCTGCCTCAACTGCTGCACCAATCGGCACTGCGCTGCCCAGAAAACTGCCCTTTTTGCCAAGTTTTAATGGTTGGAAACACCACTTCCCGTGCTCAGAAAATTATAAGATTTGAGCTCCTAACTCTTTGCCCTAAACCCAAAAAACCCATGAAGGAATTTAGCTGGTTTAGACTTCTAAAATTCGACCCCCAAAGAGCCCAACTTCAACTACAACTGCAAAACTCGGCCTGCTGGATTCAGCTTGTAAATCCTCCTGGAAAATGTCCCAATATGTTAGGCTAACCCCTACTGTAAATCCCCTGACTTCCTAGATGAGCTTTCGAGTTGTAGCACTTTCTCCTAAGCCCCATGAAAAAAGTTGGACTGGCCCTCTGCGTTGTCACTAAGCCCAATAATTCGAATTGCTGGGTTGCTGGCTATGTTGGCTCCAGAACTCTCAAGAAATGTTGGCCTGCTACTACTCTCCAAGTCCCCTAACTCTCTCGGCAAATGAATGATCAATGGTGGCTCATACTCCTCCTGTGTATTCTTCAGATAGCCTAGAAATACGCACTCCTTGTATCTCACTGAATGATAGTGTTGTAACACACTCCCGGATCTCCTGAAATACTGATGGAACTGCCCTCCTAGGGCAAGCACTCAAGGTCCCCCAAAGGTAACGTTGAATCTCTCGCTTGAGAGATTCATGACTAAACAGTCGGTTGACTCGGCTAAACAGCAGAGTGAACAGTGAAGTAATTTCGATTTGCAAGGTGAATGAATGAATCCAAATGAGAGCCTTCTCCTCCTTTTATCTTCGTGGGCCTTCCTTGCCTCATGTGGGCCCCTCCATCTAGCACTTTGAATTCCCGCCAAGCCATTCGAATGGCCTAGTTTGAGCTCCCACATGGGTGGCCCTCACATTCCACTAGCAACCAAATAAAGTTGAATTTCCTCCTAAGTCCCTAAGTCGAAAATGCTGGGTTCTTTTCCTTAGCCAAAATTGTGCAAAAATGTGTAAAAGCACCCAGTTACAAATGTGTTTGGAAAGGGACACGACAGTCTATTGTAAATGATGCTAGTGTGACCATTTAATTATGTAACAACACCCATGTAATATTCCTAATAGGGAAAATTGACAATTATATCAAGCAAAAATACACATGCAAGCATAAATTTTTAGACAGCCATTAAATACCCAGAATTTACACCATAACTGCGCCAAAATTTAGCCATTTTAGTCTATATATAGAGTACAATGCGTGAAATGTGTGCACCTGGGCTTGCCAAGGCAAGCTAGATAATCCCAGGTGAGAAAATGTTGCCCGAATGCAAAGGAATCAACTCATCCTCTATCTACTGCGCTAATCCTGAAATTTTTGCACAGCTGGTTGAAAGGAACCCCTGTTTGAGCCTCAAAAAATGCCCAAAAAATTCTGTCAGAGGCCAGGGGTAACTCCAGCAATGAGCGCAAGAAAACAATTGAATGAGAAAACACTGATTGATACTTTTATTCATTAGCCAGCACTTTATTTATACACATATAAAACGGATCAGTTCATCTTCTAGATGACTGTCCGACTTCACCTCATCCGTTTCGGATTAGGTGTCAACATTCCCCCCCTTAATCTGAAGGGATGTTGGTGAGTCCAAGCATCATTCTGAATTTTTCAAGCTTTTCTCTTCCAAGCGCTTTGGTGAAGATGTCTGCAATTTGCTCGTTTGTGGAACAATGACGAAGATGGATTGTTTTGGCCTCAACATGATGTCGGATCAGATGATATTTAGTATTGATGTGCTTAGTACGATCATGGAACTTTGGGTTCTTGGCCAACTTTATTGCAGATGTGTTATCAATCATGAGTGGAGTTGATTGTATTTGTTTTACCTGCAAATCTTCAAGAATTTTCCTGAGCCACACAATTTCTTTCGTTGCTTCAGCTGCTGCCACATATTCTGCTTCTGTTGTGGAATCTGCTGGTACTGATTGTTTGCGTGATCTCCAGGAGACAGCTCCTGATCCAAGACTCATAGCATATCCTGAAGTAGATACCCCAGTTTCTTTGTCTCCATCGAAGTCTGAATCAGAGTATCCAATCAAGTTGAAGTCGTTCACCTGTGTATACTTGATTCCAAGGTCTTGAGTTCCCTTCAAGTACCTTAGAACTCTTTTTGCAGCAGACCAATGTCCCTCACAAGGCCTTTGCATAAACCTGGAGAGGATTCCAATAGCAAATGAAATGTCTGGTCTGGTAGTAGTGAGGTAGATGAGACTTCCTACAAGCTGTCTATACTTTGTTGCATCCTCAAATTCCTTTCCTTCAGTAGATGTGAGCTTCAAGTTTTGTTCCATTGGAGTAGAGAGGGGATTGCACTCTGTCATGCCAAATCTGTATAACAAATCTCCAATGTATTTCTTTTGAGAAAGAAATATGGACTTTGGATGTTGGGTTACTTCAATGCCAAGATAGTAATGAACATAGCCCAAATCAGTCATTTCAAAGATTTTTCCTAATTATTTCTTTATGGATGCAATATAGCTTTCATTGTTCCCTGTCATTAAAAGATCATCTACATATACCACAAGATATACAACTGTTTTTCCAACTTTCTTGACAAATAAAGTTGCATCATCAAGATCAAAATGATTGAAGTTGAGTTTCAGAAGATGCTCAGTTAGTTTTTCATACCAGGCTCGTGGTGCTTGTTTGAGGCCATACAAGGACTTCACAAGTTTGCATACTTTGTGTTCATGTCCTTTCACAGCAAATCCTTCAGGCTGGGACATAAAAACATTCTCTTTTAGATCTCCATTCAAGAATGCAGTTTTTACATCCATTTGATGGACTTTCCAACCGTTCTGAGTAGCTAGTGCAAAGAGTGTCCGGATGGTGGCCCATTTTGCTATGGGAGCAAAAGTTTCCTCATAATCGACCCCTTCCTTCTGTGCAAAACCTTTTGCCACAAGCCTAGCTTTGTGCTTGTCAAGTGAGCCATCAGCTTTGTACTTGTTCTTGTAGACCCACTTGCAGCCAATTGGTTTGGTTCCAAATGGAGGATCAACCAGCTTCCAAGTGCCATTCTTTATGAGGGCATCATACTCCTTCTGCATTGCTTCTTTCCATTCATCATGAGAAGCAGCTTCTTTGAAGGAAGTTGGTTCAAAATCTGTAGACAAGTTCAATTCACAATCATAAGTAACATCCATATCAACAGGTGAATTAGAGTTATCTACATCACCTCCATCTTGTCGGTTTGAATTTCGGGTTCTTGTTTTTCCAATTTCATCAGGATGAACACTTTCAAGTGTCTTTGTCAGCCACTTTGGGGGACCTTTCTGAGATGGTCCAGGCTGTTCTGTTGATTGAGTTGGGTCTGAATCAAGATTGAGTCTCCCAATTCTATCAATTACATCACTTAAAGCATCATCCGTTGTTGGAGTGTCATGCAGGGGAGATTGTTCTTCAGAAGAAGATTCCACATGTTGATCTAGTATAGGAATCCCCCCTTCAAGATGTGGAATCTGATTATCAAACTCTTGAAATGATTTCTGTTTTGTGAATCTATCCAAGCGATCAAGTTGCCGCTCAACAACATTGTCAGATTTGGATGATTCAAGAAAAATGACATCTCTAGATAAAACAAACTTTTTATTTACTTCATCATAAAGGCGGTATGCTTTAGATGTGTTTGAATACCCCAGGAAGATACACTTACGACTTCTTGCACCAAGTTTGTTTCTATGTACCTTTGGTATTAAAGCATAACAGGTGGAACCAAATATCCTGAGATGTTTTACCGAAGGAACATGTCCATACCACAATTCATAAGGAGTCTTATTTCTTATAGCACTAGATGGACATCTATTCTTTATATATGCAGCACATAGAACAGCATCAGCCCAAAACATTGTCTTTACATTTTTGAAGAAAAGCATGGATCGTACCATATTCAAAATTGTTCTGTTCATTCTTTCAGCTACACCATTCTGTTGAGGATTATAAGGCACAGTTGTTTGATGTTTAATCCCATGTTGGCGAAGATGGTGTTCAAATTCATTTGATGTATATTCTTTTCCATTATCAGTGCGAATAGACCCAATATGAGATTGTGCATCATTTTCAATCCACTTATGAAAATTCTTAAATGTTTGGAAAGCATCAGATTTGTTCTTCAATAAATAAACCCAACACATTCTGGTGTAATCATCAATAAATGTCATGATATATTTATTTCCATTTGCAGAAGGAACAGGCATTGGACCACATAAATCTGAATGAATAAGTTCAAGCTTCCTATGTGCTCTTGAATGTGAATCATGAAAAGACTGTTTGCTATGCTTTCCTAGAATGCAAGCATCACATTGTTTATGTTTTCTAGGAATTGTAGGCAAACCAGCAACACCATTTTTCTTCAACAAGCGGAGACTATCATAGTTTAAATGCCCAAATCTAGCATGCCATAATAAACTTGATGGAAGTGTACATTCTTCATGATGAGAAATATATGAGAAATGTTGTGCATGAGCAGAGGTTCCTTGCAGTTTAAGGAGTCTTTCTTCTTCTATACCCCTCATGACAAGTGAGTGGTCAGATGCCTTTCTTACCTCAAGCTTGCCATCAAACATGTGAATGGAGTGACCTTGCTGGCGGATGTGGACCAGGGACAGCAAGTTTCTCTTCAGCTGTGGGAGATATAGAACATGATCCAGAAGAAAGTCTGGAAGACCAGGCAGTTTAAGCCTGATTGTGCCAAGCCCTGATGGCTTGATTTTTGACTGATCTGCAAAGTATACTGCTCCATCAACATTGTTAGTGAAATCTTCAAAGAAATCTCTCCTATGAGTCATATGACAAGTTGCTCCTGAATCAAGCAACCAGTCATTTTTCGAAGAAGCAAGTGAAGCATTAAACAAATCTTCATTTACTCCAATATTACATTGTGCCTCAATATAGTGTGCAGATTCGGGTGCTTTACCTTTGTCTGAGTCATCAGTTTTACCTTTCTGCTGATTTCTTCTCTGCTCAACTTTGTCCCATGGTAGCTTGCATGTAGAAGCATCATGTGATCCATTTCGTTTGCAGCGAATGCAATGCAGATCTGCCTTTTCTGCTTGAGAATGTCTGCCCCCCCTGCCTCTGAAGTATCTTCCTCTTCCTCTTCGTCCACCTCTTCCTCTTGCAGAATCTTGAGCAGGATGCTTTTCTTTGTGAGCAAGACAAACAGTCTCTTCAGAAGATTCAGGGACTGTTTTCTTTCCAAAGGCTTTCTCTCTTTCAGCAAACTTTTTCACAAGAGAGTCAAAGGTTATATCTTTAAGGTTTCCATTTGCTTGTAAAGACTCAAGATAATTGGAGTAGGTAGGATAGAGTGCTTTGAGAAAGGCAATAAGAGAGATATCCAGCTCAACCTTAGTGGATTTTATATCATGCATTATAGACTTTATTTCAGATGCAAGAGCAAGAGGATCATTATTTTTCAGTTCAAGAGTGAAGAGTTTAATCATGAGCTGAACAACTTCAAGTGCAGAATGTGTATCATAGAGTTCTTTCAGCTTTTGTATAGCTTCAAAGGCAGTGGAATAGCAAGAAATATGACGACTTACTTCCTCATTGACAGATGCTGCGATCAATGCAAAAGCTTTACTGTTCTTGTTTTCCCAAATGGCGAGTTCTTTGTCTGATGTGGGCTGCACAGGGTCTCTGTCTTCTTCTCCAACACACACACCTTTCCACAGCTCATTGTAGATAAGGGTGTGTTTTACCATCCGAGACCATTCAGAATAGTTCTCCTTGCCAGTGAGAACTATTCCGACCATTGAAATGATTGAATGCATTCTGTAAAAAAAAATATATCTCTGCCAAAAACTTCTGTTGATAAAAAAAATTTCTACTGAGAGAAAAAATCCTTATGTGATAGCCTTATGCATTTTCTTCTAACATTCCATCAGCATATATCTATCATTGCTCACATATATATCATTGTTTAATGATGGCGCCCACCGCTTACATATATTACTGTTCATATATCACTGTTCAATAAAAAATTGGGGCTCATATACATATCATTTCTCACATAATGTATATCACTGTTTAAGAAAAGAAGAGCGCTATATATATCACTGTTTTGAAAGGGCGCACATATATATATCACTGCTTTGAAAGAGCGCTGTTATGAAAGACCAATACCACTGTTATGAAAACACAGTCATCATACATCAACTCAGTCTTAGCTTCATTAATACACCATTAAAATAGGCATCCAGCATTTAAAAACGCAGTGTTAGCTTGCCATTAAAGTACGCATCCAGCAAAAAAAAAAAGGCGCAGTCACCACAGCGTTTAATAAAGGCGCAGTCACAGTTCTATGTCATCTTTCACCATAGCTTCAATACGTTTAAAGTTTCAATAAACTCAGGTTTCAATAACAGGTCTTCAATGCACAGGTTTCAATATATGCAGCGATACCATGTCAGTCTTCAAATAAGGAAAACGCAGCAAATACAGTCTTTTACCACACTTCCGCTGCGGAACTCAGTCTTTATAAACACGCAGTCTCCATTAAACTTAAGGATGCAGCCACCAAAAATCTTTACAAAAGACGCAGTCCACTGTCATTTAAAAATGCGCATACAATAGCTAGCACAAAGGTATCGAACGCAGTCCACAGTCAGTTGTTACCAAAGTTTACAAATAACGCAGGCTTATAACAAAAAACGATACCACTGTTTACCAAAATGATACCTCGGGCTTCAATATTAACGCAGCATACCACTGTTTTGAAAAGGAGGGCGCTCCCACATCATGGGTTCCACACTTCCGAAGGCAAGTCAGTTCTTATACGATGTCAGTTCTTACCACGTTTACAAATAATGCAGCATTAAACGCAGGCTTATAAAATGATGCCAATGTTTTATTCAAAACTATACCGCAATTTTATGAAAAACGATACCACTGTTTTATGAAAACGATGCCACTGTTTCAATCCAAAAACGATGCCGCAGTTCTTACTAGGCAGGCAGAAGAGCTTCTGAAGCAGGCGTTTGATCTGCCCGGCTATGGTATCACTCGAATGCAGAAGGGAATGAGAGCAATCAGAGATAGAAACGCTTCAACAAGAAAACGCTCACATTCAGCAGCCCATTCCACGCTTCACCGCTCAGGTATGTCAGAGGCAGCGCAGAGAGGGGCAGCGAATTGCCTGAATAAAACGCATGACAGAGGCAGACTATTCAGGTCAGAGAGCGCAGAGGCAGAGGCAGGAGTTACAGCTAATTTAAGGGACCTGTGCTCTGATACCATGTCAGAGGCCAGGGGTAACTCCAGCAATGAGCGCAAGAAAACAATTGAATGAGAAAACACTGATTGATACTTTTATTCATTAGCCAGCACTTTATTTATACACATATAAAACGGATCAGTTCATCTTCTAGATGACTGTCCGACTTCACCTCATCCGTTTCGGATTAGGTGTCAACAAATTCTACCAAATTAACCTTGGGCTCTCCACCACAAACCCAAAAAGGGTTTGGTCTAGTTTTGACGCTCCATAATCAACCCCAAATACTATAGGCTCCCCACTGCAGAAAAATACGACCTACGGGAAATTGGTCTCTGCAACTCCTCTAAAAGTGTAAGAAATCTCCCCTAATCAACCTTCTCACACCTCCAACTCAATTCAGCCCCAAATCCCTCAACCAAGCCTTCCCCACAAATATCTCCACCAAGAACTGCACAGCCTAGGATAGCTATTGCACAGGCCTCTACAAGGGCAATTCGATCTGGGCAAAGCACACTCCCCAAGCCTGCAAATTCTCTGGAAATCCACTACAAATTAGTCAAGGAACAAACCTGCCAAGGATCAACACTATCACCACCGAAATACTCTCCCACAGTACTGCGTGGCTCCTTTTCTGCGTCTAATCTGATGCAAGGGCAACTCATACCACCTGAAACTGCTCCCCAAGTCTTCAAGAAATTATGGCAATGCCTTCCTAGGGTGGCACTCGAGGTCCCCCGAAGAAAGGGTGAGATTTCCCTTGGAAAATATCTGGAGTTAAACACTTTATGACCCAACTAAGCAGTCTGAGCAGCAATGGTGTAATTGTCAAATTAGCAAAAGGTCCCAATAATTGCCCTCAATCCTCTATTTATATTTTCTTCCTTCCCTTTCCTTGAGGGTCCCTCCAAATATTTTGACCTCCCTCCACAAAAACGATTTGTCCTCCAAGGGTGCGTATTTCTTAAGGGGTGGCCCCCAAATTCCACCAACTTTAATATTTGACCCACTTTTCCTAATTTGGTCTGAAAAAATGTGTTAGCTTTAAAATTGCAAAAATTGTAGTTCTCCCCTTAGCAAAATTTATTGAGAAGGGAAATTACAGTCCTCCCCTCCCAAATGTTGCTTACCCTCAAGAAACTGTAATGCAGGATGTTGCAATATCTACTCACTCTCCCACGTGGCATCCTCAACTAGCAAGTCCTTGCATCTGAACAAGTACTCTGTAATGACCTTTCTCCTCAACTTCCTTTCCCTTGTCTCCAAGATGGCCTCTAGTGTCAGTACCAAGTGCCCCTCGTCATCAAAAGGAGGCATTTCAGTGGTTGTTGTAATTTGTTGTCCCAAAGCCTTTTTCAGGCATGATACATGGAACACATTGTGGACCTGGCTCCCTAGGGGTAGCTCTAGCTCATATGCTACCTCCCCAACTCTCTTGATTACCCTGTAAGGCCCATAGAAATGGGTCTTGAGCTTCTCGGCCCCCTTTTACTTCAGTGATGATTTCTGGTAAGGTTGGCGACGCAAGTAAACCATGTCCCCCACCTCAAACTATCCCTCCACCCTACACCTGCCATCAGACATTTTCTGTTGGTTTTGTACCATCTGCAAATTTTCCTTGAGAGCCTTGAGGATCTCTTGGCTCTCTTGGACCCAGTCCATTTCTCCTGGGGCCTTGCTATCTCCAAAAATCATGTCAGAAAAAGAAAGTGCATCATATCCATAAAGAGCTCACAAGGGAGACATACCAATCGACATATGGTAGGTGCTATTGTAGCAGAATTCTCCCAGGTGAAACCATTTCACCCACGCTCTCTACTTCCTAGTCACATAGTTATGCAGGTAACCTTCCAGCCACTTGTTCACAATCTCGGTCTGCTCGCCCAACTGAGGGTGATAACTAGTACTGGGTGTAAGCTCTGTCCCCACCAATCTGAATAAATCCTGCCAAAAATCCCCCATAAACCTATAGTCTCGGTGTTAATTTGGCAACTAGGGCAAAACTCATGTGGGTCAGCGTATTTATGGCAGTTGATATTTTTATTGGATCCCTCTCGTCGAGAGGTGTAGGATTGATCCAAAGATCATCCGATTCCGATAAGTATTTATGGAGATATGAATTTATTTTGTTTATCTAATTATAGTCAAGCTGACCAGCTCTTATGTAGGCTCTGGAAGCCCAGCCGACGTGTCTATTCAACCTCCTCGTTTTTAGTATAAATAGAGGAGGATTTGAAGTCATTTGGAACACTCTTCATATGATCTCTCTTCTCCACTTGTTTGGGTTGTCCTCTCTCAAGGAGGACGTAGTGGAAAGGGTCTTCTAAGAGAGCCCTAGACGCAGTCAACTAAGGTCACTTAGCCGCATTTGAAAGGAGAGACACCTGTACGCAGTTGAAGAAGATCTGACCGCAGTAAAGGAGGCCTCATACGCAGCTAAAGGGAAGGCCCTATCCGCAACAAAGGAAGGTCTGGGTAAGGCTAGATCCACAGCCATTGAGGAGACCTGCCATACGCAAACAAATTGTGCAACCAGTTACACGTTGTCCTGATTCACGCAAAGGATAAACACAATCCTATACACGTAGGCAGAGACACATACGTTGGATCATGAATTCGCAGGCACTAGATACGCTGGTCACTGATGATGCTTATACGCAGAATTATACACGTTGTACATACACGCTATCATGGTATATATATATATGTATCATTATATACGCTGGGCAACTCAGACTTAGCCGCAGGACATAATGAAGAATCAGCATGTTGGGCATATTCATGGTTATATATATATATATATATACGCTGGTAATATGCCGCACACTAGGCAGTGATGCTAGAGCCGCAATGGTGCAGCACGCTGGGTACTCACACTTGAGCCGCAGTGATGAAGAAGTGTCACACACTGGGCAGTCACGTCGGAATCGCAGTAAGAAGTGCCGCAGTACAACGCAGGTGGAAGCATATAAATTGAATCGCAGTAAGAAGTGCCACAGTACAACGCAGTCTACACGCTGTTCATGATCAGGATTCAACGAAGACTCCTTCACCACAGCAATAGCTACATATACGCAGGCTATGATATATGAACGTATATACGCACAACATTCTTGGATATATATACACGCAGGTGGAAAAATATAAATTGAAATGTATGTGATTGACATAATGGATACATATACTCGCAGGTGGAAGCATATAAATTGTCATATGCAGCGACTTCATGATAAAGGGTCTATACGCTGTCATGATAACAATATGATACATTGGTTCATGGAGAAACCCTATACACTGTTATAGGAGGAGACCTGTTAACATAGAAAGAACCAGTTTAAGAAGTCTGCCAAATAGGATCTATACCCTAGTTGCTTTGCTAGGCTGCAAGCCATAGCTTGCAGCTAAGGCTGAAGGATAGTAAAGGCAGCATGATGATATGAGCATTGGACAGCAGAATGATGTAAGAGATCATGGGCTGCATAGGACAACAGCATGATGATGATGCATATTAGTATGGGCAGCATTATAAGATCATGAACATGAAGAACATCATGATAAGATCATGAGCATGGGCAACATGATGATAATCATGATTGGTGCAACATGGTGTCATATGCAGTGGTGCAGCAAGTGGACCTAGATGCAGCGCTACGATAGGTGACGCCGTCACCTTGGAGAATCAGTTGAAGCAGAATGTCTTCAACTGATCTCATCGTTATACGAAATGATCTATGCTTAGATCTAGACAAGTCAAAGTGTTGACTTCTGTTGTAATTGTATTATCTCTCTCTCTCTCTGCTGAACTTTGAAGATAAAAGAAGATTTGATCAAAGGGTTTCCCCACACATTGTGGGGTTTGTCCCTGGCTCGCGCCATATCTTGTGTCCTCTTGCCTTGGCTTGTCTTCTGCGTTTTATATTTATGTTCTATCTGCAGTTTATCATGATGCTGATGTGATTGCTAACTGTGAAAATTTAAATAAATTGCTCTAGCATAGAACATACCTAATCTTAACATGGTATCAGAGCTGAGGTGAAGACAATGCCCAAGCAAGAGTGAAAGAGCAATCACCAAAGACAGTTGGTACAAGACAGAAGGATCAATGGGTTCCTCATAATTCACCTAGGGTGAAGTCAAAGCAGAGAATGTTATCAGAATGGCGCAGCGGAAGATTCTGATGGTCCATCTTAAGATCACTTCATTGGGAAGTTCGGATCTAAGGGTGGAAGGAAAGGCGGATGCCTTGTTGAAATAAGTTCGGTCGTTATGCGAAGGAGTGTCCGAATGGCAGAGTCACATCTCTTGATGAAGATAACAATCATTCCTGGGACATCTTCAATGATAAAAAGAATGAGTGGTAATGCAGGTCATCAAGGAAATGGTCGACTCTTCCACGAAAGCAAGGAACCCCAAAATCTCTTTTATGTACCTGATCGAACCTGATGTCCATCATGGAAATGGAAGTCAAAGGTTGCAGGGTGGCACTTATCGATGGAAAGGTACGTGTTTGAAAATAGATCTTTTAAAGATGTTTTTGAGTTCAGGGTTGTATCAAGTTGCAGGAAGTCCACTGGGGACCATGTCCATTGACTCAGCTCTAGAGGTCTGTGAGTCAAATGGTGACTAGGATGCCTGAATTCATAAGGAAGCATGAAGGTACATGTCTGAAATGTACCAAAGGAAAATATTATAAGGGTACCATTCCCCTCATGCAGCAGGTTCACAGGTTTGGAACAACCCGATGAGTTTGAGAATCATGATCAAGGAATCTCATGTATACAGATGGAAGAAAGCCCTCTATGGCTTGAAGAAAAACACCTCAGGCATAATATGAGAGGATTGATAGCTGTCTAATGCAGCTGAGATTCACTAGGAGTGAAACCGATCCAAACCATTACTCGAAGGTTGTGGATGATAAACCTCTCGTACCGGCACCTATGTCTGACAGGTGCAGACCCTCTCATTTATAGGAGACAGAGGGAGTTGGATTCTGAATGTGGGAAGATAAGATGCAAGCTTGTGACTGCCTCGAGGATCTTAACTTTCAGAAGTTATATGGTAATGATGTTGGACCAGATTTGGGAAATGCCTCTGAGTTTCATAAACTCATTCGCGTTGACGTTCTTGGAGAACCTCCGTCCGGACATCTGTGTTGCAGTTAGCATGGTGAGCTCATATCTAGTTGAGCCTCACTAGATTGGTGCCAAGAATCTTCTAAGATATCTTCAGGGCACAATCTCTCATGAATTGAGATACACTGCCGGAAATATGAAACCTCATGATTATTCGAATGATGAGTGGGCAGGAAGTATGGAGGATCATTAGAGCACTTCTCAGTGCTGTTTGGAATCTGCCTTGATATCCTGGATGAGCAGGAAGCAGAAGTCGGTGACTCTGAGCACCACCAAGGCAGAATACATTGCTAATAGTATGGCCTTCTGTGAGGCAGTCTGGTTGCTGAAGCTCTTCAGTGAGTTGTTTGTACACATGATGAATACCACTGTGAATCTCTGTGACAACCAGAGATGGGATTCGATTATTGAGGAATCCCGTATTTGACAATTGCTCCAGCAGATAGACATCAATTACTGCCTTATCTGGGATATGGTAAGTCGATGATCAAGAAGGCTCCATCACACTGAGATGATGTACAGGACAGAGCCCTGAGGAAAGATCAAATTTGTGATTTTCCCAAACGATTTGGAGTCGTCGAGAGACCTTTGTAAAAGGGTCCTGCATGCTGCATACATTGAGCTCTAGGAGCTTTGGGGGACTTGCAGTTCTATTGGAGCAACATACGACCACAGGGTGACTCACCCTCCCCTGGTGGTGTGCACTGAAACAAGATGATTCGCTCTCTTGTGGGACAAGATGATTCGCTCTCTTGTGTAGCAGGATGATTAGTTCTCCTGTGAGGCCTGGATTGATGTGTTCTCCATGGCGATTGTAGCAGGATTGATGTGTTCACCTGTGAGGCCTGGATTGATGTGTTCTCCATGGCGATTGTAGCAGGATTGATGTGTTCTCCTGTGAGGCCTGGATTGATGTGTTCTCCATGGCGATTGTAGCAGGATTGATGTGTTCTCCTATGAGGCCTGGATTGATGTGTTCTCCATGGCGATTGTAGCAGGATTGATGTGTTCTCCTGTGAGGACAGGATTGATTAAGTTCTCCTGTAGAGGCTTCCTACCCATGCAGTCTGGAACTCATGGGAAGTACCTCTCATCTGATCAATGAGCAGGGAAATGAAGTTAGGGACCATAGTAATACCGATGGACGCATCGTTGTATCTATCGTACTCCCTACGCTAGGATGTCCTCCATTGATCTGGGACCAGTGGTAGGAGTTGTACATGCTATGACGCTGACTTCGGGTCAGCTGAGACTGGTCTGGGACCAGTGGTACATACTCCGAGACTGACTTCGTGTCAGTGCAGTACTGGTCTGGGACCAGTTAAAGTGGTACATACTATGACGCTGACTTCGGGTCGGTTGGGACTGGTCTGGGACCAGTGGTACACTCTCTGAGACTGCGATACTGGTCTGGGACCAGTGGTACTTACTATGAAGCTGACTTCGGGTCAGTTGGGACTGGTCTGGGACTAGTGGTATGCACTCTAAGACTGACTTCAGGTCAGTGGAGAATGATATGACTCATTCTCGATCAATTCTTCTTCTTCATAGTTCAGCGGAGATGAGCAGAGCAGAGCAGAGCCAGCAGAGCAAAGCTAGCAGAGCTGAGCTGGGCAAAGCAGAGCTAGCAGAGCCAGCAGCGCTGAGCAGAGCAGCGCTGAGCAAAGATGAGCAGAGCAGTGCAGGGCACTGATGGCAGAGATAGTACAGTCGGACATATGGATCAGCAGATGGAGTTCCCCCTAGTTGAGAGGGAGTGTTAATTTGGAAACTAGGGCAAAACTCCATGTGGGTCAGCTTAATTATGGCAGTTGATATTTTTATTGGATCCCTCTCGTCGAGAGCTGTAGGATTGATCCAAAGATCATCCGATTCCGATAAGTATTTATGGAGATATGAATTTATTTTGTTTATGTAATTATAGTCAAGCCGACCAGCACTTATGTAGGCTCTATAAGCCCAGCCGACGTGTCTACTCAACCTCCTCGTTTTTAGTATAAATAGAGGAGGATTTGAAGTCATTTGGAACACTCTTCATATGATCTCTCTTCTCCACTTGTTTGGGTTGTCCTCTCTCAAGGAGGACGTAGTGGAAAGGGTCTTCTAAGAGAGCCCTAGACGCAGTCAACTAAGGTCACTTAGCCGCAGTTGAAAGGAGAGACTCCTGTACGCAGTTGAAGAAGATCTGACCGCAGTAAAGGAGGCCTCATACGCAGCTAAAGGGAAGGCCCTATCCGCAACAAAGGAAGGCTTGGGTAAGGCTAGATCCACAGCCATTGAGGAGACCTGCCATACGCAAACAAATTGTGCAACCAGTTACACGTTGTCCTGATTCACGCAAAGGATAAACGCAATCCTATACACGTAGGCAGAGACACATACGTTGGATCATGAATTCGCAGGCACTAGATACACTGGTCACTGATGATGCTTATACGCAGAATCATACACGCTGTACATACACGCTATCATGGTATATATATATATATATATATATATATATATATATGTATCATTATATACGCTGGGCAACTCAGACTTAGCCGCAGGACATAATGAAGAATCAGCATGTTGGGCATATTCATGGCTATATATATATACACTGGTAATATGTCGCACACTAGGCAGTGATGCTAGAGCCGCAATGGTGCAGCACGCTGGGTACTCACACTTGAGCCGCAGTGATGAAGAAGTGTCACACACTCGGCAGTCACGCTGGAATCGCAGTAAGAAGTGCCGCAGTACAACGCAGGTGGAAACATACAAATTGAATCGCCATAAGAAGTGTCGCAGTACAACGCAGTCTACACGCTGTTCATGATCAGGATTCAACGAAGACTCCTTCACCACAGCAATAGCTACATATACGCAGGCTATGATATATGAACGTATATACGCACAACATTCTTGGATATATATACACGCAGGTGGAAAAATATAAATTGAAATGTATGTGGTTGACATAATGGATACATATACTCGCAGGTGGAAGCATATAAATTGTCATATGCAGCGACTTCATGATAAAGGGTCTATACGCTGTCATGATAACAATATGATACATTGGTTCATGGAGAAACCCTACACACTGTTATAAGAGGAGACCTGTTAACATAGAAAGAACCAGTTTAAGAAGTCTGCCAAATAGGATCTATACCCTAGTTGCTTTGATAGGCTGCAAGCCATAGCTTGCAGCTAAGGCTGAAGGATAGTAAAGGCAGCATGATGATATGAGCATTGGACAGCAGAATGATGTAAGAGATCATGGGTTGCGTAGGACAACAGCGTGATGATGATGCATATTAGTATGGGCAGCATTATAAGATCATGAACATGAAGAACATCATGATAAGATCATGAGCATGGGCAGCATGATGATAATCATGATTGGCGCAACATGGTGTCATATGCAGTGGTGCAGCAAGTGGACCTAGATGCAGCGCTACGATAGGTGATGCCGTCACCTTGGAGAATCAGTTGAAGCAGAATGTCTTCAACTGATCTCATCGTTATACGAAATGATCTATGCTTAGATCTAGACAAGTCAAAGTGTTGACTTCTGTTGTAATTGTATTATCTCTCTCTCTCTCTCTGTTCAACTTTGAAGATAAAAGAAGATTTGATCAAAGGGTTTCCCCACACATTGTGGGGTTTGTCCCTGGCTCGCGCCATATCTTGTGTCCTCTTGCCTTGGCTTGTCTTCTGCGTTTTATATTTATGTTCTATCTGCAGTTTATCATGATGCTAATGTGATTGCTAACTGTGAAAATTTAAATAAATTGCTCTAGCATAGAACATACCTAATCTTAACACTCAGTCACTGACTATGGTATTTGGAAGACCATGCAGCCGGAATACCTCCCTAAAGAACAGGTCTGCTACCTGAGAGGTTAAGGACCTTGAGGGGATAGTAAAGAAATGAGAAAACTTGGTCAATCTATCCACCAAAACATAAATGCAATCCCATTCTTGTGCAACGGGAAGACCCGTGATGAAATCCATGGACACGCTCTCCCATTTCCTCTCTGGGATAGGGAGCAACTGAAGTAGCCCTGCTAGGTGTGATAGATCCCCCTTGTTCCTTTGATAGGCTACACACTCCTGCACATGCCTCAGTATGTCTCCCTTGAGACCCCTCTATGAAAAACGCTCTCTGACAGCACAATACGTCTTGAGGAATTCGAGGTGTCCTACTAGTGGTGAGCCATGATCTGCCTGCATAATCTTCTCTCTGAGCTGTGACCCTAGCACCAGGTAGATCCTATCCTTGTAATATATCACGTCGTCCATCACCCTGAACCTGTCATCCCCAAGTGTGCCATCCAGTATCTCACAAGCCTGCCTATCCTTTGAATACTCAACCAAGATTTGAGCCTTCCAATCCTAAGTGATGTCCATCAGAGATAGAGTCACGAGCCTCCTAGAAAGTGCATCTGCCATGTCTTTCTGTTTTCCCTTGACATATTCTATCTCGAAATCATACACCTAGATCTTACTGACCCACTTTTGTTGTCTCTCCTACAACTCCTTCTACCCAAGGAAAAAGCAAAGATTGTTGTGATCCGTCTTCACTTTGAACCTGTTACCCACTAGGCATTGCCAAAACTTAGCTAGCGCATGCATTATGGCTAGCATCTCCTTGTCGTATATAGAGTACAACTACTCATGGGGTAGCTATTTCCTGCTCTCAAATGCTATAAGGTGGCCCCCTGCGTCAACACAGCTGCAACCCCTTCACCCGAGGCATCACACTCAAGCACAAATGACCGTGTGAAATCTGGCAAACCCAACACGGAATAACTTCTCATTACCTTCTTAAGGTGTTCAAATGCCTCTCGTGCCACCTATGTCCACTCAATAGCCCCCTTATTTGTCAAATCTGTGAGGGGTGTTGCAAGCTATGAGAATTCCCTCACAAATCTCCTCTAGTACATGCAAATTCCCAATAATCCCCACAACTCAGTCACATTCTTGGGCGTAGGCCAATCCATGATGGCCCTAATTTTCTCCTAGTGTACCTTCGCTCTGTCCACCCCTATCACGTGCTTGAGGTACAACATCTCAATCAGTCCAAACTCACATTTGGAAATCTTCGCATACAGCTATTGCTCCTCCAATATGTGTAGTACTTCCTCCAGGTGCTGAGGTGCTCCTACCAAGTCCGGCCATAGATAAAAATGTCGTCAAAGAAGACAAGGACATAACGCCGCAACTGCCCACATAACACATGGTTCATACAGAACTGAAACATGGTTGGTGCATTGGTTAGCCTGAAGGGCATCACCAAAAACTCAAAGTGCTCATAGGGGCAACGAAATGCGGTCTTGGGAATGTCCTGCCCCATCACCTGGATCTAGTGATACCCCGAGCGCAAGTTTATCTTAGAGAAGTATTTTGCTCCTTTAATCTCGTCCATCAGCTCATCAATGTGCGGGATGGGATATCTATTCTTCAGCGTCTTCTTGTTGAGGGCCCTATAGTCTATACACATGCTGAGAATCCCATCTTTCTTCACCAACACCACGGAAGAAACAAAGGGTCTAGAACTGGGCCTGATGCGCCCTAATCTCAGCAGCTCCTGTATCACCCTCTCAATCTCGTCCTAATAGGCTTTGGGGTGCCTATAGGAAGTAGCAATGACTACGTGCACCCCCTCCTCCAGCTCAATAATGTGCTCAAACCTTCTGTCCGTTGGTCTGCCTAAAGGAATCTCCCCAAAAACCCCCTGATGCTTCTCCAGAAAGGCTAATATATCTAGATGCACTAGGCGTGTCTGACTCATTGTCTCTGAAATCTTGAGCTCCATTGCCCACTCTATGTCCCCATGCCGTAAATATGCCTCCATTCGATGAGCGGAGACTATCCGGGGTGGGTAGTAGTGCATTCCCCTCAGCACTACCGGCTTCCCATTTGGGCCCATGAACTCCATCACCGGCTTCTGCCAATCAATGGCAACCCTCCCCAACAAGTACAACCACTGACACCCAACACCACGTTGGTGTCCAAAACATCAACCACAAAGAAATGGTCAGCGACATAGTAGTTTCCCATCATCAAAGTCTATCTGGGAACATACTTCGTTGACTACATCGTCCGGTCTCCTGGCACCAACACCAAGAACCCGTCAAATGTCTCTGTGAATGCCCATTCGCTCCACCATCTGGGCATCGATAAAGTTGTGGGTGGCCCCACTATCTACTAGAACTGACACCCGTTGCCCCTGTACAGTCCCTTTGATCATGAGTGTCAAGTACTTCGGAACTCCCCGAAGTGAAGCGAGAACTCCCCCAGATGGAGTGAATGGCCCTCCTCCATGGGTGGTGGTGGTGCTCCCCCTGATGACTGAGCCCCCTCATCTCCTTGACCTGCGCCTAGCTCAACCTCCTCATCTGGCTCACTGTCTGAATATACCTCAATGTAATGGGCCTTGCCCTTGGTGCATTTGTGGCCGGGTACCCAAGGCTCCTAGCAAGTAGCGCATAGCTTCCTCCTCCTGAGATCCCTCCTAGTCTCCTCATCCAAATGGCCATGTCCACTATCCCTCTGAGGTGGCTGAATGTCTCGGTTCCCCTGTGGGGCAGTGGGTCTAGTGGGTACTAAGGCCCTGGTCTTGGGCACTGCGTCAATCATATCCCGGGTCCTAGAAATAGCGTCCAATAAGGACATGGGCTTGTAGGCCCTCACCCAACCACGCAATGGCTCAACAAGCCCCTCCACAAACAACATAATCAACCAGGCCTCCGAGATATTTGACACCATCACAACCAACCTCTGCAACTCTGAAATATAGACCTTTGCGCTGTCGGTCTGTCTCAAGTGGGCCAACCCCTTGAAATGTAGCTTAGGGTCCTTCCTCTCGAACCTCTCAATCAGTCTCCTAATGAACTCAGTGTAAGAGATGATGTGAATGTGCCCCATTGTAGTCAACTCGTGGTACCACTACTGTGCATCTCCCTTCTGATGTAGCATAGCAAACTGGATAGCGTTTGTCTCTCGCATGGGATTCAGGTGAAAGTAGGTGTCTAGCTTTTGAACCCATGCCTTGGCTGAACTTTTAGCTGACCCATCATAGTTGGGGAGTGTAACCTTCCCCGCTATCTTCTGCACCTCCTGACTAGATTTCCCCCCTCTATATTGAGTCCCAGCCCCAGTGGTATGCCTCTCCTTGAGGTGAATGTATACCCAGGGTTTACACCAAAACTACGCCAAAATTCACCCATTTTATTATATATAGAGAGGAGTACAATGTATGAAATGTGTGCACCTGAGATTTCCATGGTAAGCTAGACAATCCCAAGTGAGAAAACATTGCCGAGATGCAGATGAATCAACTCCTCCTCAGTGCACTGCACTAGCAAATTCCTGCACTGTTGGCTGAAAGGAACCCTTGTTTGAAACTCCAAAAATGCCTAGAAATTCTAAAAAATTAATCTTGGGCTCTCCAACACAAACCCAAAAAGGGTTTGGTCTAGTTCTAACGCTCCAAAATCACCCCCAAATTCTATGGGCTCCTCCACTGCTAGAAAAATGCGACCTACAAGAAATTTGCCTCTACAACCCCTCCAAAAGGCTGAGAAGTCTCCCTAATCAACTTTGTGACACCTCCAACTCAATTCAACCCCAAATCCCTCAACCAATCCCTCCCCACATATATCTCCACCAAGAATTGTGCAACATAGGATAGCTATTGAGCAGGCCTCTGCAATAGAAATTCGACTTGGGCAAAGCACACTCCCCAAACCTGCCAATTCTCTGAAAATCCACTGCAAAATAGTCGAGGAACAAACCTGTAAAGGCTTAACGCTCTCACCACCAGAATACTCTCCCACAGTACTGTGTGGCTCCTTTTCTGTGTCCAATCTAATGCAAGGGCAACTCGTACCACCTGAAACTACGCCCCAAGTCTCCAAGAAATTATGGCAATGCCTTCCTAAGGTGGCACTCGAGGTCCCCCGAAGAAAGGGTGAGATTTCCCCTCGAAAATCTCTGGTGCTGAACAACACTCTATGCCAGCTAAACAGTCTGAGCAACAATGGTGTAATTGTCAAATTAGAAAAAGGTCCCAATAGCTGCCCTTATTCCTCTATTTATATTTGTTGCCTTCCCTTTCTTGGTGGGTCCCTCCTCCAAATATTTTGACCTCCCTCCACAAAATCAATTTCTCCTTCAAGGGTGCATATTCCTTGAGGGGTGGCCCCCACATGCCACCAACTCTAATATTTGACCCACTTTTCTTAAATTGGTCTCCAATAATGTTTTAGCTCCAAAATTGCAAAAATTGTAGTTCTCCCCCTAGAAAAAATTATTGTGAAGGGACATTACAACCTAGGTAAGCCTCTGATTTTGGCAAGGGATTTCATCCTAGGAAGTTTTTAAACCTCCCCGAATTATGTGTTTGTAAACACGCCTAATCGGCAAAGTTTTTCTTCCAGCTATATTACTAAAGCTAAGGTGGAATTCATTGACAAGGTCTTAGGTGAGTCCTAGTGTTTATCGAGTCTAATATAAAAGTGTGTTTAGGAGTAATTTTAGTGCATGGTCCCTCGTAATCAAAACGCCATGGCTAAATTGCTTTATTATAAGCACTCTTGGTTTCACACTAGATCATATTATGTCATAGAATTGGGCAATGTATTGATGGTCTGGTCTAAATGTGTTTTTCCCCTTCTAACGGTTGAATTCATTGTAATATTTTGATGTAAAAATATTTTACTGCATGGTCCCTTGCAGTGATACACCATAGCTAAATTATTTAAGGGTGGAAAAATAATTAAATCCCCTCTAGAGTCAATTAATTCATTTTTCTGGCAAAATTAAATAAAAATCCTAAGTCAGATAATTAATTAATTTAGAGTCAAAAAATAATTATAAAGAAATTAATTTCTCTCCAAGTGGAAAATAATAAAAAATTCATGGGTCAAAAAGAAGTCAAATTTTGGAGGGCCTCCACCAAGGGAAAAATAGATATTTTAAGAAAATCTGAGCCTGGGACCTTGGTGGTTAAGTCAAAGTCAAATTTTTGAGGAAATTAATCCAAAATATCGATTTTTGGATTTATAGAAACTCGAATGTTCCTCAAAAATAAAATTTCAACAATGGAGATTAAAAAATGACCAAGTTATTTTCGACAATCGAGATTATTTTGACGAGCATGAAGCCAACTAGCTATTATTTTCCACTTGGAGGGGTTTTTTCTATATAAGGAAGCCATTTAGCTTCTATTACTCTGGATGTGTTGATTTTGTAATGTTGGTACAGAGCCACTCCTCTACTAGGAAAAAAAAAATTCATAATAGAAAGACTTTGGGGTTCAGTTCATGGTGTTCTTCTATCTACTAATCTGTGGTATGTGTTAGCTATATGTTTATCTTCTATATTGTGCTAAAATTATTTAACTGTTATTTCATTTGTCGGTGATAAGAACATTCTATTGGTACAAGCTATCTTAGGTGATCTGATTCATCATATGATGTAATAGTTTGTCATAATATTTACTAGAGATTTACAGGTATGCTAGCCCTTGGGCTCCAAGTTCATAGACTGTGGAGAAGAACCAACTTTGTTTGGGCTCTAAGCTTTCATTGTGGTAAATTATTTTGCAAGAGGGTTTTGGCTGATCTATCTTTCAAAATCATTCATCCATAAAATTTATTTTTAAAAAAATCTCAATTTTTTTTTGATCTTAGGCTAAAAGGATTTAACATGTTAATGAGAGCTATAAATTTTATTTTGTAAATATTGTACATTTGTAAATATTTTGTAAAACTATTTTCTAACACTTTTTTATTTTGTAGCTCTTGGGGTTTTGGGGGTTTTGAAATTTTTTAAATTTGTGTATATATTTGGGGTTGTGGAATTCTTTCATTCATTTTTGTGGGTGGATCTTCAAGCCTCAAAGGAAATCGAATTATTTTGTGGATGATCAAACCCTAGAGCTAGGGTTTGAAGGGTTTCACCCTTCCAAGTGGGACATCAAGCCCTCTCAAGCAAATCGTTGGGAATTTGGAAGCTGATCTAGACTTAGGAAGGCAAGATCTACCCTCTAGACCTCATCCAAGCTCAATGTCCATCCAAGAAAGGAAGATGATGGCCCTCAAGGAAGCAAATTTTGGCATTTTGTGGATATTTTTGTGTTTGCAAGGGTTCCATAAATTTTTTAAGGCCTCTAAGGCCTAACCATCATCTTTTCAAGCCTAGCCATGTCCTTTTCTTCCTCTATGTCGGCCTTTTTCCTCCAAATAGGTGAGACGCTAGCCTCTTTAGGTCTGTTGTGGCCTTTTAGAGCCCTTTTCCTAGGACCACAGGCCCGTAAGGGCCTTAGCCCCTAGTTGTAGCCCCTTGTGGGGTCTCTCTACCCTTGCCGCAACCCCTAGAGGTCTATGCTCCTAGCTGCAGGCCATTTTAGGCCTTGTTGTGGCCCTAGGAGGGCCTCTAACCCTCTTGGTGCCCCTCTTGGGCTTCTCTTCCCTTGGACAGCAGCCCTATTGGGCTTGTTTCCCCTATTCGTGGCCTCTTCTAGCCTCTCTTGGCCTATCGTTGCCCTTCCTTGGCCTTTCTAGCCTCATTATTGGCCTTCTTCTAGCCCTAGCCTCCCCTTCTTTGCCCTCATTCAACCATTCTTCAGTCATTGAGTTAGTTTGCATTAGCATATTGTCTCTAACATTTGGTTTTGCAGCGATTTTGGAGCTAACTTGGTGGTTGCAGGTGGTCAAGTTCCTTGGAAGAGCTCTCTAGTCACCAACAAGGCCATTAGGCCTAGTGGTTTGCTATCTAACCCTTTTTGGCTCATCACTTTAATACTTGAGTTCTGAAGTATATTTATGATAATGATGTTTTCAAGACCCAAACACTTATAAATCAAGACTAAATTCACTAATCTTTCATTTAAGATAAATAAACATTGGTCTAGTGCTTCATTGATTGCATATAAGTTAATTTTTTAGGACTGTTGGGTAAATTCAAGGTCTGATATGTTTGCTACAGCCATCTAAAATCACCTATAGCAGTGCCATAAAGGCAAGTAACCATCATATTTTATAATCGATTCATCATTTGCACTCATTGGGCTTGCATTTCTTAGCATATCTTGTCATTTCTTGAAGTTGTCATAATAATCAGGTCTGATAATGCATATTAAAGTCTGATATAAGCATAGCAGTGATGTGAGAAGTTGTTGACAGTCATCTCTTTTCACTTGGCATTCATTCCTTGCTTCCCTTGGCATCTTCAATAAGTGTTTTCTAGTGAGATTGGGTATTTTTCTTGCTGCTGCAATCATTGGCTTCTTAGCTGCTCCATCTTGCATCTCTTGCACACATTTGCACATTGCATATATTGCATTCTTTCCGTAAGCATTTCATAATTTCCATCTTAATCTAATTAGCCAATCTAAATGAGAACATAAATTACTCTAAAAGCCTAATTGAATTGGTGATTGTTGGATAAGATTAGCTTGTTTATCTAGAGAAAAAACATTGTTGATGAAGGCTCTCTTTCTCTCATTTGATAGCTAGCATTATTATGACATTGAAATATATCTACTTGTCATTGCTATCACGTTGCTAAAGAGGTGGATAATCGGATAATTGGTTATATTGTTTCTTGTGGATTTGGGTTTGGATTATAAATGGTTATATTGTTGAAGAAGCATTTGCATTTTGGTATAATTATGGTCATTTCATGAGCAATTGTCTATTGTGATCTTGACAACATTTTTAGCATCATTAATTTGATCATTAATCACTTTCTTGTGGTGAAGATTGTCATTACACATTGTTAAGTACTTCATCGATCTAAATTGAATATTGTTTGTCTCTAAGTACTTAAGAGTCAAGACACTTAACAATCTCACCTAAAGAATAATCATTCATTTTGCATTTACATTTTAGGATTAGCCTCGCATTAACGAATTTACCTCCAAGCATAAGATTGATTGATAGAAAAATAGCACCACCTTTCTTACCCAACTTGCCAAGCCTAGATCCTCTTTTGTGGTTAACACAGTGACCTTGCAGTCGTTAGAGCCATAGTCTTTCAGCGCCGGAGGCATCGGGTGATTAGAACTCCAAGGGAGGTATCATTAATAGAGCCTTTTGCTATATTCCCCTGGGTTTCTCTATCACAACCTACACTAGAGATTATCTTCAAAATAGTTGATAGAAAGGATTCACCTAGTTAGGCATTTAATTTAAAATAAACCAAGATCTTGCATTCCACTTAGTTTTAGGTGTTGCATAGTGAAGCATCCTAACCTTCAACCCAACCTCCCTTTCAATAATAGTTCATCCAATGGCTTGGTAAATTATTCACGTAAAGCAAGTATTTTGACTCCATTTAAGGTACTGGTCTTCCAAAGTGATCTAATCTAATCACTAAACTTGCTAAATTAACAAAGTTGCTAGGCCATTCAGTTGTGTCTCTCGAACTTGTTAGCTGTCGACAAGTCTTTATCTTCATATTTCATAGGGACTACCCCTCATAGCCTATTGAAGAGAGACAACTGGAATGGAGAGGGCGGGGATCAAAGTGACAACCTCCACGTTGAGTCATTGTCGCATCCACCTGTACAATTTGAGCGGCAACATTTTGGCGTCGTTATCGGGGACAAGTTTATCTTGTTCCCGGCACTTCAAAGAAATTTTCTCCATCTTTCCATATTTTCATTTAATTCATCAAGCAGCACATTTTCCGGTGCTTTGGCATCTTTCTGTGAAAATTTAAAGTTTGAAATCCTATTGCAGCAACTGGAAATTATTTTTCTAATTGTTAATTTAATTTAACAATTTATTTGCTATAGAAAACACTAAATAATTCACAACGCAGCCTTCACAAAGAAACTGCAGAAGAATCACGTTGGAAACTAAGGAAATACTAGCACACACACATAAAATTTAACACAGTGATTTTTGGACAAACGTCCCCAGAAAAACCCAACTGGGGAAAACCGGTGCAACAGCTGAGGGGTTTATTATTATGTAGCAGTGAGAAAATCTAAGTACAACTGGATGCTAAATTTGGCAATCCAACAGAGAAAAATATTGGCAAAAGTCTAGTGAGGAATTTTCCTCACCCCACGGGAAAATTTGGGCTCTGACTGCAGCTCCAAGTGAGTCATCCAAACTTATTTTCACTGGCTTGAGTCACCCTTGTGCAGTCTCTTTCCACGCACAGCCTGAATCACCTGCCCTTATAGTAGTCCTATCTACCACTGGCTGAGAAACCGTCTCTCTGACCTTCTGTAACCCTTTCCTGGCCTCTGGAACTGAATCTTGGCTTCTCTCCAGCAAAATCGAACTACCTCTAAAGGCTTCTATGCAACCCTTGTGTTAGCCTCACTGTGGCTATCTCTGCCTCTCCGCAAATTCACTCGCCAGATCTGGAAATCTTCCTCCAACCTCACACTCTCTACCCCTCTCTATCTTCGCTTCCTTACTGAAGCTCAAACTCTCCTAGCATTGTTGGTTCTCTGGAAAATCAAACTCCCCAAGGAAATAGAACTCTCTGTGGTTCTCACAAGTGTGTTCTCCACGTACCCATCGACTTCTTATAATCCTCTCATGGGGTTGTTGTCGCCTGTTACACACACCTAAGTTAGTGAGAAAATCCCTTTAACCCCACAAGGTGTGGTTGGTGGAAAATTCAAGAGATGGGGCTAACACCTATTTCCAACTCTCTTCATTTAAGCTCTCTCCCAGGAAAGCTAAGGGGAGTAGTCCCTGTTACCCATAATTTTGTGGGTGATATCCCTAGGAGAAAAAATTTCTCCAAGATGGTCCTCAGTCGGCAACCAGCAACCCCTTGCAGCCACCAACTAGCTCGTTGTGCCACTTCTCCGCCACCTGAGCTAGCCATGTGGTCCCTCACCCATCTACCATGATCGTATGTTTGAAGGTGGGCCTCCCAAACCTAAAGGTATGCCTTGTCATTTGGTAATTGAGTATTGTAGTTTTTCTTATCATGGACACTTTTGGGCATGGATTAACGAAGGGATTCGGCGGAAAGAATGGGTTGGGTCTGTGCTCTTGTCTCCTAGACCCCTTTTGTGTGTTAACCTTGGATTCTAGTCCTATGGGATCTCTTTTACTGACCCCTCGGCTTTAGGGATGGTATTACATGGGAAACTTTGATTTTGGTTGCATGGTCCCGCTCTGTCATCCATATATATTACTCCCCTTCCACTCATTATAACCCCATTCATCATTTCTCCCACCTGGGTCCATATAGGGTTATCTTTCCCCTTCCCCTTGCTCACACCTTGGGTTGGGCCTAGAATGATGCCCGGAGGTTGATGTAGCTGAAAAGAAAAACAAAAGCATAATTGGCCACATTCAACAGGAAGATGTACCACAAAATGCAAAAGATGGCTGGGACAAAAACATTTAGCACGTAGGAAAAAGCCAATACATGATCTCTACCCCATCATCATGGCCATCACCCAGGTTCCTACAGGCCCTAGATGAGCCTCCTTTATCATTTAGGAACCCATGATTGTTCCAACCCCTGGTGGGTAATGAACCTCCCTACCTTAAAGAGGGTATCCACTACTATATCTCACACATCATGCTCTTAACCTTTGAGCCTTGAGTAGTTAATTAAAGAAAAATCATAAAAGGAAAAAGGCATATAAAGAAGGGTGGAAAAATCAAGGTCGAGGCAACTCATATACCACGATTTCTCCCTCCTATACATAATATACCCAAGTATGGGCTTCCATTTTTCTTGCTACCCTTGTACCTCAGCGTGTGGCCCAAGGCTACCCATTTCCATTCCCTACTCCATTCATCCCTTCACCACATGCCACCACCTTTTAAAGGATGTACCTTGGACATATTATCCCCTTTAAAAGTAGAAACCACTTAATGGGATACTTGGTTAACCCCATTTGGAGCTTGGAGGCATTAGCACATGCCAAAGCCCATTACGAAGAGCATGCCATTATGAAGTCCCCACATGTTGTCCATGATTTGTAAGTTCTTTTACTCGATTTCCCTTGATGACTTGTTGTACTAGACGGCTAGGGGACGTATTGGATCTTATGCAGGACTGCAGATGGTCCCCATCTTGGGTTTGGTCTCCCTATAAGGGGTCCTAACCCTCTAGAGGGCTACATTGGGACATGTAGGGTGTGTGTTACGAGCCATTGGTCTCCACAGTAGTAGCTAGCACTCCATGGATCCCCAGATATGTTCAAAGATTGATCAAAATTCACCTATTGGCAGAGGAAGATGCACCCAATTTGCCTTTGCCCAGCCAGCCCCACAGTTGTACCATGCACTTGGCAGATGACCCAGGACTTGTATGTTGATGTAGCATCACTTAAACCACCATCTGATCCATTACAGATGGTCTACAGACATATTCAAATTACTTGGATACCCATGAGGTCACTTGTGTGCCCTCACACCCATTGGGAGCACCACATGTTTATTATGTGGAGAACAAGGGGCCAACCCCTTGTCCATTAATTTTGGAAGTCCAATTCATCATTTTAGCACTAATGGACTTTATCGGGCCTTTTAGAGAGCCTAACGACGTGTATTATTGATTATTCTACCTCTTGAGAGGCTTCTTATTTTGTTTATGAGCTAGTTTGGTGGGCTTGTCACCAACAATTATTTATTTGCACATTATTTTTATTTGATGGGCTAATGTACACTCAAATTAGGTAATTATAACTCCTAATGAGTGTATAAATAGGAGATACATGAATTCATTTTGTATCATCACTTGGATTGGATCATTCTCTCTCGAGTTTCGCATTTTCCTTCTTGGTGGACGAAATTGGAGCATGAAAGAATTTTGATGTTTGGATTGCACTTTCTTATCTTAGAGCTTCTTAATTGGCAAATGTATTGATGATTGGATATATTCTCTTACATGTAAGTGCATTTTTGATGCTATTTTATTTTACTTTGTCACATACATTGATGATGGGATTTTTTCTATTTTAGGGCTAATTAGTGCATGCATTTATTGCTTCATTGTGGAATTATGTTTCTATATAGCATATCTCTATGTATGGGCCATGTTTGTTGAACGAATTTTCCTAGAAATAGAAGTTATCTTGATAAGCCATCTTTATTTGCAAACAAAGTATAAACGCTTTAAGGTCACTCTCTTTTTTTGCCCTAATGCTAAACGAAGTTGCCCTTAAAGCCTCCTTGAGCTAGAAACGAGATCCATTCTCATAATTCTTCTTGAATCCATATCCCCAAAGGAATTAGGCACTGATCCACCATAAGGTGATCACCTTAAAACCTCCTTTTCTTCACCTTTTCCCCCTCTTTTCTAGGTCTAGCCACACTGGGCCACCTAGGGCATCATTTTCCCGACAAAGTAGCCATAGAAAAAGTTCAATCTCCTAGCCTCTATTGCACTGGTGTGTCCTCAAGGTCTCCTCCAAATTTGAAGAAATTCCGACAATGGGATTGCGAGATATCCCAAGCCCTAGCCCTGAGACCAAACTTTGCCCTGGTGTTCCCTAGGCTAGTACCTCGTAGAACCATTTTGCACCTCTAAGTGAAAACTCTTGTTTTGATCCTTTCCCCTTCCTTGTTTAATTTAAGATCATTATTAGTTGCTAAACTCCCTCCCCTTAACCTAGGTTGGGTCTACTTGGCCCGTGTGGTCCCATTTCTCAAAGACCATTCTTCTAAGACAACTTGGGAATCCAAGTTTTGCAAGGATTTCAGGGATTGGAAAACTCCTTTACAAGTCATATTCCCTTAACCTAGCCCTTAAACCCTCACCTCCTTCTCCTAGAAATATTTGTACCTTTCTTAAAGAGAAAGCAAGCTCCATTCTTAAACCCCTTCTAGGAAAAGGATCGTTAAGGTCACTTCACATCCATTTGTTTATTCATCCTTCACAAGTGACTTTCTATACAATGATACATTGGGGCTCCTCCCAACGGTGAAAGTCCATAAAGAGTAGGGAGTCTTAGCTAAGGTGACAGTGGGTTGTCTCCATCGTTGCCCTTGTTCTAGCAGTTGTCCCTTTAGGACCCCCTTTTAAGCCCCCTGCTAGTATGAGTGGTAACATTTTGGTGTTGTTGTCGAGGACATGATATGTGTGTTTTGTTCCCCATATGACATATTGACATAACATTATTGGCGACTCCATTGGAAGAGAGAGGCACTGGTTCTTCACTCAACTTCAAATTTAATGCTTGTAGGGTGAAGCAAGCATCTATTAATTCACCCTGGCGACTCCATTTTCAATTCTAATGTGTAAAAATCCTAAGAAATGGATCATTTCAAGCAGCATGGTCTCCCTCCTTCTCCCTATGATGACCTTAGTACTGAAGAAGTTCTAGAGCGCCATGAAATCAAGGCATGGATGAGAAGTGGGATGCCTAAATTCAAAGGAAGTCCTAATCAAGATCCCAATGTCCATCTTGACGATTTCTCTTGGGCCTTAGCCTCGACAGGGATTGAAAATGAGGACACAATTATGAGATTGTTGGCCTTATCATTTGTAGGCCAAGCTAAAGATTGGTATGATAGCCTCCCTCATGAGATTGCCACTGAATATGAATATTTTGAAGATATCTTTTTAGAAAGATGGGGTGGCACCCCTCATGAAGAATGGATAGCTCGTAGATACCCCTTTGAGGCAAAGCTACGTAATGAAAGGAATAATATTGAAAAGAGTCTTGGTAAAGGTGTGGAAGACGTCTCAGGTTCCCCTTTAATGTCTAAAGAGAACCCTCCTCCCGTTAAATGTGACAATCTAGGTGATGATCAGGAAGATGAGTCTTCGTCGGGTCCACATGACGAACCGAATGATTTTGAGAAAATGTGTGTTGGGCAAAACGAGTCTATGGAAAGTGAAGTTGAAACTAACCTTACCTTTCTCAAGGATAGTACTCCCAATGATTATCCTTTTGAGAACCTTGAAAAAGGTGATCCCATTAGCCCCTTATAATATGACATTGGAAATTATTTCCATATTGAAAAAGAGAAATGGGAAGTTGTTGGCCCTCAATTTGATTGTGCTCCCATTTATGACATCGGCAAGAAGGATGAGGTTGAGAGTGGTCCTCCCTTTCTCCCAAGTACTAGTTATGAGGACATATCCATCGATACCCTTGGGAAGGAGAATTATCACTTTCCCTTGCATGAAAAGGAGCAATTGGAGATAATCGATTCTCCTTTTTGGGAAGACTATATCTTTGATACCAACAATGATCGAATTGATAAGGCCCTTGCTTATACCTACCTTCCTTATGATTTCGAGAGTATATTCAAATCACATGAGCCTCTAGAGTTTGATTTCTACGAAAAGGGTCCCATTGAGACTTCACCTTCCCCTTTGCCCTTTTCTATTGTTCATCATCTTGAGTCTTCATTAACTTGTCATAGGATCTCAAGTGACCGTGAGCCCTTCCCCCTTCCGAGTATACTGTCAAGGAAGAGCCCCTCATTGATTATACTTTACCTCCTTGGACACACCCTCAGGGTTTTAATCACTCCATGACCTCCCCTCTCCAATGTGACTATCACCTTGGGCGACCTATTTATTGCACCCCTTCTTTCCCTCTCCCATCACGACCTTGTGGCATCTACAAAGCATGATATTATAAACAATGCTTGTGATATAGAGTTGTTGAAAGTGATCTTTCATTCCACCATTGTGTACTCAGAGGAAAAGCCCGACACTTCTAGACTGGCTTATTTTCCTTCTCCTAAGGTTTCCTTTTTCCTCGAATGGAGATCATATTTTCCCACCTCCCAACTGCTTCATCCTCCATACAAATTGTATCCACATCCGCTTCGAGATTTTCTACATGAGTAGCCATAGTGGCAGGCATATGCATACTGATATGATGATATGTTGGTTGCATTGGCTTTATGATTACACTTAATATTAGCATTATTATATGCATGTTAGGGTAGGATGAATTGCATGTTTATTTTGCATTAGAACTAGTATCATATGACATTTCTCATGATAGATTAGTTGCATTTAGATTTGAGAATTTCATTTTACTTCTATGAGTCGATTTTATGGGCCTAATCCAAGCATGTGTGATCATGAGACGCTTTGAAAGCATGTTGCCGTGTGTATTTCATCTATTATATTTGTAGGTAACAGGTCTACGGTAACCAAGAGATTGTTGGAATTCTCGTGACCTCCCGTTCGAATAGCTTCGTCCACTCCAAGAGAGATCAAATCCCAGTTGGAACCAGATGTTACCCACCATTTTGTGGGTGATATCCCTACGAGAACTTTTTTCTCCAAGATGGTCCTCAGCCGACAGCCAACAGCCCCTTGTAGCAACCAACTAGCTCATTGTGTTACTTTTCCACCACCTGAGCCAGCCATGTGGTCCCTTACCCATCTGCCATGATCGTATGTTTGAAGGTGGGCCTCCTGAACCTAAAGGTATGCCTTGTCATTTGGTAATTGAGTATTGTAGTCTGCTTATCATCGACACTTCTAGGCATGGATTAATGGAGGGAATTGATGGAAAGAATAGGCTAGGTTTGTGCTCTTGTCCCCTAGACCCCTTTTGGGTGTTAACCTTGGATTATAATCCCATGGGATCTCTTTTACTGACCCCTCAACTTTAGGGATGGTATCACATGGGAAACCCTGATTTTGGTTGTGTGGTCCTACTCCCTCATTCATATATATTACTCCCCTTCCAATCATTATAACCCTATTCATCATTTCTCCCACCAGGGTCCATATTCCTCCACTCTGTCCACATAGGGTTAGCTTTCCCCTTCCCCTTGCCCACACCTTGGGTCGAGCTTGGGATGATGCCCAGATGTTGATGCAGCTGAAAAGAAAATCAAAAGTATAATTGGCCACATTCAATAAGAAGATGTACCACAAAATGCAAAAGATGGTCGGGACAAACACATTTAGCACGTGGGCAAAGCCAATACATGAGCTCTACCCCATCATCATGGCCATCACCCAGGTTCCTGCAGGCCCTAGATGAGCCTCCTTTATCATTTAGGAACCCATTATTGTCCCAACCCCTAGTAGGCAATGAGTCGCCCTACCTTAAAGAGGGCACCCACTGCTATATCTCACACATCATGCTCTTACCCCTTGAGACCCAAGCAGTTAATTAAAGAAAAATCATAAAAGGAAAAAGGCATATAAATAAGAGTGGAAAAATAAAGGTTGGGGCTCCTGATGTACCATGATTGATCCCTCCTATACATTATACACCCAAGTGTGGGCTTTCCTTTTTCTAGATACCCTTGTACCCTAGCATGTGGCCCATGGATGCCACTTTTCATTCCTTACTCCATTCATCTCTTTACCACATGCCACCACCTTTTAAATGATGTACCTCGGACATACTATCCCCTTTAGAAGTAGAAACCACTTAATGGGATACTTGGTTAAGCCCATTTGGAGCTTGGAGGCATTAGCACATGCCAAAACACATTATGGAAGGGCATGCCATTATGAAGTCCCCATCTGTTGTCCATGATTTGTAAGCTCTTTTACTCAATTTCCCTTGATGACTTGTTGTACTGGAAGGCTAGGGGATGCAGTGGATCTTATGCAGGATTGCAAATGGTCTCCATCTTAGGTTTGGTCTCCCTATACGGAGTCTTAACCCTCCAAAGGGCTACATTTGCAAATGTAAGGTGTGTGTTAAGAGCCATGGGCCTCCGTAGCAGTAGACAAAACTCCATGGATCCCCAAAGATGTTCAGAGATTGCTCGAAATTCACCTATTGGATAAGGACGATGCACCTAGTTCGCCTTTGCCCATCCAACCCCACAGTTGTACCATGCACTTGGCAGATCACCCCGGACTTGTATGATGATGTGGCATCACTTACACCATCATTTGATCCCTTACAGATGGTCTACAGGCATATTCGACTTACTTGGAGACCCATGAGGTCACTTGTGTGCCCTCACACCCATTGGGAGCGCCACGGCTTTATCATGTGGAGAACAAGGGGCCAACCCCTTGTCCATTACTTTTTGAAGTCCAATTCATCATTTTGGCACTTATGGACTTCATCAGACCTCTTAGAGAGCCCAACAACATGCATTATTGATTATTCAACCTCTTGAGAGGCTTCTTATTTTGTTTATGAGCTAGTTTGGTGGGCTTGACACCTAAAGTTAGTTATTTTCACATTATTTTTATTTGATGGGCTAATGTAGGCTCAAATTAGGTAATTCAAACTCCTAATGAGTGTATAAATAGGAGAGACATGAATTCATTTTGTATCATCACTTGGATTGGATCATTATCTCTCTTGAGAATTTCGCATTTCATTCTTGGTGGACAAAATTAGAGCATGGATGAATTTTGATTTTTGGATTGCACTTTTTTACCTTGGAGCTTCTTAATTGGAAAATGTATTAATGGTTCGATATATTCTCCTACATGTAAGTGCAATTTTGATGCTATTTTATTTTACTTTGTCACATACATTGATCATGGGATTTTCGCTATTTTAGGGCTAATTGTTGCATGCATTTACTGCTTCATTGTGGAATTATGTTTCTATATAGCATATCTCTATGTATGGGCCATGTTTGTTGAACGAATTTCCCTAGAGATGAATGTTGTCTTGATAAGCCATCTTGATTTGCAAATGAAGTATAAATACTTTAAGGTCACTCTTTTTTTGCCCTAATGCTAAACGAAGTTGCCCTTAAAGCCTCCTTAAGCTAGAAACGAGATCCATTCTCATAATTCTTCTTTACTCCATACCACCAAAGGAATTAGGCATTGAACCACTGTAAGGCGATCACCTCAAAACCTCTCTCTTCACCTTTTCCCCCCTCTTTTCTAGGTCTAGCCACACTGGGCACCTAGGGCATCATTTTCTTGACAAAGCAGCCATAGAAAAAGTTTGATCTCCTGGCCTTTACTGCGCTTGTGTGTCCTCAAGGTCTCCTCCAAATTTGAAGAAATTCTGACAGTGGGATTGCGAGATATCCCAAGCCCTAGCCTTGAAACCAAAATTTTCCCTAGTGTTCCCTAGGCTAGTACCTCATAGGATCAATTTGGCACCTCTAAGTGAAAACTCTTGTTTTGATCCTTTCCCCTTCCTTGTTTAGGTTAAGATCATCATTGGTTGCTAAACTCCCTCCCCTTAACCTAGGTTGGGTCCACTTGGCCCATGTGGTCCCATTTCTCATCAAAGACAATTCTTCTAAGACAACTCGGGAATCCAAGTTTTGCAAGGATTTTAGGGATTGGGAAACTCCTTTACAAGTTATATTCCCTTAACCTAGCCCTTAAATCCTCACCTCCTTCTCCTATAAATCTTTGTCCCTTGCTTAAAGAGCAAGCAAGCTCCACTCTTAACCCCCTTCTAGGAAAAGGATCATTAAGGTCACTTCATATCCATTTGTTGATTCATCCTTCATAAGTGACTTTCTATATACTGGGGATCCTCCCATTGGTGAAAGTCCATAAAGAGTAAGGACTCTTAGCTGAGGTTACAGTGGGCTAAGTCTCCATCATTGCTCTTGATCTAGCAGTTGTCCCTTTAGGACCCCCTTTTAGGCCCCCAGCTAGTTTGAGCAGTAACAATCTTGTTGTTGCCCACATTGTACAGGCACTACAACAAGACTCAAGACCGGGGCTATCACTCTTAGCCTCGCCCACTCCTTTCCAATTGTTTCCCAAGAACAGGCTATGGGGGGTAGTCCCTATCGATTCTCGAATGAGGTGAGAGAAAGCAAGTTGAGAAATCAACTTACCTGGGAGACACGGATGAGTGGCCTAGCCACTTGGTTGGAATTAGGCAAAATTATGATTAAATTAGATTTTCTATTATGAGACTAGTGTCTTAATGGAGTCACAAATTCTTGTTTCTTATGAATTGAAACCAAATGAACGAATGGACAACTACTACTTGAATGATTAACTAACCTATATGATGTGTGAATTTCAACAATATACCAAGATGCTCAAGATGTCAAATGCCAACAGTAATCAATCAAGATGTTGATCACATATTTATGATAGTGTATCTCAGCAATAAATATTCAGAAAATTTAGAATTAATCAATGTTATAATAGCAGTAAGAAAATGCTAAACCAACAATGCTTATGCTTGCCCAAGATCACAAAAATATGTCAACTTAGAAAATATGTATGTTAGTTTTCTCAAGATATATCTTTCAATAAAATTTCAGATCTGAAGTATAATTTGCAGCAATAAGTTAATCCACAAATCAACAAATAATGATGTCAACATCAATGCCCAAAAATGCTTAAAAATAATACAAATTGTCAATCTTGAGAAAAATCATTTTTTAGGATTTTTTTAGGGCTTGGCTTAGAAAATTTCAGATCTGATATACTTATTTCAGCAGAGAAATAATGACAGATCGGCAAGATAAAATTGTCAAAAAAAGATAACCAATATTTCCAGAAATGGCAAAATATATTAAAACTTGAAAATTTCCAATTTGAGGGCTTTAGGAGAGTTTGTTTCAGCGATTTTCATAACTAATAAGTTTATGACAACAGTATATTAATGATAGATCAGCAAACTGAAAATACTACTGATAATCCCCACAATATCTAAAAATAGTAAGTTTGCCGAAAAAATGAAAATTCAGATATTTTAGACTTTAATTAAGATGTGATTCAAAAATGTTCAAATCTGATTTTTACAGTTATACAGAAATTTCCAGCAAGTTAAAATGTCAGATTTAAGTCAAACTAGAGATGCCCAAGTGGCAAAAAATTGCAAAAATGAAAACTTTGCAATTCTAAACAATTTTGACCATATAGAATTTGATTTTAGGGTCTAATTATTTGTGATTTCACTATTGTAATGAAACTGAAGCAAAATGAGGGTTTGGACGTCAAACCCTAGGCCTTGAAGATCTCACCGTTGAAAATCATTGAAATTTTGGGATTACCTTGCCGCTTGCTAGATATGAATTTTGAGACCTTAATCCTGCAAAACCTCAAGTATCTAGCCTTAAAACTTCATCTTAGGGTTTCAGGTCAATTTTGGGGCAAAAGAGGCCAAGAATTGGAGAACAAGGCTAAGGAAAGCCAATTTGTGGGGATAAAAGGGTTAAAATGATAGATCGAAAGCTGAAATGGCAAAAGGAAGCCAAAAATTGAAAACCGTGTCTCGAAAATTTCCAAATCTAAATTTTGCCGTCAAATCTTTAGTGAATGGCCCTATAAAATTGTCTAGAGACTAGGTCTTACCCTCAAGGGCCTATATCTAGCTATTTTCTCACTTGATCCCTTGATCCAACCTGCAAGTAATGAAAATAAAAACACCCACACCCCAAATATATACAAAATAGATCTAAAACCCGAACCCAAGTTAAAAAAAAAAATTACAATTACAATTTACAAAATATACATGGGTTTTTAAATGGATTTTGAGAAAATAATTTTTTCAATATTTTTTACTTGAAAGAATGACTAAAATGATTCAGAAAAATTAATGATTCACTATAGCCCAAGTAAAGATTAAATCCACCATATAAAAAACTAGAGATCCAAGCAACAATGATTCTTGACCAAGTTTGTGAACTTGGAGGCCAAGGATTGAAGTATCTGCAAACACTATGTATTTATCTCAAAAAATAATCTGTTAGATCACATTGGGAATCAAACCACCTAAGATTAGCCCAAAACTATCAATAATATGATTTTATCTCCATCTAATGAAAAAAAAAGATCTTACTAATATTCAACACAACATAGAGATGGTCGTAGTCAACACATACCACAAATCAATAAGCAAGAACACCTTGAATTGTACCCCAAAGTCTTTAATTTTGATATATAAAATAATTCTCAGTGGGACAGTGGTTTACACAATGTTTCAGTAGCAATTCTAGTGATAGATCAAGATGATTAGAGACTCAAATGACTCTCTAGTTTATTGATAAATCCTCCAAAGGGATGAGGTCTATTATGAATACTAATGGTGACATGATTTGTGTCACGTGTAGGATCTTTGGCTCTTGGATTAAATTCATGGATTGCGCCTATTCGTTCCACTTTAGCTCTCCATTGCCTTAACAGTGGGAGTTGTGGCGCAATCATTTGCAAAGGTGCCCAACACTCGTTGGTTGTTTTCTCATAAACTATCTATGATAATTGGCGTTTCTCTGAATTTATCTATGAAAAATGCTCTATCACCTACATTATTGGTAGAAGGGGGATTTTACACAGTGTCGACAATTGCGAATTCAGTAGCATAGCTATTTTTGGGGATCCTTAGGTCTCTTGTCTGTACATGAAGACACATCTCATTTCAGCTTGGTTCATGGCGACCCAATTTTTTGTTTTGTTCATGCTCGTGGGAGCCTCTTCGTGCAAGCCTGCATTCCTCCGTCGATTCCTTTCATATTCAAGTACCCCATACCCCTTTGCATGATTTTCTTTGTTATTCTAGCTTTTTATGGTTCTTAGACACCTTGTGTTAGGACCTGCGATTCCACCCGAGGTGCGACCGCGTTCGGCAGCGAACGAGCGGTGCGATAAGTGAAGGACGAGCTCAGACTTAGCGTGCGAGGAGTTATGCGCACAAATGAAGGAGAGCGAAGTGTTTTTATATGCATGGGAACATGGAGGATTGCCCACGAAGCCGACCCATACTTGGAGCAAGCCGACTTGCATTTGCGATCAGTAGGGGGTGTGTTATAGCGTGGAGGACGAGTTGGCTGGGTAGCCTAACTCGCCCTGCTACTCGTATAAGTTAGCATTGCGCGGAGTTCATTTGGGATCACATCTTCGTTGATCCAACAAGGAGAAGTGCGTAGGATAAAGGGTAGCCACAGCAATAAAAGGAAGACGCAGAACAGTGATGCACCCAACCTTGGGCGAGGCTACACGAAGAAGAACACACTGTCTTGGTTTTGGGTGAGAGCGCGGGTAGAGGTCGCCCGCCGGTCGAAGAGAAGGCATGCACGGGTAAGGTGTGGGCACCCGGTTGTGCAAGGCGTGCACGGGTGAAGGCGAGGGCGCCCGGTTGTGCGAAGGCGCATGGGTGAAGGCGTGAACGCCCGGTTGTGTGCGGTTGTGCGGTTGGGTGGTTGTGCACGGGTTCTTGGGCAGCTCGGGTGAGCGCCCGCCCGTCGTGCAGAGGCAAACGCGGAAGGTGTGCACGGTGGAAATGGTGAAGTGTTGAGATTGTGAACGGAGGTGTGACTCGTGCGGAGGCGCCCATGTGTGGCGACTTGGTTACGACGAGGCGCGCCCAAGTTGGGCAAACAACACGATCGTGTGACAAGGTGAACGAAGGGTTGGTGAGTCGTGCAGAGGCGCCGATGAAAGAAGAGAATCCCCAGATTCGAAAGGAACTTGAAGTCTTGGAAAAGAATGTTGAAGACGAGCTTCTTCAACTTGGTTGGACAATGAAGCAGGATGAAGTTGCAGATTGTGCTAACAAGGAAGAGGAAGCCGTGATAGTTGAGGATGTTGCAGATGTGACAACGATGGAGGATGAACTTGAGGTTGATCAAGTTGGACCAGGATCGTGCAGTTTGTAGACATGGATGGATGAGGATACTCACATGGAGGAGCCTCATGATGATGATGTAAGTATTGTTGATACTTGTGTTTCATTTGAGCATTTGGTGGATGGACCGTATGCAGGGAAGGGCAAAATCAGTTTGTCGATGCTAGGGAGGATCTTACCATGGATGTCTACGATGAGACCTTATATGGAGAAGCAAGGATTGTTGACTGTTGCAGGACTTGTTGGGGTTGTTTGTGACCTTATGGTAGAAGGTACAAAGGCTCGTGACAAGGGAGGAACATGATGATCGTTGCGGAGGAATGGGTCATGCTTTAGCCATATGGAAAATTGGCTAAGTGCCCTGCATGACTCATGGACAGGTTGGAGGAGGGCACACACTTGGGTATGATGATGCTTGGGTGAACTTCTCATGGCCGAGACCAAGAGATAGTCTTGGTGGAACCTTTAATGGGGGAGCTATGATGGAAGGGACTCGTGATGATGATGATATGGTTGGGTGACCGAGTTCACTAGACCGAAGATTGCAGCTTGGATAGGGATGACCGATTGTTGTGATGGGTCTACTTGGTTGGACTACATGGACAACTTAGTCATGGACATCAAGTTGGAGACATGGAGCATGGCAGTCTTATGCAGGAGCACTTATAGAGGTGTCATATGGGCATCCAATGAGGAGTGCCAAGGCAAGGATGTTGTGCAGGTGGATTTGCTGGTGTGACATGGAGATGTTTTACATATGAGCCAATGGAGAGGTTGTGCGCTCTTGTACAACAAGGCCATGGACCTGGATGGAGTTATGAGCAGATTGTGGAGCATTCCTACTACATGGAGAGCTGAGGCATCTTGCAGAGACCTTTGAGCCGAAACATGTATGCTTGCTGAGATGTTGGTTGGAGATGACTCATGGAGCTCATGATGACATGAGATTGTTGTGACTTTTGGGGACTTCATATATGGTGGACTTAGGGGATCTGATGCATTGAGGAGCTGAGGTCAGAGACTTTGATGCAGGATGGGGTGCATACTTTCGAGTACATGTATGGGAATGGCTTGAAAGAGTGACTTGATGTGTAGGATCGATATGAGACACTTTGGAGTGATGAAATTACAACGATGATGATGCCTTGGTGACAACACTTGGGCATGGGTCGAGCCGAGACTTAACCACTTTAACACATGGGGGCTGATTGATCTATGATCATGGACAGCACATGGATAGATGAGACAGGTGTATATTTGTTTCTATGGCAGACTTGAGGAATGGCACATTGCAGATATGATGGAGGTTGCTTCATGGACCTGGATGTGGCACATCGAGAGTCGGGTTGATGAGATGGTCTCTTCATATTGAGGAGATACACATATGGATGATGATGTTGGGGTAGATGTGGCTGATTTCATGCAGCACATTAGTACCAGACATCATGGACAGCATGTTGCAGATGAGATGAGGACTACTTCATGGACCTGAGCATGGCTTACTTATATGGAGATGGATTCTTGATCGAGTTGAGGATGTGACGGGATGTTCTGAGAAACCGCTGATGATGGCATGAGGATGTTCACTCTCATGGTTTGAGCGTGACAGTTGGATTGGTCACCCGACTAGTTCAAACATGGGGACGCGTAGTGTGCAGAGATGTGTTTTCATTTCTTGGAGTATCATGGCAGTGGTTCACATGAGGACGACACATGATGAGGTCGACACGATATGTTGCAGTGGGCATGTAGCTTGAGATGGAGGGGCCAGCCTTCCACGATGGGGAGCAACATGTGGAGATTGTGACAGGGTGGTTGATGGTCATGGATTGAGATGATTTCCAATGTATGACATACCGATGGGGTGTATACCTTGGTATGGTGATCTTGGTGACAGATGGTTGCCGGGACGAGACATGATGGAGACAGTGGTTCTACATATGTTGCAGAGATGGTTGCAGTATGTGGAGGAGTTGACATCATGGGTGAGACAGTTGTTGATGATCTTGGTGGATGGCTACCAGGATGGTATGTTGTCGAGGACGACAACGACTTCAGGTGGAGGAGGATGTTAGGACCTGCGGTTCCACCCGAGGTGCGACTGCGTTCGGCAACGAACGAGCGGTTGGGATAAGTGAAGGACGAGCTCATACTTAGCGTGCGAGGAGTTATGCGCACAAATGAAGGAGAGCGAAGTGTTTTTATATGCGTGGGAACATGGAGGATTGCCCACAGAGCCGACCCATACTTGGAGCAAGCCGACTTGCATTTGCGATGAGTAGGGGGCGTGTTATAGCGTGGAGGATGAGTCAGCTGGGTAGACCAACTCGCCCTGCCACTCGTATAAGTTAGCATTGCGTGGAGTTCATTTGGCATCACATCTTCGCTCATCCAACAAGGAGAAGTGCGTAGGACAAAGGGTAGCCGCAGCAATAAAAGGAAAGACGCAAAACGGTGATGCGCCCAACCTTGGGCGAGGCTGCACGAAGAAGAACGCACTGTCTTGGTTTTGGGTGAGGGCGCGGGTAGAGGTCGCCCACCAGTCGAAGAGAAGGCGTGCACGGGTAAGGTGTGGGCGCCCGGTTGTGCAAGGCGTGCACGGGTGAAGGCAAGGGTGCCCAGTTGTGCGAAGGCGCACGGGTGAAGGCATGAACGTCCGGTTGTGTGCGGTTGGGAGGTTGTGTACGGGTTCTTGGGCAGCTCGGGTGAGCGCCCGCCCGTCGTGCAGAGGCAAACGCGGAAGGTGTGCACAGTGGAAACGATGAAGTGTTGAGATTGTGAACGGACGTGTGACTCGTGCGGAGGCGCCCGTGTGTGGCGACTTGGTTACGACGAGGCACGCCCAAGTTGGAAAAACAACACGATCGTGCGACAAGGTGAATGAAGGGTTGGTGAGTTGTGCGGCGACCGTGCGAAGGCGCCGACGAGTTGGGCAACCGAGTTTACTGAAGTTGAAAATTGGCTAAGTGTAAATTTGGGGTTTCCCAAGATTTAACTTGTACTTGTAAAGAAGACTATATAATATATTGATTCGGGCAGACTCATATTGCAGGGAGTTGCCCCTCCCTTTATACTGTTGTGCATTTCTCTTGTATAATGTTGTTTATGTGAATGTTATGGGCTTTCACTTGTATAACGGAAACATAATAATACTTGGTAACGAAAATAAGACTAAGTATGGAATATTAGGCGTAGTCTACAATCGTAAGTATTGGTGAAAAGAAAACGATTGGTAGTGCCGCACCTCGCTATAAGCGGTTGAAAGACTACCGCAGGTGTAGGGGCATGACACCTTGCCTTTGTTTCTCCACCTTTGTGACCTATTTGTCGCTGACCCAGCGAACATTTGTATTCCCCCTACTCCCCCCTATGGGATGTGGTCGCTACACTCTAGTTCTCACAATGTTGTCACCTATCCTTGGACTATAGTTGTCCCTTTTGCTTCTCCGGTAACCCTCTCATTGGACCTCTAACTCCTCTAAGCCCCGTCTTCTTTGACACCTGGCTCCTTTTCTCCAACAATCTAACAAGGTTGTCCAGGAAAGAAAAATTAGCAGCAGCGAGACAACGATAATTATAAAATGTGCTCACAACAAATCGAAGCTCTCCAATTGGAAAATATGGACATTAAGTATAAAACTCACTAGCAAATGGCAACCTCCATCTCTCTCATGGATAAGATTTAGTCCCTCAAAGTTAAAATAACCCAGCAAGATTATGAAATTGACACCTTGTGTAGGCAGCTGGACGACACGAAGTTGCAGATCAAGGAAAATGAAAACCAGAACTCCACAAGCACAACATCTAGCCGACCCACAGGCAAATTGCAACTAGATCTCAACAGGACTTTGAAAGAATATCTCTCTCCTCTTTTCTGATGATCTCATATTATTAATGTGTTTTACTACTCAACCAATTTTCTAAAATCTATGTATGTCGGCTTTTGTAGCAGTTGATTTTCAATTTAGTCCCTTTGAAAAACTTATCAGTCCCTCTTTGGAGGATCCTCTGCAAGAAGTAATGTACCAAATTTTCCATGTACTTGTTGCATTCGAGCGAATAGAAATCTTAGTCATTTTTGTAAAAAAAATAAGAATAACAAGTACGTGGGAAAAAGCCTAGCATGAGCTCTACCCCCCTCATTAGCCATCACTGAGTTCCTAAGAATCTAGTGCTCTATATGAATCAAAAGAACTTATAATGTCATATAATATCCCCTACTAAATTTGGTTGGCTCTACTTGCAAATTGCTTTTAAAATTTTTCTTTCATGTATTTTGACAAACACTTATCCAGCAATTACTTCTTCAAACACTTAGCATGTAAATAATAAGAGATTTTACACAATAAAATTAAAAGCCCGCCATCTAATAATTTTCCTCTATAAGATCCACCAAATAAACCTCAATTAGCCCAACCACATTTTATTAAACTAGATCAGGAAATTACATGCAATTTATTTGTAGAACCTGGAAAAAAGCTACAACAACTGGGACAATCTAGCTGAGATGAATAATACGGCCTCCAAGAAAACCAATGCAACCTCCTCAATCGAATCCTGTCCTCCAGAAGAATTCAACCCTCCATAAGAGAAATCGACCTCCGTAGAATGAATTTGGCCCTGGAAGAGAGAATTCGGCCTCCCAACAAAGATATGCTCTCACAGATAAAATTATGCTTCTCCAAATAATTTCGGCTCCATAGGAAAATTCATCCTCCTTCAAAATAATTTGGTCTCATAAGGAAATGCAGCCTCCTCCAAAATAATTCGACCCTCAAAAATTCTGCTCAACTACTACAATGGAATTCGGCCTTCAAGGTGATTTGACAACCTCTTCAAATTAATTCAGCCTCCAGAAATAAATATATGGAACTGTTGTAGACGGATCAATCCCTCCTCAAGCTCCACTTTCCCTGGTGAAATATCGTCGCTAAGTACCAATGAAATGTCTAAATGATCTTTCCTCCTCATTAGCTAAGGTGGATATGTTTCACCGCAGAAATCAATCTTAACCAAGGGTGGAATAGTCTCACCACCGAAATAGATTCTCAGGAGGGTTTCACCCCTGCACACCACCCTAGCAACCTACCAGAGATCTTTGAATTAAATTCACGAATATCTAAATCATAATCTAATTCTCTTTTTATAAATTTATCATTGGAATTCCAGGGGTCATTAGAATACCATTTATAACCATTAGCTTGGCATTAAATTTAGCCTAACTTCCTGGTGTCATCTGAATCGGGGTAACCCACCATAACTTCCTGGTGTCCATTATCATTTTCAATAATATGGTTTCGATACCAATCTGTTGATAGTAATTCCCGACTCACTAACCCGGCACTTCTCAAATCCTTGACAGTCTCAAATAGGGGTACAACATGCAAGTTGTTATCAAAGCAAGGTTGTCCTTGTTCTCCACTTACGACTAGACGTGCATCCATCTGTAGCAGCTCCACAGGCAGAATATCACTAGCCTTTGAAGTCATCAGAATAACATAAACCCCAAGTGAGTCACTGCCTAATTCTGCAGCTACACGGAATGTCTCTAGAACCTCCCATACTTCAGCTGAAACCTCAATAGTTAGGGGAACAAGAGGCCGCTTGCCTTTGAGCTCAGACACATAAACTTCAAAATTGAAAAAAGTATTGACAACTCCACTTGCAGCAGCTCTGTTACTTCAAAGCCACTGCCTTCTTGAAATGTATCATCAATAGCTTGAGATGTGCGAGACCGCTCCATCTCATTATTAATTGGATGAGACGCACTATCCAGAGCACCAACATTTGGGAGATGAATAGATCGCTAAGCATTACATATTTGATCCAGAGCAACCCATAGCTTCTTGAAAGCTAAGAGCAAGTTCAGAGGCCATTTTAGGATCTCACCATGCAGTAATTGTATCCTCTTCTCGCCGATAGATGTCATCAGTAGGGATGTGATGTCCGAGTAAAGTTTCATTGTCATCCGGCGGTGTTACTTATTACCTCCAATCCATCAGCAGGGATGTGATGTGCGAGTAAAGTTTCATTGTCATCCGGTGGGTGTTACTTATTACCTCCAACCCATATTGCCAAACTCGAAGTAATTGTATCCTCCTGTCGCCGATATATGTCATCAGCGAGGCTCTGATGTTCGAGTAAAGTTTCATTGTCATCCGGTGGGTGTTACTTATTACCTCCAACCCATAGTGCCAAACGCACATGGTTGTGCAAAAGCTTGATTGTGCCCCTCGCGCATATGAGAAAAGGTTCATGATCCAGTGGTCCATTGGGTTTGAAACAGGGATACCACGCCCGTCAACAACTCTGGTTATCCAGAACTCTTGCCAGACCAACAAGCCATATAGATCACGGTATTGATAAAATTCTAGCCGCTCTGCTAATCCCCCACCCCAAGAACGAATCATATTTAAATCCATATCAACATGGAACTTGATATCTGTTTTACAACGTTTTTCCAGAAGACGCGGCAAACCATCTGACACTATCAAGTTCCCTCCACGAATGTAAACAGGTTCTCCATTCATTTTGAATAATCGTCCACCAGTTGCAGGATCTATGTCACTCAATTTCCCGAAACCCAAATAGATGACACCAAAAATGTGACTCTCCATAATCTCTTACATCCACACTGATGTCCACTTTGTATATTGTTTGTTTGCCCATGCCGTTTGGCCACCATAAACTCGGGCGTGTAAAAGAAAACATGAAAAAATGACTTAGTGTGCAATCTGGACAAATTTCCTTATGTCACGTTCATCAAACCTCTTCTTTTCCAAATCAGGGATGTCATTATCACTAGCACAATTTGTCATCATTGGCAACCAATATTTATTGAGTTATTGACCAATTAATGTGTGGTGTTGTATATGCCTATCATTGGATTTAAGCAAGTAAATTATCCAGAGGTGGGCATATACAACCCCGCGTATTAATGGGTCAATAGCACCGTAAAAATCAGTTGTCGTCATCATCCTTGTGATAGGTAGGGTCCCTCAGTGTTGCACTTTTAAGGTCTTTGTGATTAATTGCAATCTTAAGAAGCGTTGGTAGCTTGAAAACACTTTTAGGGTCTTTGCAATTAATTGCAATCTTAAGAAGTGTTGGCAGCTTGAAAACAAAGTAGTCTAAAGAGGCCACAATTTTGGTTGTGAAATAATGGAAATTCCAGCAAGATTTTGACAAAATCCAGCAAGAAATTTTGGAAATCCGGGTCACAACGGTCAAACTTCAAGGTTTTGGGTGCCCTAGGGGTTCTTGATGGTGTTGAATCCATTTCCACCATCAAAAAAACGATTCAAACACTCCAACAATCGGATTTTTTGAAGAAAAATTCTTCGGATTTTAGTAAGAAATTTGTCGTTCGGGCAAAATTACGGCCAAGGTTGACAACGCCCTTCTGCGTGTGCAGACAATCATAGACACTACCACTTGACATGAAGTTTGTTACAATGCACAAACCTGGTGGCCTTGTACAAACACCAATAAATTGAACTATATTCTTATGCCGAACTTTCCTCATAGTGAATACTTATTCAACAACATGTTGACCCCAGTGAGTGTCTCTATACAAGTCACCATAAGAACTAGATGAGATCAAACTTGCTCTCAATCTCCCAATCCTCTGTTCTCTCATTTTGATGTTCTCACTAATATATATGTGTTGTTATCTTTATCTAGCAATGAAATAGAAGGCTTCTGACTATAGTCATCAACTATTGAAACAACAAGAGTGTTTCCCCCACATCTGCAACATGGATTAATACTTTGTTGGACATGGAATGTTGAACCTCTTTTTCTAGTGAACTTTGACAGAAAGTAGATATTGCATCCTCCCCACTTCTTTGGTACAAGATAGCTTCTTTATTGCTAGGATTATGTTCAACAGTTGTGCTGAAAGACAGATTTCTTGGTCTTCAACTGCCACTTTATCATCCTTAAATCTACAGTCTTCTTTTCCCCTGATTGCTTTAAGGCCTTCATGATTTCTTGCATTGTCATAATTCTTTTTATTGGTATCAACTGACGATTGGAATGCCAATGCTCCACATGACCTATCACTTTTGGTAGGTTCTTGTTATAGTCTTCAAATTTTTGCAAATATTCTAACAGACACTCATGTATGATAACGATGTTCACCATCTTTTTTTACTAGGAAAACTAACAATTCTCACTAAAACCCCCTTAGGCTAGCAGGGTGCATAGTTAAATTGGGCAGTGCCGGAACGGATTTCCCATGGAAACCCTATGACCCCAAATAAAGCCCATATTACCCTAAAAGAAATTCAAATTGATCAAAGATATAAATTATTTATTAATGGTTGGGGCACTTTAAATATTGGGCTACTAGGATAGGAAGGGCTTTCATTCTTATTGTATTGTTTATTGTTCCAAAGTTAAGAAAACCATCTAGGAGTGGGATATTGAAGCATAATAGAGGATATAGAAGATTTGATAGTAGCCATGCTAGGCACAATGTCCATGTCAACTCCATAGTGGGTATCACTTTCTTTACATTTTTATTTCATACTAAGAAGAAAAGGGCAAAGTTTAGGCCTCACTTTCTAGTTGGGTTTTTCCCATATTAGGTTTTTCTAAAGTACAACTTGTGTTCATTATGTGGATGGTGTGTTATTCACTTAGCTTCTTTCATCTTTGCTTTAGTTTATTGCAATATTTCATGCATCAACATAGTAAAATTAATTTTGAAATCTAAAATAAAACACTAGACAACGAGGGATTTCATAATATTGTAAGATCTATTATGATGAACTGGTGCAGTGGAATATCCATGATAGTTTATAGGTCAAATTTGATCCCTCTCATTGCTCAATAGATCTAGATTTAACATAGATCTACAATAGATTAAATTATAAAACAAAATTTAACAAATAATCACCCAAATTTATCAAATGATTATGTAAATTTGAACCATTAATTCATTTTGTACTTATGAATGCATTGGTCTATCCAGCATTATTCTTTCCCTATCCTTGCTACAAGGTTATAGCACTTGAAACAATGGGAAAGATTTTGAAATATACTCGAAAGCATATCTTTGTCAAGCAATATTAATTATACTCAATTAGGTCGGTTCTTTGTTAGACTAGATTGGTTATACACACTCGATCCTTAGTGTCTAAGATTGAATATTCCTTCCTCTCTATTAATTAAGTTCAAGGGTTGTTTTCATCCACCACATAAGCTACCATTCCTACCTATTATCTCACTCTGAATAGCAAGCCTCTCTATTATCCCTTGCCATAGTTTAAAGTGTTATAAATTGGCTCTTTTGACTGCTTAAAACAATGGGAAAGGAAGCTAGTATTTTTTACACTAAATATAGTAAGAATCATTTTGAATTGATGGAATTGCATATTAGATGTTAACATTGCACAATCTAGTTGCAGTAGAGGTATTTGAGGTTATTGATTCCACTTTGCATTAAAAACTTTGGTAAAGATTATCTAATCGAATTTCAATGCTATGGACTAAAAAGAGAAATTCGTAGAACATTTAAACTTCTTTCTATCCTACCCCCACCCCCCTTATTAGTTTAGTTATGGGGTGTTTTCACCCATCATATGAGTTGTCATTACGTATTCACTCACATATTGAATCAATGGTAGGGGTTTACCCGTCCATTTTAAGTTTGGGCAACTTCAAACTTGAGCAATAAACTTTGTCAAACCTTGTTAGGAGGAATGAGTAGGAACATAATTCCAAAATAAGTTATGAAAATTCAAGATCAATTGGTGAACCTCAAAAAATGTTGATAGGGCAAGTAAGAACATTTATGGGCACACAAGCAATAGGAGACAAGCTATACTAAATAATAGTTTATGGGAAAGTAATGAAATAATTGGTTGAGAGCATGGGATGCAAACAATTAACACTCCAGACATCTTGATGGGGTTATGGAAAAAAAGGTGCACCCACAACATGGGTTTGATTTAACAACCAAGTAGAGGTGTCGAGCTCTACAAGAGATTTCATTGGCTTTCTATGAGGTAACAATATTGGTAGGTAAAATTTCTCTAAGTAATAGTAAGAAGAAATAACTATGACGTCTTCTTTAACCAGAGAAATAACTACAAAATAACTAGTCCTACCTAGTTCAATGAGATTGCGAGGAAGGCAAGGTTGGGTTGAAAGGCTAGGTAAACTTGTTAAAGTATGAGACATTCTTCAACCTTTCACGATTTTCATCTAAATCACACATCAACCAACAGATGGAATATAACATTTTATAACATTTTTAACAAATAATTAGTGATCCAAACCCCATTAATATTTTGCGTGACTGAACATCTTGAGTTGTGAATATCAATGCTTAGGTAAAAATAAATAAATAAAATAGAACACATGTATTTATATTTATTTGTATATAATGTTGATATAATTGATTTTATAAGAGATATTTGATTCCTACTTTTTATTATATGCATAAATATTTCTTATATTTTGGAGTAAAGGTTGATGGTTCCTAGATTAATGGATAATCTATTTTGCTAGAGGTAGAGTGAATATGTAATCGTTGTCAAAATTAAGATAAAATATTTTAAAATAAATTTTCAAGCTAACCAATTTGGTCTAGGGTTTAGGATTTTGATCCAAGAAATGTAAAAAGATTGATTCTCCATAGAGCTCTCTTACCATGGTGACATTTTATTGTGCCTATAATTATTGGTATATTATTTTATATCAAGATAAGCATCTCTTAAAAACTGCATCCAACAAAAAGAATCGTGTAATAATGATTAAGCTTTGCGTTTACATGCTCTCTTCTCACACATATGAGCTATTTACACCACAATGGTGATTTACATTCTCTCTTCACACACAAGTGAGCTATTTACACCACAATGGCCATTATAGTTGGCTAACTACTCTAATGCAAAATTAATAAATAAAAAGCTATAAAAATTTAAAAGTGAATTGCACTTGCAATCGATGTATAAGATACCCTAGTATTCTAATTGCATATGTATTATTAATTTTCTATGATGATTAACTACCAACTACACTCTAGGAATCCGGTGTTCTATTTCTTTTCCTCACTTTAACTCTCAAATATACTTGCAATAAAAAAAAATGGACTATGAATTCCATATGTTTGAAATATTTAACATTAATTACATCATGGGGGAGGCAGGAGCAGGAGAGGTAATATATCACCCCAATGAAGAAATTGAGATAAAATTTGCATGGGGGTTGGGAAGAACTTCAAATAACCAGGTAGAAGCATTAGCTCTTTGGCAAGGCCTGAAGATAAATTTAGCGATAAATTCAAAGACTTCATTGAGAAAGACTTCTCTCCCTTGGATTCTCGGATTAGAAGACAAATTAAAAATTTTGATATTATATCCTTTTATCACATTAAAAGAGAGAATAATCAGAATGCAGACGAGCAAGCCAACAAAGGTACATGTCTTGAGCAAGGTGTTCTTCTCCTAGATCGAGGTGATCCATCCTTCCATTATCTCCCATGAAGTTTAGATGGTATAATCCTATGGAGGTTGGGGGGGGGGGGGGGGGGGGTTTATATTAATCCATAAGTTAATTTGGAATAATCGAGCCCTAAGGTCTGCCATGGTTTTAATTAATATTAAAAATTATTCATAAATGATTCCCTTAGAGCGACAACTCTCAATATTCGTAATGCTGGCAGAGTGCCCTCCCAGGTGGTTAATGGAGAGGGAATTTGTCACCTTCAAGGACAAATGTTGTCATCCAACATGTAAATTTACCTTGGGACTTAAAATACATTAGTCCAGTACTTCATTCTCGTCTATGCGAAGTAAATGTGCCAAGCTTGGACCATGGGTGAAGGATTTGTTGCAGGACTTAGGTGAAATCAGAAGGCAAATGAGGTTCAGAGGCATTTAATGTGATACGACGGTAGTGGAGAAGGGAAATGGAAACATTCCCAATTATAAATGTCGCTTGATAAGGATGGAGTTGCTCAGGATTACAGTGACTTGTCGTTAGTTTGAAAGTATGTCCTCTCCAAATAGTGAAGACGGTGAGAATCTCAGGATGGTTCAATCTTCAATCACGGTAGAAGATAACCTTGCCAAATTGGACAGAGTTGGAGAGTAGGTGGTGTTGGAAGCACACATTTCTCTTTGACAATGCAGCAGCTGGAGTCGTTTTGGGAGGATTTGGAGCGACTCTAGTTAATAGAGGAGAATTTGGCCACGAAAGTTGACAATCTGGGTTCGAAGGTTGATGCAATAAAAGTAACAGAGCGGAATCAACTATTGTCGGCATCCTTAAAGAGGTCTTTGGACTACAGGATCCTACCTCTCCCGGTGCACACGAACAAGATATGCCAGGCGAGCCTGAGGAGCGGGTTGGCCCAAAAATTCCATTGCAGTTGTTGGATGAAAATGGAAATGCCCTGACAAACATCGATCCACCAAGAATGTAGAATTATGTTAGAAACTTCCTTAGTTTTGTTTAAATGTTATGTGAATCAACAGTATTTAGTGGAATATTTTGGAGAATGTATAAGATCAATCATGTCAAGGGAATATTTGGGTATAGGCAGGGTAGAAGTAGACTCTTTTTTAACAATTATGGAATTCAATAGATGATGAAGAATCCATGTATGTAAGGGTATTGGCCCATTTACTAGATTGATTAATACAAACTACTTATTTCTTTAAAAAAAAACATCAATTACATCATGAAATTATATCAATAAATATATGTCTAAATTAAGTTAAATGACCTACATCAATAAAACATTTTTTATTTATTTTTTTACATTAAAATTGTCAAGTCTTTTCTTTCCTATTTAAACAAACATTTTTCTAATATGAACAAACCATATAGGGACAAATTCTTGTTCTCTTCTATTTGGGATCATGAAAATGAGTCGGTCCATTTGTTACATTACACATTAAGAATTTATAGCATGTATTACCCAAATATCTTATTCTTTTTTATCTAATTTCTAGATTATAATTTATATTTTTACTCTTTTTTTTATCTAGTTTCTAAATTGTAGTTTATGTTTTTACTCTTATTTTGAAGCTTATATTTTTGTTATATTTTAAGGGTTTTATAAATTGATATATTGCAATGTGTATTGTTTAATGTTATAATATTTTTTTTTTCAATCTATAAGTCTATTTTTTTTAAACACTTTATATGAATACATTAAAGACGAGGCTTCACAATTGCTCATTTTGAAAATATGGTAGAATGACACTTCAAATATAAGCACATACACACAACTTTATAATATCTCTCTACATGTCAAACTATATTTGTGAAGGCTTGCCTACTTAAAGCTTGCATGAGGAACAAATATCAAAGGTTGCAATTTCAACAAAGGTTCTAAAAGAGCTTGAGGGTCGCAATCATTATGGGCAATAGATGACAACTAGTTACAAGTGTTGACAATTGTTATGGGTGACTTCCTAAGTTCATTTTGTGACATTTATGGTTTCGTCCTATGACTTTGACTTTCTTATGCTTATGTGGTCCATTGTTTATAGTTTATTCTACCACTAATGCATATCTAGTTCCAGTTTTGGTAGTGTTAACATTGTGCCTATGTATATTCTACATCATTGTAGTGAGGGCATATTTTAAATATCTTGGCAATATGGTGAGAGTGAAAATGGTGTTTTCTCATACAATAAGTGCCAATAACCTTAGCTTGGTCAACCCTTATCAAAGTGATGAGGCTTCTCAATTCCTTCATTCAGAAATAATCCTTATCACAAATATCAAATCAATACATTTCTTAAGTCATTGAGTTCATTGACTCTAGTCTACTCTAACATTAAAGCATATCATGTAGCTTGTTAAAAAGGTTTGGTGCATACTTCCACAACATCACTTTAGTTTATATGGCTTCCACCTTGCACTAATGTTTTTGTGTAATCTCATGGTAGGAATGAAGGTTCATTGAAAACAATTCATATTAGGTTACTATTACAACGAGTTACAAGTGTTTTTTTTTTCAACTGTGGTTCACGGTCACTGAGTGGCCGCTACATCCACAGGTAATAATCCAAGCAGATCCACCCGAAGGAATCTACTTGTCGTCTTATCCAGTCGAGCCTAACCCCAAGGGCGTCGAGGAGATTTGACCTCGTCACCTCCCAATTGGCAAGGTACTTAGCAACGGGAACTCGACCAATTGAGATATCCCTTGGGACTAAAGAGTTATAAGTGTTTTGGTAATAAAATGTTTTAAGAATTTTTTGTTACTAGAGCACAAAGGAGTCAAACCTCAATATTAAACCTTTGAAGCATTTTTATTCTACATGTTTCAAGCTCTTTAGCTAATTAAAATATATCTTTGTTTATATATATTTGTTATAAGTATTGGGAAACTTGTAAAATGAGAATTCATATTTTATCTCATACATCAAGGTGCAAGAATAAGAATTTTCTTTCCTAGGCTTTAGCTTGCAATATGTTGATTCAATTCAAGTTTGCAAATTGTTATATTATCTTGAGAGCCACTTTGTTTTGTCCTTTTTGTCATAATGTAGCCATGCAAAGTACGATAGGGTACTTATTTTGCATATTTGTAATTCATTAAACTCAATAAAAAAAACCTAAATATTTTCTTTGCATTTCCATAATTCATTAAAATTCTTACACGTTTGCGGCTTTAAGCTTCGTTTGAATTAAATTTAATAAATAGTTATACATATACATATATTTTAATTTATGATATAAATAAATCTTATGTTTTTTCTCCAATATATTGAAGCTTCTTAATCTTGATGCATGTTAGCGATATGGTCATTTTACAATGCATTAAATATCTTGGATTTTTCTATTAAGTTTGTCTCTATTGTTGGTAGCAAGTATAAAGCCAATTTATTTTCTGATAAAGTTAGTGCATGTGTTTGTGTAACCAAACTCTTTTTTGTTTTTTTAGCATTTTATTATGAGCAAAAAAATGTGTTATGAATTGCTATGAGTATCCAATATTTTGTTTGTAAGGTTATACGAAACTAAATTTAGTGATATTTCTACTTCCAAAAATCACATATAAAAGTTCATCAAAATGAATTTCGATATTATTTCTTTGCCTTTCGCATAAGATTTCATAAAATAATTAGCTAGTTATAGCTAATTAGCTAATTGATATCCTATGTTTGTAGGGTTCCCATGAATTGCACTCTCGAAAATTAAGGAGGGAAAGACTCACTAGAAAACAATTATTTTTGTAATTGAATCCTATAAAAGATTAGTAATGAGGTTTGCAAGTACTTTTACGTCCAAATTCAATGACTAACTACAATCTCAAGACTTTGGGATGTGGTCACATGAGCCCACAATAGTTGAAGAGTTAAATATAATCTTAGGTTAATAAGTATAAAAAAATTAGTCATAAAACGATAGGCGCAAACCTTAATTTCAATCTATTCAAGTAAGCATGTTGATGAATGTATTGGTGTTATTATGTGATACCAATCAGTTATTGAAGAAGTGGAGCAACACCATCTGATGGAGAGTCACCAATATCAATGGTAATAGAGCCCTCAAAATTGATTATGCACCCCAATCGAACCAATTGAAAAGAAATGGGATGACCAAGGTAGTACAAGGGTAACGAAGCAAGTCGCACCTAAAAGGGGATGAATAAAAGAGTGCAAGGGTGACGAAGCAAATGGTACAAGAAGGGATGAAGAAGGTGGATACTCCTCCACTGGTAATAAGTTCCTATCAAGGCATCTATGTTTAGTAGTTATTGTTATGCCTCGTTCTTCACGATCTAGAATTAATTAATTGAGGAGCCCTTTCATAATTTAACACCATCATGGCCTTAGGGGGCTTGCATGCAACTTGCTAGGTGGAAGTGGAGGGTGGTTGTGACTTACATAATGGCAACTTGCCTCAACTACATTAATATACAATGTCAGATAATGTGTAGTGTGAACCTACAAACCAATGAATCATATATATATATTAAAAGTATTTTTTGTGTTCTAAAAAATAGTTGGAAAAATTGGGTCGCCATCAAGGGTGTTTAGTCCCATACTTTAATATAGAATGAATAATAAAATTGGAATATAAATATCTAAAAATTGTTTTAAAACAATACGTTTAAAAAAGAAAAATAATAAATATATTTTTTTGAAGACATTGACTATAGTTAAAAAATTGTATGAACTAATACATGGTCAAAAGGCTTTGACCACAAGGAACAAACTATAGTCTATGACAAGGGAAGGAACTTATAATTTAACATCAATCATACAATAATCCTTGAAATAATTAATAAGAGGTTAGCCCATTTCAACCTTAGCTAATCATATTAATAAGTTTATTTGAAGAAGGAGTTTTGACCATCATGCCATAATAATGTTAAATATTTTGTTATGCATAAATCTCTTTAATTTTCAAATATTAGGTTAAAACATATCTATAATTAGCAAAAATACTAACTAAGGTAACCTCAACAAATGTTGAGGATTTGCCACAAAGTGAAATAATACATCTAATGTCTTTAATATGTAATATACATAATGTTTATTGTTGCTAGAAAAAAACATTATATTCCAAATAAGATTGACTTCAATAGCTTTTAATATGGCTAAAGTGCCATATTATATTAATAAATTCTTAATAAAGTAAGTTTTCCAAAATACCTAAGTACACAATTGTTACATGTTGAGGTCCTAAATACACTTGAAGCCCTAAGCATTAGCCTCCCTCCAAAAATTTTAAATTCAGAATCATAAGACACATTTTTTTAAACAGTCATTGCTACCAAATGATTTCATTTTCTTTTATTAATGTACTTGACTAAGTATATTATATGGATTTCTTTAAATGCTTCTCGATTGTTGTTAATCTTTATTTTAGGTTGAGTTTTGGTTTGAAAATCACTGAGTTTCCTTTTCGTACCTTATGATACCACAATGTGGTGATTTCAAAATCCTCTTGCTTATGAAGACCTTACTAAAACATCCTTATATTGTCATAGCTTATTAATGACATGGAAATTGTGTGATGCAATAAGAATGATATGCTTATATTCAAATGCATAGCAATAGAAGCTTACATAAACATGCATTATGTTCAATAAATTCTCCTCAAATACATTCTCAATCTTGTTAATGCTAAGTGCTCCATCATTGATGGTTGGCACAGAAAGTGACGAAAAATGCACAACTTCAAATACCACATCTTTCGTTCAGTTACCACATATGAGAGTCCATGAGTCAATATTTAAGGCTAATTGATGTGTTAACGTGTATGTTGTTGGAATTTCTAAGTCTATCTGTTAGAAATCCTTCATGTACTTTTTGCTTTATTTCTTCCTACTTTATTTACCATGTAAATATTGAAAATAAATACAAGTACATGCCCAACACATACAGATCATCAACTGGAGGAAAAATAAGAACACAAGTGACACCGTTATTTTTGGACTAATGTCCCCGGAAAAACCCAATGCGGGAAAATCGGTGTAGCTATCTGAGGGTTTTATTATTAAGCAGTTTTAGAATACCATATGGGTGCCAGAAATGTCTCACCCAACAAATAATACCCTTGGCAGTAGTACCTCTCAGTCGGAGACAGATAACCCCGAATGAACAATCCCACAGCTCTCAGCTCCAATTTGCCCCACGAAATATCTCAGCGTCAGCCTCTAGGGACGGTGTTAGCCTCTCTAGCCTAGCGTCAGCCCAACTAGCCTTGCGTCAGCCTCTAGAACCTCTGCATCAGCCTATAGAGCCTCTGCGTCACCCGCGCTAGCTCTCCTCAGGCATTGCGCAGTTCTTGGCTGCGTTTGTGTGGCCTCTAGTTGGCTCTGCTTCCCTCTCTCCTGGATTCTGCGCTGATGCTCCTGGTACCCTCTCTGCCTCTATGCTTCTATATTCACTTCTCCTCAGCTGAAACTCTGATCACTCCTTCGATTTCCTCAACAGGCCCTGCCCAAGAAAATCGAATTCTTGATCAACTCTGTGTATTCTCCAAGTGACCCTCTAGCCTCCTCTTATACTTTTCTCGTTGACAATTCAACACTCGATATTAAGTCCCTAAGCAATGGCTAAGATTAGATCTGGCTTGATCCATGACTTTTGGACCATTTTAACTACGTTTTATATTAATTCACATTAATATTTTATTTTCCCTAAGTTTAGACTTAGGGACTCCATTAAAAACATTAATTATTTTAATATCTCCCAAACTGGTTATATTATGCCCAAACCCTTTCTGGGTATTGGAGATCTCATGTGCTTTAGCCTCTCCACCAATTTTTGTGGCTAGATCATATCCAATGCTACCCCAAATCAACACTCCCTCTTAGAGAGGACTGTGTTCTAGTAATACTCCTCACTGAGCATCACCTTGATCATCCGGCATCGGTCCCTGTGCTGATGTTAGGCATGTTTCCCATCATCTACACTGTTGCATCATGTACTGCTACTCGTGGCCCTGCCACTGCCACTACTGCATCCGTATGACAATTCCCTCTCATCAGGCTGCATCATGCTACCCATAGCACTGCCACTGCTAACTGTTGCGTTGCAACTCAATTACTAAGAAGTAAGTAACTGATCTCCCAACTCTGATGCCTTTGTCAGTCTAGAGACACTCCCGATGCTGAAATTCCCTCTGTCATTGACAAGTGTTCCCTCTCTGACCCCTGTATTGCTGCAACAACTTCATGCATCTCGCACTGCTTCCTCACGTTGTCCTGGGACTCCTGCACTGTAGCTCCCTCTGTCGCTCCATCCGCATCTATCTCTACTGACATCCGCCAATCCTGTTACTCCTCTTCGGGGCTTTCGTAGCAAGGTATAATCCAAGAGGTTGAGTACCTCGAGTATATTTGCCCTCATCGCCTATAGTCCATCTGACTACAGCTCGATGTCTCCCCACTTCCTCTCAAGTGGCGTATGAGCAATCATGGCACAATCATCATCTATCTCCACTTCTTTCTCTGCCCTCCCTGGCACAACCTTGGTCTCAGAAGCCTCTCCCTTGCTTTTCTTTTTCAAACACTGGCTCACATAGTGACCTAGTTCCCCACAATGGAAGCATTTGACCTTGGAGAGGTCCTTCTTCTTTCGTTTCTCCTGTTTTCCCTCAGATGCTAGGGCAACATCCTCCTCTTCCTCCTTCTTGATTCTGACCCCCTTGTCATTACTTCTTGCCTTGGTTAGCCTTTTGATCTCTTCTTGACCAAGAGCCGACCACTGTTCCTCCCAATCTGGAAGGGTCGACCTGCCCAGTATGCTCTGGACAAATACCTCCCAATCCTCTAAGACTGTGTTCGATGTGGTCCTCACCATGAATTTCTCATCCGGCGTGGCCCCTATGGAAGTCAGTTGATCCTCGATCTCCTTCAATCAACCGAGGAAGGTGTCTCCCTTCTGCATCTGGGATGATCGCAGCTAATTTTGTAGTAGCGTCTTCCTATGCATGGAAGTATGCTGATACAATTTCATCAGGGCCTCCCACATTGCATTTGTTGTTTCCTTTTCGGCAATATGTGGTACTACATGGTCCTTGAACCCCATCAAGGATGATGCTCTTGGCCCTCGCCATTGCCTCCTCGTACTTGTCATTCTCAATCGGGTCAACTAGGATCACTATCGTTTTCAAGGCGAAGTGTTTGAGATGATTCATGTTTAGAACGGACAAGATCCTGGCCTTCTAGACTACGAAGTCTGAGGCTCCGTCTAGTTTGTCCTAATCTCTTACCCCGTTTACTGCCATTTCGCTCCTCCTCTTTCAAGTCTCTCTACGTCCCTCCTAGAAGTTCTTGGTGTGATTCCCTCTGAGCCTCGATTGCCCTCCTGGAGACCCCTCTGCCAATGTCGAGATGCCTCCACTATGATCGTTAGTGCATTTGCACCACTGATCTGGATTTCTTGGCTAGAAATAATCGGTAGCAACTCCCTCCTCCTTGGTCTTGCCTTGTTAGGTATTGTTCTGACCACAGTACCCTTCCAGCTTCACTCCGCAACTTACGCATAGCCTCATATGCTCCAGCGAGCTGAAGGTTAGAGCCTCTAGGCTCTGCACAATCCTGACACTAGCAAAATCCTCACCTCATGGCCACAGGCGTCAATCCTTCCTGACTAAGAAATATGGTCGGGCACTGCGTAGGTCGTTTCTGCCATTGTGTTGATCCTCCTCTCGACTCAAACTCGATGACGCAGGCACTGCGTCACCCCTTCCTTGCTGCTTCTCTGCTAGGAACAACTTTTGTCACTTGGGACAGTTGTTTCTATTGTTGTTTCTCTGCTCGGCTGATGGCCTCAGTTCTCCTGTGATCTGTAACCACGCTCTGATACCATGTTGGAATTTCTAAGTCTATATGTTAGAAATCCTTCATGTACTTTCTCATTTATTTCTTCCTGCTTGTTCTGTTAATGAACAAGTTATTTACCATGTAAATATTGAAAATAAATACAAGTACATGCTCAACACATACATATCATCAATTGAAGGAAAAACAACAACACAAGTGACATCGTTATTTTTGGACTAATGTCCCAGGAAAAACCAATGCGGGAAAATTAGTGCAGCTATCTAAGGGTTTTATTATTAAGCAGTTTCAGAATACAATTTGGGTGCTAGAAATGGCTCACCCAACCAAGAATGCCCTCGACAGTAGTACCTCTTAGTCGAAGACATATATTCCAGCTAAAACCCCGGATGAACAATCCCACAACTCCCAACTCCAATCTGCCCCACGAAATCTCCAAGCGTCAGCCTCTAGGGACTACGTCAACCTCTCTGGCCCAACATCAACCCAATTAGCCTTGCATTAGTCTCTGGAGGCTCTATTTCAGCCTTTGTAGGCTTTGTGTTAGCCTCTGGATCCTTTGTGTCACCCACGCTGGCTCTCCTCAGGCATTGCGCAGCTCCTAGTTGCCTCTGCGTGGCCTCTAGCTAGCTCTGCGTCCCTCTCTCCCGGCTTCTGTGCTGATGCTCCGGGTACCCTCTCTGCCTCTCTACTTCTGTATTCACTACCCCTCAGCTGCAACTCTAATCACTCCTTCGATTTCCTCAGCAAGCCCTGCCCTAGAAAATCGAATTCTTGATTAACTCGGTGTATTCTCCAAGTAACTCTGAAGACTCCTCTTATACCTTTCTCGTTGAAAATTCAACGGTCGAGATTAAGTCCCTAATCAGTGGATAAGATTAGATCTGGATTGATCCATGACTTTTGGACCATTATAACTCAGTTTTATATTAATTCACATTAATATTTTATTTTCCCTAAGTTTAGACTTAGGGACTCCATTGAAAAATTAATTATTTTAATATCTCCCAAACTTGTTAGATTATGCCCAAACCCTTTCTGGGTATTGGAGATCTCATGTGCTTTAGCCTCTCCACCAATTTTTGTGGCTAGAGCACATCCGATGCTACCCCAAATCAACATATGTTATTATAAAACTTACTGAATTATGATATATGATGCAAAGCTTAACAAACATTGCAAAGGTAAAAAAAGTAAGGAAATTTGAGTGGTAAAAAGGTACGACCATGAATTTATTTGATTATTAATAGTCTACCTAGTTAGTGTTGTGATGGTTCATGAGATATATCATGTATGTCTATAAAACTAGTAGGTGGTCCTTTTAAGCTTCAATGAAATAACAAGGGGAAGAGTCAGCACAAAACAAACCGAAAATAAGGAGATCCAAATGATGAAATACATGGCATATTCATTACAACCATTAACTATCCAATTCACTATGTGTGGTGTTGTTTCCTAAAAACCAACATCTAGTGATGCAAAATAGAGAAAAAGGGAAATACTCTACATAGGGAAAGAAACTCCAAAATGTTGAACTGAGGATTTGATCAATGAATAACTCTTCTAATTATTATAAACTAGTCATGAGACCAATCATGCATCTATGTAGTTGCGAGTTACTTAGGTAACATGTGAGAAATTCATGAATAAATTAGTTCAATCACAAGTCAACCTAAAGCACTTGATGAAGTCATTAAAACATTTGTGAAACATAAGTGAATAAAAAATTATGGAAAGGATTACCGAGGACTAAATAGACACTCTTAGATGGTAGTGGGATGTTTCAAATGAAAATTGAAATTTTGAAGACCAATGAAAAGGATCTAACTTAATTAGATATATTCTAAGTTGAACACATTGAGTTATATGGGTCAAGAAGTGCATAAATAAATTCATATTTACATCAAGAAGCCTCCACTACGAAAAGTAAGCTCCAAGGATCCTGAAATGATTATGGTTGGCATATTACACTACACAATCAATTAATTATTTCTTAGATTATCTTCATACAACATTTCAATCAAACGAACACCCAAACATAACACTGGCCTTCACAATGATGCATTTAGCCTCTAGACAATTCATTGGAGGAAAAAAAACATATGAAGACTTGAGACTCATGACAAAGGAAGGTCCGATTATGGAACAAAGCATTAGTAGCTACATTTTAGATTTGGAGGATTTGTTGGAATTATTAAAGTGTACGATGAACTAAAATGCATTACCAAGAAAGTTGTAGTTGCTACCCGGTCAAGGAAACATTATGTTTTAAGAATTGATCCATTGTTGGACCTTGCTGCAAAACAAAAATATCCACAAGAGGATATAATATTTCAGTGGAAGTGTTATACAAATTCCAAGAATTTGGAATTTAATGCAACTTCTAAAATTTCACTCAAACATGAGATTTTCTAATGTATTCCCTATGAACTTTTAGCCTCAAGGATGATTTGAAAAATTCAAACATAATAGAAAAATCTTTAATTCAATTCAACTAACAACTCATACCAAAGTGTAATTCAATCTCAATATGGTACAACCCTTGGGGAAAACTATTCCAATCATATAACAAAGATTAATAACTTTATTATGGTAGATTTGAAAGAATACAATCCACTCTATCTACTAAATGTGTGCAAAATCACTTATCAATTTCGGCAATATAATAAGTCAACCCAACATGAACAAGAAGTGTTGGAAACCACTCAACCAAAAGGATAACACAAGTTGAAAATCAAATATGCAAGTATACACTATTTGGAGAGATTAAACACTACACACACACAGAGTATGTGCATCTCTCTCTCTCTCTCTCTCTCTCTCTCTCTCTCTCTCTCTCTCTATATATATATATATATATATATCAAATGAGGGTACATGCACATTCCAACAACTTATCATGAGAAGGTACAAGTCAAGCTTTCCAAACCTAGCTAGAGAAACCACAAGAATACCTTAGCCATTGAATAGTCCTAGTTAGGAATCACATCAAATGAGGGTACGTGCACATTCCAACAACTTATCATGAGAAGGTACAAGTCAAGCTTTCCAAACCTAGCTAGAGAAACCACAAGAATACCCTAGCCATTGAATAGTCCTAGTTAGGAATCACCCCCAACCAAAGCTTTCCACTGCACTAAAGATTGTCAACATGTCAGTATCATCACTAACAATTCTTTCTTGTCTTATACATCAAGCTTGACATCAAGCTTGTATAACATGAGCTCCCCACAATACCATTCTTTTTTCCTTAAAGTTTACAAACCTTAACCATTTTGCATCACATAAGTATATTGCAACACAACGCTAGCACTATCCTCCAAGTCTACATGTCCATCCTAGGGTTTTATTCCTCAAACCTCAAGCCTTCAACTCTTGCATCAATATAAACACCAAAACCTCCATGTAACATCAAGAATACAATATCATGAGTGTTTTTCCAATCAAGGCATCACACCAAACTCATTTCTCATCAAGCTAGGCTCTCAATGATCTTTTTCTAGCCTCCATGAATTGCACAAAGTAAAATCTCCAAAGTCATGCAAGACATTAGTTCCATTGTCCATATCTTCTACCATGATAGAAACCTTAGTGAAACAACAAGAGCCATAAGAACCACCATCATCTTCATCATGTTTGTTTCTAGATTTATAGGCATAACATAGATGTTAGCATCACACAAAAGCATTTTCTTAAAGAACATACAAGGCATCTCTCTATGTCCTCTTTTTTAGGGTTCCTCACAAACATTTGTGTCTTACACCCTTCAAGACTTCTCTACGACAAGCAAATAATAAATTACAATGATGATATGATCTAGAAAATATCTATATTATCTTTATATATACGAGACATGATGGAAGCTAAAATAAAATAAGGACATGTGTCCATATAAGTAACCAATAAGGAAATCCCACATGGAGTGCTTTACAATACAAGAATACACAAGTTTTGCATGAGATTTTATCTAGTCTCCAAGATCAAACTCCCTCGATGCATGATGATTCCTCGGGTCAATACCTCTCGTCCAATAGGGTGCAATCTCTAGCAAGATGCTAGTCTAACCCTCCCTCTTCAATGATGTTATATTATCCAAGTATCTTCATGTGAGGGGATCCTCTTATCACTATGTGCCACATGTCCTCATGAGCCAAATGGTCCTCAACATATGTTCCAATGTAGTTACTATGTCCTAATATATGCCCATATGTCCATACATCCATGAAGCATTGCAACCAATTGATGCAACTTGTAATTCTCTAAACTAGGTGAAAGCACTTTTGGAGTAACTCCAAAGATAACACTCCCTCTTTATGAGATTTTTTTTTTTTTGTAACACCCAACTATTCCCTCTATATCTCCAATTTGTAACACTAGTTGTGTCCACAAAGCCAAATATTACTCCTCCATCATGATATATCAGCATAACTACTAAGCAAGAGCCACACCAACAAGTACAAGTCCATGCACCTTGATATCTTAGAAATCACTACTCACAAAGGTGTCTCTCTCTCTCCAAGTAATATGCAACTTGACCTGTAAATGGTGAACATGCAAAGAGAATACAACAAATCCAATTGGTTTACACCACCAAACAAAGCTACTCCCCTCTTCCCAAATTCCAGGGGCTCCAAAAGAACAAGGACCTTTTATGAACGTAAAGGAACATAACCTTAGACCATTAATTCCTATTGAACTCTAAAATCACAACCATAATAAGGAAGATGTCAACAATAACCTATCAAAACTTTAGCATCCCTCAATTCATCACCATGGACATATCTTAATTGCTACATTAAGAGTTCTCCAAGACATTCTACAAATATAATCACATATCCAATAATATTAGGACAAGTGGAACAACTCCATCAAGAATAGTAGGTGAAAAATCCAACTTGAAGGAAAAAGTAGTAACAACCCATAAAAAGGATAATCAACTGTGAGCATAAGGGTCCCTCTTGTGTGCCTCAAAACATCTAGCAATATAAGTAACAACCTAAAAAATGTAAACCCCTCTTTAAAAGAATCACAAAGTAAGAGTATCATCACAATCAACTCTCTCTACCTGAGAGAATGCAACATCCCTATCTTTGATACTCATCACTACTCCCCCTAGCCGCAAGCCTAGAATCAATCACCAGTTCCACCACCCAATTTTTTTAACGTATCATCATGTTAGGTTTTTCACAACCATCTTCAATGATAAACATCGTAAGACAAAAGTACACATATAACGAATACAACCAAGGAATATCAACTCTCCAAGATTAAGTAAAAAGTAAACATATACAAGAGTGCTAATAGCTAAGCATCAAACCAACTATTATATCCATAATTAATATCTCCATAAATTTACATGATGTACAACCAATGCAAACCCCAGGGGATAAAATTAATCACTAAAATTAGGCAAGCTCTGTGAAAATTCCTACATTGGAATCCCTACTGCAACAACTGATAATGTTTCTTCTATTCGTTAAATTAATCAACCATATTCTTTGCAATTTCCTATGGAAAATATAGAAACATATACACTGCAACCTTCACTTAATTAGATATTATGCAGAAACAAGAGACAAATGTCCATAAAAAATCCAAAGTGGGAATACCGGTGCAGTAGATCTGAGGGTTTTATTATTATGTAGTAGTAAATCTGAGTACAATTATTGGATGCTCAACTAGCAATCCGATACAGAGAGAAACTAGAAAAAATGAATAGTGAAATAATCTCACCCTGTCACTAGGAGAATCTAAATTTGGTCACGCTAAACTGGAGCATCTACACACCCTCTATGCAGAACTGTGTCACTCTTATGAAATTCCTACATCACACCTACTGGGTATCACAGTGCTCCTTTTCTGGATCCTCTACTGGCTGGAAATTTCGAATCTCTGCCTCCAAGCTACTAAAACTCAATTTCCTCAGCAGGAACTTGATTTCCCACTAAGGCCTGCGCTACCACTGCGTCAGCTCTACGTGGGTCAGCATTTGCCTCTCTCTGGATGTCATTCTGCCCTCCCTCTACATCATAGTCTCTGACCCAGGAAAACTTTCTTCTTCCGGATACTCACTGCCCCTCACTGCAAGAAATATACTCGATTAGAATTTCCTCCTGAGAACTTCTCAGTTCAGAAATTCAATCTCTTGATCTCTCGGTGTGTTTTCCAAATGACCCTCAAGCTCCCTTAAATAATCTTCTCGTTGACATTCAACGACCCAAATTAAATGCTAATCAATGGCTAAGATCATTTTAGCTTGATCCTTGTCTTCTTGTAGAAGTTACACCCACAATTAGACTAATACCCATTAATATTTTTAATTTCCTAAGTTTAAACTTAGGGTGCCATTAAAAATATTAATTGTTTAAAAAAAATTGTCTCTAGGTGGAATTTTCCAAAACACTTTCTGGGTTTTTTGGAATACATGTGCCCAAGCCTTCTTACAAAATTTGAGGCCTAGAGTACATCCGATGCTACCCCAAATCAACACTCCCTCTTAGCGAGGAATGTGCTTTAGCAATATACGCTGCTACATACTGCTTTGACTCTGAAGCATCATCCTCCGCGTTGTTGATGTTTGACATGTTGTCCACCAACTATTGCCTTGCTACTGTAACTATACTATTGCTGACACCTCCACTGTCAACACTGCATTTGTACTACAACTCCCTCTCAAGCGTTGCATCTGTGTTGCTTCTAGCACTACCACTGCCAACTGCTATTGTTGCTGCTACTCCATCAACAATGGAAAAACATCCAAAATTATTGAACTAACTGTGTTCAATATGATACCACGTGAATGTTGGAGCCTGACTGCTGCTAGTCTCTGCATTGACCCTCTGAATATACTATGTTGTTGCTGACCTCTACTCTGTGCCATCTGCACTACTGTCAACTCTGCTCTGCACTGCTCAGACTCTGGCGCTCCTATCCAATTCAACTGTATCTCCGACACTCCTCTGCACCATTTAACACTAGTCCATCCCGCTACCAAAAAATTGGGCTCCCGTATTAAGTTATTGATCAAAGAGGTGGACTCCTCAAGGATCTTGCTCATCTGTAGCTCTTTCGAACTACAACTCCAAATCATCCTGTTAGAGTCGGTCTAGTAGCCCTCCATCAGCGATCAAATCTCTTTGCATGTGCATAAGTAGGTGTCTCATCAGTGTCATTCTTTGCATTCCGTTAGGCATGCCATAACCATGATGGAGGAGCTGGTGTCTTTGTCCCCCTCTTGGCACCGCTGGATCAAGTTGTTTCAGTCATTAAACTGTTCAAGGTTACTTGTCTTTGTCTTTAGGTCAAAATTTTTAGGTCTAGGGTTGAGGTCAAATTTGTCTTCAAGGTCATGTCTCTAAAGGTCAATAAATGCCCAGCAAGTCAGAGGGATGATTTTCAAAGTGTTTCTTCGAAAGATTCTATCTTGTGCAGCTAATTTTCACCTTAGATTTAAAAACCCTGTTTTCTAAGCCAAGGTCATTTCTCAAAATTTTGTAAAAATTGTAAAAATTCAAAATGATTCAAAGGACAGCATACAACCCTGGCTCCCTTGCCAGGACCCCTCAGAAGCTATCCCTGCAAAAAATTATCAAGGAAAAATCAATCAATTTCAGGACAAAAGGAAACCAAAAAAGTCAAGTTTATAAAGTGTCATGAAAAAACATTATAAAGTGGGTTATGACATGAAATTAATTCAAACAAGGCTATAAAAGCCCTAATCTGCCTCCATCAAGCCTCATTGTGCATTCAAGTGATAGAGCAATTGTTTCCAAGAGATTTTGAGCGAATTGTGTGAGTTGGGAAGGCGCGCAACCCGTTGAGCCAGGTGCGCGACCCGTCAGGCGCCCTGTGCCAGTGTTAAGTTATAACGCGCGTGACCCGTTGAAGGCGCGCGACCCGTTGGGTGAGGCGCGCGACCCATCAGCACTCTCTCTGCCAAAACCGCCAGCAAACTTGCCAAGGAACCACAAATTGCCAAATTTTGCAAGGTAGGCCCTCCATCATAAAAAATTATTGCTTGCTACAGTTCAAGAAGGTCATGATTGTATTTGTAAAAGTCTCCATTTGCAAGTGAAAGTCTCCATTGTGCTTTTGGTTTGAAGTTGTCAAATTGCTAGGGTTTTATATGCTGTTTTGAGGTATCCCATTGTTCTCATTTTTTTTCCCATCTCCCATTTCATATTCCTTATCATTCTATGTAAATTTCCCTTCCAAATATGTGAAAAGCCCTAAACCCTACCCCTCTTCCCAAGAAATCAAAAAATTACACCCTAACCCTACCTCTCATAATATCCTTCTAAATCAAATTGTATAATGATGTATATGCAATAATTCTTCCCCTAAACTCCATGTTTTATTATTATTCCTGTTTTCCCTTTAAAGTATCCCTCCCCTAACATTTCCCTCGTGCTCCTTGTCCCCTTGAAACAACATTCTAATCAGCAGTTTACAAAGCAGAAACAACAATATATTTCAGCCACTTTGCTCCTAAAACAATGTCAGAAACCGAAACCAATTATGCGCAAAGTGATGACCATGCGTCAGCTTCAGAGTTTGAGGTACAAAGGAGGCCTCATAAGGGTGGAAAGGGCGGTCATCATAGGAGAGAGGAGCCCACCTCTTTGACCGATTTGCAAGCTTGTCCAATGGCAGTATCATGCTTCCGTTATATGTCTTGCTATGAGTTTTGCGAGAGGATCTCTCGGATTCAGCATCACAGGGAGTTGGCTCGCTTATTTGTTTTGCATTTGCATGATGGACATGTGAACCTTGTCGGGGTGGATTTTACATTGACACCCGAGATGATTGCTCAAGCCACAAGGATACCTAATGTCGGAGAGGTGTGGAATAAGCGCAAGATGTTGGACAGTGTCCAGTATGAGCCTTTCATTAGACCTGCATTCATGAGACACTTGACGGGTGTATTTCCCTTTAGATTTCTGAGGAGTGAGTATGCCCCCATGATGAGGCTTATCATGCTCTATTTCACCTGTGAGGGCAGATTTTCACAGGTATATTCGTACCATATTCGCCTGTTGATGCATTTCACACGGGTACGGATGATGAACATCCCTGTTTTCTTGTGCCGGAACATTGAGAGGATGGTGCCCTTGATGCAGAGGAAGAGCCCAGCACAGCAGTATAAGAGCCTCTATCATTATGGTTTGATCCAGCTTGTGGTCATACATCAGTTGGCTCAGCAGGGCATCCCATGGGAGGAGTTTATCTCTCGTGAGCTTTTCACAGCACCACCACCACCACATCCTGAGGTTGTTCACGAGGAGGGAGGACCATCACAGCAGCATGACACCCCCGTGACTAGATATGTCAGCTCTTCTCCATTGGTCACTTATCAGAGAGGCCAAAGGGCCTTATTTGCAGCAGCTCGGCGAGTATTTTCTCCACAGCAGGTGGAAGGGGTCTTGCCTTCTTCATCAGCTCAGCGAGTGCTATCTCCACATCAAGTGGAAGGGGCCTCGCCTTCTTCAGCAGCACAGGTAGCACAGAGGGGCAAGCAGCCCATGATCGAGGAGGGAATGACCGGTGATCCCAACATTGATATCATTGATCTTAATACCCGCTCTCCTACCACGGAGCTTCATGAGGTCATTCAGCAAAAGGAGGCCGAGAACCGCTTGTTGCAGCAGAAGTTAGAGATGGCACAGTGGAGGATCACCTATTTAGAGCAGCGTAACAAGCAGTTGGAGGATGAGCAAACTCTTGATGAGTTGTGCAGGATTCGGAGTGACCGCAACTTGAATCGAAGAAGACCCGGTGATTTAGTACCCGTTGAGCGAGAGTCTATGCTTATCCGGCTCAATGCTCATTTGGAGAGGTTGTTGGCCAAGGCCAACCAAGATAAGAAATTGCTTAGAAACATGAAGAATCATTATTGGGCACGGATGCACGTGTGCAAGGCGAAGATGAAAGTGCTCCAAAGGCGGTTGGCCAAAGCAAAAAAACGAAGAAAAAGATCCGACCCCCTCCACATCTTGGCCGAGGCTTCCTTGAAGGAGCATGGCACTGAATAGCTCAGCCCCAGCACAAATTTCAAGAAATTTTGAGCATTTTGGGTCATTTTTGGTTTTTTCAGGAAAAAAACAGGTTTTGTCCCCTCAACGGGTCTTACCCCCCGCGCGACCCTTTCATTTGGCTACTCCGTTCCGGGAAAACTCAGCATTTCTGGATTTTTCATGAAAAGTTACACATGCTCACCCATTGCCAAGAGATTTTATGAAGTTTTGGGCCTCCAGAAAGTCAAAAAACAAGCAAAAAATGATTTTCTGCCACATTTTTGACACACAGAAAGCAGTCTTGGGATATTGCAATTTTGGAGGGGTAAATGACCACCAAATTCAGAAATTCCACTTGGGTTGGAAAGTAGACATCCAGACCTTTCCAACAAGCCTACTCTTGCCCCATTTGGACACCTGGAAGTGCCCCAAACGTGCTCTCAAAGGCGCGCGACCCGTTCAGGAATGACGCGCAACCCATCAGGCAAATTGCTCAGGATTTCAGCCTACAGCTTAGCAAAACGCAGTTTTGACTATGTTTGACTTTTTGGAGTTGATTTTTATCCTCCTTGTTGTAAATGATGTAATTTTATGACACTTTTACACTTATGTATCTCTTCTAGAAGATTCATTCATGAGATAGGTGAAAATTAAATGAATGAATTGGTTTCCTAGCTTATAGAGGCAAGTTGTTTTGACTGCCTAGTTTTCAGTGCTTAGTTTAGAATTGGTTGAAACAGCTCCTAGGATAGTGAGCTCGACCCCTAGAGGCAGGGAAAGATGTTAGATGATCTATATTATGTACACTCTTGCTCATTTTCATGGTTGGACTCTTGAGGGAGAAGCTCTTATTGTATTATTCACTGTATCTCTGCAATTTTTGGCAAAGGAAGACCAGGGTTTTGCAGTCCTTTTTGGGATTCTTGTGGTCACATGTATTGATGTGTGTTTCTCTTTGTACTTGTAAGTGTGTTATGTGAATAATTTCCTTACTTTTCCTTCTGCAAATTAGGCAAATGAAGTGTTAAAGTAGAATTCATGACTGTCATGCTCTACTTTTAAGTTTGCTTAATATCAATGTTTTCAACTGTTTAAGGGGAATTCAAGGTTATTTCTTGCTCTCCTTAACTACTCACCAGTCATTCTCATCCATCCATCTCTATCAAAGGCATCAATATTGTTTCCTACCTCGCCCCAAAGAACTCCCTGCGAAAACTGTGTCCAATCCCCACACCCGAAATTGTCATTCCCCAATTTTCCACCAAAACTTTAAAAATCCCAAATTTAAACCTCTTGATCAGTTTACTAGCCTAAAATCAGTGTTTTCCTATTGGTCATCTCGCCCATTGAAGATCTTTACTGAGATAGACCGGAGAGAGCCCTCTCCCGCCCCGTAGGGCTAGCTACGAGGCTAAGTGGTTTGATGTTGCCTTGAAGTTTACCTTTCTCAGCCTGAGGTGAAATTTCAAGCGTTAACACATCCCACTTCCCTCCTAGAGGTATCTCGGCTGTCATGGTGAACTCCTCCTCTTCGATCTTTGTGAGCTCAGCCTTCGGATCATGTTTCTCATCCTTTTCCTTCTTCTTGAGAGGACACTAAGTAGCGTAGTGACCCATCTCACCAAACCTGAAACACTTGATCTTCGAGACATATTTCTTACGTCTCTGCTATCCTGTTGTCCCTTCGATGCAAGGGTTATATTATCCTCCTCCTCCTTTGATCCAGGTGGCTTTAGAAAGACACACAGGACAAAGATGGCTCAAAAATCAAAGTGTTTGGATTATGCTTGAACTAGGACCAGATTGTAGATCTCGTCGTCTTGATCGTAATGGTGTGAACAGTTCGTCAAACCGAGCTCGTATGCGAAAGATAGAGCTCTTCAAAGTTTGACATGATTGAGAAAGTGGGGCCCACAGTGTGCCACATGGCAGCCCATCAGCCATTGACACTTGGTGTTTTCTCATTTGTCTCCTAAACCTGCATAAGAGACAAAATCATTTTTAAAATGGTTAATAAATAACCATATAACGGAATGTTTCAATATAGTTATTAAAATAACTATATAATACAACAAAACCATCAAACACATGGTTTCGGGATCGGCGGCAACAAACCCCGCTGAACCCTTTTAAAACAACCTTATCGCAATAATCAAAACCATTATATATATATATATATATATATATATATATATATATATATATATATATATATATATATATATATATATATATATATATATATATATATATATATATATATATATACAAAACTCTGTATTAAGGGGCGGGCGCGGGCCATCGACGGTGGACTCGGCCCACACCCCTGAGCCATATATATACATATATCGCCCCAACCCATAATAGTCGCGCCGATGTCTATGTTGAAACATCTGTTAAAGAGCCGACTGAAAATGTGGATCGCCGATAATGATATCGGTGGAACCCCTGATATCGCACCGATTTAATCGGCGCCGATCCCTGCCAACTGCCGATTGCGATAAGTGTCTAAAGGTGGACCCAATAGGGTTTGTAGGGCCGATTTAAAATGTTTTGAAGTCCGGCTTTCAAGGATTTTTGTCGGATTTATCAGTTTTTAGTGTATTTCTGTTTTAAACAGAAATAAGGCTATTTGTTACACCAGTCGATGCTTCTAAGGAAACGATTTCTATTCTGAACAAAACCAACCTCCAATTTTTAAGCGCAACTTTGTCCAAACGTGTGATAACACACGATGGTGACAGGGAGCTGAGGGGAGCGCGGGAAGGCTATGTAAGAGAGGGTGAGGGCAGTATGACAGGGAGCCCGAGAGGCTGCGTAGAAAGGCTGCAAGGAAGAGGCTCGAGAGCTTGCGTGCCAGAGAGAGTTTGAAAGCCAGCGCAACGCTTGAACGCCATAGAGCCACAAAGATTGATTAATCTAGAGCACAGATAGCCATAAGAGTCACAGCGCTTGAAATTCTGCCAAATCACAAAGCTGCAATGATAAGCCAGAGCGCTATAAGGCCAGATAGCCATAGAGTTGCAGAGAAAGAAATCCAGAGCTGTTATTCTGTTATGATCGATTCTTCTTCTTTTGATCAATGATTCTTCTTGCAATCAATGTCGATAAATCGATGTTTAACAAGCTTCAACTTTTTATTGAACAACTATGTGTCAGATGTCCACATTCTTGTGCGCGCAACCATCTTCTTTCATCAGTGCCTTGAGATCGATGGTCTAAGCAGCTTCAGCAGTGAGACATCCACTTCTTCAGATGGCCCATGGTGTGAGGTGTATGGTTATTGTCCATGTCCTTCTTATTTTACATTATGTTGCATGGATCCATAATTGATATTGATGCAGGATCTTGTTTATTTCATGTTGTCATGATTCCTTGCTTCATGTTATGCGGATTCTTTTATGTGATGTGCTTGTTGTCATAACTCTTCATGTTATGCTTTGAGATCCCTTGTTGTATGTTGCTGGGATACTCTTTTTGTCGTCATGCATGTGTTTTGCTTTGACATCCCTTTTGTGCCATGTTGGCGGGATGCGCACCATGCTTGTTTTTGTGTCATACTAATAGGAGTTTTCATTGAGAGTTCTAGTTGTGGAACATCTCTTAGAGCCACTCCTGCGTGAGGGAAATTTTCCTTGTATGGTCGAGACATCATCTCTTGTGTACATCATCATTATTGATAGCACTTAATGCAGCGACCTACACCATCTTGACACCGGGGCCCGGAGACGTAGTCCCTCCTGGACGAACTCCATTATCAACGCTTATGTTTTCATGTGTTGATGATTGTCTTATTCCTCTTCTTTTTAGCATGCAGATGTATTCATTAATGTTCTTTTAAAAGAGCAATTTTAACAGATCACGAAAGTAAAAGGTCTTGGAAGTGTCCTTCTTCACACCCAGACCTATATCATCCTTGGGCTTCGACCTAATGTTGTTGCTTCCGTCAAGTTTTACCTTGACAAAGTCTCTCCTCAGCTCCTCTTCTTTTAGAGCTGACCACATCTCATCCCAATTCGACAATGCTGCTCTGCCCAGGATACTCTGGGAAAAGACTTGCCACTCATCTGAGACAGAATTGTGGTGCAGTCTAACTAACAGACAATTAATCATGGGTCTCCTTAAGCTTCGTGAGGAATGGATCCACCCACTCCCCCTTCTACATCTGAGCAAATCCCAGCTTCTGCTCCAAGTACATCTTTAGTTGCTCGAAAGATCCCTGATATAGCATTGCCAAGGCATTCCACATCTCCTTAGCAGTTCCTCTGCTAGCAACATGACACACTACATGATCCTTTACTCCATCAATGACCATCCTCTTGGCCTTCACCATTTCTGATCAGTACTTCTTCAACGGATTTGCATCTACACGCACAACCACCACGTTGTCGACATATGTCTTGAGAGCATGCTCATCTAGAAGGAATGACATTCTAGCCTTCCAGATGACATAGTTGGATGCTTCATCCAACTTGTCCTGAACCCTCAAGCCATTGGTTGCCATTTCTACCACAAATGTTGAAAGTCTCCTCTCTCTTTTGTGTTGCTACTGGGCTAGCCTACGCACACTCCCTGCTGGAGCTAGTAAAATTGTTTCCCCTTGCTGCTGTTAAGCTCTAGAGAATTCGAATTCCTTGGCTAGGAATTCTCTAAGGAAGAAATTCCCTCAGTTGTGCTTCTCCTCTATCTTCTAACAATTTTCTGCCCAACAAATTGCTTGCAGAAAAACCTGCATCCCACCACCTTCTCCTCACGTTGAGGCTTCAACGCCGCTCCCTTTGCCACGACAAGATCTCGATTTGGAAGCCCTTCCCTTCGTCGACTCACACGGAGAGAGACTGCCTCCAAATTTCAGCCCTCTTGCTACAACTGTGAAAACTCTCTAGGAGTTCGAACTGCTACCTCCTGCATCTTTTTGATCTCCCTCTTCTGCTCAGCGTTGGGTTTTATAGCACTGCTCTTTTTACTTCACCTGCAGCTCTGATACCATGTGAAAATTCCTACATGAAATCCCTACTGCAGCAACTGATAATGTTTCTTCTATTTGTTAAATTAATCAACCAAATTATTTGCAGTTTCCTACAAAAAATATCGAAACATATACACTGCAGCCTTCACTTAATTAAATATTATGTGAAAACAGGAGACTGAGCAAGAAAGAAAATACAACACAAATGAAACCATTAATTTTTGACAAATGTCCCCTGAAAAACCCAATGCGGGAAAATCGGTGCAACAGATCTGAGGGTTTTATTATTATGCAGTAGTAAATCTAAGTGTAATTCTTGTATGCTCAACTAGCAATCCGATATAGAGAGAAACTGGACAAAATGAATGGTGAAATGATCTCACCCTGTCACTGGGAGAATTTGAGCCTGATCACGCTGAACTGGAGCTTCTGCGTAGCCTCTACGCACAACTATGTCACCCTGCTGGGTATCACACTACTCCTTCTCTGGACCCTCTGCTGGCTGGAAAATCCGAATCTCTACCTTCTAGTCTCACACCCCGGCTGCCGGTGACTGAAACTCGATTTCCCTCTAAGGCTTATGCTGCCACTGCATAAGCTCTGCGTGGGTCAGCATTTGCCTCTCTCTAGATGTCATTCTTCCCTCTCTCTGCCTCGTACTCTTTGGCCCAAGAAAACTTCCTTATTTTGGATACTCATTTCCCCTCACTACAAGAAATCTACTCGATCAGAATTTCCTCCTGAGAACTTCTCACTTCAGAAATTCGATCTCTTGATCTCTCGGTGTGTTTTCCAAATGACCCTTAAGCTCCCTTAAATAATCTTCTCATTGATATTCAACGACCTAAATTAAAAGCTAATAAATGGCTAAGATCATTTTAGCTTGATCCTCGTCATCTTCTAGAAGTTACACACACAATGAGATAAATACCCATTAATATTTTTAATCTCCTAAGTTTAGACTTACGGTCCCATTAAAAAATATTGATTATTTTAATAAAATTGTCTTTGGGTGGAATTTTCCAAAACTCTTTCTCAATTCTTTGGAATACGTGTGCCCAAGCCTTCCTACAAAATTTGAGGCCTAGAGCACATATGATGCTACCCCCAAATCAAAAAGCTCGTCATTCTAATAAACCTTTTAGTCATAATTTAACCAAAATAGATCAAACAATAATTATCAATCTAGCACAAAATGAATCAGCCCATTGTGGGCTCAACACAAAACAACAAACATTCAAATGGTTAAGTGTGCATATTACATGCATCAATTCACTCCAAAAACTGTTGTTGGAAGTCAACCACCCTTCATAGGTCCACATGGACATCACACCCACTAAAATATATATCACATACTTTACATCAACGAAGTATATCCTCTACTAGAACAAATCAACCATGTATCATTGGTCCTCTTGGGCATCACATTCATTGAAAACAATTCCAAGTCATGCAAAAATGAAGTTGAACACATTGATATCCACTAGATCAAATCAATACCCAATTAAAGATATTTATCTCGAGCTTATAACACATTTTAAATATATCCATACCAACCAACTATCAAGTAAATCTACTAGTTGTAACGAGTCAAAACATATTGGCATCCCCTATAACAATTTAGCCACCTATCACAAGTATTCCTATGCACACCACTCTCTAAAAACAACTTTATAAGAACCATCCATGTCATATACCAATCACTTACCATGGGTGAAAAGACACTCATCAAAAGAGAAATTATGGTTTCAACCAATTCAACCATTCATGGATGCAAGTGCTCATCTCAGTTACAGTACAATTACAACACCCAACAACCACTTCTAGGTACAATAACGAGAATATTTTGTTCTCCTAAATACTTTTTTTATCATTTGGGCTCTCTCTCTCTCTTTGCTTATCTTTCATTTTTGTGATTTTGTTTAAGTTAGTCCTAGGATTTTGAGCCATGGTTTTCTAAAATGTTAAAATATAAGCTCGAAAAAAATGATGGTGCTATTGATATTGTTGTTTTTTTATTTTTTGCTTGGTCTTAACATTTTGCTTCTAACGGTATTGGTTGTTAAAGTCACAATTTCAAAAATTTGTAATTTCATACCTAGAAAAAAAGGGTTTGATACTGGGAGCACCAATTTTCATTTCAATTATAAGGTTTTGGTTGCAACAATACCAATTGTAAAGTCAAAAGGTTTTAAAGAAGTTGTAGTTTTAACCTTGAAATAAAAAATGGTGCCATTGTTAGTGGCACTTTTCGAATTGAGGGTGGTTGGTTTTAAGGCTTTTATCAACAACATTATGATGTTGTTAAGGTCATGGTTTCAAAAGGTGGAAATTTTAACCACGAGAAAAAGGTATTACTGGTGGCACCAATTTTCAAAATGAGGGTAAAAATAGCCATTAATGTGACCTATAAAAGAATTGAAACTATGGAGTGTTCTCATCAAGTTGGTAATTGTGTTCAATGTATAATGATGATGCGATCTAATAAAACTCTCTCCTAGCTTTATATATGCAAGGAGTGAGGGATATTAACATAAAATAAGGATATACGTCCATATAGGCAATGGACAAGACCCCACATAGAGTGCTTTGCAATATAAGATTACATGTGTAACACAAGGTTTTGTCCAAGCTCCAAGGTCAAACCCCCTCCATGCATGATGCTTATTGGGCTCAATGACACTCCTTCAAGAGGGTGTGATCTCCACCTAGTCTCCAATCCAGTACTCCTCCTTCCATGGTGGTTCGATATCTAATTGCCCTCATTGAAGGTGCTTCTTCTCTTATTATGTGCCACATTTCCTCATATTCCTAATGCTCCTCGACATTTATGCCATAGTCCTAAGCTCCAATGCTCCTCCCTAACATATGTGTTCAAGTCAAGTTCCCAACCTCTAATATATATATATATATCACATAGCCCCTAACACAAGCTTAAGTGCTCATGCTCTTAGGCGGGTACCTCTCGTAATCAAATATTGAACTCTCACATTATGTGCAACCCATGGGTTAGTCATTAGGTTGATTAGAGTAAAAAATTCCTAGGTAAGGGTGTTATGATAACACTCTAACTAAGGTCAAACGTCCACCCAAACTAAGCCATCCATACATCTATGATGCATCATCAAAGGGATAAGAGATTTAGTGCTCTCTTAACAAGATGAAAACACTTTTGGAGTAACCCCAAAAGCTAAAAAGACCAAGGGAAACAAAGTAATAGATAAACCAATACATTTAGCCCTTTTGGTCATTTTCTAGCCCCATCAAGTGTGAAAATGCATGCAATGTAAAACCATAGCATAAAGGAAGTCGAGGAAAAAAATAAATGAAGAGAGTGATGTGTCTTCTCCTTTAGGAATTTTTTTGGTGCCATAACAAGGCAAAAAAATGCTCAATAAGTTAAAACAAACTCCATGGGAAGATGCAACAACAAAATAAACAAGAGACTCATGCTTTTGGCCTCTTTGGCTCTTGTTAGACTCCATTACCATTTGAAAAGCACACTAGAGAGGAACACACTATTAATGAATTTGGAAATCTTTCTTAAGCAAGGGACTAATGTGTTTTTCCACGTGGAACAATGTTGGACCCGACCTGAGTCTAAAATATGTCACAAAGATTTAAACATATCATTCAAATGGATTTCAAGTCTATTTTGACATGGAATATATGCATTTACCTTCCAAGCCTCCACCAAATTGCAAGGCAAGTTAAAAATTCTCCCAACAATGAAAATACATCATTGGAAAGGTTATAGTACCTTGTTCAATGAAGATAATATGCATTATGCTATCCTAAATGGTCAGTGCAAATATGTCCCTATGCGGGCTTCAAAATATAAATCTTGCCTTTAGAGCTTAGCTTTACATTGATTGAACTTTGATAATCATATTCATGCTTAATATTATCTATGCTTGTTGTTCACAATCTTTCATAGTTCAACTTTTTATTTATGGATAGATGTAATAGAGATGATTAGAGCTTACACATGAAAATTGATGGTAGTTGAGAAAATTTTGAGCATAGAATCTTGTTCCTAATGCCCATTTACTTGTCAATTTACTAGTTGCAAGGCATGTTTGGCTGGCACTTCATGGTTGCAATGCCTTGATCAAAATCGTATAAATTTTCAATTGAAAAACAATAATTTTGATAATGTAGCCAAAATACCTCGAAACCATATTGCTTTGCCCAAATATCAAGTTTAAGTTCATAATTACAGTCTTGACCCTTATTTATCCCACAAATCATTTGGTTAAATACTTCATATTCCTTAGTGGTGTTGATTATTAGCATGTTGCATGATTTGTTAAAAAAAAAACATGAATTAATGGGTATTTTTAAATGATGGATTAAGTGTGATTTCTTTCATTGCAACCAATTGAAAGATATCAAGATGCCATTGTGCATCCATATGAGGGAAAACAATCACACTTGCTTTTATTTATCTAACCTTTCTCTATCATACCAAATATTTCCTTGTTAATAAATCATGAATCTTCTTTCTTAAATCAATATTCAAGCCTTACATTAGGATTAGTTTAAATGGATTATTGGGAAACTAAGATAGTATGTTACCCTCTATCTCATAAGTATATTGCTAATCAAGACATGACCTTGCACCATTTTCTTACAAAGGCTTGTTGTGTAGGGAGCTGAATAAGGATGGAAGGGGCATAACTGAATTGAAGGAGAATGAGCACAAGACTGAAACCCATTGCAATTCACTTAAGTGTAAGCAACTAAGAGATAATCCTAGACCAAAACAAAGATAGAGGGATTCTAAAGGCACCTTTTGATGAGTCCCATCAATAGGTATATCTTGAAGTTCATTATGTTATCCTCCAGCCTCAAAACTATCATTTTCTCACATTAATTCACTTTTTTGGTTATAATATGAATAGTAAGAAGAGTAAAAGGTGTTTGTCACAGTATGAGGCCCAATGTGGTTAAATTTCAGGAAAAATAAGCATTTTTGATGCATTTACTATGCAAGGGCTTGATGGGGACAACCAAGAGGGAATCTAGGGAGGCTTGTCTGCCTCCTTAACTCTCTAACTTGACTTGAGATAACCAAATCCTCACTCACAAGCTCGAATTCACTAAGAGCTAGGTAAATCCAAGTGCATGAGAAGCTCAAGGAGGACAAGATCCACAATTTTCGAGATCGAGGAGGAATCACTCCTATTTTCAAGGGAGTTGCTATCAGCTACCCTTTTGTATAAATAAATGAGTTGAAAGGCTCATTAGGATTCAAATTTTTGATTCAACTAGGAGTTGCTATTGAACCCAAATCTTGACCTTGTTATTGTTAACTTTCATGTGATGTATGAGACTACTATTTTTCTGCTAATGAGAAGTTTGTTATTGAGCTGCATCTGAGCTAGTTCTAGAGGGTTGAAACCCTTGGGTTTGGGCCTAACCCAGAGGCTTTAGTCCCTCTTCTATGTTTCTATCTTGTCTTGTTTCCAAGAATTTCATGTCTTTCTTTTGTTGCAATAGATGTTAAGCTATAAAAAATTGTGATTGCAGGCTTCCTTATCACCTCTCTTTTAGGAAAAGTGGCGGGAAAGATTCACAATATCTGTCCAAAAACATTTGTTTATGATTTCTTGGAAGTAGATAGATTTTATTTATCATTTTGCATGATTATTTTCTGCAACTTAGGAGTTAGTTTAGTGATCAGAGTAGTGTTGTGAAATATAATAGATGCTAATCAAATTCAACTCATCTTTTCCATGACAGATTATCTCACTGTGTTATTGATCATTTAATGCATGCATTTGGCTAGTTGTAGGGTTGTGATTGATTTGCATGGGTGGGAACATATTTTCATCTCCACTTGGACTTCTCCACCTTCTCCCTTTACCCTTTACGCTACTCTCAAAATTTGTTTCCACAGTCATTATATTTAGGCAATTGAGGACACCGTGGGCATCCACCTTGGTGCATGACAGACCTCTGAGAGGTCTTAGGCTTGGCTAGCAGGGTCCCCAACATTCATTCACTCCCTCCTACCTTCATTCATCTTATCCTACCCTTAAAACACCATCTCCACCCTCAAAAGGCTCTCGGAATCCCTCCTGTAGCAACACAGGGCTTCCTATAGCAATACAAGACCTCCTGTAGCAGCACCTGTAACAGGGCTATAACACCATTTTCCTCCACTTGTTTTTCTCCCCACTTCAACCTGAGCTTGGTTAAGATGAATAATGATCCCCAAATTGTTATTTGATCATCTAGAGAAGCTCTTAGACCACTCCAAACTCCTCGTTTCCTCACTGCAAAACATAGTAGAATTAGTGTTTTTATTCACAAGCATGTTACAAGTTAGATTTCTGATTTTGAAGCAAATGTAAAGTAGATCAATGATACATGCAAATAGGTTATTGATTTGATGAAATGTTCAAAATAGAGTAGCTTCACTTATGCAAGTAGGCTATCCCTTTTTCTCTCATGTAATGTTAATTAGCGTTTACAAGTTGAATGAATGGCATTTTCACTTTCATAGTTAAAATCAGTTTCATCGGGAGTTTTCACTATAGTTAAGTTGGAGGAATGGTCTCTGAACACCTTTATCTAATGCCATGACTGAGGATAGCATGAGTAGAACTTAACCTACTGTGCATACAATACTGCCACCTCTAAGTTTGTACGAACCCTAGGTTGATAATTTAGGTTGAGGAGCCCTTAGGAGTTGCAACACTCTTGGTGCAATACCAGGGCTCATCACTTTTCATACTTAAAGGAGAGGCATTTTTTAGCAAGCCTCATGCCCAAAGATAGATGAAGTAATTAGTATGATAGGTTATTCTCTTAGTTGAGCAATGAATGTGAAGACAACACAAATTCTATACAATTGCAAACCAAAGAAACCTCAAGAATTAAGTGTTGGAAACATGCATGGAAACAAAAGATGAAATTCCAAGTGATAAAAGTGTATATCATTTGGTGAAGAGTGTTTAGTGAAGCCTCACTTCTGTGAACAAAATTGTACTTTCTTGGTTTCATGAATCAAGTATTCTCACATCAAATTTGAATATTCAAAGAAAGGATGAGATGGACTATGTAATATGTAAAACACTAGAAACTCAAGAGCCATTTAGGGTAGCTTAAGGATCATGTGAGGTAGCTAAAATTTAGGTATTTAGAAGGCTAGAAGCCAAAAACTAAAGCTATAAATAGAGCCACTACACTCAAGCAAAACACTCACTTTTTGGTATTATAAGCTACATACATATGTTAATAAGAGATAGCTCTCAACTAATGTTTTTATACTCTTGCAAAGGTGTACTTGGTTGTGGATTATCTCCTTTCTTGCTTCTTTTTGTGCTTGTAGGCTTGAGCTTTCTAACTTGTGGACTATTATCTTGTTATGGTGCTAATCCTCACTTATTTTATAGTTGTTGACATATATGAAACACAAACTTTCTTGATAACTTGTGGACTGTTCTTAGTTACTCAAACTCTGTAAATGCATGTTTTCTTTAGTTAGTGGACCAATATCCCTATTTCTATATGCCTAATTACATTTCATTTCATCTCATCCTAGTTACCAAATGGTTTTGTGACAGGGATTTGTTCTTAATAATTGATTCATTTTAGTTTAGGAGGAAGTTGGAAGTTTTGATTTGGATTCACTTTGGATAATAATGGTTGAATATATATTGACTGCATTTCCAAACCTTGTTTCTTTCTCTTTTAATTAGAAAATAGTCAACCGTGTTTTCCATATTGCTTTTGTTGTAATTCATTCTTGGCATTTCCCACATCTTCATTTATAATTCTACATTTCACATTCGTAAGTTTATATTGGACACTAATTGGATTAGATAGAATAGAGAGCATGGTATAACATCTCACCTTGTAAGCAATAGTTGGGTGATAAGCAAATAGCTTTCCATTTTAATAGAGAAAGGTCTAATTGGGCCCCTTTTCCTTGTAAGCATTTGTGGTTCAATGGCCATTTGTTTCCATTAACATTTTGGTGCTAGAAGGACAACTACCAAACTTTTATGGATGATAACTTACACTGATTTGCGTGTATATCTAGCTCATGTGAATGATCACAACCCTTACAATAACCATCTAGAAAATGAAGTAAAGTTTCCTACAGAAATTCTTGAACACCATTCCATAACCAAACTTTGAAGACAGTGAAGCTCATTTCGACAGAGAGATATTGTCAAAAGCCACAATTGATTTTATTTCTAAAACTATCTCATAGTTTGAAATACAACTTTCATTACAAAACAACAATCAATTTACGATTCCTTTATAAAAATTTCAAGATTTATGAAGCTTAACCCATAGTTATACTCATTGAATTGATACATTTCCCACCAGAGATGAATTAACTTGGCAAGGATCAACTTAGGAAATTCCAAATCAACAATAAAAATACAGAGAATATACTTTATTGGAAAATTTATATCAAATCTTGCCTAACCTCACTAGAGGCCATTTGTAAAATTATTCACATGATTCAAAAATCTCTTCCATGCCATCTTATATGAGTAATTCCCCTAGGGATAATGGTAATAAATCAACTTTCAAGGTTGGCTCTAGATGCATTGAATTTGCATGATGTAGTGCACGATTTCCAAAGAATGTAAAAAGATAGTTATTGGAGTTCCATATGGATAATTTCAATACATAGCACATCACATGAAGGAATTCATGTAGGAAATCAAATATCTTAATGTCAAACATAAAGACATGGTCTATGGCTTGTTTCCTTTCACCCTTTCTTTTGTTTATTAGAAATTTCTATTGAATCATAACCATTTCCTTAAAAGATTCAAAGTTTTGCTTGCTCACCGTCATGGTCTACCACAAGGGAAACTAAACCAATGATGATGGGGGTTGTTATCTTATAGACCCAACATAAAAAATTTCTAAAAATAAATGTTGTTCTAGTTAACATACTAAAAAATAAATTCATGAGAATTTTGACAAAATTACAACATATCTACTACTAATTATTCCGGTCGTACATTTAACTAAGAAAATAAAATTATGAAACCAAAACTTTAACCAAGGCCTCTGGACAATAATCATTTGTCGGAGGATGTTATTGAAGTGGGTTTCTGTGAATTAAAGCTTACTAGAGGTTTAAGACCACACTAGAGAAGGCCTTAGATATGTGCCAAACGAGCATTGAGGCTGACTAAGTAGGAGCACCGGTGGAATTTTTTTTTTTTTTAATTTCAGTGAGGCATGCAATGATCTCATTGTGATCCTTATATTTTCTTTGAGCACTTGGCCTAGGAGCATATTCATTTTCTAATTAATATAAATGGAATTAAAGTATTAACTGTGTCGTCCCTTAGTGTGGCCAGGATCAAGTACCAAACTAACAAATTCAATTTCGATTTTTGAGTTAGAATATGACTAATGATCATTGGTGGTTAAGGCTTCCAATTGAAAAATCTATGCTTGGATGTTATGGGGTGGTAGAGTGGAAGATGGTGACAATAGATTGGGCATGTGTTTGGGATTGAGGACTGCCTAAAGGGCCATGACCTCTAGAACCCCTTTAGGATCTCATTCTCTGATGCAACATAACAGTTAGGAGTAGGCCAATTACAAAAGTAAAAAACCCCAAAGGAGGTGAAAGCCAATGGAGTAAACAAGAATCAAACAGGGGAGAGTTGAGAAGAGTTTAAGGACTAGGCCCAGATGAGTTGAGGGACAAAGTGAAATAATAGTCACAAAGAAGGAAAAACTAGGGATAGGTATTAAGCAGTGATTAAATACTAAATAAACTAGGGAAGGCCCGTAGTTTCTAACACCACTAAGTCATCCTACACATCAAGTATTGGATGCCACCATGAAGAGAGAAATAAAATTGGACTTTGAAAAAATATAGGACATAGAAAGTGTTACCCATTTCCTAACAACCCACAAGTCTCAGAGGAACATCGTTTAATACCCTCCTCTCCATTAGTCAACGTGGATTCTAGGTCAAAATTCCTTTGCAACCTCATCCTTGTTCCTAGTGCAAAATCCTATAGAGTAACAATTGCTAACAAAATCCAACCTTGGTGGACCAAGGCCTTCAGTTCCCAATGAACCAGAAAGGTCGACATTGTAATGGATGTTGAGAAATCAATGCTAGTAGGAATTAGGATTTTGATTCCTCTTCTTGATAATTACTTGTGAATTATGTTGGCTTCTTTTACTTCTTTATTAATTATGTTTCATCAAGCAATTATCAAATTATATGTGTATGAAGATCACAAGAATGAGAGACATAAGATTTACGCGGACAACTAGGGCAAAACCCTTACGAGGGGAAAACCCAGTCAGAACTCTTCCTTACGTATATTCAAAGAGAGGATGAGATAATTCAAGACTCTTTGACCTAGACACAGTCTTCCTCCAATCACCAAGTCAACCTTTCCTTCTTCTCCAAGTGATAACTTCCCAGCAACAACTTCGACCTTGTAGCAGCAGAATTTCGACCTCCTCGCAATAGAACTTCGACTTGTATTAAAATTCAGATTTTTGACCCCTGCAAATGCCCATTAACTTTGCACATGTGAGAGATAGATGGCCCAAAACTTTGATTTTGTCTTTCCTTGCAATCTTCTTCCTTCTCTAGCAACTTCACACTTTTCCTGTCTCTTTGCCTTGTGTATCGAACTTGTTGAGTAAGTGATGCAAATGGATGAAACTGCCTCTCTATATATAACCTCTTTTGTAGGTCGAATTTCCCTAATGTAGGTTGACTTCATCAGGATAGGGTTGAGGTGTCAAATGTCCTATTTGACTAAAAAATAATTCTTTTTATATGATACAAAAGCCCAAGAGGGGTCTAATGACTTTATTGACTCAATATAAAAACTAGAAGCCTAAAATGGAGGCTTTGTCTTAAAAAATGGTGACTCAAGCATGAAACCCATGCTTTAATAAGTCATTTTTATTAATAATAAAATTTCTTTTTACAAATAAATTACATTATACAATTATGAAGACTGAACCTAGTTACATTCTTCAACACTCCCTCTTAATTAGGGAGGTATTCATACATATATACAAGTACATGGAAGATGTCAAAAACGCATGAACTATGAAGAGTTCAGGCACATTCAATGCCACAGACTAGATACCTGACCAAGATTATCTATCCGGGTGGGACTAAGATGGAATAGATATTTCAACCAGTCTAGGTACCATCAGGATTACTAACAAATGATCAACCCAGGGATCTATGTGCGTATCCAAGGTCAGAGCTCTAAGACCAATGCCACCCTCCTTCTTTGGGATAAGGACATCAAACACACATAGGGCAACCAAATTTTCTCCCAAGCATTCGCCATTAGATGTTTCATCTCTCCTTATCAACTAAATTTGCAATGTCAACCAATCCAAGCATGCTTCTAAAATACTAAAACTTCTTATTCAGAATAGACTTCGTGAGCACATCAACTACCTGTTCATCTGTCAAAATATACTGTAGCTTTACAACCCCATCTTGTACCAAACTCCTAATGTAGTGGTATTTGTTGTTGATAGCTTCATCCTTAAATGGAATATAGGGTCTTCGAACAACTTGATGCTTCTTTAATTATCATAATTTATTATAGTAGGATGCAGAGGCTTTCCAAATAAATATGACAAGAGTTTTCTTAACCAAACAACTTCCTTTCCTACTTCACATACAACAAGGTATTCGGCTTCGACACTACTTAACGCAAAAATATGTTGTTTTGTACTCATCCACGAAATCATTGTAGACCCTAAACTGAAACATCCACCGGTAGTGCTGCTTCCATCAGTCTCACTGCCACCCTAATTTGAATCTGTAAAACCTATCAACTTAAATTCCTTTCCATCATACTTTAGGCAGTGATGTATAGTGCCATGGAGATATCTAAGAATATGCTTAGCAGTTATCCAATGGTCATGACGAGGCTCCAACTGAAATTGACTAAGAATATTTATAGCAAAACATATATAAGGTCTTGTATTTACTAGGTACATCAGAGAGCCCACCAACTTATGATAGCTAATGGGATTGACGAGACTGGAGTCAGAGCTTCTCAACTTCTTGAGATTAATGATCATGAGAGTAGTCATAGGCTTGGAATCCATCATATTGAATCTCTGTAAAATCTCAATTCTGTATTTACCTTGACCCAAATATATTTCTCCAAGTTTCTACCAGAATTCCAAAACAAGTAATTGTGCATAAGTCTGAGATCTTTCATTTAAAATTCAATTGCTAGTATCTTCTTGCATTCTGCGCTCCACACCTGTAATAAACAAATCATCTACATAAAGTAGTATAATGACTGGTTCGTTGTTCACTACCTTGATGTAGAGATTTGGATCTGCAGAAATTTTGGTGAACCCAATTCTTAAGAGATATGCATCCATCCTGCATACCGTATCCTAGGAGCTTGCTTTAAGCCATATAGAGCTTTCTTAAGTCTGCATACATCTGTGGCCTTGCTATTTATTTCAAAGCCTTATGGTTTTTCAATGTATACTTTTACATCAATGGTTCCATTCAGAAATGTCGTTTTTACATCCATTTGATGAATATTCCATCCCATTGTAGCAAATAGTGAAACCAACGATCTTATAGTATTATATCTAGCAGTAGGTGCAAAGGTTTCTTCATAGTCTATACCTTATTTTTGAGAGAATCCCCTTGCAACGAACATAGCTTTGTATTTATCTATACTTCCATCAATAGCATGTTAGATTTTGTAATTCCATTTGAAGTGACAACTGATTTGTCACTTGGCCTAGGAACTATTTCGCAGACTCCATTCTTCATAATGGCTTGGTATTCTTCTTGCATCACCTTCTTCCATTCTTCTTGATGAGTAACTTCTTCAAATGTGGTCGGTTCATCTTCTATAAATTTTTAATGTTGCATATCCTGAATATCTTTTTAGTCTTTTGCTTTCTCTAAAAGTTCCTTTAGCAACTCCATGTCCTTTGGCATCTTCAACAATAGCTTTCAACCAATTTGTCCTCTTCCTTGTTTTGGGTATGATCATAGGTTGAATCAGCTCACTTGATCTTTGATCTTCTTCTTCTTGGTTTGTAGTTGTCTTATCATGATGTTCTTCTTCTTCAAATAGTGGTGTATCTTCGTCATCATAATCAATTGGAATATCCATGGATCTTTTGTAGGCATGATTCTCATTGAATATAACATCATTGTTTACTTCAATTTGTCTTCCTTCCTTAATGTAGATTCTATATTCCTCTGAAGAAATATTGTAGCCAACAAAGATCCCTTTAATGCTTGAGAAGCTAGTTTCTTTCGCTTGTCCTTTGGAACATGGATGTATGTGGAATAACCAAATATTTGAAGATGGTACACACATGGTTTCTTCCCTGTGAATGCTTCTTCAAGTGTCATATTCTCAAGGATTCTATGAGGACTTCTATTTTGTATATATATATATGTTGTCATAGTTGCTTCACCCCATAGAAAATTTGGAAGATCTTGATCAAATACCATAGTTTGTATACATTCTTCAATTGCTCTATTTTTCCTTTTTGCAACTCCATTTTGTTTGAGATTGTAGGGAACAATGAGCTCCCACTTAAAACCTGCTTCTTTACAATATGCAGTCAGTTATTTTGGAGTGTATTCCCCACCATTGTTGGATCTCAAGGTCTTTATATTTCTTTCGGTTAAGGTCTACACTTTAGATCTAAACTCCTTGAACTTTTCAAATACTTCATCCTTTGTCTTGAGAAGGTAGAGCCGTGTATTTCTAGAGTGATCATCAATGAAGGTCACATAATAAATATGGCCTCCAAGTGATTTTTTAGATATAGGCTCACACAAATCATAATGAATAAGGTTTAATATTTCTTTAGACCTTGTATCACTTCTTTTAAAAGGCTTCCTTGGATTATTTCCCAAAGCACATCCCTTACATACTCCTTCACGATCTTCCTTGATGTTAGGGATGTCATTTACCATTTGATTGAGAGAGGGAATAATCTTGTAGTGTATATTCCCATATCTTTTATGCCATAGATCGATAGGATTGATTTCCATTTGAACTAGGGCTTGAGGAGATGGTGCTATAACTTTATATAGTCTTCCTTCACAAAATCCAATAACCTTTGCCTTTTCAACGCTTAAATCCTTTCCCCAAACTAAGAATTTACCATCTACAAAGGCAACCCTATCTCCTTTATCTTCTAAACATGAAATTAAAATTAAACTCTTTTTCAAACCTGGAACATAGAGTATGTTGTTGAGGTGTAGCTTTGCTCCATTTTCCAGCTTCAAAGATGTAGATCCAAGGCCCTTAATTGCATAACTGTTGTTGTCTCCTAGATCCATTGCATGATATGATTGTTCCTTTGATAGAGTATGGAGTTTTCCTCTTTCTCCTATCATATGTCTTGATTCTCCACTATCAATGATCCATGCATTGTCATCATCAAGAGTATCTATAAGTGCAACCAAGAACCCTTCGCTTTTGACTTTCTTAGATAAGTTGTATATGATCCTTCTAATCTAGATTCTTGCAATTCTTATGATATTGAACCCCATCTTCAAGTAATTTGTCATAGAGGGAGTATCCCTCTTCTTCAAGCCAAGAAAGTGATCTCCAACCTTTTTCGACCTTAGCTCTCATACCATGTTGAGAAATTAATGATAGTAGGAATTAAGGTTTTGATTCCTATTCTTGATAACTACTTGTGAATTATGTTGGCTTCTTTTACTTATTTATTAAATTATGTTTCATCGAGCAATTATCAAATTATATATGTATGAATATCACAAGAACAAGAGACACAATATGTAGGCAGACAACTAGGGAAAAACCCCTATAAGGGGAAAACCTAGTCAGAACTCTTCCTTTAGTAGATTAAAAGACAAGATGAGATAATCCAAGACTCTTTGACCTAAACACAGACTTCCTCGAATCACCAAGTCAACCCTTCCTTCTTATCCAAGTGATAACTTCCCAACAATAGCTTTTACCTAAAACTTCGACCTTGCAACAGCAGAATATCGGCCTCCCTGCAACATAACTTCGACCTGTGGTAAAATTTAGATTTTCAACCCCTGCAAATGCCCAGTAACTTCACACTTGTGAGATATAGATACAACAACATTCATATTCTAGCATAGACAATTAATTTACTCATATAATTTCTTAAGGAGATAGAGCCTTATTGACCTTTACCTAATTCTTGCTACAATTCTTCCAATTAATGCTTGAGACTTCCCATTTCATCTTATACCCTTTATATATAAGACTTGTGCCCCAATTAGAATTTCTATGTTTGATGTTAAAGTAGTGGCAAGTTGATTGTAACAAATTTTTAAATGCGAAATGTCCTCATGGATCTCTTGAATATCCCTATCTTCTAGATGTGTATTGTGAGACACATTGTTGCCAAATCAAGTGTTGATGTCCAATTTAAAGTGCTACTCCAAAACCAGAGCAAGGCTAATGATTAATCACAATTAAACATAGGATTAGTCTTCAGGAAAGCAACACTGGTACTTACACCCTTTAGGTCAGAACCCACCACACTAGCACAATCATGCAACACTTCTAAGATCTTCCTCCAAACCCAAAGAGCCAGATTAAATTTATGCCACAAGATGTCAATTCCTTGCCAAAGTTTTGTATGGAACCCCTGAAACTCCAAACAAATTCCTACTTTTCCTTGACACACTATCAATATATCCACTTCTCACCAACAACAGATTAAAGAAATTCCATCCATGGAGGAATGAGTAACCAAAATTCCATTTAAAACTTAGAAATGATAATGGGAACTTCCACAAGCACATTTCTAGTGTTAAATTCACCTTAACATCTGCCCAAATTAATGACCAACCTTCATTCAATCCTCTAGACCTTGCTTCAACTTCCAAATCTGGTATGAGGGGAAGGTCCTAAGAACCACAACCTCCCCTTTGACAGGGGAATAACACTCTATTCCTCATATAGACACCATCCATTAATTTCTAAAATGAAATTTCTTAATACCACTTCATATTCACCTCATCCGTACTCTCAATCACCTTTCCCAGGATCAAATTCGTTGATACCATACCCCAATATGGATGCATAGGGTAAACATCAACACGAGTCATAAATAAATGCAAGATTTTCCATTAAATTTCATGATATATCAATTAGTTCTCATTCCCAACTCAAGGATGAACTTCGAATGGATTAAACTCCATCCAATGTGTTTAATACCTTTACACCTCTCATTAGTTATCATGCATGGCGCACATGTCCTAGGAACGTGTACTATTCCTTCATAACTTCTCTCGATTCAAAACACTAAAGGATAGGAAAAAATGAATCCATCCCATTGAGTAGAAAAACAGAAAAACCTCCTGATTGTTCCACCTTAATACATTTGTAAACAGAAAAACTAAAAAGAGATAAAAAAGAAATCTAATTATTTTGAGGAGGATGTTTAGTCTCATATCGTCCGTATTAGAACCCATCTTAAGATGATGAACTAAAATTTGTGAGTCTCCTATAATTATTAATCTTTTGAGATTGAGATTTGAGGCTTGAAGCAACCCTTGATACAATTCGCAAGCTTTGGCCTAACTATTAGCAACAATACTTGGAACCTCGGAGTAGGGTAGATCTAGTTTTCCATCAAGGTGAAAAATAGCCCCTTTGCTCGTACCACCTCTAAGATGCGGTGTTTCCTTACAAAAGACTAATTAGGGAGATTTATCCTTTGGAAAATTAAAGGGTTACTAAAAAGAGTGAAATTGAAGGCATTCATCCTTTCATTTGATAGCCCTGTGTCTGAGTTGCACCCAACACTTTACATAATCTAAAATAGGGGTCATGTACCTAACATATTGCCAATTTTCATTTTATCTTCCTAAGGTTATCCACTGTATCCTTTTTCCATTTTTATTTTACCATTTACCTTTTACATTTACCATTTATATGTTTATCTCTTCCATTTCCAGTGTATCCTTTTTCCATTTTTATTTTACCATTTACCTTTTACATTTACCATTTATATGTTTATCTCTTCCATTTCCATAATTGTCCATTTCCATTTCCAATTAGTTTTTATATTTATACTATTTATATTTTACCCCACATGTAACACTTTATTTGAGCATTTTTGTGGGGAAGTTATGCGAAACTTTACTCCTTTCCTCAGCCATGACAACTTGGACATTGATGACTTGGAAATGAGTTGGCAACCAAAGGACAAAAGTTTACACCCTACCCAAATCGTGTATTTTTCTATGATTTCTATGTTCATACAGGAACAATGTGGGGGAAGTTATCTTTAAAAGTATGTTGAAGTATATTAGCACCATGCATGTGGGATAAAAATATAGGCTTATGTATAAATGACTAAGATCCACCTTCAACAAAAACTACGACTACTAAGACATGAATTTTTGGAGGCCATAACATGAATTGCCAATGTCTAAATTGGCAAATCGAAACCCCTTGGAAAGATGGAAACATGAAACACATGGAAGTGGTTTCCATCACTAAAATTACAGATGTCATTTCATAAAATTAAAATAACAGTCATGACCATTTTGGGCCCATCACCAAATTATTTTTGAAAATGATTTATAAAAAAGGAAATCTAGAATATCTAAAATGGGATCCAATTTGGGGGATGACTTCCTAACTTCATATTTTCAAAAATGATAGTCATTCAATTAACACAAAGACGAAAAAACTAACTATCACGAGGTTGCAAATATGAAGAAAGGATAATAAAGAGAGAAATCACATTAATAAAAGATGATTATTTTTTTCTTTTGGGTTTTTTGTTGAAGAAAAATTTACCTTTCTATAAGATCTTGAATCAACTTGCTCAAATTTCCCTTTCATATATTATTATACATTTTTCTTTTTGGTAGATTATCCTTGTGTGCTCAACTAGAGGAAGACCTAGGCCTGATTATGTCTTCTCATCTCTTCCAAACAGGGATATTGTATTTAAGGTTTAGGGGAGCTAGGTGCCTGCACCTAATAAAGAAAATGTAGTTAAATTATAAATTTATCTAGTTATATTTAGGAGGCTGTTTCAGTTTAAAACAATGTTAAACATGTTACATTAGGATATTATTGTTAGTTTCTCCCAAAAAGAGTTATTCAAGTTTCTTGCAAAGCCATAACCGACTCTAGATTCACACTATTTTAAAGAGGAAGGAAAAATACTTAGAGAAAAGAAACCCCAACACATAAATCTTTATTTTCACATTCATTTATTATGTGCTTAATGAATGCATTTTTTGTATAAGAGATTTGTTGGAATTTGCTATTTAGCACTCATCTAAGACCATGATAAGAATCTTCCACATATCGAAAGAAGAATACCACCTCTCTACAAATGAAGAGAAGATCTTGATAAGTTCTTTGATATTTCTCTAAGAGGTTGATTCTTGTCATTGGAAAGAAAAGAGATCAACAAGTGACAAAGTGTACTTGTAGACAATAGAAGGAGAAGGATTCTCTTATGGACAAATGGATTTTTACCATTTTAGAAGTCTAGTACGATAGTGGTTGAAAAACCATTGGAAAAAACTATGGTCAACAACAACATAGGATTGAAGAACAAGGTTATGGAACACTGGTACTATGTTCTTAAAATATAGTACATGGAAGAAGAAATTCCTTGAATTCATTAACATCATTGATCATATTTTTGATGAAGGGAGATAATATTTTATTTATTTATTTTTGTAATCAGAGGAATTGACAACTAGGTTAGTCTCTTACTCATGTGACATGGGATCAATTTTAGCCGCTACCAGTATAATCTTTGGGGCCCACAACCTGTCCTCCTCTTCATAGATCGGGTTATGTATGGGGGATTGAACCTTCTATCTCTTAATACTTCATTCTCACGGTGATCACCAAATGAGCTACACCCCATGGATGATGAAGGGTGATAATATTAAACCACATAAGTAGCAGTGGAAAAGGTAGAGGAGGAAAGTGAATCCTCTTTGACAACACTGTTGTGGGATATATTATCTTCATATAAATAAACACTGAGGTTAAATAAGAATAAGAAGAAGTAGTGAAAAAGATTCATGCCACACAAACTACTAAGATATTGTCCTCTTTTAAAAAAATAAAAATAAAATTGTATCTATTGTTCACCCATTTTTTCTATTGCTTTAACTAACACCTCTTGTGGTGTTTTTTTGATGTTGTCTATAACTTATTCATCAAAAAATGGAAATGGATTATACATTTTCAATGGCTTAAAAGGATTGAGTCTAATGTCTCTTTGCCTAATTTATTCGATGTTAACCAATAAGTAGATTTGTTGTTGAAGAATCTAAAAGATTTGATCACATAACAAAAGACAGTAATGGTGAATGCAAAAATTGAGAAAGTTTCTAAGTCTTGAACCTCTCCATTTATTTTAACTTTCACTTTTGTATTCATAAATGTGTATAGTTGTTTGATTGATCTAGGGACATCATGGAATGTCATGCCATGCTCAATAAGCAAAAAATTGAATGTTAAACCACTCAACCATTCCATGCACATTATTTAGTTAGATAGGTTGGGGGTAAAGTCTATGAGTGATATCATGGTCTTATATATTATATGCATCTTCCTATAAAGCATGTAGTTCTAAGTGAACTATTTAATCTTGTTAGAAATTGGTCATTAATGAACAATATCATTGGATATGGTTCATAGATGAATGCATTTCAATACGGGGTTAATATTTAAAATGATATTTGATAATGTTGCACTTCAAAATCCTCCCACATGGTTATTTATTTATTTCTAAAAATATGTGCATTTTGTCCTTTCCCATTTTCCTTCTCAAATTTTGTGGGTAGCATCCTCCTATCTTTGAAATTTGTTCCTTCATGCCATCATGCCCATAAATTACTTATGTCTATCTATGTATAGTGGCAATTACTATAGATCCTTTTAAAACCAAATATATTTGGAGTTTTAACATTTGAAAGCCATTTTTTCATTTTTCAATATGAAGGTACACATCAAATTGAATTTTAGATGGCTTTGTGGTAATGTTTATGCTATCCATGTTCAACGCATTTAATAGTTGGAAATATTAAATACATCCAATGCATTGCCTTGATTAAATTGTCACATATACACATATGCTTAATGGATCATTAATCACGCTCTATCAAGATTCTAAGTTGCATCTAATTTATCTACATGCAAAGATAAGTTGCATTTTTTTTTAAGGAAACATGTCAACTTTCAAGTTAGTTTCTTACTGGAGAGAGGGCATATCACTATTCATCACATCTACAGACATTCACGTAGTCCATATGATCCAAATAAATATCACATCATAAGTCATCAAATAGATTGATAATTATAAGCAATCCTTGATACATGTTATGCTTGAAAGGGTTAACATGGAATCCTAAGTCACATGAGAAGGGTTTCCTTGAGCATCCTAAAAGATCTAGTAATCCAAGACTAAAAATATTTTGATACTTCTTAAACCACTACCAAGTCATCGTGAAAAGTGGGTGTGGATTCAAAAATGGTGTCACATAATACATATCATATTCTAATGGCTGATGAGGATCTTTGAAATCATGTGAGAAGTCCTTGTGTCACCAAAATCCAAATGCAAAATCCTTTTGTAATGATTAAAAATCCATAAGTGAAAAATGCAAACCTTGAAGTTTGTCCTAACTCCCATTTAATGTATTGAGTGTAACCTCCTAAAACTCATTATTATTCTGTCCAAAATGGTCCCGAATTGAAAGTTATTATGACCAATTCCATTATAAGGGGTCAATGCACATCTTGTCAATGGGATTTGGCTTGGGATGCTGAGAGGAATGATTGTAATCCTCCCCACCTAGGTTCAATTTCATTAAGTGAAATGTTAAGACCTTAATGAATATATCATTGCAATTTTATTTGGGGCTTGTTATTGACTTATCTTATGCCTTGAAGATTTTAACGCATATTCTAGGTACCATTATTGCAATGAAGGAGGTACTAGTAAGTTTTCATTAGGTGTGTAAGCTATAACTAAAAAAGGTCAATGCACATCTCTTAAGTCAACAAAACTGAAATATGGAAAACATAAAATCTCATTGATTATATCATAAGCAGTTAGTCCACAAATGGAATTGGGATTTTGGAAGGTAAATGATATTATCATTTTTCATAGTGATTCTTGTTTAGTATTAAGAAAATTCTGTTGGCAAATCCATACAATATTCTTACAACAAAAGCATAGTTGCATTCTAGATTCCGCAACAAGAAAAACATGATCAACCAACATACTTACACATCGAAACTAAACCAATCGACTTATAAATTGCATGTATATCGTCTTATAAATTGATTAACAAAAACACTATTTTGCAAAACATGTACAAATTAATAGAAAATGACCATGTTAAGCATCAACAATGTAGTCCACATGTTCACTACACAAACTTCACCACAAAAGGGTCAAGGGAATCTTCTTGGTGAGGAGATGTAATATAATCCTTTAAGATGTTGAGTTGGTTATGCAGAGGCAGGAGGTTGATGGGAGTTGAAATGCACTCCATCACACCAAAAAATCCATCTAGAGACACATAGAGTTCCAATTGTTTTTAATGCAATAGTAACATGGTGGCCTAAGATTCTTTTTCTAACTTTCAAAGGCTTGGGAGTTACTTCCCAACTTCTAGAGCATGTTGGGTCGGAGCTTTGTTTGTCGTTTCTCCTTTTAATTAAAAACATTTATTTTGGGGTTCCCATTCTAGAGGAGAGGAGGTTACCACACCAATGGCTTCCACTTTGTCGTATTCATATCGGTGGTCATCCTTCCTTAATTCCCACATTTCATCAAAGACACAATAGTAAAAGTGGTAGAGAGCTATGGTGTTTTAGGTTATAGGTTTTGTTAGGTCTCTAAGGCCACCTAAATCCCCTAATAGGCCTGAAGTTCTCACGGGAACCAAAGTCTCCCATAACCCAATATCCCCCAACAACAACTCGATCATAACACAAAACTCCAATTTGAGCCTTGAAGTTAGAGAGTAAAGAAATAAGACCAACTTCATTCTCCACATATCCAAAAATACACTACAAATTTCCAACCAAGTGTCACATGAATTAACTATTGAATAAATTACCAAATCTCACATGCAAGAGGATTGAACAAAATGATGCACGGAGTAAATACCACTACCTGCATGAAGTGAAGAAGGAAGATAAAAGGTTGAGGACATTTAACCTCTCCTTCTCACTGCATGCGTACGAAATTATCAATGGAGGGGGGAATCCTCCCCCTTAATCTTTATGTAATTGCTCATCATGCGCCTAAGATCCTTGATTATTAATGAAATTTTGATCAAGTGAAGGGTAGAAGAGATATTTTGATATGGCCCCAAAAGGGGGCATATACTAATGTCATGCACCAATTCCTTAAAACAATAGAATAAACTAGAGTACACACAATGAGCTCAATATATAAATTTGGAGTACAAATCCAAAAGTGATAATAGAGACGAGTAAAATAATAACTCCTTATATAATATACATTCTTTTGAAAAATCCCAATGCATTCATATATATAAACCATATATTCATGTCTCCATAATGACTATAATAACCCCCTTTTCTCTCTCTCTCTACACACACATATATTATCACTCATTGCACAAGTGAGCCTTTTATTAGGCTAACCTCTATTACATATACATTTACCCCATATTATAGTACCCTCCTTCAAAATAACTTGCCCTAAAATATTTCTAGTTAAGGGTTTTACATGCGATGAGATCAAGTAATATGATTTCCTTATATTCTTGCTTTCTTGTTGCCATTGATGATGATCCATCCATCCAAATTCAATATTCTTGGTCTTGATCCTTGGCAGGCTGGTTGTTGCATAATATTCTTAAAGTTGATTCCATGTGTTATTGTTATAACTTCTAAAATGTGTCCATGGAAAACAACTTCCAAAAATTGTAACAATTGCTAGTCTTTATTAAAATCTTGTAAACAAATGGTTTTGTGATGCTCTCTTCCATGAATATCGCAGAGTATTCCATCTTCTTCCTTCATAATGGTGATATTGATCTTCATATCTTTCTTACAATGTTCTTGGTGACGCAAGTGTTGATATGGTTTCATATTTGATGGTTTTCGTTCACTCTACACATCTATATCATTAGTCCTCATTTTAGAGAAAATGACATCCTTTATCCATTGTGCTTGTTATTTGATTATGCCATCCTTTGAGATAACAATGTCATATTTTATGTTTTCATCCTCAAGTTGGAGCTCAACTTCATTTAGTATTTTATGGTGACCTTCCTGAATCTTGTTTTCCTTTTCCTTTTGCTATTATAATGCAATGCCATCCATCAAATTCTCATGTTTTTTAATTTTATATTTAGATTTATGATTTTACCTCATTAACATTTAGGGCTTCTTCAACCTTCCTGTAAACACCCTCTTCAAGTCTTTTGGTAATATATTCTTCAACTACTATGATAATATTTTCATCATTTAGTTTAGATGCTTGAGATGTTTTTTGATATTCTTAACGTCATTAAGTAGGTCCCATTCTATTTAGACCTTACAAGAGAAAGTTACACACACATTATCACAACTTGTAAATTTTCCCCTTATTTCAAGAGAGTGAACGTGTACATTAATCCCATGTGTCCATTTCTAAAGATATGACTTAGAAATTTAAACTCAATGTACTTTTCTTTTCCTCTATGCACCATGAAAAATTCACTCACTTAAGATAAAGTCCCCCAAATGTTAGGAAAAGGTTTCGTTTAAAGGAGCTCAACCAAGGAACACCTACTTCTATAACTAATGTTTATTTATTTATGTATGTTTTTTTGTTTTGTTTTGTTTTTTTTTTTGTTTTGTTTTTTGTTTTTTGTTTGTTTTTTTGTTTTTTGTTTTTTGTTTTTGTTTTTGTTTTGTTTTGTTTTGTTTTTTTTTTGTTTTTTGTTTTTGGCTTTTGTTTTTTTTTTTGTTTTGTTTTGTTTTGTTTTTTTTGTTTTTTAATGTGGTTCATTGTCCCTGGAGATCAGTGACCACTACGTCCACGAAATAACTGTACTAGGAAGATCAACTCGAAATGATCACTTCCTGCCGACTCAACCATGAAGCCAGACACTAAGAATGTCGAGAGAATTGAACTCGTGACCTCTCAATAGCAGAGATGCTTTAATGATCGGGACTCAACAAATTGAGCTAACCCTCAAGGCTCTTCGATACCTAATGTTACATAACTAATCCTTAAAATAATATAATAAACTAGAGTACACACAATGTACACAAGATGTAGTGAATATGGAGCACAACTCTAAAAGTGATAATAAAGATGAGTTACATGATCATTCCTTAAAAAATAAGAGAACGTACTCCAAATAATCCCAATACATTTATATTTTCAAATCATATAGTCAATGTCTCCATAACAACTAAATTAAACACACACTGTCCATCTATCTCAATCATATGCTCTCTATATTTTCACTCATTATACACATGAGCTATTACATATACATTTACTACATTATATAAATGTATAATTCTATGTATATTATAACTTTGGAGTTATATGGCAAATTCTAGTCTCATTTCAATCTTCTATATTAATTAGATAATCAAAACCAACAAATTAAAAATAATTAAAATTCAACTATCAAAAATAATAAATTAAAAACAATTAATTCTCTAATAATTATTACTTCTAAAATACCTTTGATACTAAAACACAATAGTCCTTCTAAAATATCTTGGATATAAAACACAATAATCCTTTAATCCATAAAAAAAACCTACTTTTCATTATTAATGACAATGACTATTAATTATTTTTTAATAAAGAATCTAATTAAAACACCCCTATATGATATTAATTTCTTTTTGTATAAAGGCACTAATCAAAACAACCCCATTCTATTTAAGTATTGAAAGGTTTCCGCAATGAATTATATTAGATATCATTTTTGGGATTCAACTGCATTAAGTAAGTCATTCATCTATAATCATTTTCATGAAAAATAATTGTAAATAACTAATTTCTCATGATTTTTAAGTAATTCACTTACCACTAATTACAATCACTTAATTAATTACTTTTTATATAAAAACACTAATAAAACAACCCCATTCTAATTACTCATTTCATTAATTTTTGTATAAAAAAACTAATTAAAACACCCTACACTTACCATCCCAATTAAAAGCAACGAAAACATTTTTAAATGCACTAACCTTTAGCATTAAATCTTCCCAATCCAATATTAAGCCCTCAAAATGAGCCGGAACTAGAAGCTTCACAAAGATGTTCTTAAGAAATTATTAAATCCGAATCCATTTTTACCATCGCTATTCGCTGTGCAGTATATATAAGAAACCTGGAGCACACGGGTTTTGTCGGGCCGCAACTTGTAATAGCTTCAACTTGCCTGTTTCGAGCTGCTTAAACTCTTGCACGCTAAGGGTTGGCTGCCAATATTTTTGATTGAGCTGCGTCGGCATTTTGAGTTGATTCCCGTTAAGGTCCAATGACGAAGCCCGACCTCACTCGCAGGCCGGCGACTACCGTGGCTCCCCTCCTCGCAATGAAATTGTGCGAAATTGGCAAGAAACTGAAGAAAACTCGCTTCTCGAAAGAACAATTACTCGAGATCTTGGAGGTAAGCTTTACTTTCCACTATATTTAGTACTAGAATAGTAAAAATAAATTGAAATTTATATAAGATTTGCAGTTTTGAATTTTTCTGAATTGGTATTAGAAGAACGGCAATGCGTTAAATGAACATTTTTCTTTATAACTATTCCCAATTATTCAGTTGGCAAAAAATGCAAGACTCTACAATATGATAAATTGGGAGGCCTATGAAATTTCATCTTGTCTCATTATTCAAGAACAATGAAGATATTGGCGACGGTGCAACAACGACTAATTTGAAGGTGCTACATCATTCGCTGCGAATATTGTCCGTGGTTTAATAGATATCAGATGCTCAGCAGTCTTCTGCATTTTAAGCGATGCGGGAATTAAAAATTAGTCGTAGGTTGACTTGCAATGCATTCCTACTCAATAGACTACGAGAAATGTGATCTCTAGCCTATCTAGTGAACAGTACCGTAGGGAAAATAATATGGCCAGTTTGAACTTTGAACATTACAATGAAGACCCTAATCCCAAGGTTATTGCCGTGCCTAATCACTGCATTTAACAATTAAGTGGTTTGAGATGACTCCACACTCTACCAAGATAACCATAGCACTATTTACATAAGTTAATTGAAGCCTCCAATAGCATAGTGGTAAGTGTGCCATTATAACTATTTTCCCTGCAACCTACCTGGAATTCATGTTTCCGCATAGCGGAAACAAAGGCACACTTGCAGTTAGGATGACCGCTATATAATATAGTGGAACATTTTCAATCACAATGTATTTGCATCCCAGTTTTTACAAGGTACATTTTGCATGCCCTTGGTATGGACCCTTTATGATCTCACGTCCATATTGCATTTCAAACTAATAAATGACCTTCCTACTTTTTGTGCAGGGCAAAAATTGAAACATAATGTTATAATGCATACAAGAGTAAAGATGGACATAATTATATTGGTACCAGTAGTAAAGACATCACAAAGTCATCTTGTTGATAACCATAAATGATAACAATAAGCACTGAATAAATGGGAAGAAAACCTTAAAGTTATGTTTCCAGTTGTAGTCTTTGTTGCAATAATTATTAATATCACCCCAAAAGTCAGAAGATGTCAAATGACCAAACACTTTAAGAAGGTATTATTAGTGATAGTAATTCGGTTGCTCAGGTATCACGAATTACTTAATGCATGAAATATAAGGTGACTCATCTCATGTATGCAATGATTCTATTTGAATTTAATATTGTATTTCACATCTATTGTGTATATACTTTATCATTTTCCTATATGGTATTATAATAAGATATTGGTTCCATAGTATGTGAAGCTAAATTGAGTGAAATGTGGAAATATCTAAAAGTTTCCAAAATGGATACAACTGGAAATGTGAACCCTCCTCCCAAAATGGAAATGTTATATATATATATATATATATATAAACTGTGATGAAAATATTGTATTAAATCAAAATCTGCGTTTAGATCGTGGCCTGTACAACAGGGGAGTACAATGAAAATTCTTCGAGGCCAACTATACTTGTAACCTCACAATGATCTTTATTCTCAATATCTATTAGCCGTTTTACTATCCTAAAGGACCCATGGTCTTTGGAGGTGTAGATTCTCCAAAAGACTTTAGATATAGACAAAATTTACATTGCATATTAGACCCATTGTTAAGGAATAGTTGCGAGGGAAGGAATACCATTTCTCATTAGGACTCCTGCGTCCAAGTTTACACATTTATTGGCGAGATCATCTGCAACAAAATTGTTCATTCTCAACACATGAAAGAAGCTAATAGTAGAGAAGGCTAGTTTCAGATTCCTGATTCAATCAATAATGCTTCACAACTTGCAATCCTTAGGCAAAGATCCATGAACAAGGTGATCGATAACCAATTGCAATCTCCCATGACCACCAAATCTTCAATGTTTGCTTCTTTGGCCTGAAGGAGCCCTTGCAGTAATTCACATGCCTCTGCTGCATTATTTGCACAATTGCCTAACCCCCAATTGTACTCAGTTTCAATTTTTCCTTCGGGGTTGAGATAACCCCTCCCGTTTCTTCCACCCCCCACATATATACATATATATTATAATAATAATAATAATAATGATATTTTTACAAATAAGTTAATAACACCTTATCTTGCAAGAAAACCAATTGTGAATCTCCCAACACCACCAAATATTCGATGTTTGCTTCTTTGACTAGGAGCCCTTGTAGTAATCCATATGCCTCTATTGCATTATTTGCACAATTGCCTAACCCCAACTATACTCAATTTCATTTTTTCCATCGAGGTTGAGAATGACCCTTCTTGCTCTTGCCTCCCCCATATACAATATTATTATTATTATTTTTTCAAATAAGTTAATAACACATTATCTTGCAAGAAAAAAAGAATGAGACACAAATTATATTTTACAAGGCAAAATCCAAAATCCTTTATAGATGAGGCTTTACATCCAAGATTCCAAAATCAACCTTTATAGATGAGGCAATATGTGCTAAAAATAAAATAAAACATGTTCTAAAGACAATTACAATTACATATCATGCAAAGAGCTAAAGTGAATTAGATTAAGGAGTGAATTAAAGTTAAATTTGATAATAAATTTAGCGCTTTTTGGCCATAGAAGGACCCCATGTTCTTCTCAAAAAAGTCAAAAACAACATTGAAACGTTTAGAATTGGCCCAAAATGGCCCTAAAACACCTTTGGTCATATCATATGGTGTTTCCAAATTGTGAAGTGCTATACGCTACAACTGGTGGCATTTTGAGGGTCGTTTAGGGCATGTTTCTATGTTTCGTGGAGTTTTAAGTACTAGTACGACACTTGTGGTGGCATTTCCTACAACATAGATGTGAATATTAAATTTGGCATTGTTGAAAGTTGTAACTAGTTTCGGTCTTCATAATTGTGTTTGGACCATGAATTGATGTAATTATTATTGTACTTGTCAAAAGAAAGAAAAAGAAAATATATTTTGTAAAAGAAAAATTATTTTAAAATAAGTTTCTTGCCCATTGGTCTCTTGTCTTAGGTCAAAGCACCCATTGAGTGCTCTAGGGTTTTGTATAAGAGTCAAAATCAAGGTCATAATGTAAAGTCCCTTGGAGGGCTCATGTATCAAAGCAAAGAAATGTATTTTATGTAATAAAAGAGTCTAGGAACCACCAAAAGGGTCAGGTCGGCCAGCCCATGATGTCTACCTAGAAGAGGCATGTGCACCCACTCAAAAAGCTATATAAAGCGAGGAATTCGACCTCCATTAGACACACAATCTTGGCATACATTTCTTTGATTTGAGGCAAGCGAAAAAGAAGTGTGAAGGAGCTAGAAGAAGGCAACGAAGAAGAAAGGAGGATCTGATCTCTGTTTGCTTCCTTCACACATGCGAGTTTTCTGTGGAAAACCACAGGTCCGAATTTTGTAGAAACAATGACAAATTCGTGAAGAAGATCTATGGGTGGCTGGCCTGGTCTTTTGGTGAGTGGTCTTGTGTCTTGGTCTTGGAAGTCTTCATTGAAAGAAATTCTATAAGAAGAGGAAGTTCTCTGGGTTTTCCCCTTGTGGGTTTTGCCCTGGCTTGGAGCCTATTTCTGGTGTTCTCTATGTTTGTGATCTTCTTGTTTGGCATTTATCTTGATGATGTTGAAATGAACATAATAATGATAATGATAAAGTATTAATATACCACAAGTAAATGTCAAGTTAAAGAGAAATCAATTGTAAAAACCCTAAATTAGTTTTCCCTAGATTTCTCAACAGACACAATGTTCCACCAATTTTTTGGGATACAAGAATGTGGGGATGCATATTAGGGACTTGTGGAAGCACCTTCAAATTTTAGGGAATGCCAAAAGGGATGTGAGGGTCTTGGACATAAGAGACTCCACCACAAATACTAAAAAATAAAAATTAAATGTGTAAAAAAACATAAACATTACATAATCATTGAACAATAAAATATGAATCAAGCACATATCTGAATTAACTTCCCAATTCTCCTTTTGCACTTTAATATTCGATACTTACTTTTTAAAATAGTTGTTCTCAACTTATGTTCACATGGGGCACATGTGAGGTTCCTATTGTTGCAATTGCTTGAACCATCTTCTTGTAATGAGGAGACTGAGTAACATGAAAGAGAATTTCATTGGCAAAAGGAATTTACTAATGGCATCATTTGTGTCATTTTGCTACTACATATTACATGTCTAACTATTTTGCACCTATTCTAGATAGAAGCCTTTATTTTCAATGTACGGGTGGATGGTGTGAATGTTAAATTTCTAATACCAACAAGATTTATTTTCTCACGACAATTTAATTTATCCCCAATTTATTACTTATTTACCCAAATAATAATTGGATCATCGAAAAATAAAACCATTGGTATCTTCAACTTCTAGAATAAAAAATATGCAGCGGAAATAAACCAGAGAGATCAATCACACATTGCAAAATTAATTAACCTATAAACAATTCTCCGTCATTTGACTATCTAGAAAATTGGGGTTTTCAACCCAACAGAGGTTCAATTTGGAACCTACAACTTGACTCCCTTAGAATGAATTTGGCCTAGGTAAATCGACCTCAAGGAAATCTACCTCCAGATGGAATCACTTCGAAGAAATCAACCTCCAACAATCAGATTTGCACCCTCTAGCAACTCGATCTGCGCCCTTCCGCTAATGCGCACTAGAAAAACCCCAACACTTCAACAACTCGGTCTCCTCTAGACAAACTCGATCTCCTTTTGACAATTCGGCCCTACAATCTCCTCCAGCTCGACCCTCTTGGATTTGCTCAAACCCACTTGCTCTTTTCCTCCTATGAGCATTGATCACTGAGTCACTCACACTATAGAGAAAATTGCTTTCTCTGAGTGATGACTCACTCACACACTTGTGCTCTTCATTGTGTCTTCACCTCCATCGCTAGCCTCCATTGATAATCTTCAATGAGTCCAAATCTCTAATCCTGATCTCCCTTTTAGAACATCTTGAATCTTCTTTCTAGAAACATCTTGAAGATTCCTTCTAGAAACATCTTGAAGATCAACGATTGAGATTATTTATAAGTCACTTAAATAATTAAATTATTTATCCTTAGAAATAACCCAATAGCCCACAATAATTAATTGACTTTAATTATTGTACTTTTCCTAAGTTAAACTTAAGAAAGAAGACATAAATCACTAGAAGAGGCAAATAATGTTTTCCACATGCTAAGACACCAAGCAATTGTAGAAGGCCTTCCGTTGCTACTCACATCAAAACTCTCTCCTAGCAAGGAATGGATTCTCCACCACCCCCAGCTTATCCTGGTACTTCACAAACTTTCCCTTCACTAGAGGCTTCATGAGAACATCTACCACTTGCTCCTCTATATAAATGTACTGCAATCTCATAGCACCCCTTTGGACCTTTTCTCTGATGAAGTTATATCTGATCTTGAGTTGCTTGGATAGATCATGAAACACAAGATTCTTAGAGAGCTTAATGCTATAGTGTATCACCATTGGCCCCATCTACAGATGAAATAATCCTGCAAGCATCTGGCGAAGCCATACTGCCTCATAACTCACCATACTCGTTGCCTTGTACTTACCTCTATTGAATTGAGTGCCACTGATTATTGCTTCCTGTTGAACCATGAGATCATGGCTCACCCCAAGCTGAAACATCCAGATGTGGACTTTCTGTCCACCACACTCCCTTTCCAACCATAATTTGTGTACCCCTGCATCTCCACTCCTCCAACTTTAACATATCTTAGTCCAAAGTCTGCTATCCCACATAGGTATCTCAGCACATGCTTCGTTGCTACCTAATGAAGCTGTCCACCATGAACTAGTTGAGTGTATTCATCGCGAAACATATATCCGGCCTAGTTTTGACCAGATACATCAAGGAACCTATCATTTGGCTATACAATGTGGGATCCACTAATTCACCCTCATAAGCGCTCAAATTCTTTAGGTTAGTGATCATAGGTTTAGACATTGTTGAAGGAAATGTAACTAGGTTCGGTCTTCATAAATGTACTTTTGATATTTGTACTTATTCAAGGAAATAAATATTATTTTTATAATATATCTTAATGAGTTTATTGCTCATTGAAATAGGTCTAGCACGTGTTAAGCGCTATAGGTGAGTCAAATAGTCAAAAGGAAATGTTGAAGGCCTTAAGGGCATGTTACACCATGTATGATTATGTATGTTACACCATGTATGATTATGTATTAGGGTCAAGAGAATACCTCCAAGCAAAGTCAAGTCTTCTCCTAGCAAAGACACCATCAAAAGAAGCAATGGCACCATTAAAAGCACCTATCGCAGCAAAGGAAGACAAGTTAGCCTCAAAGCAGCGAGTCGACCTACAAGTAGGCCTAAAGGAGGGACAATCCTCTATATATAGAGGCCGTCCACCCATCTAAAGACAACACATTTATAAACTCTAAAATCAACGAAGGTGGAAGGCAAACAAAGGGTAATAAGAAGACAAGGAAAGGGTCTCTAAGGCAGCGAAGAAAGGAGGAAGTAAAACCGAGTCTTAAAGCGCTATTACAGTCACACATGTGAAGAAAGGAAGCCCTACCTGTGGTCAGAACAACACCACTATAACAGTCATATATTTTTGTTGGTTGGGCTAGATCATTAGGCCTATAAGGTCTCTCTCTCAAGCGTGGAATAAGGCTATACAAGCAAAGCTAGAAGGAGAAGTCTAACATAATTCTAGTGAGGGTATTCCCTCACATGTGCAAAGAACTAGAGTTGCATTACTGCTGCTCTAAAGTCTGCAATGTTTGTGAAAGAGAAGAAGGCTCAATTGGGAGGCAACAAGATCATCTCCTTAAGTTTGGAAGGCTCCATCACTAGCACGATAAGAAAAGATCAAGGGTCACTCTAAAGTATACAATGAAAGGTCTCTACAATTGCCGGAAGAAGTGCCGAACAAAGAAAGACTAAGTGCTAGAAGGAGGAGGACAAAGTGCTGGAAGAAGAAGTAATCTTGAAAGGACTTGACTTGTGCTTGGGGGATATTCTTGTCAAGGGTCTAGGGTTTGGCATTGGTCAATAAAAGGCTTCAATAAGAGAAACTTACTAAAGAGTTTTCCTCTCAAGAGAAGAGAGGTTTTGGCCCTAGCAGAGAGCCAACATCTTGTGTTTGTTCTATGTTTGGATAACGGTTTGATGAAGCGCACACACATGCATTAATAAGCAAAGAAGAAGATTAAGCTAACAAGAAAATTAAAAAGACATCACAAATGGTTATCTATTCCCGAAGAATCACTCTACACCTAATTTCCCTAGATTCTTCAACAGACATAGGCCTGCAATCCTTCATCCTGAATCTCCTCAAGATCTCCATTGCATACTTGCCTTGGCAAAGGAAAATCTTTCTTGGCTGCTACCACACCTTTAATCCCAAAATATAATGCATCAAGTTGATGTCCTTAATGTTGAATTCCAAAGAAAGATCCTCCTTGCACATCCTTATGAATTGCTCTGATACCATGTTAAATCTCTAATACCAACCAGATTTATTTTCTCACAACGATTCAATTTATCCCCAATTTATTATTTATTTACCCAAATAATAACAAAATCATAGAAAAATAAAATCACTGGTATCTTTAACTTCTAGAATAAAAAATATGCAGCGGAAATAAACTAGAGAGATCAATTACACATTGCAAAATTAATTATCCCACAAACAATTATCCGTCATTCATTATTCGGAAAATCCAGGTTTTTCAACCCACATAGATACAAGGAGAAATACAATTTGGAACTTGCAACTCAGCTCCCTTTGAATGAATTCGGCTCAGGTGAATCAACTTTCTTCCTTGATGAAATTGATTTGAAGAAATCGACCTCCAACAATGAGATCTGCGCCCTCCAACAACTTGATTTGCACCCTACCACTAATGCGCACTGGAAAAACCCCAAAACTCCAGCAACTTGGCTTCCTCTAGACAAACTTTATCTCCTTTTGACAACTCGGCCCTACAATCTCCTCCAACTCGAACCTCCTGGATTCCCTCAAACCCGCTTGCACTTCTCCTCTGTGCACTAGTCAATGAGTCACTCGTATTGCAGAGAAAATTGCTTTCTCTGCGTGATGATTCACTCACACACTTGTGCTCTTCATTGTGTCTTCACCTCCATCGCTAGCCTCCATTTATAATCTTCATTGAGTCCAAATCTCTAACCTTGATCTTCCCTCTTGAAACATCTTGAAGATTCCTTTTGGCAACATCTTGAAGATTCCTTCTCGAGACATCTTGAATCTTCATTCTAGAAACATCTTGAAGATCAACTATTGAGATTATTTCTAAGTCACTTAAATAATTAAATTATTTGTCCGTAGAAAATAACCCAATAGTCCACAATAACTAATTAACTTTAATTATTGTAATTTTTCTAAGTTAAACTTAGGAAAGAAGACATAAATCACTAGAAGAGGCAAATAATGTTTTCCACATGCTAACACACCAAGCAATTGTACAATACTTTCCGATGCTACTCACATCAACAACGGCTCTAGCATATTGCCTTTGGGAACTTTTTCACTGTTTATATTCAGGTTGAAATGTTACATTTTTGCTAAAAAAGGTCCCCTTTGTGTCTGAGTCATTTGCAATCTCAAGAGTTCAATATTTTTGAAGTAAGATCAACATTTGATATACATTAACTCCTTTTCTCAAAATATTCTATTATATCTACTAGCCTAAGGGTTGCAGATATTGTATTTCCAGCGTTTGGACCTACTACTATTATTTTCTTTGTTTCTTCTAGGTTGGTTTCTTGCATATAATAAATGTTTTTTTGAATTGAATATCTTAGTGAATTCATTGAATCCCTTGCTATTGGTTTCAACTCTACTTTTGTTTTCTTGGCCCATGGCTCCTGTGGTTTCTTCCCCCAATTCTCCTATATGGCTTTTTGTTTTGTAGTAATTGTTAATGTTGTTATTGATCGAGTGACGTGACTCATTTTTTGCAAACCAACTACTATTATTTGCTTTGTTTCCTCTGGGTTGGTTTCTTGCATATAAATGTTTTTTTGAATTGAATATCTTAGTAAATTCATTGAATGCATTGCTATTGGTTTCAACTCTACTTTTGTTTTCTTGGCCCATGGTTCTTCTTGTTTCTTCCCTTAATTCTCCTATATGGCCTTTTTTTTGTAGTAATTGTTAATGTTGTTGTTGATCGAGTGACATGACCCATTTTTTTGAATAGGAATTCCTTTGATAATTAATATGAGTAATCTTTACAGGGTTTTAATACAAATATTGGGCCACAAATGAATCCTCCACAATCAAGTTAAAGACAAAAGGAGTGGGCTAACCTTGGCCAAAACATCCACTCACATAGAGTCTAGAGTCTACATCATATTGTCCATAAACAATAAGTAATTGGCATCCACCTAACTAGATAAACAATAAGAGTAACCATGCCGTTTTTTTGGAGGTTGGTCATGATTGTTTAAGGCAGGGACACAACCTGAAACAAGAGGTTCAACATCAATAGGCTATATTGGGTCAACATTAGTAGGATTTGAAGGCTTGGGCTCCTTTGATATGGTGAGAGCCAACATTGGGAACTGTTTTTTTGGCATGGTGGGTTAGGGGTTCAACATTGGCCATGGTCACTCTTATGCACAAGTTGGTTTGCTCAATAGTGTGGCCTATTGTGATGGGAACCTGAAAGGGTGCTATAGAGGGCCAGGTGGGCCATGAGGACCATAGGAGCTAGTTAAACCAATTAGCTTTTATACATGCGAGATCGATGCATTTAAGTTAAATTAGTGGTTACAATAGTTTGAAGTCTATTTTAGTGTGCATAAACTAAATTGAGCATAGAGAACTTATTTTGACCTTTCAAAGATGGAAGGTCATGCTTTGACGTGGAGGGAGAGTGATGTAGTCACTTGTAGACTCAAATTTGAATTGTTGATGATTAACTGAGAAATGTTCAAAGACCTTATCAAGTCATAGTTCTACCTTGTTGGATAGAAGGAGGAATACAGGGTAAGGTAGCTCCATCTCAAGTTTAGGCAAGGATAGAATTTGTAAGACTATGTGAAATTATTTTGTTGGGTATTCTATACAAGTGTTCAAAAGTGTTCATTAAATAACTGGGAGGCTTGCATAGCCATATTTAAATACAAGTGATACGCTTCAAGCCAAAGACCATTTACGAGGCTTGTGTTAAAGGTTTGTACATTAAGGGGATAAGAGGACACAACCTAGTGCTTGAAAGTAGAGAGAATAGTAAGGGGAGTCCAAACCAGGGTGGAAGAAGAACAATAAAGGGAAGAAGATGGTAGTTATTGCTCAATAAAACCTAGATTGGAAACCCCACTATAAACACCATGATGTTGATGGGCACTCAAAGGACAAATATTGGAAGTTGCTCCTAGAACTTTACCCTAAACATCACCAGTAGCAAAAGGGTAATGATTTGTTGGCAACTAAAACTAGAAATCATATTTGAGAGTAATTCCCATGTTGAAGGAACTATAGTCTGTACATCTACTCACAAAGAGGTAATCCTGAGTGTGTTTAGTCTTGAAGAAGAAAGGGAGATGTTTAAATTATTCCATGTCAAAGTTCAACTTATTTAGTATGAGCTTAACTGGTAGAAAAACTTGGATTGGAAGTGAAAGAGCATTGTGGACTTTATCCTCTAGGATGTATGTCAAGATGGGGAATTGATAGTCTCTAAGCATCACAAGTCCATTTTTTCCATTTTCCATTAATGCAACTTGTACTGTTAAGGTAGTTGTGGATGTGATACTACTTGATGCATGTGTTGATACCAGGGAGCCCATGCATGTACATGTGAGACGTTGTCTTCACATGAAGGGGAAAACATTATTGTTTGATAAAGGATGAGTGGACTTTCATTGTTAATGCTTCGAAAGGCAAATGAAAGCTCTTCTTGATAAGTGCATATTGTTCAAGAAGGCTGATAAGTACAAGAAGTTTGTATCTTTGTTGTTGAAATAGAATTAGTAAAGTGAAGGTAAAATGGAGGTCAAAACATCTTTAGAAGGTTGTGACAAGGAACCAAAACAATAAGTGGAACAACTCATGGAAATATACAAGGAAGTGTTTCAAGAGCCTAAAGGATTTCTATTGAAGAGGTGTTAAAATTGGAAACTAGGGCCAAACTCCATGTGGGTCATCTTATTTATGGCAGCTGATATTTTTCTTGGATTCCTCTCGTCGAGAGGTGTAGGATTGATCTAACGATCATCTGATTCTGACATGTATTCATGGAGATATGAATTTATTTGTATTTCTTGACAATTTGTCAAGGTCGGCCAGCAAGTTAAGTTGTGTTGCACACCCCCAGCTAACCTCAACGTTGCATATAAAAGAAGGAGACATTGTGTCTCATTTCACTCACTCTCATCCTCTCATCTCTTCCTTGTCTCTTGGGTATACAAAAGGAAGGAGGACACAGATCTCTTGGGCAGCTTTGAAGAAGGATGCAGATCTCTAGGGCATCATTGTGAGGACGCAGATTAGGGCAGCGAGGACGCAGGAGGGTACAACCATCTGTTTGGGGTGATTTAGGGCTGTTTTGACCAATGTCTTACCCTCTTTGATTGCGGCTTTGCATGGGCAACCTCTCCTAGGCTAGATGAAGTGCTGCGTTGACTTTTGGAGGGCTGATTTGGGACAACGTTGACTGGTTAGGGCTGGCTGCAGGTTGCTGTAGCTTTCATTGCTGATTTGTCCCTCTTACTTGGACTGTTTTGGGCTGCACATACTTGCTTTTGGAGGTCGATTTCTCCTAGGATATCTTAAGGTCATTGGTGAGCTGTTTGACCAACTTTGACCTTGCTGATTTGATTTATGTTGCTGCTGTTATAAATCACAGATTTGTGATATTGTACTCTCTCTCTCTCTCTCTGCTGAATTATTGAAGAATATAGAAGAATTGATCAAAGGGTTTCCCGCATTGGGGTTTGTCCTTGGCTAGCCGCCCCATCTTGTGTCTCTTGTCTTGGCTTGTTTTCTGTTGATTTTATTTATGTTCTATCAACATTTTACTTATATGTTAATGTGATTGCTATATTGAGAATTGACATTGGGCTAATAAGAAGAATTGAAGTAAATTGCTCTAAGCATAGAACATACCATAATTTAACATGGTATCAGAGCTGAGGTGAAGACAAAGCCCAAGCAAGAGCAAGAGCAATCACCAAAGACAGTTGGAAAAAGTCAAAAGGCTTCATGGGTTCCTCATCACACTTCCCTGCTGAAGAAAAGCTCCATGAGAAGTCTGACTATCACGGATGGAAGATGTCTCTTGATTTGACATTGGAAGAGCAGGAAGTGTTGGATTATGTGAGAGGCAGAATTACAGAGCCTCCATCAAATGCACTGGCTGCTACAAGGAACAAGTACACTAAGGGTGAAGTCAAAGCAAAGAAGATCATCCAGGACTCTATTGACAAGCGTTTGGTGGCCTACGTTTCTGAGCTGAACACCTCCAAGGAGATCTATGATAGACTAGTAAGCTTGTTTAAAGTTAGTGATGCATATCAAGTTTTGTTCCTCAAAAATAAGCTGAAGGATATTAAGAAGGGCAAAGAAGAGGATATTCAATCCTACTTCTTAAGGATCATTGAGATGAAGAATGATCTCCTATCAATTGGAGAAGTCATTGCTGACAGGGAACTGACTATCACTACTCTTGGAGGGCTCCCATCCGATTGGTATGTATTTAGAACCACTCTTCTCAACAATGATCGAATTCTGGGATTTGAGGAATTGATGCGAGGTGCATTCAAGAAGAGACAAGGATGGTAGAGCAAGAAATGCCTTCAAGCAAAGGCAACCCTACTGTTTTCTCCTCTCAAGCTAAAAGGAGAAATAATTCTGGGTCTAAATTCAAAGGAAAGGCCGGATCGAAGGGTGGAAGAAAGGGAAGATGCTTCTCTTGCAATAAATTTGGCCACCATGCGAGGGAGTGTCCAAATATGAAGGATACATCTCATGACGATGATCAAAATCACTCTCGGGGCAACTCCAATCACAATCAAATGAATGGCAGGTTCAATGGCAAAGGAAAGAGGAATGTCGTAAATCAAGGAAGTGGTCAACCCTCCAAGAAAGCAAGGAACTCCAGGTATGAATAAAATGTTGTTAACAATAAGCAAGATGAATATTGTTTGATATCGGCCCTCTCCACTACCTCTCCTCTGGACTCGTTGGGCTATTGGATTATTGATAGTGGTGCTTCAAAGCACTTCACTGGTTACAAGGAAGGTCTCTCTAATCTGATAGAGGAGACAAACTTGGAGATTATTCTTGGAGACAATTCCACCTATCCTGTAAAGGGTGTAGGGAATGTTACTCTTCAATTAAATCAGGGTAACACAATTCATTTGCAAGAAGTCCTATATGTACTTGATCTCAAGAAGAACCTGGTGTCCATTTCGGCAATGGAAGACAAAGGCTACAAGGTGGCCTTCATCGATGGCAAGGTACATGTTGGAAAAAGAATTTTAAAGATGTTTTCACTCTTGGGTTTCGAGTTGCATATTTATATCAAGTTGGAGGAAGTCCGTTGGGAGTCATGTCTTGCGACACATCTCTTCAGTCTGAACTATGGCACCGGAGGTTTGCCCACCTTCATTATAAGGCTCTACCCGATGTGAGACAAATGGTGACAGGGATGCCCGAGTTCAAAATAGAGCATGAAGGTGTATGTTTGGGATGTGCCGAAGAAAAGCTCAAAAGGGGACCATTCCCCTCTAGCCATAGCAAGACCTCCAACATTTTGCAGTTGGTTCACTTCGACATATCTGGTATGATGCCCGTGAACTCTTTGGGAGGATATTTATATTATCTCACTTTTACAGATGACTATTCTCGCAAGACTTGGATATACTTCTTGAAAAAGAAGGATGAAGTGTTCTCTTGGTTCCGTCACTTCAAAGCCTTGATCGAGAATCAAACCGAGAAGAGGATCAAGATCTTAAGCACTGATAATGGGACCGAGGAAGAATCCAATGAGTTCCATGACTTTTGCAAAGAGGTTGGCATTAAGAGGGAGACCACAACACCATACACTCCTAAGCAGAATGGTGTGGCGAAAAGGAAGAATCGTACGATTGTGGAAGTTGTTCGTGCCATGCTCCATGATCAAAGGCTTCCGAAGTTTCTATGGGCCGAAGCTGCCAATATTGCCGCATATGTCCAAAACCGATGTCCTCATCAAGCATTGCATTCCAAGACTTCTGAAGAGATGTTCACTGGTGAGAAAATTGATGTCTCCCATTTTAGAATTTTTGGAAGTCCCGTATATTTTCATGTGTCGAAAGAGAAAAGGAGCAAATTGGGTGCATTTGGAAAGAAGGGAATCTTCGTGGGCTATAGCGAAATTTCTAAGGGCTATAGAATATATGTGGCTAGTCAAAGGGAAGTCGAGATAAGTCATGATGTCACCTTTGACGAAGATATGGCTCTTAGCAAGGTTGACAATCTTCCTATTCTAAGGAAAGATAAAGAAGCTGACACTAGGAAGCCAGATGAGAAGGAAGATGAGACGATGCCCAATGTGGAAGAACCTATGGATCCCATTGATCCCCCTCCGCAAGAGCTTTCCTCTTCTAGGAAGAGGCCCTCATGGCTTAGGGGGACACTTGATGATGCCAAAGGACATATTGCACCTAGAGGGACTTTCCGTGAAAGTAAGAAGCCGACCAAGTATCAGGGATACTTGACCATTATGAGCACCATCATTCAAAATGAGCCTTCATCATTCGAAGAAGCCGTGAAGCATCAAGTATGGAAGGATGTTATGAATGAGGAATACGAGTCCATCATGAAGAATGATGTCTGGAATGTGGTCCCTAGACCCCAGGACAATACAGTTCACCTCGAAGTGGCTTTACAAAATAGAAGCATGGAGTTGATGGGAGTGCTGAGAAATATAAGGCTCGCTTTGTTGCTCGAGGCTTCTCTCAAAAGGAAGGTGTAGATTATGATGAGATATTTTCACCTGTTGCTCGATACACCACCATCCGTTCGATCGTAGCCCTTGCTGCTTTGCAAGGATGGAACCTTCATCAGATGGATGTCAAGACCGCGTTCTTGCATGGTTCAATTAAAGAGGAAGTCTATGTGGAACAACTCGAGGGGTTTGAGATTCATAATTATGAATCTCACGTATGCAGGTTGAAGAAAGCCCTCTATGGGCTGAAGCACCCACCCCGAGCTTGGTATGAGAGGATTGATAGCTACTTGATGAAGCTGCGATTCACTAGGAGTGAAGCTGATCCAAACCTATACTTTAAGGTTGAGGATGATAAGCCTCTCATACTGGTGCTGTATGTTGACGACTTCTTTTTGACAGGTGCAGACCCTCTCATTCACAAATGTAAGAGGGAGTTGACTTCCGAATTTGAGATGAAGGACCTAGGGCTGATGCAATATTTCCTAGGGCTGGAAGTCTAGCAAAAGCCAAGAGAAATTTTCCTATCTCAAGGAAAATACGTGGTGAAGATATTGGAGAGATTTGGTATGGTGGAATGCAAGCCCGTGACTACCTCGATGGAGCTTAACTTCAAGAAGTTATGCGGTAGTGCTGTCGGGTCTGCTTTGGGAAATGCTTCTGAGTATCGTCAACTCATAGGAGCATTGATGTTCTTGGTGAACTCCTGTTTGGATATATGCTTTGCAGTCAACATGTTGAGCCAATATATGGTTGAGCCTCATCACTCACATTGGATTGGTGCCAAGAATCTTCTGAGATATCTTCGAGGCACAATCGCTCATGGGTTCAGATACATTGCTGGAGATGTGAGGCTACATGGATATTCCCATGCTGATTGGGCAGTTAGTGTGGTGGACCAAAAGAGCACTTCTGGGTGCTGTTTCTCTTTGGGTTTTGCCTCGATCTCCTGGATGAGCAGAAAGTAGAAGTCGATGTCTTTGAACACCGTTGAGGGAGATTACATTGCTGCAAGTATGGCCTCCTGTGAGGCTGTTTGGTTGAGGAACCTCTTTAGTGAGTTGTTTGGACATACATTGGATACTACTGTGATCCTCTGCGACAACCAGAGTGGGATTCGTTTATCCGAGAATCCTGTATTTCATGATCGCTCCAAGCACATCGATATCAGGTACCACTTTATCCGGGATATGGTACAATGAAGAGCAATAAGGCTCCATCATATTGGGACAGATGAGCAGGTTGTCGACATTCTGACGAAGCCCCTGGGAAAGGTCAAATTCTTGAATTTTTGAGAACGACTAGGAGTCGTTGAGAGACCCTCTTATGAGGGTCTTGTATGATGCATACATTGAGCTCTGGGAGCTCTCGGGGGGGCTTGGGGTACTTCTTGGAGCGACAAGCGACCATAGGGTGACTCACCCTCCCCTAGTGGTGCACTGTGTACAGGGTGAATGGTTCAGCCTTCCCTTGTGATACCCCGTGGCGACATGTAGGCAGGATGAGTGGTTCATCCTTCTCCTGCTGAGACATCCTACCCATGCAGTTTGGGACTCATGGGAAGTACCTCTCATCTGGCCAATGAGTAGGGAAATGAGGATAGGGACCATAGTAGTATCGATGGACGCATCGTGTATCTACCATACTCCCTATGCTAGGATGACATTGATTTGGGATCAATTGGAACTGACTTTGGGTCAGTAAGAGTGATATAACTCACTCTCTTTTGGAACTAATCTAGGATCAGTAAGAGTGGTATGACACACTCTCTTCATTGGGACTGACTTCGGGTCAGTAAGAGCGCTATTGGGCACTCTCTTTTATCTAGGACTGACTTCGGGTCAGTAGAGGATGGTATGATACATTCTCGATCATTTCTTCTTCTTCATAGTTCAGTAGAGCAGAGCCGAGCAGTGCAGGGTAGTGCATTTGATGGCAGAGATAGTATCGACAAACAGATGGATTAGCAGATGGAGTTCTCCCTAGTTGAGAGGGAGTGTTAAAATTGGCAACTAGGGCCAAATTCCATGTGGGTCATCTTATTTATGGCAACTGATATTTTTCTTGGATTCCTCTCGTCAAGAGGTGTAGGATTGACCTAACGATCATCCGATTCTGACATGTATTCATGGAGATATGAATTTATTTGTATTTCTTGACAATTTGTCCAGGTCAACCAATAAGTTAGGTTGTGTTGCACACCCCCAGCTAACCTCAACGTTGCATATAAAAGAAGGAGACATTGTGTCTCATTTCACTCACTCTCATCCTCTCATCTCTTCCTTGTCTCTTGGGTAAACAAAAGGAAGGAGGACGCAGATCTCTTGGGCAACTTTGAAGAAGGATGCAGATCTCTAGGGCATCATTGTGAGGACGCAGATTAGGGCAGTGAGGACGCAGGAGGGTACAACCATCTGTTTGGGGTGATTTAGGGCTTCTTTGACCAATGCCTTACCCTCTTTGATTGCGGCTTTGCATGGGCAACCTCTCCTAGGCTAGACAAAGTGCTGCATTGACTTTTGGAGGGCTGATTTGGGACAATGTTGATTGGTTAGGGCTGGTTGCAGGTTGTTGTAGCTTTCATTGCTGATTTGTCCCTCTTACTTGGACTGTTTTGGGCTGCACATACTTGCTGTTGGAGGCCGAGTTCTCCTAGGATATCTTAAGGTCATTGGTGAGCTGTTTGACCAGCTTTGACCTTGCTGATTTGATTTATGTTGCTGCTGTTATAAATCACAGATTTGTGATATTGTACTATCTCTCTCTCTGTGCTGAATTATTGAAGAATATAGAAGAATTGATCAAAGGGTTTCCCGCATTGGGGTTTGTCCCTGGCTAGCTACCACATCTTGTGTCTCTTGTCTTGGCTTGTCTTCTGTCGATTTTATTTATGTTCTATCAACATTTTACTTATATGTTAATGTGATTGCTATATTGAGAATTGACATTGGGCTACTAAGAATAATTGAAGTTTACGGGGAAGAGTAAGTGTGTGATGCCGATTTTGAAAAGGTATATTAGCAGCTAAAAATAAAAGAACAAGTCAACGCAAAGAGAATAACTACCACCTCCAAGACAAACTATTGTAAAAGTTGGGCAAGAATTTCGTCCCATAGAATGGAGTGCTTAAGCTCATGTGAGAAAATCATACTTCTAGAATTCCTAGACTTTTTGGTGTTGGCAAAATAGTAGCAAATTTACATAGGCATGTTGTTGGCCAAAATGAAGGAACAAGTTTATATGTTTGTTTGCAACTGTATTGTGTAGTAAACCGAACAATAGAAAGCTTACACTTCATATGCTTTTGCTAGTTCCTAGTAGACTATGGGAGAGTATCTTTATGTACTTTGTTGGACAAGTACCTATGGAAACATGAGGGCATGATTACTTATTCCTAATTGTGGATAGGCAATAAAATTTGTGTTTTTATTCCATGCATGAAGACCATTAAAGGTCATGAAGCAACCAAATTATTCTTTCCAAATGTATGGGTACATTTTGGACTACCTACACCATTTTGATTGAAACGTTAGATTCTTGGGCACTTTTTGGATAATAATGTTGGAAAGAATGGACACAAAGTTGAAGTGGTCTATTATGTTCCATCCTTAGGTAGATGGGAAAATATACCTGTGGTGCAATTGTTGAGGGCCAAAATTAGAAATGTATGAAGACTTAGTATGAATAGGTTCATATAGAGCACACATATAATAGGGAACTACACTCTTCCACTTGAAAATCCTTCTTTGAAGCTTGTTTTAGTTATTGGTCACCATCACCTTTTGGTCTTGTTTATGGCTAGCAAGAGGAAAGGGTACTCGTGATGCATGAGGATACAAGAAGAGCAAGTAGGTTCATTCATAGAGTTAGGTAGATCCATTGACAAATGTAGGAGCAATTGGAATGAAGTTAGGTGAAATTCAAGCTTTGCCATGACCAACATCAGATAAATCATATTCTGCAAGTTGGAGACTGTGTTATGTTGTATCTCAACAAGAAAAGACTATAAGGAGTAGCTAAGAAGATGGATCCATTGAGGTATGGACCCTTTGAAATTGTTGAACAAGTCAACAACAATGCTTTTCGACTGAGTGTACCATTGTATATGCAGATGTTTTTGGTAGAGAATGGGGACAATTTGCACTTCTTTGAATCCTCTATGTGGACAAGGAGGAGAAAGGGCAAGTACTTCTGCCAGTGGAGGATTTCATATTGAATGCTCTTTAGGATTTGGAGGAGGATCCAATTTTGCAAGTGAAGGTTTGGCATGCATGCAGGGGGCAATAAAAAATATAGCAAATTGGACTCAACGGATAGTTATCGAGTAAGGTAAATTGGTATGAGCGGGAGAAAGAAAATGGTTTGTTTCCTCATATTCTTCATTAGGAGCATTTGGGGCTTGGAAGTCTCCCAAATTGGGAAGGTACGATTTGAAAAGGGTCATGCACAAAATGGAGTTTGCTAAAACTTCACAATTCATGCTTTGTTGTATTCTGTTCTATGTTTAAAAAGCCCCAACTTATTTGTTTGAAAGATACCAAGTGCTCATCGATAAGGAGTGATTTCCTTCACTTCTAGAGGAGCTTTTCCTAGTTAGAAGAATGAAGGGAATCAAATACCGTTTGATGAAAACTGGACTACACCATGGGAAGAATCACATCCTTGTAGTAAAGACAACTCTCAATAGCTTGATAAGAGGGAAGATCATAACTTTTCTCTTTAAGGAGAATTGTAGCTCTTCTATTGTGTTGAGAAATTTAGGGGCAGCTAGATTAGGTGATTTCTCTTACTTTGATAATTGCTTGTGATGTATTTTTACTTAACTTGATTAAATTCTTCTTACACTTGATTATTATTAGTGTTCTTTATCATCAAACAACTACCAAACAATAAAATCAATGAGACAATAGGATTCAAGATGTAGGCGATCAACCAGGGCTAAAACCTCTCCAACTGAGAGGAAAACCCACAAGAATTCTTCTCTTCTTATAGAACTTCAATTGGTGAATTCCAAGACCTATGACCCTTGACCAAGACCCTCCAAAACCAAGTCAAACCTCGATTCTAGCAACTTCTGCAATTTCGACTTGCCCAACAGATTCTTCTAGAACTTCGACTTGCCCAACACATTCTTCTGCAAATTTGATATGCTCAACAAACTCTTCTGCAACTTCGACCTACCTAGTAAATTCTTCTGCAACTTCGATCTGCTCAGCAGCAATTCTTCTGGTCGATAAATTCTTTTGCCCATCAAATGTAGAAACCCTAACACAAGAAAGAGAAAGAGGCTTAAAACTTTGATCTAGTTCTTCTCCTTCTTTTCTGTCCTTTTCCAGCGTCTATCTTGAGAATATTGAACTTGCTTAAGTGAATGTCTAAATGAGTTCGAGTTCCTCCTTATTTATAGGCTTGTGAGGGGTATGAATTGCTCTCTTTAGGTCGACCTGGCCTTTCATGTAGGCCAACTTGATCTTTGTGCCATGACGAGGTCTTAAAGGGTCTTTTGACTCTATTTTGACTCAAATAAATTTTATTTACAATATGTAACATGCCCAAATGGTGTTAGTTTTTGTAGCATCGGATATGTTCTAACCTTGAAATTTTGTGGAGAGACTAAAATACATGAATTTTCCAAAACCCAAAAATCGTTTCTGGAAATTCCGCCTAGAAGTGACTTAATTAGATTATTAACCAATTTTTTAATGTTTCCTAAGTCTAAACTTAGAAAAACTGGTTAATTAATCAATATTAATTAAGTCAAGGCGTGAATCATCTAGAAACTCACACGGATCGATTCCAAGATGATCCTAGCCATCGATTATGTTTTAATTGTTGGGTTGTGTTATATATTTTTTTGGACCCTATATTAGGTGGGTGGACCTACCTATGGTTTTGTGCATGGATTTCGCACATGGTTTTGGGTGCGATGGTTTTTGGTCCATGGTATTTTGTAGATCCGGTCAAGGGAACTACGATTATGTTCTAATCCAGGGTTAATGGATTGGAGTTTATGGATGCGTCAACATGTATATATATGTATATTGTAACATTGAGAGGAACATAATGAAAAATCAATTTGGTAGTCATGGTTTTGGGATCCATGGGAAAATCTCTGTGTATATTTGTTTTATGTGTTATGCTCTCACCATTGTTTATTTTTTATTTTTAGAATTCGTATGCAGGTAATTTCTGTACGGGGTTAAGACCTACATTAATCTTGGCCGTTGGTTCTCCAACAATGGATTATAAGAGGAGGTTAATGTGGTGATGGAGAATACACTTGAGAAGTTCGATTTCATGAGCAGATCGATTTCTAGAGTAGTAGTAGTCAGTGGTTGGAGAGAGAGCTAGTGAGATCGAAGTAGTGTGAAGGGTAGGGACTGTGATCTAGAGGAAAGATTTTCCAGACCTAGAGGCAGTAGCAAGAGGGCCGAGTTATCCCAGAGAGGCAGCGTTGAGGGACAACGCAGTTGCTTCAGCCAGGTAGTTCGATTTGGAGTGGAGAAAAATCGTTCGAGAGGCCGGGAAGAAGTCTCAAACGGCCAGAGAGATGATTTTCTCAGTGTCCAAAGGTAGAACGTCTTCATCAGATCCTAGTCCGAGGCAAGCCATCTAGCCAGCTACATAGAGCAGCGTAGGGGCTGATGAAGAGTTCTAGAAGGCCGAGTTTTGGTAGGGAAAGTCGAACCAGAGATTGGTTTTGGGAGAAGGTTAATTCCCTTCAGTATTTTGCCCATATTTTCTTGCTGTGGATTGCTAGTTTCAGGCATCCAGATTGTACTTAAATTTTTCACTACTGCATAATAATTAAACCCTCAATTGCTGCACCGGTTTTCCGAAGTTGGGTTTTTTCGGGGACATTTGTCCAAAAATTACTGTGTTATTTTATGTGTGTGTGCTAGCATTTCTTCCCACATTTATTCTTCCGCAGTTTTATTTTTGTAGGTTGTAGTGTGAGATATTCAGTGTTTGCTGTAGGAAACAATAAATAGATTGTTAAATAAATTTAACAATTAGGAGAATAATTTCCAGTCGCTGCAATAGGATTCTGGTTTTTGGAATTTTCACATGGTATCAGAGCACAATTGATCAGTCGGAGAGCTCAGTAGCGAAGACAAAAGGAGTTTCATTGTTTAGTGTGGGTAGCAGATCAAAACCCTAGAGGTAGCACAAACACTTTGTCGAGAGGCCGAGTTTCTTGAGGAGATTTGATTTTTTTTTAATTGAGGGACAAAAAAATTCGATCTCTCCATTTTAAGGGATTCTAGAGGCAGAGGGAGTAGCCCAATATTTTCGCAGAGTAGATCTCTAGCTGGACGCAATAGTTTTGTAGTAGTGTGCTAGTGCAGAGCTAGCGTTAGGTGGAAGGAAGAAGAGCACACACTGAGGGAAAAATTTCCTCAGGGAACTTCTAGTCTTAAGGAGTTCGATTTTCCTTACAGAGCAACAATCGTTGTGTGCAGAGTTTCTCACTTCAGAAAGGGAGTGCGAATAGCTGCGCAACAACTGAGCAAAAGGGAAGAGGAGATTTTCAACATTTGTTGAGATGGCCATTGTTGGGCTTCATGATGTGGACAGGTTGGATGGAGCTTCCAACTATGTCATCTAGAAGGCAAGGATGTCCTTCCTTCTAGATGAATATGGCCTGAAGACATATTGATGCAGTGGTAGCAGTTCCCACAGATGCAGATCAGCTAAAGGAGTACAAGAAGGAGATGGCATAGGCGAAGAGGTTGATCCTGAATGGTGTCCAGGATCATATCGTCTCACATATAGTGGCTAAGGGAACGACTAAAGAGATGTGGGAGACTCTCTCCGCGCTATACAAGGGCACTTCTGAGCAGCAAAAGATGTACTTAGAAGAGAAGCTAAGATGCATCAGGATGCAGAAGGGGGAAAGCATATACCCCTTCCTCACTAGGATTCAGGAGGTCCGAGACCAGTTGTCAGCTGTTGGGGCAGTGCCTTAACCCACAGAGCCAGTGCGATTGACACTAAATAGTGTCTCCGAGGAGTGGTATGTGTTTGTCCAAAGTATTTTGGGCAGAGATACGTTGCCAAGTTGGGACAGGATGTGGGCCGATTTGCATCAGGAGGAGTTGAGACGAGCTCTATTGAAGAGCTCCATTAGTGGCAGTAGGAGCGATCGGAGCAGGTGAAGGAGGAGAATGTGGTCCTCGCATCAAAGGGTCCCAGTCAGGGACAGGGGGAGTAGAGAAGGAAGAAGGAAGACCTGTCGAAGGTCAAGTGCTTCAGATGTGGTGAGCTTGGTCACTATAGTAACTAGTGTCCTCTCAGGAAGAAGGACAAGGAGGAGAAGCAGGACCAACAGGCAACATCAACGGAGATTGATAGGCTGTCCTCCAGGCTGGAGGAAGACTTCGCCATGTTTGCTGACATACCTCCAGGAGTGAGGTGGGGAGATTTGGTGCTGTAGCCCAAAGCACTACAAATGAGCAAGATCCTTCAGGAGTCCATCCTTGGATCAATACCTTGTTACAGGGGCCCACAGTGTTTAGTGGCTGGATGGATTAGTGACAGTTGATGCAGTTAGATGCCAAAGTGACAGGTGCAGAGTCTAGTAGCAGTCAGATGCTGGGGAACACACTACAGAGTTGACAGCAGTGTAGAGTCAACAACAACGCAAAACCTTTAGTGACAGTGCAGATGTTAGCGGCAGTTAGAGACTTGGGAGACAGATGCATCATACTGATCACAGTTGATTCAGTATTTAGGATGCTTCTCAGTTGCAGTTGCAACAACAACATATGAGAGGGAGTTGCAGTTGGTAGCAGTAGAATAGGGTTAGCGGCAACACAGATGCAACGTATATCAGAGTTGCGTAGTAGTTGGTGGGCAACATCAAAAATGTGACAGGAGATGATGCAGAGACAGAGTGCTGCTACACGGTGTGCAGTAGCATTAGAACACATTCCTCGCTAAGAGGGAGTGTTAGTTTTTGTAGCATTAGATGTGTTCTAGCCTTGAAATTTTGTGGAGAGGCTAGAATACATGAGATCTCCAAAACCTAGAAATCGTTTATGGAAATGCCCCCTAGAAGTGACTTAATTAGATTATTAACCAATTTTTTAATTTTTCCTAAGTCTAAACTTAGGAAAACTAGTTAATTAATCAATATTATTTAAGTCAAGGCGTGAATCATCTCGAAACTCACACGGATTGACTCCAAGATGATCCTAGCCATCGATTATGTTTTAATCTTGGCTGTTGGTGCTCCAACAATGGATTATAAGAGGAGTTGGATGTGGTGATGGAGAATACACTTGAGAAGTTTGATTTCATGAGCATATCGATTTCCAGAGTAGCAACAGTCAGTTTCCGGAGAGAGAGCAAGTGAGATCGAAGCTGTGTGAGGGGCAGGGACAATGATCCAGAGGAAAAATTTTCCAGATCCAGAGAGGCAACAACAAGAGGGCCGAGTTATCCCAGAGAGGCAGTGCTGAGGGACAATGCAGTTCCTTCAGCCAGGCAGTTTGATTTGGAGGGGAGAAAAATCGTTCAAGAGGCCGGGAAGAAGTTCCAGAGGGTGCGAGAGACGATTTCCAGCTAGCTACGCAGAGGCTGACGTAGAGCTCCAGGAGGCTGAGTTTTGGTAGGGAAAATCGAGCCAGAAATTGCTTGTGGCCCATGGGAGAAGGGTAATTCCTATGTTGCACGGGTTCCCGAACCCGGTGGTAGGGTTCTCAAACTCGTCTCGGGTCCCTGTCCCCAAGTATCGGATTTGGGTACGGTTCTTCTGAGAAGAACTTATAAGAATCGAGTTCTCCATTAAAAAAATTTGGGTTCTTTTGTCTTGACGGGTACGAAGAACCTTGATGATGGGTACTTGGAACCCTAAAATCGGGTTCTTTGGGGTTCATTTTAGTTTTTATTTTTAAATTTTTAATTAATTTAATGGGCTTCCCCTAATATTCTAGGTAGCTAGTTCTTCATCTTGCGAGAGGAATTGGAGTACTTATGCCTTTATCCATTCAATAAAGAGAAATAGATTGGACTTAAAGAAGGCAGAGAACTTAGTGTACATTAATAGCACACTTCGTCGCATATGTCGAAAAGACCTTGGGTACAAGGAGGGTCCTTTCAAGAGATGGGACCAATACACAGATGATGCTATGTGTGTGGACGAGGAGATACAACCAGATGGCCTTATTGAGCTACCTCCAATTGCTATCAATGAGCGGGAGCCTCAAGATGAGAGTGATTCCTACCTGGAGAGCATGCTAACTGAAGATTTGAGTGATGCCAATGACATGGATGTTGATGACATGGATTGAGGAAGCCATTTTTCACTATTAGCTATTTTTCTTTTAGTATTTTAAAATTTCCTAGTTCTTATTTGGAGATGCCTTAAGGCACATTTTCAATGTAGTATGACAATGGACATATATGATGATTCTTATTAATATGAAAACTCCAATTTGCACTTGATATCAAACTAGAAATTTTGAAATTTCATTGTGAATGTTGAATGCTCAATGATGTGCATGTTTAAATATTTAAAGTTTAAATCATAAATATTTTAGTTTTCTTGTTTAAAGTTGAAAAATATACAAATTCACATATATTTTAATTTATAAAATATAATATTTATATATTATATATATAAATTATAATATACCCCCAACGAACCCATGCACCCAGTTTCAAAAAATGACATACCCGTTCCCGTACCCGTCCTCGAACCCACGTTTCCTGGCAACATAGGGTAATTCCCTTCAGTATTTTGCCCATATTTTCTTGCTGTTTGGATTGCCAATTGGGCTTCCATAGATGTACTGATTTCGCTGCTGCATAATAAAATAAAGCCCTCACTGTTGCACTGGTTTTCCCAAGTTGGGTTTTTCCAGGGACATTTGTCCAAAAATAATTGTGTTATTTTCTGTGTGTGCTAGCATTTCTTCTAGCGTTTATTCTTCCGCAGTTTTATTTGCGTAGGTTGCAGTGTGAGTTATTCAGTATTTGTTGTAGGAAACAATAAATAAATTGTTAAATAAAATTAACAATTAGGAGAATAATTTCTAGTTGCTGCGATAGGATTCCGGTTTTCGGAATTTTCACAAATGGGTCTTCCATACATGACAATGACTCACCTGAATTTATGACAAACCTAGAAGCAGTCAATGGTTGCTTACCTAAAAATAAATTTCCTTTGACCATGAAACCCATGCCTCAATAATACAATAATAAATTTATTTCTCTTTTCATTAAATACATAAAATCATGATTACATATGTCATTATGAACACCGGACCTAGTTACATATTTCAATACTCCCTCTTAACTAGGGATGTATTCATAATCCATACAAGGTACTTGGACATTCTCAATCTGAAGAATTCACATAAGAAGAGTCGGATTGGTAACACATCTGTTTAGCATCATATCATCCAGCATCGTCACATAGCAAGGCCTTGACTAAATTTTTTTATCTCTCCACAAGATCAGAGCACAATGCTAGTGAGACCAATGATTTATAGACACCTTCATCATTGTCTCTCCAAGAGCTTAGCCCACTCCAGTGTTCAGGATTTGTCCTTCTAGGACTATTCTTATCTTGGATTTCCAGTCCTCAAAGAATATTGGTCCTTCACAACTCCTCTTATCTTGTATGCCCTACCACATTCTCAAAGAGTATCGGATGTCAGATGCTTACCCAATCCTCCATTCTTTCTTCCCAAGTGAAGACAAGAATGATGTGTCTATCTCTTCCTCTCAAATAGGGAGGATATGCCCATCCCTATAACTGAATGTTCTCTAGCTACCTCTTATCCAAGGACTTGTCCAGGTTCCCAGGGACTTGCTTCCAAGCTCCCTCTTAGCCAAGGACTTGCTTCCAAGCTCCCTCTTAGCCAAGGACTTGCTTCCAAGTTTCTACCAAGTTAGAAACTTGTTTCCAGGCTCCCTCTTAACTAGGGACCTGTTTCCAACATCAACTTTTTATTCATTGGTGTAGGTAATAAACATTCAACTGCTTTAGCGCTCCCTTATTCGATGTCATGAATTTTATCTTTAATATTATGGAGCCTTCATCTTTGTAGGGCATCGACCATCCATCACTTTCCTCAAGTCAGTCATGTCATCCTTCCCTTTATCGGAAAGTGATTTTCTAGTCCACATCTGGCTTTCCTTCATACAACTACCTCTTCTACATCATGTTTCCTTTAGGATCTTCCATCCCACCACATGAGTGCTAGTTGTAGACGACATCCACAAATCTTTTTCCGGTAGTCCTGCATTAACCCATCCAGATGTTATTCAAAAATCAAAAAGAACATCAAATCAAAATTACCTTTTGTGATGGCCCTTCATCATGACATCTTGCAATATTAACATCCCACACATATATTTGACACATCTCCAAGATATACAATGTCAAGGGTCTCCTTCTTTTCTAGACTTCATCAGGGTCTTCATATCTTTCCCATGGAGATATCATAGTCAAATCTTTTAGTCATTGGATGTTGATTGCCTTCTCCATAGTTGCATCTTTCATGATCTCTTCCTTTCTTTATTCACACATTTCTTCCCAGGAACTTCTAATCGTAGTTCCTTCATTTTTATCAACCACCTCATATTCCATATGAGGACTTATTATGTTGATTTCATCTAGTCAATATGTGAACCATGCCTTTACGGTCCTTCAAAAGGAGGAGATCCCTTTCTCTTGATCATGCTCATGCTGTCTGCAACTATATAACATGACTTAATTTTATCAAATACAAGCATACATACCTCATTTCTTCCTTTTTGTCATCTAGACTTCCTTCAACAACTTCCTTGAGTGAAATAACTTCAATCACCTTGACTTGCTTCACTTCTTTTGACATCATACCATCATTCCATGAATCCCATACAAGGTGGAATTCTCAGCGAGACACTTGCTTCTTCCAGTAGATGAACCTACCAATGAAGATTCCAACAGAGGATCTTGATCATCCTCATCTTGCACTTGCTTCCTTTTGAATGATCTATGATGAGCTCTATATTAGATGACTTTCTTTTTCCCATAAGTACTATTTATGCTTCTAATGAGGTTACCAAGAGATACATCCTTCTATAGGTGACAACCATAGACTTCTATTTCAGCTATCTTTCATGCTTCTTTATGATGATGTCATGATCTCTTGCTTTCAATTGTATGCTTCTATGATGCCATCTCCTAACATGATGCATCCTATCATGCTTCTGTTGATTCCTACCATGATAGTTATAACTTATATTTTACAACAAAAAACTTGAAAAGAACTAGGTGAGGAAAACTCATAGAAAAGGTCTTTTACTTCCTCCTTCTTGGATTTCTTCTTTTCAGCTTCTTCCACTTCTTTAGTGATATGGGCTTCTTCCCTTCCTCTTTTGTTGTTGTCCTTCTTGAGCTTTGGACAATCTCTCTTGTAGTGCCCATATTCATGACAACCATAGCATTGAAACTTCAACATGTTCTTCTTTTTCTTAGGACCAAGCTTCCCAAACTTCCCTTTTTCTTCTAGCCATGGCAACAAATGCTTGAGCTTGCTCGCTTGATCCTATATCGATTTTTGTCTTCAACCCGATTTCTTTGATTTTGCACAATGACCATAGTTCATTGAATGGAGTAGCTTCCTTCTTCCCATAGATGTTTGATGTGAAGTTGCCCCACTCCTTCGGTAGTGCATTGCACACTATAATAGTCATTTCCTTGTCATTATTTCTCCCAACTCTTGTAGTTGGTCCCTTCTTTCCGACACCCTCATAAAGTATGAGGCTATTCCTGCTTCTTTTGATATCTTCATCTTGTAGAGTTCTTGTCTTAACGAGATCACTTCTCTTGCAGTGCTTATGGAGAACAATTCTACAAGTTTTGTAATAGATGTCTTTTGACTCTTTAAATTTTGCTACATAATGATTCTTTGAGTCCTTATTTACCTTTTCATGTATTTAGCTAGAGCTTGAGCTTCTTCCTTTGGAGGTTTAGTGACAGAAACCTTAATATGCTCAACGACTTCATTTCCTATGAGGATCAAATCCATCCTCTTCTTCCATGCAAGAAAGTTTGACGACCCAACCAATTCATTGCTCTTTTTGCAAAATGAAGTCATTTTGATAGATTCAAATATAGATATAAAGATACTTACTTATGAAGTGAAGATGCTCCTTGATGTTAATATCTTCAACTTGATGCCTTCTTGATTTTGATGATGATAGAAGATGTCTTCCTTCAAAAGTGATCCTTCAACAAGAGGTAGATCACCTTGATTCCTTGATGATGATGATTACAATTCTTCCTGCTTCTCTTAGAATGTAGAGACTTTTAGATGCTTCAATGTGTATTTCTTCTATGGATGAGCTACGGTTTTGAGGTCTTCTTACAAGGCCCTTATTCATATTTTCGGCTTGCTATTGCAGGACTGCAATTTCGGCTTCTCTTGCAGAAACCCTAGGTCACATGTGTGGCTGGAATATGGCAGGATTGCCTCCTTTTGACTTCGCTTGACCTAGATTCCTTCTCTTGACAGTTCATCTTGCTAAATAGTTCCTCTTTAGCCCAAAATTTGTCTCCTTTGAGTGGCTGCAATTTTCAGCTTCTACTGCTCCAGGATGATGCCCTAACCTTTGCACGTGTTGGAGGAGATTTAGCCCAAACTAGATTAGAAAATGCTTCGCTCTTCTTCCTTTGCTAGGTATAAGGCTTCTTTCTCTTTCTTGATTGAACTCTTCTTGACGCTTCTTAGATGCCTTTCTAGTGTTTCGACCCTTGAGTGTCCTTTAAGTTTCCTTTCCTTGTCTTGACACCTTTGCTCGTATACCATGTTGAGAAATCTAGGGGCAGCTAGATGAGGTGATTTCTCTTACTTTGATAACTGCTTGTGATGTATTTTTGTCTAACTTGAATAGCTTCTTCTTACACTTGATTATTATTGGTGTTCTCTATCATCAAACAACTACCAAACAATAAAATCAATGAGACAATAGGACACAAGATGTAGGTGATAAGCCAGGCCAAAACCTCTCCAACTGAGAGGAAAACCCACAAGAATTCTTCTCTTCTTATAGAACTTCAATTGACGAATTCCAAGACCTATGACCCTTGACCAAGACCCTCCAAGACCAAGTCAAACCTTGATTCCAACAACTTCTGCAATATTTTGATTTGACCAGCAGATTCTTCTAGAACTTTGACCCGTCCAACATATTCTTTTGCAACTTCGATATGCTCAACAAACTCTTCTGCAAATTCGACCTACCTAGCAAATTCTTTTGCAACTTCGACTTGCTCAACAAACTCTTCTGCCTATCAAATTCTTCTGCCCATCAAATGTGGAAACCCTAACAAGAGAGAGAGAGAGAGGCCCAAAACTTCGATCTAGTTCTCCTTCTTTTTCGTCCTTTTCCAGCTTCTATCTTGAGAAGATCGAACTTGCTTAAGTGAATGTCTAAATGAGGTTGAGTTTCTTCTTATTTATAGGCTTGTGAGGGGTACAAATTGCTCTCTTTAGGCTGACTTGTCCCTTCATGTAGGCTGATTTGATCTTTGTGCCATGATGAGGTCTTGGAGGGTCTTTTGACTCTATTTTGACTCAAATAAATTTTCTTTACAATATGTAACATGCCCAAATGGGTCTTCAATACATGACAATGACTTAATTGACTTTATGACAAACCTAGAAGCACTCAATGTGTGCTTGACCTAAAATTAAATTTCCTTTGAGCATGAAACCCATGTCTCAAGAATAACAATAATAAATTTATTTTTCTCTTTTCATTAAATACATAAAATCATGATTACATATGTCATTATGAAGATTGAACCTAGTTACATATTTCAACGTATTGATGGTTGATACCATCATTCCAATCATTGAGTTGGTAGGTAGGAATAAATGCAAATTACATGAAATACAAAGAAGGTATCATTGCACGTATTAGCATGAACGCACTTTTGGAACCACAACTATTTGGTTTAAGGAGATTACATTCCTTTGGTTGAAGGAAGGTTGCAACCCTTGGAGTCAAGGTTCCTTGCATAGGTTGAAGCGATGGGAAATCTCCATATTTTGAGTGAATGAGATTGTATTGAGTGGAACAAAGGTTCCTTGCACCATTGTAAGTGAGGGAAATCATTGCATTTAGAAGAATGTAGATCACATGGCATAAGGTGATTGCACTCTTGTGAGTGAAGGACATTGCAGTCACTTGAATGGCGACAAATCATATGATAGAAACAAAGGAGATCATGGTGAATTAGACGAAGAGGAACCATGCCAATGGAAATGAAGGAAAATAATGGTTTTCTTGGGAGAATGTGATGGCAACAAGCTTGACCTCCTCTAGTATGAATGACACGATTTTACCAATGGACTTTGATGTGATTGCGTGACAAGGTTCCTATGATAAATGGAGTGATTGCATGAAAGATGAACCACCAATGTTATGGCTTAATGATTTGTTTGGAATATGGAAGACCAAACAAATTGGCATTAGAATAGTCCTAATGGGAGTATGAACAACCATAACCCAGATTATAAATTGCCTTTCAATAGCTAGAAAAAAGGGCATATTAGGAATAGGAGTGTTGCTAATGAATCTTGGATTGTGTTTCAAATGAGTTCTTGAAATTGAGAGGAGATTGAGTAATCTAAACAGGGATGATGGATGGAAAATTAGTAGTTGTTGGATCCCTGCCCTTTCCTCTTAGTTTTTCTCCTTGATCTTGGGATTTTATTGAATCCCTTGATTTCTCCTTGATTTTGGTTCTGTTTTCTCCCCCTTGGGTTTTCTCATTCCTCTTTGTTTCCCTTTTCCTTTTTTATTTCTTTTTTATTTTTTGTGGATCTTAATTTAATTTATATTCTTCCTTTGTCTATATTTGAGTTGATTTTTAAGCTTTTTAATAAGTTTCCCTTTATTTTAATAATAATCCCTAGCCTCATTTCATGGAATTTGTTTTACTTTTTAATTACTTTTTTATATATACTTTTTTAATTACCAATGAAAATTAAGTTTCTCCTAATTCTTAGTCAAGTCATAGGTTAGTTTGTAATCTACGATCTTAATTTATATTTTTATATATATTTAATTATTTAAATTATAAGTTAGTTTGTAATCTAGGATCTTAATTTATATTTATATATATTTATACATATTTAATTATTTAAATTATAATTAAAAGATTAAATTTCTTAATTTAGTCATAAATATATTCTAATATATGTAAAATTAATATTAATATTTATTGATATTCATTTGACTTAATTATTTAAATAATGATTAATTTTTTTTGCCTTATTTTTTGACCAAGTCCATAGTAGCCGTTTCTTTATAGCCGTTGGAAGGACCTATCTATCTATTTACCTGTTGCCTTGATCTGATTCTTCATCTTGTCCTGATGATGAACCACACTGGTTGGTTCGAAACACGTCGACAAATTTTACGTGATGTGATTATTACCGATTTTTTTTCTTATAATTTCAAATGAGTTCTTCAATGTCGTGATGACATTTGCAGATAGAGCCAATAAAATGAAGCTAGCTCAAAGTTCAATAGCCATTTCTCTAGGAAAGTAATGTTGTAGTAATAGGAGTCCCATGTATAGTGTTCTCTGCTAGTTATAACCGGTGTAATTCATAATTATCTTCTTTTAAAGTAATTATTTAAGAACAACTGAAGCTGTTGCATTGTTAGGGTTTTCTCGAAGTAGGTTTCTTTAGGGTAAATCTATGTCTAGTTGTTCATGGTTAAGTATTGTTGCTTTAATTCACGTTATTTCATTTTTTGCAATTAGATAGTGTTGGAAATGTAGCTAGTTTAGGTGTTCATAATTGTTATTGTACTCATTTCATTATGTATCTTATGTAACAAACAAAAGAAGAAAATAAAATCTTATTGTTTTAAAGCACGGGTTTCATGCTCATTATTGATGGTCTTCTAGGTAAAAGCATATTCTTCATGCTTCTAGGGTTTGTTAGGTCACAGGATATATTGTCATGAGTCAAGAGAGTCAACATCACGTCTGTAAGACCCTTCCAGGCAAGATGTAACTTGTAAAAGAATTTATTTTGAGTTTAGAAAGTCCTGGAAACCTCCAAAATGCAAGTTGGCCCTAACAGCTACAAGTCGGCCCTGGCAGCTCCAAGTCAACGTAAAGAAGGGAATTCAACCCCTTGGAAGGGCTATATAAAGAAGCAGATTCAACCTCATTTGGCACTCACTCACTCACAAGTTTGATCTCTTAAGAAAAAGTTCGATTTGAAGCTAGAAGAGGCAAGAAAGGAAGAGTGAAGGTCTAGAAGGCAAGGAGAATCCAAGAAGAAGGAAGGAAGTCTATCTTTAGGCTCTATCTCTCTCACACATGCGAAGTCTAGGTTTTTTGTAGCTTTCAGGAAGTCCAGAATTGTAGATTCGAATTGCAGGAGATCAAGTTGCAGTATCAAGTTGTTGGAAGAGAAAATACTCTGTTTTGACCTTGTTGACCTTGGGAGGATCTATCTTGCTCAAAGGAGGATCCCTTGAAGGATCGAATTAGGGTTTATGCAGTAGCTATAAAGCCGAAGCTGCAGGTCATAGTTGCAGGATCAAAGCTGGGGATCGAAGTTGCAGTTGGAAGCTGGTTGATGAAGGATTGAGCCCTGTTGATTTGATCCTCTTGAAGGGTTTCTTGAAGAGTTAACTTGGTACTCGAAAGAGGACTTGGTCTAGAATTTGGGTCTTGATTGTCTCATTTGAAGCATATTCTATAATGAGAGAAGAGATTTTCTGGGGTTTCCCTTGGAGAGGTTTTTCCTTGGATTGGAGCCTAATTTATGTGTACACTATCTTTACTATTTTTCTCTTGATAATTGTTTGATGAAGAAGATCTAATAAAGAAAACACAAGAAGATAAATAAAGTTCACAAGCAATTGTTAAGGTTAAGGAAATTTTGAATTAATAGCTGTCATATTGCATTTTTCTAAAATGGTATCAGAGCTAAGGTGAACAAGAAGGTATCTGGAAGGATCATCTTGTGGACACAAGAAGGGATTGCTAAGGGGAATCACTTGCAAAAGGGATCAAATTCTTATTGAAAGAAGCTAGAGGACTACATCAAACTCTCATCAAAGGAGGGCCTGAAGTGGAAGATTTCAAGAAGGTTGTCGATCTCTCTTGGAAGGAGATCTATTCAAAGGCTCATTAGAAGACATCCTTGATGGAATCATCATGAGATCTTGTTATCATTCATCACTCTTTGAAGTTGTTGTTGAAGGTATCATAGAATACATCTTTCTAGGACATCATTGAAGTCTCTTTGAAGATCTTGAAAGCCTCGATATAGTTGGAGACATCATCAAAAAAGGGAAAAATTGTAGATTGACAAGTAAGTATCATATTGTTGCTCTATCTCTGAATCTAAAGGTCATATGGGTTCTTTCTGCAAGGAAAGAAATAAGCTCGTTGGCTTTACGAATTCCCTAGCATGGAAGAAAAGGATTGATCTAACACTTACAGAGCATGACGTAATGGAATATGTTCTTGGTGAAATTATTGAACCTCGCAAAGACAAGACTCAAGAACTAGAAAAATACAAGAAATGAGAAGTAAGGGCACAAAGGAACATTGTTCAATCCATTAAGGATCATCTAGTTCCCTTTGTTTCCAATTTGAAGACTTCTAAGGCTATGTATGACAAGCTAGTAGATTTGTACTCTATAAGTACATCAAGACAAAAGATTTCTTTGAGGAATATGACCTCATTTCTAATGAAGATTTCTCAAATAAGAGATCAGTTGCAGGGGCTTGGGGAGACAATTTCTTATTCTGAAATGACCATATGTGTACTAAATTCCTTGCCACTAGAACATAGCAGTTTTGCAACGAGCATTTACTCTAATAAAGACTCAACTCCTTTTGATGAGTTGTGGGCTAGAGCATCTTAGAAGAAATTAGGATCAAGGCAAAAGACGATATCGAATCTAATGAACAATCTCAAGCCTTTATTGCAAGGACCAAGAAGTTGAAGAAGGGAAAGTTTGGAAAGTCCAAGGAGAATCCATATATGTCCAAGGTCCAATGCTTTGGATGCAATGAATATGGACACTTTAAAAGAACAACAACAAAAGAAAGGAAAGAAGTGAAGCTCATACAACTTAAGAAGTGGGAGAACTTGAGAAGAAGCCGAAGAAAGAAGGTATCAAAGATCTTTACTATTGAAAAAGGCATCCTCTCTGTTAGGTTCTTTGTGAAGTTGGTCTTTCTTTTAGAATAGCATGCATTGTTGTTTCTAGAAGATTCTTGATTTTGTATGACATCATAGATAGAAGCATGTGATAGTAGCATATTTAGAGTCTACTTGATTGAGTTTCTTTGCAGGAATCATCTAGTCTATAAAATTAGATCATTTTGCATATTATTATTCATCCAGGCATTCTTTAATATTATTTTAGAGAGTCATTTTGCTAAGGTGGATCATCATGATCCTGTAAGAACCATCATTTTGGAAGGCTCTTGGAAGAAGCATTATGACAAGGATATTATATATTCCGTATAGTATGGAAACAATACTCTTGAAGGATGAAGGAATGCAATTGGTCAAGTTGCAGGCTCATTGTAGGGCATATAGCTAGATGATTAAATGAAAGCATAGAAATATATATTTGAAGTAATTCAGGAAGGATTCATGCGTACAGAATCCTGTAAAATAAGTTGGTAATAAAATATGCTTAGTGAATAATACAAATGGTTATATGATGCTTAAAAGAAGAATTTGACTTACTCTAGAATGAATAAAGGATCAAGAATTTCTCACTAGATTATATAGAATAGTGATCAACATCCAATATAGTCTCTGGAAGAAAATTGTAACTTGGTAATCAAGTTCGATCCTTGGGCACTCTGATGCATTCGTGTGGAGATGGACCATGAGGATGTTGATGCTTTGATGAGAAAGTCATCACGATGAGGTAAGTCTAATATGTTTTTTATTGGTTATCTAGTTAACATATTGTTTTGTTACCTGGAAGGATATTGCAGGAATATATGATGAATGTTGAGGCAAGCTCAACATATGATTTTGGCAATTATGAAGTCAAGATGTGTTCATCTTGGATTAAAAGGTAGTAGTGTGAGAAGATAACCTGAAGGTCAAGTTCATACAATAACAAGAAGATCACTTTCATGAGGAAGCTATGATTAGCTTTAAGTTTGGTAAGGCTCAATATAATGCCTTCATTGTTGATGACGAGATGAAAGTGATGGCCTGAACCTTGTCATAAGATTGAAGGAAGAAGATGGCTCCATGATGCCTAGGAAGGAAGAAAGCTCGATATAATGAGACACGAAGAAAAGAGGGAGCCATGCAGCTATAAAGAACAGATAGCTGATATTCTTATGGAGACAAGCTATAAGGCTTGTGATGTTGACTTCCCCAATTGAAAGGAAGTTTGGAATCTCCTCTGGAGTGTCCTTCAATAGGAGCAAGGATCTATTCCCTAAACTAAGAGGGAATGGGGATATCCTCTCTGGATGAGAGAGACTGATGATGGACATCACATGTGCTTTCCCTTCTTTATGTGTCATGCACTTGACTAGAACTAATAGCTGTAAGTCTAAGTGAAGGCCTTGGAGAGAGAATGGTGGAGGATTGGATAAGCATCTGTGTTTTCCTTAAGGATAGAGCATCCAAGAAAGGAAAGGTATTGACACTCTTTGAGGATTAGATAGATATCCAAGATAAGAGTGGTCGAAAAGGACTGATATTCTTTGAGGATTAGAGGTTAAAATTCCAAGTTAAGAATAGTGCGAAAAGGACATACCTTGTGAACATCCAGATGGGGTATGTGCCTTGTAGAGGTAGTGTTGTACCACATTTAAGCCTCCCAGCATAAGGCCTTGAATAAAGATGAGCATGTCTAGTTAGGTCTCAAAGATAGTGATGGTCATAATGGTGATGCTTACAAATGGCTTATCAATCCGAATCATCATATGAGAACTCTTCAGAGTGAGATTGATGTTGTACTGGTTGTACAATTATGAATACCTCCCTAGTTAAGAGGGTGCGTTGGAATGTAACTAGTTTTGGGCTTCATAATTGTTATTATATTCATTTCAATATGTATTTTATGTAACAAACAAAATAAGAAAAGAAAAAGTTATTATTTTAAAGCATGGGTTTCATGCTTATTATTGATGGTCTTCTAGGTAAAAATGTTCTTCATGCTTCTATGGTTTGTTAAGTCATAGGATATATTGTCTTGAGTCAACATCATGTTTATAAGACCCTTCCAGGGAAGATGTAACTTCTAAAAGAATTTATTTTGAGTTTAGAGAGTCCAAGAAAGTAGAAACCTCAAAGTACAAGTCGGCCTAAAGAAGGGAATTTGACCCGTAGGAAAGGCTATATAGAGAAGCTGATCCGACCTCACTTCGCACTCACTCACTCACAAGTTCGATCTCTCAAGAAGAAGTTTGATATGAAGCTAGAAGAGGCAAGAAAGGAAGAGCGAAGGTCTAGAAGGCAAAGAGAATCCAAGAAGGAAGAAAGTCTGTCTTTGGGTTTTATCTCTCTCACGCATTTGAAATCTAGGTTTTTTTACAGCTTCCAGGAAGGTCGAAATTGCAGATCTGAATGCAGGAGGTTGAGTTGCATATAAGTTGTCGGAAGAGCAAATACTCTGTTTTTGACCTCGTTGGCCCTGGAGGATCTGTCTTGCTCAAAGGAGGAACTCTGAAGAACTGAATTAGGGTTTCTGCAACAGATGGGGCGATAGGGTCGAAGCTGCAGGCCGAAGTTACAGTTGAAGTTGCAGGATCAAATCTGGGGATCGAAGTTATTGTTGGAAGTTGGTTTGATGAAGATTGAGCCTTGTTGATTTGATCCTCTTGGAAGGGTTCTTGAAGCGCTGACTTGGTACTCGAGGAGTACTTGGTCTAGGGTTGGGTCTTGATTGTCTCATTTGAAGTAGATTCTATAAGAAGAGAAATATTTTCTGGGTTTTCCCCTGGAGGGGTTTTTCCCTGGCTTGGAGCCTAATTTTTGTGTCCATTTGTCCTTACATTTTGCTCTTGATAAATTTTTGATGAAGAATATCTAATAAAGAAAACACAAGAAGATAAAAAAAGTTCACAACAATTATTATGGTCAAGGAAAATTTGAATTAATATTTGTCACACTACATTTTTCCAATAAATAGTAGAAGCACATTTATTTCAAAGGAAAACTTGTGGGGAAACCCTCAAGCACTTTCCTTACATTTCGCAAATGTTACCCATGATGTAAATCCACTAACTTTCATTACAACGCATGAATTGGTAGGGACATCAAGTGATGCATGGAATAGATACAAAACTTACGAGATTGAAACCCATACCCCCACGTGAAGCTCAAAGCATTCAACCACTTGATCTATCCCATGGGCTTGTATTTACACTTTGTAAATGGTCTTGTTTGGCCACTTGTAATGGGAATAACAATCCACTAGTTGTGGGCTACCCAGGTATAATCATGGGAATACCTCATCATAGCTTTGCGAAGATGAGTCCTTGGCGGGTAGGGTAAGTTTATTTCCCTTAACCAACTCACCAACACTCATGTGTTTAATAACATAAGCACATTAATCGAGTTATATTAAATGATAATATATTTATTCAATGATTTGTTGTGATAGAATAATTAGCGAGATACTTGCTATAAATTACATGTCAATTAATGTGCATCTATCTTTTATTCTAGGACCTATGAATTCCTTTTTGAAGACATTCTTAAGGTGATCCAACTCATGATTTGGGTGATCAGCATTTGAGATTCTTCTTCCTTTGGTAGCAAGTGTGTGAACAACATTGATTATTTGAGCTGAATGGTTGGTACAAGTTTAGCATGTAAGTTTTCTCTACATATATCATTTCTCCATATACTTGATACCCAAGTCTATTGTTCTCTTTTTTTGTGAGTAACACATCAAGTAAAGGTAATTTGTTGTCTTCTTCTACTTACATGGTGAATTTAATGTGCTTGGAAACATTGTTTAGGTGTGTTAAGAAGTGCTTGAACTTTTCCCTCCCATGTATCCATTTTGTGAAGATGTTATCAACATATCTTTTTCATGTTCAAGGCAATTTTTTAGAGAAGTTGTGCATAATAGATGCAAGATAGAAAAAAAAAGATCGTATATAATATTTAGATACATTTGAAAAGCATAGCAATTCAGCAATGATTGGGCATTTGTACAAAGGTATTTTTTCCTTCAAAATTTAGATATTGAGGTAATTCTAATTAAAAAATTGGAAAGGCATACAATACATTTGGAGAAGTTTTTCAATAATTTATTTTCACACATGGAAAGTAAAATCACAAGTACATTTATTAAAAATCAATTGTGCATTGTTGTGAGTGGAATAGAAACCATACCAATAATAAATGATAAATTAATTGAATAACTTTAAATTTTGACTAAGAAAATCAATTATTGTTTTACATATGTCAAATGATTAACTTCATCATTTAGATCTATCTAGAAGCTCAAGGGTATTTTTGGAACAAGTAAATAAACTATTTGCAATTCACAATAAGTAGTAGGTCTTTTGCATTTAAAATGAGCACAGGATAATCTTATCTTTTTTCATTCCAAGTTGAAAGTTTGGGCAAAACTTCGAAGGGTAAAACCTAGAATCCTCAGGGAACAAGGCCAATTAAGAGCAAGGCTTAAAGCCATTACAACAATATACTCATTATGAGCTCAACATGTCATTTGTGGAAATGAACTTGGTGGGCAAGATAGCAAATCATTTCCTCCCAATCACCAGAGATAAATCCAATTGACAACAAAGGAGAATATTTATGTAGTTATGTTAATTAGTTAAAGGCGTTAATAGAAAAATTGAGTATAAAATACAAGAAGACAATGCCAAAGAAACTTTATTAAAGGCCCTATCCTCATGCAACAATATTGTTTTCACACTAAGTAATATTCCATCGTAGTCTCTAGAAACCAATTTTTCATCTCTTATGGCAGAGTAGAATCATGAGATTGAGATGAAGAAACAAAGAAAAAACTTTCTTTAGAACAGGTGTCACCACTTTGATCTTTGATGTGAAAAATGGGTAAAAGGAAGAGCTTCAGGCTGAACACACATGTTGGGATGATACTAAAACACCCTTGACATGGTCAAAACCTACTTGAATGGCATATCGAAAGTAAGAGAGGGTATAAATCATCCTCGTGGAGGAATGCTCGATCATAAAGGCAGTCGGGACACTTGAATATGTGAAGTGGGGGCATTACATGGGAGATTCGCCCTAATGATAAGAGTCCCAACTTAAAGGAAAAGTCTTTCTAAAGTTGACATTAATTTAAGAAGTTGGCTTGATCCAATTGAAAAATAGACACATAAGGCTCCATTTCAAAGGAGAAAAAGGTCATTTGGTATTGTAGAGCTTATGTTAAGGACAGAGGGGTGTACTAAGGTTTTAGAATAGTCTTGGGAGGTGCACCCACACTAGAATAGTCTCCACATGGCATTTTGACGACATTATATGAACTTTTAAAAAGTTAATTAATCCTCAAGGAGTGCCCTAAATAGGGTTTATCTAGGTTAGGAGCTTCTAAATAGAGAGAAATTCATTTACGAGAGGAGTGTGAAAGAAATTTGAAGAGGAGTTGAAGGGATTAGTTGAATATCTAGCTTGAAGGAAGAAGTCAAGGGCATCTCAAGTTGAGGTTTATTATCTTCTCTTTGTAATTTCATAAAAATTTGACGGCTAAAGGTACTCTTGCAAAACTATTGTAATAATCTTTGAATAAGGGAAATTATGCTCCAAAAGAAGAGATAATATTGAGGTGTGACTTTTTTCTAGGGTTTCCCCCCTTGTTTGGAAAAGAACTGGCCTAAAGTGAGAGGAAGCATTGTATGGTGACGTTGGGAAATCTTCCTAAGTGCCCCTAGGAATGCACTTTGTTAAGGGACTTTATAATTGTTAAAATGTAGGTTTGGGAGGTAACAAATTAGTGCCCTTGTTGGGGATAAAGTCCATTTGATAGAAATTTGAAAACTACATTTCAAGATAGTTGATGATAAGAGATAAGAAAAATTAGTAAGTTTGATTAGGCGACTCCACTTGAATGAAGTTTGAGAGGGAGATACTCCACAACAAGATTCCTTAGAAGATCTTGTTCCAACATGGGTGAACTTGAGAAACCTCACATAAGAGATAGGTGATTAATTCTACTTGGATATCACAAGTCTCAAATACTCAAACATTTCATTCTATTGAAGATATAAGGTACGTCTTGTATGATAATCTAGGGCATTCTATCACAATAGTGACCATGGCTACACCTTGGTTGAATGATGTTGACAAGGCCATTAGATATTTTGGCTATTTCCAAGTTCCTCGTGATTTACGAGATAAGGCCATAAAAATGCTTCCTATGTGAATGAAAATAATGCTATCACAATGAATCCCATGTAAAGGCATTTTGTATAGTGCCCAACCAGTTGAAAGTCCAATATGTTGATGTTGTTTGTCTTGTCATTAGAAGACAATGCACTTGATTGGTTTATGGATCTGGAAGATGGTGACATTGACACATGGGAAGAATGCGAAAGATATTCCTTGGGTGATATAGGAAAAAAGAAGGATGATAGATTCCTATTGTCTTATTTAAATGAGGCAAAAATAAAGCAGAATGAGACAAAAGAGGAATTCAATGTGAGCTTTTGATGAGATAGTTTAGAAGCTTCACAAAGAAACCAATCCTTTAGGTTTGACCATTCTTATACATTACATACATGCATCTGATGGGTATTTTGGGTTTCTTGTTAAGGGACAAAAATCTGAAGAATGTGAAGGAAGCTCAAGACATGGCAATAAAGGTGGAAAGGAACCTCAACCTTGAGAAAGGTTGATTTGTTTGGTTCATCAATGACATCAAGTTTCAGGGTATAAGCAACATTGAGGGCAATGATTCCACTGATAACCCTGGATGCAATTGTAAAATGACAAAAATTGTGGAGTATGATTTGGGTAGCACATGTTATGGTTGATGTTGATGTATGTGGTATTAATATTCATGAGCTATCTTTATGAAAACTATATTTGTGTGTTAAAACTTAGAAAGGGGTAGGCACAAGGAAGAAAGAGGAGAATAAGGAGGTTGAATAATTTTTTCTTAAGGGAATCATAAGGTGATTAAACCTTTGGGAGGTCATGACCTGTGGAAGTTGTTGGCATGTTAAATTGTTTCCTAGGTGATGGCCCTGTCGCCCTTTTGTTTTCCCTAATTTATACCTTTGAGATGTTTTAATTTCAAGCGATTTAAAATTTTCTTTGAATACCTAAGTCACTTTTATTTATTATAAAAATATTATTAAGTTATAAAATAAAGTTACAGTTTCTAACTCCTAACTATTCTTCAAACACTATAAAAGTGAATAATTCGAGATACGGAGGGAGAGAAAACTCGAGGTATGCTAAAGCTCTACTAGTTATAAGAAATTATATGATTTCATTTCCATCTGATGCTTTCTAAAGGATCTAAAAATGTTGATGAAACATGGATACTCTTTGAGGATATTAATGAATGCTTGGGTTTGTTAGTTTCTTAGACCTAAACTAGGAGGAAAACTCCTGACCTCAAATAAGAGAGCCTAGGGGAACAATATTCAAGCTACTAACTATCACCTTGGTAGCCTTGCCTGACACTTTAGACCTAACTTGGTTCACGTTTTGTGTTTGGTTCAAACGACGTTGAAGTTCGAAAGTGAAAATTTTGGTAAAAAATTTGACATAAGTTTAACAATTACAAATTTGAAAATTAAAATTGTGTATAATAAATTTCAATACTTTTGTTATA